>OY728151.1:1399421659-1401821659 GCA_963277665.1 Viscum album
CCCAAAGTTCAACGAGGACCATTAGATAAACAATTTGTCCATAAAATTATTCAAATTAAACCAATCTAAGATTGAAACCCACATATTTGAAGGATTTAGTCACATAGTCTTCCAAGTTAAATCGTAACATTTATCTCCAAACAACATCAGATTCTCCTAAAGTCTCGTATTGAAAAGTAATTAACCTAATCACATATCCTCCATGATAGGTTAATCATTTACATAAATAACCCAAAATAAACTTACTCTTAATTCATAAAATCATATAACTAAAATAATTAGTCAAACTAACCAGGGACTTCACGTAGTCCAGTGGTAGGCGATAAATACCAGTCGCACTTTGGTTGTGGGTTCGATTCCCGCAGCTTTGTCCGACGTGACGGGTTGTCACACGGTCTGCGTGTTGTCCTTTTTCCAAAACTATATAATTCTCAAATCATTCCCCAAAAAGGGATAAAATCATCAAAAATAACCATAACATAATTTAACCTCAATTTTATCTCATGCCTTTCACTTCCATCATAACATATAGTAACCCATAATTACCTCAAAAGTAAGGATCATATAAACACTAATGGTTACCTTTATAATTATTACCTGAACTTCCACATCGATTGGTCATCTCGTACATGATGCATTAAAGATCATACCAAGGTTCAAGTGGTTTATCATGACTCCTTGATAGTTGGTTTAGAACAACCACGAGTTTCCTCATTGAATCCTCCGTTTTACCTAGTATCTTAATCAGAGAACCACCACAGTTTCCTTCAAACCTGTTGTCTCTTTGGTGCCTGCTAGATCCATCCATTCACTAAAAACTGAAAAGTCAGTGTGAGTATATCAACAAAAGCATCATGTACTAATGAGGAAGATATACTTACTCATTCACTTTGTCTAAAAACTATGACTCTTTCTGAAATCCTAACCATCATGGTAACGTCACTTATGCTTAAAGAATACCCTAACCTCTAAAGTTATCTAAACCGAACTTTGATACCAACTATAAGACCCCAGCCATAAACCATACTTAATATTGAGTTATTACAAGATTACACATTGAGGATCTTTTTAGGTTTAGAGTTTTAGAGAATTAGATCATGAAACTTGCATTACATTCCACATTTAAACAAAGTGGTTACATAAAAGACAATATTCATTCTTCCCATCAACGGAAACATATTTAAGATAAAACACGGATTCTTTCTCGACACATCCTTGACACTATCATCACATCATGTACCTTTCCCTTGACCTGTGAAAAACATTTCAAAAACTTGGGATGAGCATAAAAATCTCAGTAAGGGTTATAAAAATATGGAAAGGAAACATGAGTTCATATATACATAATAATGAAATCATAGTTTACCCATAAAACATAGGCACTTTAACATACCTCATCAAACCATGAATAAATCATAGAAAACATAAGACATAAAGGTAACTTGAGGCATTAATAACATTCTTACATAGGGAGTAACCCTCTTGGTTACGTTTGGAATACCCATCACAGTATATTCCCTAAATCTATTCGGAGAAACCTTAACGTTTCACTCCTTCGCGTTACCCAATGCATTGGAGAGCTATATCGGGATCACCCGTCCTTAGTTTATCACAAAACCACCCGTTTTCATAACAATTCCCAAGAACCATAACATAAACATATCACATAAAACATGCATAAAGGAAACATAAAATTTCCACCTTTCAATCACAAGATATCAATACAACACATTGATATAAAAACATTATGAAAACCATTTTCAATATCAAAATAAAATAAAGGTAAAACATGGTATTTATTTTTCTTTTAAAAAGAATGTATGGCTTATAGAGGAAGCCGAAACTCAAATATTGGTCACGGCGGCAGAGAAGTCATTGTCGCCGCATACGTATGACAAAAAAATTTACTTTTGTCGTTTTGTAAAAGGATTCGTATAAAAAGATTCCTTTTGGATATACGTAAAAGTCAAAGGGGTTTATACACCGTATAAATGAAAGTTTTGTATAAAACAAAATATGCCTCAATGAAAGGAGATTGAGACGAATTCCCTTACAAAGATGGTATCCTTGGTTTAAGGATAAATCAATTACATATTTATGTGTGACAAACGAATACACCAAATATAAGTGGATATTAAGTGTAAAACAATCAGAGGATATTCAAACATATTCATATAACGACATATTCAAGGACTATATTTGTATCCCAAAGAATCAAATTTGGGATAAGAAGTTCCCTTGCAAAAATTTGACAGCCTAACGACGTCACTACAAAATTCAGAAAATGAGTTGATGAGAGAAAAAAGGGAATCTCATCACATGGACATAAAATTTAAATCAATAAGGATATATAAGGACATATCCCAACATAATAGTATGTGAATTAAAATACATAACAAAAGAAGTCTTTTAAAAACAGGAGGGTGAAAGGTTCCCTTACCGACTTGGGTATCTTTCAAAACATACACCCCATGAAAGAAGAAGAATACATCATTGATGTAAATACTCATAAACGAAAGTATATTACAAAAAGAGTAGAATAATGGTCAGTACATATACCACTCAAAGGAAATTGTGGCAAATGTAGCATAAATCTCACGGGAATAAAAGTGAGATGAAAAATCCCTTACGAAAACTCGGCAGCCTAACGATGCCACTTAAAACTTCCAAAAATGGATTGATGATATCAAATAGGGTATCTCATCATATTACAATAAAATGTACAGAAAGAGGAATATAAAAGAACATCCCCCATCATAAAAAATAGGATCTTAAAAGAAGTGACATAAAGAAGAGTACTTAAAGAGAAAGAGAGAGGTTTGATCTCTTACGAAAATTCAGCAGCCTAACGACGCCACTGAAAACATCCAAAATGGATTGATGAGAGAGAATAGGGTCTCTCGTCATATGAACATAAAAATTACAGTAAGATTAATATAAAATAATATCCCAATAAGAAGAAATATGATCTTTAAAAGTAATGACATAAAAGAATGTACTTAAAAAGAAAGAGAGGAGTCAGATCCCTTACCTCGGGTCTGACTTGACTCGATCATTCTTTAACGTCCTGAATAATAAACTTGAGTTAATTTAGACTTTATTAATAACCTTTTTCTAGTTCATTATTCCTTTTATATCACTTATTTTCATGTTATAAACATTACGTAATCATTTAAATTAATAATGTTTGTTATGTCGATATTTGGTTCTTAAGTCGAAAGTGGACTTCTTACAATTACATGTTGTTCGTGTGGTCAAAGGTTCTTTATATCCGGATTGAAGTTCCTAATTTGGATATCATATATATCATATATATCCATCATATACATGTGTTTATAATATTACATAATCATTTAGAGGTAAGAAATGAAATGCACCGTTCATGGAGACGGTAAGACGTACGTACACATGAACACTACTTTCATTTCTTTGTCATATTAATGGAATTAAAACTAAATAAGAGGTATGTATATTTTAATTCCATAATTATATTCATCATTTAGATGTATCATTCATCACATATATCCATTATATACATGTACTTATAATAGTATATTACATTTGGGGATAAGAAATGAAATGCACCGTTCATGGAGACGGTAAGCCGTACGTACGCATGAACGCTACTTTAATTTCTATCTCATACTTTAATGGAAATAAATAATAATGATATATAAGTATATTATAATTCCAGTATAGCATCATATATAATAACATTAAATCCATCCTTTATACGTCCCACGTATGGCATTAACGAATCACAACACTTTGAGGGGGCGGTAGTCCGCACTTCCTAAAATGATGATATCGCGTATACCCATAATGGAAGCCATAAAGGTAAGCCACAAATGAAAAATACAGAAGCTTAAGTAAAACATAAACATATTATATATCATATATAAATATAGTGACATCTTAATGGCCACCTTTGAAGGTGTTATATGAGTGTTGAGCAATCATCGTTTTGTGAGGCAAAAATTCGCCATCCACGGAAACAGTATGTTCTTTAAACATTAGATGTAGGTTTGTGTAATTGTAGCTAGAATAATTATTATAACTACATACTAGTATATTTAAGATACTTTATTTTTTACAAAAGAAATGAATAAAAAGAGTTTAGGGGGTTGGAGAGGCAAAATAAAACAAAAGGACTCAAGTGAACACATTACCTTAAAATATGGTAACTCCCTTTGGTTTGAGCTCAAAGGCTTCCATGGGAAGAATTATGAACAAAGTGAGGCTTCAAGGAGTAAGATAGGTAAGTGGAGAGACAAAATGGGCAGGGGTTGGCCGAACCAAAGTCTTTGGGGGTGTGGGTAAGGAGGTAGAGGTGGGGGCCTTTTATAAGAGGAGAGGAGGGGCACTCTTGGAAAGTAAGAAAATGTTACTTTATTTGAAAATGGTATTCGGATTTAGGAGGTCCCAAATTGATGTGTTTCGAGGATAAGGTGATAATAGTTCTAAATCCACTCATCCAATAGGTTTTGGACATGTTTAGGTCTTAGATATTACATTATCTTTCCATTTTATTTAAATTTTTAAATAATGAGGTCATCACTGCATCATCATGATGTCATAAATAATTTAATTTATTTAATGTCTAAAAATTATAAAAAAACTAATATGATGTAGGAAAGATTTTTAGCTTTCCAATGAATATTTATAGTAAAAAATATGATTTTTATAACCCCATGTAAAAACCATTTTTGTAAAACATTTCATGTTTGTCTCATTTTTACTTTAACATTAAATAAAAAGATATTAATGTCATTTTCCAACCAAAGTGGCTTCATGGGGTCCCCAAGTTGACCCATGGGTTTTCATGGTCGTCCATGACACATCCAATGAGGTTAGGACATGTGTCAAGTTCATTTCATATTATTAAAACATTATTTTTACCGTAAACTACACTAATTATCTCTAATCACGATTAAAAACTTAATAAGTTACTATTCATCAAAAAATTATTTTAATCCCATTGAACCACATTTTACTTCTTAATGACAACCATGTATGTCGGATTTTTGAAATTAAAAATACAAAGGTGGCAAAATTTCATTTAAACGGAAAATCAGTTTTTATAAGTGCCACTTAGTGGTTTCACTATTCATCAAAAATTGAAGTTTTTCAGAAAATTACCAAAAATTCACCCTAAGCTATATTTGATATTCCGAATTCAAAAATGAAGTATATTTTAAAAAATTCAAAACATATAAGTCACATTAATTAATTTAATAATTAATTCCCGCTGTCAGGACAAATAGCGTGTTTTTATGAAACAATAAGTATCCAAAGTTGGACACTAGTTTAAGTCTGATTTCAAGGTGAAATTAATTCCAACGACCACTATTGCATTTAATGGTAAAAATCTATTCTAATTACACTTTAAAACCATTTAAAAAGATAATATAATCATATAAATAAATTATATTAAAAAGAGGTTTTGAATTAAAATACAACATTTTACACTATTCATAAAAAATGAACTTTATCGGAAAGATACCAAAACTTTACACAAAGTAAATTTTAATGTCCCGATTCTAAAGAAGGGTTCTATTTGGTCCAAATAGAATGTATAAGAGTGAAAAAAACTATATTTAATGACGGTTTTCCATCAAAAGGCGATAAGTGAACCTTTAGTGAAAACTATGGCATATACGCCTAAAATTGAATTCTTTCCGTATTTTAAGCCCTTATCCTTTATTGGATAAATTTAAAAACATTTAAAAACATATATAATCATATTTTAGTTATTTCTATCCATTCCCGCCAATACAACGGCTACATGTTAATTGCCATTTAAAATAATATTATTTTATTATTAGAGTGCAACGTAAGATTCCCAAGAAACTCGTTGTTGCGTGATGGGTACGCCATCGAGCATAGCATCACCTTTAAAGTCATATTAATATTATATTCACAAATATGGATAAATATGAAAATTTCATATTATTTATTTACCTGGGGTTTTACAGTACATGGTTATATTATATTGGTTACTTTTCTCAATTTCTATACTAATCAACTGTATTATTTTTCTCAATACCCATATATCATTATGATTTCCAATATTATTATTATTATTAATACCACCACTAAAAATTATAATATTACTTAAATTATTATTATTATTATTATTATTATCTCTATGTGTTTCCATTGTAATTTTTTCTTAAAAAAACTGATGATATATTTTTTTTATGAAAAATGGCTTGTAAATTTTCTAAATTAAGTTATATCTGAATTCTTTTAAAAGAATATTTGTTTGAATCATTATATTAGTAATTTATTTTTTTATTCACCACCTCTTCTAGAATTTGTTTACATAACTATAATGATACTATTTAAAATTGAGGCAGTGTACTATTATTGGGTTTTAAAACAAAAATAGATTAAATCTCTATCTTTCTAAATTTTAGTCCAATCAATTTTGAAATGGATATTCTTTTAAAGGTTGCGTATTAGGTGTAGTTATTGTAATTATTACTTATCTTGTTCTCCAGTCTATTATAGTTTAGTTTTATGAAAAACCCTTATTTGTTCATGCGTTATTTTGATATTGAGGTTGTATAGTAACTTTCATACTCACATGGATATCGGGTTGACTACTATTTTATTTTTTCTTATTTTAAATGTATGATGAAATTATGTCACTCATTTTTAAAATAATATTTTATTTATAGGTTTTATTCTAGCTATTTGTCTAAATAATTTATTTTTTGGACATTCTTGGATTTTATATAATTATTAAAATATTTATTTTCTTATGCTTAAACATCAAACGTATGGTCTTGTCATTCCATAATTCCCAAAAAAAATTATGTCACTTATGGAATCATATTTATTGTGAAGAACCATTTCCACTCATATATATCTTATTCCTTAGATTACATGACCAACCCAGGGAGATAGGGATCACCCCATATGTATGGTGTGGGCTGGATCTGGTACCTGATTAAGGGGTGTCCTAGATTGGTTTTTGAAAAATCTTTGGTATAATTACATAAGCTGGGGAAGAAGGATAATTTATTATAGAACCTCCTAGATGGTGATTAAATATACAGAATATTTACTTTCATGTGATTATATACTGTGATTCATGATAGAAATTGGGGAGTCATTTTATGTATCACTTAATAGGAGGATAGAATGAAGGTGGGAGGGATTGACATATGGTTTATGATAGAATAGTTTTTCTCCTGAAAGATTTAATATAATGTTTCTTTTTTCCTTTTCATTGTTACTAGGAGTGTAGAGTTTAGGTTTCTATGTGTCTCTATGAGAGATGAAAATCTCAGTTTGAAATCCTGTCAAGAAATTTCTTATTCTATCAAGATGTTTCTTATCTATTTATTTCAATTTGATTATTTTCAATCTGAATAGTAGTGATTCATGGAGGCTAGAGAATAGGTCTGTCTATAATATCGAGGACTTATACTTATGGTGAGTGTGTAAAAGAAGTTGAGGAATTTTTCAATATCCATCCATACTTCTTACATCTTTGATTTCATTAAATGTTTAAATATTTATTTTATCCTCATTGATCACACATCACTTAGATTTGAGTGAGGCATCTGATATGAGAGTGAGGTATAGGGTATCAGGTGGAAGAAGGGACATGAGTGTGTTTTAATACATGGTTTTGGGGGTTACATGCATCCATTTACTTAATATGGTGGTGTTATTTGGAGTAATGGTATAGAATCTAGCTACTGATTTATTTTTTCTATAAATTAAATTCAAGTTAGACAATGAATGAGTATATTTTTGTTACCATGTTTTAGACACCCACACAACTTTCTTGTGTACCTTTATTTATTTTATTTTTCTTTCATTTTATAATATATAAACCTCACATCCTTAAATTGTATTAATTCATTTAAAGCTAAAAAATGGACTATAGTAATAAGGGGTTCATAGTATCACATAGAACCACATTGTGAGACAACTCCCATCAAACTTATGTCACATTCTAGGGGAACTAAAATTATTATTGATAAAATCACTTTGATAGGGTCTTACATTAATTTGGAGACATTTTTATGAATGTTTTATGTTATATTAAATATTTCTGTCATTTTTTATTCTCATATATTTTATTTTAAAAATAAATCAAAAAATACAATTTATATTGACTCGATATCACTGGCATAAATTATTTCTTAATTTTATAATAAACATAGTGGGTATTCAAGATAATTAGATATGGATATTTTAACGAACTTATCAAAGTCGTTAAAGGATATGTGGAAAAAATATATGAATTCTATATAAAAGGAAATTAAATAATTTTCACTATTTTTACTGGTTTTATATATATGAGTGTGAGATAAAATATGTGAGCTTCAAAAAAATATATTACATTTAATTATAATGAAGTGGTCCAAGAGGATGAAGAATTACTATAAGAATATCAAAAAATAAAATATCTCAAGTGTTTTTTCATAACACTCATAGGGAAATAGGGGAGACAATATATACCACATAAGGAAGACTATAAATATATTGATTCAATTTTCTTCACTTTTACAAAACTATATTTGAAAATTTATAATCCGTGTATTACTTCTTTCGACTCAATAGCATTGGATTTGCACTAGAATATGATTATGTAAATGTGTTTGTGATATTTGAATATAATGTTTACTTCTGACTACCTATCACTCTAAATGGATTCAGAAAAATATCACATGTTGAGAGAGAAATAGATTCTAAGAAAAATTTGGGTATTCTTATTTTTGAAATTATTTTATTTTTATATTATTGAAAATGAATTCAAATTAACTTCCCAATAAATTTATAAGGTTGATTCAAAATAGTTGGTTTGGGAAATGGAGATAATTTTTTATTATTCTACAAATAAGGAAACTGGGGTTGAGGATCAGATAGAGGAGTACAGGTTGACATGGCTACCTATTATGGAAAATAATTATGATGTAGAAAACATGATCACTCTAGATGGCAGAGTAGAGGAAGAGGGACTAGAGGACTTGTATTATTTTTTCCAACCTCATACAATTACAATAAATTGAGGTATTCAAAATAGGTCGTGTCACTACATATTATTTAATATAAAAACCTAAAAATAAAGATTCAATTATGTGCATTAAAGAAAGAAAAATTTGGTGGTTCAAATCAAACAAGATTCATCCCCCATGTGACATTGGATGATAAATAGAATATCTATGTATGTAAGTTAAAAAATAGCACATAATGTTGGGTTTATACAATAATTGTATTCACATTTCACATTTTATTATTTTTTATTTAGATTCAGATTATTTTGAAAATTAATTTTTGTAGTTTCCAAGGGAATATTTAAGAGGAAGTCATCATACAAGTAACAAAAAGATTAAATAATTGATTTTACATTGGTAATTATTTCATGAAGCTTGCATTGGTTTTCCACATCATACAGAGCTTGTATTAAACCTTTCCATATATTTTTGGTATAATTTCCTTATCATTGTCTATTTATAATGAACATACATATTCATGATTTTTGTTGATGGTAGTGTGAAACGAGTGTGGGGGTACGGTTGTATGTCTATTAGGTTAGAACATTTTAGTGTGTTTGTGTCCATTCAAATTATTTTATCTTCCTTTTTTGTTTTTTATAAATTCCTTGATTATTAATCAAATATCTAGTCACATTCTAAATTGAATACTTTTATAAGGGAAAATCAATGATTTTTTGGAATTTTTTTAAATGAACATTGATATAGATTAATTCAGTGTATTTTATATTTCAATAAATTATTATTTATTTAATAAATGCTTGAAACCCATGACTTATTAGTATGGGCCATTTTTAATTTGGCCTCCCTAAGAAGAATCCATTCCCAAATATTCACCTTAATCCTAACACACTCCATTATTTACTAAACTTGATTTATTTTTGTCATCTAAAACATAGGTTCATATGTAATCAATGATTTTGAGAATGAAGAAGTGTTTTAGTGTGATTGAAGTACTTCATTGGTATGAACACCTTCTTAATACATTTCAAGACTGATCCTTTAAATTATCCTTGTGAGGTCCCATTATCTCTAAATTTATTTTAGGTTGGAAATAATACAAGATTATATTCTGGACCTACAGTCACTCTTGAAATAATTTCATGATCATGTTAAAATTATGTGCGGGGGAAATTAAAACTACATGGGTCATTTTGGGGATGGGGGAAATTGTATGGTAGTGTTGGGGATGGTTCTTATTTTAGATAAAGTGCACAATCCATATTTTATATTATGATTTATTTGATTCCAAATATTCTAAAAATACAAATCTTCCATATATATACATAGGATTGAATAATTTAGTATGATCATTTATATGGACATGACCTTCATCAAACACAAAATGGAATGTGTCCTTATATAATCATTACCATTCCTTTTCATCCCATACACTATAAAAAGTTATAAAAATGAGTAATAATCCTTCATTGTATTTCAAGTTTTAGTTTGGATTATAGGAGAAACTTGAGTGATTGTTTCATGTGTGGGTAAATTAAAAGAGGGTTATTCATTTTATTTTAACTCATTTATAATTATTTTCATTTAATTATTCATGAATTTTCTTTGAATCCAAATTTTTTCAATTGAACATGCCAAAAATGTTCCAAAATGCATACCAATGATAAAACCGTTTGATTAGAAATTTTTCCTTTCTTTATTGTGGGGATTGTTAGTATGTGATAATGCTTATGGTATGAATTTCATCATTTTTATATCAAAATAACTTCATATATTTTTTACAATTGAGTGCTATGGAAAATGAATTAATTAAAATGTATTCTAAAATATTTTAAATGGTGGAATAATAAAGTTAAAGAAAACATAATTTGTGTGACGTCCAGGCCCAAGAGCAAGTTAAATGGTACCCCGAGTCGTTCGGCTCTATAGACTCATGTTAACCTCCTCATATTCGAGAGGATTTCAAATGGTACTAAGTTTCCAATGTTAATACTATTAGAAAAAAATACCCCCATGATCAGAGTAGCACAATGGAACATAATAAATCAATCAACAGTATAAGAATTGTATAATAAAGGCTGCAAAAATAAATAAGATAACATGGATATGTCAACAATATATACATGCATGTCCATGTTATGATAGAGTATTACAATTATAATAAATATAGATGGTAATACATAAAGCATAAAAAATAAAGAACAATAGTCCAAAAGGCTATCTCCATGAGAAACCAAAGCTTCATCTCTATCCTATTCTACTAATATCCCATATATAATTGTAACAACATAAAATTATTTATTTCCCCTGAACCTATAACCAAGTGGTCTATTCAGATAACAAATAGAAACCAAGATAGGTAGTGAGATAAACTCAATAGTCTACAAAAAACATTTTATTATTATCTCCAACATATAAATGTAAAATACAATAGTTTTCATGTATAAAAATCTTTGTAGTAAATAAATAAATATATAAGGTCAAACTCAAGTTCATACAAAACACTCATATGAAAATTTCTGCTTCGGCCCAAGCAAGAATACCTATATGAGGGAGTCACAATGTATATAGTTATATATCAATATTATTATGAAATTATATATATTAAATAAATATGTAATAATATATTTAACAATATATATATATATATATACGTATTAATAGCCAGGACCTGAGGCATACGTCAAGCATCCCTGTATAATTTCAAGAGTCTCATAGAATAATAAGGGGTTCCATTTTTGATTATCATAAATAATATTAGAGTTCATGACATGTTTCATTAGTAATATAGGATTCTATGATGTGTATCATGAATAATATAGGATTTTATGCTAATTTTCATAAATATTATAGGATAAAGGTCATTAAAAAATCCTAATCAAGGGGGTATGGAACATCATTCCCAGCAACTCGAGTGATGTGAAATTCCATGTCCAACATCCCTAAACAAGGGGGTTTGAATCATTAAGTAAAAAACCCTAAACAAGTTCCATCTATTTCAATCCGATGTAAGGTAGTCTCACTAGTCATATGATCCCTTAGCCAAGGTGTTCCATAAAGAGGAATCTCGCATCACTCAAGGTATAGTGTAACTTCAATATCATAATTCAATTAAAAATATATCAATTTCCAGGATATCACCCAATCCATAATATAAATAAACAAATGAAACCATACAATCACATTATTAAAAAAAATAGGACAACAATGGGAAGGTATGTACCATTATAAATTATTATTACAATATTACTCCATTTAATTTCACAATTTTTTTTTAATAAGACAACACATCTAAAAGGTGGTTTTACTATTAATTGGAGAATGTGATGAAATCCAAATCATGATAAATTTAACTATGAAATCATCCATTCCATTTAATTTATTCTAAGTAAATTCACATAATTAAACTGACTAGACCACAAAGTGAAGCATGAATTGAGCTTTCATGGACAAATATGTTTTTCCAAATCATTTTATTTTATTAAATAATTTATAAAATTTATGGAATTAAAATTACACACCCAATTGGTGGTTTTATTTTCAGTTGTTGACCTTCAACCATACCAATTGTTTAAGGACAAAAACTGATGGTGTATGCATTTTATTAAATACATTTCATTATTTAAGGTAATGCTTGGGAAATTAGGAAGTTATCACAAAGGAATATTTTATAAAAAGCCCAAACCATAAGGTAATGTTTATAGGCCACCTACAATGTGCCTAGTATTCTCTTCTCATCTATTATCAAGATTTTATTAAAGCTAAAAATAGAGAAATCATAATATTTGAAAAAACTCTAAAATGCTTCCAATGCACCAAAAATAATTTGATTTAGACCAATAATGATGGATATCCATGGAATTCAAGGGTGGAATATAAATGAGGAAACCCAAAAGAGGGGTTCCATGTGAGTGGGAGGATAAATTAGGGATCAAGGTTTAATGAAATGTGAAAAAAATTGGAATTTAACCCATTTAAAAAGGGGTTCATGGTTTGGATGCATGGTTTTCAAAATCATAAACCTTATCATGTGCCACTATTTGTTAACTATATCTGACCATGCTATCTAGGTGCATAGTTTTCCAAACTATGTGTAGCATATTCAGAACCACAATCTGAGTGTAGAACCCCCTTATAAGGTTAGGCACATGGTTATACAAAATGTGCGAGAACTTTGTGGTGCACATACATTTTTTTATAGAGGGAGGATGATTTATTTGAGAAACCTAAAAAAGATAAAAATTAATTTTAATTAATAAAACATTCCACATTTTGTTGCTGAAATTTTATCATTAACCATGCACCAAACATGACCCTAAGGATATCTCAGCATATAATGAGTCATGAAGCCTAAAATTCTTCAAAATATTTAATCCTTCAAGACACCATCTAGGACTTAAACCCCATTAAAACATTGAATTTAAGTGATAAACATCATTAAATTATAATTTTCATTTAAATTTAATATTCAACCCATCCTCAAAAGGAAAATTTCAAATTTCTATAGAATGTTCAACCTTGTCCAAAATAAGGGATGTTACAATCTCCACACTTTAAAAATTATCATCCCCAGGAAACCATGGGGAAAGAGTAAAAATTTCACTTGGCCTACATGGGTCATGAATTCCCAGCCGAATGTTCATGTTGTTTTACGCATGACCAACCCACATGCAATAAGTTCTTCAAACATGTGATGCTCAACAATATAAAAAACAAGCTAATGATCAGATTCCAAATTGAAACATTAATGAATTTCATACATGATCATTTATATCCTAATACATGATCATGTTTCAAATCGTTCATCAACTATTCCATGGTAATCATCACCAATGTTTATATGGGGAACAACCAATTCCAATTCATGGTACCTCCACAATCAAAAAAATCCTATTTAATAACATCTATAGCATTTTAATGAATCACATTGGAATGTTTAGGAAATTTATCAATTGGTAAATTCAAAATTAACATCATTTGGCTTCGTATCATTCGAATTTCCATGAAATTCCTTGGGTTAACATTCATTGAACTCACCTTATAAAGATGGATTTCCCAAATCAGTTACTCAATGGTCGAATTCATCCAAACAAAGGGAAAAAATTGAGTTTTTTCAAGCATGGACAACGAATATCATAACTGTATTTCAGTTATGTCTCTTACCAATATGTTCATTTATGTCGTCATATCACAACACATACATAGGTGTTCACCTGATCCAGCGTCATTAGATTTTATCCCTAATCACATCAATTGATATCGACTGTAATTCTGACGTAACATGAGGAAACATTAATAGACCCATAGAGCTCTTCTAAGGTATTGTGTTTAGAGATGTTTACATGTGAGATGTTGGTACATAGGTGAGACATCTACTAATCAGGAATAGTGACTAATACAAATTGCAGTAGCTAGCCTGATGATCAAGTCAATGAATTGGTTGGTGTCCACGAGTCCATCCAAGGCCTTCTAACTAAGGAATCAAAGTATCACATTGGACAATCCAACCCTATATGATTATGTATGATTCTATAGTGTAACTCTAATTATACTGACCCAGGGCTAACATAAATGGATATTTCATTATTGAGTATTAATATGCAACACATAATATAGGTAAATTTGGGAGGACTATAATAGTTTATTGGGTTTGAAAACCTGGAATAGAACATTCTCTCTTTGTGAAATAACTTCATATTTTTCACGAAATATCTTCACATTTAGTACTCCAACTTAAAAAATTTCATCAACACCTAGAGAAAGGAAACATAAGAAAAGGAGATATAAGATTCTTGGAAATGGAAAATAAAGGAGTTAAGTAAGCATAACAAAAACTTAAGGGTATGAGAACATTAGAATAACAATTGAAAGTCATTCCCTCTATATCAAAGATTATAGACATGAGTCATGGAAAAAATATTATCATATCATAATACATGAATCATAATGGAATACAAAATAAATTTTTCATGAGTGAATAAAATTGGAAAAGTACATTGATTTGGGGTATAGGTATCTGCTGATAACATTGTGAACATGTATAAATAGAGACATATTCACTTATTCAGTTATGGACATGAAATCTGGTAGTCACATTAACTTGTGCACATGAAACCTGGTCTATGAATAACCATGTGAACATGTAATCATGTTCACACATAACCTTGGGAGAATGTAATGAAGTTCTAGAATAACAATATTTACAAGTAATCAGGTTTATGAATAACATTCTGAACAAGTAATCAGATTAATGTATAACATTTTGAATATATAAAAATGTTCCTGCATAACAATATGAACATGTCACCAGGATCATGCATGGGTGGATATATCACATGGGTGGGATACCCCACCATACCTAGTGGTATCCCTTTACTCATAGTGGATTTGGTTACACCTTCTTCCCAATGTTGACCAAGAATATCGGTTTGTTTACCATCATTATCTCATTATATATATCATAACCTAATGCATTTTATGGAGATACAGGTCTCATCCATTACATAATGAAATCATACATATGTGTTTCACAAGATCATAAAAATTATTCATATCATAACCCATGGAGTGAAAGGGGTATCAAAAAAATTTAGCAATATAATAATCTATGAAAAAACATATTCGATTCATAATCAATTCATCATAGGATAACACAAGAAAAAAGTGGGTTTTGTAAGCATTTTAACCTAGTATAACTTGTGAAAGAGAAACAGGTTTCATAATCATCATTCCTTCAAAAAATAAATCATTCCAATAATGTATTTGAATGGAATTATTGTATCATATCCTCATTAAAGAATAAACTAAATCAATTTACATCCTCTGATATGTGGATAGACATTGAAATACCCATTCAACCATTTACCATGAAAAATAACCTTTCATTTTGAAAAGTTTAATACATATAGATTTTCAACATCCTTTTCATTTAAAATGAATTTGAAAATTTATTAAAGTATGATTTAAAAATCATTTAAAATATTTCCGTCGGAAATTATCCTTTCCACTTTAAAAACAAGCTTTTTAAATCATAATATATTTTGAAAAACATTTTAATTGAAAATAGTTTTGAAGAGTTATAAATTAAGATTTGAAAACCATTTTAAGAACATTTTGAGACATAATATTTTCGATTCATTTTTCATGAAAATGATCTTAAAGGATCATTAAATTTTTTATATTTTATATTAAATCATGGTGTTTGTATAAAACGTGATTATGCTCAAATATAGAATTAATGTCAAATTTTATTAATAACATTTTTATAATTATATAATGTACCAAAGAGTGAAATAAATGGGACCAAATAATTAAAATATCATGGAAAATAAAAGGATAATAAAATTATATATATATTGAATATATTTATCCTAATATTTCATCAATGGAATCATAATCATAAATAATCTTGATAAATGATGAGATTGTGGTAATAAACTCTCATCACATCGGTAACATTGAATCAAAACAATAATGAAATAATAACATTTCATGATGAATAAAATATCATGAAAATAAGGATATTAATTTTATAAAATTTAAAATGTTATTATTTATATCATGTAAAGGAATATAGGTTCATAATGAAACTTGTGTATCAAGGAAGGAAAATTGCGAACAAAATTACCTTAGGGATTTGGTAACTTTGGAACTAGAAAACACATGAATGATATATCATAAATGGATAAGAAAATAATTATAAATTTAAGGATAATAATCATATAATACATTCATGTGATGAATATACAGAAGAAAAAAGAAATGAGGTGTGAATTTGGTGTAAGTCTCACAGATATAAAAAGTGAGACTAGAAATCCCCTTACATTAAATCATGACTCTCGTAGTACATGATTAAAAATCATGTATAAAAATAGTTATTTTTTTTAATTTATAAAAGAACCATATTCATATATATAATAATGGATATTATTTAATTATGAGTGTATATAAAACTTTTATTAATAATTCATTGTTAATGTTATGTTTTGGGTATTAAGCGATGTGTTTTTTATACATGTTTTGACTCGTATAATACACCATTCACGAAGACGATAATTCATAAGTATGCATGAATGTTTTTTTCATTTTTTATCATATTTTTTAATAGAATGAAATGTAAATTTTATATATGATCTTTATATTGTAATTATTCTTTCATATATGAATCATAATTTTATTAAACTCGTTTATATAACATTCCATGGAAATCAGGAATGAATCACATCGCTTCGAGGAGGCGTTAGTCCACATGTCTACAAACGAAGTTATCATATTCTCATAAAATGTAAAGCATGAATGTATTTGTTATTTTATTATTAAATTGTAATAAATACATCATAAAAATAATATATATAATATTTAAAATTAGTTCTATCGTTATTTAAAACCATTAATAGTGTTAATGGAAGAATACAATATATCGGTCCTTAAGCCAGTAGTCTGTCGTACACACAAACGATGATTGAATATCCCATTTGATAAAAGTCTGTGAATGTATAGGTGGTAAACGTCACTAAAAATAGAGGTATATTTAATAATTTCGTGTTATTATATAATATTTGATTTATGAATAATTTAATTGTGTGGATAAGGAAAAAATGTGCACTGATAAATGTTACCTCTTCTTCAGGTAACTCCTTTTGGTTTCCACCAAAGACATCCTTGGATGAATTTATTCACAAATTAAAGATTATAGGGTTAGAGGAGTTAATTTTGGAGCTTATTCGGATGATTTTGGGTTGAAATAGAGGTATTTATATTTGTGAACATGTGTGGGTGTGAATGCCTTTTTATATTGGAGGCAGAGTGGAATTCTTGTGAACACAAAAAGGAAAACATTATTGTGAGGTATCCCTTACATAAAGTGCCTCCAATAATGATCCATCTTAAATAAAAGTTATTATATAGTATAAATACTTTCATATAATGAATTTTTGTCATTTGTCTCAGTCATGTGGCCTCTTAAGATTAATGTTTAACCTCAATGTAAACTCCATTTTACCATAGTCGTTCTAATGTATTTTAATAACATTGGATAATATTTTTGGAAAAAACATAAGTTGAAGATACTAAAAATTATAACTTATTATGAATTAAAATATGGAATCCATTTTTAAAAATTCATTTCACATAAGTGGCATTTATTTATTTAAAATTAATCATGTAGATGGAACAATACAATGAATTTTAAAAGTTAAAATGGTCAAAAGTATGAAATGATTTTATACTCATTTTGAATGTTAAATTAATTAAAATTACATAAATTGGATTAGTATATATATAATTAATCTAAATATACTTTAAAAATCATTAAAATAAAATTTAACTACATAAATAAATTAAATCCAAAAGAAGTTTTCAATTAACAATCAGTATTTATCACTATTCATTGAAAAATTAGACATCTCATAAAAATAAAAATAAATTCACCCTACGATATTATTTACATTCCACTCTTGAAAAAAATTTATTTAATAAAATAAAATTTATAAAAGTGTCAAAATTTGGATTTAAAATCGATGTATCCTTAAAAGGTTGTAAAATTTTCTTTTTAGAAAACAATTACATCACATTATTGTTAAACATGGAATTATTCTTATCTATTTTATAAAAATCACATAAGATAATATATATTTCATTGAATATAAGATATAAATTTCATTAAAATCATTCATAAAAACTGATTCTATTAATTTATTGTGGTAAAATGGGTTTGATTTCATAAATATAGATTTCCAACAAATGATTTCCAATATTTTCTAAAGGGTTTTATTTTAATTTCGAGTTAATTAGTAATTATAAAATTCATCTGATTACATGCTTAATAAATATTTTCATAATTTAATAAATAATATTAATATCTTAAATTACATCATCTAGGTGGATCTATAAAAATTTATTTTATTATATTAATATATTTTATTTTACAAAACCACTATCTTGCATTTAAAAAAACATTCGAAGGATGTCAACATGTTTTCTAACAAAATAAAATCATAATGTTGCTTGTCGAATAAGATAATCTTTATTTTTTTGGAGTGAAATCTTAACATGGTTTTGAATATAAAGATATCATTACATTGGGTTGATCATAATTAATTCCTTCAAGAAAAAATTGTGAAAAAAGTTAACTCATAAAAACTCATGGTGTTAGATTCTACAACCCTTAAAATGAATTTCCCTTCAAAATTAACATGTATCGTTAATTATTTCATACTTTAATGTTCCTTTCATTGAATAAAACTTCATAAAAATAAATTCTAAACCTTCATTTAAAATAATTTTGGGAATATAATGTTTACCAAAAATAAAAAAGGACTATGATCCATATAAGATAAAATAGGCGGAATTTGATGACATGGACATGGAATAGAAATCTATCTATGATTCTCTGATGGATTTTGATAGAGAACACAATTATAATAAAATTAATGATCACAAATATATAATCCAATGAGTCTTAAAAATTTTCATTGATATCATAAAAATTATAATAACAGGACAAAAGTTTATTTCAAGACCATTTTCATAAAGATGAAGAATATTACAAAAGAAGGTACAATTAGTTGATTTTGTTCCATTTCATATGCACAATATCACAATATGGTTATTGCTTGATCAATCTCCACTTCATCTATTACTCCAAGAAATTAATAATAATTTTTCATTCCTAAATCTCTAACAGGTCATAAGATCCATAAATAGAATGATATGTTATTTTATCATTCATAGGATGTCATCAAAACAATGTTGTAAGAATATGTTTTCAAATATGCATAAATCCTCATATGGTGAGATAATACTATAATATCTACATAAAAATCCAAAGTATAAATTAAAGCATTACATAAATGGTTAACATTGTAACCCATATGAATGATGAAAATTCAAAACATTAGAAAGAAGGTTAATGGACTTCTAGAAATCATACTAACAGTGATACCCCATATATCATATTGTATGTCATTGTTGTTACATTGAAACCATTTGAATACGTTCATCATGTATTCTCTTGAAACATAGTAATAGCCTGAATTACCATAAATCATTATGGAAAACATGAATTCATTCTTAGTAAAAATATTATTAAATATTTTCATTAAATCCAAAAAAGTATTAAACTCTGGTCATGATAACATAAAACACATTTATAAAAAGTCCTTTATTAGTTATGTTTTCTTCTATTTTATTCAATTTAATTTATCCAAATCTTTATTCTCTTTATCCAAGCTAAACATAAGTCTCTCAACATCAGGAACACATTAAGGGTTACCTTCCCTTAATCAAAATATCACTTTTCCATTAAATCACTTTTTTACTTCATCAACACCATTCAACATATCCTATTAAATCAATAATAAAAAACTTATACAAAAAAATATTTATATATTTTTAGATTCATATAACATAATCTATGAATACCAAAACATAAATACTTTATTCATCCCACGTACATCCCAAATAATTAAATAAGATTCACCATATTATTTTTTAATTTCCATTTCCTAAAATATTAAATATGAATCATGTCTTAAAATTCATCAAGATCGATTTAATTATACTTATAAACAATACTATTAGAATAGATCATACCTTACATATGTTGTTAGTGGTATCTTAATCATCTTCAAAATCACAATTACTTATACAACCTTGTTGAGTTCATTCCTGAGATATCCCCCTTGGACATTTATTTTTATAATTACCATAGTTTATACAAAGAATAAAAATTTCGGAGGATAATAACTTAGGGAGAATAATATTCTGATCCATTTCAATAAATAGATTTTCTATTTTCCATTTTTAGTTACTTGCATTATGTCCTTATTTTCCCTAGTCAAAACAATATCATGTTCCTTTGAGTCATCCACTAGTAGTATTCAGACGAGAATATATTATAAGGAAAACACTCTCTCAATTGTGTAACAAAATTCCAGGACATTTTACTATAACTTAACTCATAATTAGACTTATCCTTAGTGAAATCCCTAGACATACCCTTACAAATATACCTAGGGATCTCACTAGGGTTTTCTCATCCCTATTTTTAATTTTTAACAAAACCTTTCCTCTAATACCAACTATAGTGATATTTGTTTAACATACATGATATAGCATCATTTTAGATGAATATTTATCACATTAAATATTTACATGCCTGAGGATTATTATAGTTTAGTGTCTATGTAAACATGGAAAAGAACCTTTTATCTTGGTGAAAGATATCCAATGTTTCCCATAAAGACCATCCCATTTAGGTCTCCTAATTAATACTATTATTCATAACTTGAGGTAAGTAAATGTATGAAATGGTGAGGTTAGATGCTCAGTATGGGTAAGTGAAGGCGATAAGTAATCATAACATTAAACTAAGGGTATCATATCATGATCATAATAATTAAAAATCATGCTCTGAATATCAAAGATCATACAAATGTTTAATATAAAAAATATTATATGATTATATGACATGAATCACAAGGAAATATAATAACATGGGTCATGATAGTGTAATAATGGAATAAGACATAGACTTGTGGTATAGTAATTATATTATAACATTTTGAACATGGGTCAATTGAAAGAGGTTCAGTCATTCAATTAATGATATGAAATTAGGCCCTTGAATAAAATTTGGACGTACAACCATGTCCATCCATAACATTGTGAACATGTAATCCGGATCCTGCACAAAATTATAAATATGTAATCATCCAGATGCATAACACTGTGAACATGTAATAAGGTTCATACAAAACATTTTGAACATATAATCTATTTTATGAATAACATTGTGAACATGTAATTGGGTACACAAAAAACATGTGAATATACAATTAGGTTCATGTATAGCATTGTGAATATATAATCAGGTTCTGACATGGGTGAATATACCTCATGGGCAGGACGCACCACTACCCCCGTGGCATCCCTGTCCCCATAATGGATCTTGTTACACCATCCTATCATAGTGTATCAGGATTATCGACTTGTTTCGAACAAATGTTTCATGAGATATAAATATGTTCCCAATTCATTGGAGGGAGAGACAGTCCACACCCATCACATAAGGAAATCATTCATATATGTGCCACAAGATCATTAACATTAATCATATCATAACCCATGGAATGAAATGGGTAAAAAAATTAATAATCTCATAATATATGGAAAAATATACTTTTTTCATAATCATTTAATCAATGTATATCCCATGATAATAAGTGGGTTTCATAATAATTCTATCATGGTACTATCTGTGAAAGGGAATCAGGTTTCATAAAAATAATGAATTCAAAACAAAAACCATTCAGATAATGAAAATCAATAGTACTTTTGTTTAACATCCCTAGTAAATCATAAACTACATCAAATCATATCTTCTCATATGGGAAGGATTTTGATGGATGCCTTGGAGCATTTCATCAGGAAAATAACCTTTTATTAAAAATCATTCTTTTTTATTTTTAAAATATATCAAAATTATTTTCATTAAAAATAATTTTGAAAACTTATGATTTAATAATTAAAAATCATTTTAAAAATTTATTAAAGAAAATATAATTTCCCCATTAAAAACATGCCTTTTAAATCATAAAACATTTTTAAAACCATTTCCATTGAAAATAGATTAAAAAATTTATAAAACATTATTTTAAAAACATTGTAATTATAATTTTAAAAATAAAACATTTTTGAAATACTTATCCTTGAAAATTATCTTAATAAATTATTTAAAATATTTGTTAAAAACATTTTAGAAAACATGGTTTTTGAATAAAATAGTTTTCTGGATGAAGAGATAATTAATGTAAGATTTTCCTTTTTTTTTTGTAATTTTCCATTGTAACAAAAGATTCTAAAAAAGGTTCCATGACCTGAAGATACTATGAATATATAGAGGATTATAAAATTCAGGATATTTAATATGATATTGATCATAATATTTCATCAATGGAAGCATAATCATAAACAATCTTGATAAACAATGAGATCATGGCAATAAAATATTACCAATTTAGTAACATTAAATCAAAATACCCATGAGAAATTTTCATTAAAAAAATATCAAGAAAATAATTATATTCATGATAAAATATTTCAAATGGAATAATACACACCTTTTAAAATAATATAGTCACATAACATAACATTTGTCTCAAAGAAATAAAATTTATACAAACTTTCCATATAGATTTTGTAACTTTTGAAACATAAAACCCATGAATGATATATCGTAAAATAGATATTTAAATAAAAATAAATTTATGTATAATAATATTATAATACATTAATGGTATGAATATACATCACACAAAAGAAACAAGTGTTGAATCTGGAGTATGTCTTGTAGAAATAAAAAGTGAGATTAGAAATCCTCTTACCTTATGTCTTAACTCTCATAGTACTTGTTAAAGACTCATATATAATAAATATAATTTTAATATAAATATATAAAAGAACCATATTCATATATATAAAACTGAATATGATTTAATTATAAATTTATATCACATTTTTATGAATAATTCCATGTTAATGTTTTCTTTCGGGTAATAAATGTTGTCCTTTTCACAAATGTTTTGAATTTTTATTCATGGGCCTTTTACATAGAACATTATTTATTTATTTAAATAATTTATAACATGATATAGATATAATATATTTCCATTATATATATATATATATTTATAATAAACTATAAAATATATAAATATGAAATGAAATACACCATTCACGGAGATGATGGGTCGTACGTATGCATGAACTTTCTATTTATTTTCATGTCATATTTATTTTAAAAGAAAATTAAATGATATATATTATATTTTTAGTATAATTATTGTGTAATATATATCACATCTTTTTATTGAACCCATCCTTAATTTTTGTTATGAAATGCGTGAATGAATCACATCGCTTTGTGGAGGCAGTATCGTATTCCTGTAAACTGTAAATCATAATGGTATGTGTTATATAATAATTATATTAGAATAAAGACATAATAATTATCATATACACCATATAAAAACTATATATCCATCGTTATTCCCATCCTTGAAAGTTGGTAATGAATGAACAAATGGCATTGGTTCATGAGGCGATAGTCTGTCACACACACGAATGATGACTGTGTATGACATTTGATGTAAGTGCATAGATGTTTAGGTACTAATCATAAAATAACAAAATATTAATATTCGTATGATAATTAGGTGATTATATATAATTTATATAATTATAATTTAAGGGGGTGGGATAGGAAACAAAACAAAAATGAACATTGAGGAACATTGCCTCTTTTTCCAGAAACTCTTTTTGGTTTGCAGCAAAAGGATTACATGGTTGGATTTATTCCATGAGTGAGTAAAATAGTTTTATTTTGGAGCTTATTAGTGATTTTTTTACAATAAATAGTTCTTTAGATGTGTGAACAAGTGATGGGGTGAGTTCTTTTTTATAGTGGAGGAGAGGTGGCATTCTTGTAAATACCAAAACGAAAAAACTATTGGGATGTCTCCCTTACTTAATGTGCCTAAAATAATGAGAATATTAGATACAATTTAGGATATTGTTTAAATATGGCCATAAAAGGTCCTCTGAAAATGGTTTTAGGTCATTTGGCCTCTTGAGATTAATGTTAATCCCCTAAGTAAACTCTATTTTTCCTTAATAGTTGTAATTATTTTTAATTTCATTCACTAATATTTTCCTGTAAAAAACTAATTTAACCTAACTTTAACTTATAAATTATAATTATTCAAAATATGGAATCCATATTATTAAATTATAAACACATAATTGGAAAAAAAATATAAAATATATCATGTAAATAAAATTAAACAACATGTTTTAAAAGTTGAAATGATCAAAAGTATGAGATATTTTTATAATCAATTTTAATGTAAAATTGATTTCAATTCAATATATTGGATTAATGTTTTTATAATTTATCTAAATATACATAAAAACCATTTCAATATACAATTTTTCTGTATAAATAAGTAAAATAAAAAATATTTTTCAAATAAAATACATTATTGTTCACTATTAACCAAACAATTAAACGTGTCATAATTATTCCAAAATTACACCCTACGAAAATTCATTATTTACACATTAATGGATAAATTGAATATTATTATAAATAATTTATAATATTTTCCAAAATAAGATTTAAAAGTGATGATTCATTAAATGGTTGTAAAATACATTTTTTAAAAAATAAAACTTTAGGGGTAAACTTGGATTTATTAATATCTCTTGTATAAAAAAACCCGTAAGATGAAAATTAAGAATTTTATTGAATATAATATATATTTTTCATTAAAATCATTAATCAAAATTTTTTAAATTAATTTATTGAAGTAAAATGTGTTTTATTTCATAAATATAGTTTTCCAGCAAATAATTTCCAATATTTTCAAAATGTTTTTATTTTCATTTGTAGTTAATTGGTGACGAAATAATTCATATTATATACTTTTTTAAGCCATTATTCCTAAGTCTAATTACTCATATTCTTAATATGACTTTAATTAGCTATGTGGAAATAATAATAATATTTTAATAATAATAGTAATATTATATTGTACTTCGATATAACCATTTCATGCTCATAACATATGCTATCGAATGAACTATGAATTGTGTGTAGAACAGGAAAAACATAGTGTTATGTGTACCACAAATTAATATAAGTGTTTCATATAGTTAATTATTAACTTATTGTTTCATTAAAATCCTATATTATATTGTGTGGCATGTAATGTAGCCATCAATGAAAGTTAATTTATTTGAAAAATAATAATTCATCAAAACTAAATGTGTTACACTATTAGAGTCTATTCATTAAGCCACGATGAATTTGAAAATATTTTATAATGTCATCATATAACCAATTATTTCTCAATTTACAATAGAAAATTTTAATATAGGGGAATGATTATCACTAATCCAATAGTACCCTAAGAAGATATGAACGATTACCAATATGACATGAGACACTCCTATCAAATCCAAGGTGAAATGACGAGAATTGTTTCTATATAACCTAGTCTGACTACGGATAAGTATAACTATAAAACCATAAATTTTATTTTTGAAATAGATCGGTTTTACAAGCGACAACAACTTTATTAACCAACCATGATGCCTTCACTACCAAGGCATTTCGTGATTGTTTCAAAAAAACCCTATTGTTGTTCAACCTCAACTCATGGTAGGATACATAAACAACCAAAAAAATTATCATAATTTTTCCATAAAAGCACCAAAATGAATCTAAATAATTTCTTCCTTAGTCAAAAACATTATTTGATATTTAATATAGTTTTCAGGCTCAATCTGAAACCATAATTGGTTTATATCTCTAGAATCATCCCAACGACTAAAAAATCTTTCTCTCCAGCATCTTAGGAATTCAAAATCAATGGGGACCAGTAATTTTTTTTATTATTTTACCTATACATATAGGGACACACTAAGACATGTTTTATGTAATTATCCTTGCCTTAAGATTATATTAGTCATTATTTAATGAGAATTGATACTCATCACACGTTACACGCTCCATCCACCACTAAACATTGATTAAGGATATGGACAAAAAGATTTTTCAAAGAACCAATTCATATGGATTGGAAAAAGTAGAAACCTAAAAGAACTAAATATTATATTTATTAAAGAATTTATGTGTGATAACCACTTGATGCATGCCCATGCACATCCATTTCATCATACATATAAACAAAAAAATAACTGACTGACAGAGTTACAACACCTGTTCAATTTCAACGTCATCCTATGTATTGGGAAAACTCTAACATCTCTAAACTCTAGGGTTATTATACTTAATAGGTGACCCAAAATAATGTGTAATAGCTCAATGATTACATGATTCCCAACAAACACATATAGTGTGATTTACCATTTTACCAACACATTGTGTAATATGTGGATCAATGAACAATACCTCAAGATTTCATCAACATAACATGTAATCATTTGATGATATTCATTGGCCTAGTGCCCCTCTGAATTTCAGTATCTAATAGATCATACAAACGATTTAGCCTAAATTCATATTACCCCATATGATTATCGACTGGGTTGATGATTCCCCGAGTTGCCTATCACTATAGAAGAAGGGTCACATGATTAGGAATGTCTAACCTGATGAATCCGAGAATTACCCAACACTCCTACCCTTAACATGGGTAAATTAAACTCACAACAACCACTCCAACCTGGGTGTCATTTTAGATACAAGGTGCTGTACAAGGTATGAATAAAACTCAAACAACGCATCATGTTTGAAACTCTTCATATGAATTTTGAAATTATTTTATGTTATATGGGTTCTAACTTTACTGGGATAGCGTCATACTAAAATGAAAAGTGTTTATCTTATGAATAGGTTTCACTAATAAGTTCACTAGGATTATCGACCTATCCAATAATTTCAATATAAAACTAAAACCTACACAGGGGTTGAATATAAAAAAACCATTTAAAATTTTTATTTCAGTTGTTCCATCAATTATATTTTTATTTTATGAACATTTAAGTATGATATATTTATATAATTTCAGGTACCCATTATAAAGGAATAATTTCTTCGTACATTTTTTTGTCAATTCCAAAAGGAACACAAAACATTTATATCAATCATCCTTTCAAATATAATTTATTTAGATAAAATTATTTCATAATTTATATAGTTTACCTTATAAATTCCATCTATATATTTTATTTATCCATAAATATTATCATATCTATCTTACATAAATAATCATTAAATTCCAATATATAAAGAAAAACAGTTAGGTTTTAATTGGTATTTTAATTAACTAACACCTCATATGAGTACAACTCAAAAGAAAATAACTGGTCTATATTAATTTAAGGGGAATAGGATTTGTAAGGTACCACTATAAATTTATATGTAACACCATATAACTAGCCATTGGAACTTTCAAAAACATCCTTAAAAAACATGATTATCCCCCATGGGTTTAAGTACTAAAGAATATAAAAATAATGGTACCCTATATGGTTCGCACAATTTCAACCCAAATTTTTGAACACCCTTAGTGGGTTTATCTCATAAAAACATACCCCAACTGACATACATGGGTCTAGTCATCCAATTCAAAATTTAGTCATATGGGTCAACAAGTAAATATCTTAGAGGTAAAATACAATGTAATAGGACCCATTTCCTATAAGTATTTCAATTTAGCTCATATCATAGTTGAGTTAGATGCATTAAAATTCCAAACTAATAACTTCATATTTCTTTATAATTTAATATTTTAATTCATGTAGCTACAACCATATTTTTTATCCTTGTTTTCAGAATATAACAATTCCTTATATGATTGATTGATTATATAGGTCACTAGTTTCAAATTATTAAGGCCCACACTATTTATAATTTTTTTTGGGATACCATTTATTCAAAGCCATTTATGTTTCATCCCAGGAAAGAAATGGTTCATGGATCAAACATTTCATGATTGGTTAATTGAGGTTCCACCATCAATATATATTGTAAAACACCATTATGGTTAATGTAGAAACATTAACAATCAATCATATATCATTACTATAAAAATGCATTTTATCACATTTAATTAAAAAAGAAACACATATAAATATGAAACCACAGGATAATGGTGTACCAAAAATGTATTCTAATTAATCTCTTAAACATGGTATACCTAAAAAATGCTTGTAAAACACAAAAGGTGCATCCAATATGTATCATGAATTCAAGAAATGAAACGTAGATGAATTGGTATATGCATGGAATGTGAATCAGTATGATATATTGATGATTCTTATAGAAATACATCTTTACCATACCAATCCCTGGGAAAATTTCCCCGAGTCCCATAAATTAGTAAGAAGAAAAAAGTACATCAATTACTCAAGGTTAAATAATAATCAATAATAATGAATAATAATAATAACAGTCTCTTCCCTAAAAACATGTTAGTTTCCCTGTGTGTGGGTTGATAACTCCTAAACATTCCTACTTACCAAGTGATGACACGTTTCTAGTATCCTGTCTACCAGTCCCAAATAGTAACAAATGCTAAACGAAGGCCCTGATGACACATTGCAATCTCCCAACCTAGGATCCATAAAAACATTGCCTCAGGCTGGTGGGCTACAGGGCATTAAGTGGTCAAGCTCATACACCAAAGGCTTCAAACTGGAAACGAGGGTCTAATGCTAGTATGAGGGGGTGACTATACCCTCATGATTAGAGTATCATAGCAGTATACAATAAATCAATCAATAGTGAATGGAGTATAAAATAATGGAATTGAAAATAAATAAGATAACCTTGGAAATTCCGAACAATATAAATGTTCATGTACTTCTAATTTCATTCATTATATTAATATTAATTACATTATTGTGCATGTATAATAAATATTATATTAAAAAAATAAGTATAAAAAATTCATACATGTGTTCTTTAAGAATACATGAATGAAATACCTTCCATACACTAAGATACAAATACCTCTATAACAATGTCTCCATGTATATAGGTATATAAATGTATAATTATGTATGTATATAAGTGAAAAATGCATGTAATACCATATATAGATATATATACATATATTTAGATGTAGTGTAAGGATGGACCCATGACATAACTCAATAATCCCTATATAATTATAAGAGTTTCATAGAATAATAAGGGACACCATACTAGAGTGTCATAAATAATCTAGGATACGATGATGAGTTTCATGAATAATATAGGACACCATGCTATAAATCATTAAAAATATTGGCCATAGTTATATCCAGACATCCTAATTGGGGGGGGGGGTGCATAATTTCTTTCCTAGAAACCTAGGGAATTTGAAATGCCTTGTCCAACATCCTTGACCAAGGGGGTTTCAATAGTTATGTACACAACCCTAAATTATGTCCCTATATATCTATCTAGTATAAGGTAGTTTGAATAGCCCTTTGAGAACTTATCCAAGGTGTTCCATAAATAGGAACCTGGAATCACCAAAGGAATAGTGTACATTAATAATCAAATTTCATTTTATACTTTTAAAAAATCCATGACATAATCTATTTAAAAATATAAATCAACAAAAGAAATTATACCATCACATTATAAAAAAGGCCATGGGAAGGTTTACTCCATATTAAATTATCATTCCAATGTGAAGCCATTTAATTTAAAATATTTATTTTATAATACAACAAAACTCAATGGATGTTTTACTATAAATAGAGGTAAGGGATGAGATCAAAATCATTATCAATTTAGCCATGATATTTTCCATCCTAATTAACATATTTCAATTTAATTCAGATAATTAGATTGACCCGTTATCAAATTCAAGTATCAAGTGATCTATTAAGGACCAACTAGTTTATCCAAATAATTTTAATTTATTTATGTAATTTTTAAACATCACACAGAAATATAATAATACAACTAAATGGGGGTTCGATTTGAATTCATTGACCTCCAACCATTTCAATGGTCTTGAGAACCACAAAAAAATTCTAGTCATTTAATTGATGATTTTTTTATTTAACGGTAACACATGGTACGTAAGGTGTGAGGATTAATACCATAATTTATAACCAATAAATAACTTATGGGAAAATCTAAAGAACACCTACCTCCTGATTATAATACTCCACTCATCTATTTTTGGATTTGATTAAAGCCAAAATAAGAGAAATAATAATATTGGAAAAATATTTAATACACATTCAATGAACCAAATTGATTTTTATATGTACCAGGAATTTGGGTGATCTATAGAATACTACGGTTCAAGAAAGTGTATGAATCCCATGGGAGGGATTATTTATGAATGAGGGAGGATAAATATGGGTGGGGGATTAAAGAAAGTTGTGGATGAATTGGAATTTCTCACTTTTAAAAAGGGACACATGGTTTGGATGTACTGTATTCCAAATCATGTGCCTAACCATTTATCTATATTGGATAATTGTAACTTTCCATGCGGGCTCGGTGCATGGTTTTCCAAACCATGAATAACCTTTTCGGGGCCACATTCTAAGTGCGCCTCCCCCTCACATAGTTATAAAAACCATGCACCAATTGTTTGATGCACTAGAAATTATTTTTAGATTGTTGAAAAGTTACCCATTCCACCTCTAATGGCCAAAAAAATTATATCCCTTAACATGGTAGGATTCATAGTTGTGTTTCACAGTTAGCACTAATTGTGCGCTAATCATACACCTATGGTTGCATCTCTTAAAATGATGTTTTGAATCCTGATGCTTAAAAAAGATATCTAGAATCTTGAACCACCTTGTAATACTTATAACCCATCCAAATACATTTCCATTTTTTTTATAAAAGTCAAACTTCATGATTCAAGCCATCCACTAAATGAAAAATTCAAATTATCCAAGAATTTTCAACCTAGTCCAAAACAAAATACCTTAAAATCTACCCACATTAGAACTTATCATCCCTAAGAAGCCTTTGTAAAACATGGAAACAGCACCCAACCAACTTGGGTTGTGAATTTTCACTCAATCATTAGTGGTGGTTTTTCCCACACCCAATCCATATGCAAGAACTTCAATAAAAATGTGATGCTTAATCCACTCAGACTTATGTCAATGCTCAAATTAAAAACTAAATCATTAATAAAGATCTCAAATGAGGTCAAATAACACGAAACATGATCATGTATTCATCTCTTTTATAAACCAGTTCATATAAATCCTCCTCAAATGTGGTATCTGGAATGGCCAATTTTGATTCATTGTCCCTCCACCATAATAATTTCCTAATTAAGCACATCCATGGAATTATAATGATAATAATTGGTATTTTTATTAAATTCATAAAATTATCAATTCAAAATCAACTCCATTTAACCTTTTATCACTAGATTTGCAAAGAAAATTATCAATCGCACTTTCCCTACACTTATCTTAACCAAATAACGTGCTTGAATCAGTTCCTCACTGACTACATTCAAACAAATAAGAGAGAATTATGTTTAATTTATTTAGAGAAATCCCACAAAATCTCTTAACCTACTTATAGTGATGTATCGTACCATAAAATTGTTTTATATTATCATATATCAACACATGAAAAGGTATGTACCAGATCCCACACCTATAGATTTTCACCCTAATTACATCGACCGAGACTATCTACATGTACAGGGTAACCACAAAAGAAATTACTAGAGTACATGGATCTCTTACAATATTTTCCATTATCAAAATTATATATATGAGACATAGGTACATTTTTGAGATATTCATTTATCAAGAAAACTGATCGATCTCAATGACGATATCTCACCTATAGATTCTGTAAGGAATCGGTTTGTGTCCATGAGTCCATTCTGGGCCTTCCTATTAGATAATTACTATAAGTCCCCAACCTTAAACATTACATAATCCTAAATTAAGTTAATAATTCATGTTGAGGATCTTTAAAGGATTATAGTTTTAGAAAATTAGTCTATTACTATTACATTACATCTCAAATATTACAATGTAGACACTTCTACTTAGTATCCATTTTTTTTCAAAAAATAAAAACTCTTGAATGAAAAAGAGTCATGTCTTATTATATGTTTTAGATAGTATGAAATTTCCATGAACCCAAACTTGAAATCATTCATATTTAAGTCTTGTGAAAATATTTGAAAAACCATTGGATGAGCATAAAAAGCATAGTAAGGATTATAAAATATAGAAAGAAAACATTATTCCATTAATACATATAAAGAATAACCACTTTAACATACCTTATGAAACCATAAGATTTATGAATAAAACATAGAAATCATAAATCATAATGTTAACTTATGGCATCCATATCATACTTACATTTATATATCACAACTACATATGGAGTTACGTTTGGAATACCCATCATAGTATATTCCCTAAATCACATAGGAGAAACATTAATTTTTTCATCTGTCACTTTACCCAATGCATTGGAGACTTATCTCTGGCTCACCTACCCTAGGTTTATCATGGAACAACTCATATACGTAATCAATTACTATGAACCATAACATATTCATAAGACAAGAAATATTCATAAAGGAAAGATAACATTTCCACATTTTAATCACAATATATCATTTAATGATATTGAAATAATCAATACTTTATCAAAACTATTTTCACTACCAAAATATATAAAATGGGTATATGGTATTGATTTTCCTTTAAAAAACACTAAATCTTTTTAAGGATGCCAAAGATCAAATAATACTCGTTCTTAGAGGGGTAAAGTTCATTCTCACCATATATGTTAAAAAGAAACATTATTTTTTTCATTTTGTAAAACACTTCGTAGATACGATATTACCTTTGAATGAAATTAAAATTCAATGTGCTTTATACACTATTATGTTCTTTACCCATTAGATGGAGGTGTGTGGAATTGTAGTTCTAATACTTCTCCTAACAAATAACTTTTATATTTAAGATACTATTTTGTTATAAAATAAAGGAATAAAAAGATTTTAGGGGGTTGTAGAAGTAAACTAAAATAAAATAACTTAAGAGAAGACGTTACAATTTAATTAGGGAACTCTCTTTGGTTTGAACCAAAAGGATTTTTTGAAGTGACTTATGACTAATGTAAGTCTTATTGGTGGAAGAGAGGGATCTTGAGATATTATTTGTAAAGATGATGGATGAGCCAAGGGGAATTAGATGTGTGTGTAATGGGTTAGATGTGATGGTTTTTTATAAGGGTGAGGATGGACTCTTTATGAATGTTTGAAAATATTATATTATTATATAATGATCTTTAGTTTCTAAAAGTCCAAAATTTATTTAATTAGAAGTTAAGATGACTATAGTTAGAAATAAAATCATCCAATAATAATTGGATAGGTTTTTTATATTTTTTTTAATTTTTATAATCTCATTTATTTGAATTATTCATTAATAAGGTAATCACTACATCCTCATTGTGTCATAAATATGTTTATTTATTTGATGTCTAAGAAATTATAAATAAATTAAAATGATTTAGTAAATATGTTTAGATTTAAAATTAATATTTATAGTCGAAGATATAACTTATATAACCCCATGTAAAAAATTTATTTACTAAAAGATATGTGTAAATGTCATCATTGCCTTTACAATAAAATAATTAACATAAAGAGTCATTGTCACTCTTAACTGGATCCATGGGGTCCCAAAATTGACCCAAGGATGCCCATGGTAAGAAATGTATCATCCAGTAATATTAGGACACATGTTAGGGTAATTTAATATTATTATATTATTATTTTTTACACTTATTTAACATATTTACCATTTTACCACGGTAAATAAAATAATTATTGAAGTAAATATACATAATGTCTAAAAATAAAATCTACCTATTTAAACAATTTGGACCTCTTAATTCCAAATATATAATCCATTTTCCCAAATTCATAACATAGAAGTGGAAAAAATTAATTTAAAATGAGTTCCCTTTTTCAAAACAAAAAGGGTGTTTTTAAGAAATAATAACAATCATATGATAGACACTTGATTATGTCTAATTTCAAAGTGAAATTATTTATAATGACCAAAATTGGATTAAATGGTAATAAATAATCTAATTGAACTTTAAAAGCAATTAAATAGTTAATATAACCATATAAATAAATTCGATTAAAAGGCAGTTTTGAATTAAAATACAATATTTTTTCTATTCATAAAAAAATGAACATTATCTGAAAAATTTCAAAATTTCATCCAAAGTAAATTTTGATGTCCTGATTCTAAAGAAGAATATAATTTTGTCATTTAGAACATATAAAAGTGATAAAAACAATATTTAAAAAGGTTTCTCCAATAAAAATAATTATATTGACATTTTAATGAATATTTTAGTGTTTATTCTTAAAATTGGATTCATTCACATTTTATGCCTCTAAATTTTATTGGTTGAAAGTGAAAACATTTAAAAAATAAGTTTAATCATATTGTAATTAGTTCTCTTCATTCTCTATAATATAATGGCTAGGCCTTAACTACCATTTAAAATAATATTATATCATTATTTTTTTAGTATGACTCAGCCTTTTGGGAAACAAGAGATTTTGGAGGAACCCATTATTGGGTGTTTGGTATGCCATAAAACATAGAATCCCCTTTAAAATAAAAATAATATTTAATGCAAAATATTAAAAAATAAGAAAATTTTATATTCTTTAATTACATGGGATGTTACATCCTCCCCCTCTTTTGGAAATTGTTTCCTCGCATTTTTTATTCACTCATCAAATAAGTGAGTGTATTTGTCCCTCATATCATTTTTAGATTCCATTGTTACCTATTCAATAATATAGTATTTACACAAAACTTTTACCTGATGAATTACCTTATTTTGCGAAACTTTCTCTCTTCAGTTAAGAATCTAGACTGGTTGTCCCACATAAGAGAGATTCTCTTCCAACTGAACTACCTCTGGGCTGAAAACATGATATGGATCCATCATATACTCTCCAAACAATGAAACATGAAAACAATTGTGTAACTAGGATAAACATGGAGGTAAATCTACCTTATACACAACTGATCCAACATTCTCTAAGATTTCATAGAGACCAATGTACCTTGGACTCAATTTTCCCGTCTTGTCAAAACGCATCACATTTTTCCATGGGGAAACTTTGATAAAGAAATGATCACCTACCTCGAAAGAAAGATCCTTCCTATGGTTATCCACATAACTTTTTTGACTGATCTGAGTTGTTATGATGTTCTTCTAAAACAACTAAACTTTTTTCTACCATCTATTATACCAATTCCGGTCCCACCAACTTCTGTTCACCAACTTCATCCCAAAAAGCTGGAGTTTGACACCGCTTACCATATAATACCTCAAAGGGATCCATCTGTATACTAGAATTAAAACAGTTATTATAAGAAAACTCAACCATAGAATAATGGTTGTCCCAACTTCCCTGGTAATCCATTGAAAACAAACGTAGCATATCCTCCAAGGTCTAAATTATTTGTTCTAACTGCCCATCCAATTGATGATGAAAAGTTGTTCTAAAATTTTATTCAGTACCCAACAACCTCTGACGTCCTTTCCAAAATTTATATGTAATCCTAGGATCATGATCAGATACAATAGAGTGGGGAACTCCATATAACCTAATTATCTCTTTAACATACAACTAAGAAAGTTGATCTAGAATCAAAGTATCTCAAATAGGAAGGAAATGCTTAGATTTAGTCAATGGATCAACAACAACCAAGATTTCATTGTTACCTCGAGATGACTTCACTGATCGAACAACAAAGTCCATGGATATATTTTCCCATTTCCACTCTCACACCGGTAATGACAAAAGCATCCCTTTCAGTAACTGCTACTCTTCTTTAATCTGTTGACATTTCAAAAACTTCATAGTAAAGTCAGAAATATATATTTTCATTCCATCCCACTAGTAATACTCCTAAAGATCTATGTACATCATAGTACTACCAGGATGAGCTGAAAGAGGGGAACTATGGGCTTCACCTAAAAACTCATTCTTCTATTGTGAATCACAAGGCCCACATAATCTCTTTCCAAATATCAAAATACAATCATTATCAATGTTAAAACTAGGAAACATACCATTTTGAACCAACTCAACATTCTTCTACAACTCACTGTCTTCCTTCTGCGCTTGCTTAATTATTTTTGATAGAGATGTTTTCATTGACACCTAAAACAAAACAGAGGAATTTCCTGCACCAACAATATCTATTCCAATGTTCATCAAATAAAAATTGAAGGATCTCATTCCAAAGGTAGAATGGTTAATTAAGAATTAATTTTTCACCTTAAGGAATCAACCACATTATTTTCTTTTCCTGTATGGTAATGAATTGGGAAATCATAATCCTTGATTAATTCCAACAATAACCTCTGTCTCATGTTTAATCCCATCTATGTTAATATATACTTTAAACTTTTGTGATTAGTGTATATTTCACACTTTAATCCATACAAATGATGCCTATAAATTTTTAAATAAAAAACGACCGTAGTAAGTTCCAAATAAACTGTTGGGTAATTTAACTCATGAGGTTTCAACTATCATGGAACATAAGAAATTACCAAATATTTCTATATAGGGATAGAGGAAATTCCTTTCAATGAAGCATACCTATAGATACCAAACTCACCATTTTTTCCTACTGTAGTAAAATCTAGAGTAATAACCATTCTTTTATTCACTACTTAAAAACAATCATCAAATTCTTTTGTCCAGATGAAATTAACACATTTTTGAGTTAATTTAGTTAGTGGGATAGATAACCATGGAAAATGTTCAACAAACCTCCGTTAATAACCTACCCAACCAAGAAACTACATATCTCAGTTATATTTGTCGTTCTTGGCCACTCTTCAACGACTTTTTTTAGCAGGATCAACAATTATGAGATTTTTTTAAACAATGTGACTAAGGAATGAAAATTGTTGTAACCAAAACCCACACATGCTGATTTTTACAAACAATTTATTTTCTTTTATGGTTTTCAAGAAAACCTTTAAATGGATTTCATTTTCCTATTTAAATTTAGAATAAACTAAAATATCATCAATGAACACCACCACAAACTTATCCAAGAACTCACGTAAAATTAAATTAAAAGGATCCATGAATAAAGAAGGTGTATTGGTTAAACCAAAAGGAATCACCACAAATTCATAATGGCCATATCAAGTATGAAACACGGTCTTTAGAATGTATGCTTCCCTTAAATTCATTTGAGGTTACCCCAAAATCAAGTCAATCTTTGAAAAATACTGAGCTCCATAGAGCTGAATAAACAAATCATCGTTATGAGGAAAAAGATATTTTTTCTTAATAGTGGTGTTATTTAAGGCATTATAATCAATAAAAAGTCTCATTGAACCATCTTCCTTTTTAATAACCAATACATGAGAACCCCATAGTGATGCGCTATGTCGATTGAATCCTTTATCTATTAACTCCAAAAATTTCTTATTTATTTCTAAAAGATAAATTTTAGCCATTATGTAAGGGGGTTTTGAAATTTGAATAGCATCATGAACTAAGTCAACAATATTTTAAACTTCTCGATTAGGTATTATACTAGGAAAATCATTAGGAAAAACATTAAGATTCTCATTTTCCACTGGCACATCATTAATATGAATAGTTCCTTTGTTTTCAAAAATATGTACAAGGTGACATTCATTTCAATATTTTACATGTTTCTCAGCTTCCAGATATGTTATCAAAAGTAAGGGTTCATTCTTGTACACAAAATCAAATTATTTCTGAAAAAAACCTATTTAGCTCTGCATCCAATATTTGCATGATAAACTGAAAGCCAATCCATACCCAAAATAACATCAAACTCTACTATTGGTAAAAGAATATGGATTGCCGATAAATTCATTCCGTACATAAAGACAGGAAGGTTCTTTTTATTTATTTTTGTCTCAAAATTTCCTCCAAGTGTTTTTACCATAAGTTCACGATTCATATCTTGAGATGGAATTCCCAATTTACCAGAAAGGTTTTTAGAAATGAAGGAATGTGTAGAACCTGAATCTATCAACACATTGGCATAATCTGAACAAACAAATAGTGTACCTGATACTACTTCATTTGATGTCCCAACATCTACTGAAGTAGTTGAAATAGATTTAACAACTGATTTCTTCTTTTAGTATGGATTCTTTCTCTCAGTTGAGATCTTTGTTGGAAACTCATTTTCATAATTACCCAATTCATTTCACATTAATAAATTTAATAATTGTAAATTAGATTTTGTTATACAATTACCCTGATGTTTTTCAGTGGAATTATGAGCCTTATGTCCCATTTTACCATATGGGTTTCACTTACCAGAATTGAAAAGACATTCCCTAACATGCTTTTTACCACAATTTTCACAAACTATATTCTTATGTTTCTTACCATGAGGCTTTTTTGAAGAGTTCATCCCTTTCATCTACCACCTAGACCTTTTATTCTTTTATTTTTAAAAGTACACTCGATCAATGAAAAATTCAATTTCCACCATGTCTACACATCGAACAATTTTTTCATATCTTATGAACACACAATAAGATAAATCCCTTCGATACGTTGGATTTAATCCTGAGTAAAAATGATTGAATTTACTATCAAGAGAATGTTTGAAATTTGGAGCATGCCTTTCTAGTCGAATAAATTTTTCTTCATAAACGTCCACTGATTCATCCTCCAACCTCAATTCTAGAAATTTCATTTCCATCCGAAGATGAACCACTATAGGAAAATATTTCCCATGAAACATAACATTGATTTCATCCCAAACAAAATCATAAATCTCCTCATTATCCTAGATATTTTTCACCATCGACCACTATAGATTGGCATCACCTTCAAAATGTTAAACCTTAAGACTATCCTTTTGATGTTCTGAACATCCCATGACATCAAAAATATTTTCTAGTTCTTTAATCCACCATTCAGCTAGAATAGGGTCAGATGATCCTCTAAATTATGTGGGATGATGCCTCTTGAAATCCTCAACTACAGCCTTATTCCTTTGTGGTTGATCTGGATGATCTCATTCATGGATACCACAATAATTTATATCCTGAGTCCATTGTGCCTTCACTGCAACAAACTATTTAGTTTTGATTCAGACCATCATAGGTTGCTGATTTGGAAGGTTGCCTTCCTCCTGATGTCATGCCATCATAGTTGCACTGTTTCCTCTGCGGATAACCATTCTGGACACATAAATATCTTTGGCAAAGAAACATTGTAATCTATTAATGCAATATCATTTCAATATTATCATAAAGTGAAAATAATTTATGGATATTAATTTAATAATATCCTTACTTGTAATTTTATCATAACTGGCCTATGATTCAAACTATAATTCCATGAATTTTAGCATTACATAATCTTGAAATAAGTTAATAATTCACATTGACGATTTTTTCAGGTTTAGAGTTTTATAAAATTAGGCCATAACTATAAAATTACACTTCAAATATTACAAATTAGACAGTTTTACTCAGTATCCATTTTGTTCATGAAATAAAAACTATTGAAAGTAATGGATTCATGTCTAGTTCCATGTTTTAGACAACATGACTTTTCCATGATCCCAAACATGACCTCATTCCTCTCTATGTCATGTGAAATGTATTTATTAAAACTTGGGATGAGCATAAAAAGCTCATCAAGGGTTATAAAATAAAGATAGAAAACATTTTTCCATCAATACATACCGAGAATAAACTCTTTAACATACCGCATGAAATGATAAGATTTATGAATAACACATAGAAATCATAAATCTGAAAGGTAAGTTGTGGAATCCATATCACATTTAAATTATAGCTATCACAGCTACATAGGGAGTTACGTTTGGAATACCCATCATAGTATATTCCCAAAATATCATGGGAGAAACATTTAACATTATCTACGTCACGTTACCCAATTCATTTGATATCTATCTTGGCCTCACCCACCCAAGTTTTATGAAGGAACCACCCATATATTTAATCAATTTCCAAGAACCATTAAATACTCATTTCACATAAAACAAGAAAAAAAGGAAAGATAACATTAAAGCATTTCAATCATTATATATCATTTAAATTTATTAAAATAATCAATGCATTCTCACAAAAAAATTTATTACCAGAATATTTAAAAAGGTTATATGGTATTTATTTTCCTTTAAAAACCACTACGACTTGTTAAGGAATCCTAATATCAAATAATAGTTATGGCGGCGAAAAGGTCATTGTCACATCATACGTTAAAAAGAAACATTCTTTTTGTCATTTAATAAAAATATTTATATAGAAAATATTCCTTTTGAATGAAATGAAAATTCAATGGGTTTTATACACCGTATAAAATTATTTTTTGTATAAATCGAAATATGCCTCAATGAAAGAATATTGAGATGAAGTCTTTTACCTTATGTCCGACTTGACCCGTTCTTTCATCAATATCCTAAACAATAAACTAATGTTAATTTAAAATTTATTTATAACATTTTCAGGTGTATTATTCCTTAATATCACATATTACAATGTTATAAGCATTATATAATCATTTACGTTAATAACGGTCGTTTTGTCAATATTTGGTACTTGAATCAAAAATGAACTTCTACTAATTACAAGTTGTCAATGTGGTCAAAAGACCATTATCTCCAAAATTATATTCATGATTAAATTTCATATATAATATATATATATAGTATATATATATATATATAATAGCACATAACATTTGTAGATAATAAATGAAATGCACCGTTAATGGAGATGGTAAGTCGTACGTACGCATGAACGATACTTTCATTTCTATTTCGTATTTTAATGGAATGATGACTTAATTATACATTGGTATATTATAATTAAAGTATAATATCATTTATAATTTCATTAACTCCATCCTTTATATATTCCACATATGGCATGAACGGGTCATATCACTTTGGGGGCGGTAGTCAACACTTCCTCTAATGCAATAATCGTATTTACCCATTATAGAAACTATTAAGGTATACAATAAAAGAAAAATATAGAAGTATAGAGAAAATATAAATATAATATATATCACATATAAATAAATATCCATCTTAATATTCACCCTAAGAGGAGGTAGGATATAATTGAACAATCATCATTTTGTGAGGTCGTAGTTCACCGTCCTCAGAAACAATATATTCTTTAACCCTTGGATGAAGGTGTGTGGAAGTGTAGTTTGAATAATTCACATAAAAACAACATAGTATATTTAGGATACTGGTTTTTTATAAAGGAAAATAATAAAAAAGTATAGGGTTTGTAGAAGTAAAATAAAAGAAAATATCTTGAGAGAAGACATTACCTTTAAATCGGCTAATACCCTTTGGATTGAACCAAAGGATTTATTGAAGTTCCTTATGCCTAAGTTAGGGATTATAGGGGGAATAGAAGTATATTGAGATATTATTTTTATAGTGTTTGGACGAGCTGTAACTCCCCGACCCTAGATACCCTGAGTCAGTGCATTATTACATAACATTGGCTTGATCACAAAGGATAAATTCTCGAAAGACCGATTAGTTTAGTAGTCTTGGAAACACTAGATATATTCATAAGTCTTACATTACATCATAATGTAAAAAAACTACAACAACATCATGTCTCCATATCCCCTCATACTATCCCTTTAGGTAATTCATAAATTACTTCTTCATAATACTGGGAAAAATAAAACATTGAAAGGGGTGAGCTTAGATGCTCAGTAAGGATAACATTATAGCAGAAGCTTTCATAGATAAGAGTAAACACTTAAGGTAGTTTATAACTAAAACAAAAGACTTTTACACTTGAAATTCAGCATAAAATGGAAAAGTTAAAATAAATTAATTCCATTTACTTACTCACATGGATATTCAACTAGTAAAATGATCACATGCAGTATCAATAACCACTTTTATAATGATGGAATGCATAATGCCAAACTATCATAACCACATAGCCAAGGCCTCATTCCAAGACCACAAATATGATTTTTCCAAGGCCTTGTGCCAAGATAGTAGTTTATCTCATGGGACCTACCGATGCATCGAGGAGCTATAGTGGGCTCCACCCATCACTTATTAAGTCCAATTAATTCCTCATATGAACAGGTTTAAACATAACATAAACATTCGAATTAAGACTAGCATACGAAATGTCAGTACATTAACCACAAACCATGAAGGGTATAAAAAGAGCACATCCACTGTCAAAAATAACTCATTCGATACAATATGGAAGATCGTATTGTATCACATTAACCTCAATCAAGAATAATTAAGGATGTTGACATAGATGAAAATAATCATCAATACTATTTGAGAGAAATATCCCCCTTTTTCTTGAAATCATTTAAAGGTCATACTATTTGTCAAGAAGCCGTTTAAAAATTGATTTTTAAATCAAAGTGTCCCATACCACTTTGAAACATTCAAAAGGAGTTTTAATTTTAAAACTTTAATGTTCATATAAATAAATCCTTAAAACCATTTTTTAAAACATGGACATTAATGAGAAAGATTTAGAATAATAGGTCTTTAAAACATTGAAAAATGGTATTTTAGTTAGAGTTTCTAACCAAAAGAGAGACACTTGAATACAAATAATTGAGGTAATCAAAACATTTTAATATCATCAGAATAAAGGTATTCATGATATACTATGTCAAATTACATTATATACATCACATAAAATTGATTTGGTGTATAACAACAAAGAAGTCTCAATGGATTATAAATTGGGATGAAATCTCTCATAAAGGTCGTATCCTTAGGTTAAGGATAAATCAATGACATAGTTATGTGTGAAAATATAAATACACTAAATATGATTGGATATTTAGTGTAAAACAATCAAAGCACATTCACACATAATCCTGTAAAAACAACACCAATGGATTGGAACTTTAACTCAACAAATGGAGAATGATTTAAAATTACTCTTATCAAATTCATATCGATGACTTGAGAAATTATTAATGGAGTTATTATGTGTATCAAAAGTATATCCACAGAAAGGGGAGTGTAAATTATGACATAATCAAATGAATAGTGATTCCACACATAATCTTGGAGTAAAATAATCAATGAAGTATGTGTAAAGCCGAATGAGTGGAAACTGAAATATCAAATTTCCTTATCAATTTGGTAACTTACGAAACATACACCCATGAAAGAATGATCATAAAATGATTATGTAAATATCCATAAATTAAAGTATATTACACAATGAATACAATCATGGGCAGTACACACACCACATGCAATAAATAAGTGGTGAATAATGGAAATCTCACGAAATTAAAAGTGAGATAAGAAACCCATTACCTTGTACTTTTCCTTGGTTGGGGGTAGGTTAAAATCCTATATAATGTTGAAATAATTTTTATTAAATTATTCATGAATCATATACATTAATATGATATAATATATGATCATTTAACATTGCTTTGTTAATAATATCTTAGAATTATCGTCGTTTCGGGTGTTAACTTACTCGTTTTCTTTTATATGTTTTGTTACGTAAGCCATGTTTGTCATGGATAGGTTGTATCTTATTCATATACAGAGTGATATAAAGTTCTTAAAAATTATTTTTAAATCATCAAATGATAATTATACTTGAATGGATATAATGGAGAATGAATCTCATCGCGTTCTTGGAGACAGTAGTCCGTACGTACACACGAGCGACAATATCATTCTTTTGATATTAAAATAATTTATAATTGGATGTTATATCATATATACAGAATCATTATCATGTTATATTTATTATTTAAATTAGTTAAACATCATTATTATACCCACCCAAATAATAATATATTGAATAACAATTACACAACGATGTGGAGACAGTAAGACGTGCGTACGCATGTATGGTGACATGTTATTCAAAAGGTGGATAGAATACTGAATTTGGTTGTACCATATTTATAATAACATCACAGTATATATAAGATACTGGATTTATTATTTTAGAATGGTAATAAAAAATAAAGAAGAAGTGGAAGAAGAAAGGAACTCGTAAAGGGGTGGTGAAAACATTACCTCTTCTTCGAGTTCTTCATTTTGATTTGATCAAAAGGGATCTTTAAGTTGGCTTTCTGATCAAACTAAGGCCTTTAAGTTTTATTGAGGGAAGTTGAGAGAGTATTTGGTCAGGGTTTCGCCGAAACAAAAGGCTTTGAAGGTGTGAAAAAATGAGAAAGAGGAGTGCCTTTTTATAAGAGGGGTGAGGCACACCTTTGGAAAAGCAAGAAATATTAATTTATAATAAATTAATATTCGGTTTCTAATGGCTCCAAAGTTGATTATTCAAATTTTAAGGTGGGGATAGGTCGAAAACCATTCAACCAATAGAATTTAGACCAGTTTGGGTTACTATATTAACCTTATCTTTTAGTTTTAACTCTTAGTTAATTAGATTGACATTTACCATGTCACTTTGTATTTTTATATTATATAGTTAATAAACATACTATATACATCCAAGAAGCCCCCAAGTGTTCCATTAATGATATACCTATCATGATATAAGTCTATTCGCCGATCCATAGATTTTTAGGAATTTAATATCAATTAATAAGATAACATTTGTTTTAAAAACTCTTTTAAGTCAATATTGACACTATTCAATAGTTGATTTTTATGAAACTCATAATAGAATGATTACTTAGAAAAAAGTCAATTAAATCAATCCTAATATGTCATATTATCCTATAAAATTATTGTAATTCATTAAATCTCGTATATTATATTTATTTGGGTATTTATAATATCAATTATTTTAATTTTTCACTATTATGGTAATTGTTGCATCATCATTGTGTCATAAATATATTAAATTATTTAATGTCTAAAAATTATAAATAAAATATAATTATGTAGTAAATTATATTATCTTTCTAATGAATATTTACAATCGAATTTATCTTATGTATAACCCTATATTAAAAATGGTTTAGTAAATAAACTTTCATTTTAACTCTTTTAACTCTACTTTGAATTAAATAATAATAAATGTCCTAATCGAATCCAAGTGGACCTAAATGATAATATTTTAATCCTAAGGTTGTTTTTGGTCGATATACACTTGTACAATAGAATTAGGACATGTGTTAGGGTAATATTAATATCATTTTTACCCATAATTACCCAATTTACTTTTAACCGTGGTAAATGAAAGTAAAAAGTTACTATTCACCAAAAATTATTTTCATCTCATTGAACCACATTTTACTTCTTTATATTAACCATGTCTCTCATATTTTCAAAATTCCATTCACATAAGCGGTAAAATTAAGTTTTATGAAAAATTCAGTTTTTTTTAACTACCACTTAGTAGTTTCACTATTCATAAAAAATTGATGGTTTACAGAACAATGCCAAAATTTCACCCTAAGCTATAATTGATATTCCGAATTAAAAAATGATGTCTATTTTAAAAAATTCTAAACATATAAGTTGCATTAATTAATTTTATAATTAATTCCCGGTGTCACAACAAATAGCGTGTTTTTTAAGAAACAATATATATCAAAAGATTGACAATTGTTTAGGTCCAATTTCAAAGTGAAGTTAATTCTAATGAACACCATTGGATAAAATAGTAAAAATATATTCTAATTATACTTTAAAACCACTCAATAATATAATTTATCACTATAAATTATTTTGATTTAAAAAGTTGTTTTTAATTAAAATTTCGTAATTTTCACTATTCATCAAAATATAAGTGTTATCCGAAAAGTTCCAATACTTCACCCTAGGATAAATTCGATATTCCGAATCCAAAAATGAAGTCCATTTTGAGAGATAGAATTTATAAAATTTGAAAAAGTTGGTATTACTATTCGTAACGGCTAGTTTGATTGGTTGTGGTGTGTTAGAATCTCGAAGTTGCGTACAATGCACGCCATTGCATTATTCGAAGGGAAACGTACCATCGAAGCTTGGGGTGTTGCATTATCACCTCCTTCAATAAATTTCGTCCTCTCAGTTATTAAAATTGTTCTTGCGAATATAATGGAAAGTCCCACATCGGAAAAAGAGTCAATAAAACTATCACTTTAAAAGAAAGAAAGAGAGGTATAAAGGTCAACCAAGATAACCCATACTCAGAATCCATGTAGGAAAACATGGATATGGATGATAAAATAAGTGTCAAGTTTTGATGGAGAGGGATAGAAATCATGATCAGAAGAAAGTTAACAATAAGAAAACCACAAACTTGTGTTGGGACAAACGGCCATTAGTCTCCTAGTAGGAAAGCAAATAGACAACATTTTTTTGTTTGAAGTTACATTACATAAGGATGAGGAATTCATTTATGATATTGACTAAGAATATAAAGAAATATACTTACATTTTAAGTAGAGTTTCATTCTTTAAAACATTTCCACCACTAACTCAATTTTTTTAAATGACAAGTATTCAAGAATACTTGGTCACACTAGAAGAGCTAGAATAAACTTATATATAATCACATGATCCATGCAGGATGAACTATATATTTACATTTTCTTTAGAGATTAATTAAAACCAAAATGGTTAGTACAAGATCTAATGATCTCCCAAAAGGATATTCCTTGAGAGAAATAAACAGTAATATTAATTTCCAAAATTTAACCAACAATACCCCAAATCTAAATAAATACCATTCAATAATCAATTGTCCTTAAAATCCTTTAATATAATCAAAACTAATATTGAAAACCAAAACTTATTAAGAATGTAGTCTTGCACGTTAAATTGTATCTCAAAATGACATTAATTACTCTTAAAGTCACATACTTAAAAGTAATTAACCTAATCATTTCCATAAATAACCCAAATCATTATAAATCCACAATAAAAAAATAGATAAAAATCCACCATTACTCCTTAAATGAAATCCCATACTACTCTATTTTCCTTTGGTATATAGTGTTCTCAACAAAGCGAACAACTTCCAAAATAACATTTATCACTTAATCACCAAATTATTTTCCTATACAAAGGGTATTCATTTGATAAGACATAAGATCCCAAATCAAATTATTATTGATCAATAAAATCATTTAACTAAAAATAATAGTAACTCTAACTAGGGACTTCATGTTGTCCAGTGGTAGGTGATAAATCCCAATCGCACTTTGGTTGTGGGTTTGATTCCTATAGCTTTGTCCGACTCGACGGGTTGTCACACGGTCTACGTGTTGTCCTTTTTCAAAAACTATATTTTATAACATTACCAAAATGAGATAAATTCCTCAAAATAACCATAACATAATTTAACCACAAATGTTATCTCATACCTTGCATTTTCATCCCAAATTATAATAATTTGTAATTGCCTCAAACCCAATGATCATATAAAACCAAATGGTTATTTATAACTATATCCACAAGGGAAAAGATAATTCTTCCATAAATATCATTCTCACATGGAAAACGTTAGGGTTACAAATACAAGAGAAAATTATTTCAAAGTAAACCCTTCAATAAGGATCACTAATAATTTTTAAACATTTATCCAACCATTTATTTCCACATAGCTTCTTCTCTAACCAAGAAAATATCCTATAGAATAAGAAATTCACTTGGGTAATGGCTAGGTCCCCTACATTTACGGCAAATGACTGTAAATGGATTCTTGGAACCATTTTTACCTTCTTCCATAGTACTCTTCATTTTTCTTCGACAATTATTTACTTTATGTCCTTCCTTCCTACACGTAAAGCATTTATTTGTCCTATTGAGACACTTTCCTGAGTGTCTCATTCCACATTTCCTGCATGATGAAAATTGAGGATTTCTTTCTCCATGGTCTCCACTACTGGAGCTCTTATCATTCATCACCTTTCTCTTCTTTGTTGAGTCTGGTAATTGGTTAATATATATATTGTTGATCATATTTTTGGAAAATTGATTTGGCATAAAGATGATATCTTTTACGCCTATCAACATTCCATTTTTTTCTCATTGACACCACCATTCCCACCTTGTACATCATTCTCAAAGTCACTATGACTTCCTTGGAATCCAGCCCTTGACTAAAACCAGAAAGCCTTGTGTGAGTAATAGTAGTCATACAATCATTTAGAGATTAACATGTCACCATATTCTTGATTTGAAACACATTGGGATTAACCAAGGTCATTTACTCTCATATTATATAAATAATAATTTAAATCATTTTGTAAAGAAAATGTAAATTATCCTGATCATATCCCACAGGAGTGTCGTAACCAAGAGTGCAGCAAGGCCCGTTGTCGTGCACCAGTTCCCGTTCGAGTCTAGCTCAAATCGGTGTTTTCGGGTTTTACCTCTAGGTACATCTGTGCCAGAGCCGCCTCTACCTACTCGTATCCAGAAAGGGATGTATTTCTCAGAAAACACAAAAAATCTCTACAATACCAAAATTCTAGTAAGTTCTTTTATTGTAATCCTCAAAGTTCATCTTAGTTCTACGTGCTCTAATCAAAGTTTATCAAAATCTAGCTTCCAAGGTTTGTACTAAACTTCGTCTGATACCAACTGTAACGCCCCTACCCTAGATACCCAGAGTCGGTGCAATATTATATAACATTGGCATGATCACAAAGGATCAAGTCTCGAAAGACCGATTAGATTAGTAGTCTTGGAAACACTAGATATATTAATAAGTCTTACGTTACATCATAAGGTAAAAAAAACTACAACAACATCTTGTCTTCATATCGCCTCATACTATCCCTGCAGGTCATTCATAAATTACTTCTTCATAATCCTAGGAAAAATAAAACATTGAAAGGGGTGAGCTCAAATGCTCAGTAAGGATAACATTATAGCAGAAGGTTTCATAGATAAGTATAAACACTTATGGAAGTTTATAACTAAAACAAAAGCCTTTTAAACTTGAAGTTCAACATAAAATGGAAAAGATAAAATAAAATAATGCCATTTACATACTCACATGGATATTCTACTAGTAGAATGATCACATGCAATATCAACAACCACTTTCACAATGATGGAATGCATAATGCCAGACTATCATAAACACATAGCCAAGGCCTCGTGCCAAGACTACAAATAAGATTTTTCCAAGGCCTTGTGCCAAGACACTAGTTTGTCTCATGAGACCTACCGATGCATCGAGGAGCTATAGCGGGCACCACCCGTCACTTATTAAGTCCAATGCATTACTCATATGAACAGGTTTAAACATAACATAAACATTCGTATTAAAACTAGCATACAAAATGTCAGTACTTTAACCACAAACCTTGAATGATATAAAAATAGCACATCCACAGTCAAACATAACTCATTCGATACAATATGGCAGATGGTATTGTATCACATTAACCTCAATCAATAATAATGAAGGATTTTTACATAGATGAAAATAATCATTAATACTATTTTAGAGAAATATCCCCCTTTTTCTTGAAATCATTTAAAGGTCACACTATTTGTCAAGAAGCCGTTTAAAAATAATTTTTTAATCAAAGTGTCCCATACCACTTTGAAACATTCAATATGAGTTTTAATTTTAAAACTTTAATGTCCATATAAATAAATCCTTAAAACCAATTTTTAAAACATGGACATTAATGAGAAAGATTTAGAATAATAGGTCTTTAAAACATTTAAAAATGGTATTTTAGTTAGAGTTTCTAACCAAAATAGAGAAACTTGAATACAAATAATTGAGGTAATAAAAAAATTTTAATATCATGAGAATAAATGGATTCATTATATACTATGTCAAATTACATTATATACACCACATAAAAGTGATTTGGTGTATAACAAAAATGAAGTCTCAATGGATTGTAAATTGAGATGAAATCTCTAATAAAGGCCGTATCCTTAGGTTAAGGATACATCAATGACATAGTTATGTGTGAAAAATATAAATACACTAAATATGATTGGATATTTAGTGTAAAACAATCAAAGGTCATTCACACATAATCTTGTAAAAACAACACCAATGAATTTGATGTTTAACTCAACAAATGGAGAATGATTTAAAATTACTCTTATCAAATTCATATTGATGACTTGAGAAATTATCAATGGAGTGATTATGTGTATCAAAAGTATATCCACATAAAGGGGACTGGAAATTATGACATAATCAAATTAATAGTGATTCAACACATAATCTTGGAGTAAAATAATCAATGAAGTATGCATAAAGTCGAATGAGTGGAAACTGAAATATCATATTTCCTTATCAATTTGGTAACTTAAGAAACATACACCCATTAAAGAAGGATCATACAACGATGATTTAAATATCCATAAATTAAATTATATTACACAATTAATACAATCATGGGCAGTACACACACCACATGCAATAAATAAGTGGTGAATAATGGAAATCTCACGAAATTAAAAGTGAGATAAGAAACCCCTTACCTTGTACTTTTCCTTGGATGGGGGTTGGTTAACCTCATGTATAATGTTGAAATAATTATTATTAAATTATTCATGAATAATATACATTAATATGATATCATATATGATCTTTTAACATTGCTTTGTTAATAATATCTTAGAATTATCGTCGTTTCGGGTGTTAACTTACTCGTTTTATTTTATATGTTTTGTTACGTAAGCCATGTTTTTCATGGATAAGTTGTATATTATTTATATCCATAATGATATAAAGTTCTTAAAAATGATTTTTAAATCATCAAATGATAATTATACTGGAATAGATATGGTGGAGAATGAATCTCATCGCGTTCATGGAGATGGTAGTCCGTATGTACGCACGAGCGAAAATATCATTCTTTTGATATTAAAATAATATATAATTGGATGGTATATCATATATAAAGAATCATTATCTTGTTATATTCATTATTTAAATGAGTTACACATCATTATTATACCCATCCAAATAATAATATATTGAATAACAATTACACCATGACGTGGAGGCGGTAAGCCGTACGTACGAACGTATGGTGACATGTTATTCCAAGGGTGGATAGAATACTGAATATGGTTGTACCATATTTATAATAACATCACAGTATATATAATATACTGTAGTTATTATTTTAGAATGGTAATAACAAATAAAGAAGAAGTGGAAGAAGAAAGGAACTTGAAAAGAGGTGGTGAAAACATTACCTCTTTTTCGGGTTCTTCCTTCTCATTTGATCAAAAGGGCTCCTTAGGTTGGATTTCTGATCAAACTAAGACCTCTATGTTGTAGTGAGGGAATTTGAGAGAGTATTTGTGCAGGGGATGTCTGATCCAAAAGGCTTTGAAGGTGTGAAGAAATGAGAAAGAGGAGTTCCCTTTTATAAGAGGGGTGAGGGGCACCTTTGGAAAAGTTAGAAATATTAATTTATAATAAATTCATATTCAGTTTATAATGGCTCAAAAGTTTATTATTCAAAGGTTAAGTTGGGTATAGGTCGAAACCCATTCAACCAACACAATTTAGACTGGTTTGGGTTACTATATTAACCTTATCTTTTAGTTTTAACTCTTAGTTAATTAGTTTGACATTTACCATGTCACTTTGTCTTTTTATATTATATAGTAATAAACTTCATATATACATCCAATAGACCCCCAAGTGGTCCATTAATGATATACCTATCATGATATAAGTGTCTTGGCCGAACCTCAGATTTTTAGGAATTTAATATCAATTAATAATATAATATTTTTTTTAAAAACTCTTTTATGTCAATTTTGACACTATTCAATAGTTTATTTTTTTGAAACTCATAACAGAATGATTACTTCGAAAAAATTCAATTAAATAAATCCTAATACGTCATATTATCCTAGAAAATTAGTTTAATTCATTAAAAGTATTAAATTATATTTATTTGGGTATTTATAATATCAATTATTTTAATTTTTCACTATTATTGTAATTACTGAATCATTATTGTGTAATTAATATATTAAATTATTTAATGTATAAAAATTATAAATAAAATATCATTATGTAGGAAATCTGATTATATTTATAATTAATATTTACAATCGAATTTATCTTATGTATAACCCTATATTAAAAATGTTTTCGTAAATAAACATTGATTTTAACTCTTTTAACTCTTCTTTGAATTAAATAATAATAAATATCCTAATCTTATCCAAGTGGACCTAAATGATAATATTTTATTTCTAAGGTTGTTTTTGGTCGAGATACACTTGTAAAATAGAATTATGACATGTGTAAGGGTAATATTAATATCATTTTTACCCTTCATTGCCCTATCTACTTTTAACCGTGGTAAATAAAAGTAAAAAGTTACTATTCACCAAAAAATATTTTCATCTCATTGAACCACATTTCACTTTTTGATATTAACCGTGTCTCTCGGATTTTCAAAATTCCATTCACAGAAGACGAAAAATTAAGTTCATGAAAAATTCAGTTTTTTTAACTACCACTTAGTAGTTTCACTATTCATCAAAAATTGAATTTTTTCAGAACAATGCCAAAATTTCACCCAAAGCTATAATTGATATTCCAAATTCAAAAATGATGTCTATTTTACAAAATTCTAAACATATAAGTTTCGTTAATTAATTTTATAATTATTTCCCGCCGTCACAACAAATTTCGTGTTTTTTAAGAAACAATATATATCAAAAGATTGACAATTGTTTAGGTCCAATTTCAAAGTGAAATTAATTCAAATTAACACCATTGGATAAAATGGTAAAAATATATTCTAATTATACTTTAAAACCCCTAAATACTATAATTTATCACTATAAATTATTTTTATTTAAAAAGTTGTTTTTAATTAAAATTTTGTAATTTTCACTATTCATCAAAATATAAGTGTTATCCGAAAAGTTCAAAAATTTCACCCTAGGATAAATTCGATATTCTGAATCCAAAAATGATGTCCATTTTGAGAGATAGAATTTATAAAATTTCAAAAAGTATGTATTACTATTCATAACGGCTAGTTTGATTGGTTGTGGTGTGTTAGAATCTCGAAGTTGAGTACAATGCACTCCATTGCATTATTCGAAGGGAAACGTACCGTGCAAGCTTGGGGTGTTACACGAGCCAAGTGGTTTGAGAGGTTTGAGTAATGGGTTACAGGTGATGGATTTTTATAAGGGGTGGAGGGGCTCTTCAAGAATGTCTAAAAATATTATTTTATATTATAATTATTTTCTATTTTTAAAGGTCCAAAAACATATTTGATTCAAATATAATATGACTATTATTCGAAATAAAATCACCCAATAAGAATTGGATAGGTTTCCGATTTTTTGTAAATTTTTTTAATATCATTTATTTAAATTATACATTAATAAGGTCATCATTGTTTTATCGCTGTGTCATAAATAATTTAATTTATTTGAGGTCTAAAAAAATATGAATAAAATACCATGATGTATTAAATATTTTTTTCTTTTAAATTAATATTTATATTTTAAGTTATAACTCAAATAACCCCATGTAAAAATTGATTTACTGAAAGATATATGTATATGTCAATTTTTTTATCTTTAAATTAATTAATTTAGAGTGTCATTATCACTATTAACTAGCTCCATGAGGTCCCAAAATCTACCCAAGGATTCCCATGGTCAGAAATATATCATCTAAGAGGATTTGGACACATGTTCTGGTTATTTAATATTATTATAATATTATTTTTACCCTTATTTACCAGATTTACCCTTTTACCATGGTAAATAAAATATTTACTCAAGTAAATATTCAAAACGTCTAAAAATAAAATATAAATATTTACAAAATTTAGACCTACTGATTCAAAATATGGAATCCATTTTTCCAAATTCAACACATAGAAGTGGATGAAATTAATTTAAAATTAATTCTTGTTGTCAAAACCAAAAGCGTGTTTTTAAGAAATAATAACTATCAAAAGATTAACACTTTGTTATGTCCAATTTCAAAGAGAAAATACTTCCAATAACCAACATTTGACTAAATTGGAAAAAAATAATCAAATTAAACTTTAAAACAAATTAAAAAGATAATCTAACAATATAAATAAATTAGATTAAAAGGCAGTTTTGAATTCAAATACATTATTTTTCACTATTCATTAAAAAATGAACATTATTAGAAAAATACCAAAATTTCAACCAATGTAAATTTTTATTTCCTTATTCTAAATAAGAATATTATTTTATTCATTTATAACATATAAGAGTGACAAAAACTTGATTTAAAAATGGTTTGCCATCAAATGGAGGTAAATCAACCATTTGATGAATATTAGAGTATTTATGCTTAAAATTGGATTCATTCACATTTTAAGCCTAAATTTTATTGGATAAAAGTAAAAACATTTAACAAACAGGTATAATCATAATGTAGTTAGTTCTGTTCATTCCCTCCTGTACAACGACTAGGTATTAACTACCCTTTAAAATAATATTATATCATTATTTTTTCAGTATGACTCAGCCTTTTGTGAAACATGAGATATCAGAGAATCCCATTGTTGTGTGTTAGGTATTCCATTCAACATATAGTCCCTTTTAAAAAAATTAATATTTAATTCACAAATATTAATAAATATGAAAATGTTAGATTCTTTATTTACCTAGGATGTTATAATTACATAATCAATCTGGATATTGTGAACTCAATTGATTATATATTAATTCATATCACATCTCTAATATATTCGATTAATAGAGCCATAAGGATTTTAAAATACATTCATTGTAATTACCCAAAATATTTTAAATAAAATTCCGTTAGTAATATAATGAAATGAATTATTATGTAATAAGGTCATAGAAATCACATGCACTCCTTTGGTTTTATTATATCATATTTGATTTAAATAGCCATTAAGAATATTTTTCCTTGATAAAATATAGTCATTGAATATTTATCACATGATTGTTATAAATATACGAGTTAAACAAATCAAAGTGATATAGACAAAGGATGTGATGGTCTCAACAAGTAGGATCATATCCTATGTAACCCATTTGTTAGAGATACTAAGAGAGATAAAATCTATAGTATTTTCCATTCACCAATCCCATGATGATATCAAAAAACAAAATAATGAGGGAAATTGTTAACAGTTGAATTTCATGCTTTTGGTGATCACAATCTAGACCTTGTCTGCTGAACCACCCTATGAAAATCCAACCATCGCACACCTTAACATTAAGATTTTTTTTGAGGTATAAAAAGGATATATATCAAAAACCTATAAATATCAGTAAGAATATTATTTTTTATATAGTAATGAAAATATTATCATCTAATTATGGTTACTTTATAAATGATTTTAATTTCGATTGAAAAAACACAAATAGTATTTTTGGGTTTTACTCAATTTCAATTAATGATTTTATTTTTATGAATTTATTGATGATTTAAATAAATAAATTTTTAATAAATTTTTATTATTAAATAAATTATATTATATATAAATAATCATATTGTTTTTATGATGTCAAATGTAATTTTTATATGGGTTTGAAAAATGTTATTTTTCAAAAAAACACATCATTTATTAATAAATGAATAGTATTTAAAGATAAAATTCACATATTTAAAAAATATATATATATAATGTATATTATTTTTTGAATCATAATGTTGAAATTATCCAATATGAAAATTTTCATAATCTTCTGAGACAGTCGAATTTTCAAGTAAAAATTTAATACCATATAAATATACTTTCTATATTTTGAAGTCATAATGACCCAAAGGTGATGTAATAAATACTATAAATGGTATAAATGAAAAATATTTGTTATCAGTTTATAATAATGTGATATTTCTATTTATTTGATTAAATGTTTAAATCCATTATGAGTCCTTCAAAACCATTTGTCTATTTTTAGAATTTAGAATCATTTCATAAAGAGTATGACTCACCTCCACATATGCAATGAAATTATATTATTATGTTAGTCCCTTTTCCAAACAAAATATTTAGAACCATGCCAATTTGTAAGAAAACATGGGAAAAAGTATACTATGGTTTTTGTTTTTGGTTATTTTATTTTGTAGTGTGCAAAACCAAATTAATTTAGAAATACATCTCCATTCTTTTATAAACAAACCCAATATCCTATTTCTCTTCCCTAAAACTGCATTATGCACATAAATACTCTACCCTTCACTCTATATAGTCCTCAAATATCTCCCCCAAGCTCTCAAGAAGCCCCTCTAAATCATTTTGAGTCAAACACTCAAGTAAGGGATCTTCCACTCTAATTCTTATTTAAGAACTTATTTTATGATAGGTATATTAATTTATATTTGGTAAAGTCGGGATATTTTTTCCACAGCCCATATACTATCATTTTTATGTATATATTATGATACACCCATTTCACTCTCAGTAATCCTTTCAAGGAAATGTTTTGTACACCCATTGTTAGGCTGAAATATTGTGAGGGATTCTCACCTTATCTTCTTTATTCAAGTTTCATTATTATATTATGATTAAATTTACAATTCCTATTTTTAGGATAACTGTTTTCATGTTCATGATACTGAAAATTCGTTTTCCAAATTTTTAGAGACATACTTCTCTCTCAACAACTCATTTTATAAAATTTTATGTGACATTGTTATGCTGTTGAAATTTCACCACAATTTTCCATTCCAAACCAATTGTGTAGTGAATAAAAAACCCATTACTTATAAAGGGTGTTCATCCTTATAGACTTATACCTCATTGAATTGGGTTATACATACATTTTTTCCACACTCATTGTTCAAGGAAATAATTATTATTATGAATGAATCCATGTTGTATGATCGATAGGGAACACTTGTGAATGATAATAAAATGAATGTGATGGGTGTGCCTTGAATTATATAGCCCTCCAATAAATTAGGTAATGTTTATTATCATGATAATTAATGATGGGACATGGATCGAACCAGATTACTTTATGATAATTTTTCTACCATGATGCTTTGGCGGTTTATCCTTGAATTGTGTTTATGCTGTAGTTTTTAAATTTTTTCCACATTTCCTATGTTGCCTCTACTATTATAATGTTATATCATGTATCTTTGTTCATGTTTATTATTCATACTCCTTTTTATTCCTCATTGACATGAATATTGTCTAACATGTATCACCTTACTCCATTTCTCTTCTCTTACATGGATTTTAGCTCACCGCTTTCAAATTTTTGTCCCGAGGTTATCCTGTGTAGGTTTAAAAGACATGGAATCTTATATGGATGTTAAAGAAGTTTTCCTTAATGTTGTTATATCCCATGTTCTAGAGGTTATTATATGTACATGTTTCCCAAATACACTTAAAATATATATCTTTTGGGTTGTAGTATGTGTACTTTTATATAATAAATTATAAATTAATGTTTAATAATGAATAGTGTTTTAATTGTTTGTATCATAGAAAAATTGTTGGTGTTTTTGACCGTAAGATTAGAAAACTCTATCAAAATCCTTAGGGATGAAAAATAATAATATGAAAACATCCCAAGGTATTGGTATGTATATAGTAATTGGTTTATCAAGAAAATACATTTTTTTCTGAATATTACAAGTAGACATGGTCCTAGAATAGATGTTCCTTGGGGTAACAACACCGATAAGGTGTGCCGGGCCTTACTCAGCGTAACCTGGTTCACAAAAACGAGCCTTAATGCACGTATAAATTGACAATATGGGGTGATATTATTTGTTAAATTCATTATCTCTTTAAGAAATATTATTGAGGGAATAAAAAAATACCATAAGATTTTATGTTAGGAAATAGTCCATGGATAACATAGATTGAAGACTAGAAATTCATAAGTAATGAATTAAATGTAATTTTTAAGTTATGACATTATTTTCATTTGATTACCCCTTTATCTTTTTAACAGATTAAAAATACTCATCCCTTATTTTTTCTTTACTGTAGAAAATAGACGAAAATATAATTAATTGGTTAAAAAATAAATGTGATGACAGTCCATTGGGATTCCAAAACCTATGGGAGTAGGAATCATGAATTGTGTGATGATAGACTCTTAGATAACTTTGGATCTAAATTAAAACCAAGATAATGAGGAGCACCACAATCCTCCAAAGATAGATCATGTTCCTATTGAGTGTTTTATGCAACAAGGGTCCCCAAATTTCAATTGATCATATGATCCCTTAATCATATAACAATGGATCAGCTCCATTGAGATGATATTCTCCACCCTAAAATGCTTTGAACATCACATGATTCTACTGATTTTTTATCACATGGACATCGAAGATGATCAGTGGAAACAAATTTTAAATAATATAAAACTTGGGGAAGATATGTAATTGAGGGAGTGGTAGGAATTTTCCAAAAAAATGATATATATTTTCCTCACACTATCCATCTTAAAATAGAGTGGGATTTTTTTACCCACATGAACAAAGATGAAAAAACTATCATGGAATATGAGGAAAACATAAAAAGATGTGCATGATACCCGTCTATCTTTTTTGTTTCCCCAAAATTCTTGGGTTACCACTTATTTGGTGGGATATAACCTACTCTATGGAAATCTCTAGTGACCAATGACTTGGATTTCTATGAAGAAATTTTTTAATTTTTCATCAAAGTTTAAATGGATATCGGATAATATAAAGGGTCTCTTGGAGATAGTAGGAGGAAAGTGGAATTTAATTTGATCAGTCAAATAGAAAAATAAAATAGCACCAATAAATTTCAGTATCCCACTAATCAAATATGTGGAAATAATAACCTAGAAATAGGATAATGGTGCGACGAAGTCATTTTGGTGTAGGAAATAAGGGCACATAACTAACGATTACCAACAAGAGAAAACTACTAATACGACTGAGGAAATGAATTATCTAGTCAACTCTTAGCACATTTCTCAAAGTTACATCTACAATGAACAAGGTATATTTTCAAACCAATTAGAAAAGAAAAGGGTTTTTGGAGGCGACCAATAAACTCCAAGATAGAAAGGGAGATATTTTTCCATCACAACCACTATGGTGGATCCTGACAAAGAGGTGGTGACATGTATGCAATTTATTCATTCAAGTATAGTTAATGTTCATTTTGATTATGGTTTTATGAATTCCATCATATCAAAAAATATTTGTATAACTATTCAGACACACCCACAAATCATGGAAGTGGAGATATAGGTCAAAACAGAAAATGGGAGAAATTATTACATGTCGATTATAGAAATCCTCCCCTATCTCAATTTGTTGTATGAACATCCAAACTAACCTTACCATACTCCCGTTGGAAGAATTTGGTACAATTATTGCTCTGGATTCAATTTCTCTGTATATAGAAAACATAAATTTCCATTAGAGGGAAATCACACTTTATATTGAAAATTGACCCCTGATACTGTATTAGTGAATGAAGGAGGACAAATATTTTTTATCACCATCATGTAAATAATGGAAACTATTTCCCAATGATAATGTGTACTTATCTCAAAGGATAGAGTAGAAGGAAATCCACATCCTCAAAGACAATCCTATTGTGTGGGAATACATTGATGTGTTTCTTGTGGAATTTACTGATCTTCCTCCTAGATGATATGTTGAATTTTCAATTTACTTTATACCTAGGGTGTTTCCATTATCCAAGACTCTATATAGAATGGATGTTGGGTAACTTGATGAGATTATGAAAAAAACTGTAGGAGAATCTGAATAATGGTTTCATATGCAAAAATTCTTCATTTGGGTGTGAAGCAGTCCTCTTCATCAAGAAGATGGATCTGTCAATACCGTTTTTCATTATTATCACGAGCTCAACAATATAATGTTAAAGAAAAAATATCCTCTACCATGGATTGATGACTTTTTCACCCAGTTATGGGGAGCACAATACTTCTCCAATGTGGATCCACGTTTAGGATATTACCATGTTAGGTTGAAGAAGGATGATATCCCCAAGGCTAATTTTCTATCAAGGCATGGGAACTTTGAGTTTATAGTTTTGCCTTTCGGTCTCACTAATGCGCTATTAATTTTCATGGACATGATGAACAAAGTATTTAGAGATTATCTCAAAAAAAAATTGGTATTATTTATAGATGATATTCTAATATACTCTAAAACAAGGAGGAGCATGCACATCATTTGAGAACTACGATAAATACCTTGAGAAAGGAGATGTTTTTTTCAATATATTGAAAATGTGACTTCTGGTTAAAGGATGTCCCATTATTTGGGCATATCATCATAAGCAATGTGGTATCTATAGACCCTTAAAAGTCAAAAGAAATTAATTGATCTCCAAGGACAACATCTATGACATATATCCATAGTTTAATCGGAATATCTCAGTACTATCATTGTGTTGTGATAAATTTATTATGATCTTAAAAACCCAGAAACTATGATAATTGGGAAGTGATTCATGTTATCATGGAATGATGAATGTGTAGAGTGGTTCAAGAAATTTTTAAAAGATGCTTACCACACCCTTGTTCTCACACTGAACACAAGTGGAGAACTTTTCATAGTATTAAGTGATTATTCGAAGAAGGGATTGGGCTATGTGCTAACGCATAAGAAAAAATTCAAAGCCCATGCTTCAAGGAAGTTGAATGTTCAAAATTAGAACTACCCAAAAAATGATCTAGAGTTGGTTTCTATAATATTTTCTTGTAAAATATGGGGTCCATGTCTCTTTGGAGATAAGTGTGAAACATAATGGTATCATAGAATCCTGAAGAATATATTCATATAGAAATAGAAGAATATGTACTAATGAAGATGGTTAGACATGATCAAGGAGTATGAATACTCAATTCACTACCATCCTATGAAAGAGAATAAAGTGGTAGAATCTATAAGTAGAAAGAATATAGGAATTTTTTCATGGATGAGAATTTAGAAGGATCTAAACTCTTTATAATTGAAGAGGATGTACATGGGAATCATAAATAAAGGAAGATCATCTATCCTTTCAAAAATTATTTATCAACTATCTATTTTGGAAAGGATAAAATATTATTAATGATTTTATGTGGGAATTCAGAAGAAAGCAGAAACTATATTAAAATAAAAATCATCTGAGTTTAATTTTAATGGAGATAGAGTTGTGAGATTTGGATAAATACTATGAATAGAATAAAATCCTGAGTTAAAAACAATTTGTTGGACGATGAACATGGATATAAATTATCTATCCTCTATGGATGGAAATTTTGTATTGAGATATCTAAAAACAGTATTTGTGGGACAATATGATGAAACAAAATCATGGAACATACATAAAGATGTCTAGTAAGCCTTTAAGTGAATGTGGAATGGAAAAAATCATGGAGATTATTTCACTATTACCCATAACTTCATGGAAATGGGATACCGTAATGATGGACTTTTCCACTGGTATTTCTAATATATAAATATTGAATCATTCTATATGGGTAGTGGTGGTTCATTAAAAAGATAAAGCACTTCATTTAAATTCAAGTGTATTTCTCACTTGATCAACCTGCATAGATATACATTAGAGAATTTGTAAGGCTACATGGAGTGCCACAATCAAATATATCCAATCAAGATCCAAAAGTCTTATTAATATTTTGGAAGATTCTATAACATCTTATGGACACTATGTTTAACATTAGCATGGGTTATCACCCTCAAACTAATGGGAAATCTGAGAAGACATTCCTGAAATTTTAAGGCATGTCGAGGGCGAGATCAACTTACATAAATTGAGGATGGGACCAATATCTTCCTTTGATCGAGTTATCTTACAAAAAAAACTTTCAATATATAATCCAAATGTCTCCCTATGATTCTATTTATGATTAAATGTGCAGAAAACATGCGTGTTTGGATGAAGATGGGGAAGACATACTTCTTGGTTCAGAAATACTTGAGTAAATAGTGGAAAAGTTCAAGACCATTCGAAAGCACATAAAGGATGCCCGGAGATTAAAAAAGAGCTATGCGAACAATTGTTGATGATACCTAGAGTTTGATAATGGAGAAATAGTATTTCTCTGCATATCTCTATAGATGAATGTGATGATATTTAGAAAAAAGGAATCATAGACTAATATAAATTGTGTAAAAACCTAAAATCTTGTTTCCTAGAGTCGGTGGTCAATTTATTACATTGGAATAGATAAAATAGATCACATCACAATAGAATGATTGGTTTTTTAATATTTAAGAACTAGATACAAACATGGTTCCCTTATTACGTTGGAAACAAATAAACATAGAACATAAAAAATGAAAATAAATTTCTTCTTTTTCAATTATGAAATGATTTCATCTTCATAACATGGGAAAGGAAAAAAAATTAAAGGGTGATCTCAAATGACCAGTAAGGGATAGGTACAATATATTATAACTTGAATCAATAATTAGAATTAATATGTGAATGTGAATAATGGAAAAATATGTGCCAACCAATAAACTGAGAATGAAAATGCTTCCATATATTTTTTCATAGTAAAAATCCTATGGGTAATAATAATTAAATACTTAATAAAGAGAATTACTAATCATTGGACATCATGTATATATAACATAAGACATCATTATATCAATATAGTTTAATTTTTTAGGTAAAAACGCAACAAATTTTGTTTGGAAGGAACCATCAATGGTTTTTCGAAAAATGTTTCGCCTCATGTGACATGTCGATGCATCGACGGGTTATAACGGGCCCCAAAAATCATTGAAAGTCCAATGAATTCTTCAACTAAAATAATTTATCCTTAAATAAAATTTTTCCAAATCACTTTGCAATATTGTAATCATAATCATAGATGAAAATAGTTTATTAAAAATAATGATAAATTCATAATACAAATACCCTTTTACTTTGTAAATAAGATTTCATATGGAAAATAATTTTTATTTATCTTGAAAATAATATTGAAAACATTTATACCATATAAATAAAAATGGATGGACAATGAAGTTATTTTGTAGGAATAAATTATTCCCATGTTAAGTGAAAACATGTAAATATATATTTTATGAAACTTCAGAAATGTGTCACTTCAGTGCGGTTAAGGGAAAAGTTTAATGATTATCTAAAAAGAAAATGGCATAAATGTTTTTATAAAACCAGAAATGAAAATAGAAGTTTTCCATGATAAAATGAGTATTTTTATAAAAATAATGGAGTCTTAAAAAATTTTATGGGGTGCACATAAAAAGGGATGAGAAATTAGGATGTTCCCTTTCATCGAGCTTGTTTATTAGAATGAATTGAGATGGGAATATTAATAAACAAGCATTTCCCCATAAAATAAATATAAAATAATATGGATACATGATTTTGGAATATATAAATTTAATTTATAATAATTAAATAAAATAAATAAGAATTGCATTAGGGTAATGAGAGAGGAATAGTTACTCGAAGGAGAGGTTAAGGTAAAATCTCTTACCACTTTGTAATCAACCAAATCAGATGACCAAAAATAAATAATCATAAAATGAATCATTGAATACCATGAAGATAAATAGATTCATATAATTATATATTAGATTATAGTATACTTACACCACATATATTAAATAATTTGAGAATAATGGAACTCTGACAGATATAAAACTAAGATGCCGAACCCCCCACCTTATGTTTGAATGTGTTCTGCACTTGATACTAATGTCTTGGATAAAAATATTAAGTACATTAATTAATTAATTATGAACCTTTTAAATAAGTGTTATATTTATCCTAATTTTATTAATTTCATTTATTTCATTTTTATGAGTTATAAGGTACAATTTTATTGTTCGGGAGCGTTCATTTCCATGGTTCTCATGATCAGTTTACTTGTATACATGTATTGAAATTCATAAAAATTAGAATAGTTATACCAAATTGAAATCATATTTTATAAATGAAATTAAATAATATAAAATTTTTAATTATTTCAATAATTTATATGGTATGAGGACGAATAATTAGATAAACTGTTAGTGACAATCGATAAGATTATATTGGCATTTTTTCAATCATCACGAACCAAATTTTTTATATTAATTTTCATTATGTATATATACTGGTTCCAGAACATCAAATAAGTTTAAATATATATATTATAATCTGGTTTAACCATATAAAATCATTTCATGACCATCCTTGAAGGAGTTGATGGAAAATGAAAATGCATTTTCCATGATGGCAGTAAGTTGACTCATCACAGATGATGTTTTCATTTTTACAATAAAAAGAAGAGGTCTTGCGACTTCATGGTGTATTTTCAATTTAAATAATATATATATATATATACAATAATGGAGTTATAATTGATGTTTTGATAGGGTATGTGAGGGGAGTAAAACAAATTGATTAAAATTAAAAGAAATGGAAATATGAGGATTAAGGGTTTTACCTCTTGAATTCTACTCCTTGAGAACCACTGTAAGGGGTTTGAGATTGGTATTTTTATGCGTTCAATGGATCTTTAACATGTGGGATACACTTGGAAAAATTATTGGGATGAAATTGGAAAATATTCCAGGATTTTTAGGTGTAATGAGAAGAGGTGGTGAGGGGTGGTATTTACAATGGGGGATAAGGGTGTTATTTTAATATTTTATTCATTAGTATATTGTTTTGGCTCAATAAAAGAAATAGTGATAATTACATAATTAAATAAATTATTTCATCTTTTTAAGTTCTAAATAATTGTTTCTTACCTCATCTATACATCAACCACGACTCAATAATACATGTATTTGTTTATACTGTAAATTATTGTATCTAACTATTCCCTAAAAATTCAATTATTTTAGAAAAATACAAAAACCTAACCCAAAGAATTTTTAAAAATTTATAATTTAAAATTAAAATCCATTTTATGAAAATAATTTTCTAAATATGATAAATTATTTTTTAATTAAATGTATCATTTACTTGAAAAATACCGATTTTAATATTATAACGGTTTTTGTACACATTAAAAAATTAAATAAGGTATCATATAATTATATTATAAACATAAGGGAAAAAATTATTTAAGATTCAATTTTATGAAAATAAATTTTATTCTAAATCATTATATTAAATTTTAAATATATAAATAAAGATTTATGTTTTACAGAATTATTAAAAATTAATTGAATGTTTTCTAAAATAGTTATTTACTTATTCCATGATATAAATAAACCTAATTTTCATTTACAAGATAATAATTTTTTTTACTTTTGTAGGTTAATTTAATATTCTATTGGTCATGCTACAATTCCTAATGGTTAGATATTATTTCAATAGTCACATTACTATTAATGAAGATTGAATATTCTCATAAAAAAATAGAAATTTATGAAAAGTAAATTTTTATACTACACTATCAAAAATAATTTTTATTTTTTCATATATAGTTTTAAAAGTGTCCATGATTAGTTTTAAAAAAAGTATACCATTAAAAGCCATAAAACTGCCAATAGAAAAATATAGCCTTTTAATGTGTAACAATGGATTTCATTCTTATCTTATGCCAATAAAATTATTTATATAAATCTAAAAACAATTGATCAAATATATAATATACGAATTAAATTATTACTACTCATTTTCTTCTATTAAATCACTAGGTTATAATTACATTTAATTTTATTTCATTGTTTCTTTAGGCTTGGTGTTGTTTGAATCCTATGTTGTTGGAAATATTAAATTCAAATGTATAAATACCAAAAAATGATGGGGTGTTACATTATACCCTCCTTTGATAAAATGTTTCCTCACAATTTGAAAATGTACATAAAAAGTAAAATTTTAATACATCAAAATTTGTATATGGGAAACCCACATCTGAAATAGGGATATTAAAATATTCTCTTAATAAGAGGGAATGGAAAATTTGAATGTCACCACAATACTTGGATTTTGGGTAGGAATAATTTTTGGAAAGACATAATATTTACAAGGAAATGAAATTTAAATTACACATTTTGATGGAGGTTTATAGAGAACATTAACATTATAAATTTATCCATCACAAAACTGTAAATATTATGATCTATTAAAAGACCAATGATTTCTTAGAATGAAATGTAAAAGGATAACATTTTTTTCCAAATTATTTTTCCTATAGTTGAGGGTTTGTTTTAATATCTAGATAATCACCTAATAAAATAGGCATTCATGATTACTTTAAATGTCATAAGCATAATCTTGTCCTTTGATTATGCTTTGATCTATTTTGACATCATCACTTACACATGGAAATGAATGTTCAAGATGAATTTGTCACTCCTAGAGAAAATTTAATGAATCATATTTTCATTATGTTGTTCCATAAACCATTAAATTTTTATTGAAACCCAGAATGTTATCAAACAATAATTTATAGTGTTTTACATGATTCATTAAACACATACATAACATTAAGACTCATCTAAAACTTGTCTATCAACATACAATGACCTAAAAAATAGATGGAAGTTCACTAAATTTCCAAAATCATTATAAAATAATATTTGTAAACTAATTTAGATCTTAATCCCACATACAAAATATATGATCACCTGGATTACATTTAATCCTTTATAATTCATGCATGCTTCCAAGAGTAAAAACTATAGTTATCCTTAAATCTATATATCTAATAATTTTAGTATAACTGAAACCATCAACTCACTAAAAAATCATCATGTAAACCAATAATATCCCATAAAAATATAATTATTATTATCTAAATCATAAGGAATATATTTGGGGTTTTTTTCCCAAGGAATGTGTTTTAAAAAGAAAAACCAACAACATGATCCCTTCCCTTGATTACAGGTCATATTCATCACATGCTTTCAATTCCATAAAAAATAAGTATTGTTGTTAAATCAATATATATTTCATGAATATTAGAAATAGATAAATATTGATATAATAACGTAATCCTTGAATCCAAACACTTGAATATTAATCATTCCTATTCATCTGAGGTAGTAGTGTAAGCTTGACCAAGGTCCACTATCCTCTTTTTATGTATATTCCTTAGACAAAGGATACATTTATTAGTGTAGTGTCCCATCTCCTTGTAGTTGAATAATTGTACATTTTAATCCTTTTTATAACCCTTTCAATCACAAGAATAGTGTTATTTATCTCCATACATATAGTGAAATGCTTTTACTCTTAAGTGTATACCGAGGTATTTCCTTTCAAAGGTATCACTTGTGGGAAAATACTCATTTACCTTCTTCCCTTTATCTATAATTTTCCAAGATTTCCTCATCCACTATTAATTCCCTTTGAATCCATAATACTTGGATAATTTTTTATCTATCCTGTTATGACATGATATTATTTACTCATATGATGGGAACATTTTGGAGACTACTTCCCTTTGAAATATTTTTTCAAAAACATTGAAGAAACTGTCATTAATACTCTTTTGATTATGTTCTTTTGTGTGTTTCCCATTAAATATGTTAGGAACCATTTCTGAATAATTGAATGCTCTATGGTAGATTTAACATTATGAAATAAAATTTATAATACAAAAACTAGTGAAATGCTTAACATAAATTGAAATTTTTTGCATAGCTAATCTCATAATCATAAACATGGTTTCCTTGGGGACATATTTACTATTTAATCCTTCATAAAGGTTTGTATTGAAAATGTGAATTATTATAAGAACATACCATGTGAGTGTCAATCTAGGTGTGCAGTAAGGCCCATTTTCATGTACCAAGTTATACCGAATCATTCTCGACACACCTTGTTATATTTGATACCCTTATGGGCATCTTCTTCAGAATCACGTCCACTTGTAGTATCCAGATAGTGGTGTATTTCTAGTAAGACCCACATAATCTCTACCTTACCAAAATTCAAGGATTTTATTCTTTTCAAGCCTGAAAGTCTATCATATGGTTATAACCATAGAATATGATCTCTAAATCTAGTCCCCATGGTTTCTACTAAAATTTCTCAGATACTAACTGTAACAACCCCTACCTAACCAGCTCAGAGTGAGTGGTCATTTTATCATAATGACATAGATACAATAGATCATATCAGCTAGGATGGATTAGTTTATTAGTCTTTAAGAACTTGATAAATTCATTTCACTCTTATTATACTGGAATAAAAATAAACATATAAGATAATGAAAAAAATAAACTACTTCCTTGTCACTTATTCAAGGATTTCATCTTCACAACCCGAGGTAGGAAAAAATAAAAGGGTGAGAAGAAATGCTCAGTAAGGGATAGATAGAGTAAAACATAACTTGAATCAATAATTATAATCAATGTATGATGGTGAATAACTGAATAAAATTTGACAGTTAATAAAGAGAGAATGAAAATGCTACTATATATTTTGTCATAGTAAAAATAATACAAATAATAATAACTAAATATAGAATGATGAGAATAATAAATCATTGCATGTCATGTATTTGGAACATGAACCATAATAACATGAACATGGTTTATTTGTATGAGTAAAAGACCATCCAATTCTATTTGGAATCAAAGACCAAGGGGTTTTCACCAAATGTATTGTCTCAAGTGACATTTCAATGCATAGAGGGGCTTTAGTGGGAACCTGCCATCATTGAAAGTCCAAATCATTTTTCAAATATAAAAATTTATCTTTAAAAGAAATTTTCACAATTAACAATGAAATATTTTAATAATAATCATGAATTAAAATACATGAATAAAATCCTTGGTTTTTTATGAATGGAATACCCTTTTAGTTTGGAAATAAGAGATATTTTGGAAAATCATTTCTATTTATCATAAAAATCAGAATAATAACATCTATATCACAAAAATGAAAATGGATGTACAATGAAATTAGGTTTAAGGTATAAATTATGTTCAAATATAGTGAAAAAATGTAATAATAGTTTTTAAGAAACATTACAAATTGGTCACTTTAGTGTGGTTTAAGATAAAATTTTAATAAATCCTTAAAATTGAAAATCCATTAATGTTTGTATATAACAAAAAATGAACCATTTTCTTTTTTAATGATAAAATTATTTTTTTATAAAATAAATGGAGTCTTAAAATAGATTACGGATTGCATTTAAAAATGGGTTATAAATCGGGAAGTTCCCTTTAAACAGGTTTGTTTGTCAAGAAGAATTGAGAATGGAACCTTATGAAACATTTATTTCCCCATAAAATAATGATTAAATTATCCTGATATATGATTTTGGAACATATAAATAGAATTTATTATAAATATATAAAAATGGATAAGAATTACACCGGGGTAAAGAGATAAGAAGTTCAACCTAGTAGAAAATGGAGGTTTATGTAAAATTACTTAACAAATGTAATCAATCAAATCTTATGAATTGTTTTAATAATAATAAAATGAATAATTTAATCCAATGAACATAATTATATTAATGATATTATATAAAAAATGGATGTATACATACACCATATATAAGAAATAAGTTGAGAATTATGGAAATATCAAGTAAATAAAAGTGAGATGAGGAACCCCTTGCCTTAGGTCTGAATGTGTTTTTCATTTGATCCTAGTGTAATGGATAATCAAAATAAATCCATAAATTAAATCATTAAAAACTTTTATAAATGTATTTTATTAATTATAATTTTACTATATTCATTTATTCCCTTTTTGATAAGATATAATGTACAATTTTATTGTTCAGCAACATTCGTTTCCTTGGTTTTCAGGATCGGTTTACTTGTATACGTGCATGAAACATAACGTAAAATGACAATAGTTTTCCATAACTGAAATTATATGTTACTAATGAACATAAATAATATTAAATGGTTATATATTTCATTAGGATATATGTTATGAGGACGAATCATTGGATAAAACATTATTCATAATCATTTAGATTATTTTGGAGTTATTTTGATCATCATAAACTAGTTTTGTTTAATTAATTAATATTATATATATATACTAGATCCAAAACATTAAATAAGATTTAATATATATATTATAATCTGATTAGACCATATAAAATGGATTCTAATCCCCTTTTTAAATATATAATGGAAAATGAAATTATATTGTCCACGATGGTGGTAAATGAAGTCATCACAGACGAGGTTTTAATTTTTAGAATAAAACGAAGAGAAGTAGAAACATGATGGTGGATTTTACATTCACATAATAAAATTATAGTATATATAAGTCAATTTAGTTATCATTAATTTTTGGAATGGTGATTTTGGGAGAGTATATGGAAAAAAATAAATTTTGAAGAAATTAAAAGAGAATGATTTTGGGTTTTAGCTCTTGAATTGTTTTCCTTTAGAACCTCTTCAAGGTGCTTGGGATTTGTATTTTGGTGAGGCCAAAGTCTCTTGGATGTGTAGTTGGGACGTGGGAAGAGGATTTTGTAGAATTTGTGAAAAATTCAAATCTTTGGAGATGTGATGAGAATAGGTGCCGAGTGGTGGTATTTATAGTAGAGGAGAGTGGTGTTTTTTTGAATATTTTATTAATTTGTTAATAATATTGGATCATCATAAGAAATAATGATGATTATATGACTAAATAAAGTAAATAATTCATGTTTGTTCAATGAAATGGGAGATTATCTCATCTATACAACATCCATGAATAAATAAATTCAGGTAATTATTTTATACTGTAAATTAACGTGTTTAACTATTCACAAAAAAGTAACTATTTTAGAAAAACCTCAAAAATTTACACTGAAAATTTTCAGACATGTAGAATTCAATAATTTACTCTAATTTATGAAAAATTAAAATTTTGAGTAATATAATCATTTACTAAAAAAACTAATTTTAATATCATTACTATTTTTTTAAAACTTTGAAAAATTATTTAATGTATCATAAATTTATATTATAATCATAAGACCAAAAATATTAATTTCTGATTCAACATTATGAAAATAAATTCAATTTAAATCATTATATTAATTATAAAATTAAAAATAAACATATATGTTTCACAAATTTACCAATATTTAATTTTTATTTTTTTAAAATATTTATTTACTTATTCCATCATATAAATATAACCTATTTTAAATTATAATATACATAAATTTTATTTTCACATTTATAGGTAGAGTTACTATTCAATTGATCATATTGTTATTCTTAATGGTAAAATTTTTATTCCAATTGTCACATTAATATTCCCCAAGAATGATTGTTATCATAAAAACACCAAAATTTTATCCACAGTAAATTTTAATATTACTTTTTAAAAAATATGGGTTATTTAGTCATATATAATTTTTAAAAGATTCAAAATTCAGTTTTAAAAGTAATGTACCATTAATAGTTTCTAAAAATTCCTTTAGAAAAATATTGTCTTTTATTTTGTAACATTGGATTTCATTCATTTCTTATGCCTATAAAATCATTGGAATGAATTAAAAAATATCAAATATATAATATATATATTTTATATATTTTATTATTTCTATTCAATCACACCAATTTAATTTCTAGGTTATGTTGACATTAAATTTTATATCATTTTTTTCATAGTGTTCTGTGATCCCTATTTTGTTGAGGAAATTAAATTCAAAAAGATGAATACCAAAAAATATTTGGTAGTTACATATCAGCACATTTGAGGTCTATGATCACATCAGACCAGCGACCTATTAACTAGCACTCTCACCAAACCTATCTCAAGTACAATATGAATTCCATGTATATCTCTTAAGGAAGTACATACCAGACCTCTCACATATATTCAATCCAAAGGTGGTACCACTATAGAATGATCATTCCTACGAAGAGAATCCGATTAAGATTATAGATCATAGATAAATAGTCAAATGAGATAAGAATATTCACCTTGTCAAAGTGTTATAGAGATATCATATGTTTGAAGAAGGAATGTGTGAATTTGAGGAGGTGATGAAATAGAGTTACCCTCATATGTTTCAGTTAAGGAAAAGAAAATTTTGAAGGTAAAATTTCTGAAGGCAGGAAGATTGTAATAACCCAAACTTTAGTAAATAAAATTACCCTTGCAATCTAATTTAATGTATTGTTATATTATATGGTTATTGAAAAATCATTAAATCATTTAGTTTTGTTATATCTGATTATAATTTAGTGACTGAATTTTGTTTTTACCATTGATAAAATATAATAATTGAATAGTGATCACATGTTTAGTATTAATATAGTGGTTTGACACATCCAAGTTATATAGAAAAGATAAGTGATGACCTCAACTAGTACGATTTTACCCTTTGAAGCCCATTTATCATAGATTCTAATTGATATAGATTCTAAGGGATTTTCCCTTGACCAATCCAAAGATAATATCCAACAAATTTATCATGAGAAAAACCATTTAATGGATTTGTATATGCCCATCAAGATCACAGCACAAATGGTGATTGCTGAACCACCCCATGAAAGTACCATGACCGGACACCTTACACTTAGGGCATCATTATGTGTAAAAATGGGATATGTATCAAGACTATAGAAATATGAGTACGTATATTTTTTTAAAGAATAAATAACATATTTTTATCCTTTTATTTTTACAATATAAATAATTTTAATTTCACTACTACAAAAAAGGTGTTTAACAGCATTGTTATTTCTCATCGTTAGAAAAAAGAGCTGATAAATGGGATCTTTATCAGAGCTAAATAATGCATAAATAAATTTAACCCTTTATTAGCACTTTTTTTAGAACTAATAAAGGTTCCATTTATCAACACATTATTTATAACACTGATAAAGGGTACCCTTTATCTGTGCATTATTTTTTGCACTGATAAAGGGTGTCCTTTATGAGTGCTTTGTTTTTATCATGCATAAAGGGTACTATTTATTAGTGCTATATGTTTAGTACTCATAAATAAATCATTTATCAGTTCTTTTCTTGAACTGATAAGGGTCTAAAGATATAAGATGAAATAATTCAATAAATTAATAGAAAGTGTTTATTAATAAATTATAACAAAAAATATTAATTAAATAATTATATATAAAAATAAATAAATTGGTTATAATATATACAAATTAAAAACAAAATAAATAGTTTTTATTTAATATAAAGATATATAAAAATAAAAATTAAATAAATTAAAATTTAAAATAATGCATTGATAAAAATATTAAACATTTTATTAATTAGGTGATTATTTCTAATGTTAACATATATTAAATATTAATTATATATAAATAAATTTATTTTTATAAATATTATTTATATAATACAAAATATTATTTATACTTAAAATTAAATAGGAACATATTTAGTGAATAATGGTCTATAATTAAAAATTAATATCAATTAAAAGTACTGACTATTTGCATCGAGTAATGGACATAATTGAATTTTGTTTTATTTTTTAATTTATAACATAGATGAAACATATTATATTGATTTCAAATATACATAATTAATTCATTTTTATATACATACGCTCACACATGAATATTTTTCTTAAATTTAATCCATTTATATTATTTGTTATATAAATATATATTTATTTATTATGTTTTAATATTTTCAATATGTATTCATCTTTATTTAAATACATATCCTCTTTATAAATGATTTATATTAATCAAACATATCCAAATATTCAATATTGTATTCATTTTTAATTAATCAATTTTACTCCTTTTTTACAAACATGAACTTAAGATTAAATATTCATTAATAATGTTAAAAATAAATTTGTATAAAAACATTTATAAATAAATATATTTATAAATATATATTTTCTATTTTTATAAATTTATAATTTCCAATAAATAAATAATTTCTTTTAAAAAATTATTTATATAATTTTAAATAAATAATTATAAATTTATAATAAATTTATTTAAATAATCAATGTATTTAACAAATATATATATATTTATATAAGTATATATGATGATATAAATATTATTTTTTTAAAAAAGTATTTATCTAATTATTAATAAATAGGTATACATTCATTGAATAATAAAATTATTATTTTTCAAAAGGTATTATGATAAGTATTATAATAATCTATAATAATTTTAATTTTCTAAAAAAGTATTATTCTTAAAAAAATATTATAAGTATTTATCCACGCTTTTTTAGGGCCGATAATGACAGAGATTTATCAGCACTAAAAAAATAGCAGATAAAATGAATCTTTATTAGTGATTTTTTAGCTTTGATAGATCTCTATCTTTATAATTGGTAAAAAAAGAACTCATAATGATTAATTTTATCATAACTTATTAACTTATCATTGATAAAAATAAATCATTAATGGTTATTTTTTAGTGATGATAAATGTGTCATGGTTGATTTAAAGAATCCTACCTATTGTGAACTAGTTCGCGATATCTAAAGCTCTCCCTAGAAGAAAACTGCTACTGGTTCTCCCTGTTTTCATATCTAAACTCAAGTCTAGTCTATAATCAATGATCCAACTATTCCAAATCTTGAATCCATTTATCTTCTGATTCAACGCTTAAAGGGAACCACGACTCGAACAAAATCTAGGTTTTTCGATATCTCTAATTTCCCTCATTTATGCAATGAACATTCTCATCACACATCTGTGTATACTAACAATTCTATTTTCACTATCCTAAATTAAAACAATCCAAAATTCATGGTTTTTTAAATATATTGACGTATTTTCTTCCCTTATATAATGTGGGTCTCTCTGAGACATCATTGGTACTATGAGACATGATATATAACAAACCCAATGTTGGGTCATGCAGTTGTGAGTTATCATAGGCTCCCAATACACATGTTACATGACATATAACTCTTTTAAAGTTTTAACTTTTGAAAAAAGAACCCATATATTGGTCGGTGTTGTCAATGGTTTGGAATATTACTTTACAAATCACTTGGATGATGAAATATCTGACATCATGGGGGTATTATATTATTATATGAACCAATTAGCACTGAGAGGGTTGAGTGATGAGGAATATAAATACATGGTTACCCCATACCATTTTAATGTTAATTCTAGAATTTTTTCAAATATATATTATGAATTATCTGACAAATGGGAACAACTATATGTGGATTTTTTCATAATTGTTTTTCATAGGAGAATGGTCACTGAAATATGATGTAAAATTAATTGAATTATTTAAGATGAATGTGAACTATATAATGTGGAATTAGGTATATTTATCTATCACTTATGAAATGTAACAATATATTGATTCTGATGAATCTATAAAATCATTTGAGAAACAACATTATACATGTTTGATTTGATGTCTTATATATTTTACTGTATATTGAAAAATATATGTTTTTTGGTATTGCTTTTTCAAAAATACAACTTCTATTTAAATAATATGACCTAAATGCTATAAAAAATTCAAAGTGTTTTATGGATCTATAATCCATATACTATATTATACAAGATAAACTGATTTTTAGATAAAATGTAATTGAAATTTTTATTTTGGATGTTGAAATATAATTGGAATAAGAAATTTTTTAGGAAAAACCTCAACATTTTGGTTTTTAAGAAACAAAATACCATTCCATTACATGTTGTAGAATAAGAGTACATTATTGAGAAAATTTAATATTATAAATCTTTTAATATTGATAAAAAATTTCTAAATTTAATATTTTCTTTAGAATGAATCTTATTTAATGAGAAAATTTTATATTATTTAAATTATAAATAATATTTTAATTCATTCAATAATAAATCATATACCACTAGATTATAATAATTTTGGTAAAATGAAATTTTAACATTGATATATATAAATTTAATAAATAAGTTTTAATATAATCAATTATGTTGAAATAAAAATTATTTTTCAAGGATAAAATCATTTCACATTTTGAATCACACTTCAAGTCAAGTTTGTATGTTTAGATTTAATAAAAAATATTCATGTTATGTTCTCCATGGACTCCAAATTATATTGAATTTTATAGTTTGAAAACATGAACATAAAAATAATTTTATTCCCTTCTATTGGTAATATTATTCCTCACAGATGTGACCATCTTCAATGCACATACTAAAAAATGTTTCATTACAATACATTACAAGGACCATTTATGTTAAAGGTTTTACAGAATTAGGAAAAAATATTAACTAAAAAACTGTTGTATTTTTAACCTAATGGACATTTTTTGGAAACAATATATGCAATAAAGGGATCCATAAGAATATTTCATTGTTCTTATTGGGATCAATCCCCTCTTGTCACACTGTTCTTATTTAGATCAAGCTCCACAAGAATATATTTGATCTAATTGTCGTCCTTGTGATCCTCTCCAAATTATTTAGTCTATACTTGGGAAAAATGAGGTTTTTTACAGTATTTCTCCCTAGAGTTTTCATAAAAACATTTCGATCACCAATTACCTTTTATTCATTTATTTAATCCTTACTTATATTTATTGGAGTTGATAATAATATAGTCGTATTTGAAATGGTATCCAACTAATTAGTATTTCTTAAAATCACTTTATTTCTTTCATCATGAATCAAATAAACACTATGTATAATTTATTTTAATCCATCTAAAAGTAGATAATTCTTTAACACTACCTTTAAATTCCAACATTATGAATATCTGATTAGCTACCATGAAATTCTTAGAAATTAGAGGCATTCAGCTTTGATAATGAATATATTATATTTATTTATTTATTTATTATACAAAAAAAAAGATTTTATGAACATAATATGATATATTTACTTTCTCTCAAATGATTCAAATATTCAATCCAGTCTATCTAATATTCTCCTCAACTCTCTCACTCATTTATTGATTATTTGGTAAGATCTATTTTCATGTTTTTATAATCATTATTTCATTACCATCAACATATCCCTATGGTCAACAATGTTTTCATTGTAAAATAATTATCCCTATAATTACTGTATTGTTTTATATTTATATTTTATTTATTTTATTTTAGTATTACCATATAATAATTGTTTTCCTGAACAAGTGGATTATTTTTTTCATTTTGGGGTGGTTTTTTTAAGCGTCTCATGCTCATGAGGGATTTGACTTTGACCGTGAAAGAGAGACCATTAAAAAAGAAATACATATAGAATTAATACAACAATTATGAAAATGTGTATTCCTGCTACATATTTAATAAATTTTGTCATAATTTTATCTACTATTTAAAAGTTGATTTCCTTATAATTTTTATCAAATACATATTTTGTTATTTTCATAGATATTTTGGGAAGTCAAATTTTTCTTTCAACTATCTTCAACAAGAAAAAAAAAGATAAAATTATTCTTTCAACCAATATAACCGCGGTCTCCATATGTATTTCATTTCTTAGTCGAACTGCCAAGAATACATATTGATTCTATGTTGTTATCTGAATTTTTTTTCTCATGGATGAAATCCATGAGAGTAGAGGAAGCACGTGTAAACATTTTAGTGACATCTCATGATATAATAGGAATATGAGCATCTTCTTCTCTTCTGACATTCAAAAATGAGAAGAAAAATTTAGTTAATAACATTGATTCAATATGAAGTGTTCGTAGTTAGATACTATAAGATAGTGGAAATGTTGTTACATTGTGTGTTAAGATTATTTTGAGTCGTTGAGACATGTAAGAATCAACTGCACGGCAATCTGACACACTATGTGACTGGTATGACTCAAAATGTTTCTTTCTATTTAAAATCGACACATATTTTTGTAAAAAAGGACAATTGACATACATAAAACAAATAAAACATATTTGGATTATTTTTATACATTATTGAAATGATTCATAAGTAATTTGAGATATATAGGAATCAACTACACCTAAATTTGATGTACAGTGTGACATCTATGACCAAATGTGTTAGTTATCGGTTTAAAATAGATAGTTTAGTTCAAAAAAATGTCACTAACCAGAAATAAAGAAAATGTTCTTGGATTTATATACAATTTATGGAATGGTTTCATATGTAATTTATTATGTGTATGAATTGGTCTCACGTCAAACTTATAGACGATTTGATCAGTATAGGTCAAGTGTGTGTTTCATGTTTAAAATGAAATTTTATAAAAAAGACACATTACATACACAAAACTAAGAAAAAACATTCATATTATTTTGATACATTAGGAACATGATGAATAAGTCATTTTAGGTGTTTTTGAATTAGCTGTGTCACAATCAGACATATAGTGTGACTAGTATTACTCTAGGTGAATCTTATTTTTTAAAATGAAATTAGTTATAATAAAAAGAACAAATAATCTACTCAAAACTAAGAAAATTCATTCAAATTATTTTGATAATTTATTAAAATGATCCATAAGTCATTTGAGACATGTAAGAATCATTCGTACCATAATTTTACGCATAGTTTGATCAATATGATTATAATTGCATATTTTTATTTAAAAATGACATCAATTTTAATAAAAAGTAAATCTAACCTACTCAGAAACAAATAAATGCATTCATATTGTTTTGAAACATAATGAAAACAATCCATAAGTCAATTTAAATGTGTAGAAGTCAGCTACACCTCAATAGGATACATGATGTTCCTAATATTTCTCAATGTGTCTGTTATCAATTTAAAATCGATTGATTAGTTCATACAATTTTACTCAATAAAAACCAAAAAAACATTCCAATATTTTCTTTATAATTTAGGATGTTTTTACATAAGTAATTTTTTTTGTGTATGATTCAGTCTTGTGTCAAACCGATACATGATGTGATCAGCATGAGTAAAGTGCGTGTTTGCAGTTTTAAATTACATTTTAGTAAAAATCCATGTGACTTACTAAAAATTGAGCTAACATAGTTGGATTATTTTTAAACATTATGAAAATTATCCAAAAGCCATTTTGGATGTGAAATAATTATAACCACCTCAATCTAACAAATGGTGTGATGGATATGACTCCAATTTCATCATATTATTTGAACATAACATCGGTTTTTAGAAAAGGATAACCCACCTACTCAAAACTAATAAAATGCATTGGGATTGTTTTAATACTCTAGGAAAATGATCCATAGGTCATTTGTGACGTTTAAGAATTAAAATCACCCCAATCTGATACAAGATGTTTCAGGTATGACTCAATTTTTCAGTTATCAGTTTAAAATTAACATTTTAGTTCCAAAAGTGTCACTGACTGAAAACCAAGAAAATTCACTAGTATTTTTTATAGTTTATGAAAAAAATTAATTCATTCATTTCTGATGTTTAGGTATCACTATCACAACAGAAATACACCTAATGTGACCAGTATGATTCGAATTGTGTGATTCTAGTTTAAAATGACATTTTAGTAAAAAATACTGGTGACTAACTCAAATGTGACAAAACACATTCAGATTGTTTTTATAATTTAGAAAACGATTCACAAGTAATTTTAGACATGTAAAAATCATATTCACTAAAATCTGATGCACAATGTGGCAGGTAAGACTCCATGTCCATTTTTTCAATTTATAAGAATAATTTTAGTTCAAAACATGCATCACATAACCAAAAGTGAGAAAAGAAGACTAAATTTTTTCCACTTCATTTAAATTCTCTATTCGTACTTTATTTTTCTTGTTATGTTTTGTTTTTGGTGTCGTAGTGTGTTGTTATTTCACACTATACTAGAGAGGCAGTGTGATATTATATCACAATACAGTATTCCCATTTATCATTTCTTTTTTAGTGATGATAATATAATTGGACTTTTAATGTCACTCTAGTATTCAACTCTTCTCTATCACCAATGAAGGAATTTTTTGGTGTTGTTAAAGGCATATTTTTTAGTAGTTTATTGATTTAAGAAAACAAAAATAGTTTTTGGGTAATATTGAAATTAAATTATGAAATTTATTTTGAATAATTATGGTCTTTTTAAAATAAATATTCTTTTAATAAAATGCTATTATTAAATAGATATTATTCAAAATAAATGATCATATAATTTTTTCAAAGTCATATGTAATTTTTTAAGGGTTTGAAAATTGTTATTGTCAAAGAAACACAAAATTTATAAAAAATGTATCATTTTTTTAAAAGAAAAATTAACATATTTAGAAAAATATTTAGATAAAATAAATATAATTTATAGAATCTAAATGTTTTAATTTCCCATTGGTTAATTCTTCATAATTTTCTGAGGAAATCAAACTTTTGGTAAATATTAAATACCCTATAAATATAATTTGTGTATTATTACATCATAATGACCCAAATCTGATGAAATAAATACATGAAAATGTAAAAACAACTGAATAATTATATTTCATCTAAAATAATTTTATTTTGTGTCTATTTTATTAATTTTATAAATCCATTATGAATCCCCCAAAACCATCAGTATGCTTTATGGATTTAAAATAATATCTTGAAGAGTATGAATCACCTCCACATAAGAAAGGTAATTATTTTATTAACATTGGATCTTACCATTATAAAATAATGATAACCACTCACATTTAGCAGATTCCATGGTAAAAACCCATGGGTTGGTTTGTGGTTTTGGTTATTTTATTATGTAGATTCCAAAACATAAATAATAAGGAAATCCAAATCCTTTCCAATATAAACTCACTCTATATCCCATTTATCATCACAAAAACTATTTTAGAACGTTAATACTCTACCCTCAACTCTCTAGAGTCCTCCCAAGGTTCCCCATGCTCTCAAGAAGCCCCTCCCATGCATTTTTGGTCACACACTCAAGTAAGGGATCATCCACTCTCTTTTTTATTCAATAAATTCTTTTAGGATAGGCTTCTTAATTTTTATTTATTCATTTTGGGATATGTTTTTCCATATCCAACTTACTATCCTTTTTTTATGATTAGATACCCATTTAAATTTCATTAATCCTTCTAATGAACTGTTATGTACACATGTTATCATGCCGAAATTTAGTAAGGGATCCTTACTGTCTCCTCATTATTCAAGATTCCTTATTATCTTATTCCTTAAATTTCCAAAAACTATTTTTGGGATAGGACTTTTTCATATCCATATTACTACCAATTTTATTAAAAAATTATTGCAAAACTATTTTGATCTCATCAACCCATTTTATAGAATTTTATGTGACGTCGTTATGCTTCCAAAATTTCACCAAGATTTTCCATTAAAAACAACTGTGTAGTGAATACCATATGCATTTCCAATCAGGGGTGTTCAACATTATACCCTTATACCTCTTTTACATGGTTCATACAATTAGTTATTCTACACTATTTATTCATGGAAAAAATATGATGATTAATGAATCCATGTTATATAATCTATGTGGACCACATAATCATGAAAATGAAATGAATGTGACAGGTGAACCCGGAATTATATACCAGTCTAATGTATTGGGTAATATTTGGTTTCATGATAAATAGTTTTGGGATTGGGAGTGAACTACATCCTTGTATGGGACATTATCCACAATGAATTCAGGTTAGTATAGTCATGACCAATGTTTATGATGTTTTTTTTATGTTGTGTCCATATTTCCCACAATGAATTTTTGATTATCATGTTATATAATGTATCATTGTTCATGTTTTTGACTCAAAATCTTTTTTATTCCCAATTTACATGCCTATTGTCAAACATGTATCACCTTATTCCATGGTTATTCCCTAACTAGGATTTATAGTTCACCTCTTTCTTATATTTATCACCAGTTTATCCCATGCAGTTTTAAAATCCATGGAATCATAGAAGTTTGTTGAGGAAGTTTTCAATAATGTTGTTGTATCCCATTTCCATAATGTTAGGCTGTGTACCTAATTCCCATATACACTAGACTTATTGATCATTTGGGTTGTATTATGTGTGATTTTATGTAATAAATCATCAATTAATTTGTAATAAATAATAGGGGTTTTATATTCTGTAGCTATACGTATAACTGACTCTCTCTTAGTGTACCCAAGATGATGTCAATATGAGGACATGATCATCACTAATCCAGGAATACACTAAGATGATATCAAATATTACCAATAATTATTGAGACTGTCCAGTTATATACAAGATAAAGTTCCTAGAATGATTTCCATCCAAAAATCTCTTACACCTGATAATAAGATCTATCGAACCATCACTGTTCGACTTATTTACAAAGAGTACATCTATACAAACCAATTCATCTTTGTTAACTAACCACAATGCACTCACTATCTAGGAATTCCATGATTGTCTCAAAAAAATGAACCATTTTCTAATCGTTACTCATGGTGTCCTGAAATGTTACATGCACATCAAACTATTTTGTCATCATGATATCTTTCAAGCACTGACACACATCAGAACTTTTAAATTCTAGTTTTCACAAATGACTTAAGCCTGAATCTATTGTCCAGACTTCATCCCAAACCATAATCAGGTTTTAGATCAAGTATCATCATAAGGAATAAAAACTATAATTTTCTAACCTCATGGGATTTTAGAAGAAAATGTGACCACTCACAAATGGTATTTTTAGTTATTCTCCCTCTACATAGAAATTCACTCTTAAACATATTTGTTTGATGCTTATTGCCATAGGAGAATCTGTGTCATCATTTATTGAGATTTGAAACTCATCCCACGATAAATGCTCCATCCACCACTGAACACAGGTTACACATATGAAAATCATCATTTTACCAAGATCCAATTCATTTGTAGTGAGAAAATACAGTATTCAATAAATTTCTATATTAGATTTACCATTAGTCATATATGTGATTCCCTCAAAATCCCTATTCATGCACATCCATTGCATTATCCAAAGAATCCAAAACTATACTTATCTATAGTGTTACAACAATAAATCCTTTGACATATAATACCAAGTACTGGGACAACATGAACATATCAAAATTCCAGGGTTATTATACTCTGGGGCTGAACTAGAAATGTAGTGTAACAACTCAAGGCCTAAATGATTCTCATCAAACACATATAGTTTATTGTACCATTTTACAAACTCAATGGGTACATCATTTATCACTGCACATTACCTCAGGATTTCATCAAAATAATGACTTGTCATCTGATAATGTCCATATTCCTATCAGTCCTATTCAATTTAGTATCTCATAAATCATAAAAATTATTTTTTCCAAATTCATAATACCCCATATGACTATTATCCTTGTTGCAAACTCACAGAGTCATCCATCATTAGATATGAAGGGTCACATGACTAACATAGAATCCAACCATTCACTATGCATATATAACCTACTGTATATGAGAATTACTCATTGTTCCTGCCTTTAACAAGGGTCAATTCACTACACAGGCACTCATCCAACATAGGTTTCGTTTTTGAAACTAAGAGTCCTATATGGGATGAATGGAACCCAAATGGAACCTCACATTTGAAACTATTCGAAATCATTCAGAAATTATTTTTTGTTCTATGGGTGATACCTCTATTTGGATATCCTCAAATTAAAATAGAAATTGTCGACCCAATGACTGGGTTACACTAAAAATGTCACTAAGACCTAAACCCTAATCTCACCATAAAACTAACCGCTAAATAAGGGTTGATGCTATAAACACAACATTAAGGTTTTTATTTGATTATTCACATCTATTTTGATTTTATTTTTTCTACTTTTAGAGAGACTTAGTTTTAATAACAACATGTACTGGTTATAAAGTCAAAAGCTATTGGTAATTTATTTTTGGAAATTCCACAAGGTACACAGAAAAATTATAACAAACTTCCTTACAAATGTCATCTATTTATCTAAAATACTATAAAAAATTGTGTAATTTACTTTATGTATTCCATTTTATATTTATTCAACCATAAAATTTCTCATATATGGATTAGATAATGAAAATATTAATTCTAAAAATTTGACGAAAACCCCATTTAGGTTTTTATTTTCATTTTAATTAAGTAAGTGGTCATAATTATAGCTCCAAAGAAGATAATATTTAATTATTATTTTATAGGGAATAAACTCCATAATTTTCAACTATAAATTAATAAATAACAATATATAAGTGGATATTACAAATTTATATAACCAACCCTATTAAACATGAGTATAACGCCATTGGGTTAAGTAATAAATCATATCAAAACAAATTCCCCCTACTAGTGTCGAATCATTTTACCCAATATTTTATGAATACCCATAGTCGGCTTATCTCATAACAACATGCCCCAACTGACCTACTTGGGTAAATTTGTTAATTTTTAAATTTAGTCTAATGGGTATACTTTTATAAGCAATAGAGATACAATCCATTACAAAGGATTCCGTTTCGTATAAGAATTTTGATTTACCACTTATCATGGTTCATTTAAATTTATCATCATTACGAATTTATAAAACCACATACCTTTACAACAGACAATTATCATGCATATAGATGCCACCATGTTTTTACCCTTTTTTATAATATCAAAATTCCATATAAGATGGTATGATTATATGGGTCACCCATTACAATTTAAAAAGTAATGTACCCATTGAAAATTGTATTTGGATCCCCAATTAATTGTGGCCATTTATGTTTGATCCCATTATTCCAATTGTCCAGGGATCAAATATTACGTGATTTGTAAGTAATGGTTCCTCCATCAATATGTTTCGGAAAACAAAATTTCAATTTATGCATACACATTAATTACCAAACATATATCATTATTATTATAAGGAATGAGATCACATAGAATTAAAATATATAAAAATAAAAATTTGAAACTATGAATGAATTTTATATAGGTAAAGAATTCAAATTAATCTCCTAAACATTGTATATATATATAAACATGCTTGTAAAACACACAAGGCACATCCAACATATATCAAGAAGTCAGTCAATGAAACCTACATGGAATGTAAAATGAAAGGAATGTAAATTTCGATTTGCTTATAATGATTCATTTAGAAATAATTACTTACCATACCAGTACAAGGGTAAAATACCATGAATCTCATAAATTAGTACGAAATAGAAAGTACATAATTAACTCGATGTGAAATAATAATCAATTGTAAAAACGAACATCATAACCAACAATCCCTTCCCTAGACAGTTGGTCATTTACCTGTGTGTGGGTTGATCACTCCCAGAAATGAAAATTTACTAAGTGTCAACACATTCTGTCACTCCTTTCTACTAGTTCAAAATAGTAAGACAATAGAAAACAAGCTTTGATACCACTATGTAAAATCCCATCCTAGGATCCACTAAAATGGGGACCCGAACTGGTGGGCAATATGGTCTCAAGTGAACCTCTCCATACGCCAGTGGCTATTGAATTGTAGTAAGGGTCCAATATTGGTAAGGTGGTAAAACTATACCCTCCTGGTCAATGTATTAATGTGGTACATAAATAATCAATCAACAATGAAATCAATATAAAATAAGGGTATTTTAAATAAATAAAATAACATTAGAAATGAAAAATAATATAACTATTCATTTCCATGTGATGATGTAATATTCCAAGAAGAATATATACAATATGTAATATAAAAACCAAAAACAATGAAAGAAAAAAATCACCAAAGGCTATCTCTATGAGTATCCTCTGATCTGACTCAGAATTGTGATCTTATGCTCCCTTGTACAAGAGTAACAACACAAGCATAATCCATGATCCTAAACAAGAAACCATGAGGCCTATTCGGATACCAAATGGTGGCATGAATAGTCTGTGAGATAAACATATTAATCCGCTAAAAACAGGGTCTAATTCTATCATGTTTCTGCATATAAAATACATTAGTGTGTTGGTATAAAAAATAAAGTAGTAAATTCGTACATATAATCAATTTAGACTTGAGTTACTCAAGGACACCCAGCTAATAATAATAGCTTTGGCCCATGCAACAATACCTATGTGTGGGATTAACCACATAAATATGTATATAAATATATAACTATATATATATTCACTATATAAATAATAACATATATATATATATATACATAGATCTAGATAGGACCTAAGGCATAACTCAAGCATCCCTATATAATTATATGAGTCTCATCAAATAATAATGGATACCATGCCTGAGTATCATATAAAATATAAAACTACATTCCATGAATCATGATTAATATATGATTCCATGATATGTATCCTTACTAGAGTAGTAGAATGGTGATTTCCAATATTCATGTTTAGTGGGAGTGGAATGTCCAGCCTCAAAACCCTAAGGATGTGAAACACTGTGTAAATGTTCCTCGACCAAGGGGGTTTGAATAATCATGTCCACACCACATAGTGAGGTCCCTCTGTATCAATATAGTATTAGGTAGTCCCTCTTTCCCAATGAGCCCCTATCCAAGGCAGTCCATATGGAGGAACCCATCATGGCTCCAGGAACTTTGTATCTTCATTATCATTATACAATTAAAAATATTAAACCATCAATGGGATCATTCCTTCCATAATAAAAATCATCCCATGAAATTATAAGATCACATTATTAAAAAAAGGATATGGGAAGGTCTATTCAATTTTCAATTATAATTCCAATATAAGTCCATTTAATGGCAATTTTTTTAATAAGACAAAACCCCTCAAAGTTGGTTTTATTATAAACTGAGGCAAGGTTTGTTATCCAAATAATGATTCATCTACTTTGTAGTTATCCATTACATTTAATATATTCTAATTCAATTCAATTATATTGTTCGGTTCAAAAACTCAAGCATGAACTATGTTATGATGGACCAAGAGGTTTATCTGAATCATTTTATTTTATTTTATGAATTTATAAGAATACTAATGAGTTTAAATAATAAACCTAAATGATAAGTTGATTTTAGATCATCAAACTCCAATTGTACCATTGATTTAGACAACAAAAAAATGCTGGTATAAGTATTTATTTGTAGAAATTTTATAATTTATGGGTTATGTGTGGGAAGTCTAGCATGAATCACAAAGTCATAGTTTATAAATAAGACATAACTTAAGAAAAAGCTATATGCTATCAATTTTATGATTATAACTCTTCAATAATCCATTATTAGTATTTCTTTCTAAATGGAATGAGAGAAAATAGAATATTATGAAAACACCTGATATGATTCCAATGTACCTGATGGCCTTTGATTTGGACTAAGAACGAGGGACAAGCATTTAATCTTGGTTTGGAATCCAAAGGAGGAAAGACATGAGAGGGATACTATGTGATGGAGTTGAATCGATGGGTGAAAGTATAATTTTTTTTGGGAATTTGTAATTTCAGTATTACAAAAATGGGTTCTTGTTTATACTACACTATTTTCCAAATTCGAGACTTAACTATGTGTGTATACTTATTAAGTAGCATTATCCATGTTAAATAGGTGCAGGGTTTTCCAAACCATGTGTAGCCCATGTGAAGCCACTGTCTAAGTGCCTCACCAACCTGCATGGTTATGTTTATCATTAGATAAACTATGTTCCAAACACGTGATGCATCTAAAATTATTTAAGAGGGTTTTTTAGTTATCTCAGCCGCATTTCATTGTTAAAAATCAATATATTTTAAAAAAACTACTAAGTTGTTTCACATTGTTATCCGTAATCATGTTCTGAACATTAACCTAATATGTCTCTCTCGAAAATGTGGTTTCAAATAGCCATGATCCTAAAACATATCCGGTCTTCTGTGATTCCATTTAGGCCATAGATGCCATCCAAAAAATGTGATACACCTCTAATAATTCAATCCGATGAATAATTTATGATTTTTCTCATCCACCAACTAAAAATTTCAAATAATCCTATAATATTATAATCTTACCAAAACATGGAATGTAATAAGAATATAGAATAAAATTAAAGGAAAATTGATTCTATAGACCATACATAATGAATTTCATTTTCAGGAGAACTTTTAAGATTACACAACCATATTTTTGTGATGATTATGGGGAATATGGTACATATTTTCCTAAGAGTTGAAAATATTAAGTTTGGGAATAATAAATACTTATTTAGATCATTTTTAATCGAATTTCATTTTTTAAATCCACAAATATTAATTAATAGTGAGAATAAAATATTATTTATACAATTATAGAAAGAAATCTATAATTCAATATTAATAAGTTTTATATGAATTTTCTTAACTGGTATATTTATTTTCTAAAAATATTTGAATAAATCCTATACTTAGTGTGTGACCACTATGGTACTTAAGTTATTTCGAATATTTACATATTGATATATAATGATAATGTTTTTGAACAAGATTATACATAACATAATTTTTAAAAGGAATGTCAATATATATTAAATATTTTAGAGTTGAACTGATAGGTAATATATATTATTACTACTAATGATGGTTCAAGATATTTGTATTGGAAAATGGATAATAAACACAATATTTTTTGGAATCCAAAATCATATGTAACATATTTTTGAGGTTGAAACATGATAATTTGGATAATTTTCTAGATGCAGTTCAAATGTAATATTTTTCTATCTTAAAAAAATTAGTGAATAATAATATGTAAGAAGTTATTTCATTCTAAATTCAATACATAATTTTTCATATTTAAATAATTATAAATAATTGATAAATTAAATAATTTTCCCCATGGGAAAATGATGCATAAGAAGTTGTCGTATTAAAATTATGAGGAATATTATAAATAGGATGTCTTTCACCAAGGATGTTTATACATAGTTTTACTCTCTACAAAATTTTGAATACATAACATTTTGGACTTTCTAAAATTATAAGATTCATATTCCTAAGTTGTGGGAAATACACTATGACAAAAAGATAAAATCTATCAGAAATTGTGCTATATAAAACCATAAGATTGAATTATCCTCAGTAAATAGCACATATTCATGTTCACATAATAATAATTGTAGATAATTCCTGATGGTAAAAATTACCATTATATCAATCTAAGTTCCACATGTTAAACATGTATTGTATTCCCTGAAAAAATTGGATATTCCATCTTCACATCATGATCAAGTTTGGTAAAGTGTTGATGGATAATTAAAAATGGGGTAGATCTATTCAAAATATAACTAATTATAATTCGTACGATAATAGAGGATGAGGAAGGATTATTTTGGATGCTATAACCTCTTGGAATATGAGGAAATTAACTGACATTTTACTTATAGATGGAGAGTTTCAATGATTCAAGAGAGATATTAGGAGTCTTTACATGAAGATATTAAGAGGAGAAGAAGATGATGGGGATAAATTTTATATTTCAGATAATGATAGAATACTTCTACACATTCCATATATAATATAATTTTTCTGTTTTTTCTTCACATGTATATTGAGAGTGGGGAGGTTGGTTTTCCAAGTGCCTAATAAGTTGATGTCCAAAACATTCTGATGTCTTTGACATGGAGTTAATTATTCAAATTTTCTTATCTTTTAAATATTACTCTATTATTCACAATCTTATAAATAGTGAGTTTTGGAGATAAGAGAACTTGTATTCCTCTAGTATCAACGACATTAAATTATGGGGAGGATTTGAATGAAGAGGCGATGATTATCACTCTCCAACTATACTTATATGTTCATGGATTTCATAATGTGTATATATATATAGTTTTCCATTTTGGTCACAATGTGCTTACTTTTGAGTGAGTTGAGTGAAATTCAAGTGTAGTACAAGGTTTTGGCTGTAAGAGGATACATGATTGTGTTATAATACCTAGTTTGGTGTTTCAAATATGTTTATTTTATTGATCTATATGTTTTAGTTGGGTGACTTGAATAGAATCTGGCTAGTGATTGAGTTATGACATAAATAATTTCAAGGATGATTGTGAATGGGAAAATTATTGTGTACCTAGGATTGGAAACCTCTCACCATTGATTTTTCACAAATATTTATTATTTTGTTCCTATAATTATTCATTATATGAAATCCATTAACTTCATTTTTTATTCCTTTAAAACAAAAAACACAAAAATAGATTCTAATAAAGTGGGATTCATTATATCACATCAAGACACTTATGGAGATTTCCCTGGTCATCCCTAAGATAGATATCAAGATTACTATACATTATGATCGATAATCACCATATGGAAGCTCCTTTATCTGACCACCACTATAGCTTGATCATACATAATTAAAAATCTATATTTTATTAGATTCAACATAAACCCCAAAATTCATGTAGTATTGTATTACCACATTCCAACCTCTCAAGTTACTCACATGGGATGTTGTATTACCTTCATGGATGTTGTATTCTATCTATATGTATACAATAATTTTTACTCTAGAAATTTTTTGTTCTCTGTAGGGGAATATTTGGTGGGAAACAAGTTATGTAGGATAATTATGATATATTATATTAAAAAATTGTTGTATTTTTTAGAATATTTTGATTATGGTATGATATGGTATTAATGTGGACAAACCATTAGATGTGATAGATTAATAAGGTATTTTATTCACCATATATTTAGTATATTCCAAATATATTAGTACTTGATAAGTCCAAAGAGAAAAATAATAAGTACATTGTTACAATCACAACTATTTTATCATTTAAAAAACATCATGAAGACAATGGATGTGGTGTGGTATTAAAAAAGTCATAGTATGTTGTGGTAAATTTTGATTAAAGGAGTTTTCATTTATTTTAGATATGTTCATTGTTTGTCTCAATGTTTTTTGATTCCTAGTTTTTTTAATATTGATGTTTTTAACTTATCATTATTATTTTTTGTTAGATATATTATTATGTAATTATATTATGGTTTGAATGTTTTATTGTTGGTGTGTTTGATAAATAATAAATATAATTCGTACCATATATTATTCCAGTCCCTACCCCATGACCGATTTTAGGTGGGATTTAGGGGTTAATATTGATCTCATAAAAAATATCACGATGTATTAGTGGGGTTGGGCCATGAAATAATTGTTTTAAATACTTTGTTTCATGGATTTTTTTGTGGGAACTAATGATGATTTCATTTGGTTGGTAACCTAATAGTATGTTAGAACATGGGGCGGAATATTGACTCCTGAAATCAGTAAAAGTTATGGTGAAAAATTAATCCTTGACCTTATACCTTGATTATGTAATGGTTATACTGAAGTAATGTTATAATGTTATTAGAGTACCATATTTAGGGTAGATGTGAATTTTTTAGTTTTATATTATAATAAGTATCCATATTGATTTTATTTTTATTGACATAAATAGGTTTATTTAGTAGTGTGTTATAAACTTTATATATCATTAGAATTAGGGTTTATTCTTCATGAAAAGATATTTCATTTGATAAATGCCTTCAAGTGGTTGAGTTAGTAAAGGAGGAGAAATCTCTTGAGCTGATTTGTTGGAGGATTTATCCCAATTTAGTTGGGATTTAAAAAAAAATATCATTGGAGTTTTATTGATATAATATACCAAATTTTGAGGAATATACAATTAATTAAGATACTAAGAATTGGTTAGATGTTTTTGGGATATCCCTCCAGTTGATTCATGTTATATATGAGCTTGGATACCAGTGGTTGTTAGTTTGGTCTGGGTAGTAGTTCGACAATGGTGGAATCTATCTCTTGGAGATAAATTTTTTTATAAAGTATCATGATATTAGTTCTCATGTCATTTTAGTAAGGAATTTAAATTAACAAATCTTTTGGGATAGTGGCATAAGGATATATTGTAAAAATAAAAATAATTTAGTATTTAGGATTTTAAATATTTTTTTTATGAGTTTTAAGATTCTAATCTGAAATTATTGATTATAAAAAAAAATTAATAAGAAATTTCAGGAATATGTTATATATAAATATTTAAAGGTGTGTATGTGTCAATTTTTCAGAGTATTATATAATGTAATGGTTGAAGAGTTTACTATTATTTAGGAATAAATTTATGGATTTACAAAGATGGTGTTATGGGGATGGGTCTAAAAACAATAGAATATTTAAGAAGCTAAAATGGAAAATTATTTGGAGGGATGAGTTTCACCAAGTGAATTTTCCATTATATAATATTGATAACATGAAATATTTGGGTTCTAGATATAGTGAAAAGGTGAATTGATTAATTTTGGGGTATTTTAACAGTTTCACTATTTTTATCCATAAAAATCAAGTAATAAATATAATAAGTTTGAACCAAATTTATGATGTAGTTTTACTATAGTTCTAAACACTATCCTAATTGTTAATTAGGTTGAGTTAAATAAGTTATGTTTTTTTCTAGTGTATGTTTAGGAGTGCACATGAAAATTTTCAATGAGATTACTCTATTATGAATCAATTCTCACATATGGTAGAATATATATATCATTTGATATTCTCTTTATTTCCATGAATGGTGTGGAGGTATTGATGAATGGTTGTATGATATGTTTGATCATTGGAGAGGATAAAAGATATCATGGTTATCATTTGGGATTAGGGATTGGTTTTATCACTATGTTTGTATGATCAAAAACATATAAAATCATCTTATATAAATTATTTATAACATAGAGATATTGGGTGAAGATTAGTGGATGAATAATTTAAATTTGGTTGGGGAATATTTTATGGAATTAGAAATAATATTGTACCCAATGTGAAGGTGTTTTCCTTGTAAAGGATAATTTTTTTATAATATTTGAAACCACACAATATGACACTTTTTGATATATCATGGGAAAAAAAATTCAATAAAATTGGGAACTACGGTTTAGTGTTAGTTGTATTATACATCCTTCAGATATAATTAATCAATTATAGGTGATGAGTGGTTATGCTGATGTCAAAATAAAATTATCATTCAACACTTCTTAGGGTATGGTTCTGATATTTTTGAAGTGAATAGTACAGTTATTTGGGATTTTTTTAATATGATTGTAGTGCATAGTCGGTAACTGAATCCATACTTCATTGTTCGATTTTAGGAGTTAAAATTGAGTAATGAATTGAATTTTTTAGAAACTCCAATCTAATTAGCCTGGAGCTAGTTTTGTGCTACCTAACATTGGAATAAGATACAGGGAACCAATTCCTGAAGTGTTGAATAGTTTTGTATTTTTGGTGAAGTATATACGTAAATGATTCCCATATTAAATATGATTAAAAAAATTAAAACATATGTTTTTTATAAGAATAACAACAATACCTTTAGAATAACCTTTTTTATCAAACACATTACACTTCATGGATTCCTAATAAAATAAACTAAAGAAGGTTGAGCTCAAATTCTCTGTAAATGATATGTATAGGGAAATAAATCATGAATAAATAAAGAAAAAAATAAGGAATGAACCATATGGAATGGTAAATATATAAGTAATAATACCATTTATTCAATTACAGGAAAATCATAACTAGATAAGGCATAATTTATATTTAATGGTAAATAACTGAAACACCTGTACTTTAAATAACTATAAATGAAATGAACAAGAGATAATGTCATAGTTAATATGTTTTGGAAATAAATAATTGAATTATAAATGAAGTAAATACATAAATATGTTACACTATGTTTCCTAGGTACATTATCCAATTAACATCAAGATTATTCATAAGTTGGTTTAAAATATACTGGGTGAAAACACTTCCAACTAAGGATAGCCAACTAATTCATCCCATCAATCTCCAGATGCCTTGAGGGGACATCTATAAATGGGCCCCTCCCATGTCATACCAATCCAAATAATTCCTCATATGTAAAATTATATATTATGTTCATAATCAATGTGACTTATCAAATATCTGTATCAAGTAAAGAATATGGATTTCTCATTATTTACCTAGTTAATCAAATAAAATTCAAATTTGTACACAATTTATATAAATGATATAAGGTTTAAGAGAAAAACAAATCCATTAAAAAAATGTGGATAATTATGGAAAATTTATTATCCAATTACGTTAAGAAGTTGAACTTTTTAATGGAAAACAATTGACTAAAAAAAATCATCAATAGTTTGAATGTAAATACATTCCTTAGTCAAAATGACCACAAACCATCCTGAAAAAGTATAAAGATAGTATCATTATAAATTATACACATTTGAGTAATAATAAATGGGTTTTTCATTTATTAATATAATTACCATAAAAATATTTAAACTTGTTCTTGAAAAAATATCCTTTTCATTTTGAAAAATATTTTTAAATCCTTTTATTTCATAATCACATTTAAAAACATTTTCATTAAATATATCTAGGTAAAAATGCATAGTATGATTAAATTAAATGAAACTCAAGAAGGAGGGTAATTATTTAAATTTCATAAAATTGAAAAAAAGAACATTTCATTATCAATGATATAAATTTTTGGAAAGTTCCTTGTTTAGAAAATGATAAGAAAATTATATCCATATTTTCGGTAAAATCCAAATGGGATTATTTTGGAAATGAAAAAATATTACATTGGAAAAATTTCTAAAGATTAAAAATGGGTGAAAACTCATTGTATAAATAAATTTTAAAATGTTAAAAATAATTGAAATCATTTTTAGAAAATGTTTTGTTGGATGAAAACATATTACCAAGAGAAGAGAAAAATGAAGTTAGACATTAATGAAAACATTTTCTAAAACATTTTCAATACCAAATAATGGTAAAATGGTACTAATATGTGCAAATAACATGAATAAATATAGTAGAATAACATTAAATGGGTTTATTAGTAAATGGTCAAGTAATTTCCTTCAACTAATATTCAAGAATAAATAATCTCGATAAGAATGAGATTGTGAAATAAACCTTCTAAATGATCATAAAATTGACATGAGTATTAATCAATTAATATGTTATCAATATCAGATAAAATTCAAAATAAAATAAGAATAAATATAATATAATATAATAAAAAGTAATTACACACATAATCCTATAATTATATAATAAATGAAGAAGGAGATTGACCTGATGAGTAAAAACTAAGTAAAGAAATCCCTTACCCTGCACATCATTTTGATGAACATTCTTTAAAATATTATATAAGTGTTTTAAAACCATTATTAACTTATTAAATAACCTTAATATTATTTTTAATATCATATAAGATCATATAATAATATATTTCCAACTATTTTTTAATAATATTTTTTTAGTTTCACTATTTCATGTGTAAATAACCTTGTTTTCTCATTCATGATTTATTATGAAATTTAATTTCTTGTGTATACTATAGAGTTATTTCATCAGAAAATTAATAACCATGAAATATTTATCATATTTTAACATGAATTTTACTTTTGAAACCAACCATTAATTATGGTTATGAAATATGAAGTGTGTTGTAACTATGGAGATGGAGAGTCGTACGTATGCATTAATAACGTTTCCATTTTCTCACTGATCATTATGGAAAGGTGATAAGTAATAGTTTATATTCTTTAAATTATTATAATATAATATATACTATAATATATAATTTTATTTATCATTCAAGTGTTTTGGTGATAAAAATAGACTCACATCTCTCATTGATGGTGGTTGTCCACAAGTATTAGAACAATGTTGCCATCTTTACATGATTAAAATAGAAAGAATGAAAAGGATATAAATTTTCATTATTGAATGGAAAATATTTCATAAATATTATAATTATGTAATTTAAATTACATATAATCATTAACATTATCTTTATCACCTTCTATGTGAAGAGTTAGTAAAAGACAAATTGCATCGCTTGGTAGTAGTCTACCGTATACCCAAGTGACACTATTTTATCTCCTACAAAATGGAAGGTAAAAAAATATATAATATAAAATAAATACATTGGTATAATGATATTATAAATATCATATATATACTATATATCCACCACCATACACATTCATGATAGGTGGAAATGGAAGAATGAATGAAATTTGTTCGTGAGGCGGCAGTCCTCCATAAACAGAAAGAGTGATTTCATAAATAATTCAATGGAATTGTAGGTGGTTTAAGGCCTTAACATTATTATAAAAACATAATATTATATTTAGTATAATTTTGTTAATATTATAATTTTTTAATAATAAATTAACTGTTTGGATAAAAAAATAAAATAAATAATCTCTTTGAAGAACATCACATATTCTTCGGGTATACCCCTTATGGTTTCACTAAAACACTCTACTATTTGATTTATTACAAAAATAAGGCTTATGGGATGAAGGGAGGGAATTTTTTTAGTAATTTATGTATTTAATTAAGAAAGAAATTGTTTAAATGTGTAGATTATAGATGATAGGGGTGTCCTTTTAAAAGAGGGGGAGAGAAAACCATCGATATTTGTGAAAAAAATTAAGGGATACTACATTTTTATTGTCACAAGGGTCCAAAAATGATACATAATAGAGGAATATAGGGGGAAGGGTCCAAATATGGGCATAAAATAATTTTCATACAAGTGGTTAGGTTATTTTGATCTTTATCTTTTTTGTTTAACCCCTAGGTAAATCAATTCAAACCTTATTTATGGTAATTAATTTTTACAACATTCGCTATAAATTATTCTAAAAAATTAATTTGAAATTATTACTAAATGTATTATATTTTCCTTCCAAATATGGAATCTATTTTCTCAAATTCAATTCATAAAATTTGAAAATTTTCATTTTAAAAGATATCTCACAGATGGGAAGAGAAAGAATGTTCTTAATGTGTAAATATTCAATGGTTTAAAACGTTTTGGAATATAAATTCAATATGATAATTGTTCGAATAAAATAAATTATATCTATTGTTTTATAATTTAACTATTATTTTGTTAAAAGTAATTAAAAAAATAATTTAACATTATAAATTATTTATATGAAAAATCTATTTTTTATTAAAATTGATTATTTTTTATTATTCATCAGAAAATGAAACATCATAGAAAAATACAAAAATTTCACCCTAAAATAATTATTGAATTTAATTTTAAAAAATGAAGTTTATTTTTACAAATATATATTCTTAATGTTTAAAAAAGTAATTTCAAATTCTGTTTTCCTAGTGTGACTAACCTATTTTTTCAAAAAATATGTTTTTAAAGTAATATTCCATTTTATTTTAAATGATTGTTATTATAATTTAAAATAAATAGATAACACGTATATTTGTGTAGACAATATATTATTTATACATTATTTAATCATATTCATAACTTCTATTCCAATGACTAGGTAATAACAATCATATTAAATATTATTATTATTATTATATTTTTGTTTGGTAAAACATGACAATATGTGTGACACAAGTTATTAAAGAATCTCATTCTTTCATGTATCAAAAGATAAACTCAATGTTGTGGGAATTTAAAGCTACATAATGTATTAAACTTATTTAAATATTAAATATATCATAATGTATAAGTGTTTTATATTCCATTCTATGATTAGAATTTCGTGTTATACACACTATCAAATAAGATGTTCATATGTTAAAATTTCATGTAGTTACATTCTCCACACCTTAAAAAAATTCCACCTCATAATCTAAAATTGACCATTCTAGTAAGGGATTTGAAATTTTGAAATAACATTATTCAAAATCCCTTATCATAAAATTGTTAATAAATTATCTGATTAATAAGAAAGAAAATGATGTGAAGAGGTCTTATGGAATAACACATATCTTGGTTTCTATGTAACAGAACATTGGTGGAATGTAAAGACAAGGACATATAAGAAAATTCTAAATATTTATAGGGAGTAATAGTGTTCATTGATCTAAATAATTTGAATGATCAATGTAAATTTAATGTTATAAAATACATAAATTTATGATGATTGAAAAGACCATTTGTTCAATATAAATGACGTTGTTATGATATCAATTTTTTCAATATCAATTTTTTAATTTTTAGTTATTATTTTACCACCTAATAATATAACAAAGCATTCTCACTTGATATATTTCTACTTTATAAACACAATTTTATACATTTTTTGTCTATCAATCATTTTCCAATTCATCACTTACTTTAATAAATTAATCTCTAAAGAATGGATATTTTATTCCTAAAGTCCTATATTCACTTTTAATGGATTTTTATATCCATAAAATCACAAAAAATTCATTCTGTATAACTATTTTCCAAAACAGATACGGTTAACACAAGTTATCCAATAAATTAATCTCTAAAACTCACCAGTAACACTACTAGTTCATCATTAATATTTATATTTAAAATAGTTTAACTATAAATAATTACATATTATCTCGGACATCCATAAGCCTAGTGGTAGGTGTTAAACCATTATCTTACTTTGGTCATGGGTTCATGCCCTGTGGACTTTCGAGAAGAGATAGGTTGTCACCAAACATATGGGTTTTCCATTTTTGGAACTGTATTAATATATTTCCTATAAAATAACTAACAAAATGTGTGGGAAATCCTTGAAATAAAATTGATCATTAAATAACTATTTAACTATGGTTTTTAAAAAAATTTATTTATATTTTTCATAATGACTTATAATCTTATTCGATTATTATTACATTTTGATTAATGATCATTTAAACCATAAAGGATATCAATACCTATAAAATTATATACATAAAAAGTAAACGAATTATTCCTTAAATAACTTTTACAAAAAAGGATATGCAAAACCAACGGGATGTATTTTCAGAAATTTCTTCCAAAGTATCCTTAACCCTATGAAATTCCTTTCACACGGTATTTCTAAAGGGATGTTTATTATTTTGATCTTATGATCAATCTTAAACTCATAAAAGTGATCGTATCCATAACCATTATGTTAAAAAATAAACATGTGATTCTTAAACATAACATAATCCTTCAATATTTCATAATTATTATAACCAAAATATAATTGATATAAAAAATAAACAATTTATTTCATTAATACCAATACTTAAACACTTCATCCACTTTATATCAACATATTCCCTCACTTTTTCTAGGGATTGACCATTAGATGAGGGAATTGATTTGGATAATTTTCACTCTCCCCACATTTAATACAATGAACTATAAATAGATCCCTTGGAATAGATTTGTTTCAATACACCATAATCTATATTTTTCATATTAATTTTTTTATTTTTGTCTTTTTCTATAAATACATTATTTTCTCAATCCATTGAGATAGCTTCATAGGTGTCTCCTCCACATTTAATACATGATGAAAATTGAGCCTTCTTTTCTCTGTGGTCTCCACTACTTGAGTTATTAGAAACACCCATCTTATTTTTTTGATATGGTAGATATTATATTATTTTTCCTTGAAATTCATCCCTTTATGGATACTAAAATTGGATGTTTTTTCTAGCACAGATCTAGTGTTGTGCAACATTACATTTTTATATGATACAAGAAATTCAATATCTAAGGACTGAATTATTTAATAGCCTTTGTGAACTACATACATTCATGATTACCATATTACATTTGATTACAAAAATTACAAAATAATTTTTTATAGAATAAAAAATTTATTTCCCCTACAATATCCTTATGTAACAGTATAGTAAAGTTCATGGATTCTTGATAAAGGGGAAAATAATGGTGAGATAAAATGCTCATGGAGGGTTAAGTACAGTGGAAGAAATCATGAATAATTGAAGCACCGCTAGTAAGGAATAAATAATGTGGAAAGATAAATATCTTAAAGCACATATCATTTAATCAATCACATGGCTATCATAACTAGGTAATAAATAATCAATATGGTAAGGTAATAATTGAAACACGTTCCATATAAATATTCAATAATGAATTGAATCACTATATAATATCATACTGAAAATCACCTAGATAGAAATAACGGAATACTGAATGATATAAATTCATAATTATTGGATCCCATGTTTCCAAGATACGTTACACTATTACCATCAAGACCTTTTACATGATGTTTTAAAACATACTAGGTAAAAACCCATTTAACTAAGGCTTGCCAATTGATTCATCCCATGTGACTATTGATGCATCAATGGTCAATCTATAAATAGGCCCCACACATGTCATTCATTTAAAAATCATTACTCATATATCAAATAATATAATTTATTCTTTATAAATGTGCCTTATAAAATATTTTTATCAAGAAAAGAATTTTTTTATCAATATTTCCCCAATTAATTAAAGGATAGTCAAAGTATTACATAATATTTAGAAATGATATAAAATTTAAGAAAAAAGCATATCCTTTATAAATAATACATCTTTTTGGGTAAATTTAATGTCCAGTGATCATAGGAAAGAGAACTTTTTACGAGAAAGTTATTGACTAAAAAAATGGATCATGGGAATCAATGTAAATAATTTCATTAATCAAAATGACCATAAACCATCCATAAAAAGAATAAGGATGGTATCATTATAAATTATACCCATTGGAGTAAGAATAAAGTGTTTTTTTTCATTGATTAATATAAATTCAATAAATATTCTCAAGTACCAAAACTATTATAACAATGCAAGGATGGGTAAATATGGTGATTAACACCTAAAACAGTGAAAATAATTAAATATTAAAAAAAATTGGTGAAAAAGTATTATAAGAGGACAATAAATCATATCGTAAATATGATTATGGTTTCGTAAAATTTTAATAATTTTTATAAAACCAATATAAATTAGGTTAGTGAATGTTAAACAAAAATGGAAGTGTAAGATGATGGATTCCTTAACACAATTTATACTCATTGGGTTAAACTTCTAATTCAGTGATTATGTCATGTTAAGATTATATGTCTAATGCAAATTTGTTGTATTATATTTTATTTCCATTTTTTATGCGTATTTACTATCGATACACCTAATTGATTCACTAATTAATTATCACATAATGTTATGATCAATATAAGGGTTTATTTTACAATCTTATTCTGATTGAGCATGTTAATTATGGAATATTAGTTGAAAATAATTACATAAACATTTCAAAATAAAGAAATTTAATTTTATTATCCTCTGGTTATTCATGATATTTTTATATAATACAAGTATTTTAAACTATTTTCTACTTAAAATTATTTATAAAATATTCTTAAGAATGTCATAAATCATTTATCTCTTCATTGGAAAATATGTTGTCTACAGAAACCATGATTTACAAATAAAGTTTTCATAAATGTTTTAAATAATTTGAAAATGATTTATCAACTTCACATTCCCCCATTTTTACTCTATAATTCTTTTTTAAATTAATCCTATGTCATTTTAAAAAGGAAGCCCGTTTTTTATAGAAAATGTTAATGGAATCTTACTATCGATTTTTGAACAAGGGGAAGTCCTAACATTATTAGAGTCAAAATAGAATGTTCTTATTTTTACATTTAAAAAATATATGTATCTTTGTAACATCATGTATTTAATTTATTTTATGATTCCCTTTATATTTTATGAGGATAATTTTAATGAAATAAAATTCCAAGAGATTTTTAAAAAAATTAATTTTCAAAATGTTTTTCAAAATTGAAAGTATATTTTTCTCAAGAATGATTTTAATTATATTTTTATAGAATTTATATTAATAAATGAAAAACCCATTTATTCTTACTAAAATTTGTATAATTTATATTAATACTATCCTTATTATTCCTATAGACGGTTTATGGTCATTTTGACAACTGAAAATATTGACATTGGATCCCTAGATCTATTTTTGTATTTGATAACATTCCCTTAAAATGTTCTCTTTCCTAAAAACAATGGACCTTAAAATTCCCAAAAAAATCCATATTATTTGTAATGGATATGTTTTTTTATTAAACAATATATCATTTCTACATATTATGACCTAATTTTAGTGTTATTTAATTAATTGGGTAAATATTGATAAACCAACATTCTTTACTCCATACAGATATTCGATAAGGCATAATGCTATTGAATCGCCAGATTTACTTCCCCAAACAATATTGTTGATATATATAAGTATATAATATGGTATATATGATATTATTATCATTTTTAAAATTAAAATATTACTTACCATGTTTCTAGAATGATTAGTTAAGAACATAACAGTTATTCATGCATGTGTATGACCCAATGTCTCCCTGATCATACATACACATGAGTAATGTTTATGTTCCCCACCAATCATTTAAAATAGGTGGTAATTAATAGGATACATTTAAAAATGATCATAATATCGTATATATAATATTATATACATACATATATCAACCATTCTTTTTGGGGATGAAAAGAGAGTCACATCACTTGGTGAAGGCGGTAGTCCCCACATACACACATGATGTAATCATTCTTTTGACATTGAAAAGGAATCAATGAAAATGAAATATATTTTTAATATATAATTAAAAATTTGTCATTAATATCATTATTATTTAATTTAAATCACATATATTCATTAATATTATTTTTCTCACCATCCATGTGATGTATAATTGAAAGACGAATCAAGTCTCTTTGTGAGGCAGTAGTCCACCATACACATGATCCTTGTTATCATATCTATTATACAATAGGAGGAAAAAAGAAATATAAAATATAGTAGATTAAGAGGTATAAATATTTTTTAAATATCCTATATATTATTTATATCTATCATCATACCCTTCCTTGATAGGTTGAAATAGAAAAATAATCAATATCGGTTTGCGAGGTGGTAGTCCTTCCTACCCACGAATGATGACTTCTTTACCTATTTAATGTAATCGTAGGGTGTTTTAGGCACTGAAATTATTATAAAAACATCCCCATATATGTAATATAAATATTATATAATATCATCGTGGTTTAATAATAATTAGTGATGGTGGATAATGAAATGTAATAAAGATGATCGTTGATGAAAATTACCTCTTCTTCTGGTATCGACCTTAGGTTTACACTAGATCCTTAAATGAATTTACATAAAAAACTAAGACTTACAATCTGAGTGGATGGAATATTGAATTTTATATTGGAATTTATTGTCTTAGAAGAAAATTTTTAACATGTTAAATTTTAAAGATAGGGGTGGGCTTTTATAAGTGGGGGAGAGGACATAGTTGTTATTTTTTATCAAAAAAAGTTAGTTCTCCCACGTTTTTTATGTGTCTCATGGGTAAAAAATGGACTATTATAGCGACTTAAACGTATAATGGTCAAAATATGTCAATAAAATACTTTTTAGGCAATTTTCAAAGTCATTTTTACCCTTGTCATTTTAGTTAAACCCCCCTATAAATCAATTTTTACCTTAATGGTGGTAATTGATTTTTACTTCATTCATTATTTATGTTTCTCAAAAGATATGTTAAAAAAACCATAAATAATAAATTTTTATGATTAAAAATATGGAATCAATTTTTATAAATTCTATTTTAAAAAGTGGAAATTTTTAATTTAACATTAATCCTGCAAACCTAATGAGAAACTGAGGTTTTAATGCAAAAATGATTAGATGTTTATAATAATTCTATAACTAAATTAAAAATGAAAATTATTCCAATGACAAAAATATTATTAAAATATGTTTAATTTATCTATTTTGACATTAGAACCAATTAATAATATTATTCGGCATTATAAATTATTTATTACAAAATGATTTTTTCAATTAGAATCCATTATTTTCACCATCTATAAAAAATAAAACTTCTCAGAAAAATAAAACAAAATCACCCTAATATAATTTTAGTGTCATAATGTTAAAAGAAAATTATTTTATATAATAAATTTTGAAAAATTATTAAAAATTAAATTTTAGTTATGTGTGTAAAACATGACTAAATCGACTGTTGGGAAAATATAGTTTTTCTGGAAACATTATTTTACTTATAAATGATTTTTATTATACATTATAATAAATAAATAACAAATAAATGTCAGTATAGAATATATTTTAAAATTTTATTTATTCCTATTTATATATTTCGTTCCAACATCTCAGTGATAACTATCATCTTTCATAATAATGTTAATAGAATATTGATGTTTAGTAAATATCATCTTATGTGTAACACAAACAATCGAAGAAACTCAATGTTTCATGTACACAATATAAACTCAGTCTTGTGTTCATTGCAATATATATATAGTATAGTTAATTTATTTAAATTATGAAATATATCACAATGTTTCAGGGTGTTTTATTCTTTTTTATGATTGGTTTTTCATATCAAACACACTAACAAATATGATGTTCATGTTTTAAAATTTTGTTGTGTTACACTATTGAAGTATTATGATGATGTTTTTGGGTGGAATTTTGGATTTAGAGTAATTTTATATAGTTTATGTTTTTAACTCTAAAATATTTTCTTTTATTATTCTTGTGAAAAAAATTATAAAGTGTTCGTTTAGATATTTATAGAGTTAGTAATGAAAATTAAAAATAATCCAGATCCATAGTAGATAGGGTTTGTTAAAAGATGTTCTTAGAAAAAATTTTGGTGACATATTTCTCGATTTATACTCTCATGATTCATTTTCATATGAAAAAATAATAAGTCATTTACATTATACATAATATGACTTGAGAATAATTTGATTACCATTTGGAATCATCAAGAGTAGGTGGACCTATTATTTTTTAGTATGGGAGGTTCATAATGTATGATCAATAATTATATATTCAACACTTCATTTTGGATAAGAAGATCAAAAATGATTCATGTGTAGTTGTGAGTATCCCTTTTGGTTATTTTTTCACTTTATTGTGGTCATGTAATTGTAAATGTTGGTTCATATATCATTGGATATGTTTTGTAGAGGGATTTATTAGTTCAATATTTCTTTTACTGAATAAGTAGTTGTAATATTTCTTAATGTTTTTATATGTTTGATTAATATTTTTTATAATTTCTTGTTATGGAACTTATACATTCAATTGAGATAGTCATTATACTCTAAATTCTATAGTTGTGACTTGCAATAATTAATTATGATTACATCCATTCTCTATAAAATATCTTGTATTTGTATTTTTTTATATTAATTTTTTTTATATTTTTTAATCTAGTTATATTGGAAATTTTTGAGATCATGTGTTGTACTTAGGAAAAAAAATTGTTTGTACGTTATGTTTTTAGTTATTAAATTTTATAATTACCGATTTTCAACTTTATCATTGGAGTACGAATATGTGATTGGTGTTCATATAAGAGATTTTTATTATTTTATTATAGATAATAATTATTAGGGATTCCATAATTTAAATTTCCATTATAGTGTTATAGTGAAATATTTATACATGTAATGAGTAAAATTATAAATTATTTTTAGTGTTCTGGATGTGAGTGGTTGGTTTATTGAGGAAATTTGTTGTAATTTAGTTTTATTCAAATGTATTTTAGTGGTATGATGTAAATGATTAAAAATTATAAGGATCATTTATATGATGTATTCTGTTATAAGATCTATCTATGTGAAGTTGATTATGGAATATGATATTTTATAATCCATAGTATAAATATGATTTTTTTTCAAATATAAGTGGGTTGGATGTTATGAATAATGTAATTTTAGAGTGTAAAATTCATTTAAAGGATATAAGTTTATAAGATCAAATATTTCTTATTCTTTTTTGTTCTATATTATTTAATATTTTTTTGTGGTTTATTTAACTCTCTTTAATCCTTAAACATTTTTATGAGAACAATTATGTTATATATTAACAAAAAATATGTTTAGACCATTCAATGTTTTAGTTTAATGTTATAAAATTTCGAAATATTAGATAAGATTTAGTGAAAGATGTGATAGAAAAGGCACAAATTATTCGAGGGAACATAAAGATAACACATAGTCTATATAAATATTATTTTTATGTTATGATGAGATTTAGATGATCTAAGTATTAATTAAAAAGTATTACGTCATTTAATATAAATATTAAGTATATATCACAATTATACAAACCCAATAATCATATAGGATTAGTGTCTTTAGAGGCTATAAACATAATCAACTTATTTTTAAAAAATATTAAAAATTTCTCAAAAACCTTCTTCTAACATGGAACACTTCTAGGTGTTAACTAATTAATACATTTTGATATATCATATGAAGGGGAAAGATAAGAAAGAGTGATATTAGATTATTTATAGGGGTAAATAGAGTCAATAATATTCAAAGAACATAACTTAAAATAAGGTAAGCATAAGGTTATGAGAACATGGGTGTAAATTAATAAAATAATACCCAATAATTCATCAATCAAAAATCATGATTCATGGGATAAATATTTATCATAACAAATTACATGAGTTTTGAGTTTGTGGAATCATCATTAATAAATCATGAACCATTATGGAATATCATAAACATAATAATATAAAAAATATTATGACATAAAATCATGGAATAAAAATAATTATATAAGTCATATGTCATGGATTCCCACTAAAACATTAATCACATAATATACCTTGCCGAAACACCTATGTTGTAACACCCCTGGTAAATAAAGAATATGACATTTTCATATTTATCCACATTTTTGAATAAAATATTAATATGACTTTAAAGGGGATGCTATGCTCGATGGCATACTCAACACGCAACAATGAGTTTCTTGGGAATCTTATGTTGCACTCTAATAATAAAATAATATTATTTTAAATGGCAGTTAACATGTAGCCGTTGTATTGGAGGGAATGGATAGAAATAACTAAAATATGATTATATATGTTTTTAAATGTTTTTACATTTATCCAATAAAGGATAAAGGCTTAAAATACGGAAAGAATTCAATTTTAGGCGTATATGCCCTAGTTTTCACTAAAGGTTCACTTATCACCTTTTGATGGCAAACCGTCATTAAATATAGTTTTGTTAACTCTTTTAAATTCTATTTGGACCAAATAAAACTCTTCTTTAGAATCGGGACATCAAAATTTTCTTTGTGTAAATTTTTGGTATCTTTCCGATAAAGTTCATTTTTTTTATGAATAGTGTCAAATGTTGTATTTTAATTCAAAACCACTTTTTAATCTAATTTATTTATATGATTAGATTATTTTTTTAATTTGTTTTAAAGTGGAATTATAATATATTTTTACCATTAAATCCAATAGTGGTCGTTGGAATTAATTTCACCTTGAAATCAGACTTAAACTAGTGTCAACCTTTTGATACTTATTGTTTCATAAAAACACGCTATTTGTGATGACATCGGGAATTAGATATTAAATTAATTAATGTGACTTATATGTTTTTATTTTTTTAAAATAGTCTTCATTTTTGAATTTGGAATATCAAATATAGCTTAGGGTGAATTTTTGGTAATTTTCTGAAAAACTTCAATTTTTGATGAATAGTGAAACCACTATGTGGCACTTATAAAAACTGATTTTCCGTTTAAATGAAATTTTTCCACCATTGTGTTTTGAATTTCAAAAATCCGACATACATGGTTGTCATTAAGAAGTAAAATGTGGTTCATTGGGATTAAAATAATTTTTTGGTGAATAGTAACTTATTAAGTTTTTAATCGTGATTAGAGGTAATTAGTGTAGTTTAAGGTAAAAATAATGTGTTAATAATATGAAATGAACTTGACACATGTCCTAACCTCATTGGATGTGTCATGGCAGACCAAGACAACCCATGGGTCAACATGGGGACCCCATGAAGCCACTTTGGTTGGAAAATGACATTAATATCTTTTTTATTTAAAGTTAAAGTAAAAATGAGACAAACATGAAATGTTTTACTAAAATAGTTTTTACATGGGGTAATAAAAATCATATTTTTGACTATAAATATTAATTTGAAAGCTAAAAAGATTTCCTACATCATAGTATTTTTTTTATAATTTTTAGACATTAAATAAATTAAATTATTTATGACATCATGATGATGCAGCGATGACCTCATTATTTAACGATTTAAATAAAATGGAAAGATAATGTAATATCTAAGACCTACACATGTCCAAAACCTATTGGATGAGTGTATTTAGAACCCTTATCACATTATCCTCGAAAAACATCAATGTGGGACCTCCTAAATCCGAATAACATTTTCAAATAAAGTAACATTTGCTTACTTTCCAAGAGTACCCCTCCTCTCCTCTTATAAAAGGCCCCCACCTCTACCTCCTTACCCACACCCCCAAAGCCTTTGACTCGGCCAACCCCAGCCCATTTTGTCTCTCCACTTACCTATATTACTCCTTGAATCCTCAATTTGGGCAGAAGACTTCCCAAGGAGGCCTTTGAGCTCAAACCAAAGGGAGTTACCCAATTTTAAGGTAATGTGTTCACTTGAGTCCTTTTGTTTTATTTTGCCTCTCCAACCCCCTAAACTCTTTTTATTCATTTCTTTTGTAACAACTCCAGTTTCTTCAATATACTAGGATGTTTTTATAATAAGTATTAGAGCTACACTTACACACACCTACATCTAATGGTTAAAGAACATATTGTTTCCATGGATGGCAAATTTCTGCCTCACGAAACGATGATTGTTCAACACTCATATAACACCTTCAAAGGTGGACATTAATATGTTTATGTTTTACTTAAGCTTATGTATTTTTCATTTGTGGCTTACCTTTATGGATTCCATTATGGGTATATGTGATATCTTCATTTTAGGAAGTGCGGACTATCTCCCCCTCAAAGTGATGTGATTCGTTAATGCCATACGTGGGGCGTATAAAGGATGGATTTAATGTTATTATATATGATTTTATACTGGAATTATAATATACCTATATATCATTATTATTTATTTCCATTAAAGTATGAGATAGAAATGAAAGTAGCGTTCATGCTTACGTACGGCTTACCGTCTCCATGAATGGTGCATTTCATTTCTTATCCACAAATGTAATGTACTATTATAAGTACATGTATATAATGGATATATGTGATGAATGATACTTCTAAATGATGAATATAATTCTGGAATTAAAATATACATACCTCTCATTTAGTTCTAATTCCATTAATATGACAAAGAAATGAAAGTAGCGTTCATGCGTACGTACGGCTTACCGTCTCCATGAACGGTGCATTTCATTTCTTACCTCTAAATGATTATGTAATATTATAAATACATGTATATGCTGTATATATATGATATATATGATATCCAAATCAGGAACGTCATTCCGGATATAAATAACCTTTGACCACACGAACAACATGTAATTGTAAGAAGTCCACTTTCGACTTAAGAACCAAATATCGACAAAACAATCATTATTAATTTAAATGATTACATAATGTTTATAACATGACAATAAGTGATCTAAAAGGAATAATGAACTAGAAAAAGGTTCTTAATAAAGTGAAAATTAACTCATGTTTATTATTCAGGACGTTAAAGAATGATCGAGTCAATTCAGACCCGAGGTAAGGGATCCGACTCCTCTCTTTCTTTTTAAGTACATTCTTTTATGTCATTCCTTTTAAAGATCATATTTCTTGTTATTGGGATATTATTTTATATTACTCTTACTGTAATTTTTATGTTCATATGATGAGAGACCCTATTCTCTCTCATCAATCCATTTTGGATGTTTTGAGTGGTGTCGTTAGGCTGCCGAATTTTCGTAAGAGATCAAACCTCTCTCTTTCTCTTTAAGTACTCTCCTTTATGTCACTTATTTTAAGATCCTCTTTTTTATAATGGGGGATGTTTTTTTATATTCCTCTTTCTGTACATTTTATTGTAATGTGATGAGATACCCTATTTGATCTCATCAATCCATTTTTGGAAGTTTTAAGTGGCGTCGTTAGGCTGCCGAGTTTTCGTAAGGGATTTTTCATCTCACTTTTATTCCCGTGAGATTTATGCTACATTTGCCACAATTTCCTTTGAGTGGTGTATGTACTGACAATTATTCTACTCTTTGTGTAATTTACTTTCTTTTATGAGTATTTACATCAATGATGTATTGTCCTTCTTTCATGGGGTGTATGTTTTGAAAGATACCCAAGTCGGTAAGGGAACCTTTCACCCTCCTCATTTTAAAAGACTTCTTTTGTTATGTCTTTTAATTCACATACTATTATGTTGGGATATGTCCTTCTATATCCTTATTGATTTAAATTTTATGTCGATGTGATGAGATACCCTTTTTGTCTCTCATCAACTCATTTTCTGAATTTTGTAGTGACGCCATTAGGCTGTCAAATTTTTGCAAGGGAACTTCTTATCCCAAATTTGATTCTTTGGGATAAAAATGTAGTCCTTGAATATGTCGTTCTATGAATATGTGTGAATATCCCTTGATTTTTTTACACTTAATATCCACTTATATTTGGTGTATTCGTTTGTCACACATAATTATGTAATTGATTTATCCTTAAACCAACGATACCGTCTTTGTAAGGGAATTCGTCTCAATCTCCGTTCATTGAGGCATATTTTATTTTATACACAACATTCTTTTATACGGTGTATAAACCCCTTTGACTTTTACGTTTATCCAAAAGGAATCTTTTTATACAAAGCGTTTTACAAAACGGCAAGAGGGAATGTTTTTTTCATACGTATGCGGCGACAATGACTTCTCCACCACCGTGACCATTATTTGAGTTTCGGATTCCTCTACAAGCCATACCTTCTTTTTAAAAGAAAAATAAATACCATGTTTTACCTTTATTTTATTTTGATATTGAAAATGGTTTTCATAATGTTTTTATATCAATGTGTTGTATTGATATCTTGTGATTGAAAGGTGGAAATTTTATGTTTCCTTTATGCATGTTTTATGTGATATTTTTATGTTATGGTTCTTGGGCACTGTTATGAAAACGGGTGGTTCTGTGATAAACTAAGGGCGGGTGAGCCGGATATATCTCTCCAATGCATTGGGTAACGCAAAGGAGTGAAACGGCAAGGTTTCTCCGAAGAGATTTAGGGAATATACTGTGATGGGTATTCCAAACGTAACCAAGAGGGTTACTCCCTACGTAAGAATGTTATGAATGCCTCAATTTAACTTTATGTCTTATGTTTTCTATGATTTATTCATGGTTTGATGAGGTATGTTAAATTGCATATGTTTTATGGGTAAATTATGATTTCATTCTTATGTATATATGAACTCATGTTTCCTTTCCATGTTTTTATAACCCTTACTGAGCTTTTTATGCTCATCCCAAGTTTTTGAAATGTTTTTCACAGGTAAAGGGAAAGGTACATGATATGATGATAGTATCAAGGATGTGTCAAGAAAGAATCCGTGTTTTATCTTAAATATGTTTCTGTTGATGGGAAGAATGAATATTGTCTTTTATGTAACCACTTTGTTTAAATGTGGAATGTTATGCAAGTTTCATGATCTAATTCTCTAAAACTCTAAACCTGAAAAGATCCTCAATGTGTAATCTTGTAATAACTCAAGATTAAGTAAGGTTTAAGGCTGGGGCCTTATAGTTGGTATCAAAGGTCGGTTTAGATAACCTTAGAGGTTATGGTATTCTTTAAGCATAAGTGACATTACCATGATGGTTAGGATTTCAGAAAGAGTCATAGTTTTTAGACAAAGTGAATGAGTAAGTATATCTTCCTCATTAGTACATGATGGTTTTGTTGATATAATCACACTAACTTTTCTGTTTTTAGTGAATGGATGGATCTAGCAGGCACCAAAGAGACAACAGGTTTGAAGGAAACTGTGGTGGTTCTCTGATTAAGATACTAGATAAAACGGAGGATTCAATGAGGAAACTCGTGGTTGTTCTAAACCAACTATCAAGGAGTCATGATCAACCACTTGAACCTTGGTATGATCTTTAATGCATCATGTATGAGGTGACCAATCGATTTGGAAGTTCAGGTGATAATTATAAAGGTAACCATTAGTGTTTATATGATCCTTACTTTTGAGGTAATTATGGGTTACTATATGTTATGATGGAAGTGAAAGGAATGAGATAAAATTGAGGTTAAATTATGTTATGGTTATTTTTGATGATTTTATCCCTTTTGGGGAATGATTTGAGAATTATATAGTTTTGGAAAAAGGACAACACGCAGACCGTGTGACAACCCGTCACGTCGGACAAAGCTGCGGGAATCGAACCCACAACCAAAGTGCAACTGGTATTTATCGCCTACCACTGGACTATGTGAAGTCCCTGGTTAGTTTGACTGATTCTTTTAGTTATATGATTTTATGAATTAAGAGTAAGATGATTTTGGGTTATTTATGAAAATTATTAACCTATCATGGAGGATATGTGATTAGGTTAATTACTTTTAAATACGAGACTTTAGGAGCAACTGATGTTGTTTGGAGATAAATGTTACGATTTAACTTGGAAGACTATTTGACTAAATCCTTCAAATATTTGGGTTTCAATCTTAGATTGTTTTACTTTGAAGAATTTTATGGAAAATTTGTTTATCTAATGGTCCTCGTTGAACTTTGGGTTTTGTTGGACAAATTTTGGAGGTTAAGAATAGATTTTCTTTTTATAAAGGGTTATCCTTTTCTGGATTATCTGATCTTGTACTAGCCTTTTTGGTTTTGGTTTTGGTTAAAGTCTAAAGACATGGGAAGTATATAGTTCTCTTTTTTGGATTAGGTGATTCTCTAAAAGTTGATTATAGTACTCTTAATGTGAACAAGTCTTCCGAAATACCTGCCTTTTGGAGAAAATATGAGTTTGTGTAAGGAATCTAAGAAAAGTTGAAAGTCAACATGATAAGTTATTATGTTTCCTTATGAATAAATTCCCCAATAAAAGGTATATTAAAACAAAAATGTTGTCTATTAACTTTTCCTATTGGGGAATCGAATACCGTTTAACCCATCACAAGTTTGTGATTTTCTCATGGTTAACTTTCTCCTGAACATGTTTTCTATCACTCTTCATCAGAACATGACCCTATGTTTTCTCCTCCATGTCCATGTTTTCATACTTGGAATCGTAGTATGGGTTAACTTGGGTGACCTTTGTACTTATCTTTCTTTATTTTAAAGTGATTGTTTTACCGACTCCTCTCTTTCTTTTTAAGTACATTATTTTATGTCATTCCTTTTAAAGATCATATTTCTTATTATTGGGATATTATTTTATATTACACTTCCTGTAATTATTATGTTAATATGATGAGAGATCCTATTCTCTCTCATCAATCCATTTTGGATGTTTTGAGTGGCGTCGTTAGGCTGCCGAATTTTCGTAAGAGATCAAACCTATCTCTTTCTCTTTAAGTACTCTCCTTTATGTCACTTCTTTTAAGCTCCTCTTTTTTATTATGGGGGATGTTCTTTTATATTCCTCTTTCTGTACATTTTATTGTAATGTGATGAGATACCCTATTTGATCTCATCAATCCATTTTTGTAAGTTTTAAGTGGCGTCGTTAGGCTGCCGAGTTTTCGTAAGGGATTTTTCATCTCACTTTTATTCCCGTGAGATTTATGCTACATTTTCCACAATTTCCTTTGAGTGGTGTATGTTCTGAAAATTATTCTACTCTTTGTGTAATGTACTTTCGTTTATGAGTATTTACATCAATGATGTATTGTCCTTCTTTCATGGGGTGTATGTTTTGAAAGATACCCAAGTCGGTAAGTGAACCTTTCACCCTCCTCTTTTTAAAAGACTTCTTTTGTTATGTCTTTTAATTCAAATAATATTATGTTGGGATATGTCCTTCTATATCCTTATTGATTTAAATTTTATGTCCATGTGATGAGATACCCTTTTTTTCTCTCATCAACTCATTTTCTGAATTTTGTAGTGACGCCGTTAGGCTGTCAAATTTTTGCAATCACTAATGGAAAAGTAGGCTATACCAACGGTTTATAACCGTTGCTATAGGCTGGAAAACCGTTGGTATAGGGTATACCAATGGTTTTCCAAACCGTTGGCTAGTAATGCGTGGGGAAATCCCTTTACCAATGGTTTCATTTAAACCGTTGGTATAGGTTCTGAGAAATCTGGGAAACAATTTACCAACGGTTCTGAACCATTGGTATAAGTACTTTCAGATATCTGGAACAAGCTTTACCAACGGTTCAGAACCGTTGGTAAATTGTTTCCCCGAACTGCTGCACAGCAGCACCCAGAAGCCCCCCCCCAAAACCTACACCTGCATAAAAAAACAGTGCACAACAGCTCTCAGTATACCCTCCACTATACACCTGCATCAAAAATATCACAAAATCCACATACAAACTTCAAATAGTATAAAAAACACCTAAAATAGCCCAAAAACACATAAAAACAATCATCCGGTGGTAATTCACCTCAACCATCAAATTCTAATAGGCAGAATAGTTTGATAAATATCAATTAGAGTTGAATAAGACATTCAAATTAACTCAAATCCCTTTTTTTGTGATACTAGGTTTGGGTATGTAATTATTTGTGATGAATTTTTCATTGAACTTGTATTGTTTATAAAATATGGTGAAAAGATATTTTCTTAGGAGTCTCGTCACTTATGACCCCATGAGTGAAACTACCAAACTCATGAAAAAGAGTCATTGATGAGTGTAAATTTTAGTTGTATTCACATAAAATGATTTCCTTTTGAAATAAAAGAGATACATTGAGTGGTGTCGTCCACACTATACCTCGTATTGAGGAGGATTTGACTCGTACACATCAAAAATGACCCATGGATACATGTCCTAAAGTATCAACAGTATCCGAATGCCTTTGGTCTATTTTCTGTATGTCAGTTGTTGTTTTAACTTAAACTATTTTCCATTTCAAAGAAAAGTGAAACACTTTGAGTGGTGCCGGCCACACCGCGTCTCGGATTGAGGTGGGGTTGACTCTTACACGTCACAAATGACCCATGGATCATTTTACTAATGTTTCAATAGAATCCGAAAGCGTTTGGTCGGTTTTCCATATGTCGTTTTTTTTACTTAAAAGCGCATCCATTTTAAACAAAAGAAATACACTTTGAGTGGTGTTAGCCACACCGCGCCTCTGATTGAGGCGGGGTTGTCTCTTACACGTCACAAATGACCAATGGATACATGTCCGAAAGTATCAACAGTATCCGAATGTGTTTTGTCAGTTTTCCGTATGTGGTTTTTTTTACTTAAAAGAGCATCCATTTTAAACAAAAGAAAGACACTTTGAGTGGTCCCGGCCACACCGGCCCTCGGATTGATGAGGGGTTGACTCGTACACGTCACATATGACCCATGGATACATTTCCTAAAGTATAAACAGTATCCGAATGCCTTTGGTCCATTTTATGTATGTTAGTTGTTGTTTTAACTTAAACCGTTTTCCATTTCAAAGAATAGTGACAAACTTTGAGTGGTCCTGGCCACCCCGGCCCTCGGATTGAGGCGGGGTTGACTCTTACACGTCACATATGACCCATGGATCTTTGTCCTAAAGTTTCAACAGAATCCGAATGCGTTTGGTCAGTTTTCCGTATGGAAGTTGGTGTTTTCACTTAAAATCATGTCCATTTCAAATAAAAGTTAGACACTATGAGTGGTGTCGGCCACACCGCACCTCAGATTGAGGTTGGGTTGACTCTTACACGTCACAAATGACCCATAAATCATTTTCTTAAAGTTTCAACAGAATCCGAAAGTGTTTGTTCGGTTTTCTGTATGTCATTTATTTTACTTAAAAGCACATCCATTTTAAACAAAAGAAAGACACTTTGAGTGGTACCGGCCACACTGGACCTCTGATTGAGGCGCGGTTGACTCGTACACGTCACACATGACCCATGAATCAATGTCCTATAGTTTCAATAGAATCTTAATGCGTTTGGTTGGTTTTCGGTATGTCAGTTGTTGTTTTAACTTAAACTGGTGTTCATTTCAAAGAAAAGTTCGACATTTTGAGTGGTACCGGTCACACTGCGCCTCGGATTGAGTCGGGGTTGACTCTTTCACATCACATATGACTCATGGATCGTTGTCCTAAAGTTTCAATAGAATCCGAATGCGTTTGGTCTGTTTTCCGTATGTCAGTTGTTCTTTAAACTTAAATTGTTATCCATTTCAACGAAAAGTTAGACACTTTGAGTGGTGCCGGACACACCGCACCTCGGATTGAGTCAGGGTTGACTCTTAAACGTCACAAATGACCCAAGGATCGTTTTCCTAAAGTTTCAACAGAATTTGAATGCGTTTGGTTGGTTTTCCGTATGTCAGTTGTTGTTTTTAACTTAAACCGTTGTCCATTTCAAAGAAAAGTGACAAACTTTGAGTGGTCCTGGCAACACTGGCCCTCGGATTGAGGCGGGGATGACTGGTACACGTCACATATGACCCATGGAGCGTTTTCCTAAAGTTTCAACAGAATCCGAATGCGTTTGGTTGGTTTTCCGTATGTCAGTTATTGTTTTAACTTAAACCGTAGTCCATTTCAAAGAAAAGTGACAAACTTTGAGTGGTCCTGGCCACACCGGCCCTCACAATGAGGCGGGGTTGACTCGTGCACGTCACATATGACCCATGGATCGTTGTCCTAAATTTTCAACAGAATCCGAATGCGTTTGGTTGGTTTTCCGTATGTCAGTTGTTGTTTTAACTTAAACCGTTGTCCATTTCAAAGAAAAGTGACAAAATTTGAGTAGTCCTGGCCACACCGGCCCTCGTATTGAGGTGGGGTTGACTCGTACACGTCACATATGACCCATGGATCGTTTTCCTAATGTTTCAACAGAATCCGAATGCGTTTGGTTGGTTTTCCGTATGTCAGTTGTTGTTTTAACTTAAACCGTTGTCCATTTCAAAGAAAAGTTACAAACATTGAGTGGTCCTAGCCACAACGGCCCTCGGATTGAGGTGGGGTTGACTCGTACACGTCACATATGACCCATGGATCTTTTTCCTAAAGTTTCAACAGAATCTGAATGCGTTTGGTTGGTTTTCCGTATGATAGTTGTTCTTTTAACTTAAATTGTTGTCCATTCCAAAGAAAAGTTAGACGCTTTGAGTGGTGCCGGCCACACCACGCCTCGGATTGAGGTGGGGTTGACTTGTACATGTCACAAATGACCAATGGATCGTTGTCCTAAAGTTTCAACAGAATCCGAATGCGTTTGGTCGGTTATCCAAATGTGGTTTTTTTACTTAAAAGCGCATCCATTTTAAACAAAAGAAAGACACTTTGAGTGGTACCGGCCCTCGGATTGAGGAGGGGTTGACTCCTACATGTCACAAATGACCCATGGATACATGTCCAAAAGTATAAACAGTATCCGAATGCCTTTGGTTCGTTTACCGTATGTCAGTTGTTGTTTTAACTTAAACAATTATCCATTTCAAAGAAAAGTGACACACTTTTCGTGGTCCCGGCCACACCGGCCCTCGGATTGAGGAGGGGTTGACTCGTACACATCACATATGACCCATGGATACATTTCCTAATGTATAAACAGTATCCGAATGCCTTTGGTCTATTTTCTGTATGTCAGTTGTTGTTTTATCTTAAACTGTTGTCCATTTCAAAGAAAAGTGACACACTTTGAGTGGTCCCGACTACACCGGCCCTCAGATTGAGGTGGGTTGACTCGTACACGTCACATATGACCCATGGATCGTTTTACTAAAGTTTAAACAGAATCCGAATGCGTTTGGTTGGTTTTCCGAATGTCAGTTGTTGTTTTAACTTAAACCGTTGTCCATTTCAAAGAAAAGTGACAAACTTTGAGTGGTCCTGGCCACACCGGACCTCGGATTGAGGCGGGGTTGACTCGTACACGTCACATATGACCCATCGATCGTTGTCCTATAGTTTAAACAGAATCTGAATGCATTTGGTCTATATTCCGTATGTCAGTTGTTGTTTTCACTTAAAATCATGTCCATTTCAAATAAATGTTAGTGGTGTCGGCCACTACTTCAAAGCACATTTTCCATATCATCTTTCACATGCATAAACATGAAATACATGCCTAACTAAGAAAGCTAAGTAAAAAAATAGAAAAATTAGCATCACAGTACCAAAGAATACTAAAGGTCTATGTAGTAGACTAATCATACAATAAGTATCAAGTGCAAAAAACAGAATCTGAATGCAACGTCCCTATGAAGCAGAGGAAAACCCCAAAGTGGAAAACCATGTTCAAAAATAAAGAGTTATACAGAATTCAAAAATGTAATGGATCAATCTGCCTCTGATCACCATCACCATCACTACTATCATCATCAGCCTCATCCTCGCCACCATCTCTGTCCTCATCGTCATCCTCATCCTCGACATCATCCTCGCCCTCGGCCCCATCCTCGCCCTCGGCCCCATCCTCGCCCTCGTCCACATCCTCATCCTCGACCACTTCCTCTTCAGCATCCTCGTCATCACCAGGAACATCATCATCTCGATCGCCACTAGAGCTTCCACCTGGTGCATTGGATGATTCACCCATCGATGACATAAATGTCTGACAAGCCGCACTAGCCTCTGGTGGAAGTGATGAAGATAAAGCTCTCATCAGTTTCATAAATTCTCTGTCTCTTGTTTGAACGTGTACTTCCAACTTTGTGACCCTTTTATCAGACTGTCTTTCATGCTCCTTGACCTTTTCCAACTCGGTGGTACTAGAATGGATACCTGGTGACGACCAATACCTCGTCGGGACTATATTCTTACCAGGTCAGCAGCGTACTCGACCAGAGTGCTCATCTCCCAAAACCTGATATAAATGATCGTGTGGCCCAAAATTGTCAAGCTCCTGGGAATCAAGAGCCTCTAAAGCAGCCTGTAAAAAATATTAATAGATTATTAAATTTCAAATTAGATATTAAACTTTGAAATAAACAAATTAAAACTTACAATCTTCTCTTGGGTCGGTTCATTTACCGCAGTTCCATCTTTTTTTCTTCTACTCGAGCAAAACAATTTTGCTCGAGGGATACGTCCTTCAATATTCATTTTGTGCTTATGTAATCACATTTAAACAATATAAAGTGAAAGTATAATCATATATTCATTATTCAATAAATCACATAATTTATGTAGGATCCAATAAAAAGGGAAAGTCCTAAAGAAAAATTATAAACAACTATATCGTACCTGCTGCCTCTCATGATCTGACATTGTTGTGTGCCCCAAAGTGTGGAGGTATTTCTTTGAATCAATGTTTTTTTTTTGTTTTTTTCAAAAGATTCCTAAATAATGATTAATAATTAATAAGATTATATTAATGAAAAATATGAAAACTCTCATTTAAATAACTCAAATGAGATTAATACCTTAAATTTGGAAGTCGCCCAATGGGTAATCATTTGGCGATATTGCTCTATCGGGCAGTCATCCACGATAGGTAATGTCTCTAACTCTGTGCCCACTCTATCACACCAGCAAACATACAGCTCAAGCTTATAAGATCTCCAAAGCTCTCCTAGCTCTTTTAAACGCGCTGATCGTTCACCTTCGCCATCAGGGAAGTTAAACCGAAGCTGAAACCAAATTGATTAGTTCATTTAAATACAAAAATATAATACATTAAATCCAATAGATTTTTTACCCATATTTGTGCCCACGCGTTATCCTTGACTTCGGGTGGCAGATGTCTCCAAGAGAGAGGGCTGACCGGAATGATATCGGAGTATTTGGCTAGCGTCGCCAAAAAACCCCGACATTGCTGCCCAGATTTCTCAATCATTTGTCCATCAACATTGTATTCTACCATCAACTGTGTTTGGAAGTTCCATACCGCATGCAAGCGAGTACGCCCCCTCCCCCACCTCCTATCTGTAGATGAATCTGTTATTAAAGAAAAATAATATCAATACAAGTTATAATAAAAAAAAAATTTGGTATAAAAATTTGATAGAGTTATATAAATATACCTGTGGTAGTCGGATCAATGGGTGCAGAAGCTGAAGGAATATCCTGTACAGGTGGAGTGTCCCTCAGTGTATGCTCCTCAGCCACATACTGTGTCGCAGCAGGAGTCGAAGAAGGTGGAATATAATAACCTGGAGATAATGAACCAGAAGCAAAATATGATGGCATATACGTCTGGCCAGCTGGTAGTGTAAACATCGGAGGTCTAAATATCTTATATGTCCCTGATGACACGCCAGGATCAAAATAGGGCATAGAAGATATGTCTGTGGTAGTGGATCGTCTAACTCTCGCCCCACGAGCCCTCATACCACCAACCTCTCTACTGGGAGCAATATCAGGCTCCTCGTCAGATATCTGTCGTCTAGGGCGTGGATCCTGAAAAAAAGTTTTACAGAAAAGTAAACACATGATATTATAAGTTATTGAAATATTTATATTTGAAATAAAATACTCACAACAGGGATGAGTGGGGGAACACCCATCTGTACCATGCGACGATTATTATCTGTCATCTTTTTCCGCCGACTCACTTCAATGGGTGTCATTTCCTGCAATGAAAAAAAATATGGAAGTAATTAGAAACATATAACTAATGTGTAACCCAACAAAAAAAATATAGAAAAACCATTATGATAAAAAGAACATAATGAAACAGAAGATTTATGGTGTGATGAAGGTAAGTACTAGGATACACAATCTGAATGATGTAGTTGAAACATGTAGGTGAGAACACGACTGTATGATTCTATATATTTCCCACCACAACTTTGGGTTCACAATCAACTCTGACAATTGAGCTGTTGGGTTCATCATAAGTAATAAAAGGATTGCTTCCAATTGCAGTAGGGATAGTGTCAACTTCATCATCACCATCATCAAAAACATTTCTGGGATTTACTTCAATAATTACACCGAATTTAGGATGAAAATGATCTTTGACATAAAAAACTTGTTTACCATTGATGCCAATACATATGGTTCATCGGTGGCAAGAGTGCAAGTCATGTCAATAACTCGAAATCCAAAATCATCAATAAAAGTGCCCTGCCTCGTCATTGAATCAAACCATTGACATTTCATTATCGTGAATCGACCATGCGAGTAATAATCCAAAATTATTATTTTCTCCACGACACCGTAATAAGCAACATTTTCAGAACGAGGTCTAGTGTCCGATGAACTGGCATAACAGTCTGTTGTGGCAGTTAGCATAACACCATTATGCTGTGTTCTCATGTTTCTTGCTCGTTCAGTGATAACAAATTTGTATCCATTGATCACAAGTGATTTACAAGCACGAACCATGGTATTAGGACCAAAAGCCAAAGCTATTATTTCCTCAGAAACAGAGTCTGTAGGCAAACTAGATACCTGAAATATAAACAAATAGTAAACTTAATTAAATATTATTTTTATTTAGTTATTACAGAAATATTTTTACCTTCAATTTCAACCAAGCAGAAAACCCTTTGCTATGAAAATTCTCCTTCTTTCTCAAAGATAAAGAACGATGCTTTCTATATATCAATTCTTTATGTTCCCTATAGATAAAAATAATAATAGTTTAAAAAATATTTAAAATTAAAAGAGATAAGATAAGAGTTACATGTACAATTAACTTACTTTATATACTCATCGAACAAATCACAATTGAACAACACTGTGCGATGTGCCATCTCTCGCTCTTCAAGGCTTAATGTTGTCAATGTATATGATCCCAGAATTCCTCCTGTCCGAGGAAGTGATGGAAAACTAGGTTCAATTTGACCATACTGTTCTTCTTCATTTCTCATTGGTCTGTTTATTCTCGTAGTATGATCAGACAAATACATTGAGAAGAAATCCATACATTCTTGAGCCAAGTAATCGTTCACAGTAGAACCTTAGGGATAATTCCTGTTCCGAACATATGATTTCAATGTTCACATGTTTCTTTCAGTTGGATACATCCAACGGAAAGCAACGGGTCCTCCAAGAAGTATTTCGGTCGGAAGATGGACAGTCAGATGCAACATGCATGTAAAAAATGATTGACGAAATATTTTATCTAACTCACACAAAATTAATGGTGTCTCTGCCAACAGTTTTTGCACGAGGGATTTGGAAAACCTCTTAGCACTAAGATCACTAAACAAATAGCACAACCGAATAACTGAGACTCTAACATTACTGGACAAGAGATTACATATTGCTATTGGAATCAACTCATGCAAAAGGATGTGATAATCATGAGTCTTCAAAGATTTCAACTTCCACTCTTTTCTGTTGACCCGTTTTGATATATTTCTTGAATAGCCATCAGTAACTTTAATAGTCTCTAGCACTTCCAGAGATTGATTTTTTTCAGCAGGAGTCATCACATAAGAAGCACAAGGAACTTGCCATTTATTTTCACTGATACAGACAGGATGCAATTTTGGTCTGATCCCCCAATCTACCAAGTTGCGCCAAGATCATAAATCATCTTTTGTCTTCCCCTTGACATTTAGATGAATCGAAAGCAACATTTCACATATATTTTTTTCAATGTGAATTACGTATAAGCAATGACGTAACAAGTTGGTTGACCAATATGACAACTCAAAGAATATACTCTTCTTCTTCCAATTGTAACAGGAATCATTGGAAACATTTTTCCTCTTTCTAGGTTTCATTACACTCTTCCCAAATGAATAACTGAAATCTTTCAATTCATTAAGAACATCAGTTCCAGACATACACTGAGGTGGATCGTCATTCTCCATGGTATTTTCAAATCTTCGACGATTGTTTCTATATGGATGGTTCATTGGCAAGAATCGTCGATGTCCCATAAAACTAAAACTACAACGATATTTCAGTCTTCTCGATCGAGTATTCTTCATACAAACATGACATGACAATTTTCCTTTTGTGCTCCATCCAGACATCATTGCATAAGCAGGAAAATCATTGATAGTCCACATAAGTGCAGCACACATCTGAAATATGTCTTTCGAACATGCATCGTATGTGGGCACACCCACATCCCAAAGAAGTTTCAACTCTTTTATTAAAGGTTGCATGTATACATCTATATCATTGCCGGGATCAGAAGGTCCAGATATCATTATACTCAAGAAAGTGTAAGGCTTTTTCATACACAACCAAGGGGGAAGGTTATAAATGTGTATGAAAACCGGCCATGTGCTGTGCAAAGTAAGCATATGACCAAATGGATTAAAACCGTCACATGAAAGACCCAGTCTCACATTACGCACGTCGACTGCAAATTCAGGATATCGAGCATCAAATCTCTGCCATGCAAATCCATCTTCAGGGTGAACCAACTCTTCATTATTCATTTTTGCCTCGGTGTCATGCCATCGCATTTTTACGGATATTTCATCAAACATGAAAAGGTTCTGTAATCTGGGGATCAATGGAAAGTGCCACATTACTTTTTGTGGCACACGAGATGGTGTTCCATCATCTTTTGGCTTCCATCGGGAGGTTCCGCATTTTATACAATCATTTCTTTCAGCAGTTTCCTCCCAAAATAAGCTGTAATCATTCGGGCAAGCATGCATTTTTTTTGAGAATCCAAGTTCATCAACCAACTTCCATGCCATATAGTGGTTTGAGGGAATATCTCCATCATTTGGAAGTAAGTCCTTCAAGAAGGTAAGAATATAATCAATTGCAGTGTTTTAAATCCCATACATAGTTTTCCCATGAAACAATCGAATTAAAAATTCCAACTTTTTCATTTTATCACATTGCCGATATACTGGAGTCGTCGCAGCATCATTCAATTTTTTCACCCTATCAACATCATCATTTTCATTAGACGCATCATGTGTGCTTGTATTGAAATCTTGTTTGCTGGACATCCTTTCCTTCTCATGATGTCGAATAAATGGAAACCGATCATATATCAAACTCTCCAATTCAGTCCTATCATTTGGATCATCAACATTTTGAGATTCCATTTTCTCTCCATTGTGATACCACACATAATAGTTTGTTTGGAAACCATATTCGGTTCTTTGATAGCTAACTGCTTCACGGCTCAACCAAGGTCTTCCAACACAATTAAAACATGGGAAGTGTATGAGACCACTATCTGAAGCCTTGTTAAATGAAAAATCTAGAAAGCTGTTCAAATTATTTTGAAAATCGGTTGAAGTCTGATCAGTTTCGTACATCCAACTTCTATCCATTCTGTAAAAAAATCACAATAAGTCATTTCAAAGTAATTCAATAATATTAAAGTTTAATAAAAAAATTACGTAAATGACAATTGTTTACTCTATATAAAATTATAACTGACACATTACTCTATATGAGAATCATATTAAGAAATACAACAAAATACAGTGTATATAAGAAAATAAGATACAAAACTTCTAATGCCTATATTCATAGATTGACCAGTAATATATTGGAAGTGGATCAAGGAATACATAATCCTTAAGGGTCTTGTTGGGAGTATATGAGTTTTATACTTTAACTTCTCCAAGTAGATCAGGATGAGGAGTAGGATGAGGATCATGGGAGTGGCGGGACTTTCCAAGGGGGTTGTGGCGTGTCCAGGGGGTGCGGGGTGTCTAGGGGGTGGTGGGTCCGTTCGGGGGGTCGGAGGTGTCCATGGGGTGGGGGGCTGTCTAGGGGGGTCGGGGTGTCCAGGTGGGCGGGATATCCGTGGGGGTGGTCAGGTTGTCCAAGGGGGTCGGGGTGTATAGGTATATTTATATGAAAAGATTACCCCCACAATAATCATGCAGCCCTGTCATTAGTCTAAACCCCTAGAACACATAAAAGAAGCTAGTATGAACATTTACTAAAATATTTAACACCATACGATTGAAAATACAATCTAAATATAGTTTGAGAGGATATAATGGTGTGTGTGAAAAAAATGATATTAAATCAATTTAAATGAATATGGAACAAATGAGGGTTTATAATACACTATGAGTACCTCAAACAATCCAAAACCACTATAGCACCACCCCCTTGGATAGCCCGCCCACCCCACTGGATAGCCCTCCAACCCCCCTGGACACCCCTATCCCCTGTGGCCAGCCCACCCACCCCCCTGGACAGCCCGCCCACCCCTCCTTGATAGCCCGGCCACCCCCGTGGACAGCCCATCCACCCTTGTGGACATCCCTCCCACCCCCGTACCCCCCTGGACACCCTGTACCCCCTGGATAGCCCCACCCACCCTCCCAAACAGCCCACACCCCCTCCCCTGCAACCCCACCACCACCACCTAGACATACCAACCCCCCTTGACACCCCACACACCCCTCCCCCACCAGGACACCCCACCCAGACCCCCAGGACAGCCCACACCCCCTAGACAGCCCCACCCACCCCCGTGGACAGCCTTTCCCACCCCCATGGACAGCCCCGACCACCCCCGTGGACAACCCACCCACCCCCGTGGATGCCCCCTACCCCCAAGACAACCCAATCACCCCCGTGGACAGCCCACCCACCCCCCTCGACACCCCTTCTCCCTATGGACAGCCCCCACCCCCTTGGATAGCCTGCCCACCCCCCTGGAAAGCCCGCCCACCCCCTGGACACCCCTACCCCCTATGGACAGCCCACCCACCCCCCATGGACAGCCTGCCCACCCCTCCTTGACAGCCCGGCCACCCCCGTGGACAGCCCGTCCACCCTTGTGGACAGCCCGCCCACCCCCGTACCCCCCTGGACACCCCGTACCCCCCCTGGATAGCCCCGCCCACCCTCCCAAACAGCCCACACCCCCCTCCCCTACAACCCCACCACCACCACCTAGACATACCAACCCCCCTGGACACCCCTCACACCCCTCCCCCACCAGGACATCCCACCCAGACCCCCAGGACAGCCCACACCCCCTGGACAGCCCCACCCACCCACATGGACAGCCTTTCCCAACCCCGTGGACAGCCCCACCCACCCCCGTGGACAACCCACCCACCCCCGTGGATTCCCCCTACCCCCTAGACAGCCCAACCACCCCCGTGGACAGCCCACCCACCCCCCTCGACACCCCTACCCCTGTGGCCAGCCCACCCACCCCCCCTGGACAGCCCGCCCACCCCTCCTTGACAGCCCGACCACCCCCGTTGACAGCCTGTCCACCCTTGTGGACAACCCGCCCACCCCCATACCCCCTGGACACCCCGTACCCCCCCTGGATAGCCCCGCCCACCCTCCCAAACAGCCCAAACCCCCTCCCTAGCAACCCCACCACCACCACCACCTAGACATTCCACCCCCCTGTACACCCCACACACCCCTCCCCCACCAGGACACCCCACCCAGACCCCCAGGACAGCCCACACCCCCTAGATAGCCCTACCCACCCCCGTGGACAGCCTTTCCCACCCCCATGGGCAGCCCCGCCCACCCCCGTGGACAACCCACCCACCCCCGTGGACACCCCCTACCCCCACAATCCATTATCCAAAACATATCAAATTGGTTTGAACACAATCCATAATTCCCACAATCCATTATCCAAAACATGTAAACGTTCACGATAGCCTCCCCCAACTCTGATTTACTTGTTTTAAACACTCTCCTTCCAAACATAGAATATAAAAACATTAAAGAAGTATTCACAAACACAAACAATATCCTATTTAGATATTAATTTCAATAATCAAGTAAACCACCAACACCTGGAAAAAATCTATTCATTAAAATAAATACAACAATATGGTTGAGATCAAATTTTACCTATTCGTATGGGGGTGTACCTGTTGGGATGGGGGTGCTGGTGTTCGGATTCGCGAGAGCAGTGGAGTCGGATGGGGTTCACGAGAGCAGCAGAGCGAATAGATTAGGGCTCTGTTTGAATGGGGAGAGGAGATCGCGATCTAGAATTTGGGGAAAACCTTTTCCAATGGTTTATAAAAACCGTTGGCAAAGGCACACATTTCCCAACGGTTCCAGTGAACCCTTGGGAAATGTGTGAGTTTAGCACCCATTTCCCAACGGTTCCAGTGAACCATTGGTAAAGGGTCCACCGAAATTCCCTTTGCCAACGGTTTGATTAAACCGTTCTCAAAGGCTCCCTATACCAACGGTTTAAGTAAACCATTGGTATACTACCATTGGGAAAATACCAAATTCCAGTAGTGAAGGGAACTTCTTATCCCAAATTTGATTCTTTGAGATAAAAATGTAGTCCTTGAATATGTCGTTCTATGAATGTGCCTGAATATCCTCTGATTGTTTTACACTTAATATCCACTTATATTTGGTGTATTCGTTTGTCACACATAATTATGTAATTGATTTATCCTTAAACCAAGGATACTGTCTTTGTAAGGGAATTCGTCTCAATCTCCTTTCATTGAGGCATATTTTGTTTTATACACAACTTTCTTGTATACAGTGTATAAACCCCTTTGACTTTTACGTTTATCCAAAAGGAATCTTTTTATACGAAGCATTTTACAAAAAAACAAAAGGGAATGTTTTTGTCATACGTATACGGCGACAATGACTTCTCCGCCTCCGTGACCATTATTTGAGTTTTGGCTTCCTCTACAAGCCATAACTTCTTTTTAAAAGAAAAATAAATACCATGTTTTACCTTTATTTTATTTTGGTATTGAAAATGGTTTTCATAATGTTTTTATATCAATGTGTTGTATTGATATCTTGTGATTGAAAGGTGGAAATTTTATGTTTCTTTTATGCATGTTTTATATGATATGTTTATGTTAAGGTTCTTGTAAATTGTTATGAAAACAGGTGGTTCCGTGATAAACTAAGGGCGGGTGAGCCCGATATAGCTCTCCAATGCATTGGGTAACGTGAAGGAGTGAAACGTTAAGGTTTCTCCGAAGAGATTTAGGGAATATAAAGTGATGGGTATTCCAAACGTAACCAAGAGGGTTACTCCCTATGTAATAATGTTATAAATTCCTCAAGTTACCTTTATGTCTTATGTTTTCTATGATTTATTCATGGTTTGATGAGGTATGTTAAAGTGCCTATGTTTTATGGGTAAAGTATGATTTCATTCTTATGTATATATGAACTCATGTTTTCTTTTCCATATTTTTATAACCCTTACTGAGCTTTTTATGCTCATCCCAAGTTTTTGAAATTTTTTTCACAGGTCAAGGGAAAGGTACATGATGTGATGATAGTGTCAAGGATGTGTCAAGAAAGAATCAGTTTTTTATCTTAAATGTGTTTCTGTTGATGAGAAGAATGAATATTGTCTTTTGTGTAACCACTTTGTTTAAATGTGGAATGTAATCAAAGTTTCATGATCTAATTCTCTAAAACTCTAAACCTGAAAAGATCCTCAATGTGTAATCTTGTAATAACTCAAGATTAAGTAAGGTTTAAGGCTGGGGCCTTACATATGTACCTTCTCTGGCTTGGGTGTGGTCTTGGTATGACCACCCATGAACCCATCATCTTGGGCTTACCACCCATACACCCTTGGGATTGAGATAACCTATTTTATATAATTTTGAGCTCATAAGAAAAAAATATTACCAAATAATTAGAAGTTTATAATAGACATTCCTATAAAATAATAATAAACCATTCATATGTATGTCATAATAACATTAAATAATTCATAATTCCTTCGCATATTAATTATACCAGGGGAAGTAAATGGTTTTCATGAAAACATCATTAATTCATCATCATCATAATCCGTACACGTAAATAAATATGATGTCATCATAAGATAACATCCCTAGTGAACCATAATTTTTAATTAACGTTGTTAATATAGATGAAAAAAACATTGATAAAATCATATAAAAATTCTATAAAAAAAATAAGAAATATCCTTTTCCATTCATAACTTTTTTCAAAAAAATATAAACTCTCGAATAATGGAAATAATATTTTATTTAAAACCCCATAGAAACTAGTTAGTGAAGCTTTATAATGATGAAATGTCATAATAGAGGTAAATTCTATTCATACAGTAAACATTAAAAAACTACTATTTTTTCACTTTTGTGAAAAAACCAAATATGAACCATTCAGAAAACAAAAAAATATTCCTTTAGAGTGTTCTTATAAAAATTCAAAGACAGTTTTATAAACACATTTATCAATTATTTAAAAGTACATAATAATTTTCATATTTTAATTTTTAAATAAATGGATATGTGGGAGAAATATTCAAGACTAGAAAATAAAAAATATGGTCATCTTTTCATAATTTTTTTTATGATCAATTAGAATACAAATGAAATTCAAAATGGAAATAACATTTTCAAACCTAAGAAAAAACGATATGAGAATAAAATTGATGAATTTTAAGAAATAAATAATATACACATCCACTAATGGAAATTGAAACATAAACAATCCCAACAAAATTTTATACTGTATCATAAACTAGTATAGTTTTAGTGAAACTTTAGTTAAAATTTAATGAAATGGTAATACAATGATTAATTAGTAAATCATAATAATTTTTATGAAAACTACCGTAATAGACATGCATGGGTAGTATATACACCACATTATGTAATGAATAAGGTGAATATAGATTACAGAAGAATGAAGGTAAATTGAGATATAAAAACCCTTAAAACATAGGTATATTTTCCATAAAATCCCAGTGAAAGATATAAATTTTGATAGAATTTTAAATCCCTTTAATTTGATTAAATTATGATAAAACATCCAAATTAAAATATACACAATGCACTATTTAAAACAATTTATAAATATGAAATATGTCTCACAAAAATAAAAATTATATAATAAACACTTGCCTTAACTCTCATCCTCTATGAAAGGCATTTAACCTCCTATTTAATAAGAGTAAATATCTTAACCATCTCTAAAAAGAAGTTAGGAAAAATAAAACATGCTTTCCATAGAGGTGTTAGTCCGCATATACATTTTCGTAGGAATTTAATTCTCCCAATGTATGGAAATAAAGGAAGTTAAATAATAATTTATATCTATAGAATAATAATTATGTTTTAAATATAATATATATTAATTAAATCTGTATTAATAACCATTCATAAGTGTCTTTTTTTGAAAAATTAACTACATTTCTTTGGAATATGGTGACACACTCCCCTGGCTTATGGTTCTCTCATGTCTCCCTCACCCTTTTATATAGTTTATCCTCCTTCAATGATGGTTGACATTCAGTGTCATCATTTACCCCTCTTCTCATCAGTTGGCTTTCTTGTTCGTGTCTCCAGGCATTCATCCTCTTCATATTCTCTAGTGTTTAAAGCACATTCCCCCTTCTCCTCTTCACGTTTCGATTTTCCAATCTTGTTAGACCCCATTTTTTTCTTGAACAATCATGCCTAAGTCGAATTGGCATGGTGGTGATGGAGTGTGGATATATTTCATTAATTTCAGGGGGTTTTGGGTTTTCTGGTGTTTTTGATAGTTTCGTGATATTGATGATCATGAAGTTGAATGATCGATGATGTTCCCTAGGAGTTTTTATTTTTCGAATAATTCTGATCTGATTGGATTTTAGGTCCCATTCCTCCTCTCCCAGTCGATCTGGTGTGTTGGTAAACTAGAAGCATTGAGATGTGATCTTCCAATGTGTTTAGGTTCAAGGTGGCTAATCCTGCATGACTATGTCCCTTATGTTGTAGTTCTATGTCAGATGTTCATTGTAGTTTTTTTGGAAAGTCTTCATTCAGCCCTAGTTTTCTTCTTTTTAGATTCATGAAGGGATGTTGGGTCTATAGGTCATGGATCAATCAATGTTAGTCTAGATTTTATCCTAGTTAAAGCTTATTTTGATCGAAGACAATATGAGGTGGTTCTAGTTATTAATTTTGGTTTGATTCGGATGTCATATTGTGGTATGTCGATGTCAAGGTTGAAGGAGTCTCTAGTGATGGTGGTTTCATGCTCAGCTATGTCGACAATAATTTTGATGGGTTTCAGATTTAATTAATGGTGGTGGTGATATTATGTTCTAGTGGATTCTGATTATAAGTGATGTGATGTCGATGAGGGGTTGATTGCGAATAAGGAACATGGATCGAGGCAGACTGTTCCCGATGTGTGTGATTTTTTGAATGATGGGCTCAGTTTCATGAATTTGAAGTGTGAATTTTAAATTTGATGTTATGGATACTAAATCCTATAGAATATTAATTTTTGTGGTATTTGAAATCTTGTATCGATTTTGTGAGGTTCTCACTAACCCATAATGTGGGGTTTTTTAGAAAATGATAAAAAGGATTTGAGAAAGTGCATCGCTTCATGGAGGATGTTTCATACACGTATTCATGAGTGAAGTTTTCATTTTCCATTTTATGGAAAGAATGTAGATATTTATTATTCCATAATATAATTAAATTTAATTATAATAATGATATATATTATACTATTTTTAGGTGTCCATAGGAAATTTTGTGTAGGTATAATAAGAAATAAACTTAAAAAAATGTGGTTAATTACTTTACCTCTCCCTTGGATATCCCCTTTTGGATTACACCTTACGATTTCTTATTTTTTTCTTTTGTTGGGACCAGAACCTCTAGAAAATGAGAGATAAATTTGAGAAGATGTATGGATACACCATGGTGGTTCAAATTGGCATCATATATATGGAAAAGTGGGATGTTGAAGGGATTTTTTTATAATTTAAAGTGGGGAATCTTTTTAAAATATTCATAACATTACATCAATTCCATGTCACTCTCAAAAAAAGTGTCTGTAAAAGTGTGATAATATATATATATATAAGTATTATTGTTTGATCTACCTACCATACGCACAAATAAGGGATATTATGTTAGTTTTTTAGGCTATGTCCCTTTAATTTAACTATTTCTCATAATTTAATTTTACCATGGTAACTCCTATATTTTAATCAAAGTAAAATATTTTCCCCCCAAAATAAAATTACCCTTATTATGTTATTTGATTTTTTTTATTACAAATATTACTACTATTTTATAATATTAAATTTATAAAAGTTATAAACTTTTGTTCTAAAATAACTAGAGTTTACTGGAAAAAGGATTCTGGAATAAACATTTAGTTAAGTTGAAAATTTGTAGTCATAGGTTTCTAAATTAAAATAATTATTTTAAATGAATATTGTTCCTTGTTAAATACATTTTTTATTAATAAAATTATTTTTATTTTTTTTTTCATTTTATATCCTAATGATGTACTAAAATTCATGGTATTTGTAAAAAGTATTTTTTACAATTCACCTAAAAATCAATTTTTCCAAAATAAAAAATAAAAAAAATTCATAATATAATATTATAATAATTAATCCCAATATGAAGTTCATTTTTTCAAATTAAAATTATAAATTTTATGTATTTAAATTTTAATTAGAAAAATAATATATGATGAAAATTTGTTTTTATATGGAAATTATATTAAAAATATTAATATTTTTGTTACCTTAAAATTTCTAACTTATTATTATTAATATATCATTAATACAAATAATAACTTTTATCATTATAATACCGTAATATTTTTTTCTTAAAATAAAATTTAATAGAACATATAAATAAAAATTATAGGAAAATAGAAAATTATTTATAAATGAAATTATTCTTACTGTTATCCATATAATAACTATGGTGTGATTGTTAATTGGTCTCCTTATTGGTATTATTGAAAAATTTCATTAAATTAATTCATTAATAGGTATTTGTTTTAATAATTTAAAGAATACACAACAATTTTAGAAAAATAGGTCATTAAAAAATAAGTTATTCAAATTAAATGATCTTAACACACATAAAATTAAAATTAAATATTTATATTATAATAATTTAAAATTTGCAATCTATTGATGTTAATGTATTTCATTTAATTTTAGCATATCATTCATTAATAACAATATTTTTTATGCATAAAAATATTTCAAAAAAAATAAACGATTATAATATTTTCATTTCATTATTTATAAAATTTAATATTTATATTTATTACTAACAATACATAAATTTTTTATACATATCAGATACATGCATATCTAGATTATATATTTCTAATTACCATATTTTGGTAACCGTATTTCTAATAACCATGTTAAAAATTGTCAGATTTGATCCTATATACAGCCATACCCAACTCATTCTTTCCATTTTAACTACTTAAGTTACACTTCTCTTTTCTCATAATGATTTCTCTATTCATAATTTTCCTCCCCATTTTAGGTTCGGTTCTATAAATGGTGATTAATAAGGGTGAAGATGATGCAAAGCTTCTCCTGGTTTTGAATATATTATTCATTTTTATTTATTATCCAATTTTAATTTATTCTTATTTAGTGGATGTAATCAATCATGGTCTATAATGCAAGGTTTCATATACTTTCATTGTAATGTTTTTTCCTATAAAATGTATAATGGTTATTTAGTTTGGTGTTTCATGTGATATAAGATTTTCAATATAGTATTTATTTTAATATAAATGAATACTAATATTCTGGGGCATTACATTATAACCCCTTAAAAATTTAATCATCAGGATTTTAATTTATATCAGTAAGGAGAATACATAATAATGTTATTAAAATATTCATGATACAATATATAATTTCAAATGAAAAATAAACCTCACTAACTTGGTTGAGACTGTGAAACTCATATAATGATTGAGTATTTAAAACCATATAGTTGAATAAATCTCTATAAGGTGTTCATAGTTAGCCTAGAATTCATAAATTATCATAGGTTGGTTTACGATATGAAATATAACTTCCTTATTATAGATTAAGATATAGGATCTTTGTAGAGAGATATAGTAAATGTCATAAATCACACATAATTAATCTAAAGGAAGAAAAATATCATTTTAATAATGAGAATTGACAGACCATCCAACATAGAGTAAAATAATCTCACTAATATATGTTTTATTTGATAATAAATTCCAAGGGGATGTTATTTATTGAAAATATAAAACATCATTGATATACTTGAGTGTCTATAATTATACTCCGATAAGAAACACACAACCTAGGAGAGAAATATAACAGTACCATAATTACCATGATCCACTCCTATGATTCCCCATCCAAAATCACCCAGTCTGGGTCAGAGAGCTACGTGTCCTAATGCATGCCTACCTATACAGAAGAGGTTTTTGACTAGTAATGAGGGTATAAACATTGAATTAGGGAGATTATATTCATGGTAAAAAAATAAATAGAACAAAATCATATCAAGAAAATAATAATAATATCAATGGGGACAATGGAACTAATTAATTATAATTCTATAATAGGTGGTGTGGAATGTATCACATATTTATAAAACATAATAACCAACAACACCTAATGTGGAAAGTCAAACCTAGAGTATTAATAATAAAAGAATAATAATTAATCCAACTATTGGATTCCTATTTATTCCATCATATTTCGACCTTTTAATGCTTTGATTTTCCTCCTCATCTATCATTTAATGGGAACTTTCCCATTCCTAGATCCCTAATCATGAATTCTATATGTTCATTCAGATGTACGTAAAGGTAATAAGTGTGATTTCAATTGGATACCACCAATTTATACTTAACATAAGTTCACATTCATAAGATGTGTATTCCAAGATACTAAATAATATTTAAGGAAAAAATGAATCTTGTATCGAGAGACCATGAGCTAACCAAGTATTCATGAACCCTAACTACAAATTTTTCATATTCATGCTATAAGGACTATGATAACAATAATTTTGATCATGTATTAACCACAAATCCAACACCCACAAATATATATATATATATATATATATATATATATATCCATGTGTTGTTATAAGTCCAGCATGTCTTAGGATGGGTGACAAGGTTATTAAGTCTTTTCGTTATCCTAGGACTGGACACAAGGCCATCATACCCATTCTCAATCATGAGTCATGCCTTAAGGCCATCCTACCCTATATATTACTCATTTCAGGCCTAAAGGACATCATTCCCCTTATCATCATCTAATTCGATCTATGGCATTATTTCATGTCATAAATGATCCACTTCTAAGTGATAATAAACCCACGATTGTCCACCAAAAAATCTATTCCACAATTAAAACCTCAAAAGGGAATACATTAACACACAACAATGGACAGTACATATAGACACTCTATATCATATGAGAAATTTATCATTGTTTCCACATATACACACATGCAATCGTAATCAAGAATGGTCTAATAGGATATACACTCCAAAGAACTAAATATTTTTGAAACGACATTATACAAGGTCTCTATATGGAAAAAACTTCGTACCACAATCTTATTGATTATAAACTATAATATCCCTTGATATTAATCACCTGAATCAATATATCCTACTAAGGATCCCTATATCCAATCCCAATTCACTGCGAAATTGGAAATTAAATAAGATTTTAAAATAAAGACATGATAAGGGATGGAATATTATTAGGCTCACCCAATAAGATCATTTTACAAGTATAGATCTAGATCCATTCAAGAGATATATAGAGATATAGATAATTAAAGAGAGATAAAGGGACTGTGTGTGTGAGTGTGTGTGTGATTGTCAATAGATATGCGCACTGGTCCTTTAACGATCCATGAATTATCCATTTAATCATATAGGAATACATATATATAGATACTAGATATATAATCCCATGTCTATGATTCAAAAAAAATATAAATCTGAAAAATATATTAAGATTAAGAAGAACATTTAAATACAAACATATCCGAGAATACTCAGGGAGGAAATCCACTAAATTCAAGATAATTGATGTTTTAAGGGAGAAAAATCACCAAAAACCCCCACTAGATTCCCATGTTCTAGATCCTTAGGTGTAGAAAGATGAATGAATAGTTTAATAGAGGTTATAGGTTTAAAACATGATTTGGGATTAATTAAAAGTATTCATATGGTTTAATTTCACTGTTTACTAATATGCATTCCAACCGTGTGAGGTACATTACCTATTATGGAATTTCACAATATTTTCCCACATTATTAGGTAAAATGTTCAACTACCATGATTTTCACATCTATTCCAAATCACATAGGTTTCTATGGAAGTCACATAATTAGTTCTTAATATGTGCTAACTGTGTTCCACCCAATATACCTCAATAATAATTCAGAAAATTTCCATGAGAAAAACATAGTGATTCCCTAAACCACGCTCAAACCATGCACCTTATTAAAGGCTTATAAAACCATATAAAATAAACTAGATTCTTTCCAATACGACCCAAAAAAATTAAAAATTGAAAAAACTCAAATATGGGATAATATTAACAATTAATGTAGATAAAAGGTTTACGTAATTACAAATACACTTCTAAGAACATCACATCATAGAGAATTGTCTCAATAGTTCCACTAAAATAAATTTGGCCATTAATCTACTACATCATATTCCCACTCCCCAATCCCCTATTTGATATGTCTATGCTACCATTGAACTCTAATTTGTGATATCATCTTCCCAATCAATAACTTATTTATGTAGTTTGTAATCTATATCTGTCACTCCATAATCGATGAATTTTTTTTATAATTAAATGTCCTCATTTTTAAAAACTTTCATAGTACTGGGATAATAAATTTGAAGATGATAAGCATGAAACACATTATGAACATATTATTATCATGAAGGAAGTTTCAAATGGTTTTCCATTGTTTTGAAGCACTCAGTGATCTTAAATGGTCCCCCAAATAGCAGTTTCAACATTTCTTACTTCCACAAATGATGATACCCCAACTCAGTTGAGACATGTAAGAAAAATCGATCACCCATAGCGAGCTCCAAAGGAAATATTAACTAGTCATCATAGGATTATTTTCTATTATTATTAGTAACCAACAACTTCAATATTAACTACACCATCTGAGAGTTCTTCTACACTATATTTATCCTAATAACAACTAACATGCCTACATCATGCTGACATAGTAGTGGGAGACAAGCTGGTCCATAAAAATCAGGAAATGGTTCCATATGAATCAAATAATAGAAAATTATATTTTAAACCAACTCCACCAAAGCTATATTCTAATCCCATGATCCACATAAGTCTATGGTTTATTCCCAAATATTATCCTCCATTATTTATATCGTCCTCTATGGATTTCCATCAGTCTATGGAATATATTTTATACACTGCTTAAAATGATTTCCTGAAACATTCTATAATACTTATTAAATATTTTTACACAAAATTTATGTATCTATGAAATATAAATCTAGAATTCACTCCATGTATTCTCGCAATCTCTTGTACATAAGGATTTCTTAACTCATCTACATAGTGAGTCTCTTATATCGCAAGAGATATTCTATATTCACAATCCAATCATCCATTACCCTAATAGTATTTTATCTTATCAAGGTCCTAGGGAACCCCATCATGAAGTTCATAGTCACCTCATCCCACTTCCACATAGGGATTGGAATTAGATTAACTAAATCAATTAGTTATGGATGTTCATCATTTTATCCTATGATAAGTCAGGAAACAAGAGAGGAACCCTTGATTTCTCTCTATATTCATAGACACTAGAAGTGGTATATAATATCTTGATTAATCTTCATCAAAACATAGTGAAATACCCACTAAGTGGCATGGGAGTCCCTCATTTAATTATGAACAATTTATCTCCCATGAACATAGATAACGGAATCACTATCCAATGAACAACCTAGAACTAGTTCACTATTCCTTAATCATTTTTATATCAAGAAATATTCAATTTATCACTCGTAACTGGTCTTTACTAGTTCCACCAACATCAATTTGATAACTATGGGAGAACATATCATCACCCCTCAATCCTCATATTCATCCACACCAAATTTAGAAACAAGATCATCAACCATCATTCCTCCTCTGAATGTCTCTTTCCAAGATCTATTTTTTTCCTATTGGGAGAATCTATAACATCATTCTCACTCCCCAAATCATAAATAATTTCAAAATAAATTGTCTACAAATAATCCACCAAAATACTATTAAATATATTCTATTATGGCTGAGAAAAGATATAACACTATCTCTTATGGTTTTTATATAAAAATTATTTCAGAAAAGAGATAATGGTGCTTACACATAAAATAATGGGCCACATATACCAAAATCAAGTCATGCATCGTCGGATTTATAAGATGGGGTCATATCTGTAAAGACCCATAATCTACTACATGATCCATCTATATTATAAAAACTCCTAAAACAACAAATGTGGCATCACAGTAAACTACATTTCCAATCCCAATTTCTAGAAATGTTATGATTGAATATTTTTCCAATATTATATTATGATTTATTAAGGAACACTTACACTATTTTTTTCACTCAAGATTCAAACATTTTGTAGTAATCCCGGTCATAGGTGCTTCTATATGAGAGAATTCATGAATGAACCATCAGTAATTTCCTTTTAACCATAGTAAACTCCTAATATAAAACACATTTCCAATGTGTCCCCAAGACATCATGACCTCTACCTTCTCAAGGTCCACAGAAATTCCCACTTAAAAGAACAAAATCCCCCAAAACATAACACCTCCTAGAACGAAAAAGTGATACTTTGAGAGATTGGCATATAGTATATTAGCTCAAAGTGTAATAAAAAAAATATCGAACAATATATGTGAATCTAAATGGTTTTTGATTACATTATGTTTTCATAAACAAAAACCACAATAAAAGAATCAATATATGGAAGGAATATCGTATTCATGATGTTCATGAACACAACTGGTGCATTTGTCAACCCAAAATGAATTTTACAATACTCATTATATATGTATGTACTCCGAGAAATTATTTTAGGAATATCCTCCCCCTAATAAAAATATAAGTGTAATCTTATCCTATGTGAATTTTGGATAACCACCAGGATCCTACCAACTTATCGGACAATTAATCGATCATCTGCTACAAGTTTCTACTCTGCATGGTAACCTAGTTTTTCTTAATATTGTATATGAGCAGTTTAATACTACCATTTTCCTTCTTAGAAAATAAATATTATATCTCCCAAGGGATATTATCTTATCATGATAAATCCTTTCACCTTAAAATCGTCAATATGAACCATAAAATCTTTTAACTGAGATGACACCTTAATGTATGGAGGAATTGATATGGCATGTGCACCTAATGTGAGATAAATTTAAAAATAAATCCCCCTTCATGAGGATTAACTAATAATTATTCCAGAAATAATTCAAGATAATTATCCACAACTATAGGATGATAGAAAGAAGTTATAACATGATCTTCTCAAACAACCATTCTTTTATCATGTGTCATAACAATGGGAAACTGAATCAGGTATATACCCAATATATTAGATCTAGCATCAGATTAATTATTAAAAAAATCCTTTCCTCCATTTGAATATTAAATTATATTCATATATTTTAGTAGTCAATAAGTTCCTAGTAACAAACTAATCAAGACATGCCGAAAATCACATTGAAACTAGTCATATCAAGAATTAGGAAATCCCATAGATTTTCATAGCCAGAAACTACCAAAGAAAATTCCTGATAACTATAGAGAAGATATACCCTCTTCAACATGTTTGTGTCAAAATATAATAACAAAGATGACAAATTGACTATAAATTCAATTCTAGAATCAACTTGAGAATATATGAATGAATAGAAAAATTTTGTATCAAACAAAGTAGTGGAAGGTTTAGATATAACCAAGATCAAACATTAAATAGTAGAAGTCCCCTCTATAAAATCCATGGGAGCAAAGTCTAGTTCGTATATCCTTCCAACACTAGGTCCATGACCTTTCCCTTGTGGACCCTTTCATTCTTGAGTCACCAATGTCTGAGGGGTTGATATCCTCTAAAGACGTCCTCAACCCCCTTTCGGGCTTTACCTCCCAGAACTAAACTATGAATATGTAGAACAAAAATTAAAAATATATCCCACATTTCCAAATTTTAATAAATTCATAATAGTATTACCATAATTTATATTTATATTCCCTCTCTTATCATGGTTGAATCACAAAATAAAAGCACCTCCAATGGAAGGACCTGATGAAATCCAACTCATATTCGTCTACCTACTACCACCCTTGCATGATTCCCCATTATTTTATTTCCTAAAATCTGATGTATAACCTAGAAAATATTTTTTATTTGCACTAATCAATCCACTAAAATATGATTTATGATCATATATTTCTCCCCCTACAATACCTTCCAATGATTAGGGAATTAAAAGGAACATGTGAGTCCATCATCAGATCAGGAACCTAACTTGAAGGCTCTGTTATATTCTGTCAAATATGAAAATTCATAGCCTTATCCACATCATTTACATATAATGGATGATTGAAGTAAATAATATCTAGAAATGATAAGTTTAGAATGTTTCTAACATTAGTCCATACTAAATCTCTATAAAATCTAAGCTATAAATCATCATTATTACAGTTGGGAATAACTCCTCAAGGAAGATTCACATAATGAACTCCCACGTAAGACCCTCATGTGTACCTACCTGGATCATAATACCACACTATCTCCTAAAATATCCTTGAATCATGAAATTTATTTTCTTCACTCATAAATCCTCCACTCTAAATCGGAATGAATATCCCCTCAATGATGTCAATATTTTCTTTAGTATCATGAGGACCCCAAGTACCCTAAAAGTAAAGTGAATGTTGAAGATAAAATCTTTGATCATAATATAATATTCCCATTTTATAACCTCTACTATAAAATAGAACTAATTATAAGACTACATGTTATAATGAATCTAATTCTTGAAGCACTAGAGATGGTTGGGGAGAATGTTCAAATAAATACTCATTCCCAGTAGGTGGTGGAATATGTGTTTCCTCCCTAGCAAGAGTGGTCTGGTCTACTTCAATAGGTTGTCCCATTATACATCACTAAGTAATCATTATAAAAAAACACCACAAATAACGATTATAATTCCAATAATAACTATATTAAGGTATCACTCTATAAAATCTAGGGAACAACATTGTATTTTTATGGGAAGACCTATCCGGGAAGACAAACCATAGTGATAAGGGATAAACCATCCAGTACTTCCCAAGGTATACACCTCATCTTCCACACCAAAATGTTAGTCATTTCAATTATATATATAATAGTATAAAATCATGTTCATGTTCAAGCAATAAATTTTTTTTATAGTATAACACAGAATCAAAGATCAAGATATGTAAATAAATGAACAATCATGCATAGTAAGTAACATATATATAGGACATGAGAACCTATCTTCCTGGTCATGATTCATGAATTCACCCTAATCCCATAAGCTATAATGGAAATACATACACATGATCAACTTAAAACCATAAATCCACAACATTAACACAAGCCCCATAATCGGTAACATCGAGGTCCAACACATAAGAGTGATATGGGAACATACATAACCACCATACCCAAGTTCCACACAACCTAACCCATTACTAATAGTACCTAAATAGAGTGATTGAAAAAATTTGAGGAAGAAAATATTTTAATAACACGTTTTAATTTCCTAACCCAAACCAGCCAGTCTAGGATAGAGAGTTACCTGGCCTCATGCGCACCTCCCAATTTTCAGGAGGTTATTGACTCATAATGAGGGTTATAACAATGTACTGGGGACATTATACAGTGTATATAAAAATAAAAACATTATAATTATATCAATAAAAGAATAATAATATAAATGGGGAATAATAGAATGGATTAATAACAATAATGAAATAATTAAATTGAAGGTATCTCATATCCATACAAGATAATAACCAAGAATAACTAGTGAAGAAGTTTATACACTGAGTATAAGAAAGGAATATAAAATAAATAAATAAACAATAGAATCACCCCAGATTTTTTACTAATAACTCCTCAAAAAACTAATATCCCTCTTCTTACATATAATTATCTATTTCATTTCCCTTTTACGGATCCTTGATAAAAAAAAAATTCATGTGAAATGAGATTCTCATACATGGTGTGAGTGTAAAACTATTAGGACACCACCTATGAATCCTTAACATAAGTTGACATACATAAAAAGTGTATTCCATGAAAATAAAAAATCTTTTATGAAAAAAATAAAAAATCATGCGTTGAGTGGTCATGATCTAAACAACCCTCCATGAACACTTCTTATAGCGACTTCAATTACATGTTAGAAGGATAATAATATTGGTTATTAGGATCATGGGACATCCACATGGACACCAAATATATATCCCTATGTATACACGAGGACAACAAGTCTCTATTAGGTTCATAAGGTCTTCATGTCTTGTCTCTCTCATTGGTCAGCTCACAACGACATCGTACCCCATATCTATCATGGGTCAAACGTCAAGTCCGTCATACACCATCTAAACCTTAGGTCAGCAATCAAATCCACCATACCCATGCCCGGTTTCAAGTTTCATATAACTCATCTTTTCAGGTTATAAATCCTCCCCTATAAGGGATATCCTATCCCTGATGGCCCTCCTTTCATTTACTACTAGAATAAAAACCTCTAGATGTCGTACATTCACTCAAAATAGGGTATAGAACATATATCCCCAATATAGCAGATCAAGTATGTGTCCCAATAGCCACACACACAAACATAAGAAATCATTAAAAAGTACAATCTTATGGGATACCCTCACACGAAAATATAATCAATATTAAAGAAGAAACATTATACAAGGGATCTATATGTTAAGATACTTTTTTTCCTCAAGCACGTTGATGCCAATCTGGAATTGTCACCAAGAGTCATCACATGCATTAATAATTCCAAATAAGGATCCATAAAACCAATCCCAAATAATCAAAAAATATATTCTATAATAGGGTTATAGAATAAGGACACAATATGAACAATAATTCAATTATGATTACCCAATTATATCCACTACCAATTGTAGTTCAAGATCTTTTTTAGATAGGTAATGTGATTATCAACACATCTGAACTCTGATCCTTTAATGATCCATGAAATATCTATAATATCACATAATTATCCATATATTTTTACATACTATCATAAATCAATGATTCATTTAAGTATAAGAGTAAATATCTAGTGATTTCAATAAGAGAAGAGAAAAATGATCACATACCTAGAATTCTCATGGGCCAAAGATTGTATGTTCAATAGAATTGATGTTTGTTGGATGGATAATTTCCAAAGAAACAACATCCATTGTATTCCCTAGTATTTATATCCCATTTTATAGGAGGAATAATGAGTAAATTTGGGAAGGTTTAATTTTTAAAAATATATTTACAAATTAATTAAACCTGCACGCAAAGATTGGTCACATGTTTTACTCAACTACATGCCAACCGTGTGATGAGCAGTACCTATTCTAACTGAAAATTATGTTTGGACACATGCTTTAGTAAACCATTCCACAACCATACTTTTCACCTATGTCCTGAGTCACATCACTTTTTGGGGAAGTCACACTGTTAGTTATCATTATGTTCCAACTATGTGCACCCCATTATACCTCTCTAACAAGACTCAAAATTTATTAGGTACAACAAAATAGTATCCCCTAACCATTATCAAAACTTAAACACCATTTATGGAATATGAATACCTCAAAATGCATCAAGATACAACCCTAGACTTCAACTAAAAAAATAGTAACTCAAAAACACTAAATGAAAGGATGAAAGTAAGGATTATGGTAGCTAAATAATTTAAGAAATTTCAAATACTATGTTATTACATTATAGGCCCTTCACATTACACTTTTTATAGGAGTTTACGAATTCCAATTATCCTTGTCAATCTATGATTTTGGTATTAATTTTCATAATGGCCAAACGAATTTCATTTAAATCATTTAAGTATGCTTGTTTTGTTGGTTGGGACTTTATTATCCTCAAATTGGTTTTTGTTCATTTCATTAGTAACCATTATCACTATAACAATCAATTCCTCTCAAGAATCATCTTCTATTTACTTTTAATAAATCTCATATATTTTTGTTCAAATGACTTTTTCATGATGTAAATTTAAACTTTTTCTCTCCATGTTCTTTTGTAACTTGAAATTCCAGGAAACTCAATTTTTCTAAAATTTAATGTGTTGGTAAATTCAACTAGTATCATGTAGTTAATCATAAATAGAGATAGAAGGTAAGTACTAAAACAAACATTTATATCTAAATCACATATCTCTATTAGTTTCTCATTTTAGGGACCTTCACTTTATTCATAAAATCTATTCTTAACTCAGCTCATCTAAGATTCATCTATTACATTAAATAAAGAATGATGAGGTATAAAAAATTAATAATTTCATAAAAGGAGACTACAAAATCAGCCTAAGTAACCCATATATGGCATTTACATCCTAACATATGAATCCCTATGTTAAAATATTTATTTTCCATTGTCAAATTCATATTAGGAACTCTGACCTAACTAGTTACATATTAAATCCTAAAATTCAATTTAAATTATTCATAATGGTTTATATAAATCTAAATCAACTCAATCATATCCCCTAAAAATGTAAAACTAGTTGTGATGTTAGTTTCACTTTTGATGAAGCTAGTGAAGGTCAAGTTAATAATAAATCAACCTATTATAGATTAATTATCCATAATTTAATCTATTCAATAACCTACATCTATTTTTTATCCAAACAATGATTTCATTTCTATGAAACCATATGATCTATAAATTACCAAAATTTTATGATGTTTTAAAATATTTATGATTATCTATTAGGGGTTTCTATAATATTATCAATTATTAATCCCTAAAATTAAATATACCTTAGTTTTACACCATCATAGATGACCCAATCATTACTCATAAAAATATTTAATAATTTTATATGAATATTTAATCAATGTCTCAATAATATAATTCTAAGAACAATAAATTTTTAGTCTATATTGAGACTAGATACATAATTATAGTAATTAAGAACAATATTAAACATTTTTGACAAAAAGTATTCTAATATGGAACCCTTCTAGACATGTCATGTTTGATAATTTTCTTCATAACCTAGGGAAAAATAAATAAAAGAAATATTGAGATCAAATTCATAGTAAGGGTAAACATGGGTGATAAAATAAATGATCATAATTGAGGATAATATGATAATAATTATATTATAACATGATAATAATGAATGAAAATCAAACCCAACATGTCTTTGTTCATAAATCATTAGTCGTGGAATAATTATTTAACATAAAAAAATCATTCAAAATAGTGTGAAATCATTATTAATGAATCATGGTCCATGAGGGAATATCATAACTATAAGAACATGACATAAGAATGTGTCATAAAATTTAGATGTAAACCTAATAATATAAATCATATTTCAAGGATACCCACCAAAGTATAAATCACATATTATGATTAGGATAAAAACTCATGTACATTCTTACGCATGGGATTACCACCCATGTAACCTTAGGCTTGGATATACAACTCGTGTACCCTTGGTCATGAGATTACATCTCATTTCACATTTTTATCTCATAAGATATAAAAATCACCAATGACTTGGAGGGTTTTGATGGACTCACCCATCATACAATAATAAACCATTCATATGTATAACTTATGAACATGAAAAAATTAACATTTCATTAAAGTTTAATTAACTCATGGGAATGAAAAATGATTCATAAAAACAAACATAAAAATCATCATAATAATCCATATAATGAATGAATTCTTATTATATCATAATATAATATCCCTAGTGAATTATAATTTTTAATATATGGTATTGACATAGATGAAAACACTTTTGTAAAATCATTATATATTTTGTTTCAAAACCAATAAATTATTACCTTTTCTGTTCATATCTTTTTAAAAATTTAAAAATTCAATGGAAAATTGTGAATGGATTTTTAAAAAAAAACCTAGAATATTTTAAAGGACTTTTTATGATGAATATGGTTCTTAATGGTTGGAAAATATATTTTTTCTATAAATGATTAAAAAAATATTTTCACTCTTTTTTAATGAAACTAAAAATTTACCCACTCAAAAAAAATAAGGTGATTCATTAAAACCAATTTTAAACTAAATTAAATCATATTAGTAAAAAATTATTATAAAGAATTTTAATTTATATAAGAACATTTTGAAAAAAATATGAACATGGGTATGGATAAAAAATATTAGTGAAAAGAAAATAAGAAATAAAGATGAAATTCATTAAAAAAATATTTTTGATTTCCAAATAGGGTAAAAGCGGAAAAAAATAATTAATATCCCAAATAATAAAAATAGGATGATTTAATGGATGGATTTTATGAAATAAATGAAAAAAAATCCCTTAATGGAAATTGGAACACAAATAATCCTGATAACAATGTGATATTGTAACATAAAGTCTTACAGCTTTGTTAACTATCAAATTAAAAAACAATGATATAGATTACCTTATCCGTATTAGTAAATACAATTAATTTTCTAAAAATGTATCCTAAAATATATTCATATGTGTTTTATATGACAAAAAAAAATAAAGAAGGTGGTTAATCTAGAACATATCTTAATGAAGGGAAATTGACTTGAGGATACCCTAACAAAATTCATTTCTTTTTAATCAAGAGTATATATATGATATTACATGATATGGATTTTTAAATATCTTTAATTTAATGAAATTAACATAAAACAAAAATAGGTAAGTATATACACCACACAATATAAAATAAATGGTGAGTATGACATATTTCTCAATAAAAAAAGTGTAATTATAAACACTTACATTAACTCTTAGCATTCATTAAATCATGTTAAACTCATGAATAATAAACATAACTATCATGATAACTTATTTAATATCCTTTTTACATATATTACCTTTCAATAGATAGAGGGAAATGAAATTATATAATTATTTATCATTCCTAAATCTTAATAATGACTTATAAATATAGCATATTTTTTCATTAAATAGTTATTAAAACCATCCATTCAAGGTGGTGATGTAAAACAAAAAATTTTGTCTATAGGGGTGGTAGTATGCTCATACACTAAAGAGAACTTTTTTGGAAGGATGAGATAAAATGAGGTTAAGTAATAATTGATATTTCTTTAATGATAATATTACTAATATAATATATATTTGTCAAATCTATATTTATAACCATCTATTATAGGATATGGTGAAAAATGAAATACATCGCTTCATGGAGTAATCTGTCTATATGTATTCATGGATGAAGATTTCATTTTCCATTATATGGATAAAATGTATATAATTATTGTTCCATTTTTTATACAAAATTTGTAGGGAATTGAAGAATAAAATTAAAAGAACTCGGTTAAGATGTATACCACTTCCTTGGATATCCTTATTTGGATTACACCTTATGCCTTCTTAGTTTAGTATTTTGGTGATAAAAATTCTCTAAAACATTGGAGAGAGATTTTGGAATATTTGTAAGAATAATTTGATCAATATATATTATTTATATATGTGGATATGTTGGGTTGGAACGATTTCCTTTTAAAAGTTAAAGGGGTCGAAATTTTGTACAAATTCATAACTTTATATTAATGTCAAGTCAATTTCAAAGGAAAGAGGATATAATAGTAAATGATAATGTATAAGTCCATATTATTGGTTAATCTACCTATCATCCCCACAACAAAGGGATAAGGTTTGAGATATTTTTAGCATTTTTCCTTAATATTTATTTTTAGTATAATTCAATTTTATGATAGTAACTCAATTTTTTACAACACAAAATAATTTATATTCCAATTTTTTTTTAAAAAATATTATCTAGTATATATATGATAATTCAAATATGAAAACAATTTTTATAATATTAAATTTATAAAATTGATAGAAATTATTTCGAAAATAATAATTTTATAACACATAAAAAATGATTTGAGAGAAAAATATTACTTAGGATGAAAAATGTGAATCATGGGTTACTAAATTTAATGTATAATTTTATTTGTATGATGTTATTTATTGTAAAATTTACTGATTAGGAAAAAAACGTTTCATAAATTTATATGTCATTTTGATATCCTAATAATGTCACAAAAGTCAATGTACTTGTAAAAAAGGTATTATAAACTATTTACCAAAAAATATATCATTATAGAAAAGTAGTAATAATATATCATAAACTAATATTACAATGATTAATTCAAAAATTAATTGAAATTTTTCAAATTAATGTTCAAAAAATAGTAATTTAATTTTTAGATTATAATATTAAATATAAAGAAAATTGATTTTATAAGAATATGACTGTTTAAATATTATAATTATTATTTCCTATCAATTAATAATTAAATTAATATTAATATATTATTTATATCAATAATATGTGTAATAATTTTATTACAATAATAAGCAATGTATCTTAAAATAAAAAACATAGCGCATAAAAATGAAATTTTTAGGAAAATACATTTTCAAGAAAAAAATGTATTTATTACTGTTAACTTTCCTAAAAATAACTATGGGATGATTGTTAATTTTTTTTATTAATATTATCAATAAATTTCATTAATAAATTTTATAAGTATTTATTTTTTATTAATATATAAGTACACCACAATTTTTGAAAAACAAATTTGGTGAAAAATAACTCTTTTATTAAATTATTTAAACCAAAATACAATTAAAATTTAATATTTATATTATAATCATTAAAATGTTTCAATATATTTATTTATAAATATTTTATTTAATGTTATCATATAACTCTTAAATAATATTATTTTTAACAATAAAAATTATTTCATTACATACTTATTTTAATTAAATATTATACTTTTTCTTTTGTTATTTCGAAAATATAATATTTAAATAAGTTTCTGACAAAAGAAAAGGTATACCTATTAGATACATGTATATACAATGACCATATTTTCAATGACCATATTTACAATGAAATTGTTTATAAAGACCATATTTTTTCCAATATATATCTTTCCAAAACTTATTCTTTTCCTTCTGACTTATTATGTCACACTTCCTTTTATTTTTTCAATCTCATTTCTATATTAGTTCTATTTTTTGTGACTCTAAATAGTTAAGATAATCCATGGTATATTCTGGTCTTTTAGATATTATTTATTTCTATTTATTGTACCATTTTAATTTATACATATTTAATAGATCTAATCAACCATGGTATGTAATACATGGTTTCCTATACATTTCGTATAGTGTTTAAAAAAATTATCACAATTTTTATTTAGTGTGGGGTTTCTTGCAATAAATGTTTTCAACATGGTATTTATTTAAATGGAAATTAATATTAAAATTACATGTCCTTACAATGATAATTTGTGTTAGATATTGGTGATCCTGTGTTATTCGAGGCTTCATCCTTTCATGGAATGTTATGGTTTGACAATGGTTGATAAATTTCTCTAATATTCCTAAGTGATTTCAATTTATAATATAATTTAAGGGATATGGAATATCAGATAGTACATAGAAATATGTTGGAATAGGTTAAAAACATTTTCTATGTTTTTTGGCTATTTAAGAACCTTCATAATGATTTTTTTGGGATTTATTTGGGTGATATTCATATAGATTAGGAAACAGTTGAGTTTAATATTCCATACCGATCCAATACCATTGATATAATGTATTTTATGAATTGGTCAAAACAATAGTAATAGTTATATGTGAAGATGGTGGTTTGAAGAAAAAAAACTAATTGAGGAAGTCATCGATAAAAGTGAAATTCACATAGTTCTTTTGAGTGTCTTATATGTAATGACCTTTAAATTCTGTGAGAAATTTTTTTCTTAAATTCATGGGAATTTTATGAGTCCACAAAAATTTACAATGCTTGATTCCGAGGCCCGGTGTGCCCGTAATCAATTTCTGAAGTTTTGTTCGGGTACGTTTAGTAAACGTATGAGCGGGATTTTATATCTTTTAAACCATTGTTTGGAATTGAAATCTGAGGGCACCGTTGAACTCTCATCGCCGATATTCACTTAAGAGGACTTTCACCTCGATGGCAGTTGGTCGAGATTAGAAGTTAGATTTTGCGGTTTAATGAAATTAAATAAAAATAATGTGTTGGCTTTATTTTTATTTCATAGTGGTTAAAACCTCCAAGAGGTGGTCAGTGGTGGGGGCCGCCACACCATATCCTCCCATGAGGGGTTATTGTCGTGGGGCCACCCGAACATGACCCCCCTTGGGAGGATATGTATTTGTGGGGCCCACCCGATTTTAAAAACCTCTTGTCAATTAATGAGGTAGGGACCATCCAAGGATGAAACCCTTGAACTCCCCATTTATGGAGCTACCACCCTTTAAACTCTTGAACTTAATTAATAAATTTGTGACTACAATGAAGAATTAATTAAGTGGAGCCTCCATTAACTAATTCCCTTTTGAATTCATGCCAACCATTATAATAATAGATAATCTATTATTTCTTTTGGGGTTGGCATCATACTTTTATTTGAGAGAATTAAGGAGAAGAGGAGCTCTTGGAGAACTTCATCTTCCAAAAAGTAACGCCACTCTCCACTGAAGAATGATGAACACATTCTTCCTTCTTCAACCAGAACAAAGGAGGGAGCACTATCCTTGAAGAACGCCGATGACGCCATTCTCGACATCTTCATTTCCGACGTCAATGAATCGACGCCCGACCTTTTTTTGCGACTTCATCAACTATCATAGAAAAACGAGGTAGGGGATTTGAGTTGATTTTGTTACCATTCTACGTCGTTCAAATTATGGAATTTGAATTTCAAAATTGATATCACCATAACGAGGAGGGCTCAGACCACATGTACACGGCCCAACCCTCCCCCTTGTTGTTCTCATTTTTTGATGACGGAGGCTGAGCAATGGCAGTAGCCTTCAGGCTGACCGCAAAGGAATCCATCCATGAAGAAATCATGCTGTGAAGGAACCGAAAATGCAAGGCCGCCAGGTCGCTGGAAGGGTGCGGCCCCGTTGGGCTACGCGGAGGAGCAGGGGGGCGCGACTAGGCCGGGCCACGGCGGAGGAGGCGTAGGGCCTTCGCGCCGCGTGGTGGAGGTGAGTCGTGACTACGGCGGGCCGTGGTGGAGGAGAAGGGGCATCTGTCATCGGGTCAGACACTAGCGGTGTAGAACCAGTTGGCCACTCGGCCAACCGGACAAGGTGGAACCCTCCTTGGTCCCACGGCTTCCGAACCGGCGCTTAGCACCGGTTCCATTTGACAACCAGGGGGCGCGTCACCCCCCCCCACCCACCCACCCTTCCCCAAACACACGTGGCCAGCCGGGCCACATGGGCCACCCGCCAACCAGGCCACCAACCCGCTGGGCCCCCCTCAGACCGGGATGGACTCCGGTCCGGACTCGGGTCGTGCTGGGTCAGACCAGATCCCTGACCCGCTTTGGCATGTTTTCACCTTTTCACCCATATCATGGGCTATGGATGACTGATCGACAACCATCTGTGGCAATGGAAATCTTAGAGAGAGGTGGTTATTTTGGCATACCCCACATGAGGTTTGGACATAGTTGGGATATAGTCGGGTTGGTTTGAACCTAAGAACCAAGTGGGCCCCTGAAACGGAAATAACAATAACTCACAGACCGGGCATTCGATTGATGTGTCGTTTGTTGGGTTGAGACCCCTATGATGAGGAAGACATTTGAGATATGTCTACAAGGGACTTCGTGGAAGTTGGATAATCAACATGTAGCTCGTGGAGTGGATCCTCCTGGATACGAGTGAGCGGAGTACGGAGACATAGTAGCTGGCTGAGACCCGACGACTTCTTACCTTTTGACTCAGAGTGTTTTAACTAGCACAGTGGGAGGCGACTCTATGTGATGTGGTAGACCCATAGTGGGGAGCGCCTCTATGTGATGTGGCAGACCCATAGTACTCGATTGGGTGAGTACCTCAGCAGGCTACGAGGGGGAGAGCCTCTGTGTGACATGGCAGACCCACAGTTGGGAGCGCCTCTGTGTGACGCAGCAGACCCACAATTCTCGACAGGAGGAGTACCACAATAGTCCAATATAGTGGGAGGCGCCTCTGTGTGATGCGACAGGCCCACAATACTCGATATAGGAGTATTACACCATCATCTGAGGATCCCATTAGGTGACTGGGTCGTAACATGATAATACCCCCTAAAATAAAATCCTAGTTTTGAGCTAAGTCAATTATTTTTGTGTTTTCATCAATATTGAGATGGGTTACTAGATGACTTAGGTATTTGTATGGGAATATGCCTATGTAAGGGTTATACATTGATTTCATTCCTTGTGGTTTAACCTTGTTGGATTTTCTGAGACCTTAAGGGTCTTGAGGTCCTTAGTGAGTATCGCAATACACACCGCTGCATGGGCTATGCCCGCATCACGTTGTGTTGGTTGTAGAGGACGGACAACGCTGATCGAGGCAGAGAGTAGCAGGACTGGACGGTACCCAGAGGTGTACCACTCGGCGTGATAGTGCACAGAGCGGATGGACAGATGAGGAGTGCTGGGGAGGCCATCTTTACATACCCTTAAGGTAGGAACCCAAGAGGATGTACCAATAGTTTCTTTACTTTTCTTCAGTTGTACTTTCATTCAGTTGTACCTGTACTTTACTTTTGGTCTTGTATTTCCAGCCCCTGTTACATTCCAACACTACTTCTGTTTATCATTTCGCTTAGTGTTTTTCTTCTAGTTGTGTAATCTAATTGTGTGTGTTTACTTTTTATAAAGTCAATGCCTTCCCAGTATAGGAATTTACGCCTTTGGTGCAAGTCTCCTACCCCTGGACTACGGAAGGAAGGCTTGGGGTAGTCATGGCACGGGTCCCGAGGATGGTTCGTTACATTTTATTAATGTCCTCATCATCTAAAGTTATCAAATATAATGTGATAATTATTGAATTTATCATGAGTTGATTTGTTTACAATTTTAAAATATAGAAATAATTTGAAATGTGTGTGCTGTGATAGTATGGAATTTAGGGATTTAATTTTTTCCAAAATTGTGAGTTTATAATTTTTAATGAAAAAAGTGTTTTTAAGATTTCTAATATAGAGTCCGAGAGATTTCATTTAGGAAATTTATAATTTTCAAAAATATCATCATGTACTATAAAATTTGGACGTGTAGAATAGAGGGATTTATAATATAAATAGATTATTTTAATAAAACCATTCGATTTATGGGGTGTCATTACCTTAGGCTTCAAGATTATAGATCATTTAATGAATTTGGGAAATGATATACAAAAAATTAATGTTCTCATATAAGGGTGACGATTCGATGAAAATAGGCCACGTATTTTTTCCATTTTAAGATAGAAAAAAAAGCATGGCCAACTACATAGGTATGGGAAACCACAAAAACTATCCTGGACATTTATAAAAAAAGTTATTTTTTTAAAATTACAAAATACCCACCCACCATCCATTTGATTCCCATAACACCCATGAATTATTGATAATAATACTAAAAGGATTTAGCGGTGATTTTTATGTTTCATTATCAATAAATAATGGATTTGTGCATATAATAAAATGGATTGTTATTGGATTTACTTCTCATTGATCTATCTCTATCTTTCATCACTTATAAATCACATCATAATTAATTATATCTATAGTGATGGATTATTATTAAATGATATGGAGGATCTAATGAAAAGCATATTACTGGGTGGAACAAACTCTTGCATGGTATCCATGAGGTTGAGGGTTCAACCCCTGACGACCCCCATTTCATGTCATAGTTCTTCAAGTCCATCATGGGCATATAGGACATCGGGCCTCTAGACATGTAACATATTAGGTTCAACTATACTAGAGTATCCCATGTATGCATCAAATAAATAGTAGTCACTAGGATAAGATCACTGGTCACATATATAAAAGAGGGTCATCAAAGACACACCACTTGATTTAAGCCACGAGCAGCTCAATATAGGGCAATAAAGGTTAGATGAATCATCATGGGATGAGATAGACATTTTTATTAAATATATTTTGGGATGTCTTGTTTCAATGTAGTTGGGTTATGGCCTTTAAGAGTGTATCTATCCTTATGTCACTGGGAATTCGGGTCATGGAAAGGTTCCCTCTCGACTAAGTTAAAAATGGGGTTCATTTGGAATAAAAAATATGGAGCTAGTAATTATTATATTTGGTGTCCAATTAAAGATTTTAAATATTTCATTTTATGAATTTGATTGCATAAATGTAGAAAACTAGTCTGGTGGATTTTAAATTTATTAAATAAAATCATTAATGATGAATTGATTTAAGTGATCCACAATTCTTATCATGTTATTTATTTCAATTGACTTATTATATTTAGGTAATCATGTATCGATGAATTAGTGTAGTTGTCTAGTTAATATAAAGGGGTATATGATTAAATGGGGTGTGTTATTTAATATGTTTAGCTCTTAAATTATATATATATATATATATTATTTAATAATTTTGAATTAAATGGGGTGGAAAATGATGGAATAATATGTATTGGATATTTTATTCCTTTTTAATTGATTAGTCACATTATTCCATAATGTAATTAGATGTGGTATTCTATATAGATTTTGTAGAAATTGGAGTAAAGAGGATACAAGGATGTGAAATTCATAGGATTTGAAGTATATAAGGTAATTCTATTTGGAGATATAATTTTTTTATTTTATAGGATATTATAGGAGATGAAATATGAAGGGGATTTTCATATATTTTATTCAAAAAATATAAATATAAAAGTATTATTATGAGATTAAATGTCATGACATGATAGAAATATGTGGTTCTGATATATTTTAAAATGTATAGATTACAAAGAGGATATATTATGATATGAATATTATTACATTATTATATTATATGGGCATAAAATATAAATTAATGTAATAATTTATTAGGGAAACATTTTAAAAAAAATCTAATAAAATAATGTGATATTATATCTTGAACATAATGAGATTAAAGAATGATTAATGATAAAAAAATTTGGGTTTGGATGAAGGTTGATAGGTAAGATATTAGGTTGTATTTATTTTGAGCATATCATTTTATATAATTTTTAATGAAATATTTATATTCTATTATTCATTATCTATGTGTACACCACTTGAGTATATTACCCACGATCAGACAACCATGTTATATTGGAAGTTATGTAAAATCCAACATCTATGTTGAATTTGATGGTTAACATTAGAACTCTAATTTTACTCAGGTGAGTTGTTATATTCCATTAATTAATATAATAATTTCTTGAAATATATGGTTTTTTATAAGATAATTTTTTATTTTGTCCTCATCAAAATTTTCTTATTTCCCAATGAAATATAGTATAATGAAAAACTATGGGTTGATCACAAGGATAAATATAAACATATATTACTTTTTAAGTTACATATTTTTATAATAAAATAATAATAGTACATACTCGTAGATTATTTTAATAAACAAATTGAAAATAAATATGAAATGTGTATGAATATAACAAAAATATAGAATGAAATGAAATCATAATGTCGGAAAGGAAATATGTTATTTCCTTTTATGTATACATGTGTGATTATTCTTTGTTTTTTTAATTAAAATTAATTTAAATGAATAAATACTCTCAATGGAATTTGAGTAATAATTTTCACTATCCTCAGTTTAGGAATATCCAATATACTCATAGATTTGAGAGCACATTGTTTATTTGTTACATTTTCTATTAGAAATAAAAAATACTCTTCATCTGAAGCATAATGTTTCTCACATTACATATATGGAAACATGTCTATTCGAAATTAAATACAATAATAAATGAATAAACTAAAGTAATTGAGAAAAAGTGTAATAGTAAATTATAATATAAATAAAATATAGGAATAAGAAATTATTTTCACCTACATTTCATTACAAAGACCTGCAATTTAGTAAATTATTCCACCTTAAATAAATACAATGTTAGAATTTTTTCTACACATGAAACAATAAAAAATATATACCATTATAACGTAGTTATTGGATTGGTAGGTCTAAATAGTGTGAATGGAAATATAAAAAATATATATATACATATATAAGAAAGAAGGAAAATAAATAAAGAACTCTTGAAATATCGACTCAACTTGTGAAGTAACTAGTAAAAATAATTTTTCATAAATTTCTTTTGAAGAAAAATTTATATTAGTATTAATAAAGTATTAAAATAGTTTAATTAATAATTTATAGAAAAGGAGAAGAATAATATATAATATATGAAAAGTTCTTCCCCTATAAAAACAAGTTTTTACTATTTTTTATTTTTTTATTAAATATAAAATTTATTATTTTATTATATAAACTATTAAAATTAACTTCATTTTTTGGATTTATCAGGGAAATATTATCTTATTATAATTTTTATATATCTTTCAAAAAATATTGATTTTTTGGTGAATAGTGAAATATACTGATACAGTAACATTAATGCCATTATTTGTATCTAAGTGTGAATTATAAATATATGAAACCATTATCTAGAACAAGTATGTATTTTATATGTTATATTGTAAATTTATAAATATATTTTTTAGTTTACTAACCTATATTGAACATTTTATAATTTAAGTCACTTTTTTTCTAAAATTATTTTTACTACACAATATGTTTATTATTTATTTGATCACTTTTACAAAGTGAATATTATAAACTAAATTTTTAATTTTTAATTTCAAGATTCATATTATTTAATAAGTACAACATTTCTTTTAGTCACAAAGGATAAATTACTCATTTTAAAACTACATTCCAAGGTAAAAACCCAAAATCATAAAATAATTAATCAATGGGTAATGGGATTAAAAAATATTAAACACATTTCAAAATAAATTTGGATGATATTGTAAAGAAAAATTATCCTCCATTATCAATTTTTTCTACATTTTGACCCTTTTACCTTTGTATAGTGTTAGGTTATTATTGAAAAATAATATGTATTTACAAAAGATCCTTTTTATTGACCGATAAAATGGGGCCGCGTCCACTGCATTTACCCAAAAATTTAAAATATATGGATCAATAAATAATTTTCAATGGCTTCTCTTAAACAAGATACCTAATCCCATAATGCATTGGCCTCGCTAAAATAAAGTGTTAAGTATACTTTATGAGTTATCTAATGGAGAAAATCCAATGAATAGGTAATAAACTCATCCCAACATTTCTAGTTTTTTTCATCCTAAACACCTATCAATATCACTCAATCTGTTAATGTAAAATAAAAATAAAACATTTAACCTACTTAATTTTTTTTATTTTAAGGTAATATGATTTTTATTATTCCCTCTGAAATCAATGATAAAAATGAAAACATCATCATTCATTTTTTTACTACCACCTCCATGAAAGGAGGATTTAAATTTCATAAAATATTATCATGCATGTTCCAAAATAGTTATTTAATGAAAAATATATATTTACATAACATGGTTAATATTTTTGAATAATATTACAATTATTTTTATACACCTTTCTCATTCTATGAAAAATGACATCATCTTCCATGTACGTGCAGACTACTACCTCCATGAAATGATGTGTTTCATTTAACCATAACCACCTAACTTATGTGATTTTAAAATTTATTTTTTTAAAAAATATATATATTTTTCAATAAAATTACTATTTTGGAATGATAATATATGATGATATATAAGTAGCAATAATAATAAATAGGCAGAATAATTTTACACTCATTAAATGAAATTATCAAGACACCTTTCTTAATTTCGACCTATTTTTAGATAACCTATGAAGCTATATATGTAATTTTACAATGGAATAATAAATGAGATAAATCTCCAAAAATTTCTTAAAAATATGTTGTTTTAAAACATCATTGAACATAATCAACCATCTTAATGTGTTATAATGAAATTAAGAGAGTAACTTTGAGTAACCGATGTAAGTGGAAACTATATTAGAATTAAATTTTGAAAGATAATAAGTAAATATTATAAAAATAAATATATATGAATATGGTTATAGTGTATACATTTAGTTTTATAAACTTAATTAACTCTCAATTAAATTTCAAGTGTTTATCATATTTGTGCACAAGGTTAGGGATCTTCCATACCACCCTTATTACATACTTCCTACACGCTCTCTTTGTTTTTCTACCTTTTACACAATATTATACTCTTGAACATATTCAATTTTTGTATATATTTCTAATATATATATACCTAGTTAAATTTAATTTTCACTATTTATGTTATATATTTTTTTAGTTCCCATAAAAATTGACACTTTTAAGTTAACATAATTTAAGTGAAATTTCCTATTTATTATCACATGTGAAGAATCAACCCTATAAAATTACATATAATATTAATAGATTATAAAAACTCTCATTATTTTATGAATAATACACTTTGTTAAATTCTTTTTTTAAAGATAACAATAATGTCTTTTCTTATCTAAAATATCATGTATTTACTTAATAAATTCAACACACAATTGGTTCATTTTTATTCATTATTATCCATATATTTACAATTAATTTTACAAAATGGAACTATATTTTGAATACATATATCCCTGTTCATTTATGAAATTCCAAAATAATTCAATTCCTTTTTATTTTGGGAATACTTATGATTTAGCCTTAAGTTATTCCTTGATTCCTAGTTTTGAAACACACTTCGTTTACATGGGTTTGATAATGATTATGATTTATGTTCGGTTTTTGTTTCTCTTTTGGATCTCATATATATTATTTTAATTATGTGAGAAGTGGCCCCAAAATTATATATTCCTTTAATTCACTGGGTAATATTTCCATCTCAGAAGATACTATGTACGGTGCATAGGTTTTTAACCTAAGCACACTATTATATTGTCGGTGGGACTAGCATTATAAGTCCCTCTAATGAATGGAGTAAAAATTTATATATCATGAGATGTTATATATGAAAGAAGAGAGTGAACCCAATCCACCATGTTACTTGTTTTAACTATATATATGGGAATTAGAAGTGAACCCAATGCATCGTAAGACTCTGCCAACTATACTGATTAAAATGCGTAGTGAACTCAATCCACGATGGTACTTTTTCCACTTTATGATGATGGCTGTTGGATTAACCATAAACTTATGTTTATGATTTCATTTCATAGGTTATTTTAATATAATACAATACTCTAGGATCAGATAATGTAATTTAATTATTCCATGTTTCTTTGATTATTAATAACCTCTTTATGATACCATGTTATACATCTTAACTCTCATATTATGCTTTAGTTCCATATTTATTTCATTACTATGATTTATCACACACATGATCCTTTATATATTTTTCCTAGGATACCCAATATCATTTTTGAAAGATCTATGGGAGTTATTATAACATTGAAGCGTTTTTAATAAATATAAGTTTTCAATTTTAGGATGTTGTTTTTATGTGACTAATATTATAAAGAAACTATATCTATAGAACCATGGATTCTATTTGTTGTATATATAGGTTAATAATTATAAAATAAATTGTGTTTAAGGATTGTTTTTCTATATTCCATGTGGAATATCTCAGGATTATCAATGTTAAACAAGAAGATGAAATACATAAATGAACACTCAAGAGAAAAATAAGACCTCACCTAGAAGAAACTCTCTAATTATATTTTCATCAAAGTGGATGGTAAATTTCACATTTTCCAAGAGAAGAAAAAATATTTTATTATAAAATGAGAACACAATTGAGGGTGAATAAAATGTTACCATGTATCAAAATTTATGAAGATATCATAAAGTGGAACTTGAAACCTTATTTAAAAGTTAATATATGAGCATTTAAAATACGATTTTTAATAGATATCTTAAGACCATGTGGAAATCCTTGATCCCTAGTTCATCTCAACTCATTTCACACTAAATAAATATTTAATAAAGACACTATAATGAATGGATTCAATATAAGAACCTATTTATGAAACATTTAAATTATTCCTAGTTTTTATTCACTTGTTTCTTAAACTTCACTAGGAAAACAATCAAATAAATATACCCCAGTTGAAAAACAAAGCTACTCTTGTCCAACTACTTTTTAGAACCAATGGCCCAAAAAATTATTGAAAAATGTAAAATTAAAATGTATTTTCATCAAAACTAGTACTCTACTAAATCCATCAAGACATACCACATTTATCAAATTTACTATCCCCCCCCACAAATTTATCTATATTATTTTATTTTAAAATTTATTTATTCATTCTTGTATTATCACATTTGGATTCTTTATTTATTTTATTAATTTTTTAATATATTTTTTATAATAATTGTAACAACCAAAATTTTAATCAATCAAAATTCCCTTCATATAATTATTTTATATATCACATGAAATCACAACAAAATGAACTGCTGTGTAATATGTGACCTTTAAACATTAAATTTTCACTTCTGTGATTTTATCATCAGAAATCTAACATACATGATTGCGTTTAGGGTGATTTTTGGGGACTGATGAAACAAACATAATTTTTGGTGATTAGTTACCTACACTTATAAATAGTAACCTCCCCTTATTAATACTACTTTGACCCTTATAAATTGTAAATAATCCCAGAGAATAATACCCTCACCCTTGAATGTATAAATAAAATTTAGGAATCTTATAAGTGAGAGTATGAACATAGTAAAAGTATTGATATATTTTTAAGTCTTAAATAATTAATAAAAATTAATAAATTAATTTAAAAGAAAAATAATATTGTTAAAAGGTGTATATAAATAAAAACTTTTATGTCTTATGGATTTAAGATAAATTTATAAGACCATATTTTATTTTTGAAAACATTATATATTCATTTATAGTTTTAAAATATATATTTTTCATACAATTATAATTATAATTTAAAAATAAATTAACAATATTTTGAAAATTATTTTGGAAAAAATAATCTCATTTTTGGATAATACATGGTGAAAAATGGTTAGGGTAAATTTTTGGAATTTTTCTAGAAAACATGAATTTTTTATAAATATTAAAATTTGATAATTTACAATAAGTGCAAAAACATGAATTTCTTCCATAATTCTTGAGTCATAGATGATGTAAATTGACAATTTTTTGAAATAAAATGAACTTATTACTATTTTTTCATGAAATAATCACTATTTCATGACATATCAAGAAATAGTAAACTAATTATTAAAATATTAAGAAAACCCTCCTCCCCTACACTATAAAACCACCCATACTCCTCTCTTCTCTTCACTCCTCTCAATCCTTATTCCATGCCAAAATTCTGCTAAAATATATCCCCAATTGACTCCTCCACGTATATCAGCCCTTTTTCTACATAAATACTAGATCATCCCTCATTAATAGGCTCTCAAGGATGACTAATTCAAGATGTAAATTCTTATTTTCAATTCATTTATTTTCAATAAAGTAATTTTATTTGTTATTTATTCCTAACATCCTTTAATAAAAATTTTATGATAATTCCAGTATCATAAATGTACTATAATTTTTATATGATAATGAAATAATTCATCATCATGTCTCCTTCCCCCACCATTTATACTAGAAATTAAAACACTATCTGAGATGCGTTAATTCATAACACTCACAGACAATGGGTTTTCAATTTCATTTACCGTCATAAACTATAGACATGAAACCTTTTTTATGGATGAACATGAATATAATATATGTATTACTTATCATCTATTATCATGGAATCTTTTTGTAAACATGGTTTTAATTTATAAATAAAAATCTATTCATTGTGATAAAAAACTGCCAACTAACCCAAAAGGTTATCACTAAAGTTTTATATAATGATGCAACTTCACTCCAAGTAATCAAATTACATTTTCAACCATTTAATATTATGGATGTTAAATAATAAAAACTAGCTCCAATTATGGACAAAAATTATCATTTTACATGATTATTCATTTATGTATATAATTAAACTGATCAGGGAACAAACAGACCCAAATAAAGAAATTGAACGTCTTAACCCATCAAAAAGGCCTTGAATGAACATAAAAAGGATACATTAAATCAATTAAATTTAAAATAGGTTTTTTATTATTAATTAATTAACCTAATTAGATTATTCAGTTCATTAATATCAAGTGTAGAACACCATCAGACTTAAGGCAAGGGATTCTACCCGAACCTCCGTTATTCCTTCGGGTTATTCTTACTCTCTTTACGCAAATGAAATTACTATTTTTTATGTACATATATTGAATGATTAATATTTGTTACAACTCATGTTTAAATATCTATACATTATTCCCTTTTTGGGAAATTTTTCTAATTGGTTCCCTCCTCAATACTTCCAGATAAAAAACCCAGTTTAAGTGAACTTCCCAAATTCTGGCCCAATTTAAAGTGCAATATATAATCAGTTTTTAAGCCACTATTGCTTTTATAAAATAAGTATTTATAATATTAAAACAATCATGGTTAAATTTTGATTTTATAAAAATGATTATGCACTTTTCTATTTTAAATTCAATTTAGTATTTTCCTTAAAACTGCACTAAAATATAGTAAATATAAAATTTCATACATATTAATTTTACATGTTATAACTTCTGTTTGAAATAACATAACATGATATATTCCTATTTTCCCCTATGAATTTACATGTATGTTTTAATTTAATTCTTTCATGGAAACTTGTAAGATACTTCTATTTATTATGCTTTATGACATGATTATGACACATGTTTTATTCCCTGGGTACCTTTATGTTTATGTATGAATGATTATGAATGATTCTATATATGGATAGAATATTCATGAAAATGTTATGATGGGTGAGACTATATATTTAACCAATGAATTGGGTAAATTTGTGTCTCATGAGAGGTTTTGTACAATAGTTTTGTTGGTTAGACTTGACTCCTTCTACCATGTTCAACGGTTTAGGTGGTTATATTTGATTTGTGTTCACCTATGTGCTAAAATTATTGACTATTGATAATGTAATTTTTTATGATTCATCCACTTTACAATGAATCCATATTTATATGATCCCATGTTATACGTTATGATTCCATATGTTCGATGCCTTTTATTTTCATTATGTCATTCTTTCTTACCCATATGCTAAAGCTCTATTTTTATGCATATTCGCTTAATGAGTTTCTTATCTCACCCCTTTGTTCATGTTATCCCCATGTTATCCTATGCTGATGTATGAGCATAATTGATCTTATGATCTCAATATGAATAGTAAATAAATAAATGTTTCATGTTATCAGTTTTGTATACCGAGTCCTCAAAGACGCTAGAATTACAATCCATTGCTTATATTTCGATGTATAATTTTAAAAAAACATGTAATGTTATGTGTAAAAGTACAGGGTCACTATAGTTGGTATTAGAGGATGGTCTAGTTATATTATGATATTAGAAATAGATAACTTTAGTAATAACCCTAAGGATGAGACTAAGAATAAGAAAAGACCCCTAAATTTTTGCTAAGTATAGAGTAAGTGGTTTATTAAGATAATACGTCATTGTCTTGATAAAAACATGTATAGTTGGCACAAGAATTGATTTATATAGGGGTAAAACCCGAAATCACCACATTGAGATAGACTCTAATGTGAACTACTGAACGACAACGGGCCTTAATACACTATTGTTTTAACCATCCTAAGATATATGCTTTGATAAATTCATGATATTAGTAACAACCATTCTTAAAGGAAAAAAATATCATATAAATATGAGTTAGGAAGTAGATCATGGATAACCTAGATTGAATTCTATGGAATCACAAGTTAGGATATACTTTTCCTTTAAGAGTATATCCTTTGATGATTAATGTTTCATTATTATGCTTATTAGATAAGTATTCAAGCCCCCTAATTGAAATTTCATTATCTTAATAAATGGTGTGAAATAGAATAACACGTTCGAACAATCAAAGTGATAGGAAATAAAGGAAAAGTACCTTCACCTGTTTATGGAATAGAATGTAAAATGAAATTTCGAGGGAGGAATTTCATAAGGGGGAATAATGTAACAACCCAATGATTAATAAATGGAAATATACTACTTATAATAAAGTAATATAATCACACAAAATCACAATAAAATGAACTATTGTGTACTATGTGTCCTTTAAGCATTATGTTTTCACTTTTTTTATTTCAATTTTGAAAATCTAACAAGCATGGTTCCGTTAAGGGTTATTTTTTGGTCTTATGAAACAAACATAATTTTTTGTTAATAGTAACCTACCTTATGAATAGTACATAACTTATTAATAGTAATATGAGCCTTCTAAATAGTAAATTTTCCAAAAGATTAGTAACCTCACCCTTGAATGTATAAATAAAATTTAGGCATCTTATAAGTGATAATATGATCATAGTAAAAGTAATGGTATTTTTGTTAGTCATAAATAATTAATTAAAATTAATTATTCAATTTAAAATAAAATTTAATTTCCTAAAAGGTGTTCATAACTTAAAAATTATATGACTTCTGGTTTTACGCTAATTTTATATGACCTTATGTAATTTTTGAAAACATTATAAATCCATTGATAGTTTTAACCTCTATATTTTTCATGTAATTTATGATTTTAAATAAAAATTAAAATAATAATATTTAGAAATTTGTTTTTGAAAAATTGGTTTAATTTTTTGACTCTACGCGTTGAAAAACCTTTAAGGTGAATTTTGGGAATTTTTCTAAAATACACGAATTTTTATGAATAATAAAATACTATATTTTATGATAACTGATACAGCCTGAATTTCTATATCTTAATTGAGTCATGTATGATGTAAATGTCCTTTTGTTCAAAATTAAATTCACTCATTACTTTAATTTTCATGAAATCATCAATATTTCTTATCTTATGTTAAAATAATAATCTAATGATTGAAATATTAAGAAAACCCTCCTCCATCCAATATTAAAACAACCCACACTCTCCACTTCTCTTCAATCTTCTTAAGCCATGTTCGTCACCCAAATTCTACAAAAATTCCCCCATGTTTCCACCCCTAGTCTAGCATCCCTTGGTGTAAAAAAAATCCTATCCCTTTAATAGGCTCTAAAGGATGATTAATTCAAGAGGGAAATTCCTCTTGTCAATTCTTTTATTTTCATTCATGTTCCTCTCATTGTTTTTCTTTCCTCACCTCCTTTTATATAAATATAATGATAACTCTAGTACCTTACATGTAATATAATTTATTATGATAATCAAATAATTCATCATTATCTCTTTTCCCCCCTCGAATTATACTAGGAATGAAAACATCTTCCAAGATATGTTAATTCATCACATTAATGGCCGACTGGTTTTCAATTTCTTTTTGTAACTACATTTATGGTCATGAAACAATTTTTATGGTTATACCAGACTATAATATATGTAATGTGACTCATCTATGGTTCTGGGATCTTTCTGTGCACATGGTTTTGATTTATAAATCAAAATTATTTCGTTGTAATAAAAAACAACCAATTAACCCAGAAGGCAATCACTAAAGTTTTATGTAATGATTCAACTTCACTCTAAGTAATAAAATTATATTTTCAACCATGTAACCTTATGTATGTTCAATAATAAAATATAACTCCAATTTTAGAAAACCATACTCATTGAACATGATTATCCATTCATGTATATAATCTAAATGTTCATGAAACAAATAGAGATGAAAAATGAAATTTAACAACATAAACCATCAAAAAGGCCACTAATTAACTTAAAAGAGTTATAATATATCAATTGAAATTAAAAATGGTTCTTAGATTTTTAATTAATTAACCTAATTTTATTATTCATGTCATTAACATCAAGTGGAGAAAACCTTCCAACTTAAGGTATGAGATTCTACCAAACCTCCATTATTGCTTCCGGTTATTCTTACTCTCTCTTCACCCAAATGAAATTCCTATTTATTTTTTATGTACGTCATCGGAATTTCATGTATATTTTTGAACTCATGATTCATGATCAATTCATAATTCTCTTTTTGGGATACATGTTTTATTTGGTCCTATCCGCAATACATCCTGACATGTATACCAGTTTTGAGGGAACTTCATGAATTCTTACCCAGTTTATTGTTCACTCTATAATATTTCTTTAAGACACCATTGTTTTTTAGAAGTCAGTATTTTTTATTAAAACCTTCTTGGTTAAATTATGGTTTTTATAATTGATTATGACATTTTTATTATTTTAAACTCTCCTTGGTATTTTCCTTCAAACCACAATAAAAAGTTTTAAAGCTAAAATTTCTTGCATGTTCTTTTTACATGTTATCACTTATGGTTGACATCACGTTCCATGAAATAACCCTATTTTACCCTATGAATGTCCATGTATGTTTTAATTTTTTTCGTCCATGTACACTTGTAAGATATGCAAATTTATTATGCTTTACAACATGATTTTGATACACATTTATTTCCACATGTACCCTTAGGTTTATGTATGATTGATTATGTATGATTATATACGTGGAAATAATATTAATGAACTTGTTATGGTCAGTGTGCCTAGATAGATCTATAATTGATTGGGTAAATTTGACTATCATGAGATGTTATGGGCAATAGTCTGGGTGGTTTGCCTTGACTCGTGCTTCCATGTGCAATGGTCTTGGAGGTTGTCCTTGACTTGTGCTCATTTATGTGCACCAATCATTAACTCATGAAAAATTCATGTTTTATGTTGCTTCCACATTACTATGAATCCAAGTTCATATGATCCCATTATTATATGTTATGATTCCATATGTTCCATGCTTTTATTTTCATTATTTCATGCCTTCTAACCCATGTGCTAAAGCCCTATTATTATGCTTATTACCATAGTGGGATTTTAACCTCACACCATTGTTCGTGTTATCCACATGTTATCCTATTACGATGTATGAGACAAATGGATGTTAGGAAATCAATGTGAATAATAAATTAATAAATGTTTTATGTTTTCAGTTATATGTACCTACTCTTCAAAGACTCTACACTACAAGATCCTTGTCTTGTATTCCAAAGTATAATTATGCATAAAATCACATAAGGTTATGTGTAAAAGGATAGGGTCTCTATAATAATCTACTATTGGCACTATAATCCATGTGTATGTCTCATGTTTAACTCCATCAATCTACGTACGAAATAATATGGCCCATATACTTCCTTTGGTCACATTCAATCCCATTGATCGAATTCTTCACATCATTGTTTACTTTCTTCCAATCTATTACTCAATTAATGATCCTTTCACATCTTCGAATCCCAGTTACACTAAAGATCCACTTTTTAACATCATTGATTAATTCATTATGTTATTTATCTTATCACAGAAGTACTATATTTATCTTATTTAGTGAACTCACTCAACATGCTATTTCATCAATGGATTCATCGGCACATTCATATTTTCAAATGTCAACCCCAACTATCAACAAATAGATAGTTTTCTTCAACAAAACCATTGGTAAATACCATCATTAATGGATGGATATGAACTAGGATTTTTTCAAAATATATATACTTGAAATACCCACAAACCATTGCTTCATTAGATGAAAATGGATTTTCAATCACCTTCTCATTAGTGTCACTCATTTATAGAAACATAAATGAAATTTGCAACACTTATAGCTCCTTAAGTGTCCTTCAATTTCAATTTGAGTAAGACTGATCAACCACCTCCATCTTCACACAAAACTAATGATTTTATTGAATGATTAATAGAGTATAAATATTTTCATATCGAATAACCTCCTTCCACTGATGAATTCTAGTTTCTTTTAAATGTTTTACATAACAACAAAATCAGTGGGAACATCTTTATTTTCTGTTTTAATTAGAATCAATGGATAAATATGAATAAAATTATGATTATAATCTAAGAATATCATAGAGAGGGTATTTTAAATTGAATATATATTTAATTTAACATTATAGTTAACTCAAATGTGATTATTATTCTTGATCAGTTTGATATGTTGCAATCGTAATGTTTTCATTGTGATTATGAATCAATGGGAGGACTCCACTACATTCATCTACATAAGCTCCATCAATGTAAAAAAAATATTCTTGACATTATGAGTAATATAACTAATAAACCTATCTCTTTAGGTCATTATTTATTCATTAAATTGAAAAATTCTTGTTTTCTCTGTCTATTCTTTATAATAAGGGTGAATCACTTTCCTCTTTATGGTTTGATATAATTCTGTAGAGTTTGTATGTTTTTTACAACAACTCAAATCCTATAAAATGTTAGGAGTTGGAATTTATTTTGAGGTTAAATATTTTATAATTTGATAATTTCCATTTATAAAATATTTATTCTAAAAAAGTTATATGTTTAATAATAGTATTATTATTATATCATAGGACAAGTGTTTATTTAAGTATCTTTTTTTGAGTAAAAAAATTGAAATTTATTTAAATGATATTAAATAAAATATAACATTTTAATCGATCCATTTCCATGACCCATCAACCCTCTGTGTAATTTATTGAACCTTGAATATTAAAAATTTTAATATAAAATATATTTTTTATTCATAAAATTTATATATTATATTCACTAAACTCAAGAATTTATATTTATTTTAATATTCACATACCTAAATAAATATTTATATTAATATATTCACTAAAATTGAATAACTAAGTATTTATTTTTTAAAATGTGTATAATAAACATCGGGTAAAATTCGACTCATGTATTCAAAACACAAATATCTAATGATTGAATTTATGTAATTGAGTTTACCTGAATATTTATTATTCTATAGGCGAAAATAATATTTATTCTTAATATTAAACATTATATAATTTAATGATATTATTTATACACTTATTGTATGATCCTCTAGGACACTTTCTAACATTTGGTGAACTTACTTAATGTAAATGATCAGTGTCTAGTAGCACGTAAAGACACTCAGAGATAAATAAGTTAAGGTCATAATAACAAAAACATTCCTATAAATAATTTTATATTATATAATCATTTTACCATTATATATCTTCAATAAGGATGCATACTTTTGTTATTATCCATTATACTTGATTTATCTTTCTTAGGCCTTCCTAAATGAACTCACCAATGAACTACCATGTCCATGGTTCAATTAGACAATTATATTTTAATCAAAGGGATAAATATATCTTATTCCATTAAATCAAAAAGTATAAATATTTCATGCATTATTCAATTAATTTCATATCAGTTATGATTTGAAAAATGTTTGCTACCTCACCATGAGCATATGTTGTCATAGTTTTCATCTATATATTAAGGTAAAAAATTTGATATATATTAATAATAATGTCAGGTCTAAGGACTAATTAACCCATTCACATATTAAAGTATCTAGTGATACATAAAACATGTGGAATTATTATTATAAGTTCTATCTTTATAACCTTATTTCATAGTGATTATGAAGTGTGTACCTCATGAGAAGAAGTATTATTGTATTATGATCCCCCAAAACCTAATAGTCAAACATTATATGTGTATCATCTGATAAATGATATTTAGACCATAACATATATGTCGAATAATATTTTCAAAGAATTTATTGGTTATAATTGGATAAATGAACTTTCATAACTAGTCAATATGGAAAATATTTTATCTAAATTATCACATTAATGTATCATAGATGAAAAATCATCATGTGAAAAGATATTAATTAATATTAATGTAATTTACGGTTCAATGTTGTTCATTTCAAGGGAAATAACTTCAAAATTAATTCCACCTACACTATACCAACTACTAACTAACTTGTTATCTATCAAAAGATAAAAATCCTTATGTTGAGACATGGTTATAGTTGTGGGTGTTGTGATTCTATTTTATATTTTCTCTACTTATTACATCTTCCCCATTTGAGAAAAATCATTCAAGAGGTGATATCCCTAGGTATTAACATTTTTCCTTCTATATTAAAATTTACTTCTTATATAATATCTATATGAAAATTTTATCATAATATATATTGTTATTTATTAAAATATTTCCATGAATTGGAACAAATCATTTTTTAATATTCTTATTAAGCTTTATTTGATGTTGCAACATACTTGAACTATGTAGATATATGAACCACTACATTTAAAAATGTTACCATTATATTTTATTTATAATTAATGTGGTATATAAAATCAAATTGATCATTAATAAAAATATTTTTATATCCCCTTTTATAACATCTATTCTCATTTCCCCAATTACCAATAACTCATTATGTTTTCTTTCTCATGTACTATTATATAGTTCTCACTACTTCCAAATGCAGCTCTCCTAGTTCTATTTGAAATATACCCATAATAAATTACACATAAGAAATATCAAATATATGCATATATCATATCATATGTAAAAAATTTAACCACTTAATCATATGGAATTTTATTCATCATAATTATCTCCTCATTTATTTTGACACATCATATGGGAGAGATTTTATATTGTGTGACATAGTAAAAAACTCACTCTTGAAAAATTCCATAATGTATTTATCAATATTTTTAATATTTATGTACTATAATTGATCAATGAAACCCCATGGATATATATCATTAGATAATATTCTTAAGAACATGGGTTCCTTATGTAATTCATTCATGGAGAAAAATAGTTTATCTTAAAATTAAATATCTATAGAACTAGTAATATATTCTCTATATATTATAAAAATATTTGAATTATAAAACTATAGTTCTCACTTTGACATATTCTAAACAAAAATATAACTTTAATTCTAAAAAATCAAATTATCTTATGAAATCATGAAAATTAAGATTCCCAGATCCTGAAAATTTATTCAAGTTATAAATCAATCAATGTAACTTTCATACCTCAATAAGATTATGTGGTGTAACCAATGCTTAAAGTTTTCATCATAATGAGATATTTCACATAGTTTATATTATGTAAGGTGGTATTGAAACCCAAGAGTAAAATGTTAGATCAAAAAAGGTTGGTATGGTAAATATAATTTCATTGGATCTTATTATGATAACAGATGAAAAAAATTCATCATATACTATTTTCTGACATTGCATGAAACCTTAAATGGCCAATAATTCCTTATAGAATACAAATTTACTAATAATTTCTATTTTATCCTGAAAACCCACCAATAGATTATATCAACTAGAGAAAAAACCAAAATACAATTCTAGATTTTCAAACATAAAAGCCATTTGTTGAATTCCTGTGGGCTTTAGAATCATAGCTTTTTTTTATTTAATGATTCTATATAGGAATCATTTTTCTTATCTAATAATATATCAATTATCATGGTGAGTATAAAATCATCTCTTTTTTTAATTTTTCTACGTAGTATGTATATCTAGAATAGGTACTCCCACTAAATTTGGTTTATTATAGTGTTCCTATTTAAAATTATGTGCATCTGGGGCCTCTAATTCATTAAACTCAAAATTTCTCACACTGTCTCAAAATAAAAATCCTACCCTATTGTGGAAATATAGTTAATATGTTAACAAATACATTTTTTTATTTGTAATAGTTAATATTATCCAACTATCTCACATGGAGGATCTTAAATATTTTACCATGTATATTCACTACGCCTCACTAAATTCCAAAATTAACTTTAAGAAATATCATAAAATATATTAATTTACTTATAGGTTCTAACTATAATAGTTCACATATATCATATTGAAAAAATTCCGGAACTATTGTGTATTTATTAATTTTAATATTTAAAAGTTCATTTTTATTAGATCTTAATAAGTATGCAAAAATACCAATGTGTTTTAAGTTTAGTTTCATGAACCAACCCAGATAACCACCGAAACGGGTACCCTAATCAACCCTAACAATGACCAATGTGAATTATGGATCCCCATATTCTATTGACTATAATATGAAAATCGAAATTAATCAGTACAGAACAATTTTTATATAATAATAACCAATAAAGATGAAAACAGAGGAAGGAAAACATAAATATTTGGTATGTCAAACAACAATTGAGGGAAAGATACTATAAGTACACATTTAAAGGTCAAATAAACTATATTTTGTCCCAATTAACCTCATAAACATCAAAACAATCATCCAAATAACTCCTGTTAATAAGTTGATAATATGCTTCACTAGTCCTTGCAAACTCTCAAGGTCCCACTATCTTGAACACCCACTACTTAAAGTGATATTTTCCTCTTTCATAGCCCTGGTGTAAGAAAGTATAAAAATGTACAATGGAAAAATTGGGGTCTTGAAAACAATATCCCATTAGTATCTCACAAGTAATTCCCTAAGAAATAAATACAAAATAAACCAAATATTTTTAGTTTTAAATAAAACATTTCAGGGAAATATTTTCACATTTTAAAATAAAACATGCTTCTCAAAACATTCCAATGGTGAGTATAATGTCTTTAAAAAAATGGGTATACATAAAAACATTTACGATTATGATTTTTATCAAAATATTCATGAAGAATCATTGTTATCAAAAATTACCATGAATAAATTGTTTATTATCAGAGGATGATGGTTAAGAGTCTTTGGGTTAGGTTCATGCAATGATTCCCACACATCTCAATGAATTATATTGGAGTTGGTTCCCTAGAACCAAATTCGTTCAACTTTATGAAAAACATGTATTCACTAGATGGATATTAATAAACTCTTATCACATCATCATAATTATTCGTCATGACATTGTATGTGATAATGTTCTAAGAGTAGTTATTGCACTAAAAGGACATAGTGGATCCCTGCTTTGATGAGACCCTAGTAGTTCCAGGCCACTATTCTTGAATATATGTTCTATAGGACAATGATATCATTTTTAGGGACACAAATGATACATGCTATTAGGGGCAGAGACTCATTGTAATTTGAGACACCTTCTCATAGTGTACACCCTTGGTAATTTCCTAAAAGATATTATGAGAATGAAACCCACCAGTATAAAATCCACATTTATAAGTGTAATTGGTTGTTCCTTTATAAGAACGTGTGTATCTGTCCTTAGACAATAATATTATTATTAATTGGTATTATGACTCGGAAACTGATATGTATTGGTGAAAACCATGACACCATATGTCCACGGTGACGCATGATATGTTTTGTGTGTCATGAGTAATATTTACTTAATGAATAATGCGAGAAAGGATTTGACCATTATATTCCCTAATAGAAGTTGATATCTCATCCCCATTGATAAAAATATTATAGCCTTAATAAATACATTTCCATGGTGTTCTATTGGAATGTCCAACATCATAGAAGTCATAGAACGAGAAATCGAGCACATGGGTTGATGGAACTTGCATGCAACCCGGTTGATTAGAGATATTGAGACAAAGGGATTATATTACATTATAAGAATTTGTATGAGGTTACATCCCATTTTGGAATTAAATTATTTCCCCATGGGTTCCTTGGCGTGTATCTAGATGCTAACATTTGACTTTAGGATGATCCACCTAATGCCATTAAGATAGTGGCCAAGAGGGTCAAACACTAAATGTTTCCAGAACCTTAGTTAATAATTTATTATTTATTATTTAAAAAGGTGAATAAAAATTATTATAGCTTGTGGATTAATAATTAATCATGGATGCATGACCTTATTTATTTTGACACTAGTTATTTGATATAATATATTGTTGAAGGAATAATTAATAAATATTTATTTTTTATTTAGTTAATATAATATATATTTAATTAATGGAGTGTAATGAAGTAATATTTAGTTAATTATTAAATAGTCATCATTCATGGTTCAATAAATATAGTGTATATTTGGTAGACATAATTAATGTTCCAGTGAGAAAAAATAATATTGAATATTATTTGATTAAGTAATCTTTATTTATAACTCGTAAGATAAGAGCATCCCAATGAATAATAATGTTACTGTTATTATTTGATATGGGGGTTTCTCTATAATTAATAAAATAATTAAGGAACTTGTAAAAATTATTTATTATTACCCAATTAAATTAAATACCTGGTTATATTATACTCATATTAGTGATGTACTATCCACATGACGCATTGTCATGTTGTTAACAATGAATTGGAGAAAATATTGAAAGCCTAGAGAGTTCATCCCTCTCCAAGAAAACTCTTATGAAAAAGAGAGATCCTCCTCCATCAGATCAAGGTGATCACTTGGGAAGCAGTTCTCAAGGCAATCAAAGGCGGACATCACAAGCACATGGATCTTCTATGATAGAACCCGGAGAATCCTTTAGCGACATCAAGAGAAATGTGGAACATGTGTGGATCACCACTAGAGGAGACCTATCCTTGATCTCTACAATGAAATGATGGAACACATGTAGATATGTGGATGAATTCATCAATGATGAAAGAATCACATTTGAGGTAAATCTTATTTAATTAAATTAATTATAATTAAAATATGTGCATCCTATATCTTTGTTCCGGGGTTAATTCTTCTTTGTCTAAATCCTTGATTCAATTCCATGGATACTAGAATTATTCATCGTAATGATCCTAAATTGATCATCGATTATGGAAAAAATAAATGTTTCAAAATGTCCCTCCCATTATTATGTTACACCCGGAACCTACAAGTGGTATTAGAGGAGGAATATTATTGGTTATAAATATTTAATAATTTTCGATGATTTTCCCATTTATAATTTAGTTTTCCAATTCATGTTTAATCATTCCTTCATAATATGAATAACGAGATCTATTTCATAAACTGTTGTTTCTCACAGATCTAGCAGAAATGAATAATTTTATGATTAAAATTAAATTTAGGAACTCATCTAGAGGTGCCAATGGTTCTATCTTGGAAACAAAGTAGTAATCACAGTGTAGTTGGATCTACATGCCATGTAGTTGTGTTCAAATAATCATGAGTAGTTCGGAAATTACTCAACCCATGAGCATTAATAATGAAATGTGGTTTAGTTAATTATTACACCGTTTGTTTACCAGGATAGACTAGAACACAGTCTGTTGGACTACATGTCATGTGGCCCTCTTGACAAGGTTTGTAGTCCATTTTGGGTCAGGTTTGGGTTATGTATCCCATACACCACTTAGCTGACATGTGCTCTGTAATGCGGATTCAAAACGGTGTGTGGTATACGGGACACACTATGTAATCCAAAATTAATGATTTACGCCTCACACGCCTCATCCCTAGGCATGTACATTGGATATACATTTAAACAAGTACACACCATTTAGATATGATCCACATGCCATTTAATTTAAAAAATTATGAAGAATTAAAACTTTAATATTTTCATAATTTTTATATTTTTATATCATGTATAAGTCGTATTACAAGTTTATTCTCTATGTGCACTGAATCAAAACACATTTCTGAAAATTCATGTAATTCGTGTAATCTTCAATGAAGTACATGTAATGAAATTGAGTGATAAGTTGTGTATTCCATATTTCAAAAGAGTAAAATAGTATACATGAATATTACTTGATGTATAGGCTTCGATGGGTATTCACTGGGTCACCTCCAAGGTACAAGATATGTAAAAGGATAATTTTAATTGAATTCTAATTTGTTTAAAATTATAATGAATGAGAATCTAATGTAAATTCATAAGAGGATTTAGATAAAAATAAATTATTAATTAAAGAAAATAACTAATAGATTTGAGCATGATTTATCTGAAATAATAAAAATTAATGATCTAAATGCTATTTTCAATAAATGTGTAAATTATTTGCATGAATCTGTATGATCATGAGCTAGACTAGGCATTTTATTTGTGATTGGTTTTATTTTAATTTATTAAATTAAATAGTTGGCATGTGTTCCTAATGTCCTCATTAATATGTAGTTTCTACATGACCATGATTTCTTTTATGTAACCCATCTTTTACCCCTCACCTGTGTGTGAGTAAAAGAATATGTAATAGATGGATCTCCCAAGCTATTAGAGGTAGATCATGTTAGGAGCCAAGGTGAAACCAATCAAGGGGGATAAAAGGTGGATAGGTGGAATGTTGTAAACACGAAACTAATTGGTTCATGGTGTTTCTTCCCAAGGATAGAGATTAGTTTATCAACTTATAGAGAAACTAACCATTATAGAAATCTCATGATTGTGTCATTTATTATATGTATTTCAATTGTACTGTTATTCAATATAGATTTGTTTCATGATCATATAGTTAATTTATTAACTAGCATCCATGATTGAACTAAAATAAACTAGATTATACATAAATATTATCTAATAAATTATTAATCAAAAAATATTATCCCACTTAATATTAACATGCTTTTTAAAGATAATAAATTGAAATATGTGAATAATGAATAAAATCCCACAATAGAATATTATGTCAGTATAGCATTCCATTACGTTGGTTAGAATTAAACCATATTTCAAAGTGCTTGACCATCTAAATTTGGACTGATTTTTATTATCAGGGAATTATAATTTGATGTTTTTGGTTGACATGACTTAGTTTACATAAATGGTTGAATGGGAAAGCAGAACATGGTGTAAATGAGAGGAAAAGGTTGATGAAATCCAAAATTAAGGATTTCAGGATTGGGGAGTCCTCTCAACGAATCATGGAGCAATGAATTAATGCAGTTGGAATTTGGAATGACTATATAAAAAAATTAAAATAACTTCACCGGACAAATTTTTGGTAATGTGATGGGAAATATGGATCCATTCTTCTAGAATTTCCAAGAAATATAATATTCTAAATCCAATTGTGATAGATATTGGGTTTTGATAAAATTGTGGGAGAATAATATTTATTTATTTGCCTAATTTTAATATATAGAGTGATAAAACTATCTTCATATTATTTTTTATAATCGTATTACTAATTACATCAAACATTACATTTTTATCCATACTCAAGAGGTAAAACCTTTTCATTGGAACTAATTTCTAGGAGCGGAAAAGGCTCCTTCAGATCATCCTTCACCAAGAAAAGAAATTATATGTGATGGAATATCGTTTACTAGTTGCACCTACAAATGAGGAGAATGGTGATGAGCTGTCTATGTATGAGAAAAACCTAAATGATGATACAGATGTTTAGTGACTCATGTTATCATCCATGACCAAGGATCCCTTGAAAGAAAAATTATGTAATGGATGTTTATAGCCTGATGTATCATCTTTTGGATCTCAATTAGGAGAAGACGAGACAAGAGAGGTATGAGATCTTCGATGCATTGGTCACCACTATGATGGGAGAGTCTGTGCTAGTTGGGCCATATGTAGTCAATCTTATTGGCTACATTGAGTATCTGAAAATCATAGGGATTAAATTCTTAGATGAGTTGAAAACAGATCTCATACATTCATCACTGCCCAAGACCTTCTCTAGTTTTATTTTTAATTAAAAAATAAGAAATAATGTGGAGAGTCTATCATGAACTTCTTACATTAATTCTTAAACTAGATAAAGGTATGGGTTGTGTAAACCCCGCAGTAATTATGATGAGTAAGAAGATGAAGGAAAAGGAAAATGGTTATAAGACATATAAATAGTCTAAATCCCTTAAGCACAATCCAACTAAGAAGATTAAGATCTAATGGTAGGGCAAGGAAAAGGAGGAAGTATGCTTTACAAAGGTAGTCTGGCCACATGAAGATGAACTCCACCCATAGGCAAGAGGAATCCAAGGGTGAATTAATTATCGAGTGAAATCATTCCATTTATACACATTGGGTATTAGATACATATTTTGGTGCTCACATATTAATTCAATGGTAGGAACCATATAGATTCAAAAGATTTCCAGTTGAGAGGGGAAATCTATGAGCTACCAATGGTGTGAGGTTGGCTTCTCTTTCCATGGGTGAATACCACCTCACATTTCCAACATGAATGATTTTGGTTTTACATGGTTGTTATTATGTACCTATTATTGCCAAAAATATAATTTCGGTATCATGTTTGGATACAGATGGGTATATTTTGAAATTCTTACATAAATGTTTTTTCTTTTATAATGAAAACATATGTTATGATATGGATCATTTAAATAATGGTATGTATGTATTAAATTAAAAAAATCAATTATTCAAAATTTATATCGAATCATGTTCCCAAGAACCATAAAACACTCAGTTGTGGTGTCACTATCTCGGTCATGTAAACGAGAAGCATTTGACATTGGTATGTGAATATTGTGGTTTAATATTTCCTGATATTAAACCACTTGATATATGTCACGTTTTTCTGCAATGAAAAATGACCAAACCTATATTTGGTGGATATGGATAAAGGGCCACAGGGCTTCTAGTATATGTACACACTAATGTTTGTGGACCATTTGAAGTAGAAGCTAGAGGTAGATATTCTTACTTCATAACTTTTACTGATGAATTGAGTAGTTATGTCAATATTTACATGATCAGTTATAATCTTGAGTCCTTTTAGAAATTTACAGAATTAAAGAATGAAGTAGAGAATCATATTAGTAAGAAGATAAAGAATCTTTGATCAGATCTTGGTGGAGAATATATTAACCATGTGTTCATCGATTTTCTATAGGAGTTTGGGATTTTATCTCAATTCACTCCACCTTATACACAATAGTGGAATGGTGATAGAAAAATGAGGAACCATACATTATTGGAAATGGTAAGGTTGTGTGGAGTCATGCAGATCATCCATTATCATTTTGGTGATATTATTTAAAAAATGCAGCGTACACAATAAATTGTGTACCAACTAAGACGTAAAATGGAATTCCCTTTGATTTATGGAGTGGAATGAAACAAATTTTGTTCCATACACATGTTTTGGGATGATATATAGTTTTCTAGTCGTTGAGGATGGTGACTCATGTACTGCACAGGATCATAGAGAGGTAAGGGAACCATAGAGTTATAGTTTTCTAGTCACCGAGGATAGTGACTCGTTATTAATGGACAATGATGAACCACTATCCTAAAAGGAGGAAGTAGGGATCTCAGAAGCTATAAGGTGTCTTGATATTATGAATTACGAGATGGATTCCTTAAATCAAAACTATATTTTGGTTATGGTCTATGTTCCAGTTGATGTGAATCCTATTCAATGTAAATTGGAGTTTAAAAGGAAAATATACATTAAAGGTAAAGTAAGTAACTATAAAGAAAGGCTAGTATATAAAGGGTTTAAACAATGTTATGTAATTTACTATGATTAAGCATTTTCTCTAGTTTTCATGTTTTACCCCAAAAGAATCTTATTTTACATAGAAGTATACCATGAATATGATATTTGGAAGATGGATGTCAAAACTGCATTCCTTAATGGGAACCTTCCGGATGAAGTCTATATGACACAACGAGAAGAATCTGTGACACGAGGTGATGCCAAAAGGATTTTAAATTTTTAGCGATTCATTTATGGATGGAAGCAAGAATCTATGACATGGACATTTGATTGGATGAATCCATAAAATAATTTGGTTTCATTAAAAATGAATATGAGTTGTTTGTGTACAAAAAGGTTTAGCTTGAATGAGGTCGTTATCCTAGTAGTAAATGTTAATGACATATTACATATTGGAAACAACATACTAGTCTTACAATATGATAAGGATTGGTTGAACAATTTGATCTCCATGAATGACTTAGGTGAAGTAACCAACATTCTAGGGATCAACATTATCTTTGATAGATCCCAGAGGCTACATGGACTAAGTGAAAGCACATATGTTGACTTGATAATAAAGAGATTTGTTATGGAACACTCTTATAGGGTATTGGTTCTAGTGTCACATTGTAACATCCCTGGTAAATAAAGAATAATATATTTTCATATTTATTAATATTTGCGAATTAAATATTAATTTTACTTTAAAGGGGTTGCTATGTTTGATAGCGTACCCGATACGCAACAAAGAGTTTCTTTGAAATCGTACATTTCACACTAGTAATAAAATAATATTATTTTAAATGATAGTTAACACGTAGCCATTGTACTGGAGAGAATGGATAGAAATAACTAAAATATGATTATATATGTTTGTTAAATGTTTTTACATTTATCTAATAAACGATAAAGGCTTAAAATACGAAAAGAATTCAATTCTAGGCTTATATACTCTAATTTTCACAAAAGGTCCACTTATCAACATTTGATGGAGAACCGTCATTAAATATAGTTCTGGTCACTCTTATACATTCTATTTGACCAAATAAAACTCTTCTTTATAATCAGGACATCAAATATTACTTTGTTTAATTTTTTGGTATTTTTCCGATAAAGTTCATTTTTTTAATGAATAGTGTAAAATGTTGTATTTTAATTCAAAACCTCTTTTTAATCTAATTTATTATGATGATTAGATAATCTTTTGAATTGGTTTTTAAGTGCAATTAGAATATATTTTTACCATTTAATCCAATAGTGGTCGTTGGAATTAATTTTACTTTGAAATTGGACTTAAACTGGTGTCAATCTTTTGATACTTATTGTTTCATAAAAACACGCTATTTGTTTTGACAGCAGGAATTAATTATTAAATTAATTAATGCAACTTATATGTTTTGAATTTTGTAAAATGGACTTCATTTTTGAATTCGTAATATCAAATATATCTTAGGGTGATGTTTTGGTTTTTTTTCTAAAAAACTTCAATTTTTGATGAATAGTGAAACCGCAAAGTGGTGGTTACAAAATTTGATTTTTCGTTTAAATGGGACATTACCTGTAACGACCCAAAGTTTCATTAATGGAAAATTACTCTTGATCTAGTTAAATGTTTCTTTATGAAAAATGTTTTTATAAGATGTCATCTTCTTTAAGTTTTACGTTATGATTTGTGACCGTTACTTTTATAGCCGTTGAACAGTGATCATCTGGGTAGTTTAAATATAAGGCTTTAACGAACCAATTTTCTACTCAGACAAAGGAAGAGATGGCCTCATCCAGTAGAATTTCCCCTTACGAAGCCCATTTGTCGGAACTCGGAAAGGAGGTGGCGTCTTTGGGCTTTGCCCTTGACCAAACCCAAGCTGAGCTTCATCAAGTCAAGCTCGAACGTGATCGTCTACGGGAAAAATGGAAGTTGATAGAGATTACCACTCGAGCGATGTTATCCGAGCAACCCCAAGAGTCTGTCACCATCGCACACCTTACCCTTAGGTCTTATGCGGCTATTTTAAGGGGTTATGTAACAAATAAGTAGCACCATGTTCATGTACATTATTTTTGTATTTAATAATGAATATAATTTCTAGTCATTTTTGATACATTGTAATTAGTTTTTAAAGTACAAATGGTGTTTTTAGTTATTATTTAATTAAGAATTATATTTTATTAAATTAAAGGATTTTTTAATTAAATAATATTTTAATAAAATATTATTATTAATATTAAATTAATTTTTATTAAATATAAATGATCTTATAATTTTATGAATGCGATTAAAATTTTTATTTAGGTTTGAAAGCCATTTCTGTCAAAACCCGTGAATTTTTTTTATAAATGTCGGTTTTTATTTTAAAAGCGAAAATTCACGTATTTAGAAAATTATTTAGATAAAATAAATATTATTTTTGGAATCAGGACGTCGAAATTATCCAACGGTGAATTTTTCATAATTTTCTGAGACAGTCAAATTTTTGGGTAAAAATTAAATACCATTTAAATATATAATGTGTTTTATGACATCATAATGACCCAATGGTGATGTAATAAAATACCATAATCCTTATGTTTGGCCAATATATGTTTTATCATTAAAATAATGAGGTTTTGGGTTTGTTTGACTCACTTTTCAAAGCATTAATGGAGCCCTCAAGACTTATTCAACACTTTGCCTTTTTAAATTAATTTCCATGGGAGTGTGACTCACCTCCACATAAGCAACCCTAATTTTTTAATAAGTTCGGACCTTGGACTTGTAAAATATTGTTTTCCTCTTTCCTTTTCCAGAAACCATGGGCAAATACCATGGGATGGTTTGTGGTTTGGATTATTTTAATATAAGTGGTCCCAAACCTAAATAATAAAGAATTCTCTCACCTTTCCTATATAAACCCACCCAAGCTCCCACTTCCTCCTCACTAAAAGCCCTTGAAGTTCGTCCAACCTCTGCCCTACTCTCTCTAGAATCCTCTCAAGGTGCCCCAAGCTCCCAAGAAGCCTCTCACAAGCCTCTCTCTAGCCTTTGGAAGCACACTTCCAAGTAAGGGTTTTTTCTTCCTTTCTCATTTTTGTCAATTTTATTTAAGTTGTATTGCCCTTTTAATTTCATTTATGAATGTTGGGGTATGGTTTCTCACCTCTCCCATACTGCCCTCTTATTGTTTGAATTATGGTAGACCCCTTTCTCTCTCATTAAATGCCTCCCATGTAAACCCGTTACTATGCCGAAATTCCGAAAGGAACCTTTTTCTCCTCTTTTATATTCAAGCAATACTTTTGTATCATGAATCTAAATTCCATTTAAATTGTTGGGACATGTATATATATGAACTTCTTACTATCCATTACATGTAAATATGATGAGGAACCCCTTTCTCTCTCATCATCCTTTTTTATGAATTCTTATGTCACGCCGTTACGCTGCCGAAATCACACCGATTTTCTAAGCCAATGTCTTTGTGTAGTGAATACCATGCCCATTTCTCCATCAAGGGTATTCACCATTATGCACAATTACATATTGATTGTAAAGTTTCATGTATGAATTCCACATTTCTTTATCGTGGAAGAAATGATTATGTTTTATAAATCCATGTTTTATGATCCATGTGGCACACTTATGCATGAAATGAAATGTTTAAGAAGGGTGCGCCCTTTATAGCTCTCCAATGCATTGGGTAAAGTATAGTATCATGATACGTCATGTGCAATGAGTTTTGACTCATGAAAATTCAAGTGCAACGAGGTTTTACTCGTGCTTCAAGTTCAATGAGGGTTTACTCATGCTCCATGTGCAATGAGCCTTGGCTCATGCTAATTCAATGTTAAGTGTTGTTGCCACATTTCCATGTTATGATTATCATGCTTTATCATGCCTTTATGTTCATGTTTCTATTATGCTCTATTGATATGCCTATTGCCTAACATGTATTACACTCCTCATGTTATTCATTGTTTACTCCCTTACTGGGCTTTATAGCTCACCCTTTTCTTATGCATGTCCTCAGGTTATCCCATGCAATGCTAAGTACGAAGGAATGTAGTGGTCATGTAAAGGAAATTTTTAATAAAGATGTTGTATTTCAAGTTTAAAGTTTTTATGTAATGATCCTAAGCCCCAAAGACACTAAACCTCTCGATCTTCTTTGTTGGATCAAGTGAAGTTTTATGTAATAAAGCATGTTTAAGTTGTAATAAAAAGCAGGGTTGTCATAGTTGGTATCAGAGGATAGGTTTAGTTATTTTTGGGATTAGGAAACCCTAGTAAAGCCTTAGATACAAGACTAAGAATAATAAAAACATCCCTAAGTTTTGGTAAATACTAAGTAAGTGTTTTATCAAACAAATACATCCCTGTCTGGATACGAGCAGGTAGAGGCGGCTCTGGCACAGATGTATCCTAGTGGTAAAACCCGAAAACACCGCTTTGAGCTAGACTCGAACGGGAACTGGTGCACGACAACGGGCCTTGCTGCACTCTTGGTTACGACACTCCCGGGGGATATGTTTTCATAAATTCACAATCTTAGTATGAACCCTTATTAAGGGAAAAATTCCCCTAAGAATATATGTTAGAAGGAAGATCATGAAAAGCCTAGATTGAATCCTATAGACTCATGAGTTAAAGAGATTAAAGTTTATTTATAAGTCATCAACTTTTGTGTTTGGATTACCCTTTATGTGTTACCCCTAACTTTCCTTTTATTCCAGCCAATGGCCGGTAATAGGAGAACTCGGGCTAACAACCGTTGTGAAGATCAGTGTGATGATTGTACTAATGAGATGCCCAATCCGATGGGAGCGGGAATCGCGAACTTTGTCACGCTTCTCTCTCAGCTAACTCAAGTTTTGAATAGAAACACTGGTCAAGAGGAACGTTCAACCCCCCCTAAGAAAGAACAAGTCGCTATTGAAAGCTTCATGAGACAAAGGCCTCCTACTTTTAGTGGATCATCTGATCCCATGATCGCTGAACAATGGATCAACTCCATTGAGAAGATATTCTCCATCCTCCAATGCTCTGAAAAAGAGAAGGTTCTCCTGGCGGCTTATCGTATGGAGGGTGAAGCTGATCAATGGTGGACGTTGATCAAAAATACGAAGCCTGAGGAGGAGATTGAGGCTTTGGAATGGAAGGTATTCCGGAAGATGTTTTTCGATAAATATTTTCCACGCACCCTCCGTCTTAAGATGGAAAGGGACTTCCTTTCCCTCAAGCAGAAAGATGAGGAATCTGTGGGAGCGTACGAGGAAAACTTCACAAGTCTTGCACGATACGCTTCCGGCTTTGTCGTTACCCCCGAATGCAAGGTTGACCGCTTCTTTGGTGGGCTGAAGCCTAGCTTGCGGAAAGCATTAGCGATCCGTGACTTCGACAGCTATGAGGAAATTGTCCGATGTGCCTCAAGGTTGAAATGGAGATCGGAGAATAACAGGGGTATCATGGGGACAAGAAGCGGAAGGTGGACTTCAATGCTGGTGGTCCAATGGATAAATCCAACGGCGCTAAGAAATTCCAGCACCCCACTTGCCAAAAGTGTGGAAAGAAGCACCCTGGAAATTGCCTTAAGGGGACAAGAAAATGCTTCAAGTGTGGAAGAGAAGGGCACCTAGCTGTTAACTGTCAGCAAGAAGGACCCGCGGCTGCGACGGAGGGGAGGAACGCTCCGTTCGAACCTCAACGCATTGTTCAATGCTTGAAATGCAAAGAACCGAGTCATTTTGCGAATCAGTGCCCTAATCCAAGGGTTATCGGAGGCAATCAACAACCTCCAAGACAGCAAGGAAGAGCTTTTGCCATCACTTCTGCCGAAGTGAACCCCGACAACGAAGTGGTGACAGGTACGCTAGTTATTCATTCAAGAATAGCGAACGTACTTTTTGATTTAGGTTCTACGCATTCTTTTATATCTCAAAAGTTTAGTAGAACAATCCCTGCACCACCACAAATCATGGAAGTAAAGATGTCGGTGAGTACGGCAAATGGGGCAATCATTGCATCCCATGAGTATAAGTCCTCCCCTGTTATAATATGTGGATTGAATTTCCCGGCGAACCTCGTCATACTCCCTTTGGTGGAATTTGATGCAATTCTTGGCATGGATTGGCTTTCCTTATATAGAGCCAACATAAATTGTCGGGAGAGGGAAATCACACTCCATATGGAGAATCGACCCCCGATTCTTTACAAGTGTCAGGAGTAAGATGAATCTCCTTTAGCTCCATCATCTCAAGCATGGATATTACTGCCTTATGAGCACGCATATCTGGCTCAGATGATTGAGTCCAAGGAAGAAACCACCCTTGAAGAAATGCCTATTGTGAGGGAGTTCGCTGAAGTATTTCCCGAGGAACTTCCTGGTCTTCCTCCAAGAAGAGATGTTGAGTTCTCAATTGAACTTATACCTGGGGCGCTACCAATATCCAAGACTCCATATAGAATGGATGTGGTTGAGCTTGAAGAACTGAAGAAACAACTACAGGAGAATCTGGATAAAGGGTTTATACGCCCAAGTGCATCGCCATGGGGTGCACCAGTCCTCTTCGTCAAGAAGAAGGATGGGTCAATGCGGCTTTGCATCGATTATCGTGAACTTAACAAAATCACGATAAAGAACAAGTATCCTCTCCCAAGAATCGATGACTTGTTTGATCAGCTGCGTGGAGCACAATACTTCTCCAAGGTCGACTTGCGGTCGGGATATTATCAAGTAAGGGTGAAGAAAGAAGATATCCCCAAGACTGATTTTCGTACAAGGTACGGGCACTATGAATTCATAGTAATGCCTTTTGGACTTACCAATGCTCCAGAAATATTCATGGACTTGATGAATAGAGTCTTTAGAGATTACCTAGATAAATTTGTGGTAGTCTTTATAGATGATATTCTAATATACTCCAAAACCAAGGAGGACCATGAGGAGAATTTGAGAACTGTACTGGAGACTTTGCGCAAGGAGAAGCTCTATGCCAAGTACAGCAAGTGTGAGTTCTGGTTGAAGGAGGTCTCATTCTTGGGCCATATCATCACAAGAAATGGGATATCTGTGGACCCCTCCAAAACAGATGCAATTGAGGGATGGCCGAGGCCAACATCGGTAACTGATATCCGTAGCTTCTTGGGGTTAGCTAGATATTATCGACGATTTGTGAGGAATTTCTCACGATTGTCCAACCCTCTTACCAAGCTAACTCGAAAGGGAGTAAAGTTTGCTTGGAGTGATGAATGCGAAGAAAGCTTCAAGGAGTTGAAAAGGAGGCTTATCACTGCACCCGTGCTCACTTTACCCACAAGTGGTTAACTTTTTGTGGTATTCAGTGATGCTTCAAAGAAGGGCTTAGGATGTGTGCTGATGCAGAATGATAAAGTGATATCCTATGCCTCAAGGCAGTTGAAAATCCATGAGCGAAACTATCCAACGCATGATCTGGAGTTGGCGGCGGTGATCTTTGCCTTGAAAATCTGGCGGCATTATCTCTATGGAGAGAAATGTGAGATATATACTGACCACAAGAGTCTTAAATATATATTCACACAGAAAGAGCTTAATATGCGCCAGAGAAGATGGATAGAGCTCATCAAGGATTATGACTATTCAATACATTACCACCCTGGGAAGGCGAACAAGGTGGCGGATGCCCTAAGTAGAAAGGATCCAGCAATTCTATCAATGATGAGAATTGAGAAGGATCCAATCTTCTTGGACTTGATGAAGATGGACGTGGGAATCATAAAGAAGGGAACATAATCAATCCTTTCACAAATGATTGATCAACCATCTCTTTTGGTAAGGTTAAAGGATGCTCAAAAGGATGATGCGAGAATCCAAGAAAAAGTGGAAGCTATCAAAAAGGGAAAATCCTCAGAGTTTAATGTTAATGAAGAAGGAATTGTGCGGTTTGGGAAAAGACTATGTGTCCCATCATGTTCGGAGCTGAAGAAGGAACTTTTGGATGATGCACATAGTTCAAATTTCTCTATTCACCCAGGGAGCACAAAGATGTATCGAGATCTCCGAGAAAACTTTTGGTGGGATAATATGAAGAAGGAGATCGCCGAATATACATCAAAGTGCCTGGTGTGTCAGCAAGTGAAGGCAGAGAGGCAGAAGTCAAAGGGGATGATGCAACCATTGCCCATACCAGAATGGAAATGGGAGAACATCACCATGGACTTCGTCACTGGACTTCCAAGGACATCCAAAAGCAACAATGCAATCTGGGTTATTGTGGATCGTCTTACAAAGACTGCACACTTCATTGCTATTCGAGAGGATTTCTGTTTGGATCAACTGGCACGGATATATATCAGGGAAGTGGTACGGTTGCATGGAGTACCACTATCTATTGTGTCTGACCGAGATCCAAGATTTACCTTTATGTTTTGGAAGAGTCTTCAACATGCTCTGAATACTGAACTGAACTTCAGTACGGCCTATCATCCTCAAACTGATGGCCAATCCGAGTGGACTATCCAAACACTTGAGGATATGTTGAGAGGGTGCTCAATGGACTTTAAAGGAGGATGGGATCAACATCTTCCTCTAGTTGAGTTCTCTTATAATAATAGTTTCCACTTGAGCATCCAAATGGCACCATATGAAGCCCTGTATGGGAAAAGGTGTAGAACACCGGCATGTTGGGATGGGGTCGGTGAACGTAAGTTGCTTGGACCAGAAATGGTCGAAGAAATGGTGGAGAAGGTGAAAACCATTCAGCAGCATATCAAGGCAGCCCAAAGTCGACAGAAGAGTTATGCAGATAATCGTCGATGAGACCTTGAGTTTAAAGTCAGAGACATGGTGTTTTTACGCATATCTCCGTGGAAGAAGGTCATGAGGTTTGGAAAGAAAGGGAAGTTAAGTCCAAGGTACATCGGCCCCTTCGAGATTCTTGATCGTGTTGGGGCTGTGGCCTATCGACTAGCACTTCCACCTACTATGGCCAAGGTGCATAATGTCTTCCATGTATCCCTCTTAAGGAAGTACATACCAGACCCTTCAGATGTACTCTCTTCCGAGGTGGTACAATTAGAAGACGATCTTTCTTATGAGGAGCAACCAGTGAAGATCTTAGATCGTAGAGAAAAATTTCTACGAAATAAGACAATGCCCCTCGTCAAGGTGTTGTGGAGAAACCACAAGTTTGAAGAAGCAACTTGGGAGTCGGAGGATATGATGAAGCTAAGTTACCCACATTTGTTTTAGTGTGGGAAAAGGAAAATTTCGAGGGCGAAATTTCTTAAGTGGGGAATGTTGTAACGACCCAAAGTTTCATTAATGGAAAATTCCTCTTGATCCAGTTAAATGTTTCTTTATGAAAAATGTTTTTATAAGATGTCAAATTCTTTAAGTTTTACGTTAAGATTTGTGACCGTTACTTTTATAGCCGTTGAACAGTGATCATCTGGGTAGTTTAAATATAAGGCTTTAACGAACCAATTTTCTACTCAGACAAAGGAAGGGATGGCCTCATTTAGTAGAATTGTCCCTTACGAAGCCCATTTGTCGGAGCTCGGAAAGGAGGTGGCGTCTTTGGGCTTTTCCCTTGACCAAACCCAAGCTGAGCTTCATCAAGTCAAGCTCGAACGTGATCGTCTACGGGAAAAATGGAAGTTGATAGAGATTACCACTCGAGCGATGTTATCCGAGCAACCCCAAGAGTCTGTCACCATCGCACACCTTACCCTTAGGTCTTATGCGGCTATTTTAAGGGGTTATGTAACAAATAAGTAGCACCATGTTCATGTACATTATTTTTGTATTTAATAATGAATATAATTTCTAGTCATTTTTGATACATTGTAATTAGTTTTTAAAGTACAAATGGTGTTTTTAGTTATTATTTAATTAAGAATTATATTTTATTAAATTAAAGGATTTTTTAATTAAATAATATTTTAATAAAATATTATTATTAATATTAAATTAATTTTTATTAAATATAAATGATCTTATAATTTTATGAATGCGATTAAAATTTTTATTTAGGTTTGAAAGCCATTTCTGTCAAAACCCGTGAATTTTTTTATAAATGTCGGTTTTTATTTTAAAAGCGAAAATTCACATATTTAGAAAATTATTTAGATAAAATAAATATTATTTTTGGAATCAGGACGTCGAAATTATCCAACAGTGAATTTTTCATAATTTTCTGAGACAGTCAAATTTTTGGGTAAAAATTAAATACCATTTAAATATATAATGTGTTTTATGACATCATAATGACCCAATGGTGATGTAATAAAATACCATAATCCTTATGTTCGGCCAATATATGTTTTATCATTAAAATAATGAGGTTTTGGGTTTGTTTGATTCACTTTTCAAAGCATTAATGGAGCCCTCAAGACTTATTCAACACTTTGCCTTTTTAAATTAATTTCCATGGGAGTGTGACTCACCTCCACATAAGCAACCCTAATTTTTTAATAATTTCGGACCTTGGACTTGTAAAATATTTTTTTCCTCTTTCCTTTTTCAGAAACCATGGGAAAATACCATGGGATGGTTTGTGGTTTGGATTATTTTAATATAAGTGGTCCCAAACCTAAATAATAAAGAATTCTCTCACCTTTCCTATATAAACCCACCCAAGCTCCCACTTCCTCCTCACTCAAAGCCCTTGAAGTTCGTCCAACCTCTGCCCTACTCTCTATAGAATCCTCTCAAGGTGCCCCAAGCTCCCAAGAAGCCTCTCACAAGCCTCTCTCTAGCCTTTGGAAGCACACTTCCAAGTAAGGGTTTTTTCTTCCTTTCTCATTTTTGTCAATTTTCTTTAAGTTGTATTGCCCTTTTAATTTCATTTATGAATGTTGGGGTATGGTTTCTCACCTCTCCCATACTGCCCTATTATTGTTTGAATGATGGGAGACCCCTTTCTCTCTCATTAAATGCCTCCCATGTACACTCGTTACTATGCCGAAATTCCGAAAGGAACCTTTTTCTCCTCTTTTATATTCAAGCAATACTTTTGTATCATGAATCTAAATTCCTTTTAAATTGTTGGGACATGTATCTATATTAACTTCTTACTATCCATTACATGTAAATATGATGAGGAACCCCTTTCTCTCTCATCAGCCTTTTTTAGGAATTCTTATGTCACGCCGTTACGCTGCCGAAATCACACCGATTTTCTAAGCCAATGTCTTTGTGTAGTGAATACCATGCCCATTTCTCCATCAAGGGTATTCACCTTTATGCACAATTACATATTTATTGTAAAGTTTCATGTATGAATTCCACATTTCTTTATCGTGGAAGAAATGATTATGTTTTATAAATCCATGTTTTATGATCCATGTGGCACACTTATGCATGAAATGAAATGTTTAAGAAGGGTGCGCCCTTTATAGCGCTCCAATGCATTGGGTAAAGTATAGTATCATGATACGTCATGTGCAATGAGTGTTGACTCATGCTAATTCAAGTGCAACGAGGGTTTACTCGTGCTTCAAGTGCAATGAGGGTTTACTCATGCTCCATGTGCAATGAGCCTTGGCTCATGCTAATTCAATGTTAAGTGTTGTTGCCACATTTCCATGTTATGATTATCATGCTTTATCATGCCTTTATGTTCATGTTTCTATTATGCTCTATTGATATGCCTATTGCCTAACATGTATTACACTCCTCATGTTATTCATTGTTTACTCCCTTACTGGGCTTTATAGCTCACCCTTTTCTTATGCATGTCCTCAGGTTATCCCATGCAATGCTAAGTACGAAGGAATGTAGTGGTCATGTAAAGGAAGTTTTCAATAAAGATGTTGTATTTCAAGTTTAAAGTTTTTATGTAATGATCCTAAGCCCCAAAGACACTAAACCTCTCGATCTTCTTTGTTGGATCAAGTGAAGTTTTATGTAATAAAGCATGTTTAAGTTGTAATAAAAAGCAGGGTTGTCATATTACCACTTCTGTTTTTTGAATCTCAAAAATCCAATTTAAATTATTTTCATTATTAAGTAAAATTTGGTTCAATGGGATTAAAATAAATTTTGGTGAATAGTAACTTTTATGTTTTATTAATCGCGATTAAAGGTAATTAGTGTAATTTAAGGTAAAAATGATATTATAATAAAATGAAAATATCTTGACACGTGTCCTAACCCTATTGGTTGAGTTATGGCCGACCAATACAATCGATGGGTCGATTTTTGGTACCCCATGGAGCCACTTAGGTATGATAATGACATTTATGCCTTTTATTTAAAGTTAAAGTAAAAATGACACAAACATGAGATGTTTTAATAAACCAATTTTTAAATGGGGTTATACAAGTCAGATTTTTGACTATAAATATTCATTATAAAGATAAATAGATTTCCTACATCATAGTATTTTATGTATAATTTTTAGACATTATAGAAATTAAATTATTTATGTCACCATGATGATGCAGCGATTACCTCATTATTTAACGATTTAAATAAAATGGAATGATAATGTAAAATCTAAGACCTACACATGTCCAAAACCTATTATATGGGTGGATTTCGAACCCTTATCACCTTATCCTCGAAAAAATCAATGTTGGACCATTAAAATCCGAAAACCATTTGAAAATAAAGTAACATTTCTTTACTTTCCAAGAGTTCCCCTCCTCTCCTCTTATAAAAGGCCCCCACCTCTACCACCTTACCCACACCTCTCAAGCCTTTTGACCGGCCAAGCTCTGATAATTGTGTCTCTCCACATCTCTATCTTACTCCATAAAGCCTCACTTTTGGCAGAAATCTTCCCAAGGAAGCCTTTGAGCTCAAACCAAAGGGAGTTACCCGATTTTAATGTAATGTCTTCACTTGAGTCGTTTTGTTTTATTTTGCTTCTCCAACCCCCTAAACTCTTTTTATTCAGTTCCTTCGTAACAACTACAGTATCTTCCATATACTAGGATGTTATTATAAGAAGTATTCGAGCTACACTTACACACACCTGCGTATAATGGTTAAAGAACATACTGTTTCTGTGGATGGTGAATTTCTACCTCACGAAACGATGATTGTTCGATATTCTTCTAAAACCTTCAAAGGTGGCCATTAAGATGTCACTATATTTATATATGATATATAATATGTTTATGTTTTCCTTAAGCTTATGTATTTTTCATTTTGGGCATATCTTTATGGTTTCCATTATGGTTAAATGCGATATCTTCATTTAAGGAAGTGCGGACTACCGCCCCCTCAAAGTGATTTGATTCATTAATGCCATATGTGGGATGTATAAAGGGTGGTTTTAAAGTTATTATATATGATGTTATACTAGAATTATAATATACCTCTATATCATTATTATTTCTTTCCATTAATGTATGAGATAGAAATGAATGTAGCGTTCATGCGTACGTACGGCTTACCGTCTCCATGAACGTTGCATTTCATTTCTTATCCCCAAATGTAATGTACTATTATAAGTACATATTTATAATGGATATATATAATTTATATTACATATAAATGATGAATATAATTCTAGAATTAAAATATACATACCTCTCATTTAGTTTTAATTCCATTAATATGACAATGAAATGAAAGTAGCATTCATGCGTACGTACGAGTTACCGTCTCGATGAATGGTGAATTTCATTTATTACCTCTAAATGATTATGTAATATTATATATACATTTATATTCTGGATATGTATGATATATATGATATCCAAATCAGGAATGTCATTCTGGATATAAAGAACCTTTGACCACACGAACAACATTTAATTGTAAGAAGTCCACTTTCGACTTAAGAACCAAATATCGAAAAAAAACATTATTAACTTAAATGATTACATAATGTTTATAACATGATAATAAGTGATATAAATGTAATAATGAACTTGAAGAAGGTTCTTAATCAATTATAAATTAACTCATGTTTATTATTCAGGACGTTAAAGAACGATCGAGTCAAGTCGGACCCGAGGTAAGGGACTTCGTTTCAATCTCCTTTCATTGAGGAATATTTCGTTTTATACACAACTTTATTTTATACGGTGTATAAACCCCTTTTAAATTTACTTTTATACAAAAGGAATCTTTTTCGATGAAGCGTTTTACAAAACGAAAAGAAGGAATGTTTCTTTTAACGTACGCGGTGACAACGACCTTTTCCGCCGCCACGAGTATTATTTGGTCATTGGCTTCCTCAACAAGCCGTAATGTTTTTAAAATGAAATAAATACCATATACTCTTTTATGTATTTTGGTATTGAAAATGGTTTTTATAATGGATTTGTTATGTCAATATATTTATGTGATATATTGTGATCAAAGTGTGGAAATGTTTTCTTTCCATTATATTTGTTTTATGTCTTACGATTTTATAATGGTACTTCGACATTTGACGGGTGGCTACGTGATGAACCATATGACGGGTGGTGTCGTGAATACCATGATGGGTGGTTACGTTATAACCTCCAATTCATTGGGTATGGAAGTCAGTCGTATGGCTATTCCATTAAGTATGTATGGAAGTTGGCCGTATGGCTATTCCATTAAGTTATATGTGTGGAAGTCGACCGTATGGTTATTCCACTTAAGTATGTTTATGTCCCAAGTTACCTTTATATGTTATGTGTTCTTTATATGGGTTTTATGGTAATCCTTTGGTTACAAAAGGTTAAGTAATGATATTTTATTCAGTGAAGAGTTTTTACTACTTCATGAAGATGAAGGTATTACTTTGATAAAGTATACATGGTTTATGTGATGTTTGTAAAACTAACAGTTTCCATTATTTGTGTATCCCTTATTAAGCTTTTTATTCTCACCCCAAGTTTTTTTGAAATGTTTTTCACAGGACATAATGTGGATTAGGGTCAAGGATGGGATCAAGGGAAAGTCAGGCTATCTAAAACATGGAACTAGACATGTTTCTTTTTAAGAGTTTTTATTTTATGGAAACATAGTAGAAGTGTCTACTTTGTAATCTTTTGAGATGTAATAGTTTTGATCTAATTCTCTAAAATTCTAAACCTGAAAAGATACTCAATGTGAATTATTCATTTAATTCAATATTAAGTAAGGTTTAAGGACGGGGCCTTATAGTTGGTATCAGAGGTCGGTTTAGAAAACTTTAGGAGTTAGAAAATTCTTAAATTATAAGCTAATTTATGGTATGACTGAAATGATATAGCATTTAAAGATTACCATGTTGCTTCGCCTACGATATTTCTATGTTCAGAATGGTTTTCCACAGAGGAAACAAAGCAGTTATGTTGGGACGACATAAGGAGGAAGATAACCTTCCAAATCAGTAACCTGAGATGGTCGGAATCAGAACTGAACAGTTTGTTGCAGTGATGGCATAGTTGACTCAGGCTATAAATGGTGGTGGTATCCATGCACGAGATCAGCCAGATCAACCGCAGAGGAACATGTCAGTAGTGGAACATTTTACGAGGCAACGTCCCCCATCATTCATAGGATCATCTGACCCCGTGCAAGATGAAAGGAGGATTAAAGCACTGGAGAAGATTTTTGATGTCATGGGGTGTTCAGAACATCAAAAGGTTAGTCTTGCTGTTTACCGTTTTGAAGGTGAAGCTGGTCAGTGGTGGTCGATGGTAAAAAATATCAGGGATAGTGATGAGATTGAGGATCTTCACTAGGACAAATTCAAAGGTATGTTTCTTGAGAATTATTTTCCTAAGGCTGTTCTACTTAGGATGGAAAATAAATTCTTGGAATTGAGGCAAGAGAATGACTCAGTGGCTGCCTATGAAGCAAAGTTCACTCGATTGGCAAGGTATGCTCCAAACTTCATACGAGATCTTGATAGTAAAATAAACCGTTTTTACTCAGGGTTAAAGCCAAAGTATCGAAGGGATTTAGCTTCTCGTGAGTTCAAAAGTTATGAAAAACTTGTTCGATGTTCAGAGAAGGTGGAAATGGAGTTTGCCGATGATCATGTGTTCTATGAAAAACAACATAATAAGAGGTCTAGTTGGCAGGCAAAGGGGAAGAATTCACCAAAGAAGCAAGGAGGTATGAAAACCAAATATCCATCCTATGATAAGTGTGGTAAAATGCATCCTGGAGAATGATTATCCAATCCTGGTAATTGATTTCGGTGTGGTAAGTGTTGGGAAAAAATCCCTCAAGGTAACATTGTAGTATTTTTTGGTTGATTGTGTTTGTTGACAAAGTTGGTTTCCATGGATAATTGTCGAGTTCTCAAGAAGTTTCTGACAATCCTTGTTGACAAAGAACGATGACAAAGGAAAGGACGATCTAGATGCGGTACAAAAAGAGCAGTACAAGGTGGCGTCGTTTCCCAGTTTTTGCCAAATTTTTGGGGTCCAAAATTTGGAGTTTGGTGAGCATCGTGAAAAGAGGATTTCCATGAAGAGCATAAATTAATATGGAAAAGGAATGAATTTCGCGAAAATAGGATGCATGGTTTGGAAATCGTGAAGACCAGAAGAATGGAGGCGGTGATGCTTCGTGATTACGTCAAACTTCGCGAACGGCAGAGGCTGAAGCGCATCGCGGCGGTGAAGGGATTTGCGAGGGAGCTTCGCGGCGAAGGTGTGAAGGAATGTTGGGCTTGGCGAGGGAGCTTCGCGGCGAAGTCGCGAAGGTATGTTGACGGTGATTCTTCGCAACTACGTCAAGCTCCGCGAACAGAAAATTTCCGTGGAGCTTCGCGATTTGGACAGAATTCCGGAAGAAACTTTGGAGCTTCGCGATTTGAGATGACGTGTCATTGACTTTGCGTGGAAGGGACGAGGGTCGGTGGAATCGCCTATAAATAGAGGCCGACCCCTTCGAGCAAAGTAGAGAGCATTTTTATAGAAGATCATTCGCTCTCAATTTGCGAAATTAGTTCACGGAGCCAGTGTGCTTCGCGAAAGAGGAGCTCCGCTGCGGCTATTGAAGCTCCGCAAAAGTTGTGTGCTCCGCGCTGGCTCAGTGAGCTTCGCGAGAGAAGTTTCTTTGCAATGAGTTGAGCTTCGCGGGAGTTCTTCGCGAGGGAGATTCGTGAGAGAGCTTCGCGAAAAGGCAGGAGCTTCGCGAAGGCTTGTTGAGCTTTGCGAAATTGGGAGCCTAGCGAAGTTGAGTGCTTTGCGGAGGTCTTTCCAAAGGTAGTTTGCCCAGTTTTCAGAGGCAAAGAGGTATTCATCTACAGATGAAAGTTGAACTTCAACAGAGCATCTACATACAGAGAAAGATTCATTCCTTAATGGAAATCAAGAGACCTACATGTCTATAAAATGTGATTGGATTCCCTTCCAAGAGTAGTGAGCTTAGGAAGAGGAAGAAGGTGATCCTCTCCACCGGCAGTGAGCCAGAGAGAGAGAAACAGGGAGTGAGCCTTGGGAAAGCAGTGAGCTGACCCTAAACCTTGTATAGGCAGTGAGCCTGGGCATAGAAGTGATCTAGCCCGAACATTGTAATCCACAGCTAGTGAAGTCTAGTGGAATTTGGTACGAACCGGCAACTTGTCGGCGTATGTTCCTTGGACGTAGCCCTTAGCGGTGAACCAAGTAAAAATCTTTGTGTCTGCCTGCTTACTTCCCTGCATTTCATTCAAAGCATCATTATCAGGTAAAGGAGACAAGTGATCACAGTAACCACACAAGTGCAAACAAAGTGACCCTTGTAACAATGAGGTCAAGATCTAGTGGGGTAGAATGAAGTTTGAAAAAGAATATCCATACCCTGATTCACCCCCCCTCTCAGGGTATATAGGCCCCTATTGGTCCTAATAATTGGTATCAAAGGGATAGGTTGCTTTTATCAGATTTGTTTGCTCAGACATTGTGTAGTTGATTTGTGTTGATCAATCAGTCTTCTATTATCTCGGTTTGTCATGGAAAAGGGAAAAACATCAAAGAAGAATTAGATGTCAGGTGGTATTCCTCAGTGCGGAAGTGTTTATGGAAGAAGTGTGATTCAACTAAAGGAATCAAATAGCTTGCTGAAGGAAGGCTTGGATGAATCAGATAGGGAAAAGATATATTCACTCAATAATGATGTTGGAACGATTGAAGTACTTAAAATTCAAAGTGATGCTGAAACCACTGATGATGATGAAGTTTCAAGGAGGACAATAGTTGATGTCATTAACATGACAAAGGAAATGGACCGTAAATCGGATGAAGAAGTCAAATCTAAAGAAATCCGGATCATAGTATTGGAGATTGAGGTCAACAAGCTAAGAGGCTTAAATCAAAGGCTTATTGATATAGTTACTGACCTAATAGAGAAGAATGATTCACATGCTGAAGAACTACAGAAGATGGCTAAAATGAAAGGAAAACAAAAGGCTGATGACTATGAATAGAGTTAGAAGTCACATGAAGTTCAGAATCTGAAATCTAAAAATGATGATCTTGTGACACAGCTTTCTGAACTTGATCAGAAGAATCAAAGGCTACAGAAAGAGAATGCATGTTGCTCAGATTCTATTGTTCAAGAAAAATTGAAGGTAAAGGAGCAAAGTGAAGTGGTGGAAAAGCTTACACGAGAATTGGAAGTTGAGATGAGTAGAGGAAAGTATCTCAAGAGGGAACTTGATGCTCAACTTGAATCAAGTAAAGTAAAGATTTAGAAGTTGAAAGAAGAGCTAGAATCAATGAAGAAGGAAATGGAGAAATATAAATATGAAGATAAGCCCAAGTTGAAGGATGCGCTACACTTATTATTTGACCATCCTTTGGAAGGTGATGATAAAATGAAGAACAGATATGCTATTTCTGAAGAGAAACAACAGAATATTTTCTCAGCTCAAATACCAGCAAGCTTCGGAAAAGATGTTATCGGATTTGATGAATCCCCTCCCATGCAAGATAGAAATAGAGCTTTGAACAGTTATAGATGTGAAATAAATCCTATAGGTGCTGGAGATAGGCCTAAGAGGTTAGTTACAAAAATAAGTGACGACATGTGCTATTTCTGTAGGATTCATGGCCACACATCAAGCTTCTGTTCAGAGGCTCAGGAATACATTTCATATTGTGAAAACAGAAAATGTACAAAATCTGAGAATAAGATGATGCATCATGAGAAATCAGAAAGAAGAGTCTCTCAAAGCAAAGCATTTGTTAAATTCTATTACTATGGAAGAATGGGACACACCATGAGTATGTGTCAGGAAGCTCAGGAGCTCAATTTCAGAGGAAGAACTCAAGCTACATCAACATCTCGACATAGAAATGATGAAATGAGGTATGTCTTTGATGGAAGATGTTTCATATGTTCTGATCATGGGCATTTGGCCAGACAGTGTAGCAAGAAGAATGCAGGGAAGGAAAAGGAACGTGAAAGGAGATTCCCGACTCTAGTAGTGTATAATGAGAAATCGTACACTGGAAGACAAGGGGTAAATTGGAAAATAGGATTAGTGCCTCAGGGGAATCACATGGAGCTGAATGAAAGGTGCATCAGTCACCTCCTCTGTCACACTCACAACCTCTCTCTAACAAAGAACATGACCAAATCTGGAAGAAAAAGGGAGGAAATTCTACAGCTGTGAGTAAGGAGAAAGTACATTTAGTGGAGGACCCACCACCAATGAACAATAGGGTGGCGACTCATAAATATGATAAAAGGCAGATAAACAAAGAATACATTGAAAAATTTGCAAGTTGTGTGCCACAACAAGGAGTGGAGAAAAGAGGAAGACCCTTGCAATGGTGGAAGAAGCAAGGGATGATGGAAAAAAGGAGATTCCTGCTCAGAGAAATAATCATGAAAAATGGAATTTTAGTGGAACAACAAAGATGGAAATGTGTACTAGTGGGTTTAAACCCTAAATGGTGAGAAAGGCTAGGCCTACAGAACCTTCATATCAGAAAAAGACTCAGCATGCAGGTAATGAATGCTTAGTCATATGGCCAGAGCATTTGAAGTTGGCCAGGTAGTTGGAGGAAGCACGAAAGGAATCTGATGCGCTCCATGAAAGAATCAAAGGGTTGACCCATCAGGATCAACCACTATCCTCATCTTGAGGATTCAAGAAACAACCCCTCTCCCTATATATATATATATATGCTATTAACTGGTAATTCTTGTGTTTCGGGTTTTAGGGAGATACGATCCATGGGGTAGTGGCATCTAAGGATGCGAAGTGGAGAAGTGTTATGCTCTAGAGTTTCAATTGATTCAAATCAGGTACTAGAGTTGAAGAAGAAAGGGAGAAACAGATCACAATAGGAAGTGATTGTGTTATTAGCTTTATCTCTTGTTTCCTACATCGAGTTCCAACTCAGTAGGCTTAGAGATTTGGTTAATGGCTCAATGATGAGTACTAGATTGGCATAAATCATACAGGTGGAAGATGAGAATAAATGATGCAGGATAAGAATGACGTTTATGGGTATAAACAGTGGGTCTAACCCCAGGAAGTGTTGCATAACATAGGGGGAGCATTCAACAACAAAATCAGTTTCCAGATCCATCAAGGAAATAATTGGATGACTCGGCTCAGGTGTTTCCTATTGAGGAAAGAAAGAAACACAGGGAGAAGCAGCAATAACAATGAATTTCATGCTTATTTATTTTGATCTAACATTGTGGTATTAGCTGACTGTTTTCAGGATACCAAGAAGCTGTGAGAAATAGTTGAAAGGAATGATTCCATTGAACAATGAAACAGTGAGGAATTTCCTGATAAACGTGATGAGGAGGAAAGAATCAAAGGGGGAAGCATAAGTGACTAATGCTGATTTAGAAATGAAAAACATCATCATATTCACAACAATAAAAGAGTTGAGCTGAAATTGAAATGCAGAATATCACTGGTGATTAGTTAGCTCCAGCTCAGACAAGGAGAATGGAATCACTGCAGCAATCATCTTTTATATCTCAGGTTGAGCCGAAATGCTTTGCTGATGCAGCTGAAGATGAAAATTGGGATCGTACCATGAATGAAGAGATAGATCAGACTTGAGAAAAATCAGACGTGGGAGATTGTTTCGAGGCCAGATGATAAAAACGTCATCAGGACAAAATGGGTCTATTAAGAAAAGATGAATGAATATGGCACGATTATTCGGAACAAAGAACGACTGATGTGCAAATGAGACTCCCAAATAAAGAGTAATCAAAGGATGATGAGGCTGGTCTATGAAGAAGACATAAAATTTGGCGGATCTGATGAAGCACAGTGTGACACAGAGAAGGAATGGAACATTCATCTCTCAATCAAAATATGCTAAGGAGGTTTTGAGAGGAATTGGAATGGAAAATTCCAAGGAGATGAAGACTCCAGTTTCTACCCGGATGAAATTATCAAAAGATGAGGATGGTAGGGCAGTTAATATCACAGAGTATATGCAAATTATTGGAAGTTTGTTGTACTTGACCGCGACAAGGCCTGATATTGTCTTCGCCACATGCCGAGCATCGAGATATCAAAGAAATCCCAAGGAAAGAAACATGCTTGTAGTGAAAAGAATAATTCAGTATATCCAGGGCACAGTGGATTTCGGCTTGACATATACTGATAAATCTCAGACAGAGTTATTGGGATATATTGATGCAGACTGGGCCGGTTCAGCGGATGATAGGAAATCAACGTCAGGTGGTGCTTTCTATCTTGGTGGATTGTGTATTTCTTGGCTTAGTAAGAACCAAGATTGCATTTCATTGAGAACTGCAGAAGGTGAGTGTATTGCGGCCACTCAAGCATGCACACAGTTATTGTGGATGAAGCAGCAGCTTGAAGATATGGGAGTTGAAGTGAATTCTCCGATCGGAATCCAGTGTGACAACTCAAGTGCTATAAATCTTAGCAAAAATCTCATCCATCATTCAAGGACAATGAACATTGAGATTAAGTATCATTTTATCAAGGAGAAGGTTGAGCAGGGGATCTTGAAGTTGGAGTATGTTCCTACAGAGCTACAGGTTGCAGACATTCTGACAAAGGCCTTACCCAAGGAACCATTTGATAGGCATCGACTGGCTCTGGGAGTTCAGTCGATTCCCTGCACTTGAAATAGTGTGGATGTGGAACCACCCCCCCTCTCCCCGAGGTATGATGTGATTTTACCTAATATGCTGATATGTGTTCTCTACTATGTTACAGACTACAAAGGAGTGTCCTTTGGGTTCGTTGAAAAAGGGGGAGAAAAGTGTTTGTTAAAGGCGGAGAAAATAGTGATTGTTCAAGGGGGAGACAGTGCAGAGATTTGATAAATCATAATTGATATGGGGAGAAGCTGACAGGTGGAGCAGCCAGAAAGGGGGAGCAATGAGAAAGGGGGATAGTATTTAAAATCTGACGATGCTAGAAGTGATCGATCAAGGCATAGAAATCACGACAGCTAAGGATCGTGATAAAATCAGAACAGTGGTGTTGGAATGGTGTGAGACGGTGTCCAGCTATCATCAATTGGTATCAGTGTGGTTCAACAATTGGTATCAATTTAAGAATTGGTATCTGGTTGGAATCGACAATTGGGGTCTGACATGAAGTGATTCATTGATGAACTTTTCATACTACTCTTGTTTCTCATGCCGAGCATTGCTCATGTGGGCTTAGAGTACGTGTTAAGTGATTCCTTGAACGCTATCAGAATCGCAAGAGGCGAATGGTGGTAGCGGCTAGAAGAAGACTCAGTGAGGTATCAAAGTACAGAAAATCATTCTGAGCAGAGTTGTGAAGAGTTGTCAATAAACCCAAAGGGGGAGATTGTTGGGAAAAAATCCCTCAAGGTTACATTGCAGTATTTTTCGGTTGATTGTGTTTGTTGACAAAGCAGGTTTCCATGGATAATTTTCGAGTTCTCAAGAAGTTGCTGACAATCCTTGTTGACAAAGAACGGTGACAAAGGAACAATGATCTGGAGGCGGTACAAAAAGATCAGTACAAGGTGGCGTCGTTTCCCAGTGTTTGCCAAATTTTTGGGGTCCAAAATTTGGAGTTTGGTGAGCATCGCGAAAAGAGGATTTCCATGAAGAGCATAAATTAATATGGTAAAGGAATGAATTTCGCGAAGATAGGATGCATGGTTTGGAAATCATGAAGACCAGAAAAATGGAGGCGGTGATGCTTCACGATTACGTCAAGCTTCGCAAACGGCAGAGGCTGAAGCGCATCGCGGCGGTGAAGGGCTTTGCGAGGGAGCTTCGCGGCGAAGGCTCGAAGGAATGTTGGGCTTCACGAGGGAGCTTCGCGGCGAAGTCACAAAGGTATGTTGACGGTGATTCTTCGCAACTACGTCAAGCTCCGCGAACGGAAAATTGTCGTGGAGCTTCGTGATTTGGACAGAATTCCGGCAGAAACTTTGGAGCTTCGCGATTTGAGATGATGTGGCGTTGACTTTGCGTGGAAGGGACGAGGGTCGGTGGAATCACCTATAAATATAGGCCGACCCCTTCGAGCGAAGTAGAGAGCATTTTCATAGAAGATCATTCGCTCTCGATTTGCGAAGGTAGTTCGCGGAGCCAGTGTGCTTCGTGAAAGAGGACCTTCGCGGCGGCTATTGCAGCTCCGCGAAAGTTGTGTGCTCCGCGTTGGCTCAGTGAGCTTCGTGAGAGAAGTTTCTTTGCAAAAAGTTGAGCTTCGCGGGAGTTCTTCATGAGAGGGCTTCGCGAGAGAGCTTCGCGAAAAGGCAGAAGCTTCGTGAAGGCTTGTTGAGCTTCGCGAAATTGGGAGCCTAGCGAAGTTGAGTGCTTTGCGGAGGTCTTTCCAAAGGTAGTTTGCCCAGTGTTCATAGGCAAAGAGGTATTCATCTATGGATGAAAGTTGAACTTCAAAAGAGCATCTACATACAGAGAAAGATGCATTCCTTAATGGAAATGAAGAGACCTACAGGTCTATAAACTGTGATTGGATTCCCTTCCAAGAGCAGTGAGCTTAGGAAGAGGAAGAAGGTGATCCTCTCCACCGGCAGTGAGCCAGAGAGAGAGAAACAGGGAGTGACCCTAGGGAAAGAAGTAAGCTGAACCTAAACCTTGTATAGGCAGTGAGCCTGGGCATAGAAGTGATCTAGCCCGAACATTGTAATCCACAGCTAGTGAAGTATAGTGGAATTTGGTACGAACCGGCAACTTGTCGGCGTATGCTCCTTGGACGTAGCCCTTAGCGGTGAACCAAGTAAAAATATTTGTGTCTGCCTGCTTACTTCCCTACATTGCATTGAAAGCATCATTATCAGGTAAAGGAGAAAAGTGATCATAGTAACCACACAAGTGCAAACAAAGTGACCCTTGTAACAAAGAGGTCAAGATCCAGTGGGGTAGAAAGAACTTTGAAAAAGAATATCCATACCCCGATTCACCCCCCCTCTCATGGTATATAGGCCCCTATTGGTCCTAACAGTAAGTCTGGTCATATTGCTCGTAACTGTAAGGAAGATGATCAAGCAGGCAATGAAAAGCCAGCGGTAAGATGTTTTCAGTGTAATGAAATGGTTCATTATTCAAATGAGTGTCGAACGAAGAACTCGACTGGGGGAAAGCAGCCAGACTACAAGTAGAAAGGGGTGGTGAAATCCTTTGCAACAACTTCAGCAGATGTTGGGCCATCGAATGAAGTGGTATCAAGTACACTGTTTGTTTGTTCAAAATATGCCAATGTGTTGTTTGATTCAGGGTCTACACACTCTTTCATTTCTGAGAAGTTTTCTAGTAAATTGGAAATTCCATATCAATATATGAATCCTGACCTTATGGTAAAAATACCCGGATGGAACGTTGAGACAAAAAGGAATTATAAGAACCTTCCTATCCTTGTGTGTGGAATGAATCTACCAGAAAACCTTATTTTTTTCCTCTAGTAGAGTTTGACGTTATTTTGGGCATGGATTGCCTTTCTGTTTATGATGCTAAGATTGACTGTAGAGCTAAAATGGTTTCTTTTTAGAAAGATTTTCAGTTTGTGTATAAGAATGAACTCTTGATTTTGATAACATATCAGGAAGTTGAGAAACTAGTAAAAGATGGAAATGAATGTTACCTTGCACATATTGTTGAAAATAAAGTAACTGTTCAGATTAATGATGTGCCAGTAGTAAATGAGTATCTTGACGTTTTTTCTGATGAGTTGCATGGTATTATTCATGATCGGGAAGTTGAATTTACTATTGACTTAGTTCCTGATTTTAAGCCAATTTCAAAACCCCCTTATCGAATGGCTCAAGATGAACTTTTAGAGTTGAAGAAACAATTGCAGGAGTTATTAGATAAAGGTTTCATTCGACATAGAACATCACCATGGGGTGCTCCTGTCTTGTTTGTTAAAATTAAAGATGGCTCAATGAGACTTTGTATTGATTATAGAGCCTTGAATAATATTACTGTTAAGAACACGTATCCTTTTCCTTATATCGATGATTTGTTTGATCAGCTCCAGGGAGCTCAGTATTTTTCGATGATTGACTTGAGGTCGGGGTACCATCAGTTGAAAGTAAAAGAAGCAGACGTTCCGAAGACTGCATTCCGTACTAGATATGGCCATTATGAATTTGTAGTTATGCCTTTTGGGTTAACTAATGCACCTGCTGTATTCATGGACCTTATGAATTGAATTTTCCATGAGTTCTTGGATAAGTTTGTGGTTGTTTTCATGGATAATATTTTGGTGTTTTCTAAAAGTAAATAGGAGCATGAAAGTCATTTAAGGGTTATCTTGCAAACCTTAAAAGAAAAGAAACTATATGGAAAATTCAGAAAGTGCGAGTTTTGGATACAACAAATTTATTTCCTGGGTCACATTGTTTCAAAATATGGCATAACTGTTGATCCTGCTAAAACAAAAGGTTTTGAAGAATGGCCAAGACCCACAAATGTAACCGAGATCCGTAGTTTTCTTGGTTTGGCAGGTTACTACCGAAAGTTTTTTGAAAATTTCTCACGGTTATCTAGTCCAATGACTAAGCTAACTCGTAAGGGTGTTAAGTTCATCTGGACAAAAGAATGTGATGATTGTTTTTAGAAGATGAAAAGAAGATTGGTGAATTCTCCAATTTTGGCACTTCCTTCCAGGAATGGTGATTTTGTTATATACAGTGATTCTTCATTGAAAGGACTTGGTTGTGTCCTAATGAAGAATGATCAGGTAATTTATTATGCTTCACAACAGTTGAAAACTCATGAGGTAAATTACCCTACACATGATTTGGAATTAGCTGCTGTTGTTTTTGCTTTAAAAATTTGGAGGCATCATTTGTATGGAGTAAAGTGTGAAATATATACTGATCACAAAAGTTTGAAGTATATATTCACTCAGAAAGAATTGAACATGAGACAGAGGAGATGTCTGGAATTAATCAAGGATTATGATTGTAAAATTCACTACCATCCGGGAAAAGAAAATAACGTGGTTGATGCTTTGAGTCGAAAAAGTAATGCTTCATTAACCATGCTATGTTTGGAACGCGATCCTTTGGTTTTTGATTTGATGAACATTGGAATAGAAGTTTTTGGTGCATGAAGTTCTTCTATTTTGTTTCAGGTATAAGTGAGATCATCTCTATCTGACAGAAGTAAGCAAGCACAGAGGGAAGACAGTGAGTTGAAGAAAAAGGTAGAGCTGGTTCAGAAGGGTAAGTTTCCTGAATTCAACATTGATAGTGATTGTGTTTTGAGATTTGAGAAGAGATTGTGTGTGCCTTGTGATTCACAGTTGAAGAGGGAGTTGTTATGTGAAGCTCATAGTTCTCTGTGTTCATTTCATCCTAGCAGTACTAAGATATACAGAGATCTGTGAGAGTATTACTGGTGGGATGGAATGAAAAGAGATATTGCAGATTTTACTGTGAGTTGTTTGACTTGTCAGCAGGTTAAAGCAGAGCGACAGTTACCAAAAGGGATGCTTCAGCCTCTACGAGTGCTAGAGTGGAAATGGGAGAATATATCCATGGACTTTGTTGTGGGATTACCGAAGACATCTCGAGGTAATAATGAAATCTGGGTTATTGTTGATCGCTTGAATAAATCTCCTCATTTCCTTGCCATACGAGATAATTTTTCCCTAGATCAACTTTCCCGTTTGTATCTTAAAGAGATAGTCAGGTTACATGGATTTCCTCTCTCCATTGTATCTGACCGTGATCCCAGGTTTACTTCTAACTTTTGGAAAGTCCTTCAGAAGTCATTGGGTACTGAATTAAATTTCAGTACAGCTTTTCATCCGCAATAAGATGGGCAGTCAGAACGAACAATTCAGACCTTAGAGGATATGCTACGAGCTTGTTCGATGGATTATCAGGGAAGTTGGGACCAACATCTTTCTTTGGTTGAGTTTTCTTATAATAACAGTTTTCATTCCAGTATACAAATGACACCATTTGAGGGATTATATGGGAAGCGGTGTCGAACTCCAACATTTTGGGATAAAGTGGGTGAAAGGAAGCTGATGGGACCAGAATTGGTAGAAGAGATGGAAGAAAAAGTTCAGTTGATTCAGAAACACATGAGAACAGCTCAAAGCAGGCAGAAGAGTAATGCAGATAACCAGAGGAAGGATCTATCTTTCGAGGTAGGTGATCATGTTTTTCTCAAGGTTTCTCCATGGAAAAGTGTGATGAGATTTGGTAAGAAAGGAAAGCTGAGTCCAAGTTTCATTGGACCATATGAAATTCTGGAGAGAGTTGGATCAGTAGCTTACCAAGTGTCTTTAACTCTGAGTCTATCTCAGGTACACAATGTTTTTCATGTTTCGATGATGAGAAAGTATATGCCAGATCCATCTCATGTTTTGTGCCCAGAGGTAGTTTAGTTGGAATAGAATCTATCTTATGAAGAACAACCAGTCCAGATTCTTGACTGAAGAGAGAAAGTATTGCGAAATAAGGTAATTCACCAGGTAAAGGTTTTGTGGAAAAACCACATGGTTGAAGAGGCAACGTGGGAATATGAAAATTCTATGAGGGATAAATACCCCCACTTATTTTGATAAGTGAATAAAATTGCGAGGACGCAATTCCAAAAAGGGCGGAAGGATGTAACATCCCAGGTAAATAAAGAATAATACATTTTCATATTTATTAATATTTGTGAATTAAATATTTATTTTACTTTAAAGGGGTTGCTATGTTCGATAGCGTACCCGATACGCAACAAAGAGTTTTTTGAAATCATACGTTGCACACTAGTAATAAAATAATATTATTTTAAATGTTAGTTAACACGTAGTCGTTGTACTAGCGGGAATGGATAGAAATAACTAAAATATGATTATATATTTTTGTTAAATTTTTTTAAATTTATCTAATAAAGGATAAAGGCTTAAAATACGAAAAGAATTCAATTCTAGGCTTATATACTCTTATTTTCAAGAAAGGTCCACATATCCACATTTGATGGCGAACCGTCATGAAATATAGTTCTGGTCACTCTTATACAATTTATTTGACCAAATAAGACTCTTCTTTAGAATTGGGACATCAAATGTTACTTTGTGTAATTTTTTGGTATTTTTCCGACAAAGTTCATTTTTTAATGAATAGTGTAAAATGTTGTATTTTAATTCAAAACCTCTTTTTAGTCTAATTTATTAAGATGATTAGATAATCTTTTGAATTGGTTTTTAAGTTAAATTAGAATATATTTTTACCATTTAATCCAATAGTGGTCATTGGAATTAATTTTACTTTGAAATTGGACTTAAACTGGTGTCAATCTTTTGATACCTATTGTTTTATAAAAACACGCTATTTGTTTTGACAGCGGGAATTAATTATTAAATTAATTAATGCAACTTATATGTTTTGAATTTTGTAAAATGGAATTCATTTTTGAATTAGGAATATCAAATATAGCTTAGGGGGATGTTTTGGTTTTTTTTCTGAAAAACTTCAATTTTTGATGAATAGTGAAACCGCAAAGTGGTGGTTACAAAATTTGATTTTTCGTTTAAATGGGACTTTACCACTTCTGTGTTTTGAATATCGAAAAACCAATTTAAATAATTTTCATTATTAAGTAAAATGTGGTTCAATGGGATTAAAATAAATTTTCGTGAATAGTAACTTTTATGTTTTATTAATCGCGATTAAAGGTAATTAGTGTAATTTAAGGTAAAAATGATATTATAATAAAATGAAAATATCTTGACACTTGTCATAACCCTATTGGTTGAGTTATGGCAGACCAATACAACCCATGGGTCGATTTTTGGTACCCCATGTAGCCACTTGGGTATGGTAATGACATTTATGCCTTTTATTTAAAGTTAAAGTAAAAATGACACAAACATGAGATGTTTTACTAAACTAATTTTTACATGGGGTTATACAAGTCATATATTTGACTATAAATATTCATTGGAAATCTAAAACGATTTCCAACATCATAGTATTTTTTGTATAATTTTTAAAAATTAAATAAATTAAATTATTTATGTCACAATGATGATGCAGCGATTACCTCATTATTTAACGATTTATATAAAATGGAATGATAATGTAAAATCTAAGACCTAAACATGTCAAAAACCTATTGGATGGGTGGATTTAGAACCCTTATCACCTTATCCTTGAAACAAATCAATGTGGGACCATTAAAATACGAAAACCATTTGAAAATAAAGTAACATTTCTTTACATTCCAAGAGTGCCCCTCCTCTCCTCTTATAAAAGGCCCCCACCTCTACCACCTTACCCACACCTCTCAAGCCTCTGGTTCAGCCAAGATCTGATCATTTTGTCTCTCCACATTCTTATCTTACTCCTTGAAGCCTCACTTTTGGCATAAGTCTTCCCAAGGAAGCCTTTGAGCTCAAACCAACGGGAGTTACCCGATTTTAAGGTAATGTCTTCACTTGAGTAGTTTTGTTTTATTTTGCTTCTCCAACCCCCTAAACTCTTTTTATTAAGTTATTTTGTAACAACTACAGTATCTTCCATATACTAGGATGTTCTTGTAATAAGGATTCGAGCTACACTTACACACACCTATGTCTAATGGTTAAAGAACATACTATTTCCGTGGATGGCGAATTTCTGCCTCACAAAACGATGATTGTTCGATATTCTTCTAACACCTTCACAGGTGGCCATTAAGATGTCACTATATTTATATATGATATATAATATGTTTATGTTTTCCTTAAGCTTCTGTATTTTTCATTTTGGGCATATCTTTATGGTTTCCATTATGGGTAAATGTGATATCTTCATTTAAGGAAGTGCAGACTACCACCCCTTCAAAGTGATTTGATTCGTTAATGCCATATGTGGGATGTATAAAGGATGGATTTAAAGTTATTATATATGATTTTATACTGGAATTATAATATACCTCTATATCATTATTATTTCTTTCCATTAATGTATGTGATAGAAATGAAAGTAGCGTTCATGCGTACGTACGGCTTACCGTCTCCATGAACGGTGCATTTCATTTCTTATCCCCAAATGTAATGTACTATTTTAAGTTCATATTTATAATGGATATATATAATTTATGTTACATATAAATTATAAATATAATTCTGGAATTAAAATATACATACCTCTCATTTTGTTTTAATTCCATTAATATGACAAAGAAATGAAAGTAGCGTTCATGCGTACGTACGGCTTACCGTCTCCATGAATGGTTCATTTCATTTATTACCTCTAAATGATTATGTAATATTATAAATACATGTATATGCTGGATATATATGATATATATGATATCCAAATCAGGAATTTCATTCTGGATATAAGGAACCTTTGACCACACGAACAACATGTAATTGTAAGAAGTCCACTTTCGACTTGAGAACCAAATATCCACAAAACAAACATTATTAACTTAAATGATTACATAATGTTTATAACATTATAATAAGTGATATATAAGTAATAATGAACTTGAAGAAGGTTCTTATTCAAGTATAAATTAACTCAAGTTTATTATTCAGGACATTAAAGAATGATCGAGTCAAGTCGGACCTGAGGTAAGGGACTTCATCTCAATCTCCTTTCATTGAGGCATATTTTGTTTTATACACAACTTTCTTTTATATGGTGTATAAAACCCTTTGAAATTTACTTTTATACAAAAGGAATATTTTTCTACGAAGTGTTTTAGAAAACAAAAAGAAGGAATATTTCTTTTAACATACGCGGTGACAACGATCTTTTCTGCCGCCGCGAGTATTATTTGGTCATCGGCTTCCTCAACAAGCCGTAATGTTTTTAAAATGAAATAAATACCATATACTCTTTTATGTATTTTGGTATTGAAAAAGGATTTTATAAAGGATTTGTTATGTCAATATATTTATGTGATATATTGTGATCAAAGTGTGGAAATGTTTTCTTTCCATTATATTTGTTTTATGTCTTATGATTTTATAATGGTACTTAGACATTTGACAGGTGGTTACGTGATGAACCATATGACGGGTGGTGTCGTGAATATCAGGACAGGTGGTTATGTTATAACCTCCAATTCATTGGTTATGGAAGTCGGCCGTATGGCTATTCCATTAAGTATGTATGGAAGTTGGCCGTATGGTTATTCCATTAAGTGATATGTGTGGAAGTCGACCGTATGGTTATTCCACTTAAGTATGTTTATGTCCCAAGTTACCTTTATATGTTATGTGTTCTTTATATGGGTTTTATGGTAATCATTTGGTTACAAAAGGGTAATTAATGGAATTTTATTCAGTGAAGAGTTTTTACTACTTCATGAAGGTGAAGGTATTACTTTGATAAAGTATACATGGTTTACATGATGTTTGAAAAACTAACAGTTTCCATTCTTTGTGTATCCCTTACTGAGCTTTTTATGCTCACCCCAAGTTTTTTTGAAATGTTTTTCACAGGACTTAATGTGGATAAGGGTCAAGGATGTGATCAAGGGAATGTCAGGCTATCTAAAACATGGAACTAGACATGTTTCTTTTTAAGAGTTTTTATTTTATGGAAACATAGTAGAAGTGTCTACTTTGTAATCTTTTGAGATGTAATAGTTATGATATAATTATCTAAAATCTAAACCTGAAAAGATCCTCAATGGGAATTATTCATTTAATTCAATATTAAGTAAGGATTAAGGCCGGGGCCTTATACACATGGATTACATATTTCTATGAAAATGGGTCCAGAGACAGATCTGAATGATCTGAAGTCAAAATAAGGATATGTTTTCTATTTTAATGGAGGAGATGTGATCTGTAAGAGGATAAAGAAGCTAATTTTATAAGTTTCTATAGTGGAGTCTGAGTACATAGTGGATTATATTGTATCTAAGGAATCTGTCTGAATTAGGAAATTTTTATAGGAGATCGATGTGGTACCTAGTAGTAAACACCCTATAACATTTTATTGTGATAATAATACAACTGGGGCTCTTACAAATGATCCAAGATCACATCAACGAACAAAGAACATACTCTAGAAGTACCAACTATTGAAGGATTTATATCAAAGGGGTGAATTTATAATGAGAATAGTATCCACAGAAGAGAATGTGGTGGACCCCTGGACTAAATTAATATCTCAACATAAGCATGAATATCATGTGAGAGCTAGCGGACTGAATATTATTATTAATTGTCTCTAATGAAAGTGGGAGTCTGTTGAATTTGGTTCCCTTGAACCAATTTTTTTTATTTATGATAAACATGTATTCATTGGATTAATATTAATAAAAATCTTATCACATTATGATTTTTCTTCTTCATTACATTGTATGTGATAATGTCATAGGAGTAGCTATCGCACTAAAAGGTCATGGAGGATCCCCGATATGATGATAACATAGAAGTGAAATAAAAATACTCTTTAATATATATTCAATAGCTGGATGATATCATTTTAATGGATGCAAATGATATAGGCTATCAGGGGTGGAGACTCATAGGAATTTGAGACACCTTCTCGTGGTATATCCCCTTAGTAATGTGTAGGTGGATATTATGAGAATGATTCCCTCCCTTAGAAAATACCATATATAAGTGTCATTGGATGTTCCAATATGAATACTTGTGTATTGTTCATTATAATTTTATATTATTATTACATTGTACTATGAATTTTTCACTTTGATGTATTGGAAAAAACAGTGAAAACATATTTTCGTGATGAGGTAAGATATGTTGGGTGCATCGTGAGTAATACTCCATTAATGAATAATGCGGGAAAGGACTTGTTTCTTCTGATCCATAATAGAATTTGATATCTCACACCCTTTGATGGAAATGTTATAACCCAATATGTCAATATCCATGGTTTTCTATATGCTTGTTCAATTTCTATGAATTCAAAGATTGAGAAATCGAGCACATGGGTTGATTGAAGTTTCTTGCAACATGCTTGATTAGAGATATCGAGATAAAGGGATTATATTACATAGTAAGCATTCGTATTAGGTGAAATTACATTGTGGTATTAACTTCTTTCTCTATGGGTTCCTTAGATTGTTTCTAGATGCTAACAATAGACTTTCGACTGCTCTGCCTAATGCCACTGAGAAAGAGGCCTAGAGGGTCAGACACTAGGTGTATCATGTATCTCAATTAAATAATATATTAATTTTTATTTTATAATTTGAATAAATATTATTCGATGTTTTTTTAATAATTATTCATGGATGAATCATTGGATTTATTTTGACACTGGTTATTTGATAGAATATATTTTTGGCAGAATATATAATAATTATATTTATTACCTATTTTGTGATTATAATATGTACATATTTATTAGTGAAGAATGTTGTAATATTTATTTAATAAATAAATAGTCATTATTCAAGGTTCAATCAATATGGTGGTGGATTGGAAGATCGAGTTAATGTTCCAGTGAGAAATAATTATATTGACTATTATTTGATAAAATAGTATTTAATTATTAGTCACAAGATATGAACATGTCAATAAATAATAATGTTGTTGTTATAATTTGATATGGGGGATTCTCTAGGATTAATAAAATAATTAAGGTACTTGTGAAAGTTAGTTGTTTTTACCCTAGTGAATTAAATACCCTATTATATTATTCTTTTATTAGCCAATCGCTAGCCAAGAAATGTATTATCGTGTTCTGTACAATGAATTTTATAAAAGATCTCATGACTAAAGATTGCATCCCTCTCCAATAACTCTCTCAAGAACGAAAGATATCCTCCTCCACTAGATCAAGGAGAATGCTTTGGATGTGGTTCTCAAGGTGATTGAATGTAGGAATAGAAAGCATAAGAATCTACCGTGCTAGCACTCAGATACTCCTATGGCGATGTTCGGAGATATGCAGAACACATGTGGATCACCGATAGGGGAGATCTACCCTTGATCTGTACAATGCAATGATGTTACACCTAAATATATGTAACTTAATCCATCAATGAAAAAAGAATCACCTTTGAGGAAATTATATTTTAATTAACTTAATTATAAAAAAATTTTGTTGACCTCTCTCTTGGTTTCAGGGGAAATTATTCTTTGTATTAATCCTTGATTCAATTCTGTGGATACAGAAATTCATCATCGTATTGAGCCCATATTGATCATCTATTATGGAAAAATTAATGTTGGGAATAGTCTCTCCCATGCTTCCGCTATGCTCGAAACATTCAAAATTTAACTCCAGGTGTGCAAACATAACTAGATATCAGGCCTAGGTGAATATGAGAAAACCCCCAAAAAATAAACAACATATTCTATTTATAGTTTAGTTATCATATTCATCATTAATATATTTCTAGGTAGAGATAATAAATTCCTATGATGTATTATTCTCACCTAACTACCCAGCCTCCCATGTGCTTCATGGAAATCAAACAAATAAGGGGAAATATTTTATTTCAATCATCATTTAAAATCATCCCTCGATTCAAGTTTCAAAACATTACATTCGATTTCAAAAACCAACATCATATGGTTTTTAGCACAACTCATTCCTTTGAAGGAATAAATTAACTTCATATAAAATCAGAAATCATTTCACACCCTATTTTATCAAGGAATTGTCATTAATGTCCATCCTAAAATAAATAATGCATTTTAAATACATTTTATTGGAGATATTCACCCTATTTAAAAATCCATACCCATGAGGTTCAACAGATATTCACCATACCATTAAAAAACAATATGTAAAGAACTCAAATCAATATTTGGAAATCAATTGGCCATTCAATTCAATGTAAACATGAATAAAATGTCTCAATTAGTAGTGATAGATTTACAAAACCACCTACCACAATCATAAAATTTGGAAACGCCATAAAATAATTCCACAAATATTGAGTAAGAGAAACCTACTGTATAAATAGAAGATATACACACAATGATCAATGAAAAAACCTCTAATCCTTTTCTAGTGATTTCTATAAATAAATAACATGAACTAAGTTGAAAGGATCCAAATCACTAATCACATAAGATAGAATTCCTAAAAACACTTAAAGAACACACCCAAACTAAAATTTGAGTGAAGGGATAGAGAAGATTATGTTTAATAAGGGGAATCAGGTAAAGAGATTCACTAAAATATTCCAATAATTTTTAATAAATCTTGAGTAACATTCTTGGGAAATAAAAATGTCGCTCAGACATTTCCAAATTGAAACCCCCATCACCAGGCCTTAGTCCATTCCATGGTGAATAAGTTTATGTTGTTTAAGTTGTGTCATGGCCTCCAATATTACCAAATAAAACCTTGTTGACCATTGTGGATATGTTAACACCCAGCAGGTTTTACCTTGGAAAACTCCTAGCCTTGGGTGTTTTAGCCAGGGTGTTTCACATTGGGATAACCAATATAAACAAAAACATAGACCCAAGTATGGTCTATCCTTTATTCACTTGAAAAATCCCCAAAATATTTTTAGAATCCAACACCACCAAATATTTAAAAACATAAAATAACCACTTGGGGATTAAAATAGAAAAAAGAACATTTATAAAAGAAAAATAAAGGATGTTAAAAGTATCCTCACTATAAATTATTTTTACCCCCCCCCCCCACAAACCCGAGTTAAGAAAACTGGTCCGCAGATAGATGAGGACATTAATCTCTCATTAATATATCACACTACAACATTTCTTGAGATATCGATATATGTTTCTAGAGAAGCTGAACCAATGGAATAGAACACCCATAAAAAACCTTCATATGATAATCAATAATCAGAATCGACTACTCAGTTATAGTCATACTAGGTTCCACATCATGTTCCTCCCAATTTAATGTATGATACGGTCTCGAAATATATTTTATAATATAATAAAACATTTAATAATTCAGTGATCTATGTCATCAGAGGTGAAGAATCCAAATGGTAGTCCACCTTCCAAATATTCTAAATAACCTCAAATAAGTCCACGTGTCTTTCTGCAATATTCCATTATTTAACATCAATTCTGTTAGTAAACAAAGTCCAGGCTCTCAAAAACAGATGTCCTACAACTAAAAAACAAAATTTCATCGATGTTTCTTAGCATAATATTAATCGTATTAGTGTACTATTAATATTATCTAATTAATAATTTGGATCTTAGTTATCATATCTTGGACCATGGTAGGTCCCATAAGTGAATCATCACTAATATTAGACCAAAATAGTGGAAATTTATAAGGATGAAAATAAATGAACTTAAAAGGTACTATTTTAATGGATTAATGATAGATGTTCTTCGAGAAAAACATGGGAAGTCCAAAATGGAAATCCCACACTCCTCCATAGTGATGAAATCATGGAGCATGTCCTATAGAATCTATATAGCTCATTTTTTATGAATATATATCAAAGGATGGTACACCATACTCAACATAACATGGGACTACAACACCAACTAGATGTATCTCTAAAATTAAGATGTGAACTGGGGATCCATATAAAAAAAATGGCGGATAGAACACTGTACAGTCTAATGATATCTTCTATATATATATATATTTATAAAGCCCTCAACATTGGTTATATCAATTTCTGTAATAATGTGAGATGATTTGTTCAATCCATCAATCATCACCCATATCACATTCATTCCCCAAGTTATAAATATAAACACAGACAAATATTTTATCGATCTCTCATCCAACATAAAAATTAGTATAATAAGGGGTCGATGAAAACCAAAAGGATTTTGATGTACATGCTTGATCAGTTTATATGTATAATGATTAGACATAAAATATGTGATTTCATGCTTTATATTAAACCACCAAAATTCATGGCTTGTATCATAAAACATATTGATTGTTCATGTGTGGGTTGGCCACTAGGAATGATAATAATCCCCCATCATTGCCATCCTTATTGGTGATGGAACAATATAATGGTTTATAATTAAAATGATTCCCTCCAGTGATAGTGACAACTCACCAATAATATCCCCACTACATAAAGAATACATAATGCTTCAAAATTCATCATCAAGCTAAAACTCTTCGAGGATCATCTTGAAAAGAGAGGAGGTTAACTACACACATTCCAAAACTACCAAATTATCATTCTATTGGAATCCAAAATGCTTTTGATAAAATAGTTCCATGAGGTTCCACTCCTAAGAAGTTTCTATCATGACTTTATATGGTATTTTTCTACTAAAATCATTAGTAACAACATCCCCCTTAATATTTTTCTTGTTAATATAGAATTAAAACTATTATATGTACTCTACCCATCAACTCTTATAAAGATTCAAATATTTTTTTGAGAATATATAAATCAATATATAGTTAACAGATTAAATACTAATCCATTCCCTAAAAAGGTAATATCGTTTACTCTTAAGAGAATACATCACATCTATCAGTCATAGATCTTGAGTGGGATAGTTATTCTCATGACCCAAAGCTAATGAGAACCATAAGGCACCACAAGATAATCGTTCATGTAAATTCTACCCAAACATAAAATCGATGTCTCACAAAATACAACATAGCCTTTCGAAGCCTCTAAATGAGTTTACAATAGAGAAGAATTCAAATGGTACTTCAGATTATCATTGGAAGCCTATAAATTTTAATCCCTTTTGAACATCACGCCCTTATAAGTTAGAAATATAAATATAAAATCCAACATTGTAGAATCTTTAACGAACCATCATAATACCCTACTAATCCTAACTAGTTATGAATATCAAATATATTTTATGGTACTTCCCATGAAGTAATAAAATTCACTTCTCATGATTAACTAAGATACCATGTTATAAGACTAAATTCCCTATAACTACACTTCGTGAATCCAAAACATGAATGGGGGTATCTTTTCATAAATTTGTTGATTCCTGAATATGTTTATAACTTCTCTCAAATAATAAACATGATCCTCCGCGATTTTAGAATAAACTAAGATGTTATCCATGAATTCCAAAATGAAATAATTAAGATAATAGTGGAAATTACATTTCCTCGATTCCCTAAACACATTGGGAGAATTTTTTAGAATTAATGGAATAAGAAGATACTCATATTGGCTATACCATATCCTATATGTTGTCTTTGTGATGTTATACTCATTGATCAAAAGATGGTGATGACTAGGCTAATGATCAATCATAGATAAGAAATTCACCACTTTAATATTATCAAACAACTTATTGATTCGGGATAATTGATACATGTTATTCATTATAACCTGATTTAGTTTTAGTAATAAACACACAAGTGAAGAGTTCCATCATCCATGTTTGAAGAAAAGACTTGTGACACCCATGGAAACACACCTCATCGAATTAATAATATAGATATCAAGTCAAATAAATGATGTTTTAACATTATTTATTCAACTAGTAATATATGGTTGGAAATAATATATAAAGGTTGATTCCTAATATCCCAATTGATAGAGATATTTACCACCATAATTGGTGGAAAACACAAAATTTTCGAAGGAAACAAATCCAAAAATTCATTGGCTACTTCTGGAAGGTCACCACATAAATATTTATTCTATGGTTAAAAGGAATATAAGGTTATCCTCCGACCCAAATAAGAAATAGAAGTTACCATCTCGTTTCGACCTCAGAGCACATTCCCCCTAAATAACATATTACTCTCCATTATGGACATAAAAGGAGACACATTGAAGATAAATCTCAACACGAGCCTTATAAGCAGTAAACAATTCCATTTCAAGAATGAAATCAATTGTTTTCATATCAAGAAAATATATTCAAAAAAAATTGATTTCTGATAAATAAAATGAATAAGATGGGTATTACAGTCCTTTATACATACTTTTCAATATATAAATAGTTATTTCAATCACATATTCATGAGATCCATATGATTATTTAATACTTCCACGATGTGGGATGATATGAAAGGATGATAATAATTGTTATAAAATAATATAGTCACTATAGATAAAGTGATAGTTGTGGTATATCTCACATTTCTGATACCTACAACAGCTCCCAATGGAGACTGGTACACTACATAAAGAAGATTTATTCTAGATTCATGCGGATGGAACGCCTTTTTCTTCGAGAATATTACATTGTCACATATTGTGTCGATACTAATGATACCTTACCATTATACAGAGAGATGAAAAATTGAAAAACCAATGTATGTGAACTAGTAATACATAAGATTTATATATCTTTATTGACTTTGTGAAATCATTATTTGAGTTCCTAACTATTTCAGGTTGGAAACAAGTTAATGGCCCTTTACCAGACATTTCATAAAACATTGAGAAAGAATTAATTTTTGAAGAACACCAAATCTATATCAACCAATGATATTTATCGCGATTCCACTTTCCTTTAAATTGACCATTGAAACTAGAATGGGGGTTGGAGGAAATCGTGGTATCCCTGACTTACCAACCAAGACATGTTTTTCCCTTATATCCTTATCTACAACATCATAATAAGTGGTAATGTTTATAATGATGAAATAATATCAGATATCTAATTGAAGAACCATCTCAAACAGTTGGGTCATCATATTCTCATTTTACACCGCCTTAGGTGAATGCAATGAAATTTAGTAAAAAAATTCGTCATACAGAGTCGGTTTTTGGTCACCTTGTTAAAGATCAGGAAAATACATAGAATTAGACAGTACCATATACATATGATATAATTGATCTATAAAAGGTTTTATAATTAATTTCTACTCCCAGACCACATTATTATTTTCTATAATAATAGTATCCCACCTTCTCCTTCTAAGACCTTGAATTTTGAAGATGGAATATCTTAACATAATAGAATGTAGTGTTTCCAAAAAAACCCAAAGTGTATCTCAATCATTCCCAACCAATATTATGCCTCTTAAAGATTGTTCCATCCATATAATCAAACTAGTGTCTGATGAATAAAATCCTGGTCACAATCTATGTAATAAATATTACTTTTATAAATGAAATTACCTTTTTAAATGAGTTATGTACTTTTTTGGAAAATAATATATAAGAAACAAATACACTAATTTGGTTATTTTATACTATTATAAATTATATGCTATTGGATTTAAAATGCCATTAAGTATAATTTCAATTTATTATATGGTTTTGATATAGTGATTTTATGATTAGTATATATTTAGTGATATGATAAATTCCAATTTAAACAAAGGTACTTAGGACTTCAACCAATAGGATTATACCCTATGAAGTCAATTAATTATATATTTAAAGAGGGATAGTATCATTGATATTTTCCCTTGATCAAACCCAAGTAAATATCCAATAAATAAATCATTAACAATACTATTTATGTGAAATTCTTGAGATCACCTAGATCATGGACCAAACCGTTTTTACAGAACAATCCCCAGAAAATCACACCATTATACACCTTACACTTAGAGAATTTGATGGTGTAATAAATGACTATGTATCTAGAACCTGATAGTATAAATTTTTATATTCTATTTAAAATAAAATAATTATTAAATTTATACCATTTTTATAGTTAATATATAAATAATAAAATAATGAGTTTGATAAAATTTTTATTTTTGTATGATACATATCAAATTGTATTTGTTAGAAACATATCGATTCAATCAAGAAACTAATTTTAATGAAATAAATAATTTCAAGAAAAAATAGTTTTTTAAAAATATTATTAAATTATATTTATTAAATATAATATATAATATATTTTTAGAAAGTAAAATGTAATTATTATAAGTGTATAAAAACTATTATTGTCAAAAACAACTATTTTTTAATAAATGGGGATTTTTGATTTAAAAGTGTAGATTATAAAATGTAGAAAAATATTTGGATAAAATAAATATTAATTATGAAATTATCATGTATGAATTATTCAATGGTCAAATTTTCATAATTTTCTACGACTGTCGAATGTTTTCATAAAAAAATTGGGTATAATTATACGGTATATATTATAACATCAAAAAATAAAAAAATTAGGGTAATAAAAAATATAATTAGTATCCCTGAAAAAACTATACTTAATATTTAAAATAATTTTTTTAAAGTTATTTGATCCATTTTATAAACCCTTAGTGAATCCTCTAAAACCTATATCACATTTTAATGTATTAAAATCAATTATTTTTAAAAATGTCTCAATTCTGCATCACCAAGAGTTTTGTTTCAAGTATATCTGTTCATATCCTTATAAAATAATTTAAAACACTCCTCTTTGGTTGAAAACATGGGAAAAACTATGGTATGGTTTGTAGTTTTTAATTACTTTGTCATATATTGTTCAAAACCAATGTTTGGAAATTAATAATGAATTCAACTAACTTTTACTATATAAACCAACCAAAACTCTCCTTAATATTAAATCAAAACCATTCTATTAAAACTTGAAACCACCCTTACATCTCTTGATACCTACCAAGGTTCCCCATAGGTATTAATAAGCTTCTCCTATGATTTTAGAAGTTCCCTCTTAAGGTAATATATCATCTCCTTCTCTTCTTTATTCATTACCCTTCTTTATATTATTCCATTTGTTTTAAAATTATTTTTTTGTAAAATATTTTTACAAAACTTTATTATAATAATAATTATTCCAATGTAATTATAGACCCCTTTCTATCTAATTCTCCACTCCTTAAACCATTATTTTCACCATTTATGTTTCTGAAATTATCCTATGATTTTCCAAGCTAAACATTTTTATAGGGAATACTCATATCCATTTAAACTCAAGGGTATTTTAATAGATTTACTTATGCTTTTTTTATTAGTTATTTATTTTTATATGACCTTAACTCTGTAATTTTGGTGTTAAAATTGATGTAATGAAACCTTATGTTGTATGATATATGTGACACACTTATGCATATGAATGATAAGAAAGTGATGGATGGGCCTGAAATTATATAGTCGTTCAATGCATTGGGTAATGTTTTTATCTCATTAAATGTTATATATGGTGCCCTATAGTTTATCATTATCAAAATATGCTATTTTATCTTAGTATTTATCCTTGAATTATATTTGGGATTTCATGTTTTCTGTTGTTTCCACATTTCTATGTTGACATTATGTTATCATTTTATATCTTGCCTCATTATTCAATATTATGATTCTCACCCCTCTTATGTTACCTTCATATGCATCCTTTATATCATGTATTATGTTACCTTATTATGTACATTTATTGTTCCCTTATTATGATTTATAGTTTTCCCTTTCTTATGTGTGTCCACATGTTATCCCGTGAATTATTAGAAGATTCATGGAATATAAGAGCATGTTATGAAGTTTTAGTATATTTTTTATTAATGTTTCCATTTGTTCTTCTATGTACATAGTTACTCAGAGAAACTAGACCTCATGGTATTTTACAGTTGTATTAAATGTATCTTTATTCAATAAATCATGAAATTGTTTTTCACAAATATTTGTTGTTATAGTTTCAATTATAGGAAAGGATATAATTTTGATTAGGAATAGTGAAATATAGTAAAATATTTATGGATAAGAAAAAATATAGTAAAAACATTTAATATTTTATAAGCTATATATTTAGTGGTTTCCAATCAGATACATCCCTCTATATATACTGCAACTTGATGTTTCTTGGACATAGTTATACCTAGGGGTAATAACCCCAAAAAGAGCACATTGAGTTAGAAATTATTGTTAAATGGGGCATGACAATGGTCCCTGTTACACATCTAGTTTAAAACTCAAAGGGTATATTATTTTTTAAATATTTATGATCAGTAAGAATATTTATTAAACAAAAAAATACTATATGATTTTATATTAGTAAATCAATAATGTATAACTTATATTGAAACATAGATATTCATAGGATAAAGAATATATGTCATTTATAAGTTATACCATGATTTTTCATAGTTTCCCTTTTATGTGTTTAATTTTTCTAAAATACTAATCCCAGAGTACACTTTTTATGATTTATTTTTTTATAAAAATATTAAATAGTGAAATGTAGTCTTATCATCCATGTTTCGACACATTCATTTTAATCACGCAAGTTTAGTTTCACTCTTCAAGAACCACCTCAAAAAATGAAAGTTGATTTATTAGGGAAGATGGAATTTTTTTTAATTTTTCTATCCCAAGAATATAAATTATACCATATTTAAATTTATCCGATTAATTTACCAAAAAACCCCTTATGATACTTCCCATAGTAGAATTATATTTTATTGTAGGAATGGATTGAAATTCCCTCTATAGAGCAAAAATAATTTTTTTTAATAGAATGGTATCATCCTTGGTATCACAAATCTCTTTCTGATTCTTTACAAGTGCATAGAGGAGGAAAAATATTATTGGGTATCATCATCTCAGCGATGGATATTATTTCCATATGAGCATGTGTATCTAGATAAAATGATTGGGATGATTGAAAATATGATTCTTTCCCAAATTCCCATTGTAATGGAATATGCAGATGTATTTCCTAAAGAACATCTTGGTTTACCACCAAGGAATGATGTTGAGTTTTTAATCCATATTATACACTTATATTTTACGATATCCAATGAACCATATAAGATATCCATTTTTAAACTTATGAAAATGAAGAATCACCTATTAGAGAGTCTAGATAAAGTGTTTTTACACCGAACTGCTTAACCGTGGGGGAACCAATCCTCCTAGTAACGAAGAATTATGGGTCAATGCACATGTTTATTGATTATTGTAAGATCAATGTGGTCATGATAAAAAATAATTATCCACTTCAATAAATTTATTACTTGTTTGATCCACTATGTGAATCACAATACATCTAAAGGGTTAATATATAGTTGGGATATCATCAAGTAAATGTGAGGAAAGAAGATATCCCCAAGGATAATTTTTGTACAATGTAAAGACACTAAGAGTTCATATTGATACAATTTGGACTCACTAATTCTCTTGAAATCATTATTAAATTTATGAGTATAGACATTACGGAATACCATGATAAATTTTTTTAGTCTTTATAGATGATATTCTTATTTGATCTAAATGAATGGAGGAAATTGAGAAGATTTTAATTGCTGTTTGGAAGACTTTGGGAAAGTAAAAGTTATATAAAAAGTATTGTAAATGTGATTTTTTTGAATTATGTAACTTTCTTGGAAAATTTTATCACCAATAGAGGGATATCTATGGTTCTGTTAAAAATATATGCAAACAAAGGATGGATGAGACCAACATATGTGAATGAAATCCATAGTTTCGTGATATTTTCATAGTGTTTTAATTTATTTCTGAGAAACATTTCGTGAGTGTAAATCCCACTAAACAAGATTAATCATAAGTTAGTCATGTGTTTTTGTACTAATGAATAAAAATAAATATTTAATGAGATAAATAAGAGGCTAATAACTAAACATGTGCACACATTACCCACCAGTGGGGAAAGACGTGTGATCAATAGTGATGCATCCAAAAAGGTATTCAGTTAAGTACTCATGCAAGATGAAAAAGTGATATATTATACCTTGAACCAATTAATGACTCATAATAATAGATACCCGATACATGATTTATAATTTGTATCAATGATCTTCATATTATATATTAGGCCCCATTATCTCTATGGAGAAAAGTTTAACAAATATAAGAACCATAAAACCCTCAAGTATATATTCTAAAAAATGAGGTTAATAATTTCTGATAATGTCGGTTAGAGATAACCATGGAATTTTAATTTTCTATCCATTACCTTCCTAGGAAGTCAAATAAAATGTCTCAGATTCTCTGAGTAAAAAGGATCTTATAACCTACTACATGATAAGGATTGAAAGGGATCCAATATTCTTTTACATTAAATAGTTATTTAATAAAATAATAAAAGGATCTTCTTCATACCTTTCTGAAACAACATCTCAACCATATATTCTTGAGAGGATTTTGGTAGACAAGAAAAATGACAAGGCACTACAGAAAAATTAGTGGATAGTCTACAGTTAAACTTTAATAATATGATGTTATATATTTGGAACCTGGATATGTGTCCCATAAAAAAACTAAATATGTAACTTCTAAATGATGCACATATCATATCCTTCCCTATTAATATAGAAATCACTAAGATGCATATATATTTCAAGAAAAAATTCTGTTGGGATAACAACAAGAGGAATATTTTAGAGTTTTTATCTTGGTTCTTATTATGACAATAATTCAAGGTGGAATGAAATAATTCTAATTCTACGATGCCACCATTTCCTATACTAATATGGAATTTTTCAGACATATCCATATATTTCATTGAAAGAATCCCCAAGACACTAATGGAAATAACTATTTATGGGTAGTAGTTGACCTCCTTATAAATACAATGAATTCTATATCTATAATGGAATATTTATCCTTAATCCAACTCATAATTCTATTCAAAATTTTTTTTTTTTTAATTTCATGGTGCACCACTATCCATTATATCTGATTGAGATCTTAGGTTTACCTCAATGTTTATGGTAATCCTCTAGTAAGCGTTGAATATAAATATAACCTTTAATATTTTTTATCATCTAAAGATAGATTTAAGGTCATAAAGGTCCATTAAAAATCTATAGGATATGCAGATATCATGTTCAATTCATTTCCATGGATGTTGGGACCAACTCCTTCCACTTGTAGAGTTCTCATATAGAAACAATTTCCATTCAATCATTCAAATAGAACCTTATGGGGATTTATATGGGAAGAAGTGTTAGACTCCAACATGATGGGATGAAGTTGGAGAGAAGGAGATAATGGGACTAGATATTATCCATTATATGATATATAGGGTTCAAACCATTCCATGTAATATGAAATCTACATAAATGCGATAAAAAATCTATGTAGAAGATCATCGAAAAAACCTGGAGTTTGAGGTCAAATATAAAGTGATCATTCATATAGAATTATGGAATAATGTCATGAGGTTTAGGAAGAAATGAAATCACATTCCTAGATACATTGGACCCTTTTATATCTTTGATCTCATTGGAGTGGTGGCCTATAAACAACCACTCACATCTTACCTATCAAAAGTACATGATGTGTTTCATTTATCCCCATTGAGGAAATATATAGAAGACCCCTCATCTATACTAAATCTAGAGGCGATACTAATTGGGAATGATCTTCAATGTGAGGAGAATCCATCGGATATATTACATCACAGAGCGAAAGTTCAATGATAACAGGGAAACTCACATAGCCAAACAATTTTGGCGGAACCACAATTTTTAGGAAGGGACATTGGAATCAAAAGAGGGAAGAAAACTGAAGTACCCACGTCTCATTTAGTCTGTTGGTTAAAAAAAATTAAGCTGAAATTTATAAAGGGGGTATAATGTAATGAACCAAAATTTTATAAATGAAAATCTCTTCTTAAATTAGTAAATTATTTATTTTGAAACTATGTTATTGAAACCAAATGAACTGATTCGGTTATTTTGGACCATTATAAGTTATATAATGTTTAATTTAATATACTATTAATAATTCTAATCATTGACAGTAAATTTATTATAAAATAATTGATTGATTTTTATATATTAAGGTATGTGATAATGTCCAGTTAACATAGACAAGGAAAACAATGACATTGACTTGTAGGGTTTTACCCTATAAATCCTCTTTATCTAATATTCTGAGGTAGATAGAATCATTGTGATTTTCCCTTGAACAAGACCAAGTCAATATTAAAAAACCAATGCATTAATGAAACTATGTATGGGATTAGCACAAGCTCATCGTGATGATGACCCAAACCATGTTTTTCGAACCTACCTAACAAAATTTCACCACCACACACCTTACCTTTAGAGAATTAACTGGTGTGATAAATGGATATTTATCTGGACCCTAACAATTTGAATTTTTATATTCAAATTATGATAAAAATAATGATTGTATTATGTACCTTTTTATTATTCATTTTTAAGGGATTAAATAATGGGTTTGTTAAAAATTAGATCTTAATACGAAAAAAAAACATATTTTATTTTTTGGAAATATATAGCATCAATAAAGACACTCCTTATCATGAGTTTAGGAATTTTTGGAGTAAATTTTATTTTATCAAAATAATAGTATTAAATAATATTTATTAAATATAAATGATAATATAATTTTTTTAAGTGAAATGTAATTTTTATAAGTATTGGAAAATTTATATTGACAAGAAACATTATTTTTTAGTTAATGTGGATTTTATATTTAAAAGTTAATATTCCCATAGTTAGAGAATTGTTTTTAATAAATAAAAAGTACATTTGAAATCAAATCATCGAAATTATCTAATGGATAATTTGTCCAATTGTTTTTTTGATAGTCGAGTTTTTGGGTGAAAATTAAATACAATATAATTATATTATATGTATTATGACATCATAAACGAATAAAATTTGATCTAATAAATATAATAAATAGTATCCATGTCCAAAAGTTTTCATTTCTTTTAAAATAATATGATTTTGAAGTTATTTGATTAATTTTATAATCCCTTCATCAATCCACCAAAACCTATATTAAATTTCAATGATTTAAAAACAATTCTCTATAACAATGACTCACATCCACAACACCATGTGTATTATTTTAAGGATTTAGGTTCTTATACTTATTAAATAATGAAATCCACTCCTATTGGGTAGAAAACATGGTTAAGAGCCACTAGAATGATTTGGTTTTGACTACATTATAATATATCATCCAAAACCTATATATGAAAATTAATAAAGATTTATCCTCCCTTTTTATTTATAAACCCTAAGAACCACCCCTTATTCTTCACTAAAAACACTTGGATCGTGAATTTACTCAAAAATTAACTCTATATATCCCTTACAAGGTTCCACCAAGTTATTAGTAATCTCCTCCAAATATTTTAGATGTTCCCTCTCAAGGAAGGGGACCATCTTCTTCTCTTCTTTATCAAAACACCTTCTTTATATTATTGCTTTGGTTTTTCAATTTATCATTTTCCAAAATGTTTTTAAACATCCATATTAATAAAATTATGATTAATATGTATTGGAAGACCCATCTCTCTCATTCACCACATCTATAAAACTTTATGTATACAAATTATTCTTCCTAAATTATCCTTTGATTTTCCATGTCAATCATTTATATTGTTAATGCCCATGTTCATTTCCACTTACGTTTATTCACATAGTTTTTTCAATAATTCATTTATTATGTATATATATTTAAACAACACACAATTATTAAACTTTGGGATAAAATTGATGAAACAAATTGTAATGTTTTATGATTTTTGTTGAACACTAATGCATGTACATGATATAAAAGTGATTGTTGGGATCAAAATTATATAACACTCCAATACACTGGTTAATTTTTTTATCTCATGATATTCCATGTATAGGGAATTGGGGTAACCCAAAGTGCACTATATTATGTTGTCTTGGTGGTTATCCATGATTATATTTATGATTTTATGTTGTATGTTATTTTCAAAATGCTATTATTTTTTGTTTTCATGTCATATCATTCCCCATTATTCATGAATATTATTCGTAGCCCTCTTATACTACTTTGGTATAGGTCTTTGATCACATGAATTTCTTTACCTAATGTGCAAATTTATTTATTCGATTAATTATCTTTATATCTCATCCCTTTCTTATATACATCCATAGGTCATCTAGTGTGGTTTTATAAGATCCATGGAATATCAGATCATGTTATAGAGTTTTTTTGTATTAAATTTTTTGTGTAAATATTTTTATGCTATGTACCAAGTTAGCCAAATAAACTAGGCCTCACAATCCTCTGGGGTTGTATTAAGTGTATCTTTATATAATAAATCATGAAATAATGTGTATTAAAATATGTGTTGTCATAATTTCCACTATCATCTCTTTTTGGTATATACTCTACACCATGAACATTAATATGAGCACCTGCTTGGCCCATAGCATGGAAAAAATTCACCACTACCTGCATGAGATTCTTCTCAACTGTAGGGATTTCATTTCATGGTTCATCATCAGCTTCCTTATAATGTCTGATCAGATCTATCCTTGGGGATATGGTACTATATAAGTTCAATAGGTAACAATGAACCATTGTTTACGAGACACAAGAACATAAACTCAATCAATTAGAAATAAACATGGGAACACAAATATTTTATCAATTATTGGAAAAAATATAGAATCAAATCAAATAAATTCTATAGTGAATCACTTTCCTAACAATCCATGGTAACTTAAGGCTCTCTCTAATGGGATAAGGTAAAAATCTCACAAGTAAAAAACCCCTTGAGTCCTAAAAATCCCACCTCTTGTCTACCAAGAAAACCCAAACTGTATATCGACATTCATGAACAGACATAGCCTCCACATAATACTAATTTTTCGTTAATCAACCCAAAAACAAGATAAAACGGTACATGAATCAATGATGACATGTCTATATGGGTGATCCCAAATGCTACATGCTATAGACTATATCATAGGCACCAAAACCATTCAAGATGGAATTATTTCACCACCTTAATAACTCTTAAATATGAAAATAGTGGAAGGAAAATAGAAACATCCAGTATTACAAACACCTGTCAAGAGAATGGTACTACAATTAGAAATGTAAAAGTCCAAAAAAGGTATGTCATCCTGATTCACCACATAACCATTAATGATATCATCCCATTATCTTCCTATAAAAAGTGGATCATGTTCTCCACCAGTCACCTCTAACTCCCATAGTACCATTATCAAGAACACAGACGACCTCCAAATGGTGTTTTCCCTTTTCATATTCCTATAATAAGAATGACTACAAATTCCTAACAGAAAACATAGGGTGAAAGATACAATATCCTAGTAGGATCTCTCTAGGTATTTGATTAGAATTACTTATCAAATTGACCAAATGTGTCCAATTTTAAATTAAAAATTACATGGGTATATTTTCACTTTTCAATATAAATAACACTCTCAAAATATTCTAATAGTGAGTATAATTCATGTAAAAAAACAAGATTTTCATTAAAACATGAATGAATTGGTATTTTTTATCAATAAATTTATGAAGAATAATTGTTATAAAACATTAGAACGTATAATTGTTTTCTAATTATACAACCTTTTTCATCTATTTTTCTGAAAAAGGAATGTAAAAATTAATATAATTTTTCACACCCTGTGGAATTTTTGTATCATACATTAAAAATGGATCCCATCAACTTGAGAGTACCTTTACACATAATTCTAGGTTTATTTCTAATAGATTTTACATTATCATTTATTTTTATAAAAACCCAAATTTGGTCCAATGATATTTTTTTCAACAATTTATGGAACAATGTTTCAAGTGTAACTATTACCATGTTAGCTTATCTCTTAATTAATATATTAAATCCAGTATTTTTTTCGTAAATGATCCAATAAATGAATATTGATAAACATGAGAGATTAGAACTATGTGATCTCTGTATTGAAACCTTATTCTAGACCATACTACTGATGAGAAATTTATAATAATATTATTTATTTCAACATTATTTTTCATCTTTTGAGATATAGGTTTTTCACTATCAGAAACCACCTATTAAAAATTAATTTTTTTAGAGTTATCACCATCAGTATAGGGTTGATATTTTACATTTTATCACTAATCAATCAAGATATATTCCTATTATTTTGAATATCTTCCTCAAAGAAAACTACACTTAGATTGGTATTAATCAGTTGTATTTCAATAATTCTTTCTACATACCAGGAATCCTCCTTGTAATGTCTCTTATTTTAGAATGTGTACCCTTTTTATTATTCAAGTACCATAAAAATTCACTTTACATTAAATTTTAATCAATTTTATCTAGATATGAGTACATAAAATTTATGATGCAAGACACTAAAATGATTTTAATGTAACTCATGACTGGATTCTTTTTTTGAAATTTTTTATAAAATATATAATTTCTTTTGGATTAAAAAATCATATGTTTTAAAAGTAAATATTATAACACAATATGTCCCTCTGAAATAATTTTTATCTTCCAAATTCAATAAGCATTATTCTATCAAGTTCCGAAAAAATTTATTCAATATTTTCGAAACCCCATAATTTTTTTTCTATAATGAGATCTATATGGAATCCTCATCTCATAATTTTAAATATAGGATATAAAATCCAACCATGTTTAATCCATCCTTTTTGGATATAAATTTCATTAATTTAATTCCAATACTTCTTGAATATTCTTTTATAATTATCATGAACATAACCACTACTTATGAAGTATTATTTAATAAAGAACATTTTTGTCTTTAAATTAAAATAATTAATGAGATTGACAAAAAACCCAACTTTTTTATATTTATTTCTCTTGTTATTATGAAATTATAAATGAAGTAACTCAATTAGCCTTATTGATTGTGTCTCGACTCTCTTTTTATTTCCTTAGATCATTATCCCATTTTGACATGCTTCACACAATAGTTATCTATAACATCTCAATGGAGGTAAACACACATAAAAATATATTTAAAAATTGAACTCAGATTCTTTTAAATAATATTTATAATATTTCTCTTCCAAATATCACATATAAGAGTAATACTAAATAGGTTATTATTGAGTGTATAAAAAACTTATTTTTATTAAATTTTAATGGATCGATTTCAAAAATTCCAAATCCATAAATTCTATATGAAATTTAATTCATAGAATTCACTTCTCCACTATAATAATCCACTAAAAATATATTATTTTGTACATCTTGATATATGTGATAAGAAACCAATATAAAGATTCATGGGTCTTTTACTCTTACTAGATATCATTTCTACCAATAAAATCAATGATTTTTCATCTTTACATCTCTATTGAATCATATAGTCTATTTAAATTAATTTTTAACTAAATTCATGGTCAATAATTATTTATAATAGTGACCATTCTTTTCATACCTTGCAAAAATATCCTTAATCCCTTTAAACATATTTTTTTCTAGTATAACAAATGATTTATATTTTTCAATTTATCTCCACACAAATATGATTCTCTTATTATCTAATATGATCCCTCTAAAATCAAGCTTATATTAATTTCATTAGAGATATATTTTTTATAGAAAATAATAATAATTTTTTCTATAAGTTCCAAAAAACCAACTATGAGCCCTAATTTTCGATCATTTATAAAATTGATGTGTGTGAAATTATAAATCTAGTTTCCCTTTCAGTGAAAAATCAAGCATAATTTACACAGTTTCTCTAGAAACAATATTATTATAGTAATTATATTAATGTTTTTTATAGTATACTTCCTTTTAGTTTTTTTTTCAACATAGGTTTTCAAATAACATCTCAGGGAATTCTCATTATTATGTTGTATAAGTTTAATATTTTCAGTTTTAACTCATCAAAATGTTACCAGAATATACATATAAGATTTATTTGTACTCTGAGGAAACACATCCATTACTTATAAATCATTTCAAAAATAATTATTTATATTGAAAATGGTCTTCTTACTCTTAATAAATATTTATTCATCATTATAATGTTATAATCGTTGATTAATCAACATCTTCTTTGATTATTATATATTTATTTTTTTATTTAGTAACACTAAATATGAGAAGCTATATATCCTCAATATACTCATTTACCTTAGTAAAAAACTAATCTTAAACCTTATTAAACTTATAATCCTTATTTATTAAATTTTTATGTTCCATATTGATCTATATATTTCATTTTAGGTTGAATTCATGTTTATCCTCAATATATGAATCTTGTATGTTTCATCACCTTCTTATCTTCACTACGAGAGTTTCCTTCTTAGTGTTCAATATGTTTCATATGATTGGTGAATTTTATATCACATTCCACCTCTAAATATCCAATTTAGGAAGTATTGAATTTTTTATCATTTCATCTCATGCTTTTATTATTACATTCTAGTTTCTTGTAATTATTTTCGAAAAATTTATTATACCTTCATTCATATTTTCTCTTTGAATTCCCTTACAGGTTTTCTTATTATTCATTTCCATCCAAATATAAAACATTCTTCATCATGGGAGAGTATAAAATAAAATTTATAATTCCTTCACATTTTAAACATTTATCTGTAATATTTTTTTATATTTTTCTTTTACCCCTTTGAGTTTTTTAGTTATGATATCCATGGTTTTCTTAATTCAAATCACTCTCCACATCATCCCCAAAAATGTATCTTAGAGAATCAAATTTTTCAATATCCTTGAAATATATCATGTTTAGTGATTTTAAATCCATTTATTTTTATCATTATTCACTAAATTTATACCTTTTCATATTTTATAATCTAAAATATTCATATATATATCCTCCGCTGTAAGGATTTCCATATATTAAAAATCAAATATTGTAGGAACATATCTGACTTATAAGTTTCTCATTAATATTCTAATAGATGTAGATCCCTACATAATGCCTCTAAGATATCTGATGCGACTAACTACCACCTTCTCCTTGGTGAACTAATTATCTAATGTCACATATTTAACCATTTAATGATTATTAAATCTAGTTCCCTGTATTTATAATTTTACTTAATCGGTCATGAAATTCCCATCATAATTTATTTATCTTGTCCCAAATCTTAGTATCTATTTGCAATGAAATTAATTTGGTGTATACTAAATCATTAAAATATTATAATTTCACATATTTATCCATTCCATATATCTAATAATTTACCTTATCTGTAAAATTCATAGGTCAATATCTCTATATTAATTCATAGGCTACAATAACTACATCGCTCACATACATTCTCGGTGGGAGTATAAATGGTATAATATATTTCATTCAACCATTAAATTTCATTATATAGAAATGGAACTCCTCTTTTATTTATATAAATATATTTCTCCACAAAAATCAAGAATATTATAGTCATTGGGGGACCTCATTTTTTCTAATACTACATGTTGGGTCCATATCCTCTATGGTACCATTGATGGGGGTAGGTAGGTGAATTATTTGTACCTATTACATTTTTGGAATTATTATTTTAGAGTTTAATTCATTTTAATGTTTCATGTAATTATTCACTCTATAGATCCACTTCGATACCAAAATGAATGAAATACAACGTATAAGAAAAACAAAAGGATTTTTATAAGGTATGAACATGGTGTAAGATCCTACTCATTGTTTGTTTTCACTGTTGTTTAGTACATGGATTAATTTATTACTATAAAATTATAGTTTTCAAAAAAGACTAAAATTGGAATATAATAGTTGACCACTTATCATCCACATCTCAATGACGTTTTTTCTCACCCACTTCTTATTATTTGAATGCTGAATTTTTTAAAAAATAAGTTTATATTTTTTGAATCATCCATTTCAATAGGATGAATCAAACCATTAATATTATTCTGGATTATTCACCATGAAATAAGTGATATTCTTCTATATGGTCCCTGACTATCGGAAAAAATCAGGTAAAGAATTAGTTTTTAATCCCTCCACTAACTACTTCAGATGAAATTGCTCAGGAATCACAGCCTATATGCATGTCAGACATCGACCATCAAAAATATTATATTTTATTATTTCCTTGAAAATGGATCTCTTTCATTGAGGTTTGGGTAGATTATATAGTACAATTTTGGAGTTTTTATTAAAAAATGGATGTTTTGAGTTAGACAATATCTTGTGCATGGTTTGTGCATTGTTTGGGAAATTGTGCAGTTCGATTTGGGATATGATTCCGTGTTTGGAACTTTAAATGCATAAAGGTGTTTTATAAAATGTTTTTGAGTTTTCGGTTGGCATTAATAATTATGTATGGTGTTTTTCATTTTATTTTTTAAAGTTTAATTTAGTGAACATGTGTTTTTGTGTGATTTAAAAAAATTAAATATCATGTTTTGGGATATTTGGAATAGTTCAGGAATATTGGTTTGAATTTTAGATTAATCAATAGTTTTCCATTATAAATCATTTTTCATTGGATTAGGAATTATTTTATTCTTTTTTTTACGTGTGTGGTACCTTGTTGGTCTAATTGATATTTTAACAGATTTTCAAATACAAGTTTTGGGTGATTGTGTTTTCATAAAATGTAATTATTCCTTGTAAATTAACAAGTCCCATTTGGAACATTGAAAAATGATGTTTGAAAGTGAACTCTTCCCCCTCTATTTAGGAATTCCTCTTAATTAATCAAAGGTGATGACTATTTTAATGCGTGATTTGTCACATGTTCCTAGTGTAATGGATTTTTTGTGGTTATGTTCCATAAAAATGGGAATGTGATTAAAGAGGGACATCAACGGTGAGAGGATTAATGGGGTTTGGATAATTAATGTGTTATGTTCGTGTGTGTTTTCTTGATAAAACCTCAAGATAATTTAGAATATATAGCATGGAAAATTTTAGGTACGTATTTGGGATGACTATGACTAGTACGCATGATGATACGAAAGTGGTTTGTCCAAGTATCATCTAGCAGGATGGACGATATAACAGAAATTAAAAAATTTATGATAACTGGATCCCACTAGGTAATATGGTTTTCCCCTACTAGTGGATCATGCATGAGAATGATGGTTTTCGGGAGTTTTATTTCATGTTTCACTATGGTATGAGGATCATAGTTCCTCAACTATCACTAGATTCCTAGCGATTGAACAAGGTGCTTATGATGTGATTTTCATCTCAGTTGTTTCATACATGATGTCTCATTTTTGTAAACCATCTTTTACCCTAAATTGGTTTCCTCTTATTTTTAAATTTATATTCCTTCTTGGAATATATTTTTTAAAATGTATTTTAAGAGAAACGATTTTTTCTATAATGCATTCTTTTATCTGTGGAATTCCAACTTATAATCTTTGTGAAGAAACATACTCCATATTTATAGTTTCATATTCCACTTGACATGGACCTTTCTTGGATTGAATGAGGTTTTCTGATCAGTGGTGAACCATGAGGTCACTTGTGGGATGTTTAGTTGTGCAAATTTATTTTATTTCCACTACTACTATTTCTTTTTTTTATTGGTTTATATTTATTTATTCACCAATGGTGTATTGTTTAAACCATTCCCAAATTTTTTTGACACATGAAACTTTATTCCATCCCATGAGGACTAGGAATGCCCTTGGGTCATTGTCACGAGTTGACTTGTGTGACTGGCTTAGTGTTGACCTAGGTTGGTTCATGAAAAAATGGCATCAGAGTTGTCCCTTGTTATTTTGGGTGTTACATAGCATGGAGAATAGGATTTTCATGACTAAAGAGTTAGGTGCAGGAAGAAAATCAAGAACCCTTCCTCATCTTAAGCCCTGATTTTCTAAGGGTATGTCAGGATTTGAATTTTTTTCTTTTGTTTGGTCTATGTGGATATAGAATGACAAAGGAAGTGAGATGATGTTTCGTGTAGATATTGAATGGAGTAAAATCACATTGATAGTCTAAGTGCACGATTCAATTTACATCCTTTGGTTGATGCTCCCTTGTAGTATAGTTTGCTAAGACATGTCACTGAGATGCAATTTCCACTAGTTCATTATTTTTTGAGTTTTTAATGTGAGTTATGTTGGTATTTGTTTTGGTTGGAATGAGTGGATTTAAAAAATGAAATTGTTTTATAGAAAATGTGTATTCACAATGTGAAATGGTTTCTTTATTGGGAACATGGTTTTTAAAATATATTTTTTTATTTTAATTGAATATGTGGTTTAAATGGAATAACTTATAGTGTTTGGGAAATATGTTTTGGATTTTATAAACCCTTTTTTGGAAGGCGAGATTTATTTTTCATAGAAATTAGTTCTTTATGTTGAATGAAGTTTTGTGTGAATGAGAAATTTTTTTAATTGACCAATGGTGTTTCTCTAAATTAGCACATATATGAATTTATGGATGTGTACTGTGGATAATTGGTGGTATTTGTGGATGGTTTCTCAAGCTAGCACAAATATATATATATATATATTTGAGACCCCATATAAGACTAAGAGTGGGTTTTATGTTGTTTTTATTACTGAAAAATAGTTTTCAAAAAGGGTGATTTAGTTTTTTTCAAAAGAGAACAATAATTTAATGTTTTCATTTAGTGTTTAGTATCAATTTTCCTAGGATTTTGGTTTTGAAAAGCTGAATTATGGCCATAATAGATATTTTATGTTGGATTATTATTTGTGGTTTGAGTTTGGAATTTTTTCAGTTTGTGATGCATTTTGATTCGGCTCCATGCCACACATTTTTGAGTATTCCCTAGAAAGGATGTGGTGGGGAGTGGATGGTAAGACTATAGGGTTATTTTGTTATATTTTTGTGAATAACAATTTTGGGAATTAGTGTTGGTCGTTGTAAGTGATCATAATTTGTCAAAACTATGATTGTTAGGGTTCTTGAGAAAATTAGGAATGACTGTTTCTCTATGTATTCTCATTGATGACTCAACCGAAACACTAAATTGAGTTATGGATCTAGATGATTTATTACTTATAGACCACAACTTAGAGTTCATGTATCATCACCCACCATTAATAGTGGAAAAATTGAATAATGTCTCATTCATAGTTGATTTAGAATTTTTTTTTCTTCTTAAGAAGATTCTTGGATCATTTGATGGTGGTTCATTAAGTTGCACTAATGAATGATTAAGGACCCGTTTTAAATCACCATCTTCTAATTATGTGGAGTAGATTCTTTAAGGCATCATAAATCCATCCACATGTCTCAGAGTGATTCTTTTCGTGTAGTTAGGAATCATTGGGTGTAGAGGACCTTGACCTTATTTTTGTCTCCAATGTTGGGATAAATACAGTTTAAGTTTCAAGGTTTTAGATTCTTCATACATGATGGTTATGTTAAATTGAGGGCTGTTTAGAGTCATATTATCCTCATTGTAGTGCTTTTTACAATTCCCTCATTGGTTATAAGAAGGCTTGGTGACTTGGTATCCTTGAAAACCTCCACAGGTGTGTTTGTGCCATATAAAAGAGAACTCTTGAATGTTTTTCTCCTTGTGGATGTGTGTCTCGAATGGTATTACCTTTTGTAGTTGGACATTTTCAACCAATTTTAGTTCATGTTCTTGGTTATTCTTGTTTTTTAGATGCATCCATCTTTGGAAATAATGAAAAGGGTTTTGATCTGCCGTTTGATTTCTAGTGAGTTTCCCCTATCGGTCCATACTGGTTGGCCTAAGATGATCGGTTCATAAATTGTGGGAAGTCCCACTATGGGTCATGTTAATCATTCCTCTAGAGTTGGTCTATTTTGGGGTGTTTTCAATTTTTTTTGATTTTTGTTATAGAGTTATCCCATGTTGAGATTCTTAATATAAGTTGTGTTGTCGGGTTTTTGTGGTGGGGATAACCCCCCACCCCCACCCAAATTTCCTTATGGATCTTCTCCTTGAGGTTTCTCATATAGTTGGTTGGGTGTTACATTATAATGGGAAGTCACTCTAATTTCATGATTTCATTTCCATTAGTCAGTTTTGAACCCGATATTGATTCCTCGTTGGGCTAGGAGACTTCTGGGGGAAGAAAGTGTTTGTGGTAGGGAGAATTGTCACAAAACAACCTTTGAAATTCATTAATTTTAATCTTTTCATGGATTTGGATCTCTTTTTTGAGGTTTGGGTTGATTCAGATTTTAAATTGTTTAGTTTTTGAGAAAAGAAATGGATGTTTTGAATTTGAAAGCATCTGGAGCATAGTTTGTGCATGGTTTAGGAAACTGTGCGGCAATTGTGCAGTTCAATTTTGGATCCGAGGAGAGGCTTTCAACACATCTGGTGCACAGTTTGCTAACTGTGTGGCATGCCCATGTGAGTGACCCTTCCTATCAATAGGTGTTGAATACTTGGCCCATGGTCTGGCAGATCGTTTTTCCAAACCGTGTGGTCTACCCTATTTTTTAAAAAAATTATAAATAAATAAATAATAAAAATAAATGAAAATAAATATGGGAAATAAAATAAAATAATTTTAAAATAATTTTTAATAATAATAATATTCTTATTATTATTACGAATATTTTTATTATTATTATTATTATTATAATTATCTTCATCATCATCATCATTATTTTTATTCGTTTATTTTTTAAAAACACTAATTGGGTTCCCCCTTTCACCTCCATCACCCTATCTATGACGCATCATCCCATCTCATCTCTTCTCACATGCTACACCCACCGGACGAGGACCTTTGGCGCGCCTCCTCCTCCCCATCTAGCGGTCTTCCATTCTCCCTTACCACACATGGCTTCCCCTCCTCCTTCTTGCATGACCCAACAAACTGGGAGAGATTCGGTGCACTGCCCTCTCCATTAGGTGACCACTCCGCCTCTCAGATTTGTGTGAGGATCCCTATGATGTATCTCTTATACCATATTCCTTCCCAATTTCGTTATTTTATCATCTTTCAGATGGTGTGTCTGAATTTGATAAACCCTAGGGTATCTATCGAGTTGAATTCTGGTTTTTCTCTCCTCTATTCGGTGTGTGATGGCTCTTTCAGGCCTCTTTAAGGCGTGATTCGGTGCCCACCTTGGAAGACATTGCATTTCAGACCATTTTTGTCCATCCATCATTATATTCGGTAAGTTTTTTAAATTATTTCACATCATTTTATTTTTAATTTAGGGATTTTTTGTGATTTTTAGTTGATGGTAATATTTATGGACGACATTTTGTCTTGTTGTTATAGTTTCGAGCTGTGGGTGTCATGAATGCCTATATGCACAAGCATAAGTACAGAATATATATATATATATCTACTTTTCACACATTCCCTCGTAGAAATTGGAATACATGAAATGAAGTTGTTGGTATAAATATATTTTTATAAATTCATGTGCGTGTATGAGCCAAGGGTCAGTTCGAGTGGTCAAGGACAAATAGCGTCATGTTTGAGGTAGGTCTCCTATGAATATGACTTCAATTTTAATTCCATAATTTTTTAGTGATTTATAATGTTTTTTCAATATTAAATAGTTTATGTGTTCTATAAAAAGTTTTAGTGATTCTTGTTGTTGGACCTTCCTGTATTTTTCATGATTCACTTTTATGTTTTGAAATGTGTAGACTTTTTTAGATATACTTACAAGAATGACACTTTATATGCTTAAATTTATTTTTTAAAATGGTTTGTATTGTGTGGTTGGTAATTCCCAGGATGTTTGGTGTTTTTAATATTAGTTGTGAATGTTAAATTCAGTGAACAAGGGTTTCTGTGTGATTTTTAAAAATTGAAAACTCAAATTTTGGGATGTAGGGAAAGTGCATTGGTTTTGGTGTGAATTTGAGATCAATTGGTAGTTTTTCTTTCTAAAATTTGTTTTAATGGTTTAGGCATGATTAAAATATTGTTTAAAAGTGTTTGTTACCTTGGATTTATGATCGATCTTTTAATGAAAAATTCAATTAAAAGTGTTGTGTTATTGTGTTTTCTAAAAATTAAAGCATTCCTTATAAAGTAACATGGTCCTTTGGAACCGTAAAAAAATGTGTTGTGAAATTGAAAACCTCCTATTATTGAATTCCCGTTAATTTGATAAATGTGATCCACGTGTTAATGTGTGATTTTTTATATGTTCCTAGTGTAAAGGAATGTGAACGGTTACGTGATGTAAAAAGGTGAATGTGCTTAATGAGGCAGATCAGCGGTAAGAGTTTGAATGGGTTTTTGGTATAGAAAGTGTTATGTTCATTTGTTTTTTATTGATAAAACCTCACCACCATTTTTAATTGAGCACATGGGAAATCCTGGGTACCTAGGTAGGAAAACTAGGACTAGTATTCTAAATTCTATAGAAGTGGTTCGTCCTAGTTTCTTCCAACAGGATTCATTGTACAACAATAACTAAATAGTTATGATGATTAGAGACCACTAGGTTATGGATGTGTCCCCTATTAGTGGAACGGGCATGAGAATGCTGGTGTTCATGTTTTTTATGTCATGTTTCACTAATTTATGAGGATCCTAGGTCCCCAACTAACTGTAGCCATTTAGGGATTTACCCGGGGCTTTTGATGTGATTTTCATTTCAGTTGTTTCATACATGATATCTCATTTGTGAAAACCTTATTTTAATCTAAATCAGTTTCCTCACATGTTGACATTTTAAGGCACACATGGAATCAATTTTTTAAAATTTAGACGAAGAGAAATGATTTTTTTTAAATGAAGTCTTGTTACTTGATTTTGAAAAGAATGGAAAACATTATTTTATTATGTCTTATTTTAAAACTAGAAGTTTTTGGGATTATTTATAGTGGTAAGAGAATAAGGAGTTGTTTATCCTTGGCATTACAACTGATCATATCAATGTTCACCGCTAGTTGAACTTTTCTATTTTAGGATCCTCTAGATTCAGATTTCTCTTGGAGGGAGTTTGGTTATATGTTTGGTGTTGGGATATAAGGTCACTTAGAGGTATGTTTAGATTCCCATCATTATTTTATTTCCACTTATCGGGTTTGTTTATTTTGTTTAGTTTATATTTATTTATTCACCTATTTTTTATGTGACAAACTGTTTCCAGCTATTCTTTTTTATGCCTAACACTAGTTTCCAGCCACTGGGGATCTGGAACACCGTTAGGGCCTTACCATAGGCCGAATCAGGTGACCAGTTCAGGATTGACCTAGGTTGGTTCTTCATAATGAAATATATGATCTTCTTCCACCCCAAAAACATGAATCTAGATCAATGGAAGTAGAATAATATTTACCCAACCTATTTAGTGACAAAAAATATAGCTCCTGTTGATGTTTCCAAAATTTATCTCCCTTTGATACATATTTTCATCCCCTTTATCAAAATTCATGAGAAAAACTTTCTTCATAATTTCTCCATATTTTATTCAATTTAATTCATAAATAATAATTCCATACTGATTAATAGAAACTCCCCTGAGTCTTGTATTTAAAAAAATACATGAAGTGATCTATATTAGACTATTTAAATTAATATTTATTTTTAAATTACACATCTCATTCAAATCACGTATGATCATTCTCATTTTATATCATTCAAAATCCCATTAAAATTTCATTGAATCATACTATTGACCAAGAACCAATGTTATTTATTATCATAATCATATTGAAGCATAATTTAAATTACTCTCATTTTATTTAGAATACAAACATCAATAAATATGACATTTTTTATCATAATAGTTTAAAATAATATGATTTTTGAAGTCATAATATCAGCCTATTGGGGACTATATGTTGTCTGAAATTGTTAATTATTTATAAAAACATTTATTTCATACTACATATTAAGTCACATATAAATCTCAATTTCTCGTGATCTATTTATATTTGAAATAAAATTCATACTATCAAAATTTTCATGAACTTTACCAATTTTTGATGCATTGAAATGTCATATGATGAAGTCATATGATCCTAAAACATTACACATTAGAATCAGAGCCAATCTCGATATGAATGTTTCCTTCAAAGAGGCTACTCAAATATCAATTATCATATTACATCATAATGCTATTTTTCAGGTCAAATCAATTATACAGAGGTGAATTATTTTATGCACAATACAATTCACTTATGAAAATTTTAATTTTGATTCCCATTTTTTTAAAATTTTGTACACATGTTACATATCATTAGTGGTGAAAATAATATCTTTTTAAAAGAAAAATTACCTTTTATATTATGAAAAATTTATTATACATGACCATTGTGATATGTTCCGGATGAATATCCTCTATAAGATAAAATGTATGATTCACTAAATAAATCTCAAATGAAAATGACAAATATATTTTTCATTTATCAAAATTTATTCTCCTAAATAGTAATCTATAATTTCTTCCAATCTATTTGTAAACATCCAAAATCCTTTTAAGACACTACTATGAAACTAATAAATACTTTTCTAGGATAAATACATATTTCTCCTATTGATTGGAAAAAAATGAAAATTTGCTAATAAAATTCAAGAGAACTTCTATTAGCTTAGGAAATTCAAAAACATTAATCAAATTATTTTCCCAAACACCCCCTTAACCAATCATAATTGGATTTTAAAAAATAAAATTTCACCCCTCTCATATTCATCAAAACCACCAATAAAACTAAAATAACCTATCAATGGATATTTCTTCTTTTCTATTAACATTATTTATAATAATATAGTTATTACATAGACTATTTTTTTATATTTTGGAGTATTATAATGACTCACATTATATAATTTTCATATCTATGTTGTAATATATATTATAGAACATTCAGTATTAATAGTACATACATACATATGTTTTGACCAAAATGATAATCCCATGGTGAAACAAAAATATCAATTTAATAAAATAAATAGAAAAATTAATGAAACATAGTAAAAACATATTCAATGTAACCCCACAAAAAAATGTGGAATATAAATCCCTTGGCAGTGTAGAAAGATCTTACTATGGTAGATATATGTAATGTCTTATAGTCAATTTTTAATGATAAACCCCTTATAAAATTTACTCTCAAATAATTCTATTGAAAACAAATCAAAATAATATAAAATTTAAACCTAATGTGAGAATTAATGATATATTGATTTTCAAATCTATCTTGAAAAGGGAATTTCCATATTTCATAGTAATCTCATTTCACCTAATATCTCAATTCTCGTCTATCGCTGGATACGGATAGGCATGGTTTGGAATCACAGGATGTATTCCATCACCACCCCATTATTAATTTTGGGTTAAGGCCTTCCAATAAGTTGAAAAGGTAGAGGGTTAATATAAAACCCTAGGATAAGGGTGGGGGAACTAATAATTACATATAGTAAACAATATATTGATGGTTTGAGATTTGAATACGTCTTTTACTATTACAATTGGTTATAATATTTTTAATTATATATATATATATATAATAACTCCAATTCCAACAAACATTCTTTTTAGAGCATCCTTACATCTATGAAGCATTCCATGAGGAACAAAATCCAATTTAATTTGTTATATTCAATAAAACATTCCATCAAATGACTCAATGAATGAATTTTATATTATATTTTTAAAAAAATTATTATAGTAGTAGTATGATTTCCCAATAAATATTTTCTATATCATGATCTTGTTTATTTATATTTTCTAGTTTCAAATATACCATATTTAGAAGATATAATTGGCATGAGTTTATGTTTTATTTTCTAAAATAAATTTTCTTATACTATATTTTTTTAAAACCAATATATTTTATTTTTTGGAATTTATTTTATAATTATGATCATGTCTTGGTCTGACATATTGGGACAATAATTTTTTTATTTACTACTAAATGATTTCGGATTGTTTTATTATACCTTAAAATATGTATTCCCTTTTTTTTAATAATATTTACAAAATATTGAAATCATTCCTAATAAAATATAATATAATATTTAATTTTTTATTTTTATTCAAATAAATATATAATTAATTTTTTAACAGATTTTGTTATTAAAATTACAGAATTTATTTTAAATTTCAGATAATATTTTTTATGATAATCAGGAATCATTGTTGAATTAATATCCAAAGAATAAATAATAAATGTTGAAATGAAGAAAACCCTATAATAAGTAAACATAAATATTGGATAGGCCTTAGTATACCTCCAATAATCTACCTCATGAATATTTATAGTATATAAATAAAATTTATGATAATAAACACAACATAGAATAATTTGACCGAAATATTATTTCATTCAACATGAAAATAATAATAATAATCCATTGTCTAAAATAAAATCCTATGACAATTGTGATATAATAATGTAACCAAATTAAAGAATACAACAAACCTAAACTGATCTAACATAGCTAAAATTAAATCCCCACTAATTATAAGTCTCCCTGGTGTGAATAGAAAATTTCTAAATATAAATCTCTATTTGAAACCTATATCACTTTAAATTTTGAATCCCTCTCTGAATATGATATAATATAAATACTAATATGATTCAACATTAAGATATTAATCTCCATAATATTTACCTATAGTAGTGTGTCTGTGGTCATAAGTACATCAATATAGTAGTTTCCATATTTGGATTGTCAATACTACCCAATATTGTTATCCTAAATACTATAAAAAATAAAATAATATATTTCATTCAGTGATATATATTAAAGAATAATAATATCAAATGTTATGTCATATAAAATAATATGTAATCTATAACTACTAAATTAACCTCAAATATCACCACATTCCATAAAGCCACCATTAAATAATATTTTAATAGATTTTTTTGAACTCATGTAATATTACTGTCAATATAATGACAAAAATGATTCTTAATAGTGTGAAATAATTTATAATATCCAAAATTCCAATATTTATATATTACATATCTATAAACCCTATAACAATTATACCCCATAGTAGTACTATTTAATGATACACTATGTTATTACCCATTGTATGGTTCTACCAATAATATCTATTTTTCTATTGTCTCGGTTCCCCTATCCCCTATAACTATTTTAGTTTTTAATAGATATTTCTTTTGTAAAATGATTTGACCCAAGATTATTCTTGAGTTTTATCCACCAAAATAAGAAATTCCAATACAAGTTTTTACAAAAAATTCAATATCAATATGTTCAATTAAGAGTAGTTGTATAAGGAAAATAAGATATAAATAACACATGATTTCACCCAGTATATGTATTCTCTCTCAAACCTATTATTAATCCTGACAATACATAAATAAAACTTAAACATTCCTAATATTTATGTTTAATTTAGGTCTCCGTGTTTTATGTCCAAAAAATCCTAAAATTAAGGTCAAAATTTACAAGTTTGTATATGTTTTACATCTATCCAATTGAAAACTAATCTCGACCTAGTTTTGATAAATTAAACATCCCCAAAATTCTTCCATGGACCCCTCATAGACTACCATAATGTATTAAATTCCCTATTATTCACTCCATAAGACATAATTATGCTACAGTACACATCCTAGGTTATCAACATCATATAAAATTGGATTTATTAAACTTATAAATTATATTTAAACATGAAATATAAATTTTATTGGAAAAATTACACCCATTAATAGTATTATGTTTCATAAAACAAAATACCATGTATTTTTATAAAATTATATGTTTTAAAAAATATTTGGTAAGAAATAATTCTTAGTATAACATTTTATTTTTTCAAAAATTATTCCTTTGTGACAAAGACAAATGAAATTAAAATAAATTACTTAGAATCCCTAAATATATATTATATTATGAATACATATTAATAAAATAGAACATTGGTGGTAATATAAGAGAAAATAATTAAACATATGTGAAAAAAGACATATTATGCGTGCTTTAATATAACATGAGTTGTTTGTGTGGGTACAAAATATCGATAAATTTTTATTATATTTTTTAGAATATTAATCCCAATTTTTTATTTAATAGGTATTATATGAAAATATTTTCAAAATGTATTTATATTTTGATAATATTCAACATTTTCACCATTCCCTAATACTGGATATTTAAATCAATAGCACCATATAAAAGTGGTGTTTTAACTATATTTTATTAACCAAATCTATATTTATAAATTTATGTAAGATATATTTAAAAAAACGTTTTATATGAATTTTTTTATTAAATTAAAAAAATTAGATTTTCACTCATCGTAAAATTGGATCCAAAATTCATATAATTTAGTTATTTGACTCATCAATTTTTTTTAAAACATAGATTATATTAAATGTTATATAATTTTCCCCAAAATTTAATCATTTTTTGTTGAATAATGAAAATAATCAAGTAAAATATTTTTTATTCTTCTTAAGAACTAAATTTCTTATATAACTAATTAAAATAAAATTTTATCTAATAATACACTGTAATTTAATTTAACTAACATGATTCAATGAACATACCTCAAATTCAATATTATATTATCTTAGACAACTTTATAGGATTTCACATTAAATAAAATGAATTAATAGATTAATTAGTTCTAAGTATGGGTATTTAATTTCAAAAAAACATAGTATTATGAAACATTAAATAAAAAATATTTTAACCTAAGAAAAATGATATTTATTTTTCTATTATTTTAATTTCATGATTAGAATATATTTTTAGTTTATAATTTTCAATGTAAACCTGCCCATAACTCATAAATTTATAATTTGACAAAAGAATCATTTTATTAATCTAAATCCATTTTCAAAACAAGATCATTTATAAAAATACTCAATTAGGACTTATCCACTAGTCGATATTTTTCTAATAATATTATTAAGTGTTATATAGAAAAACCAAAAATTTCATAATTATTATCATCTTAAAATTCATAATTATAAACAAAATGTATTAACATAGTAAAAAATAAAAATAAAAAAAAACTAAAAAAGTGATGTAGACAAATAATTATGAAATTTATTTTAGGAGAAAAATAACATCATCCTAAGATACAATAAATAAATTAGGGTGTCGGTCCTTCTTGAAAAATTCTAACTCCCATGTATTCTACTCGAATTCTCCATGATTTTGTAACTTCTAAACAAAAGGGATTTAGTCCCCTATAATAATTATAATATATCCATGTTATTTTTTGGTATGTTAAAAAACATTGTTTAGGTTAATTGTATACTAAAATAATCTAAAAATCACAAAAATACCCAAGATTAAACAGTATAAAAACCCCAAAAATATATTTAAGGGAAACCTTACAACTAGAATTATAAATTTTAGTAGTTATATTAAAATAAAAAAATTGTGATATAAATCCACATTTATAAAGGATGATTCCCCTACTCCCTTAACTTCAAGAAGCTTCCCATCCCAAATAAAAATTTATTTCAAAAGCATCTAATTGAAAAACAGAAAAATATTTCTTAACATCAACCAGAGAATTCATGATTTCTCCACCTTGTGCACTATATATGAGATTACATGATGTGGTTTTTCCCATGATATATAGTTAATTCTTCTCCATCTACAATCTAATAATTTATCTTTATCTCAAGTGGGTAACCCATTATAGTAATAGAGATTACTAGACTATTCAATTTAAGGGGGGAACTCATTATATTTGAATTACATATATTACGCATAAAATTTATCATGCGTTTCATGAAACACTAAGTTTCTATTTTGTTACATGAACCATAGAGTTTAAATGAAACGAGACATATTATAAAAATATTATTATTTAATGTTATAGTTATAACCTGATAGTTAGTATTGTGGGTATAATTAGGATCATATAAATTATGAAGAAATGTATTCTATACAATTCCATTTCTTATTTATTGATACAAAAATAAATATGAATCATTTAAACAAAAAACACATGTTTTTGAAAGAAACTATATTTTTCTAAAAGAAGGATTAATAATTTATTGTTCACATAATTTAAAATTAATTTATACAATGTTTATAAATATTATTTGATTAAATAAAAATAATTTTTAAACATAATATCAAATTTATATTATAGTAATTTTTTAGGATTTTTCTGGAAAGATACATTTTTCGATTAACAATAAAAAATACTTATTTTTAATCATAAAATGTATTTTTTAAAAAAATATTTATAATGATAAATTAAATTTTGCATAGTTTTTTTCAATTAAAATTATAAAATTTATATATAAATTAATCATATTTAGGTGATATTAATCATTTTCATATTGATGTTTTGAATAAAAATATTGTAATATTTTGAACATTTTCCCTTTGAAACCATATTTTTTCATCATGTCGGCATGATTATTGTAATAATAAAATTTTAAACATATGTGAATTGAAATTTTAAATAATTATCCCATATTTAATTTATTATTTATTTTAATTTCATGTTTTTTACCAAAATTAACAATTAAAACATTAAAATTTAATCAATATGGTTAAGGTAAAAAATGGATTTAGTAGGGGTTAAACTAAAAAATAAGGGATAAAAAGACCTACCAAAATTTAAAAACCCCCATTTATTGGATAGAAATCAACATCATCTCTTATATATATGATAATGTACAAGTCCAGATTCCCTTTCCAGATTGAAACAAGCTTACGAATGATTCATTTCTATCAATTTCATTTGTGCCACTCACCTTACATATAAAAGGCCACCCCCTATCCTCTGCTATTCAAACATTCATGACCACTTGGTTCATTCAATAACTCTAAAATAGCATCATAACATCCCTCCAAGAATCCAATTGTACTTATTTTGGTCTGAAATACCACCTATGAATGATTTAGTACAAACGTACGGAGGATACCCAATGAAGAGGAAACACTCTTCTACACAAATTTTTTATTTTATTATTATTCGACCACAATAAATTATAATTAAAAAATTAATATTTAATAACCTAAGTATCTTACATATTCTAATATTTCTTTTTGTTTTGTGCGTAACCATCAACAATCCATTCTTATATCAAATGGGTTACAAAGTCATCATTCATGTGTATGGTGGACTACTGCCTCACAATGTAATGGGATTCATCTTTCGATAATTCATTACATTGAATGTGATAAGTACAAATATAAAGATTATATGTGATATAAATAAACTAATAATTATATTTATGAATTATTTTCCATCATTTAATGATAATTTGTAATTTTATTTTTTATGATTTCACTCACTTGAAGATGATAACATCGTTTGAGTATCTATGTACCCACCTTCAGGAAGCGATGTGCTCCTATTTTCGTCCCCACACACCATGGAAGATATATATAATTCTGTAATATGTAATATATGTTATTATCATTTTAAAGATAATATACAACATTTCTTATTTCAATAATAATAATCTAAAAATGGAAACCTCAATCATGAATGTATACGACCTATCATCTTTTGGACTGTAATGTACATAATTTCTCAAACCCTTATTTCATGATTGTTTTTAAATATATTATCTATATAAAAATATGATAATTATTTCATGATTATTATTCATTTAGTCATGAAAATATATAATATATAAATTAATGGTATCATTCATCACAATCAATGAATAAGAAAATAATGAAACTAACACCCAAAACAACGGAAATAATGAATGATTATTATGAAATGAGTGATAAGATGTTCTTAAAGGCTCGTATATGATATAATAATTATTAATATTGCTATTAAATAAGTTAATCACTTGTTTAAATCATTAATAATGGAGGTTAAATATCATCCATTCAAAAGGAAGTGTGATGCAAGGTATTTCATATTAATTTCTTTTCTTTGTGGGAAATGGTAATGTTATGAACCTAATTTATTTTATTTTGTGAATATACTTACCCATTTATAATAAATATCCTAAATATTACATTATTCATGGTGTTTTATGTTTTATTTTTCATTATTTCATCTAGTCTTATTTGAGTCAAAAGGTATCACATGGTAAAGTAATTCATAAGTAAATTTATTTTCATGCGGTCTTATTACTCCTTTGTGGCCTTTGATATTCTATGATCAAGTGTCTAATTAATTTTAAATATATATTATTTTATTTATAATTAATTAATTTTTTTTATAGTGAATCCAAATAATATATTCATTGGTTAATCCTTACTTCAACGTTATCATCGTTTTAAGTGTTTTTTCACAATATTATTCTAACTGATAATATTTATTCTTAAATATAAAAGGAATGAAATTATTCTATAATTTCCTTAATTTTTTTATAATCCTATAGTTATTCAGGATATTTTTATGTAACATTAATGATTTTATAATTTTTTATAATTAAAATAATTGATAAAATGTTTGTAAGAAAATCCAATCTCATTTCTCTCTTTGGTGGAAATCTATTTTCTTCCAAAACAATGTTTTATAATTAATTTTCAAAATATTTTAAATCCATTTGATAATTATTTAACGAATTAATTTTTACCTATTTATTATTTTTTAAAAAATAAAATGTAATTTTATGTCATTTTCAAAACAATGTGAATTTATCTTTTACCAAAAAGGTGGTCATTATCATCTTTTTTTGAACAAAGAACATTTATAAATTTTTACATTGGAAAATGAAAGTTACTTTTGACTTCTATGTCATGGATGGGGTTACCCAATTTTAGGACCATCATTTTATTGAAGCCTCCCTTGTATGTTTGTATGGATATTTTAAAAGAAAATATTTTTCTTAATATTCTGAAATGTCTTTTTAATTGAAAAATTTAATGAAAAATATTTTTAAAATGTTTTATTCTTATTAAATGTGATTTTTGAAATTAAAAAATATATTTTCCTCAATATGTTTATAAAATACCTATTTATGGTAACATTATTCATCACTGAAACAAACCCTTCATTTTTTATTAAAAGGGAAAATATTGTATTGATACCATCTTTATTCTTTCAAAAGACGGTTCATGATAATTTTTACCAAGGAAATTATTGGCATCCACTTCCTTTATTCAATATTTGATGTATTTATCTTTCTATTGAATAGTTGACATTCTTATGGTCATCAAATTTACACTTAATATCATTATTTTTTTATCATTATTATGTATATATCATTAAATGTATATCATTTATTCATATGATGTTTTGTAGTGAGGGTTATTTTTTTGATTATGGAAATATTGATATATCAATATCTTTTACTCAATATATATTTATATTTCCAAATGGAACAATGTTTATAAATTAATTTATTTTTTAATAAATGAGTAATATTCTTACACACATTTATGGATGGGGAACATTTATATAATTCCTCTTGATTCATCAATCGATCTCATGAGACAAATGAGTTGCTCAATATCAATGTGTTTGTACCTAGGTATTTTAAACTGTCATGGGAAATATCATGATGTTAGAGTTATAGTAGGAAAAATTGATTAAGTTTGTACCCATTATTATTAAATAATTTGTTGAATGGTCATTACATTATAAGTATCAAGATCCTAATACTTTTCATCCTATAATTAAGTATTTCATTCATTATGAATTTTGTTATTATTATACCTAATATTTTCACATTGATATTATCTCTAGATGCATTTCATTTTCATTTTATTAAATAAATCGCATGTGTCTTCAAATATTTTCATTTCCATATTTATTATTCATTTTGATTCATGATATATTCTAATGTAATTTACCCTTACTGAGCATTTGATAACACCCTTATTTTTTCTTCATTCCTACGAATCCATGATCTTTACTATGAATGATGTAAAAGAATATTCTATATGTAATAATGATATTCATGGAAATGATTATTACATAATTTTTGAATTGAATTATAATATTAAATTCATGTACATATTTAGTTTTCCAACACAATTAAACTATTTAGTCCTTCAATATGTGATTATTTGTATCTTATGACAAAGTATTAAAGAATGCATTAGTTCAAAGATATTGTGGTGGAGTTCTCTATAGTTTGTATCAATGTAAATATTGTAGAACCCATGGATACTATATTTAGGAAATCATATATAAGATAACATAACCCTATGAAAAACATTGAAGATATGTATAGAAGAAAAACATAATTTTTTTATAATAGATATTGTGTAGGTCTTCTATGCAATAAAACCATGCTTGGATACTAAAAGTGGATGTGGTTATAACATATATGAACACAGTAGTAAATACATTGAAAATGGTTCATTTTCAATAACATGATCATCACATATTACACAAAAGGGGCCATACTATGCAATTGTTAAGACATTCCTTATTAAAATGATTAGGATAATTCACATTTTCATTACAAAGCATTTTGGAGGGTTTGAATTAAATATATCATCAAAGAATCCATTTTTATGATTATGAGATTAGTTATTCATAAAATATTCAATTTATGTTAAATAATTCAAATATTTAGGCATTATATAATTTTAATCGTAATGATATGATATAATACTTTGTATTACATTCTTTAGAAATTGAATAATGTAGATGGAAAGGGAACTTCATCAATTCACATAATCCAAATAGAAATAAAGATTGTTTCATTGATGGGTTTGAGATAGTATTTCAAATGGAACTTGTATAACAAGAATTCACATGATATGATGGAATATAATCTAGTGATAACAATACAAATAAAGAATTATATATGTATTTTTTCATCAATGGGAATTATTATATGAAGAGGATGATTATTGAAAGTGTGGATAAAGGGACGATTTGAAAGAATTATTTTCACATATATGATAATTATGGACATAAACTCCCAAGTACTTGCATAAAAGTATGGGAGGTTGCAAAATGTTAGGATATAAATTCCATACATCTCATGATCCTAAGGGTATGAAAATAATTTTTTATATACAATGCTTCAACTATAAAGAGATGTGGAACCACACAAATCAATGTCTCAAGAGTCTCATAAATATATATCCAAAAAATATAACGGATCATGGTGATTCATATTCTTATACCCTTGACAATGTGGATTGATCAATATATCTTTTTTAGATTCAATGATTATTTCATTTGATTAATTTATGGATGATATTATGATTAGATAAATTATGAAATTTATAAGGATTTTATTTCTTGTAATTTTTCATTAATTATTTTAATGTGTATATTTAAAAGTACATGTTATGAACTAAAATTGATTCAGTGTATTGTTAAACATTTTTTAAGAAAGTTAATTTAGGGAAAGATATCCCATAAAATGTTATTGATTTTAGTATAATGATGTTCTATTAATGATATTGTTGATATGGAAAATGAAATTTTGATAGTACCAAATACCTTGGAACTGATTAATGGACCGTGGAAAATGTGGTTTATGCTTGATGATGTTTTTATCATTTTTAGATCATAAGTAATTTATAAAAAGATTGTGTTATACTATTGAAATAAAAAATAATTCATGCCTTCGATGTTAATTTATGGAAATTAATTTTTATACCATATTTCAAGAGAATATATGATGATGTTTTTCACATGTTTTGTGTATGACCAATAATATCTACTTCATTTTAATTTGAAGATTAGTGATATGTTTATTTTTGAAATTTAGTAAATTATTTATAAATTTATGGAGCATAATATTTTGGAAAGGCTACAGGGTTATCCATTTATGAAATGGAATAATATGAACATTGGATGAAGTTTTAATGAATATTGTATTTCCTCACTATATAGATATTTATTCAAATTGGAAAAAAATTGAAACGTTATATGCCTTCTCGGACTATTACTTTTATAGTGTTGGGTTTTAGAGGTGTTCAGGGGAGGTTCTATGATTTTTTTGTGGGATTCAGAGGTGAAGTATAGCTTCTTCAATAATTACATGTCATTATGTGGATTAAACGATGTAAAAGTTCAGTTAACAGCTTGCCCAAGGTTTCTCAAAAACATGTTGATTTTAGGATTATATAAATAATAAAATGAAGAGGCGACATGTTTTTTTGGTGGAAATTGATCCTTGTGGATTTCCCAATGTGAAAGGGGATTATAATTACTTTAATAGCCAAATCTAGTGCAGTTTCAAAAATATTTTTTGTCTGAATTCTAATTTATTCGGATTTGGGTCTTTTCTCTCTTATTTTTGGTGAAGCCTTGGATCCCTTATGTGTTTTTAATTCCCTCTTCCTACCTTGTTCATTTTTTATCCTGATGGTTGTCCATTGGTGATCCATTGTTGATCCATGTTGTGTTCTTCTCTCTTCCTTTGTTGGTTTTCATTCATTCTTCTTCAGGGTTCCACGGCGGTGGTGTTCCATCAGCTTGAGGTATGTATTAGTTTCTTTTTTGACCACCCTTTGGTGCGTCATAGGATGAACCAAATGTTCTTTATTAAATAGTGGTTATTTGTGGTTTCTTCTTCACCCTGTGTGATCCAGTAAGTTTAAAAGATTCATTGAGGTCGTATTTCCTTTGTTTCTCTTTATTTGTGTGTCATACAGGAAGGGTTTGATTTTTTTTACCTATGTATTATGGTTCTACATGATTAAAGAAATATAAATAATTGGATAATTGAAATAAAAATGAAAAATTGTGTTTGATCTACATGATATTATAGCATTGATATGAATTAGATATTGTGAATTTTACGGGCTTGATTTCCCACTGAAAATTGTAGTCATTGGGTTTTTTTTGTACTGTATATATTTTCTATGTTTTTTTTGGTTGTGCTTTTTTGGTATCACCCTAAAATATAAATTAAATAAACACATATATTTGGTTAAAAAATGGTTTCCCCATTATTTTGACTTGTCTGATAATGCCCAAAAGTAATAATTATGAATGTGGTAAAATCCCCTTTGCAAATCTAATGCCTGATATTGATGTCATGTTTGGTGTGTGGCCGTAAGGGAATTCTTGTGGGTTGGTGAGGATGTGGTTTATTTGGTCGTGCTTGTGGGGAAATGAGGATGTTCCTGTTTTTCTATTCTTGTGTTGTGGTGAGGATGCGGTCTTTTGGTCGTGCTTGTGGGGCGGTGAGGATAAAGTTTGTTTGGAATTACCTTTGGGGCAATAAGGTGAATATGTGTTTTTCAAGTTATGAAATGTGGATATTTTGTGCTATATGAATGAGTATTGATAGAATAAATAAATATCTAAATGATTGTTTATTATAATTTTTGAAACGTCTTATCTTAGTTTTATTAATTGAAAAAAAGGTGTTAATGATATATAAATGGTGGGTTGTGTGGTTAAATATGGTAGGTTATAAATAGTAAAATTAATGGGTGTTAAACGTGGAGGAAATGTGAAGCTACATTAGATTATTAATGCTCTTCACCTTCTCAAATGATTATTGTAGTTACTAATAAGTGAGTTTATAGGTGGCAGTGAATGTGATGTTATTGTGAGTTGGTTGTTTATTTTAGAACCCATAGTTTGGGGTTCATTGTTTTATACTATATATATACACATGCATTTCCCTTGTTATTTTTACATTCACCCCACCCATGTTGACCACTATGTGTAGAACATCTACATAGTAATGCATGGTGTCTCATTCCCAACACCCCAGTGGGAGGATGGATGGCTAGACACCTGCTCCTCCCTACTACCTCTTACAAACGAGGTAGGTATTTCATAGGCTATGATTGTTAGAGGTCAGTTAGTGAATTAGATGGTGGTTTTGGTATCCCAGGTATCTTATGGATGATTTGTGATGAGATATACCAGGTGTATTTTGGATGATAGGGGATGTGTTTTGAGGCCCAGGTTTTTGAGGGAATGATATTTTGTGAGGCCCATGTGTGTGCTGATGACATGTGGTGGGAGGCCCAGGTGTGTGTGGGTGAGATGTGTTGTGATTCCCAGGTGGGTGCAAGCTGTATGTGGTGTGGTATTTTCAGAACAGGTGGGAACACCATGATGTTTATTATTGGGGTGTGATAGAGACTAATCATTGAGAAAGTGTTGTATGGAACCCTATCATATATTTTCATTGTTGTATATTATATTACAAGAATTTTTCCATTCTGTGAGGATTACATAGTGTGGTTGGGTCTGGTTTGTATACTTGTTTATGTGAAATTTGGTTCTAATATTTTCTCACAGGTGCTTTACTGTGATTCTTCCACATATTCCCAAGAGACATTGGTTTTCCTATTATGTATACATGTATTACATCCCTATGTATACAAAACATTTTTATTGTTTCTAGGAGGATTAAGTGGACCGTATTGGGTGTTATAAGCTTGGTCCTTGGGATAGTATTTGTGTTGCTGCTTTTGTTTCAGTTTTTCGTATTTACTCTATATAATTTTACTATGTCAGATCTATTTATATAGGAATGTGGGATTTTTTGGGTCACTCATTTTTGTTATGTCTTGAATTTATTTGTGGATTATTCATTCAATCTTCCAGTCTTGAATTTATAAAGGTTAATTCCTCCCATATTTGTTATATTGAATACACTTTATTCTAGTGGCCATCCTGGGGCCTACTTGAGGTAGGACTCATGGGTTATTATCTCCCTTTATTCATTTCCATCTGAGGAGGGGTATATTTGGATAGATGGGGTCATGATAGAGTGGTATTAGATCTGTTGGTTGATAGATCAGTGATGTTTGGAGTTATAAAATGTGATGTTTTTATGGGTTTGTGTGGAAAAAGTTTTAGTTGACCTTAGTGTGTTACATAGGTTAGGGAGATCATCTTGGATGTTGTATTTGAACCCCCCTGTGATCTAATTCATGGACTTTAATATTATATAAAAACTATTTCAGATAGAAATTCTTGTATGTTAGAGACTTACAAAGGGTACATGCATCATAATGAATTTTGTTCTTATGTAAATTGGGTTGTTTGGTGAAATATGTAATAGAAAACAAGATAAATTAAATAAGTTAAGATGAATATTAATAAAATACTAAACTACCAAGGTTAGGAAGTTCATTATTTTCCATTCAACTATAGCTCTTGATCATCATCCATATGTATCAAAGGTAGTGGAGGTTCATCATGCTAACGTGATAGATTGGCGAAAGATTGATTTGTTTGAGAATGATGATCAGTGGATTAGGACGTTGCGTTCCTTAAAGATTAAAGATGTGAGGATGTATGAAGATAGTTTTTCAGATGTGGAAACATAGAGATGGATGGAAGATCTTGAGGTCACAATCAGTTTATCTGGGCCCTGATGGAGTATTGGGTCCCTTTGGTAGTTAGTTAGATGCATGGAGTAGGAAGACAGTGGTGTATGATGTGTCTATGAGATTGGAAGGCGGAAAACATTCCATGGGTCAACATTCAGAAAGTTTTCTGAGCATATATCATTTCACTAATCATGATGTAGTAAATAGGTAGGAGCATAATTATCTTCACCATGGGATAATGTTTGTGTGAGAGCTGGGAATCATGTTCAAGAACCTTATTCTTTTTTTCCAAGATCTATTTTCATATTTGGAGTCTCATTCAAGACGTAATGAGGAGGCACACCATCCTTCTATCTAGTATGAATTTACTCTTTTTAAGTATCCAACATACTGGGAGGTTCATAAAAAAGGAAAATGTGAAAGATAAGATTCACTCTGGGGGAGGTACAATATGAGAGTGGAGCCAATATAATTTTAATAGGGAGAGATTTTTTAATGGAAGGTCTCAGGAGGCGTGCCATTCTAGATTTATACGTGAAGGTGTTTGATATATACAGCTTCATTTTTAGCCTTCTATTTCCAGGGATTTATGAGATATTCCTTTGAGATTTATGCCAGTATGTTTCAGTTGTGTAGTTCATGGACATCCAATGAGAAAGTTCATAAAAACCCATTTTAAAACCGATAAATTTAATTATAAAAAAATAAAAAGAAATTATGATTAAAATGTAACATATTGTATTTAATATTACTAAATAAAAATTATTTAATTTCAATTCATATTCAAAAAAAATTCTTTCAAACTTAGTTAATTTGTTAAATAAAATTCATTTTAACAAAAATAAATATTTCTCACTATTTATTGAAATGTCAATATTTTTTGGAAAATCAAAAAAAATCATAAATTTTTTTATATGTAGATTTTAAAAAAATCATTTTATCTTATAAAATTTATTGAATTTTCATGAATTATTTGTTATATTTTTTCTTGAAAACAAATAAAATAATTTTTGAAGAAAACATGTTTTCGAGAATGAAATTAAATTAATAAAAATTGATTGATTGGGTCATATATATATATATGATAGATTATTTAATATTATTCATACCTAAAAATATAATGGATAAGTTATAATGTTTATATATTTCTCGGGTCATATAAGGATAGTACTTCATATTGAATAGACCATAAAACATATTTTTCTTTTCAAAAAATTTGGGGTTTTAAATCATCCCACTTTAATAAATTAGGACCTTAAAATTTGAACATTGTCTCTATAATAAATGGTTGGAAATTTCCAAATACCTTTTTTATAAACCCACATCATAAATAGAATTAAAAAAACATCCTCCTCAGAAGTGATAAAAGGACATATGAAGGTCATCTAGAATAACTCATACATGATTTCAATGTAGGATAACATGGGTGGGAAGTGAAGATATTGACCTGGATGAAAAGTGTAATTCCAAAATAATTATGTATAGTGAGTGATATTATTTATCTGAAGATTGTAAATGATCATTATTAATCTATAAACCACAAAACCAAAAACCATGGTGGTGTAAAAGGGTCATTGATATCATCAGAAATGATGAAAATATGATAAAATTTGGTTGCAAGATCCTTTTTGAGAGTTTAGGAGTTCCTTTTCCATATACATGTGTCTAATAATTAAATATACTTACTTTAAAAGATTATTTTCATCTTTTAATAAATTTCCAATAGAATCTCATCTTCTTCTCCAAATGTGAATTATTCCAGATGATTTTATTTTCCTCCCTAATCTACTAAAAAACATTTTAAAGGACCAAATAACAATATAATTGATACTAAATAAATTATTTATATATTTTGATATTAACAAAAAACCAAAATGGATTTAACATGGTAATGCAACCCCAATGTGAATATACCTTTATATGGTTTAATAATAAATTAATCTCTAACATTCAACAGAAATATCAATGTTAAAAAAATCAATTCATTTATAAACGATCGTATATCAAAAATAACTATAATAACCTCATAATTAATTAGTTCATAAACTCAATATTCATTTCATACCATTTATTTTAGAATAACTAAATTACGTAGAACTTATTCTAAAGAAACATTAATTACATAGTTAATAAATCACATTAGAATCCCATTTTTATCATGATAGTCTTGTGTTGTCACTTTCCATGTACTTATAAAATAATTTCCTTTCATTATGGAATTCAATTTTAATTTTTTTTATAAATTTATAATGAAATTAGTTGTAAATAAAAATATTAATGAATTTATACCCACGAAATAGTAATTTGACCTTTGGAATAGCAAAATAACTATTATTGAAAGTAATATGGACAATATAATAGTAACCTCACCTATGATAGTATAAATAAAATTATGTGTCTTATAAGTGTAATAATAATATATTTAAATCATAGAATAAGTAGATAAATGTTTTGGAAATGATAAATTAAGTGTTTTTATTTTCAAAAGACATAAATATTTAATTAGTATTTTATAATAAAAATAATGATATAAAATAAAATATGTTTTCAAAAAATAGTTACATAATTTTTTTTCATTATTATGATAAGATAATTTAATGATAATTTAATTATTTTTCCATAGTTTTATAATATCAGTTATGGTTTTAAAACCGATCCTTTTCAAAACATTTATGATTTTAATAAAAAAACTAAATTTCTCATATTTTAGAAATTATTTTTCGAAAATGGAATACATTTTTTAATTCTACACATCAAAAAATGGTAATGGTGAATATTTCATATTTTTTAGAAATACGTGGATTTTTAGGGAATAGTGAAATTCAGTAATTTACGATATAAGATAAATACTAGATTTATTGAGTCATATATGATATAAGGATGATGTAAGCCAAAAATATTGAAATATCCTTCAATATTATAATATAATTGATGATAATTTTCCAAATATCCATATTCATGAACCAAATTTTAAACTAATGAATATAATAATGAGAAAAACACCATTCCCCTCCCCTATAAATACCACCCCCGCCACCTATTCCCCTCAAACATAAAATCTTTTTATATTTCTTAATTTATTCCAAAATACAATTAAAACCTTATTTTCAAAGTCCAATAACTTCAGGTCTTACCCAAAGGCCCAAACCGAGGGCCTTAAGGAGGTTCTTGAGAAGATCTTAAGAGGAAAAAAATACTCTTTAATTCTCTCTAATTTTAATTTAAATTAATTTTTTTCTTGTACAATCATCACCTCAAATTATCCAAGAGGCATGAAAAATATATTATCACATAAATACTATAATTTTATCATGCTTATGGAAAGAATTCAATATAATTATTCTTCTCGTTTTCCTTTTATTCAAAAAATTGAAAACAACGCTCGAGATCTGTTGATTTACTGACATCGTCAACGATGTGTTTTCAATTTACATTACCACATTCAAGGATGTTCATAAAACCATTAATATTAACAATTAATGTTTTATTTTATATATTATATGTTATATTATGTTCTACAACTAGTGTTTATGCATAATATGAATTGATAAAAAAATTATAGAGATAAAAATTCGCCCCAATAAATTAGTGTTCATCACTACTGCTTTACCTAATTTATAATAAACATATTATATATAGAAAATGATATATAATATAATTTAATATTATTTATGTTCATTAGTAATAATTAACTTTTATTCTAGAGTTTTTCTCCCTTTTAGACAAGAAAATAATAAATAAAGAAAACATGGATACCAAGAAATAAATGTACCCAAAACAATAAAAATACTAAAAAAAGATTATAAATAAAGGGGTGGAAATATGTTTTTATAATTTCATATATGTAATTATAAATATTAATATGGTTTTTTTACATATTAATAACAATCTTTAAACAATTATTCAAGAGTTTTGAACTCATTTGAAGAATGAAGAACTTGAGGTATGAGAATTCTTAACCCAATTCCCATTCATTAGGTTGACCTTCTACATCATAAATTATCTCGTACTATGATTATTATTGAAATAAATATTTATTTTATATTATGTGTATTTATAGTGTATATATATATTCCACTTTTATAATCAACTCAAACTTAAAAAAAATACTCTTTTAAGTGACTTTTCATTAAATATCCACTTTTATTTTCCAATCCTTTAAAAAGAATGATTAATATGATTTAAGTATTATTATTTTATGATTATGTTCTAGTTATTTGGAATTGTTTATGAAAAATTATGGGACCTATATCTCTCTACAATGCATTGTGTATGTATATATTATTGGTTGAACGTATGGTTAATCCAAGTGTAACTATGAAGGATACACAATAAGGTATCCATGAGTGTTACATTGTAAGGTAGTCATGAGGGTTACATTCTATGGTTGCAATGAGGGTTATAGATCCTATTATATCCATTAGGGTTAAAATCATAATTATGTAATTCTACAAGTTACATATATGTTATTATTTATGTTTTCTATGTTTTTTTATGTATCATGTTTTCACAATGTAGCTATATGATACTTATTAAGTGATAAGTATGACATTGTGAAAATAATTTCATATGATTATAACAATTATTTTAATAATTTGTTTTTACTTTTTATATCCCTTTATGAAATTTTTTTTCTCATCCCTCATATTATTATTATTTTTATAGTATTTATGGATGGATAAGAGAAAAGAATATTCCATGATGAATGTTGTGAATATTTTTCCAGAATAGTTTTCATGTGTTTTTAAAAAAATGTATTAAGGAAAAGGTGGGTTTTGTTTTAGTATTAATCACATATTATTCTTCTGGGATGATATGTATGAATTATTTCATAACATTTCAAAAATATAAACCAAATATTTAATTGGGAATTTAAATAATTGAATTAAGTAGGAAATTACTAGATTATATATATTTAAGATGGGTCCTTATAGTTTGTATCAGAGAACAGTTTAGATGCCTTTTGGGGTTAGTATAATGTTAATAACATACATAGATTTTTAACTTATTTTTATGTTGAAATGGTATAGAATATAAAATTTATCATGTTGCTTCATCTATGATATTTCTGTTCAGAATGGTTTTCTATAGAAGAAATAAGGAATCTAATGTTAGAAGGCACTAAGAGGATGATATCATTCGGAATTTGTAACCTGGAATGGTTGGAATTTGAATACATTAGTTTTTTATAGTAATGGCTCTTTTGATTCATGCTATAAACGGTGGTGGAATCCATGAAAGAGAACAATCATACCTACCACAACAGAACATTATGATATTGGTACTTTTTATGAGGGAACACCCTCTCACTTTTAGTGAATCTTATGACCCTTCACCGGATAAAGGATTGATTAAATCCATTTAGAATATATTAAATTTTATGGATTATTCATATTATAAAAATCTTATTATTTCCATTTATCATTTTCAATGTGATGTTAACGAGTTGTGGTCAATGGTCAAAAATATTAATGAGATTGATGATATGAATTCCATTAAATGTGATGAATATAAAAAACTTTTCCTTCAAAAATATTTTCCTATGGTGTCTTTACATAGGATGGAAATGAAATACATTGAATTAAAACAAAAGGAAAATGATTTAGTTGTCTTTTATGAATAAAAACATCACTATTTTGTCATGGAATGATCCTTATACTATTTGGGATCTTGGTAGAAAAATCAATCATTTTTACTCAGGATTAAAGCCATGATATTCAAGGAAATTATCCTTTTGTGAATTCAAAAGTCATGAGAAACTAGTATGATATTATGAGAGGGTAAATATAGAGTTTTCTTCTGAACAAATTCACTTTCACATTAAGAATAAGAATAGGTCCCGAGGGAATGTGACGGGTAAGAATCAATCAATGAAATCTAAAGGTATAAATGTCCTGCTACCAGTTTGTGAAAAGTGTGATAAAAAACACCCTCAGTAATATCTTAATAAAACATGGAAGTTTTTATGTTGTGGAATGTTTGGAAATTTGGCCCAATTTATTAATGAAAATTGTCTTATTATTATTTTCGATAAGAAAACTATAATGTTTTTTAAAGGTTATGAGATGGATGATTATGAAAATACCCTCCAAAAGTAAGATATAAATGATGGAAAAAAATTATATGCCAAAATTTGTAATGAGATACTTTACGACAACTTCACTAGATTTCAGGCCATCCAATGGATTTTTATGAGGTACTTTGTTTGCTTACTCAGCCTTTTCTAAAGTATTTTTTGATACACGGTCTACACATTCCTTTATTTCTAATAAATATTTTGGTAAATTGGAAAATTCACCTCAATAATTGAGAAAATAACATATGGTTAAATCTCTATGGAAAAGTATTATAGAAAAAATGTATTATAAGGATCTTCATTTTGTTTTTATTGGATGAAAATTATATGATACCCATTTTTTACCCTTATTGGTGTATTATGTTATTCAGGGTAAGTATTGGCTTTATATTTATCATGTTAAGATTTATTGTAGATATAATGATATTTTTTCATAAAAAATTTCAATTTTTTTACAAGAATGATCCCATATATTTGATAACTTATCAGGATGTTAAGAAATAATTAAAATATGAAAATAAATTTTATCAATATCATATTGGTAAAGATAATGAAACAATTTAGATTAATGACGTGACATTGGGAAATTAATACCAGTATGTTTTTTCATATGATTTTCATAGTGTTATACCTGATTTGGATGTTGATTTTACCATTGACATAGTTCTTGATGCTATGGAAATTTCAAAACCCCTTATTTAATGGATAAAGTTGAACTTATTTAATTTAAAATTCATTTATAGGTTTTTATTGATAAAGGCATAATTTTTCCTAGATCTTCATCATGTGGTGATCCTATTTTTTTAATTAAAAAGAAGGATGGTTCCCTGATACATTGAATTGATTATAGAAAATTGAATAACATTACTATTAAGAATTAGTATATATGGCCTCATATCGATGACTTGTTTGATCCGCTATAGGGAGCCCAATATTTTTCCAAGATTGACTTGGGAACCGGTTACCATCAGGTGATGGTGAATGAAGATGACATCCTAAAAAAAACTTTCATACTAGATGTGGGCATTATAAGATTTTCATGATGACCTTTGGTTTTTAAAAATATCCTATTTTATTCATGGATCTTATGAATATAATATTCCATGAATATTTGGATAAGTTTATTATTATTTTTATTGATGATATTTTTGTATTTTCAAAAAGTGATGAGGGTCATGAAACGTATTTAAGTGTTTTCTTACAAACTTGCAAAGAAAAATAGTTATACAGAAAATTTAGAAAATGTGATTTTTTGTTACATCATATTTCATTTCTTGGGAAAATTTTAAAAAAGGGTAGAATAAAAGTTTATCCCACAAGATAAAAAGTGGTTTATGAATGTCCAAAACATAAAAATGTTACAGAGATACTATTTTTTCATGGATTAGCATGATATTAATGATGGTTTGTTTATAAATTTTCACAGTTATCTAGCCTGCTAAATTTGTTAACATGAAAAGGGGTAAATTTTATTTTGAAAAATAATGTGATGTTTGTTTCCATGAACTTGAGAAAGGATTGTTGAAAGCTTCAATTTTTGACTCGACTTCCTGAAATGATGAATTTTTCATCTAAAATAATGCTTTATTTAAGGGAATTGGTTGTGTTCTGATGCATAATGATAAGATAAATTATTTTGCTTCCAGAATGTTGAACCTAGTGGGTTATATTATCCCACACATGATTTCGAATTTGCAGTTTCGGTTTTCACTTTAAAAATTTCGAGGAGTCATTTTTACAGATCTAAATGTGAAATATATAGTGGCCAAAAGGTTGGAAACATATATTTAAATAGAAATAATTAAATATGAGTCAAAGAAAACAGCTTCAACATATAAGGGATTATTATTCCATGATCAATTACAATCCTGAAAGGAATACAATGTGGTAGATGACTTGAGTCAAAAACATCATGAATCATTAGCCCTGATACATCTGTATCACGACCCCTTCATTAATTATTTGATTAATTATGGAATGGTAGTTACTGGTTTAGGAAACATCACTATTTTGTTTTAGATGTTAGTGAAACCATCTCTATTAGACATAATTAAGAATACGAAGAAGGTAGAACATGATTTATAGAAAATATATAATTTTTCAAAAGGGTTAATTTCCCTGAATTTAACATTGATTGTGATTGTATTTTATTATTTGTAAAAATATTATGTGTTCCTTGTGATTCCCAACTAAAGAATGAATTGTTTTTTGAAACTCGTAGTTCTCAATTTTCAGTTCATCCTGAAAGTACTAAGATGTATAGAGATAATTAGGTGTATTACTGGTGGGATGGAATGAAAAGAGATATTTCATATTTTATCATGGAATGTTCGACTTTTCATCTGGTTAAAGAAGAGTAAAAATGACAAAAGGTAATGCCTCTACCTTTTCTAGTGAAATTGTTAAATTGGAAAATATAACTATGGACATCGTGGGTGGACAACCAATTAATTCTATAGGTAAAATTGTGATTTGGTTTATTTCTTATTTGATGGATAAATCTACACATTTCCTTTCAATTAGAGATATAATGTATTTGGGTCAGATTTATCAACTGTACCTCAAAGATATTGTCAGGTAACATGGAGTTACACTATCTGTGGAATTTGTCAGAGATCCCCTATTCACTTATAACTTTTTGAAATGATTTATAATTATTTTGGAACTGAATTAAATTTGATAACTAATTTTCATCCCAAATATATTAGAGAGATTAATAAAATAGTTAAGACCCTCTAGGACATGCCTTAAGTCTATTCAATGGATTTCCAGGGACATTGGGATCACCAACCTTTTTTAGATGAGATTTCTTATAATAATATTTTTTATTCCAGTATAAAAAAGTCACATTTTCGGGAATTATATGGAAATAAGTGTTGAACTCTATATTCTTGGGATTCAGTTAGGTATATGAATTTTGTGGGACCATAAATAATAGAGGATATATTTGAGAAAGTAAACATGATTTATCAACACATGAGAACATCTCATTTTAGGAAGAAAATTTATAAAGATAATAGGCGGATAGCCTTTTCATTCGAGGTAGGTGATCATGATTTTCTAAGAATCTCACCATGGAAAAGTGGTATTCATTTTGGTAATAAAGGAATGTTATGTACACAGTTTATTGGAAATTATGAAATCCGGGAGAAATTTTCCCCATTTGCCTACCGATATGGTTTTTCTCTATGTTTATCTCAGGTGTACAAAGTCTCTCGTGTTTCGATGTAGAGAAAGTATGTGCCAGATTTATCTCATATTTTAAGGCCAAAAGTAGTACAAATAAATGAGAAACTTTCTTAAAATGTGTAAACTATACAGAATCATGATCATAGTGAGAAAGTATTATGGAATAATTTAATTCACCAGGTTAAGGTTTTGTGGAGAAACAAAATGGTTGAAAAAGCAACAAGGGAATATGATAATTCTATGAGGGAATGGTACCATCAATTTTTTAGAAAGTAAATAAAAATTTCAAGAACACAATTTCGAGAAGGTGGGGAGAATATAATAACCTAGGTACTTATAAAGTAATTTTTTTTCATTATGTATATAAATAGTAAAATTATTTATAAATATATATAATTAAATAAGTAGTAATTATAAAAATTAAAGAATTTATATTGATTGAATGGAATCTTGACCTTAGGAATAGTTCTATGAATATTTGTAATAGTAATATGGCTAATATAATAGTAATGATCCCTATGAGAGTATAAAAAAAATTGTGTCTCTTATAAGTGTAATCATGATATATTTATATAATGATATAAGTTAATAAATGTTTTGGAAATGATAAATTACGTGTTGGTATTTCTGTATGTCATAAATATTTAATTAAAATTATATAAATAATATAATGATTGAAAATAAAATATATCTACATAAAAAGATACATAAATTTTTATTTTTGTTGTCTTATGATTATAAGATAATTTTTTGAGACTTTAATTAATTTTTCAAAATGATATAAATTCCGTTATAGTTTTAAAAATTGTATTTTTTTAAATAAAATTTAATTTTAAATAAAAGAATAATTTTCTCATAAATATAAAATTAATTTCCAAAACATAATATCATTTCTTAAATCTATATATTGATAAATTTTTATGTTTAATTTTTGGGATTGTTCTAAAATACATGAATTTGTGATGAATAGTGAATTATGTAAATTTACGATATAAGAAAAATACATGATTTATTGAGAAAATGATGATTTAAGGCTTATATAAGCCAAAATTTTTGAAACTTATTTTTTATTTTAATATATTTTATAATAAATTTCAAACTATTAATATTCTTGAGCCAAATTGACAAACTAATGAATATAATAATGAGAAAACACCACTCTCCTCTGCTATAAATATTTACCATCTCAACCTCTTGGCATCACATCTCAAAGCCTTTTATCATTCTTAATTTCTGCCCAAATCCATTCCCAAGCCTCTATTACACGTCCAATAAATTTTGGTCTCACCGTGAGGACCAAACCAGGTTTGTTAAGGATGTTCTAAATGAAGATAATTTAAGAGTAAAAAATACAATTTCATTTTATTTTTTTTCTTTTCTATTCTATTTATTTTATTATAATACTATTACATCCGCTTATCCAAGAAGAATTAGAACTTCAATATCTTATATATAATATAATTTTATCATATCTATTGAAAAAAATCATCAGCATACTTCTTATACACTCTCTATTATTCTAAAGATAAAAAAACATTCGATGATGAGTTAATTTACTCACATTGTGGACAATGTGTTTTAAATTTCAATTAACACTATCATGTTTGGTCATAAAACCATTAATATAGTTAAATTATATATTATTATAAATATTATATGCTATATTATGTTTTAGGTACCAGTTTTATGCAAAATATGAATTAATAAAACAGAAGTGGTTCATAATAATCAAAATTCAATAAATCAAACTAACATTCATCACGAATGTTTTATCTATTGAATAATCCTCATATAATATAACCAAAATGATATATTATACAATTTAATATTATATATGTTCATTAAAAAAATATAACTTCAATTCTGGTTATTTTATTCATTCTGAAAAAAATGAAAAATAATCCTACCATGGAAACCATGAAAGAAATGCACCTGGAATTGTAAAAATAACAAAATATTATTAATAAATTGGTGAAAAAAATAAATGAGAATATCATATATTTAATAATAAATTACAATATAATTAATTAATATATTAATAACACTCTTTAAACAATTATAGATGAGTTTTAAACACATTTTATGTAAGCTGAACCCGAGGTAAGGGAATTCTTAACCCAATTTACATTCTTTTGGTTGACCTTCTACTTCATAAATTATGTTGCTATAATATTATGTTTGAAATTAAATTTTATGTTTTATTTTTTTATTTATATTCTATACACATATTAAATTATTTCTATTAACTAAAACTTCAAATATATGCTATTTTCAAGGTCATTTTCATTAAAAATCCCCTTTCAATTTCCTTCCTTTTAAAATGAATGATTTATATAATGTATGTATTATTGTTTTATGATCTTGTATAGGTTCCTAATAATTTATTATGATTACGGTTGGTACCTATATCTCCATATATTTAATTCGGTATGCTTATGTTGGAGTTTTATATATGTTACACAATGTTTAACTATGATAGTTACACCATATGATTGTTGTGAGGGTCACATTGTAATGTAGTCAAGATGATTTCATTTTATTGTAGCCATGGGGGTTAAAAATCATATGCTACATGAGTGGGTTCCAATACTAAGAATTTAATATCCCATTTTACATTTATGGTATTATTTATTGTTTCTATGTTTTATAGAAATATCATGTTTTTACAAAGTAACTATATGACACTTATCAGGTAAGAAATATGTATTTGTGAAAATAATTTAATTTTTTTTTATGTATTGATGAACTAATGGTTTCTATCCTTATTTTTATATCACATTCTAAGGTATTTGTGATCATTCCATGTTTTAAAATTTCATTAATATTGTTTATGGATTTATAAGAGAATAATAAAATCCCAGATAAAAATTGTTGAGACTCTTCATGAATAGATTTATATTTTTTAAAAAAAATTCTATAGGAAAAAAACGGTCATTGTTATTGTATTACCCACATTTTATTCTTGTGTGTTTATATTTATGAATTATGTCCTAACATTATAAAACTCTAAATCTTTATGATATTATTGAATATAAAGTAGTGAATTCTAAAGGGATTTACAAGATTATGTGATGTTTATAGGTAGGTTCTTATATGTATTATCATAATTATATCAATATCCAAGATCTTATAAACCATAAAAAATATCAATAACATGAATATTATATCTTCAAAATTAATTTTATTTACTCACATTAAACCAAAGATTTATATCTATTTCAATCCAATAAAATGTCTCCTGTTGTGTCATTAATCTCTTTATGAACATATCACTTAAAAACTCTAATGTGGTTTTGATTAATTTGGAATTATAACTAACCTTAATATTATATACATGTGATTGTATCTATATATCTTAATAAAACCTCTCATGAAAACCTCATAATATCCAAATTCATCTAAATTGACCTCTATTTCTGAATATAATATCCCTGAACCATCACTCTTAGATCCTATGATGAAAATATAAAATTTATATTTAGAGCATTGACCCAGATGAAAGTGACCCAATTTTTTATATCCAAAACATACTTATTCTATTGTAAATATACAATATCAGTTACATTCTAAACTACCTTTTAGGTCTAGTGGTTTAGGTAATCCAGACAAACTCACACATAAACAATACCCATGTCTTTAAAAGATAATGTATCATACATAAACCAAATTTAATTTCTTTCGCATTAAGAAATAATAATCATACTAATGAAGCCCATATAGACATAGTTTCTTTAACATAATTCTTGACAATAGGTGTAAAAGTAATCATAAAAAGAGAAAACTCAAATTATCATTATGTCCAAACATATATAATAACAATTGAATTCCATTAGTGAGTTTAATGTGAGCATAATTGTCTTATGTGATAATTAATTTTCACGGAACAAAAACAAGAGAAATCATACCCAAAAATACTTATAACATCAAACATAGAAGTAATACATAATGCTTTCAAAAATTTAAATTTCATCATAATCAGTAATAATCACCCATGTGATAACATTCCTTGTCAATTGAGACAATTATATATCTATCAAGAATAAAGGAATCATATCGGTATCCTGGGACATTAACATTGTTAAACACTTACTAAACCCTTACAATTATAATAACCATATAGATTACGCCTGATATCATTTTTTAGAAAACATAATTGTTACATAATGCATTGGACTTTTGTCTGGGAACACCTATTGTATATGCTCTAACTGTCTCTCTCATAGCTATTTGGGTGTATCCATCATATATATTATAATGTGTTTACCAAATGAAATCTATTTTTACCCATCATATGATAATATCTAATAACCAAAATATGTATAAATTACATAGAGGTTAAATTTAATCATAAAAGATCATTATTACTTTCATAAAATGATTATCACCTCAAAGAGAAACAGATTTAATGAAAATAACTTTTCATCAAGAATAAACCATTGAAAATAATTAGGTTCAATAAAAATCAATTATAAAAATTTTTATCCCATGAAAAATAAATTGGTTCCATAAAAATATATTTTAGATATGATTAAAAATGGAAAATAAATGGGTTCTATTAAAATTTCATTGAAACTTGATTAAAACATTTAGATAAAATTATTTCCAAAAAAATACATGATTAATCCATGAAAAATAAATGAGTTGTATAAAAATATCATTTAAACATGATTAAATAATTAAAATTAAATGGGTTCTATGATAATATTTTTGAAATAATCATAATCTATCTAAATAAATAATTAAGATTGTATCAATTAAAAATATACCCATTAGAGCTTATATAAAAACGAGGTTTGTTCATGTTGATGGATTTAAATACCATTAAAAGAACATTAAATTAACTTCTGAGGAAAATAACTATTTCATTTGAGAAATAAAACATAAAAAGTAAAAAATTTCCAAAAAAATGACAAAATCCTTTTCAATGAATAAAACTATAAAAATATAATGAATACATCAAGGTATGTAATGCACATTGTAGTGGTAAAGTCAGTTCATGTCATAAATCATAAAAATATATATTCCTGGAAAAACCTTTTGAGAAAGGGAGTCAAAAGTGACCCATTTAAAAGAAGATAAGAAATATAATTTCAAATAATTTTAATATAAATAAAATTTCATTTTAAACGTAGTTAGGGTTTGGCTTAGTTGTATACACCCCTTAATTGTATATTATAATGGGGGTTCAAAACCCATCAGACATAGGTACTATAGCATTACTATAGCATACTGTAGTAGCGACAGTACTTTAGCAACGGAAGGCACTATAGCAGCGTCAGGTCACTGTAGCGGTGGTATGGTACTGTAGTAGTGTGGGTACTGAAGAAGTATTATTAACAGAATGGCCTTGGTCCAAAGAAATGGGCCTATGGGCCATGTAATGTGCTAAATGCCCACTGGGCCTTTAGGATATGTAATGGGTCTCCCTCTACCTAGCTAAAGAGGTCCTTGTGTTAATTTAATAATAAATGAGGCTTTTCCCCAACCTTTAAAAAAAGTAAAATTTCATTTAAAATGTATATTTTGAAGTAATTTATTTTTATACAAGAACATTTTTGTAAAACATTTATTAAATGATACGTATAGAAGGGAATGTTTCTAGTTAAAAAACTACATGATCCATATAACTTATAAGATTTTTTTTATGTTTCCTTAATCAATATGGGTTGAAATTTAAATAAATAATTTTTCATAAAAATTGATAACTAGTGGAGAAGTAAGCGGTGTCATTCAAGAAATAAGATCATATGATTTCCTCTAAAGGAAGTTGAAAATAAAAAATATTTTTAAGGAAATGATATTTTAACATAAATCCTTTTCCACATTAGTAATAATTTCATTAATAATCCCCATTAAAGATTAACATAAAATTAAACATCTTGTATTATAAACATAATATGTTTCATGATATAAAATATAAAATAGACTGAAGATAAACCTCATAAATGATGAGATGTGTACAACATAACATATATAAAAAAGTTGAAAATTTAATATAGGAAAATGCTATAATGATCACAACCTTCATGTGAGAAAAATATAATTAAATGATTATCTGTATCAAATGTAAGAAAATATAATTCAAAATACATGACATAGTTTTAGAATATCAATGGAAATTAAGATATAATATAACCCAATGAAATGAAATTGAGTTATGAAATAATTTTCAAAATTGTACATTAAAACTATAATACCAATGGATTAAGTAATTAAAATTTTAACATAAAAACCCATTAATTATTAAGGATTCAATATAAAACATGTTAATGGGATGTATGTACACCACACAACAAAATTAAGAGGTGAATATGAAATATGTCTTATAAAATAATAGTGGGATGAAAAAAATGATACTTATAAAACATAATATCAATGTGTTTCCTTTCTATGATGGCTAATAATATTATATCAAATAAATTATTTACTAAAAACCATATTCATGTTTAATTCCTTAATTCTATATACTGTGATTTGAGGAATGTCGGTTCATTAGATCAACGTAGATTCGATGTGTTAATTATGATCAAAGAGTTAATTTTTTTAACATCTCTATAATAATAATAATCATGAATCATATATCTTATTTATACATAATATAAAATATTAAAACCATTTAAGAAATTTTGTTATGGAAACCGAATTATGTTACAATCATGGAGATAGTAGGCCAAACACATGAATGACTAACAATTCCATTTTTTCAACAATAATTATCAATAGTATGTAATTAATATTTTATATTTATAAAATTATAATAATATCATTAATAATATATTATTTCATTAAATTTACTTATATATTTCATAAATGTGTTGTGGTGAAAAAAATCACAATGGCGTGTGGGGATGGCAATCGACACGTGTGCACGAACAACAGTATAATTTATCACCGTAACAAATAAAAAGATATATTATATTTCATGAATTATATATATGTAATTGATATTGTAATTATGAAATTTATATCTCATATATTCATTATAATTATTCTTATTACTTTCTATGTAATGTGTTAGTGAAAAATGAATCACATCTCGTCATGAGGAGGTCGTCTTTTATAAACTCGAGTGATATTATTGTATCACACACTGAAAGGAATGAAAAAAAGTTATTTGTGATATCATATTTCAAGAATTATAATAATGTTACAAGTATCATATAAATACTTTTAATTTTTAATTACATTAATCCATGAGAAGTGATGATAGAAAAAAAATGACTTCGGTTCGCAAGGTTGTAGTACACCATACACAGAAAAGATGATTTTGTATCCCATTTTTTAGAAGAGAAGAATCGTTTAGGTAATTAAAATAAATTAAAAATTTATATATAAATTGAAGATAATTTTTTTATTATATAAACATAATTTAATAATATTCGAATGATTAGAAAGAATAAATAAAATAATGACTCTCGATTATGTATGATACCTCTTCTATGGACGACCTCCTTAGGTATGTGCAATAAGGGATCATAGGATGGTTGGATGATCAAAATATATGCTCTATTATATGGGAAAGTAATTAGGGAAGTAATTTAGGTAGGTCTCAGATATTTTAATGTTATTTCAATGTGTGAATAACAGTATATAGGGTGTTTAATTTTTTAATTTAGGTGACTGGTACAATTGTAATTTTTTAAAAGAGAATGGTGAACCCTCAGTTTTCATATAAAATACCGATAAAAAATGTTCCATTATCAAGAATTATACATTATATGATTTAAATATTATCATAAAATTGTTTTTATATGAGTTCTGAGGTATTTTTTAATAAAAAAATTCCTAATTTAACCCCTAGTAAAACTGATTTCACATGAATCGCGGTAATTAATTTTTTTATTTTAACTATTCATTATAGTAAAATAAAAATTTGACCTTACAATATAAAATAATCTATTATTATTATAATTATTTAGTTTTTTATACAAAATTAAATTCATTTAAGTGGAAAATTTTAACATAATATTGAACTAGAAGACGTGATGAAAAAAATGGTTTTTGAGAATTATATTTCTCAAGGAAAATAATATTTTAAGTTAAATATATTATTAATAATAATAATTATATGAATATAGTTAATATTTAATTATATATAATAAATAAATTTCATTCAGTTTTTCCTTATAATAATTTTTTTAATTATTTAAAATGGATAAAAATTGTGGACGTTTTAATAGTTTTCAGAAAATCCAGTTTTTAATCCCAAATATTTTCTCATAATAGAATAAAAAAAGAATATTCAAATAAAATAAATTATATTAAATATAAAAAAATATTCATGTTATAATTTTAATTTAATTAAAATTTAAATGTGTATTTTAAATTCTCATAATTTATTAAAAATAAATAATATTTTTACAATATTTTTTATTTTTCATTCTTCATTGAAAAACCTTATTTTCTGAAAAAATCAGATATTTCACTGAAATTAATTTTTGATATTAAAAATAAAAAATGAAACTAATTTTTTGAAACTAATTTTATTTAATTTCAAAAAAATAAATATATTGTTTTTTATGAAAATCCATAAATATCGTTTTTGATAAAAATATATTTTTAAAGAATAAAATTATATTAATTAATATTGATTCTTTATTTCTAGAAAATTTATATTGATATTTAAATTTATATATAAATTTTTTTCATTAATTAGTTACTAATATTCTTACCATATAATTTAAAGTCTAGGTAATAAATATTATAAATTTCATTTGTTATTTAAGTTCAGTGTTGCATGTCGAATACACTATCAAAAATTGTTTTCTTTTAAAAATATTTGGGGTGATAAATGCAACATCAATAATTAAATCCAAAATCACTAAATATATAATAAATAATAGGTTAACCATATTTACCTTACCAAACATCAATTACAACTGAAGGTTTAATTTCATTAAGAAGACATTATCTCTTAACTCAAATTCTAAAATCGCCATCAATTTGTTTGGAGTTTTATCACTGTTTTAATTATGAAACTGATCGCCTAACATGGTAAGTGTCTTGATGAACCATATTTATCCCCAAATATTCATATTAAAAACCTCAAAATTATTTTTTTTAAATTATATTCTATTGTTTTCCTCATAAATACCCATTTAGAAAAAATAGTGGAATACGATTTTGAAACAATTATACCCATGGAAAATTATTTTAACGAAATTCAATACAAAAGACTATAATATCTCTTAAATACCATGAATTGTATATCTAAAGAAAACATATTTCTGTGGGTAGTTATTTTTTCTCAAATTAATTTTTATGATTCGATATATTAATGGACTTATTATTGTTAAGAAATGAATTGTATTATATTTAGAGAAATGTTTTGAGGTAACCATATAAAATAAGATAAACATTAACATTTAAATATTCCATAAAATCCCTAAGGACGGATTTTATTATATATTTATTGACATTTTTTTCATATTTATTCAATATTATGTTATTCAAATTGAGTTAGAATCAATGATTAAGCATAGAAAACCTATCTCAAAATCCATATAAATTTTTTCTTTCTTACATAGTGGGATCCATGTGGCCTTTTACACACCCAAAGAAAAACTATATTATTTTTTATCTATAAAAAGTAAGAAACAATATGTTTACATCAGAACCACCATTTTTCATACTAGACCATTAAAATTTAATCCTTATATCATAACATATATTTTTAAAATAGTATATACCTTAGTATGGTTTACCAAGAATCTATATAAAGTATCACTATAAGTATTCTCAAATAAAAAAAAGAAATAATTAATTTTATCATGATTCCTCACATCAATAAATATATATACGGAGAACCTTGTTAGAAAATATAATCTTTTCAAACATTCCACCATGGATTATAGTATATATTACGAGAAATTTCATTATTAGTTATAGGGAAACTAACATCATCTTGAGTAAAATTTAATCATCATCAACCATAAAAATAATAATCATTTGTTGAAAACTGATACACCATATTTCCTTCATATTGTTCCATCAATAAAAGTATTCATAATATTTTTTGGATTTTTACCACATATAACACATTCGTTATCCAAGGATTATATGTGTTAAAGTCCATTAAAACTAATCTTGTATTCATTTACACCTAAAATTATACGTCCATAAGGAAAATATAACCTTGTGATATTTTCGTTCGTATGGAAAAAAATAATTTCACAAATAAGATAATGATACAATTACATTAGTGAAAAAATAATTATGAAAAAACATACATCATGTGTGAAATAATTCCACTTAGGGGTCCCCAATTTCTTTAATTCATTAGAAATATCTAGTCTATGATTCTTAAATTTACACCAAAGAATAGATCTAAAACAATTAAAATATTTTGAATCTATTTTAACATTATAAAAAGTATAAAAAATGTAGAATATTTCAATTTTCCATTCATCACTTCAATAAAATTTTACCATTGAATTTTTATCATAATAAGTGTGGCCTCTCCATATCAAGATCATTGATTAGTGCTGTTATAATTCAAACACTTTGGTTACAATAATAATTTTTTTTCAATCGATATGTTTTGTAACGAAAAAAGTTACAGAACATATCTTTATCTATTACAAGAATAAAATTTATAGATCCATTACCACTCAATCTAGTTAAATAACATGTACAATATATTAATAACTTATATAAAAAAAATTAAAATTAAAATCCTTCTATACAGCTAGTTCTATTATAGTTTACTAAATAAAACCATTCATTTTTCTCTATTTCCCCTAATAGTATGATATGTAACACATTAATTTATATAGACTGTAAAAATAATTTAGATTTGTATAAAATGTTGTGTTTCAAATTATTATTTATATAAATTTTTCTAAAATTAATTCAAATGACCTTAAAATGAACTAAAAAATCAAATACAAAAAAGATAATTTATTTTTTAGAACATCAAAATCAATGATAAGAATTATATCATGTATATATATTAATACTGTAAAACCTAAGAGAATGTTTGCGTTAATAAAATAAATCCCGAATCATTATTGATGAGAATGTTTTATAAATTTTAACTTGGTTTAAAATATGTTGATAATGCAATCCTACTCTTTTTATAACACAGATAACGTATTTAACTACATAAAATATGATATTTTAAAATAAAATATATCCTATATAATAATAAAATATTAAACTAATCTCCCCTTTGAGGTTATAGTTCCATAATATTTATTTGGGATAAATCAGAAACTTACACCAAACAATATAAACCCCCTCATATTCCTATTCAATTATAGTAATATATATATAATCATATGATAAATGATCTATAAAACATATAATTATTGTAGAGCTAAAACAATAATGAAATTTTTTTAAGTCTTTTATAATAACATGTAGATTAGTACTACAAAATACATATATATAACCCTATTTATATATAAATCTATAGGGGGGTTAAATTATTTATAATGAAAAAACATCTTGAATATGATAAATACTTATATGTCAACGATGTATATGACATATGATAATTAAAAAATTAAAATCATCATCTAGAACAAAATATTGTTTTGTGACAAGGAAGTGGAATTCCACCATAATCACAACTCTAAAAGGCTTGGTTTTGGCTAAAAACCACTAATATGTAATCACAAAAATGATTAATATTACTCTCAATAATCATTATAGATAATAAATACTACTAAAAATATATAGTAAAAAATAAACATGTAATTAAAATTACTCATAATTTTTTAATATAGAATTCATGAATTTTTTAAAATAGAATAATATTTAATAAAACCAATAGTTATAGAAAAATCATTATCCATAATAAAATTAAATGACGTATAAATCCCAGTATCCCTATAATGATAGTAAATAAATTGAAACATTCATTCTCCTATGAGCTACCAAAATATCCAATATAATAAATACTCACATTACAAATTTCACAATATTATATATTTTAAATACTAATAATAGATAATTTAATTATCATGTGTAGGATTAAGTATAACCATAATAATTAGGTTCATCATTATGAACATTATTGGTCGTAACATGTATAGATGGTCTATATTGAACTTCATTATTATTTGATATAAAACAACCCAAAACCACCAAAAACGTTGTCACATATTTCTAAAATGATGAAAATAAAGGAAAAAAGTGTGTGTGTGTGTGTGTGTGTGTGTATATAATGTTATAAAAAACACATTTTATTTTTCTCCTAAAACCGAAATATTGATATTTTGAATAGATCATGATAATTAATTTTTTCAATGTAACAACACGATAGGAAATTAACTTTCATTCTTGAATATAGTCTCTATATATATTTTTTATAATAAATGACACAGGATATCTATAAAATATGATAACCAACAAAATAATTTCATATGATAAGTATCTAAAATTATCCTCCCTATATTCCAATATGATACTATATATGGGGCACCCCACAAACGCAATCTAAGATATCATTGTAAAAACAATTTATTTGAACAATGGATATAATAAATACTATTGTAAAATATAAGATAAAAATATGTTTGTTTTATATTAATTATATAATTAAAACATTATATATGAGAAATATTATCAGAGTCCTAAGAACTGATGGTTTAGTATCTTTGAGGATCAGCTATATAAATAACTAGTTTTGAAAAATATGTGAAGTTTTCTCATTATAATTTAATCCTATTAATCACCATCTAAATGAATCATATATATTGCACATCTTTATAACCAAGGGTAATTGAATCATAAGATAATGTATTCTCACATGACTAATAAGGGTAATAATTAAATATAATAATTGAAGAACAAATTTAATCATAAGAAACACATGTGGGAATGAGAACATATACAAGGTCCATGAACATTACATTAATGTATCATACCAATATAAACATGGATTGTGACACATAAACAAATAATATAAGAATAAAAAAAAATAATCCTTCATAACATGAGTATGATGAAAAAAATAATAATTTTACACTAACATACACTTAGAAATTAAAATATAGTGGATCTAGAATCACATTCCCACCTCCAATGTAATACTAGACTCAGAATCATGGTCTTCACTAAATTTGAGGAGTTTTTTGGGTATCATAATTCCATCTCATATATTTTCCTCATGAGATATCATATTTTAACTAATGTATTATAGGGATAAATATTTCTTGGACCACTTCCACATAATAAAAAATATACATATGTTTTCCACAAGAACATGAAAACATTCATTTTTCAAACATTACGTAATTAAACCATGAAATAGTGATGGATTGTACAAAAGAATCGATATAACATTTCATAATCCATCAAGATAAATAATTTGGATGGTAGATTAGGATCAGATTACTTATATAATATAAGGAACAAGAAAGAATATTGTTAAAGGAAAAAAAATTCATTTATTGGAATAATTGGTAAATCTCATTGAAAAATAATAATGAATAACCATTTATTTTGAAAATTATTTTTAATTAAAATTATTTGTAATTCGCTATTAAAAAATATAATGAGGTTTTTTAAAAGCATAATTCATATAACAATGAAATCATTAATATATATTTAAAAAAGTCCTATGTGGAAATAATTAATATATCACACGAATATATGGGTAATAAAATATATAATAGTGCTAAAATGAACATAATAAATTAAGTATAGATATGTAATTTAAAAAATATTATCATCCATTGAATATGGACATATAGGAGAAACATTCCCAGTTGAAAAGAATTGGTGTGGTATTTTTTACCTATAATCGTCATTTGGTAAAAAAAATTACATTGGAAATGAAATTTTGTGATTATATATAAAAATAAAATAAAAATAAAATGAGAAGAATAAAGAATGGTTTTATGGATAATGTCTATATGTTTTGTTCAAATGAAAATGTGTTTATAGCAACATTAAAATGAAAATTATATTAGATGAAAAATATTATCTATTACTAAAAAATTAGACAAAAGTTTTTTAATTTCACGTATCCTTAAAATAACGAATTTAAAAAATATTTCATAAGATTAATCATATATATTACCATTTTTAATATTTAATTATAATATTTCATTATACCTTCATTTTCTAGTTGATGAATATATTCATCAACAGATATTAGTAATTTAGATTTTTTTAACATATGTTTTATAATGGAAACCTCATACAACATTCATTGATTCCATGTTAATATTTCCTTAATTATGAAGGATATTGAAATAATTTCTTTTCGATGATTTTACATCCCATGTTCATTCAATGAAAAATACATGAATGTTTTATGTGACTGGAATACATGATGAGCATGCTTAAGGTATTTCAATAATATCATTGGATCATAATATAATGATAATTTATTTTTGTGATCATTTCAGACCATTATTCAAGATATATATTAATAGTTATTTTCATTTATAATCATAAGAATTAATTGATAACCATTCACGTAGGGAAGTGATAAAAATCAAAATATATTGCTCTATAGATGAAATAGTTTGCACATACACATGGATGACATTTTCATTTACCATATAACTGAAAGAAGGATTGAATTGTTCCATTTTTTTTGAATCTTAATAATGTTATAAATATAATATTTATTCCTTAAATACAACTTTTAATCTATACATTTAATGTGGTGATGAGAAAAATGTTTCTCTTCTTGAAAGTAGTAGATTGTAAGTATAAAGAAACAACATTTTTAGTTTGCTAAAGAAAATATAACGGTAGATGATGATTATTAAATTGTATTAATAACATTATGTATAGTATATAAAAAATTATAATATCAAATGGGAAAAAATTATTTCGAAGTGGACAATGGAAAAGTAAAAAATTAATCGACTGATTAATACTCACATTGAGAACATAATATTTTCTTTAGAGGAATTCATAGAAATGGAGGACTAATGAAAATTTATTGAGTGAAAAGGATTATGTTCATGGAAGATGGAAATAGGGGAACTAAAAATTTTATAGTTCATATATGAATTAAATTTTTTATAGTTTCCTTGAATGGGTGGTGGAAAGAACATTTATTAAGTGAAGGGAATATAATTTTTGTGATGTTAAATTCATAATGTAAAGTTTGAACATGTTTAACAAGATAAGTGGATTAAATGGTTGAAAATAATGAAGAGTAGATTGGTTTTTTTATAGTCATTACTCAACCACTAATTTGGTGAAATGTATTTAATAATTTTTTGGTTGTTTAACCTTAATTAAAGAAATATGAATTTTATTTACTTTTATCATAGAAACACTATTTACTACCTTCGCAACTAATTTTTTTGGATACAAATTACTATTAAATTTTTTATAAAATATAGATATTCAGAATTATAATATTTAGTAAATTTCATAATATCACATTTTGAAAAGTGGTAAGAATTAATTTCCAATAATATCTTTATTATGCATAAGAATAGTTTTAGAGATAAATATTTATTATGTTCTGAAATTTTTAATATATATTGATAAATTAAAAATTATATTTTTCAATGTGTTTTTAAATTATAAAAAATATATGTTCACTAAAACCATTTCACAAATCTTATGTCATTCTTAAACTGTAGTGATGTCATAATTGTTATAGGATTTTTAATAAATGGATTTTCCACTATTTAATTAAAAATTAAAACTTTTCAGAAAATATTAAAAAAATATTTATCTTTAAATATTTTTAATCTAAGTTCAAAAATGAAAATAATTTTTAATATTTCATAATTTAAATTTATGAATTTTACATATAAATGGAAACATAAATTATAATCACAACTCTTTTTATATATGAAAATTGAATTTTTTGAATATTAACTATTTCTATTATTATTTCCCATCAATTTCTATTTTAAATAGGGTTAACATATCTTCTCTATATAGAGTATATTTTATCACCGTGATATACATAGTGCTATTAATTATAATTCATAATGTAAAAAATTTCAATTTTATAAAAATAAATTCTTTTAACATAAAATGAATTTATTAGTTGATTAGCTACAATAATTAAATTTCATTAGTGAATAAGTAATTAATGTGGAATTTATTTTTATTTTTATGAATATTTCATACCATGGGTACTTTTATATATACCTACGGATTCAAAATATACTTTAAAATAGTTATATTTATCCAAATAAATTATGTCATAGTTTTTTTTGGTTTAGTGTTTCTTAGGAAACAAGATATTCAAAATTTAATATATTAAAACGAAATTTTTATGAAAATAATTGGAAATTAAATTATACACCCATTGAAAAAAACATTTCATATATATTTTATTATTTGGGTGAAAAAAGTGGGTTGATTTTGCCTCACTACAACCTTTTATTTCCACATAGAATATTCAGACTTATATTTCTTCCATAAAACATTTAGAAGATTTGGAGTCTTATTATGCGACACATAAACTTATAAATTCCAAATTTTCATATGTTCTTCCTCATATAATAAATCATGTTCATGTTTCTTGGATATTTAGTTCAGTAAATGTGAGGCATTATTTATTTACTTCCTAAAAATAAATATATTGAAAATTTTATGCACATTCAAGAGGTTTGAAAGGAATGATATCTGATAAGATATTTTAGCAACATGATTATGGATATTTAAGGGTCCTATATATATTGGGAACATCATTAATTTCTTATAAAATCTCATAACCCACTTCTTAGGTGTTACCTAGAGTACCACCTTATCACCAACATAAAATCATAGATCTCATTGATGAGAGCCCAATTAACTCGTATATTGAAAATTTTCCACATTAATGTGATGCCAAATATTTTGAACTACCTCTATTAATTCATATACCATGTTTAATCGTATTTGATTCCTCTCCCTAACAACATCATCGCATGTTACATTCCATAATCTCTTCTTATATAGAGCCTGAAACTATTCCATAACAAATGTATAATGAAAAAAATTCTTATATGAGAACTTGACTTAGATGAGGTGTTCATATTAATTTATTTAGAAATCAATTGATTATGATCATAGCATATCCTAATTTGTTTTAATTAATATTTCAGATATACTATCTTTTAGTTGGTGATATACAGTACTATATCTTTATTTGTAATAATTGCTTAATATTTTTCTAGATCCTCAAGGTAATCCTATTATATTAATGTTAGACAATAAAGACTGGTACTCCATAAATCATTACCACTTATCATATAAATATAATTAATAGATATTCAAGTAAGAATTCATCTTTAATGGTAATAAAACACCTAGATTTTATAATGTGATTAAAAACAACCCAAACATTAAAATGACATTTATATTTATAGAGGGGTCCTATAAAAAAATATATAGCATTGTTTTACCAAATGTATAGTTGTATGGTAAATTCCTGGATAATCAACTTATTAGAATATAGTTATGTTATAAAATTCATGTATACCATGAATTGAGACACATATTTTCCAACCTAACTCTTCATATTATCCCACTCAAGGTTTTTCTTGAATTTTTTTTAAATATTCATGATTCTTGGATTAATAGATAAAAATTAGGTTTGTAAATATATTAATTAGTTATTTCATTAGTTAAATATTTTGTGGGACAAATATTTGGGTTTTGTACCTTATAACACAATATTTATTAATGTTGATCACCATAATATTTTCTAACTTAATCTATATCTTTAATTCAACATTCTAGGATTCTTGAACAACACATTGATTGATTGGTGATCCATTATTAAGGTGTGATATTATATCTCCCATTCCCTTATGATGTCATGTTTAATCCATATAAAATCCATTAGTATTAGATCTTCTTAAACCCACATCCTGGAAAAGGAAACCTGATTGCTCATTCTCAAAGAATAGGACACCTTGTTTTCCATCACCATATGTTATTATATTGAGTAGTCAAATAATTTATTCCATTCAAACCACCTCAATGGTCAAATTTTTAACTCCCCCAATGTTAATATATCCTTCAATATATTATTTTTAGTAAGAAATAATAATTCTCACAATATATATAATACTTAAAATTCATTAATTTAGTGATCACTACTGCAAGATCCAAATAATGTGTCATATAATTAGGATCTGGATTATTTATTTATTATGTGGGAAAAATAATTACCTTATTACTTTTCATGACGGTACATCTCAATAACATTATTATAGAATTACAATATATTATAATCTCTTATCCCCTACACTGTAGTTTAAGATTGGTGAAGCAACCAAAATATTCTTATTATCCTTTAGTCTTTCCTAACATTAATTATTTCCAATGGAAAATTAATAACATCCAGGTTATCATTGTTTTGATTTTTGAAAAATCAAGATCATATTTTCGCGGGTCATTAGTAGTGCCCAAAAAATCAAACAAAAGGCTTTGGATTTCAATCCTAGCGGTTTGTCTTGTCCTCTCCAGAATCATTTTTGTCATTTATGGATCCATACATATAATCTATCATTTTATGAAACGGCGCAATAAGGATACTTATTCTTCAAAAAAATCACACTTTATAAAAATTTCATATAATATATCCTTTTATGGGGTATTTAGTGAAACACTAAAATACCATTCATGTTCTTTATTTCTCTTAAAATATAAGGGAATATCAACAATAAATTATACTAAAAAACTTCAAGGTTTCCTATAAAGACACTATTTATTAGATAAGTGATGATTATAAGGGAATTTAGAAGTATGAATTGAATCACTATGAATTCATAACATCCATATATTCAATGGATGGATGCCTTTGGTATATATTCCCTTCATACCTTTAATGTAATAATTCCAAATCGATGGTAAATATTAGAGACAAGTTAGGCTCCTCATAGTTCATCAAACATATAATCAATATAGGTTAGATTATACCTGTTAACTATTATAATTATTGGATGATAATGATACTAAATGTTGAAATTTGATGATCTATCCGTCTTCTTAACAAATAGAACAAGTTTATCCCATAATGAATCACAAGTGTGTATAATAACATTATCAATATTTTCTTGGAGTTACTTCTATAATTCCTCCAATTTATTATGATATATAATTTTTGGAGTATTTGATATCAGTGTAACACCATGACATGATCAGTTGAAAATATACATCATAATTTATTGGGAGATCATCAAGTTCCTCATGATATACATCGACATATTTATGTAGAATAGGTATATCTCCAATATTGAGATTTTCTACAAACATTAGCAATAAATTCCCTTCATGAATGAGTATCATGACCCATACACTTGGTGAAATTTTCCTAAATTTTTCACTATTACAATTTAATATATAGATGTTAATTTGATGATTTAGAATATTAATTGTGCCTTCCCTATATCGAAAGTTAATATGTGATTTACATAAATAGTTCCAATACATTCCTAAAATAAAATAAAATTTAACCAAATGAATAATTATAAGATTTAAGGTCTAATAAAAATATTTCATATAATCTAGGTATAATTCAGATGAAATTATCAATCCCTTATGTGTTTTTAAATAAAATTCATTATCTATTTATAGGGGTGGTGGTTTGATATCTTTAAAAAATATTCTGGATACAAGGTAGTGGGATGGTCTAGTATTAAATAAAAAAATAAATTTTCTAGAGTGAATTATATGTATACAATTCATCAATAAATAATCATGAAAAACTAAATAGTTATGGTATTAATTTCATTCTTTTATTCCCTAATGTTAAGAGGTTTCTCATGTTGATTTTTTTCATCAACCCTTAATTTCATGCCTTGATTTATGTAATTCCTATAATCCTTATAGTTGAAGCATTATAGTGTGGGTATTAAGTTGATTAATATTTTTTGTCATAGATTCATTAAATATACTGATTACCTATTTTCATTAATCATGTTCACGGTGGAAAACCTTTCCATGTGAAAAAATTATTTCTGACCCATTGATGAAATTTCACCAATGCTTCAGTCAAAATTTTCGACACATATAAAGATTAATATTTTAAATCCATGTTATTTATAATTTTTTTATCAAACATCCATAATTATTTTATTATCCCAAAATAACTTAGGAGAGAGGGAGGATCCAATCACCATTTCATTATTTAGTGCACAATGAATAACTCCTTCATAGCTTCTAATATACATTATAACTAACACATTTCTTTGATCTGGTTAACACCCTGAAGAAATTGTTTATATTGATTTTAGGGTTTGTGAAAAATACAAGTTAAACCATATGAATAACATGAAATTATAATTATAGGTGATAATTTATTAATAATATTATTATTTTTCCATTAATTCCCTCACCATTTTTTGTGTGAATAGTGAACAGAAAATATTTAGTAAATATATTTTCAAGGACTCCACTAATTCTATAGAATCAAAATATTCATTGGGATTCATATAATTTTTGAAATTACATAATTTCTTGTCTCTCACTCTATACTATACACTACTATGATTGCCTTCCCATATTGTGATAATTATTGGATGAAAAATATTTTTACTATCAAATTAACCCATTTCAATGAAATAAGTCAATTAAAAGTTTCATAAATGGAGGGCGGAAATTTCACATGAATTATAAAATTGATTGTTTAACCTTCCATTCTATGTTTATATGTTCCACACTATTCATGTTATTTTTCATTGATTGATAGTTTTTTGTAATAATTTTCAATTAATAATTCATAAAATCTCTAATCCTCCTTTATTTCACATTAGAAAAATTATTGCATTATTCATCACATCAATCGTTAAAATAATTCATCCAATATCTAGAAATAACATAAATAATTGAATTTTAATTTATTAACAAATTTATAAATACATATAAAAGAAAAAATTACAAATAAAACATAACACATAAATGAAGTTCTTAAAGTATGAATTTATATATTTCAATAGAATTTATCCATGGTAATTTTTTATTTGATTTTTTATCAATTTTGTTGGATATATAAAGAAATAAGATGATCCAAGACTATTTTATTAAATTAAAAAGGTTAAAAGAGTCTAAAATGGGGAATATTATAATGATATCTTTAAAATTGATAAATTGGGTCATGGGGGTTATCCATCCATGTGATCCCACCGCTTACCAATCCTTTTGTAGGGGAGGATATCAGCAACCATGTTTACTTCTTGATAAGCATGGGTAATAATGTAGACAATGGATTCTTTTAACTCTAGTTAATCCATCCATTATGCGTAAAATAAAATAGATTGATGATTTTTGTTTTATAATTTAATGTAAAATGGTCATTGAGACTCTCTAACCATATATTTGATTGTACACTTTTCCAAAATAAATTAATTTTATTCATGAATCGAAGAATCCTTAATTACATTAAAAATTTAATTAAAAATAATGATAAAAGACACCAATGAATCTCATAAAATGATTTTTGAAAATAGAAAAACATCCCAATGTTCCAGGATTTCCATTGGTTAATAAAAGTGTGCTTGAATTACCAATTCAATTCATAGGGGAGTTTCAAAACAAGTCTAATGATAGGTATGTTTTTCATGAACTAGGTGGAGATATATTTATTAATTATACAACCATTTCATGTGTAATATCCCAAGGAAAATCTTTGTCTCATCTGACATAAAATTGCGGTATCTAGATAGGGATATCATTTATAAGAAATTAAAATTATCTACACATTACAAATATATCAATATGATATCATATTCATAGAATTGTTCTATTTTTATATAGTAATTTGAAGTCGTATAGTAACCTAGTTTTATAAAACTATATTAGGTTCGGAGATGAGATAATAGATGGTCCGTAGGGGGTTGGTTGAATAGAAAAGGAAATTTTTTAATGAAATTGATAAATTATTTCATTTAATTATATGAGATATTAAATTAGTTTCTTTATAGTAAAAAAATTATAATAATGAATGTAAAATAAGGATGATTTATATTTTAGTTTGATCAAAATGAAACATACGTTACTAATATACCTCTCTACTTGGTGAGAGATACATATTGCACTAAAATAACTTTTAAAGGAGAATAATAACACGGTTACAAATTAATTTTTTTATTGGATATAAAAGTCTATTTATTATATTTAAAACCCTCTAACACCCCATGACATTGAATTATATTCATTTTACAATAAATATAAATTTATCGATAGAGTGTGATAAATGAAGAAGAAGGTTCAAATGAAACAAGATACTCTATTTGAACATTTTATTTTAACATAGCTATTAAAATTGAAGGTATTAATAGGTCTAAATAAATTTAGAAAAAAACTTACAAAATTGCATTATTTATTTATTTACTATAAAATAATTTTAGAATATGTCGAAATAAAATGAAATGTTTTTTGAAAAAATGTATTTTTTCTAAAATAACATTTATTCAAACATTTCTCACATAATTATAATTTTTTTTCACAATTTTAAAAAATTAGTTTTAAAATTTAAATGAAATTTTTAAATTTCTATATAAGTACTCAGTGAAGATGAATTTTATCGGATTTTTCTGAAGTGTTTCATTATTCAGTGAATAGTTAAAAATTCTGATTTATAATTGAAATATTAATTTTCATTTAGATTATTTATAGAGATAAATTATATTAAAAATTATATTTGATGATAAATTAGTTCAATTATATGTTTATTAATCTAATTTAGTACCTTAGATTCATTTTCATATTGAATTATGATATAAAATCATATTATGTTTTTTTTCAAATTTTCCCTTTGAAAACCAGGTTTCTAATCATGTATATGGCATTAATTGAAAATTAAATATTCAAAAAAATTGAATGTAATTTTGAAAAATGAACTTAGTTTTCGAAGTAATAATAATTTATATTATCTAATAAGTTCAAATTAATTTATTACCATATTGAATAGTAAAAATAGTAAAACTTATTTACCACTTTCATGGTATAAATGGGTTCATAGAGGGTTAAAATAAAAATATTTGGATCCAAATGACTGAAAAACATTTCTCAAATATATTTTATGGACATATAATAGAATTATCATGTCTTGTTATAGGGAATAATTAGTTTTTTACCCCCATGGCTTGTCAAAAACATGGTTACACATTTTTCATTTCAAAAATTTCATGTGTACCACTTACCTCACTCATAAAAGGTCACCTCTTATCCTATTTTAATCTTCCCTTCAAGAACCTTTTTTAGCCAATCCCTTTCCAAATCAATTTCAAAATTTATCCCCCTTATCCTATTAGCAATGGTTTTTCCCCAATGAAATTCTAGGAATACATAATATAACGCCCTTTGTTTTTAAAAGAGAAAACATTGAACGATAGCCATTGAGATACACAACACCGTACCCAAAAAAACAATGATTATATAAATATGAGCATTTTATCCCTAATATAAAATTTATTTATATGAGTAGGATTAATTAATTTATGAAATATATACTTCCTGAATATAATGATAAATCATTCAAAAATAATCAATCAATTTTCTATAATTCCTTTTTGATTGTTTTCTTCAAAAATGATTTTTACTTATTTTTTTGAAAAATATATTATAATTATTTTCTATAACATTTAAAAAACTACTATATAAAATGAACTGAATTTTTGATATCATCATTTCTTAATTATCTTATGGTAAAAAAATTTATTTTTTCCAAACATTTAATTTTTTTGCGAATGGTGAAATATAAAAATTTTAAATAAAATTTTTCATTATATTGATAAATTAATTAATGTTTTTTTATATAACAAAAGTATTTTATTATTATATTATATTAATTACATTTAAATCATCATTATATTGTATTATATTATATGTTTATTTTTAATATTAAAAAACATTTCTTTTGAAAACTATTTTAAAATAAAAAGTATCTTTTGATTATAATTAATTAAAATAACCTCACATGATAAATGACTTAAAACAAAAATTATATTACAGATATAAATTTATGATTTCAAATCCATATAAATTGTATTACAAATTACAATTAAAGAGAATTAATAATTTCTTTGAAAAACATGATTTTTCATAAAAATAGTTTACATCATGCTTAACAGGTTTATTTTAGATTTAATTATTCTACCTCTATGAATTAGTTATAATAAAACTGATTCCATATTTGGAATCATATTAATTAATATTACATTATATGGTTGATTTAATTTTAGAAAAATATGAATAGTAATTGTAGTAAATATTAATTACCACGGTAAAAGGAAAATAGGTTAATTAAGGTTAAAAATAATTTTTCAAATACATGAAAAAAAGTAACTCTAATAATATGAACATTTATATTTCTATTTCATTAATAAGTTGACTCTATTTATTCCTTGTTATTTTTAATTTATAAATTATTTTTTTATAAGTTCGATATACAAATTATACGATAAAACAAAAATTATTTTCCAGGTATTTTGAAATTAAAATTATAAATTTTTTTATGAATTAATATATTTAAAAAACATATATTTTAATAAAATATATCATAAAATAATTTTTATTAAATATAAATGATCCAAGAAATTTTAGGATGTCAATTTTTTTTATAAATTTTTGAAAAATGTTATTATAAAAAAACAAACATTACTCAAGAAATATTGATTTTATTTAAAAGTAAAAATTTAAATATTTAGAAATGAATTTTATTTCTTGAGTCATAATGTTGAAATTATTCAATGGTCATTCTTTCATTATTTTTTGAGAGTGTTGAATTTTTAGGTAAAAATTAAATAACATATAAATATACATTATGTAGTATTACATCATAATTACCCAAAAGTGATTTAACAAATACAATAAAGGGTATAAAGGAAAAAATATATGTATTCAATTTAAAATAGTATGATTTTATTAATATTTTCTTTATTTTATAAATCCATTAGGAATCCTCCAAAATATGTAATATATTTTATGGTTTTAAAATTATTTACTTAAGAGTATGACTAAACTCCACATAACTAAGTGTATTATTTTATTTTGTAAGATTATTTACTAAATAAAATAACCACACCAGTCCAGTTTTTCATAATACATTAGAAAATATCATTTTTTGGTTTTTTTTTCGATATTTTATTTTCTAGTGTCCAAAAACCTAAATAATAATTAAATCCACCTCTTTTCCTATATAAACCAACCCATTCTACCATTTAACTACACTCAAAATCAATAGATTATGTATATAATCTTTCCTCTCATCACTGGAGTCCTCGCAAAGATCCCCAATGCTTTCAAGAAGCACCTCTAGAGCATTTTGAGTCACACACTCAAGTAAGGGAATATTCAACTCTACTCTTTTTATCAATAATTACTTTGGGTTTTGTCTCTAAATTTCCATTTTATTATTGAGGAATATGGTTTTCCATATCCCATTAACATAAAATATAATTTATAAATTGTTATATCCCATTTAAAACTCATTAATCTTTTGATGAACCCTTATGTTAACCTGTTACCATACCAAAATTTCAAAATAGATTTCTCTCTTCCCATTTCCATTCAAACCCTTCTTTTGTATTATGCCTCTTAAATTAATTTTTGTCATGTTTTGATCTGTTCTTACATGATCATATTATTTTAAAATTAATTTATAAATTATTAGGTCCCCTTTCACTATTATTAATCCTCCCATGAACCTTTATGTATACCTGTTACCGTATTAAAATTTCTTAATAGATTTATCTCATCACATTTCTATTCAAGCACTTATTTTATGTTATGTATCTTAAATTAAATTTTCATAGTTTGGGATATGTACATACATATTCAAAATACTAAAAATTAAATGTATAATTTTTTACATCCCCTTTCTCTCTCATTAAGCCTCACATGAACCTTTATATACACCTGTAACCACGCCAAAACATCGAATGAGATTTATCTATTCTATTTTCCATTCAAGAACTTATATTTTGTTGCATCTATTCAATTACATTTTCATATGATTAGATATTTTCTCCCATATTCCCCTTAATTTCCATTCAACATATAAATAATTATATTCCACATTATCTCTCATTAATCCAACCATGATACATTATGTACATTAGTTACCATACCAAAATATAGAAAGGATTCTTTTTTTAATGTTTCTTCATTACCATATGAAATCTATTTCAAAATTTATTTGTTTTTGAAATTACTTTAAATATCTCTATTACATAGAATTATATATATATGTAATTAAATATCCATTTCTCTCTCATAAACCCATTTTTATGAATCTTTATGTGAAACCATTATGTTTCAAAAATTTCAAAATAATTTTCAATGCCAAAAAAGTAATGTGGTGAGTACCATGCACATTTTCAATCAAGTGTGTTCACATTTATTCATTTTTTTTTATTCGAGACTTATATATATTTATTCTACACTGTATAATCATTTAATAAATTATGATGATAAATGAATACATGATGTTTTATCTACATGGAAAAATTAAGCACAAGGATGAAATGATTAAGATAGGGGTACCCAGATAGGGCCCAAATGAAATGGGCAACATTTAGTATCATGACACATAATGTTAGGATAGGGAGTGAACATTATTCCTTTATGGGACTTTTCCACCATGATTTCTTGTCATTTCATCCTTGACCAATTTGTATGATGTAGTGTTTATGTTTTTTTTCATATTTCCCAAGTTTTCTTTTTTATTATATTGTTATATCATGTCTCATTAATCATGATCATTATTCCTACTCTCTTTTTCCCCATTTATATTCATATTTTAAAACTTGTATAACCGTATTATAAGCTTATTCCATTACTCGGATTTATATCTCTCCCCTTTCTTATGTTTTTTCACACGCTATCATGAGAAATTTTAATAGGAATATAGTTTTAGAATCATGTTAACAAAGTTTTCAATAATATTGTTAGATCTCATGTTCAAAATTTTGTATTATGTACCTAATTTCCATATACACTATAATTTACTATCCTTTGGGTTATATTAACTGTAAATTTATGTAATGAATCATGTATTAATTAGGAATAAAGACCAAGGTTTTCATAGTTGGTATCAGAGAAAAGGGTTAGTTATTTTGGGTTTATGATTAGAATGTTATTGCGAAATCATTATGAATATGATTAAGTATAATAAAAAATAATTAATGTTTTGTATTTATATATTATTTGGTTTATCAAAAAATATATATCCCTATCTGGATACTAAAAGAGGGTGTGGTACTAGCACAGAAGTTCCTATGTGTATAAACTCTCACAAGGTTCCTAAGGCCTAACTTGGGTTAACTAGGTACACAACAATAGGTCTTATTGCACCGTAGGTTTGACACTACTAGGGGACATTCTTGGGTAAATTCACAAGCTCATTAAAACCAATTATAATGGGATAAAAAATTACCATATATTTCAATGTTAGAATATATATAGTGGTTTACATATATTAAAGCATATAAATTCAAAATTTATGGAAATATATTTATTTTATAAGTAATCACTTTAATGTAATTGGATTCCTGTTTATGTTCTTAAAAATACTAATCATTAATTCTATCCCGTTATTCTTTTTAATAGATTGATATAGTAGTAGCTTCATTAAAGTAAAATGTGAAGGACAATTTCATGATTTATGAAATGAGATTCCTAATTAGATTGTAGCTCAATTAGAATATATTGGGATTATTCAAAACCAACTATCAAAAATAACAATAAACAGTTGGAACTTTGCTGAATTCCCAAGGAATTTAATGAAAAAGAAGACAACATATCAATGAAGTTCTTCTAATAAACGTTATAAGTGAATGTTGAACCAAATTACATTTATCGTTAATAGGGTAAAGATCCCCCAATGGAAATGTCACAAGAGGTATAGGATGTGTTTTATGTGTGGGAAAATGGGGTATCTATTATCCAATATCCATAATAAAATTGGATAATTTTATGGATGGAAATAATAATCAATATAAATTTCCTTATAATTTTTTATTTCAAAAATATAGAGTAGTTGGGAACTATCTAAATCAATTCTCAATCTGAAGGGCTGAGAAGCAAGATGATCATAAACAATATCCGATAATAAGGGAACAAGGAAAGTCCAATGATGTGATAGATCATGATGACTGTTGTACGTGTAACCTTTACTCTAGAGTAGTGCATTTTATGTGTTCTTTTAATTAATTTCGAACTAAAATTCTGGAATTTTTTCTAATAATATAGACTCACCACCCAAAATGAATTGATAGGATCAAAAAAATTACTATGTATACCATGAATTTGGGAGTAGTAATGTTTTTCCAAAAAATACTATAATTAATCCTTGAGTGTATTTTGTGTTATTCTCTTTATGGAATGTTTTTAATCTTATAAATCCAATATAAATTATTAGGAGAAGTAATTCACCATTTGTACCATGAATCACTCTTTAATTCAAAAAATTACAGGGAGGGGGTTGCATATTCTATAGTATGTATATCATTTCACTACACAAAATTGTATCTCAAACAATTTTTAGGGACTATGGAAGGAATTATATTATGGAAATTGATTTGGTGAAATTATTAATTTGTATATATGTTGGTATTTTAGATTTATATTATAAAATTAGTATACAAACAATATTATGGATATATGAATCTGGAAGCATCTATGGATTTTTTTTATTGGTTTGTCAATAAGGACAAGAAAATTATTTTTAATTTTAATAATAACATAGAAAACTTATTTATTGATGATGTGGTATTTTATAAAACACATCATTGAGGAATTGATATTCCATAATAGGTGATTCATTATGGGACAAACTGTAGTGGACCACTAATTCTCATTGTCTTGAGAGTACAATGAGTCATTACTTTTCCTTAAGAGACATCCCTGAGTTGATAAAGGATTGAAATAAATGATGAATGGTTCCAAAAAAAAGTGTTGGATTATTTACCCTTTAATAGTAAAACCATAAAATCAATAAACCATATCCAAAGAGCTCAGTAAATGATGCATTAACAATAAAAGACAATTCAACCAGCTTATTCATATTAAAACAAATTTAGAGTGTGCAATAATAGAAGGAAAAGAAACTATCAAAGTAAATAGATGAAGGATAACTAAAAGATCCAAGAAAACCATAAGACTCCATGTTATACTATATCCATTTTCCAAGATAAATAAATTCCCAAGCATCACAAAGTGGTGCTAAAAATATGTGATATGTTACATTTTCCCCAATCCCAGAAGATACGATCAGCAAAAGCACCAAAGTGCCAAATCTGAGGTCAGTAAAAAACTCAATATTCTCTACCTAATGAATCTCATTCTCATTAAACTAGGATAAATGAGTTGGAAACATTTATATAAAACTTTTTATATTTTAAAAAATCCCCCAAAACAATTTGTAACTAAATATAAAGGGGTTCCAAAACAATTTATAACTAATAGTAAATATGTGGATTTGAAACAAATTTTCCAAAAAGTTATATTTCCATAAAAAAACTACAAATGATTTTAAAACATTTCTCAATATTACTTTGGAACACCTAAACCATTCCACATGTCCATACAATAACACATGTGTGCTTCGTTATGATAGTTCCATACATAGGAGCGGTTTCTCGTCGATCTACCTAGTCCTCATAAGGTAATTGAATCCAATGTGCAATTAATACTTTAGAAAAAAGAAAAAGGTCATATTTAAACCGTTTCCCATATATTCAATATGAACTCACATAGAAATATGCCCAAAGATCATTCCAAAACACATTTTCAATAAAACTACTTTTTTTTAAATCATTTTTCCATAAAAATCCTTTCTAACACATACCATTTCAATAAAATTACATATTCATTTAAAAAATAATTTCCAAAAACCAATTTTGATATTGCAGTAATTCAAAAATTTAAAATATCTATTCTAAATTCTAGGAACTAAAATAATTTTCACAACAATTCACTGAGATTACACAATTTCAGAAAAACGATAAATCATCAGTAAATAAGAATTATTCCATGCATTAAACCAAGATTTCGCAAAACAATTCATTAAATTTAATCAATTTGAAATTATTCTGGTAAATTATAGAAAGAGCTTATGAGACTGAAGCCACCTACCTTGAAGGTTTTGACGAAACACGACAATGGGCAAAGAACACACAAGTAGTTGGGTCGATTCTCCAAGAAACGACCTTAGAACTCTTCTCCTAGTAATATCGAGACCATAACTCAAATTATTTGGAATTTAAAATAATATATCCATGCCTAATAGGAATTGATCTTAGAAACCAAGAGGATAGGAGAATAAAATCTATGTATATCTAATAAAGTTTGAGAGGAATGAGGAAGAACGAAAACATACCTCAAGAATCAATGTCCAGATTACAAGAAATAAGCTTAGACCAACTACCCAATCCATAACAACACCATATCGTTACTTATATGTTGTTTAAAATCATATATATATAAAAATATGGTGTTTCTAAGTAAACAAGAAGATATGATAATGAGATCTAAGAAAACAAGACAAAAACGATGAATATCGATAACTTACCGTGAGATTCGGGCTTCAAAACACAAAGGGAGGTATCCATCATGTCTCCAAAGCATTTGGAAAATGATCTCCAGAAATAAAATGAGTAATATCGAGTTAGAGAGGTTTTGATTCCAAAAAATATAATTAGGGAAAAAATTATTAAGATTCTAAATATAGGATCTAAATTCTTACTCTTTGCATGACTTGACTACATGGTTTGAAAAATTGTGTGCTAACCAAGAATTAGAAAATTTCTTAAGTAAGGCCTCGCACAACCTCATCACATGGTCTCCCTAACTGTACTCAAATCATGATGAAGTTCCTACCTCCAAACTTCATTCTCGCACGGTTTCACCTAGGATTCCTGCACGATTTGATTAAACTGTGCACCTCTCCTTTAGCCCCAATAACTTATTAAAATTTTACAAAACACTCCCAACTATAAACCTTACACATTGAAGACATTAAAATCACAAGTAATGTTTTATATAACATAAAACTAGGGGTACTACATTCTCTCCACAATTTTCCTTTCCATCCCCAAAATGTAGAAAACCATCACTGCCCTGAAAGTGTTTTATCCATTTCTCATTCTTCTCCTTCTCATGCTCCCAAGTCTCATTCTTAATATGACCATGTTTACATAAAACCTAGAATAGAATGATGCTTTTTCCTTGAAATGATTTCTATTTTCTATCCACAATCATCACCGGGATATCTACCAATGAAGAATCTAGCTCTAGGTCAACACGATCCCATCTGATCACATGGTCAGGTTCATGATGATACTTTTTCAAATGGGATACATGGAACACATTGTGTGTTGATATGAACCATTATGGTAATACCAATTGATATTTCACCTCTCCAGTCCTTTCCAGTATCTCTGAAGGGCCTATGTATTGAGGAGATAATTTTCCCTGCTTCCCAAAATGATGATGTCCAAGCCTTGGAGGTATCAACAAGAACACATGATCACTTACTACAAACTAAAACAGTCATTGATGATGCTCCACATAAGATTTATGAAAAATATAATCCATCTCTATTCTCTTTCAAACCAACTAAATATTCTATGTTGTTTCTTCAAAATGGTTCAGCACGAGTAGTGAAGCTTCACCAGTTTCCACCCAACACAGGGGAGAAAGACAAGGATACCCATGCAATGCTTCAAATGAAGACACATGTATCAATTCCAGATAGTTTTTATTATATGATAACTCCACTAAGGTTAATTTATCCTCCCATGAGCCACTAATATCCATTACATAATCCCACAATATGTCTTCCAATGTTTATAACATCCACTCGGACTCGTTGTCTAGCTGAGGATGATATGTTGAACTCATTATCAGCTGAGTCCCATGGCTTTTTGTAAGGATTTGTAGAAAAGAGATGTGAAAATTAGATATCTCTCTAACAGATTGAAACTGGTATATTTTGTCTCATTACCTCTTCTTAGATATAGATTTTAGACAGATCCTTCAATGTATGAGTTTAACAAATAAGGATGAAATGGGTCGACATCTTTAGATGATCCACTATCAATCATATGAAATTGGGTCTCCGAACCATTGTTAGGAGTCCTGAAACAAAATCCATTCCTATATACCCCTATTTACACACTAGAATCGGTAAATACTACAACATACCTACTGGTCTATGAAATTATTCTTTAAACTGTTTAAAAGTTAAGCATCTCAAGACAAAATAAGCCACCATCCTTTTTATGTCGCTCCACCAAAATTGTATCTTCAGCACCTTATAAATATTATGCGTGCATGGATGTACAACCAATATCAAATCATGGTAATCATGAATGATTTATTCCTGAAAATCCATAGGTACAACCATACAATCCTTGAAACAAAAAACTAAACTCCCATCATGTTTTCATTCCTTAATGGTCTCCCCACCATTGAGTTTTGAACTCATAACTCTGCATTTTTCAATAGATTTTTTTACTTATTTGACCATTTTTATCAAATAAGGAACAAGCATAACTGAAGAGAAAACTATAACATAACCTTGGTCTTCACATTTAACGTGCTTGTCGGCTATGAATGACATCAACTGCCATTCATAAGAAGATAATTTTTCTAATTGAACAAATGTCTATCTACACAATGATTATTCTATGAAATTAAATTTCCCATTTTATACATGATGCCAACATCAAACAAATATAGGTATTCCATCCATATTATTTTCCTAAAATTTAAATCTTATTGTGATAAAATGTGTTTCAAGCATTTTTATTCATAAACATATTGAATTTCTCCCCAAATAGGAATTTTCTCCATGTATTCAAAGCATAGATGACTGCAGCTAACTCCAAATTGTGTGTTGGGAAATTCATAACATTTACCCTTAACCGCCTTGAACCATAAGCCACAACATGGCCTACTTTCTAGATAACACATGCCAAACCTATTCCCGAAGCATCAAAATGCACCACATAACCCCATACTAATTCTGATAAAATCATGATAGATACTGATGTAAGATGAACATTAAACTCCTAGAAATACTTCTACCATTCCTATATTCCTTGGAATAGATCATTCTTTTTTTTTTCAGAACTGTATTTGGTGAATATTTTCATGACTATTCACACAAAAATCATAAATAGTAGCCAACCATAGAAATAAAACATTATATCTCAAATACATCCTTTGTTGTTTTCTATGAGATAACAGCTGCTATCTTTTCAGGAATCAATGAAACGCCTTTTTTAGAAATCACTTGACAATAATATTGGTACACATTTCCTTACCGATATCTCTCCTCTAAAGATATGCTCAATACCATTTTCAGTCTTGAAACTAATTGTTCTCCTATAACAGTGGATGTGAACCTTTTATGTTGTCAACTAATCCATACCTAGGATTACATCATTGACATGCATCTCAAACATCTATATGTCCAAATTTATCTCATATCCAAAAAAAGTTATATAACCTGATCTACATATAAACTCTTTACATTATCTTTCAATGAGATTAGTTTGCAGGTTTAACACAGAAGGCATTGTTTAATGTTTTAAATATAGAAGGTCAATAGCATGTGAAGCAATAAAGAAATTCGATTCACTAGTTCCAAACAGCACTTGTAGAAAGGTTGAATTAAAAATAATTGAACCACTCACTTTAGATGGTCTACCCCGATCATCAACAACCATCTTCTCAGATATATACAATTGATTCTTCAATGCACTATGTTCCTTGTTTCCATGCTGATATTTCCCTTGATAAGGATTCATTGTGTTCCTATAATCACCATGTATATCTATTCCCTATTGAATATACCAATTCTACTATCCTATCCCAATTTAATCATACGATTCTTACAAAATTTTAGAAGTGTCTCAATTATTAGACCTTATAGCACTGTGACAAAAGCACTTAAGATGTCCCATCCTGTTGCAATTATGGAATTCTATTGTTTTTGTTATACACTCCCACATCATGTGGTCAAAAAACCCTCCATTGAAAACATCATTCATGAATCTTTGGTCATGGAGGAAGGTTAACTAATACATTCATAGGATTTTGTGTTCCTCTACCACCTAGGAAATAGGTGTCTCTCTTTCGCTTTCTCCCCAACATTGGATTTTCTACCATTTCCACTAGGGATCATCATACTTACTCTTCCTATAGATCATGAGATATCTCGCTCATCCACTACCACTATGTTCACCATCTCTATATAATCAGTAATACAGATCACCTCAATCTTTGATCAAATTTCTTTTCTTAGCCTTGATTTGAAGATGTGTTCCTTCAAGGATGCACTTACCACAACTTCTGGGGAAAAGTTCACTAAATTCATGAATTTAGCTTCATATTCTGTGATGGAATGTTTATCTAGCTTCTGGATAAATAATTTTCTGATCCTCTAGATCGTGAATATATGAGGATATAATTTTTTATTAAAAAATTCATCAAAAATATCTCATATAAGGCATTTATCTTAATTTTCATACACAAATATTTCACACCACTAGTATTCAAGATCTTCAAGCACGTACATGGCCATCTTGAAATTAATATCTAATGGTGTTACGATGAAATAAAATATATGATTAATTGTATTTAACCACACCTTTGACTTTTCTAGTTCAAAATCACCCTGTAAGATGAGTGGATTATGCTTCATGAACGGGATGGAATGATCTACGTGCCTTGGCTCATCCCTCCAGTTCCTCATGTACATGGATTAAAACATATGAATGATAATTTGAATCTGCTATAGGTTCACCTATGTCTTAGGTGTAATCACATTCTCTGTATCTTCCTCTATTTGGTTCTTACGAAGACTATTGGGTATCATTTTCTAAAACAAAAACAAATTCTGTAAGTCTCACGCTCTAGCAATTAATGGCTTATCATTTCAAATTATATCACATCAACTATCATAACATTGTTCTTCAAAAACAACATTTTTTCATGTTCACCAATTTATGAAAACATTAGAAATCCTTTTTTAAAATCAAGACTTCTTGAATATACCATAATCAATTCATTTTTCGAAATAATTCATTTGAAAAAAACCACTTCATGCATTCTCAAAAATCAACACTTTTTCACAAAATAAATCATTAATCCAAATGATGTATTCAATCCTAGTGGGAATTCATTCCTCTAATGGATGGAATTATTTGTATCATTTGATAAACCCATGTCAATGATATTTGAAATTCCTATATGTGTCTCCCAACACTTATGTACCCAACTCCCTAGTAACATGAATTTCAGCATAAAAGGGTTAACTACGACCATTTATTCTCTACATTTCAAGTTCTGTCAATCCTACTCCTTTATAATATTCCAACCCAAGGAATAGAAAATAAGGAATTTCAAGTCCAATATCAACTACATTGATGACTAATTTTTAGGCATGGACCTAACATGCTTATACCGTTTGTAATGACCAATTAATTATCGTTGGCTTTAGAGTACAACGAGTCATTACATGGCCTAAAGGGACATCCCCAAGATGCCAATGGTTGGAAATAAATTCCAAAGGGTTCCAAAAGAATGTGGAATATGATTTTGCCTATATGAATAAAACCATTAACTCAAGAAATCATATCCAAATAAATCACTAAATGATGAATGATAAATGAAGCATAATTCAACCACTATACTTATATTAAAAAAACATTAGAGTTCACAAAAATAGAAGTCAATGAAATAGTAAATATAGATAGTTTAAAAAGAACTAATGTATCCATGAAAACCATAAGACTCCATGCTCCACTAGCTCTATGTTCCAATATCACTAAATAGCCCAAGCGTTACGAAGTGTTTATAAAAATTTGTGATATGTTACCTTTTCCCTTTTCTCAGAAGATAACATTTTCAAAAGAACCAAAGTTCCGAAGTAGGGGTTTGTATACAACCTAGTAGGCTCTCCCCAATGTCTTCTCTACTCATTCCACTAGGATTTAATAGTTAGTAATTTGTATATAGAATATTTTATATAAAAAAATTTCCCAAAACAATTTGTACCTAAATATAAACAGGTTCCAAAACCATTTGTAACCAATAATAAACATGTGCAATTGGAACCAATTTTACATCAACTTTTTTTTCCAAAATAAAACTAAACATTGATTTAGAATCAATTCTCAATATTCTTCTAGCATAGAAATACCATTCCATATATTCCTATTGTCACACATGCATGTTTCATTATGACAGTTCCATACTCATGAGTTGTTTCTCGTCAATTTACCTAGTCATCATTAGGTAGGTATATACAATGTTCCATACCCTTTGTCAACATGAAAATTTTCATATTTCAACCAAGATTGTTATATTAAATAAGAACTCACACACCAATACACCGAATGATCATGCCAAAAAACATTTTCAATAACACCACATTTTTGTGAAAACCATATTTCCATCACTACCATTTCTAATCCAAACCATTCAAATATAATTCCATTTTTATTGAAAAAACAATTCCCAAAAACCATTATGATATTTCAGCGAATCCAAAATTTAAAATCTCCAATTTAAATTAAGGTAACTAAAACAATTTCACAATAATTCACCGAGATTACACAATTTCACAAAAATAATAAATAATCAAAAATAAGATTTAACCGTGTATTGAACCAATATTTCAGAATCATTTTCATTAAATTTAATCAATTTGAAACTAAGGAAATCAATTATAGCAAGATAATATGAGAGTAAAGCCACCAACCATGAAGATTTTGATGAAACCCAACAACGAACGAAGAACGCCCAAGAAGTTGTGTCGATCCTCCAATAAATGGCCATAGATCTCTTCTCTTAGCCATATCACAACCAAAACACAACTTTATTGGAATCCAAAATCTTTGATCTACCATAAATATTCATGGATCTTATAAACCAAGATTGGAGGAGAAGGATATGTAATTATATCTGAGAAAGTGTGGGAGGAACGTGGAAGAATGAAGACATACCTCAAGAATCGGTGTCAAGATTCGAATATAATGGATTAGATCTCCTCCGCTATCAAAAAAACACTAGATATTTCCTTAAATGTTATTAAAAAACTCAAATATACCCAAAATGGGTGTAGATTGGGGAAAAAAAGATAAGACAAGGATATCTAATAAAATGAGACCAAAACACTGAACATCAGGCACTTACTGTGAGAATTAGGCTTGGAAACCCCAAGGGAGGGCTTGGGTTGGCTCAAAAGAATTTTTGAAAGGTTATACAACATCAAATGGATAGAAATCTCGTGTTAGAGGTGTTTTCAGGGAAAAAAGAGCTAATTAGAGCAAAAATGTGTATGATCCTAGAAAATTGGATCAAGATTCTGACTCTGCACATTGTTTGACCGCACAGTCAGGTAATTTATGTGCTAAATATTTGATATCTAATGTATTAATGAAATCCTTTCATTTCCTCCTAACCAATTCTCAATAACTATGCTCCAACCACGCATAAGATACTGCCTCTAAACTGCAAGTGTGCATGATTTATCCTTTGATTTCCTTGCGGTTTGGACAAATCGTGCGCAAACTGTCCACCTCTCTTTTATAACCAAAAACATATTGAATGTTTACCAAACTCTCCATACCATAACCCTTACACATTAGAGATAATAAAATATCATGAAAAAGTTTACATACTAGAAACCAGTGGAACAACACAAACCTAAAGATACATAGGATGATATTTGTTAGGCTAGACATATGCTTAAAGTAATTGTTACAACATTTGATTATTTATATGATATTTTCATAAATATATTATAGGAAAAATATTATTATTTTTATGTTATTAGACATGTTTTTTGAAATGTTTTATTTGGGTTATGGAATATATAACCTTTAGGATTATCTGTGATGAAAGATCTTACATTTCCTAAGGTGTCAGCTAAATGGTATGAGACATCCTTTGAGGTTAAAAAAATATTTAATTTTGTGATTATATATAATATATATGTTTATTTCTTTATGGAATGATATATTTTAATCCTTTTAGTTTTTTATAATTATAGAGAATAACATGTTAAGGTAATTTCTCACATTATACCGGACATTTTGAATTTAGAACAACAAGAGGGGTATCCTATTATTCTTTGGTGTACCATGTGATCCTTTAGATTTTTATTCTACTACTTCAAGTATAAAAAATCATATTGAGTTCTCGTTATCTAAAAAAAGTTCATTTTTATTATTCCTATCAAGATATAATTTTTACTTTCATATGTAGTTTATATTTTAATGGAATTCATTAACTCTAGAGAAATAATCATGAATCCAAAATCTTTTCATATAATAATGTATTAGTGGTAATTTTAACTATCCTAGATTTATGGTTTTATGGTCATTCAAATTATATTTACCATGTTATATATCACCGTCAATTAGTTATCTAGTTTTATCTTTTCCATCAATTTCTATGTTTTCACATGCAACTAATGTTTTCCTTCTTGGAATCATAGTTATGTGATGACATTCATACTTCCCTTTCTCTCTTTTCAGGAGGATGTCTTATATACCACATTCATGATGTGTTTTGTAAGCAAATATATTTACTTGTTTTATAACATTTCTTACTAATTTTATGTTTAAATTTCAAGGATTCGATTTATTAATGGTGGTGAATGTAATACTGCATGTTTCTAAAAGAGATTACAATGGTCTATAGCCTATGCGATAGACAACACCAAACCAAAAAAGTGATTATTTAAATAAGACTATTTTAACTATTATATTAAATTTATGTATATGAGTAGTATTAATCAATTTATGGAATATGTATGTCCTCAATCTATTAATAAATGATTAGAAAATAATCAATCAATTATTGTTTACTATCTTTTTTAATGTTTTCTTGGAAAATGATTGTTAATTATTTTATGAAAAAAATATTATAACAAATTTCTATATCTTCTAAAAAAATTAGTTGATAACATGAACATCATTTTTTCATCCTTTTATAAATAATAGAAAGTGAAAATTGGTAATTTTTGAGAAAATATTGATTTTTCAATGAATAGGGAAAATTCAATTTTTATATAAAAGTGTCTTTTATATTGATAAATAAATTATTTTAATATTATTTCAATATATAATAATAATTGAATAATTATAATAAATTATTTCAATTTTAAATCATATTTATACAAGATTTTAGTATAAGTTTATTTTTATCTTAAAATACATGTGTTTCGAAAACTGTTATAAAATGAAAAATGACTCTCAAATATAATTAATTAAGATAATCCATGATGATATATTATTTAATTTAAATATCTAGTTTAAATATCTATAATTATTAATTTAAATTCTTATCATTAATATAACATTTTATACTGCTAAATTGATATCATATTTTTATTGATAAAATGTATTTTTCAGAAAACCACTTTCTATAGTTCTTAAAGGGTTTATTTTAAATTAAATTACACAACCTCTATGAATTTATTTTCATAAAATAGATTCCATTTTTTTAATCATATTAATTAATATTAGTTAATAATGTCATATTATTTTTTCAACAATATGAATATTTATTGTAGTAATATTAATTACTATGGTAAAAGTAAAATAGGTTAATTAAGTGTAAAAATAATTTAATAAAGACTTTCAAAAAAGTTACACTTATAGTAGAAATATTTATATTTCCATCTAATTAATAATATTATTATATCTATTCTTTTTTAAAAAAATTAAATTATTTTTTAATAATATTGATAAAAAAATTATATGAAAAAATCATATTTTATTTATAAAAATCATTCCATTTCAATTTAGATAATTTTTTCAATGAATAAATTTAGTTTTGAAATTAAATATATTTTAATAAAAAAAATTTATAAAATAATTTTATAAAATATAAATGATCTTATAATTTTAATGAAGTAAAATATTATTTCTATAAGGGTTCAAAGACAGTTATTATCAAAAAAATCAACATTTCTCAATAAATATTGATTTTATTTTAAAAAAAATATTCACATGTTTAGAAAATTATTTATAAATATATATATTATTTTTTGAATTATAATTATAAAATTATCCAACAATGAATTTTTCATAATTCCCTTATAGAGTCAAATTTTCATTTAAAAATTAAATACCGTATAAATATACTTCATCTATTGTGAAAAATTAATGATCCAAAATTAAAACAAGAAATAATATAAATAGTATCCATGACAACATATATGTTTTCCCTTTAAGATAATTAAATTTTATGTTTATTTTATTTAATTTTAAATCCATTATTAATCCTCTAAAACATGTATTTTATTTGATTTTTTTAAAATTATTTCCTTAAGTGTATGACTCGCATCCACATAATAAAGGGTATTATTTTATTATTTTCCACCATTTTCCATATAAAATAAAGAATCTACTACCATTTTCTCAGAAACCATGGTAACAAACCATGTAGGTGTTTGTTGTTTTTCATATTTTATTATGTAGAGTCCAAAAAGAAAATAATAAATAAATCCCTATATATTAATATGTAAACCCACCCAAGCTCAAATTTATCTGCATTTAAAATACATCGAGAACATCCATAGTATTCCCTTTCTTAACGAGAGTTCTCCAATTTTTCTCATAAGATCTCAAGATGTTTTCTATAAGCATTTATAGTCACACAATCATGTAATGGAATATTCAAATTTCATATTTTTATCAAGAACTTCTTTTTGTCTTGTCTCTAAATTTCCTATAGATTTTGTTAGGATGGGTTGTTCCATAATACCCTTAGTATCCATTTAATGATTTACAGATTATATCCAATTTATCTCTAATTAATCTTCCCAAGAACATTTATGTACACCCATTACCAGGAAGAAATTTCTTAGGGTATTTCTCACTTCTTATTTCCATTCACAATCATCTTTTATGTTATTTCTCAAAAATTCAATTTTATTTTTTTTATATTTTATTAAATATTATATATAAATTATATTTAAATTATATATTATTAGATACCCTTTATCTTTTATTAATCCCCCCAAAAACCATTATGTACACCTGTTTCCATACTGAAATTTCATAAGAAATTTCTCTCTTCTCAGCTCTGTTCAAGCACTTCTTTTATGTAATGTCACTTAACATCCATTTTCTTATGTTTGGATATTTTATTTTACATTACCAAAACATAAAATATATTTTATAAATTATTATATCCCCTTTTACTATCATTAATCCTCCCATGATCATTTATGTACAAATATTAACATGCCAAAATGTCTTAAGGGGTTTCTCTCTTCTCATTTCCCTTCAAGAAATTATTCAATGTTATGTCACTAAAATTAAATTTCATTATGATAGGATATGTTACTCCATATTAACCTTACAATAAATTTAATATATAAATGATGAGACCTCCCTTTCACCCCCATTAATCCCCCCTTGATCCTTCACGTACACAAATTACCATACTAAAATAAAGTTATAATTCTTTTCCGTATTAAAGATTTTTTATTAACTTAAGCCTTATATTTAGAAACTATTAATATTGACGAATTATTTTACATGTCCTTATTAATGAAAATTTTATTTCTATATGATTACATGCCCTTTTATCTCTCATCATTCCATTTTTATTAATATTTAAGTAATGTCATTAAGATGCTAAAATTTCACAACATTTCTCCATGCCAAAATCAATTGTGTAGTGAATACCATATTGCTTTACTATCAAGGGTTCTCACATTTAATAAAATATAAATTTTTTGGGTAGTTAAATATATTTATTCCACACTCCATAGAAATGGAATAAATTATGATAATGAATTAGCCCTTTCTTTATGTTATATGTTGAACACTTAAGCGTGAGAATGAAATATTTATGATGGGTGCACCCAGATAGTTATACAATGCATGGGGTAATGTTTAGTATCATGATACATCATGATAGGATATGGATTGAACATGATTAATTTATGGTACTTTATATAACATGATTTCTTGTCATTTTTTCCTTGACCGATTTTTATGATGAAGTGTGTAAACCATTTCCACATTTTCCATGGGGCTTGTATGATTATCATTATATATAATGACCCATGGTTCATGTTCATGATTCCAAGAATTTTTAAGTCCTACTGATATACCTATTATAAAAAATATATCACCTTATTTCATTTTTATTACATTAATGATATTTACATCTCACCCCTTTCATATTCATGTCCCCAGGTTATCCTGTGCATTTTTAAAAATCTAGGGAATTTTCGGATAACGTTTAGGATGTTTTTAATAATAATGGTGTATCCCATATTCAGGATGTCATTTCATGTAACTAATTCACAAATAAACTATAATTATTTATCATTTTGGTTTAATTATGTTTAATATTTTGTAATAAAACATTAATTAATGTGTAATAAATAGGAGGGATGTCATACTTAAGATATAATATGAATGAGGAGGTCTGTGAAGTTGAAATATTTTTAACTATGCCTCTGTATTTTATTTATTCCTCCCCATTATTCAAATATTAAAAATATATGATTATAAGAAATTTATCTAACATATAATAAATGTTAATAATTTTATATCATTAACTATATCCATCTTATATTCCCTAAAATGATAAACTATGACATCACTCGTGTGTATGGTAGATTCTTGCCTCACAAAATGATATGACATGTTTTCTATACACACCTGTCACAGTTGGGTATGATGGTGGATATAACATATATATATTTGATATTTATTACATAATTATACCTATATTTGAATCAAATAATATATAATTTTTTACTTTCGTTCCTTAAGGGATGTGGGAATGTCCCTCGTGTTTATGCTGGACTACCGCCTCATGAAATGATGTGATTTATTTTTCAGTAATGTTTTAAAAGGAATATAATAATAAATATAAATATTAGTATATGTGATATAAATGAAATAATTATGATATTAATTACCTATTTGACAATTTTAAAATATAATACATCATTTCCATTCATGCCTTTTCACTCACTGGAAGATGATAATGTCGTTCGTGTACATGTGGACTGATGCCTTCACCAAGTGATGTGACACTCTATTGATCAACAAGTCAAATGGATGATATATGTATGTTTATTTAACGAAATAATATTAAAACTATGATATTATTATAATTTTTATTTATAAATTACTAGTTACCACCTTTCCATGTGGATTGTTAAAAAATGGAAATGTTAGAAAAACTTATGTACGACCTACCATCTCCCAAATCACAATGTACATAATTTTTCACAACCATTTTTCATTATGGGTTATCAAAATATAATAAATGTATAAATATCAAAATAATATCATGATTATAATTATAGGGATTTTGAAATAGTGACCTCTTTGACCAATTGTCCAACTACCAAAGTCATTTTTGACACATAATTAAAATATTGTTCAAACACCTGAGGTAAAAAATTTATTATGAAATTCTATATTATATTTAGATAATTGAAATAAAATGAAAAATAAAGGTGAAACATTATATTAATAAATTAAATAATTATACTGTGGTTATTATTACATATGTTTAAGAACATACATGATATGTCATACTCATTGTAAGGTACTTCCTATCAATTTTTCTTTATTGGGGAATATTGTATGGTTATTGAAAAAATTTAATTTATATGCTCTAAATAATACAAATTTTTCATGTAATATAAATATTCTGTAATAATTTAGGGTATTTTATATTTCAATTTTAAATACTTCATCCTAGTTTATTTGACTTGAAAATTACCAAGTGGTAAAATTTATCATACAAGTTCACTTTCACTTATGATCTTTGGATTTACATTTAAACAATCAGTTTCTTTTTATCATTGTTTCATTGTACATTACATTTCAATTAAATATCAATATTCTTATATGATGGATATGATAATATCTCAAACTATCTACCATTTTTAATTATGGTTTCTACTATATATGTTATTTGGTTGACTAGGAAAAAATTGATAAATCCATATCGAATAGTCAATATATATTTTTGATGATAATATATCACGATTTCTGAATTATATAAATTATTCCATATATGAATAATTATTTGGAGATGCAGTTACTTGTGGGACTTATTTATAGATATACCCCATTTCACTGGAAAGTCTCATGAGACAAAATAGTTATCCAAATTAATAGGATTTTTACATGTATTTTTTAACTAATCTTTTGGAAACATATTGACTATCGTTTTATCATGATTTTTATAATCATGAAATTTATCAATCGAAAAATTGTTCTATTAATAATATAGTTATATTTATTATCCATGGGATTTTCACTATGATATTATCTCTGGATACATTTTATTATCAATTACTTATTAAATTTAATGTGTGTTTTGTTAATTTCCATGCCATTTTAATTATTACTTATCTATTTATGATGACTATGCTATTTCTCAAAAGAAATGTGTGTTTAGTTATTTATTATTACATAATTACTATTATTTATTAAAATATTACATATTCTATTTTACATATCCCTTATCGATCATTTGATCCCACCCAAATATTTTTTTATTTTCCTTAGGATATATGAATAAATTACTTAATTAATATTCGAGGACACTATTCATTTTCTATTGTTATGATTTATTATTTAATTTTCTATACCCATTGTAAAATGGATTCCATTTATGTATCGGGTTTACCAAAACTACGTACTTGATTGTTTCTTTGGTATTGGACCCATTATATCTACGAAAATGTAATAAAGAAGATACCTTCTTTGGGATATTGGGGTGGGGGCATTAAATTGGTATCAAAGGATAGTTAGTAGAAACCATATGAAAAATAATATGAAAAACATAGATTATGGAAAATATCCTTATGATATTTGTTGATGATAATTGTAGAAGAAAATCATAGTTATTTTTTAAAGAAGGGATTATGTGGATTCTCCTAAAAATACATCCATATTTAGACACTGCTTGTTGAAAATGTTCTTGAACAGAGGTATCATGGGGTAAAAACTTCAAAAATGGGAGCATTGGGATGGACCTGATCATCACCAAGAACACCAAAAAGTTTCTTAATGAGACCAATTTTGGACACTCCAAAGGTATATGCTTTGAGTAAATAAAATCTTCTTTAGACACCATAATAATGGATATGAAAATAAAGATATCCCACAATAACCAACGTTTATAATCCTGATATTAACAATTCATAATTTTTCTGAATTTATCTTATGTGTTGCCCAATATATGGAATTATAAATAATGACTTAAAATTCATATATTTATGATCTAATCTAGTATATTGAATTTTTTAGAAATGTCACCTTGAATGAATAATGGTATTAATATTCATGTCTAAAGAAAAAATTTCCTAATTGAGGAATCTCGTGTATATGATATTTTAACTATGAAATTTAATTCTAAGTTACTGAATCCTAATCCTGTTATGATAAATAAGCTTTATTGAGTGGATAAATATATTACACAATTAGATTATCCTATGTTTGATCATGTTATATGACATGAGCTTGCATAATTTGTAAGGACTAATAATCAAAAGAAAGTTATGAAATGGACTAAGTCTCTAGAGATGATATTTATGATCTTGGGATGTGCTAAAAAAGAAAATGTAACACTTATAGTGTATTTTTTGAAATGTGTTGCTGATAAATTATTTTTATTTATCCAGAATACTAGGTAGTAATAAAGAATAAATCTCATGGAATGTAATGATTTTTATGAGACATGCAATAAAAATATTTCCCTTCTGATAAAAAACTATAATGGAAGGAAATTTCCCTAATGTACCAAAAAGGTAATAAGATATTTTTATGTTATAATAATATAAAATTACATGGTTAGTTAGTTAAACTATAGATTTCATAAATAAAATGGAGTGTAAGATTGACCACTTCATTGAAGAGCTTAATTAAAGCCTCTGATGCGCTCTGATCTCTCAAAATTTTTAATCATATTATGATACTATTTTATGTTCCATAAAAAGGATAAGGAATTCTCTAGAACATACATATTCATGAAAAATCAAGAAATTAAAAGTTCATATACCTAAAATTAAAAAGGGATTTCATAAAATAATAATATGATAACAAATCTATTTCTACCTTTTGAAAAATGTTGAAAGAATAACTCTAGGAAATTCTTATTGGGATTGAGATTTTGTTATAACTGTAGAGATAAGGGTCACAAGAATAAAAAATGACAAATGATGATTTAAAACACTACTATTTATATTTTAAACTATAGGGAGATGGTTCACATAGAAAATTAATTACCTAGGAACCAAGGGAATCAACCACATATGATACTAAGTGGAGAAGTCAGGACTTATGTGAGCACTATAGATATAGTCAAAGAACCCAATGATGTGGTGGAAGGTAATTTAATCCTATTTTAAAATTTTACAAATTCAATATTTGAATTAGGATCCTCTTAGTCTTTTACATCTACCCATACCTATACTAATTTTAGAAATTACCTTTTTATCAAAAAAGGAGTTGTAATTCAAAGCACATTAGTTAAATAACACTACATGATGGATGTGTGAGGAAGTCCGCATTATGACACATATATGTTAAATATTTTATAACCTTATATCCATACATTTTTTGACTTCTATATAAAACTCTTTATATATTTGAAATGGAAATATGATCCCAAAAAATATTATAAGAGGAAAAAAATGATTTCTGACGAAGATATATAAATATATATCATTAGAGAAGAGACATCATCATATTAATCATATCTATATCCACCCTTCGCACCTCTATGGAAGGATAATATTGTGGAAGAAAAGAAAATAAAATATAGGGATGGATATGGTATTCTTGAAATTGATGATGTACCTATTATCTAGGAAGTCATGATGTATTTTCGAAGAATTTACCTAGAAATTCTCTCAAGAGTGAAGTTGAGTTTTTCCATTTATTTACCCCCTCATGCAAGAATAATATCAAAGGCTCTATATACAGTGGTCACTATATAATTATTGGAGTTCAATACAAACCTAGATTAGTTGGGTTATATGAGATATATTCACCCCATTTTTTCTTAATAGGGAGTCCTTATTCTTTTCATTAAGAAGAATGATGCATCAATGATTTTTCGATTAGATTATAAAAAAAGCAGTGCTATTGTGATAAAGAAAAAATTTCTATTACCATGAATTAATGGATTTTTCAATCTTCATCATTGAACCAAATATTTTTCAAAGATCAAACATTGTTTTGGTTATCGTCAATTGAGAGTAAACTAGGAAGTCATTCGAAAGGCAACTTTTTGAATGAGGTATGAAATAATTGAGATTACAATAATTCCTTTTGGATTGACTAATTCACCCTATAAATTTATAGATATAATATACATTGTATTCATAGAATATTTGGATTATTTTTAATGTTTTTCATTGATAATAATTTTTTGTATTCTTAAATTTATGAGGACCATAATAATTACATGTAAATCATTCTCGGGACCCTTAGAAGGAAATAGCTATTTGGAAAATTTAGAATGTTTGATTTATGGAACTAATAAGTTTCATTTTTCATAGTCCATGTTGAATCGATGAATATAATATGAATTGATTATATGAAGATGAAGGAAGTCGTTTAATGGATTATTCAAATGAGCATAATAATGGTGTGTTATTTCATTGGTTTAGTAGGTTACTATTGATGATTCATTCAGAATTTTTCCAAATTTGGAAAGCAATTAATCATTCTTAAATGTAAAGGGGTTAATTTTATTTTGATAAAGGAATGTGAAAAAATATTTTATTAACTAAATAATATATTGGTTAAATCTTCGATTTTGACTTTATCATCTATAAATAACGGTCTCATGATATATTTTAAGGCATTGAAGAAGGGGAAAGGTTGTGTCCAAAAATAAAATGACAAAGTTATTGATTATGAATCATTGAAAATTATTACTCATGAATAGTAATATAAAACCCGTTTTCATATTTTAGAAGCTGAAATATTTTATATGACGGTATAAATACATTATCTATATCCTGAGAGATGTGATATATACACAGATCCTAAGATCTGGAAGTACATATATTCCAAAAAAGAGTTCAACATCCGGAAAGGTTTATTGACAAAATTACTCATGAAATATGATTTCTCAATAAACTACAACAAAGGGAAATAAAAAAAGATAGTAAACAAATTGAGTAGGAAAGATCGGTGATTCTAACCCAACTGATTATTTTGAGAAATTATATGTTCATGGATATAGTAATGATGGATATGGGAATTATTAAGGATGGGGTGACATCACTAACTTTTTAAATTATTTGAAAAAAATATTTATTAGAAAATTAAGAAAAATATCAATCAAATGAAATTAGATTTTAGTGGGAAAATAATTATATGAATGATTACAAATTCATATAATTCATTTGTGAAGATTGTATCCTGATATTGGTAAAAATATTATGTGTCCCATATATGTCTCAGGTAAAAGGGTGTTTTTGGATTATTCTCATAGACCAGTCTTCGCTATACACCATGGTATCTTATTGATGTATATGTGATTTAACGAATACTTTTGGAGGCATAACATTAAGTTCGAAATTTTGTATTCTGTGGTAGTTTTTTAATAAGGGAAATCATTGGTAATAATTCCTAGATGAGTCATGAAACCTCTTTCTATACCTATATTGAAATTATATGACATTATTATTGACATTGTTATATGATTACCAATGTATCCTAAAAATAATTATGAAATATGGGCTATCATTGGTCACTTGACCAAATATTTACATTTCTGCTATATAAAATAAGATTTAATTGATTATCGCCTCTGAAGGATGAATATTAATGATGTTTTAAGATTTCATGCTGAACATCATTTAATTTTTTATCATCAGCATCCTTATTTTACATCAAAATACTAAAAAAGTTTTCATAAGGATATTGATACTGATATTTAATCATGAACCGCCTACCATCCTCAAAAAGATGGAAAATCAAAAAGGAATAATCAAACAATAGAAGTAATATGAGTTTATTCTCACTTCACTTTCATTGTTTGTGGGATCGGTGTTGACCTTTGGTAGAGTTTACCTATAACAATATTCTCCAGTCCTGTATTCAAAGGGCATTGTATAATGAATTATATGGAAAGAGATGTTGTACATCAACATTTTGGGATGAATTTGGTGAAAGGAAACTCATTGTCCCAGAACTTATTGAATATAAAAAATAGTAAGGACTATTCATGCTCATGTTAAAGAAGATCAAATTAGAAAACATATTTATGATGATAATTATAGGATGAATTTTTAAATCAAAGTGAGAGATAATTTTTTCTAGAAACTATATCCATGGAATGGGCTTATAAGGTTTGGTATGAATAGGAAACTATAACCTGGGTACATCAAAAACTTTGAAATTATTGAAATAATTGGATCTATTTTTTTATCTTTTGTAAATTCTACAAAATCCAACAAGAGTACAACATATGTTACATATATAATTGTTAAGTAAGTACTTACCAGAACAAATGAATATTCTAAACTACAATAGAATATAATTAGAAACTAATATATCTTGTTGTGATGAAACCAACTAGATTCTTAATATTAGTGATTTATTATTTGGGAATGATATGACTTGTCCAGTAATGGTTCATTGGGGAAATCAAAAAATATGGGAAGAAATGTGGGAACATTATGATGTATTAATGAAGAACTAAAAAATTTCTTAGAAGGTAGTATACATGAAATTTTGATGAATAATTATTTTTAGGATGGAATAATATAACATTAAAAGACATCATAATACATTTCTTTTAGAATGAGTTTATTTTATTCAATATATTGTAATGCATGAAACAACATATTCAAACAAAACATGATACTCTATTAAAATATGAATATTTTATTCGTGTCGTTAAATTTGAGGGTGTGAATTCGAATAAATAAATTTAAAAAATATTTACATTATAAATGTACACTTACTATGTATTTATCATAACTGAAAATAAGACTCATTTTTAAAAAAACACTTTTGTTTTCTAAAAAATACTGTATTTTTTCTAAAAAGAAGTTTAGTAAGGTTTTTCCCAAATAATTTTAAAAATAATTCACATAACTATTTGATTATTAATTTTATAAAATTAATTTCATTTTTAAATTATTATATACCAATTACCATAGATTAAATGTTCAGATTTTTTTTTGAAATGTTTCATCATTCAATGAAAAGTTGAAAATACATAAATTTACTTGAAATTTGTGACTTTTTTTAGACTATTAAAACATTTTAATTACATTAAAAATTGGTATTAATATAAAATTAGTACATTTATATATATATATTTATACTAAAAAAATTTAGATAAATGGAATCATTCTCATATTTAATTTTTAGAAAAATCACATCTTAAACTTTTGATCATTTTCTCTTTGAAACCCTACTTTAAAATCACGTTTGTTGGATTATATTTTAATTAAAATTTTCAAATTATATGGAATTTTTTTTAAAAATGAATTAATTTTTTTTAATCATAATAATTTATATATTCAAGAATTTTTGAAAATAGTTTTGGACAATAATTATTAGTATAACTAGTAAAATTTATTTACCACGACTATGGAAAAAATTGGTTTACCAAAGGTCAATCAAAAAATGAAAATGGTTAATATTACCTAAAAACACATATAAAATCTATTTAATGAACATGTTATTGAATTCCAATGTCTAATTATAGATATTTTTATTTTTTTAACATTTTTTTAATTTGAAAATTGTTTCTACACCATTTATGATTCAAAAATTGCAAGTGTTCCACTCACCTCAATAGTAAAAGGGAACAACACATTGATTCTTATTAACATTGTCATACCATTTTTGAAAGTAAAATCCATAAATAATTAACATCCTGAAATCCATACCTTAATCCTAGAATCCTTTTTCGGTCAAAAATATATTCTAGGAATACAGTAGGTATAATCTGAAATTGGTTGTCATATAATAGGTAAAATTCCTAACCCTGTGTGTTTGTTTAATTTTTTTCTTCAAAATAGTTTAAATATTAATATTTTATGGTTATATTAAAACTTCATTATGTAATATATAATGACATGTTATTATGTTATGTTTGTAAGTTTTATTCTTCTCATCTCCCCCTAAAGGGTAAATGATAACGTCACTCGTGCATATAGCGGACTAATGCCTCACAAACCAATGTGACCCTTTTTCCATAAACACCACTCACAGTATGGTATTATGATTGATATGAAATATATAAGACATTTATTACATAATTATACCTCTATATTGATTTTATTATAAATAAAAATAATTATATTCAATTCAATAGGGGATATGATATTGTCACTCCCGTGTACGGTGGACTACCTCCTCACAAAGCAATATGATTTGTATTTCATTAAAACATTACATGGATGGAAGCAGTGATATATTTACTGAATATATTTGATATAAATGAATTAATTATGATATTAAAGACATTTTTATCATTATTAAAATAATAATATATCAATTTGTCTCTTACATTTTCACTCAATTATATATTATAACATTGTTCATGTATGTGTGGACTATTGCCTCTATAAATATTAGTGCTCTATTTTCATAAACACACCACAAAAATTTCTTATATAATTATATTTAAATTAATATAACGTTATTTTTTCGTTATGATAATTCATAAAGTTTAAAATATTACTTGCCTCCTTCAATAATTATCATTGAAAAATGTAAATGTTACTCATGCATATTTATGATGTACCATCTCCATGATCATAATGTACTTCATTTATCATAACCATAATTTATGATTTGTATTAAAATAATAATTGATATATAAATATTATAATTATATCTTTCTTATCATTATGGAGATGTCGAAATAATGACATGTTAGACCAATAGTCACCCTATCAGAGTCATTTTTGACAAATAAGTCAGATATCATTGAAACTCGTGAAGAAAAAATAATTCATTATGTAATTTTATATAACAAGATAATACGTTATATAATTGGAATAATAAAAATGATATATTTTCTTAATAATTTTAATAGTTAATATAATTTAATTATTTAGGAATATAAGGAACAGACATGCAATGTCAAACTCGAGGTAAGGGACTTTGTCTAAATTTATATTAATTTGGGAGTATTGTAGTCTTATGAAACAAATTTAATTTATATGGTGTATAAAATTCCCCATTGAAATGTAATATCATGATTCCTTAAATAATTCATATAATTTTTAGTTTAAATTTAAATTAATATATCCATGGTGATTTGACATGAAAATTACTGAGTATTGATATTTATTATAAAATGTCACTTTATTTTGTGATTGTTAACTTTATCACAAAACAATCACATTTAAGTGAAAAAAAATCGACGGAAATTATAGTATTCATAAATACCAACTTTATTTTATGATTGATATTATTATTTTTTAAACTGTATATCATTTTAACATATAGTGTTTATGTTGAATGCTATTTTTTTTTGCTGGGGAAATATTGATATATATTTATAGATATATCCTTTACTCAAAATTGGGTTTTCAGGGAAATTCATGTTGACTAATGAATTAAATCGATTGTTAGATATATAAGGAATGAGTTTTACATGTAGTTTTGGTTGGGCCTGATTATAGATACCCCTTGATGCATCTACATGTCTTATGAGATAAATTTGTTATAAAATTAAATATGTTTCTACATATAGTTATAAATTGTATTGAGGAAAGATCATGCGATAATTACTTTTTAATAATTAACAATTTATTTCAATGAGAATACAATTATTTTTCTTTTATTTTATATTTTCACTATGATATTATATTTTTATTCATTTTATTATAAGTTATTGATTAAATTTTATGTTATTTTTGTTATTTACTATTCCATATATCTTAATCCTTATATAATTATTTTGGAAATGTTATTGATTAAATGGAATGTCTATTTTGTTATTTTCTAAGCCATATAGATTATTCTTTATTGTTTCATGATCGATTCCATTATATTTAATCCTTATATAGTATTTGACATCACTATTATTTTGATTATTTTCCATGGGATGTGAAGAAGTAATTACTAAATGATTTTTTAAGGATTTTGTTCACTTTGTTTTTAAATTATTTATTTTTTATTCTATATTCCTAATTTAAAATGGGTATCATGAAATAATCTAGTCCTCCAACACTATTAATTTCATCGATCCATCAGAATATGACACACTATATCATTACGAATATAATATAGAAAACATTGACTCTAGGTAACTAGGTTCGAGGACCCTATATAAAATTAAAACACTACCAAAAGACAATTATAGTAAAAACCCAAATGGTCCTCGAATTATAATCCAGGAGTCACAACCCAAGAGAAGAAATAAAGAACAATTATTTTGAATGTAAAAGCGTAAATAAAAAAGTGTGGTCATGTGTGATATGTGAAGAATTGTTACATATACAAGAAATCATTACAATGAAAAATATAATCTAAAGAATAACATTTAATAGTTCTTGTGTAATTTATCTAGTTATCTCATTAAAATATTTTAAGATTTCTTAAATTTTTTCCTTCCATAATTGATAGTCTGTACAAAAAATTAAAACATTATCGCACAATTAAAACACATTAATGTTTAGGGTAGTCCACATTTGATTATAAAATGTTTATTTTTTAATAATTATTATATACATTGAATTCATATCTATGAATTTAAATAGGATCTATAAAAATAACTAAGAAAATATCCAACTGGGTAATGTATTTAAAATTCAAACAACACAATTATACACGAGACAGAAGACTATATTCTAGAATCATAATTACAAAAATCATTTTACTTTAATTCATAAATATCAATTCATCACAATTTTAATTACCTATTATATAATTCAAATCGTCTCTATAAAAATATTGTAATGAAATTCCATGAATATCATAAAATAATTTGACTCTTTTAATAAAATAAATAAATTAACCTCTAACTTCATTCAGTGAGTAATTATTCTAATTATAACTATACTACATTAATTAAAATAAAATAAGTTTATATAATTGACTTTTCCCTAAAAATTAATTTAAAATTGATTAATAATGTGATAACAACTAAAAATAAAAATGTCTATATTGAAAATATATGTTGTATATATACTTGTTAATAAAGAATAAAATAAATTGTTTTTTAAAATTTAATATAATATTTTTAAAACACTCCACATAGGAATTATATTATATATATGAGTTTTATAATCTAATTAATTACATAAAAATATTAATAAAATCAGACAGTTAATAAAATTATAAAAAATTAGAGAAAATTCAGCATGATAAAAAGTAAATTTTTAAGGATAAAATAAATTATGGAATTTAACATGTGTGTCATGTGGTCCTATAGTAGTTATATGGAAGGTAAAAAAATTATATCTTTTGATCAATGATGATACAATTTATTCAATGTGTGAAATCAATTCAAGTAGATAAGAAGTCACTTGATATAATGTATGGTAATTAAAATAACTATGTGAATAATTATAAGTTGCATTAATATATGTTACCCTGATTCTTTGTCGGTTAATATGTAAATTTGTGGAAACTATACATATCATGTGAACATTTTATTCTTTCATCATGTTATATATTTTTTATTACATATGTTAACATGATTCTTTATGGAAACTACAACTGATGCATTCATACATTTTTTTCGTTGAAAATACAAGAATCGAATAATAATCTACAAAATGAGTAACATATTATTCTATAAAAATGTGTAATAAGATATAATGTCATGTGGAATGCAGAACATAGTGGCATGCATGTAGTCCCATGACATATATCATGTGAAATGACAAGATGACTATGAAGTTGAGGATAGAATGCGGAATAAGCAACATATGTACAGTTGTAACACATCATTAGAATCCCCCAATGTTTTCTCATAAGTTTATTAGATGTTATGATGTACTATATTATTTATATACTGTATATGGATATTCATTAAACTATATTGTAAAACTGAGAAAACAATATTAAATTTAATTTCAATATGGATTGGATCGTATATATAAAATTATGAAATTTTAAAAATAATAATAATGATGATAACAATAACAAATTCATCTAAAATCATAGAAATCTCATCGGAATCCTTATAGCTTCATTAATTAAAACTAAAATATAAATAAATAAAACAACATAATAAGTTGTATGAATCACTTTCTAAATGTGACATTATGTTTTACATGACACAATCAACTACTTGATGGCGATGTTCTTTATATATGCTTCTCACAATCTGATCAGGGACCATTCATTAATTAATACTAAACAATCCAAAACCATCATGAATAACTTAAACTAAAAATCAATATTTAATTTCCTTGAATGTTATGAATATAAAGAATCAATGCATTTATTATATTATATATAGAAACTATAAAGTAAAATCATGTATGTGTAAAATTAATGTATTAGAATATATAAAAAATTAATCTTATGAAATTTATTTATTAAAAATATATTTTATTTACAATATTATCCCATATGGATTGAATTAATTTATTAAGTGAAAAAATGGATCAATTAAATAAAATCACATTACTATCCAAAATATGATAAAATTCTACAAATAATTTCAACTAGGGAAATTATTGAAACAAGAATTGGTAATATTATAAACAAAACAAAATAATAATTATATAATAAAATTTATCAAAATATATAATTCCAATAACTATCAAAGAATAAAAAATAGTATAATTATTATTCAAAATATTTCATTCCAAAATAAATCATAAATAAAAAAATAATTTCTAGAGAGTTTAACCCCTCACTAACCCAATACATAAGAAGAAACCATCATAACTAATATGGATAAAATGAAAATGATATTCCTAAAATGGTCAAGTCTTTCATTATTTGGTTAGAAAAAAAACTCTCTATAAATAGTTTCTCTAGTAGTTCCCAAGACTCTATAAAAATCAATATAAAAAACAATTATTTTATATAAAATTATATTGAAAATGAAAAATTACATTTTTCTTGGTTTCTTCGTGAATCGTATAGATGAAATATTATTACAATACATCACAAGAAGCCTTCCTATGTTTTCCGATAAGTGTATCCTCATATCAAGCGATATACTCTACATTCATTATAAAAGTGACTATAAAATTACTTTTGTAAAACTATCCAAAATAATCTTTCATACCATAGGAAATAAATATTTATATCAGTTTCATGAAATCAGGGCATTCAAAAAAAAATTATAGTCCAAAAAATAACCAATACCCTAAATTTGATCAGTATTACTATAAGTTAACATAGAATTTTCAGTTTCATTTAGATATCAAATGTCATTTCCACTTATTTATAATAATATAATTCTTGATTACTCATGTATAACCTAAAAAATTATCAAACAACATAATATCTAGAAAAATAAAAACACAAGTATACAAAAAATTCCCAATAGTTGAAGCATATCAGATTTCTTATGTCATTTTTATTTGAAAACATTTGGTGCTAAAAAAGTAGAGTAAGAACATAAGTTAAACTAAATGAATATGTTTATAATATATCATATATATAAAAAACAAAAAATATGATATGATGCATTAGATGTTTTTTTATTCCTAAAAAACATCCTAATGTTCTTTTATGTCAATTTTCAAATTAAATACCTTATTTCCTCCTTCAAAAGTCTAAAACCAATATTGTCAAAAAGTATTTCTTCAATATTCCAAAAAATAATTTTAATATTACTCCCAATGTTTTTAAACCATATACATCAATCTAAATAATTATAAAATAAGATTGAATAATGTCCATAATTTATTTACCGTCTTAAAAAATTATCCCATTTTCCTTTTTTAATAAAATAACTAATGATGTCGTAAAATTTAACTATAAAACTATTCCACTAATTCGGATAAATATTTTTGTTATAAAAATATGTGAATCAAAATTCGTAAATATTAATTTTTGGGAAAAATTATTTTTTATGATCTTCAATGGTCCAAATTCCTAAAACTATAATTTAATGATTTATTATTTTTTTGCAACCCAAATAACTAATACCTAGTAAGTATTTAGTATGGAAATAAATTTAAAAACACATATACACCTTATTAAGGATCTCATGTCATAATAAAGAAACTCCAAAATTATAGTATATTAATTTTATATTGTGTAAAACGTAATACTGATGAGTATTTTATCTTGACATAAATCATGAAAACATAATAATAATATTAATTAATATGATCCCCATCCAAAATAAAATTACAAAGTTATAGTGTGTGAATTATTTTTTCCTTACAAAATATTATATCGGCATGATATATAGATATTGAAAAAAAATTAAAAAAATAATAAATTATAATTAAATAAAGGATCCCAATGTGACTATAGTATAAAATCATTAAGATATGATGTAAAAATATAATGTCACACAAAATTTAACAACGATAGGGGTATTAAATGAAAAATGGCATAATTTGATTATACAAATACATCTTATGTTTATAGAAATTATACTAATTATAATAATTAAATATGATATATTAATTATAAATGAAATATAGTACCATGGAAAAAACATACTAACAAATTTTCATTATCATTCCCAAGATAGGTGATATCATGAATATACAAATTATATAAAAAAATAATCAAATATGTTAAATTAATTCATATAAAACAACAGTTGTTTTATTACCCAAACAATTTCTCAATTATTCTCATGATACATGAGTTAATTATTAGAAAAATATATAACATAACGATATGTACACATATATGATAAATTCATTCATATATAATAATTGAAATTAGTATGTATAAAAATTTTATCAAAGATACCCATGATAGGTGAGTTCATAATTAAAAAAATATATCAAAAAACATTTGTATGAAAATATTTTTATATTATATTGTATGTTTACAAATATTATTTTTCTACAAACATATATTAAATTAAGAAAATATTTAAAATCTTGTATGCATATGAATATATTTGGGTTTATTATATTGAATATAAATTCAATAATATTTGAATATTATTTATAACTAAAATACATCATTCAAAAAGAAATTTTGATGTGTGTTATTAAAAAAATGACATAAATATATTATTATTTTTGCACAAACAAACATAACTATGATCGATATAACAAAATTCATTATTATAAAAAGCTTAAAAATTAATAGATATAAATATCAAAAATCATGTTCTATAGGAAATAGAATTTTCAATGAATTCATTTCAAAATAAAAAATTATTTATATTCTTATAATCTAAAAAATAAAACTCTCATGACCATAAAAAATTAAAAAAAGGTATAACTGTTGACTTGAAATTAAATCCCATATAATTTTTATTTGAATAATTTTATGACGGAAAATACCTGTTAAATACATGTATCATACATGCCTACATAAAATAAAATATTCATAATAATATAATAAAAATGATAATTTCTATAGATTCTTTCTTGTGAATTCAAGGAGGAAATTGTAAATATTAATATATATTTATTACATGGTTTAAATGTATATATATGTAAATAAATTTCTAGAATTGTTTCATGAATGATAAACCGATCACAATTGAAGAGTATCCTTGTTCAACTAGATTGGAAGATCCAATAACAATAATAAAACATAATAATAATTTATATTAAAAACGAAACTATAATACCAATTTAATGAAAATAATTTCAAATTTAATACCAATAATAATCACAATGTAAATATAAAATTATGACATGTTAATAATAATGATGATTAAAACATAAAAAACCATATTACTTCATGGAAATTTGATCTGAATCCATGGAGAATCATTCCGTAAAACTAATATATTAACAAATATAACAAGTAAAATTGATGGCATATTAATATATATATATATAATAAAAATATTATTTAACACCATAGAATCAAAAACATTATAGTGAAGTTTTTTATATATAATTTTTAAAGTGAGATTAAAGACCTATAATTTGACTATATATTATCTCATTTATATGCATACCCTAAAACATCAAATCATGTTTCTATAGATTTAATGAGTTAATTGATACATTGCAATAATGTTAAAAAAATTAACAAATTAATGAAAATACAATTAGTATAGTGTGAGAATAATTTTCTCATTTTTTCCAATATTTCATGAGGCACATTTCTGAAAAAAAAAACTAAAAACCTATTTGTTACAAATTTGTATTCAAAAGGGCTGGATAGTGGGATCATGTCTTGCTACTAAAATAGAATTCGTAGCATGGAAATTTCAATAGATAGAAGATTGTATATGTGTCCAAAAATATATTTAATAAAAGTATTATCTCACAGTTGGTTGGAAACCGATCACATAAAATAAAAACAAGAAAAAACAAGTTATGATAGGTTTATTAAATAATTGACTCCACTTTTAGAAGCATAAAATATATTTAATAAATACTAGTCGTGACAATAATTAAACATGAGACAACATCAAAAAGTGATTCATGGTCACTTTATAAAAGGATTTCACTATCACTTTATAAAAAAAATATATGATATTTTTACTCATGAAAATAATAGAATCAATAAATTGGCCTCTTAAATAAATTTTATAGAAATTTTATAGATTTTAAATGGAACAAAAAACACCTCTGTCTAACTTATATATGGAAATAAATGATCAAAAATCAATTGTGAATATAAACTTAACAGATTAAGAAATAATCAGTATACTATTTAAAAACTTCTCCCATTTCTAGAGTATCAAAACTCAACATTCATCCATTAATTTGTTTTAATGAGTTCTATATAAATTTATTATATTTCCATAATAAAAAATGGCATGATATAATAAGGTAAATATATAGTGTTATCAATGAAAAAATTATATTCAATTCCAAAAATTTCAAAATTTCATAAATCAATTAGAGGCATTGATAAATTTTGAGACTACAAAATATTTTAAACTTAAACATAAAGTAATGAAATAAAAAATAAATTTAATAGTTATCTAATAAAATTTTACATGTGTTTCCAAGAAACATAATAGATATTATTATAGAATAATTAAAGAAAATTATTCTACAAAAAATTAATGTCTTTACCAAAACATACATAAAATTCATGTGAACTGTGTGAACATATACAAATTGAATTAGATAATTTCATAATTGAATAAAATTTAAATAATTTTCATAGAATATATATTTATTAGGAACTACAAAATTTCTTACACTATAGATAAATATATAAAAATCTATATTGAGATAGTAAAAAATTATTTTCGAAAGATAGTTAACATAAAATATTGAGAGACATTGTAATATTAAAAAAATATAAACAAATAACAAAAAATTCCCAAAGAGAACCCACTTTTGAGAGATACAAAGCTGGAAAAATATTTTATAAAATTATATCTCTTATTTAAATTTTAAAATATAAAATATTAATAGATATAAAAAAATATGTTTGAAAACATAAGTGAAAAATATAGGTTTACATTTGAAAAAAAACCCCTTAACGAATTCATATTATGGTTAGTTAAAAAAATAACGTAAATGTTTCAAATTAAATTTCAATCATACGAATCTAAAATTTGTTATTCATTAAATTTTAAAAATATAATGTCTAGTAAACCTATCTTTTAGTTGATTTTGAGTAGGGTTATTTTAAAGAATAAAACCACTTCAATAGCATAATCCCAAAAAAATGATAGTGCATGTGTATAGGCTTAGTTCTAGAATAAATTAAAGGGTTATGTGAAATATGAGTAAAAAATATTTATAATAATAAATCAGAATATTTTCAAAATAACCGCATATTCCGAATTTTTTGTGTAAAACATAATTATTGAGAGAAATAAGCTAAAGCAGAGAGTGTATCACCATCAGAAGTTCACAAAGTAACATATTTATGTTTTTTTTGAAGTCCAAGAAGAAAAATTCATATCTAGAAAGTGAAACATAAATGATAATCATTTTCATCATGTTGACATCCTCCAAATTCATAGTGACCATAACTAATAGAATAATAAAATTAATATAAAAAATTAATCCATTATTAATGGTTCTATTAATATATCTAATAAAAAATTTAACCACCATTAACTAAGACTTCATATGATCAGATTGTTGTCCAAGACAAAAAATAGTAAAAATTATACTAGGAAAAAAAGCAGTTAAATAAAAAACCCACCAATAATGAATCTAAATAATATTTAATCAATAGACTCCATAAATACATCATTATCTAATCATTGCGGTTTTTTGATGTTTTTCAAGAAGAAAGGCCTAATCATTTGACAAAATCATTAGAATATTTTTATTGATTTGGATATATTTAATCATTTCAATGAAAAAGTTGATAAAAAAATGAAATTTTATTCTACCATAAGAATCATGTCAAATCTCCAATTATCATATTTTAATACTCATTACAATGATAATTTGAGGATCTAAAAAACTTATCATCAATAAAAAATTTAATATTTTTAAATATTTTTTAAAATATGTTGGATAAACAATGTGGGATCAACTTTACCATAAAGAAAATTATATTCAATAAAAAATGTTTTTTATCATTCAAAAAATGAGGTTCTTAATTAATCCCATATAGTGATTTTAAAAACATAAAAATGATTGTGTAATTTCTTACATTAAAAATATGAGGGAAAATAATCATAAAATTATTCAAAAATTATACCATTTATAAATTCAAACTTCACATCCATTTATAATGACATAAAACCTTTAAATGTGAAAAAACATAAAAGAAATTATAATCTATTAAACTATAGAAACAATTAACATATATTCATCAAAATCATTAAATTATTACTCAAAATAACCTTGATCAACAAGTCTTTCATTGTTCATAGAAACCATTCTAAATTTATCAATCAATTTTCTAATAATCCATTTACTTACAATAACATTATTATTGAAATTTTTATTGACTAAAGAGACAACTCTATATGTAAATAATTTATTATGCATGTCACTCATAGAATTAATCCAATTATAATCATTTAAAGTAACATCAATGTTATTCTGAAAAAAATCAGAAATAAAAGTATAAAAGACTTAAATATTTGAAAAAATATTATTGATTTATTATCGAAAGCAATATTACCAAAAAACTACAAACATGACTATCCTTAAGAATCATAAAAGTTATAGGTTCAAGTAGATGATGAGTATAATTACACTCAATTGATTCGTCTTTTTCCCCAAGATTTACTTCAACAAACATAAAATATATAAACAAATGAAAAAAAAATCAAATAAAAATTTAATTTTTCATTTTTTTAATGACACATAACAATAACTGATTATTCAATAACATGACTTCCTTCATTATATGATCTATATGATTTACTAATATTATAATAACAATGAGAAATACCTTCATCACTTTTACCATAAAATTAAATAAAATTATACATTGAAAAAATATAACTTTGAAAAAAAATATAATAAAAAACTATATACTATTCAGCATTATGAAATTCATATAAATATTTTTTTTTCAAAAAATATACAATAATAAATATATATATATAATATAACAAGTAATAAAAATGGATTAAACTCAAAAATATCTATGGAAATAATATTCACAAAACGTTATTCTACACATTTAAAATAGATTTTTATTTCATGGTAAAATTATATAATTTTTTTGGAGTTTTAGGATTAGAAAAATTATGAAAATAAAAATTCATTTAACAAAACTCTTCAAATTCAAAACTATGAAATCCATCATTCAAATTCACAAAATGTATCACCAGGAATTGATATAAACATAAAACCTTTTTTATTTTTAATTTTATTACAAAAAATCAAAAACATTATATACTTTTATGTTTTCATGTGTTTGAAAATAAACCCATGTAAATATATTATAATAATAAAAAATAACAGAAGTATATTTCCTTCCACTAAGGATAGAAATTTTAGTTGCTCCAAATAGTTCTAGATTTACTAAATTATTGATTGGATTGTAGTTATTCATTTTTTATTTTTTATAATCCACCTTTCAAGGGGTGGAGTGGATCCCTTACAAGGAGTGAAGGCTTATAGACAATTACATGACTCGTAATTCATAGAGGAAATCACCCATACAAGAAAACATGGAACTGATCCTCCCCAACACATGTCACGATCTCATCACTCCATGTTTGCAAGGCTGGTCCCCAACTGTAATAACTATAATGGACATTTAGTACATATTTTATTGTTAAGTAAGAATAAATATTTTCAATGTTTTAATTTCATTAAAGTTTCATAAACCAGAAATTTTTATTTCCTCATTTTGTGGAATTTTATCAGGTTTTAAACATTAAATATCTTATGAAAAAAAATTTAAGTAACATTACATAATTATTGAATACAAATATTTCTATAACTTTTCATAGTATTCATACATATAACATGTCAAAATATTATTTCTAAAAAACCAATAGTATAAATATTATCCTTTTGATTAGCATTAAATAATAAAAAACCATCCCTAAAAACTATAAAATTGATATTTTAAAATTGAAAATCCATTTCATCATCACATAATTGAGATATACTAATTAAATTTTTATTTAATACTTATATGTATAAAAAAATTACAAATATAATTAGTAGTAGAAATACATAATTTACCAACATCTTTTAATTTTCCTTTAGAATTGTCTCAGAATAAAATTTATACTCCTTCAAATATGTTATAAATATTAATATTTGTTGGGTAAAAAGTAATATAACTAGATTAACCATTTTCAATGTTCCATATTCCTTTCATTATTAATCCAATTATTTTTACCTACATAAATCAATTGCATTACTATATTTCTACCCATGCTACATTGGGTCAAATCAAATTAGTAAAAATAATTAGATACCCATATATAATTTTAAGAAGTATTTTATTGTGTTCTAGATAACAAAAATTTAGATATATGTGTCTTTTTAAACACTAAAATCTATAAGAATCTAAGAGAAAAATCATTAAATAGTGACAATTAATGCCGCATTTACAAAATTTAACAATTGAAGAACAAACATTTTTACTTTTCAAGAAATTATTTAGATACATTGGTGGTAATATTTTATAATATTAATTACCATATTTAATTTCTTTTATTTTATTCAGAGTCATCATTTTATGATATTTCTCATGACCTTGAATAAAAACATTACAACTATTCTTAAGACATACAACATCCATTTTAAATTAATCATTTAAATCTCATATAGATATGATATAATTATAAGCATTTGAATGATAAGAGGATAAAGTATTCTTTAATTTTTTATTATTGGTAGAAGATTTTTTTCATAATTTTTTCTCATTATCTTTTTTATTCTTATTATAAAAAATATTAGATTCGAAAACATCATTTATCATTCATTCAATTTTATTATTTATTTAAAAAACATTCATATTTTTAGAATCATATTAAAAATAAAATTGTACAAAATAAAATATTGAACCAATAACCGTATTAAAAATACCCATAAACATAAGATAAATGATTTTTTCTTCTATATAGATTTTTTACTAGAATCATATTCTTTAGTACAACATCATATAGGTCTCAATATATTTTTCACTCCCTTGTTTTTTTTAATATTACTATATTTTTTAATTCCTAGCTTGATATTCCATTTAATTCATCACATAACTCAAGTTAAATATGAAGAATTATAATAAGTAATTTATTTATTATCTTCCATTAATGTATCATTTTGTGAGTTATTCTGAATCAGTTCTTGAACAATTTCCTTTTCATTCATTTGAAGGCTCAAGTCACAATCTGATACATATGTTGTTTTTCACAATATTACGGTTCATAATTTGATGTTTCAGTAAAAAAAATCTATATATATATATATGATAAAATATTACTTTTTATTAATCCCAACTTAGTTATTTTCTTTAATTCGAGTTCATAATGAAGGATTTATCCAATAAATTCCTCAAGAGGGTACTCAATTTTGTTCTTACTTTAAAAAATAAGACATTATTCATAATCCATTTCCTAGGTAGATATAAGATGACTCATTCAACAATTTCAGTATTTTCTAGTGTTTCTCAATGTATTTTTTAAATTAACATGCTTGTGAATTTGCGGATCATTTTTTTAACAATTTTCTAGAATCCCATCATTATGTCCTCATAATATGCTCAATAAATTCAAAACATAGTTAAAATAAATTTGTCTGATATATGGTGATTAAATTATATAATCTACCATATATGATGAGAAATATTTTATATACAAACATTGATAAACAATCTTCTATTAATAACAAAAAATTATATTTTCACAACTACTCAATTTAAAACTTGTCTTACAAAATCATTTCTTATAAGATTATCAACTCTTTATATGGTAATTTATGTGGTGTTTCATTATGGACTATTTCTATATTCATAACTACTTGAGGTATGCGTCCATTATTTATTTCAATATCCTAAATCATTTTCATCAGTGTCAAGTGGATTATAAGGAATCAATGTATCATTATCTTTCTTCCATGCATTTTAATTTTCATACATATAGATTGTGGTGTATTATAATGGGATTAATAAATAAAATATAAAAATATAATTTCAATATAGATACATCCTCTGATACCAATTTTTGGTATAAGTAAATATTCACTATAGAAAAATATAAAATTACAAAAATGGTCACCCTATGATACCAATTTTTAGGTCTAGAAGGTTGATCGAAGATATTCTAGTGGGTAGGCTAGTAGACCAATTAAATGTATTTACGAAAATAGAATAATTATCTATAATATATATGAGATTTAATTAAAAGAGTTAATATGAAGTAGATAAAATAAAATATAGAAAAGAAAACAATAATGTTTTTTATAATAGAATGGTCTATAGTGGACCTAGTATACTATTATACCTCTATGCACATTGAGATATTCATTTTAGAATGAATTTTTTTCTAATAGTAGTAACATCCCACTTAAAAAATCATTTTCTTATTGAATAATAACCAATACTAGTGGAATTTTTATGGGGATTCACAGGCCAATTACATCCCTGACTATAGATTATGGTAGTCACAATCTGAAGGGTCCTCTCAATATAATCCAATAGTCACAACCTGATACAAGAAAGAAGGAAGAATGATTTTAAATGAAGATTCAAAAATATAAATCTGAGATCATGTGTGATATGGGTTGAAGTGTCAAAAAAATATGAAATGAGGATGAAATAGATGATAAAATACAAAATCACATGTACTGGATTTTGATTGATGTATTTGTTCATCTCATCAAAGAAGTAGAAGAATAGTAGAAGATTATGTACATTTCTTGAATTACTATACTGTAAATGAAAACATGAATGCACCTGTACAGACATCAATGTTTAGATAAAATATTATCTTATTCTCAAACATTCACATTGTCATAGCTATTATATACAATTTTTTTTTTACGAAACAATTAATAATAATCCTTAAAAACTAATAATATAGTATCCAATAGGGTATTATAATCCAAATTCAAACAACATCATTATACTGGAGATAGAGAAGTCTTGTGCATAATGATCATAACAAAAATCACGTGATGTTATAAATGAATACTAATTCAAACCAATTGATAATTACCCATTGAATAATTTCAATAGTGTTAATAAAAACATCTCAAAAAAATTGTGTAACTATCATAAAATATTTTTACATGTTAAATAAAAATTATAAAAATTATTTTATTTTTATGTGGTCCGTAATTGATGAAATTTTAATTATATTTCATTTAATAGAAAAAAATATGTTTTAATAATTTCATTTTCACTAAAAATTAATATACAAATGTGTTTTAAAATGAAAAAAAATGGATAATAAAAAAATTAATATTGAAAAAATATTATTGTATATACATGAGTGGATAAATAATTAATTAATTAAATTTATATAATTAATAAAATTTTATTAAAATACTTTTCTTAGAATTATTGTAATATATATGAATTATATAAATCAAAAAATTAGGTAAAATAGTTAATCTATGTATGAATTTATTCAATGTATCAATAATAATGAAAAGAGAAAATGGTAAAAAAATCCATATTTAATTATAAATAAATAATGTATGGAACTAAAATGAATTTTGACATGTCATTCAGTTAGTATACTAAGAGTGTTAAGATTATAACATGTAGTCAATTAAGATATTGTGTGTTCAAAGCTTATAGTCTGATCAAGTAGAGGTGTGATCTCTTGATGTAATGTGTGATTATGAATTAAAAAAATCAATATACTAAGAATGTTAATAAATATTAGGTGACCTTATTTGAGTTACCATCATACATGACTGTTATATATATATGTGTGAGGTAACTCAACCTATTATGAGAAATTTTTATAGTTTGATAAATGGGAATACTTGCAGTCAGATAAGATATCATGATTCTTCAAGGAATCATCAACTGATGCATCTGTATTTGGTTTTAAAGGAAGATTCATGAATCACATAACCATCTACAAAATGTGAAACATAATATAATGTAAAAAATTTGTGTTAGGATATGGTATTATATGCACTGTAGCACATAGAGGAATGCATGTAGTCACTTAGAATACATCATGTAGAAGGATTATATGATTTGGAAGCCATGAATAGTAGTTTGAAGAAAATATGTACAATATTTTGGTACACATAATTTTATTATTCCATTATATATCATAATAACATCTTTACCACATGTTACAACATCTAATGTCATTCAAATATCATATACAGAGCTTCATTGAACTGTATTTGTAAAATACTTATATAATGAGCATAAAATCCCCAAGGATCCTTTTATTTTATTATGATTAATTACATAAAAACATTAAAAAACCATTTCATAAAAATATGTATGTGGTAGGGCTTCATGGATTTATCTTCTACTGATATTGGAATAAAAGGAATGTCATGCTCTTGAATTGGATAGATGGTTGTAGTTGTAGCCATTGTCACGTTCAAAAAATTCCTCTGCAATTCCCTGAACCCGGATACCCAAAGCCAGTGCATTATTACATAACATTGGCTTGATCACATAAGATCACGTCCTGAAAGACCGATTTGATTAGTAGCCTTGTAAGTACTAGATATAAACATAAGTTTTAAATTACATTATGAAATAGAAAAACAACAACATTTTGTCCCCATTTAACACACTCATATCCCATATACAATTCTTGAAGGTCGGTCATAATATACTTCAACACATCCTAGGGAAAATATAATATAAGAAAGGGGTAAGCTCAAATGCACAGTAAGGATAACAATATAGCAGAAACGTTCATAAATAATCATAAACATTTTAGGCAATTTATAAGACTAAAACACAAGCATATTAAACATAAACTTCAGCATAATATGGAAAATATGAATCAAATAATTCTATTTACTTATTCACATTAATATTCTACTTTTCCAATACTCACATGTAATATCACTAGCTAATTTCATAATGATAGAATGCATAATGCCGGACATTATGACCACATAGTCAAGGTCTCGTGCCCATACTACAAATAAAAAAATCAAGGAATTGTTCCAAGACATGAATTGGTCTCATGAGACCAACTGATGCATTGAGGGGCTATAGCGGGCCCCGCCCGTCACATACTATTTCCAATGCATTCCTTATATGAAAAGTTTGAAACATAAAATAAACATTCATATTAAAAAAAGAATACAAAATACCAATAATTTAACCATAAACCATGAATCGTATAAAAAGATCACACAGTCAAACATGTCACAAGCACATTAAAACAATGTGGATGATTGTATCATAATGAATCAACTTCTAACAAGCGCAAAATCTAAAAAATTATGTTGATGTAAATGAAATAAAAACTATATGAGAGAAATATCTCTTTGTATTTTGAAATCATTAAAAGGTCATTTAATTATAAAATAAAACATTTATTTGGAAAATATTATTATAAGTTTATAAGGGATTCTTCAAATCTATTATAATGGCAGAAAATAGCCGCACCCACCTTATATATTAAAAAACATTCTTTCTTTAAATTGTCAAAAAGGTCATAAAGTACCTAGTTTGGAAAATGATGAAAAGATTCCTTTCAAGAAAAATTATACAAATTTTAAAAAACGGTATAAATTACTTTAACACATAGTCGAGGAAATAGTAAATCTATTTTGAAATACATTTTTATGAAACACGGATGTGGAAGATAAAGAATTCCCTATAGATACTCACGTACAAACAATCGCAGATAATAAAGAGATTGTGAAATTTAACCCTTAACTTGTAATTTTTCTTATTCAATAGTTTGTTAACCTCATTTTTAATGGTTAAATCATTTTTATTAAATTATACAATAACCATGTACATAAATATGATATCATATATGATCCTTTAATATTTCTTTGTTAATAATATTGCATTACTATAATTGTTTCGGGTATTACTGAATCATTTTACTTCATCCATTTCATTAATCAAGTCATTTTAATAATGAATATGATGTATTTAATTCATATCCAGAATTATATTTTGTTCTTAAATATTATTTTTAATCATCAAATGAATATTATTCTTGAATGGTTACGATGGGGAATGAAATCTCATCACGTTGTGGAGACAGTAATCCTTACGTACGCACGGACTACAATATCATTCTATGGATGGTAAAATCATATATACTAGGATGGTATATTTCATATACAGGGAAATAATATGTTATATTTAATATTTATATAAACTATTTTCATTATTATACCAATCCAAATAATTATGTATTGAATAACAAACTACACCACGATGTGGAGATGACAGGCTATACGTACACACATATGGTGACTTTCTAATTCATAGGATTGAGGGAATAATGAATATGGTTTCACCATATTTATATTAACATAAAATTATGTATAAGATTCTGTATATATTATTTTTTATGGAATCAACAAATAAAGGGGAAGTTGAAGAAGAAAAGAACTTTGAAAGGGGTGATGAAATAATTACCTCTTCTTCGGGTTCTTCTTTTTTGATTTGAAAAAAATGGCACCATAAGTTAGATTTATGAACAAATTAAGGCCTCTAGGGTGAATTGAGGGATGTTTTGAGGATATTTGATCAGGTTTTGGCCGAGACAAAAGGATTTTGAGGTGTGAATTTGAGTGAAGGTAAAGTACCCTTTTATAAGAGAGGTGAGGAGCTTTTTAGGAAGAGCTTTAAATATTAATTTATTATAAAATAATTTCTATTTGATAATAGATAAAAATTGATTTATTTAGAAACTAATGTGGTTTTGGGTCTAAATACTCTCAAAAAATAGTTATTATACAAGTTTAGGTCACCATATTATCCTTATGTTTTATATTTAACTCTTGGTGAAATAGTTTAATATTTACAATGTCTCCTTGTATTTTTATATTATATGGTTAATGAACATACTATAAAATTCCAAGACAACATAAAGTGGTTAATTAATGAAATATATGACCATATATTAGTCATTTGGCGGAATATTAGATTTTAGGATTATTATATCATTTAATAAAATAGTATTTTTTTTAAACTCATTTATGTCAATTTTGACAATATTTAATAATTGTTTATTTGAAAGACATAAAAACTTTATTACTTAGAAAAAAATATATTGAATCAACCATAACATGTCATATTCACCTATAATTTTTGTGGATTAAATCAAAACTCTCAAATTATATTTATTTTAGTATTTATAATATCCTTTTTTTGATTCCTTCATTAGTAAGGAAAATACTGCAACATTATTGTGTCCTAAATAACTATATTTATTTTATGTCTAAAAATTATAAATAGAATAACTTGTAGTAGAAAATATTTTTACATTTCAAATTAGTATTTATTTTTTAAGATATAAATTATATAACCACATATAATAATTGTTTTTCTAAAAGATATATGTTTATGTTAAATATTTCTTATCTTTAAATTAATTTTTATAAAGTGTCATTTTCACTTACAAGTTGTTCCATGGGGTCCCAAAATCAACCCAAATTGAACTTGGTCAGATATGTATCAGAATATAGGCTTAATACATTTTTTAGGGTAATTTAATATTATTATTATAATAATTTGTACCCTTATTTACCGGATTTACCATTGAACCATGATAAATAAAATATTTACTAACATTATTATTCATAATTTCTAAAAATTAAAGATAACTATTTATATAATTTGGAACTTATGATTCCAAATATGGAATCCATTTTCCCAAATTCAAAACATAAAAGATAAATAAATTAATTTAAAATTAATTCTTATTGTCAAAACCAAAAAGCGGGTTTTTAAGAAGTAAAAACTATCAAAAGATTGACACGTTTTTATGTACAATTTAAATGTGAAATTAAATAAAATGACCTTAATTATATTAAATGATATAAATATAATCCACTGAAAATTTTAAACCACTAAAATTTATAATTTAACCCTAAAAATATTTTCAATTAAAAAAGATGTTTTTAATTAAAATTTAGTATTTTTCACTATTCATCAAAATATGAAAGTTATCAAAAAAATACCAAAAATTAACCCTAAGATAATTTTGATATTCCAAAATCAAAAATAATGTTTGTTTTACCAAATACAATTTTTGTGAGTGTCCAAAATTAATTTTATTTTTGTTCACAAAAGGAAAAAAAAGTTGTTTTTTTAAGAAATTAGTTTTTCTAAATATATAACTATTTTAAAAAAACTAATAAATTTAATTATAAATATGTATTCATTATGTGAAAAAATTATAAATAACATTTAAAATTTATTTTTTACAATTCATATTATAATATTTAATTGATAAATAAATATATCATTTAAATAATTCTAATACTAATGTGTTGTTTCATAGAAACTCAATCTTGCGTATAATGTATGAAAAGTCAGTATTGTGTGAAATATAAGATATTAAATTAATTTAAAGAGGTAACATACTATGATATCATGGGTTTTTACATCCTCAACTCATGATAGGTTTCTGACCTATCACTAAGAGTTGTAGCATACAATATCAACATATATTATGTTTAATAAGGAATTTAGTTTACGTTGATAATGGTGTTGTATGTTATATAAATCCGTGTAGTCACATTTATGAAATTTGTGAAAAAATAGAAATTTTATTCACCAGCACTCTCCAAAATGGATTCATTGTCACTTTCTAAAAGAAGATTTCCGGATTTTTTAAGACAAGTAAATTACAAAATCATCCAATGGTCAACTTGAGTAAAATGTAGATAAATTTAAGAAATTTCCTATGGGTTAAAAAATACCCAAAATGTAATATATAGAAAATTATATGACAACAAATTGGTTTTAAATATTTACTCAAAAATTCATAAATATCTCTAAAATATTATATATTTTTAGCCACATCTTTTATATTTTAATGGAAAATTTACATTTATTAGAATAATGTGTAAATAAATGTATTATATATCCATTAAAATAGAAATAATTAAATTCCATGGTATATATATAGTGTTATATATTAAAAAATATATTTAATTATAAATATTATAGAAATATATAAATATAGTACAGATATTTGGGTATTTTTTGAGAACTAAATCAACGATTATTGAATTCCACATAGTTTAATAAAATGTATATTAATATAATAGTTGTCCAAAACAATTTACCATTTTATAATATAAGAAATATAACACCTCATAATATAGAATAATTGATGAAAAATTTCAAATTTGATATTTTTACATCCATGGAATTGTAATTGGGTCAAAATCAACTCATGTTTTGGATTTTTCAATTAATGGGGTTCCCATTTCATTTTTGTTAATTTGAAAAAACTTCTAAGTGTTTAGTTTGATTAAAATGATAATTTTTTATTTATCAAGATTCCAGGAGACTACCACTGGTGTTTGAAATGTCTTCCATAACATTGGAGGCCTAGCGGCCAAGTTTTGTAATTGGAGACTCAGGTGCAAGTTTTATGGTAAACCGTGTAGATTCTTCTAGGTAACCTTGCATGTAATGTTGATATTATGGATGTTTTTGGGTTAATAATGATGGGTGAAACATTTTATAGTTTCTTTCCTTATAATGTTTATATAGGGCTACCACATGCTTTTATCAAGGTTATAGAAAACCATGATGTAAGCCGCAATTGTGCTACCACCTAGGCAATACCTATGAATTATTACCTGAAAATAATTTTCACTTTTTGGAAAAACATACGTGCTAACTATAGGGAAATAAAAATTTTGAAATTACCAATGTTGCCTTATCCTATTTTAACTAAAAAGGATCGTATTTTTCACCTCCTAGGCCATTTACATTATGTCGAGCTCGCCCCTTTCTTTTCTACATTAGATTTGATCTATATCCTTCATTTCAGATCTATTTGTCAATCCATCAGTTGATTTAGAAACATAGTGGTAAGATTATCCTAATACATATTTATATTCATCTTGATATCTATTAATGGGGCACTAAATCTGTATCATCCATTTTACCCTATTTTCATGGATTTCAACAAAATCATAGCTTTCTTTTTAAAAGATGCAAATTAGAGGCCAATGCCAAATGTGCCTATGTCTATGAGTCCAATGTAGGTGATTCATTACAGTATTTATGTATTCATAGTCTCTTTGGTGGTGCAACATTTGGAACAATATCTGGTAACTATGAGAGACCCCATTGATTCATACTAAAATGATCATTAGACCATGTGGGATGTCCCTAATAATACCCTAACCTTTTTCTTGCATGCGAGGTTGGGTTAGAGTTTATTGACCACCATGGGCTGTTCGGAAAGGGTGTGTTTTGTTAATTAACATCAGAAGCATTATTTGAATTGAAATTGTAAAATTTAATTACATGGAATTATTAGTCTAACATAGATGTTTTATATAGATGTAGAAGGATGGTTAATTGTATTGGGGTTAGCCAATTCAATTACAATGAATTACTGTGTTCTTTTAAATTGTGAAATTCAATCATAATAAATTGAATTTTTTATTTTATTTGAAATTAATGCATAAAATGTATAACGACCCATACTTTAAATACATTGTTAATACTTCAAAATTGAAGTATACTTATTACAACATATAACAAAACCACGAAAGGACCATATAGGTATAGTGTCTTTAGAAACTGGGAAACATAAACAACTGGTTCATAAAGCATCTACACTGTCTCCCATTTATTTCATCATATTTATGGTCCCTTTTGGCATATCTTACTTAATAACCTTCTTCCTGACCGGGGGAAATAAAACATACAAAAGGGTGAGCTCAAATGCTCAGTAAGGGTAAACAAAAGAAATATCAATCACATCATATTCATAAGAACATAAATTTTGTAAATCTTAACCTGCAAAAGAGAGCATAATCTCATAACATGGGATAAATCATTGTAGTTAAATGTGATCCCAATAATCATAAATTAAAACATGAAACTTTGTGGAATACACACATAATCATAGAGAATAATTTCTTATTAGTCAAGACTCATTGCCAAGACTATCCTAGTGGACAAAGTCCATTTTTTAACCAAGTTCACTCCTCGTTTCAGTCCTGTTTCACTAAACCGGTATAACCTACCATTCCATCCATGTCTATCTCGTGAGATATAAAATCTTTACTCAATGCATTGGAGGGAGATATAGGTCCCACCCATCTCATAATGATACCATTCTTATGTGTGCCAAAAAATCATAAATCATACATCATTGCATAACCCATGTAGTAAAAATGGGATTCTTAAACAACATGACATCATAAAACAATTAATATAAGATAAACGAATTCATAAAAATATTTCCATCACAACATAATCAAATCCATGTAAAAATAGGGATAGAAACAGAACCCTATATTATCTTATATGGAAAATAATTTTGATAAAACACTTGAACTCCATTCTTGAGGAAAATATCCTTTCTACTTCAAAAACACTTTTCCTTTCTTAACATGTCATACAATTATAAACTAATAAAAGCTTATTAAAAATAAACATGAAAACTTGTAAAGGAAGCTTCTTGGAAATAATGTTTTAAAAATCCATTCATTCCGTATAAGTTAAAAAAACATTCTTTTCGTACTTTTGTCGAAAAAGTCAAAAAGTACCTCGTATGAAAAACGACAAAAGATTCCTTTCATATCTTTTACTAAAAACTCCTATAAGGGTAAAATTGGATTTAAAAAATTGTAGGTGGATGGAAATAATATTACATATTGAGGAAACATGGATGTGGATGATAAAATACACCCCAGTAAATACCAAAATATAAACAATCTCGGATAAAAATGAGATTGTGATATTTCCCTTACGTTAGGTCCGATATGCTTTGTACGTGTCCGAACCTCCTGTATAATGATTTAAATAATGTTATTGACTTATTACAGAATCATACTTATTGTTATGATATCATATATGGTCATATTCTTAGCTTCTTATTAGTAATATTTCATTACTACTTGTTATTCGGGTGTTTATTACTTTTTGTTCTTATGCGTGTTTTGTCGAATAAATTCTTATTCTTCTCTTTAGGTTATAGATACCTCATTTCCAGAATGTTATAAGTGTAATATATATCATATTAATTCATTCAATTCATTTATATAATCATATTGAAATGAAGATCATGTAGAACGAGTTGCATCACATCGTGGAGACTGTATTCCGTACGTACGCATGAGTGATGATATCGTTCCTATGATTGTGGATTTGTATTGAAGTGTATGTATACAATTTCAGAATTAGTATAACATTATAATAGTCATATATATTCATTATTTACACCATTATACCCATCCAAGTAAGGTGGTTGTGGAAAATAGATTACACCACGGCGTGGAAACGGTATTCTATACGTACGCACGCGCGGTAATTTCTTTTTCCGTAGGATGGATAGATGGTGAAATAGGGTTGTTTCATAATTATAATAACATATAAGTATATGATTGACACTAAAGTTATTAATTAATAATTAAACAACTAAAGAAGAATAAGTGGAAGAAGAAATAAAGATGAAAGAATTGGTAACAGACATTACCTCTTCTTTGAAGTGCTTCTTTGAGACCTTCTTTTAGTGCACTAAAATTGGTCTTTGAATAAGACCAGGACCTCTAGGATGTCTCTAGGGAAGTGGAGAGGAGGAATTGGCAGGGGTTGTCCGAGCTTGAAGGCTCAAAGTGGTGTGAGGAAGAGGGGGAGGAGGTTCCCTTTTATAAGGGAGGAGAGGGGCACCTTTGGGAAAATTAAAAATATTATTTTATTATAAAGTCAAGATCGGTATTAAATAGCTCCAAATTGATATATTTCGAAGATAAGGTGGGTATGGGTCGAAATCCTCTCATCCAATATAATTTAGACAAGTTTAGGTTCCTATTTTAACCTTATCATTTAGATTTAACATTAAGTTAAATAATTTTACTTTTACCGTGTCTTCTTGTGTTCTTATACTATAAGGTTAATAAACTTACTATAAGCAGCCAAACAAACCCCAATTTGTTTATTATTAATATATATAACTCTATATAAGTCATTTTGCCGAACCTTATATTTTTAGGAATAAAATAACAATTACTAATATAATATTTGTTTTAAAAACTATTTTATGTCAATTTTGACACTATTTAGTAGTTGATTTTTGTGAAATTCATAACAGAATGATTAGTTCGAAAAAAGTTAATTAAATCAATAATAACATGTCATATTAACCTATAAAATTAGTGGTATTCCTAAAAAGTCTCAAATTACATTTATTTTGGTGTTTATAACATCAATTATATCAATATTTCATTAATAAGATAATTACTGCATCTCTTTTTGTCATAAATAAATTAAATTATTTAATGTCTAAAAATTACAAATAAAATAACCATTATGTAGGAAATATTTTTATCTTTCTAATTAATATTTATAGTCGAATTTATCTTTTGTATAGCCTTATATTAAAAATTATTTACTAATTAAACTTTGATTTTAACTATTTTAACCCTTCTTTAAATAAATTAATAATAAATGTCCTAATCTAATCCAAGTGGGCCTAAATGGTCATATATTATTGCTAAGGGTGTTTTTGGTCGAATTAAACTTGTCCAATAGAATTAGGACATCTTTTAGGGTAATAATAATATCATTTTTACCCTTAATTACCCTATTTACTTTTAACCGTGGAAAAAAAAGTAAACAGTTACTATTCACCAAAAACTTATTTTCATCTCATTGAACCACATTTTACTTACTGACATCAACCCTGTCTCTCGGATTTTCGAAATTCCACTCACAGAAGTGGTAAAATTAAGTTTTATGAAAAATTCAGTTTTTTAACTACCACTTAGTGGTTTCACTATTCATCAAAAATTGAAAGTTTTCACAAAAATACCAAAATTTCACCCTAGGCTAATTTCGATATTCCGAATCCAAAAATGAAGTCCATTTTGAAAAATAAAATTTATAAAATTTCAAAAAGTGGTTATTACTATTCATAACGGCTAGTTTTAATAATATTTTAATAGCATATCATTGTTTAGTGAAACTCGGTATTGCGTACGACGCAAGCTATTGAGGAAGGTCGCGATTTCATGTAAAGAAAGAAAAGCAACTGTTGTGTGTAGAAAAAGATTCCTTTGATGATTTATATAACATAAAAGTCTCGGGTCATACATTCTAGCCCCCTTAAAATGAATTTCTCCCTCGAAATTTGTCACTTTGAAACAAACAGATGAGGATCCCTCTCCCTCATCATATCTTCAAGCTCCCATGTAGCTTCTTCTAATTGGTGGTTCCTCCATAAAACATTCACCAATCGAGTGGTCTTGTTTTGTAGGACTTTTTCGCTACGATCCAGAATCTCTATCGGCTGTTCTTCATAGGAAAGATCCTGCTCCAGCGGTACAACTTCTGAGCTGAGGACATGTGAAGGATCAGGTATGTACTTTCTCAGGAGAGATACACTGAACACATCGTGAACTTGAGAGAGATTCGGTGGAAGCTTCAATCGGTAAGCTACCTTCCCAACACGATCCAGTATTTCGAAAGGACCAATATATCTAGGGCTCGACTTCCCCTTCTTTCCAAATCTCATGACCCTCTTCCAGGGAGATATTCGTAAGAACGCTTTATCACCCACTTCAAACTCTAGGTCTTTTCTTCGGTTGTCGTCATAACTTTTCTGTCGACTCTGAGCTGCTCTTATGTGTTGTTGAATAGATCTGACCTTTTCTGCCATTTCATCAACGAGATCATGTCCAAATAGCTTTCTTTCCCCAACTTCATCCTAGCAAGTTGGAGTCCTTCATTTCTTTCCATAGAGAGCTTAATAAGGAGACAACTTAATACTGGAGTGAAAGCTATTATTATAAGAAAATTCCACCAAAGGTAGGTGTTGATCCCATCCACCTTTGAAATCCATAGAGCAAGCTCTCAACATATATTCTAGAGTTTGAATTGTTCTATTAGATTGACCATCTGTCTGAGGATGATAAGTAGTGCTGAAACTCAACTCTGTATCCAGAGTATGCTGAAGACATCGCCAAAACGTTGAGGTAAACCTCGGATCCCGATCTGATATAATAGAAAGTGGTACTCCATGCAATCTTACCACTTCCTTTACATATATCCTGGCAAGCTGATCCAGAGAGAAATCCTCTCTAATAGCAATGAAGTGTGCAAACTTTGTAAGACGATCAACTATGATCCAGATAGCATTATTGCCTTTGGATATTTTAGGAAGTCCTGTGAAAAAGTCCATAGTGATGTTTTCCTATTTGCATTCGGGTATGGGTAATGGTTGTAACAACCCCTTAGACTTCTGTCTCTTAGCTTTAACTTGATGACAAACCAAGCATCGAGAGACATATTTAGCAACATCTCTTTTCATGCCATCCCACAGGAAGTACTCCTTCAGGTCCCTATACATCTTCGTGCTTCCAGGATGAATAGAGAATGAATAACTATGAGCCTCATCCAGCAGCTCCTTCTTTAATTCGGGGATGGGGGGAACACAAACCCGATTCCTGAACTTTATTATCCCATCACAATCAAGGTTGAATTTAGGAACATTTCTCACCTTCTTTTCTAACTCGACATCTTCTTTCTGTGCCTCTTTAATCTTCACATGTATAGATGGTTGAACATTCATTTTAGAAAGATAAGATTTTTCCTCTTCCATTATAATTCCAAGATCCATCCTTTGTAAATCCATAAATATTGGATCTTTTGTGATCCTCATCATGGATAAACTGGCATGGTCTTGTCGACTTAATGCATCTGCCACCTTGTTTTCTTTCCTAGGGTGGTAATGGATTGAGCAGTCATAATCCTTAATCAGCTCCAACCATCTTCTTTGACGCATATTCAGCTACTTTTGTTTGAAAATATACTTTAAACATTTATGATCATTATAAATGTCACACCTTTCTCCATAAAGATAATGCCTCCAAATCTTTAATGCAAAGATTACCACAGCTAACTCCAAATCATGTGTTGGGTAATTTTGCTCATGTATTTTCAACTGTCGTGATCCATAAGCTATCACCATATCATTTTTCATAAGAACACACCCCAATCCCTTCTTGGATGCATCACTATAGATCACAAACCTTTCTCCACTACAAGGCAGTGTGAGCACAGATGCACTGGATAACCTTCTTTTCAACTCCTTGAAATTCTCTTCACATTCTTCAGTCCAAACAAACTTAACTCCTTTCCGAGTAAACTTGGTGAGTGGATTAGATAATCGTGAAAAATCTTTCACAAAACGTCGATAATATCCAGCCGAACCAAGAAAACTTCGGATCTTAGTTACTGTTTTTGGTCTCGACCATCTTTTGATAACCTCTATTTTTTTGGATCCATAGATATCCCCTCTTTTGAGATTATGTGACCCAAAAATGAAACTTTTTGAAGCCAAAATTCACACTTGGTAAATTTGGCATTAAGATTCTCCTTTCTCAGGGTCTTCAATATAATTCTCAAGTGATCTTCATGTTCTTCCTTGCTCTTTGAATAGACAAGAATATCGTCTATAAAGACTACCACAAATTGATCAAGATAGTCTCTAAAGACTCTATTCATCAGATCCATGAAGATAGCAGGGGCATTAGTAAGACCATATGGCGTCACTATAAATTCATAGTGTCCATACCTTGTACGGAAATCCGTCTTTGGTGTATCCTCCCTTTTGACCCTTAATTGATGATACCCTGAATGAAGATCAATCTTGGAAAAGTATTGAGCTCCGTATAGTTGGTCAAATAATTCATCAATGCATGGGAGAGGATATTTGTTCTTGATAGTGAGCTTTTTAAGTTCTTGATAATCAATGCAGAGTCTCATTGATCCATCTTTCTTCTTAACAAACAGAACAGGTTCTCCCCAAGGTGATGCACTAGGGCGTATGAACCCCTTATCAAGATTCTCTTGGATTTGCTTCTTCAATTCCTGCAACTCAATTGGGTCCATTCTATAAGGTGTCTTTGAAATAGGAAAAGCACCCGGTACGAGTTCTATTGAAAACTCAACTTCATGATTTGGTGGAAGACCCGATAATTCCTCTGGAAAGACATCATCAAACTCCCGTAAAATGGGAATATTCTTAATCGTGAGTTTCTCACCAACCATTTGAGATAAATAACCTTCATTTAGTGGAATCAATACCCATAAAATAGAAGAAGTTTCCACTGGAAGGTTATGTTCATCCTTGCATCGATAGACGACCATAGATTGATCTGGAATATGAAATGTGACTTCCCTTCTTTGGAAATTGATATGAGATCCATGTAGAGAAAGCCAATCCATGCCAAGAATCACATCAAATTCCACTATAGGAAGGATCACAAGATTTGCAGGAAGCACTTTCCATAAAACTTCAATCAGAGAAGAATTATAGTCTTTTGATGCGACTGTTGTGCCATCAGGTGTTGTCACAGCTAACTCAACATCTAATTGTTGATGTAATATGGTGATACCCTTAGAAAATTCTTCAGAAATAAAGGAGTGGGTGGATCCAGAATCAAATAAAACATTTTCTACTTTAGAGTGGATGGTAAGTGTACCTTTGACCACATCGTTATCGTACTCCACATCGCTGATAGAAATTGCATGTGACTTTCCTTTTTCTTTAGCCTTAAGAGTTTATTGACGTCGACCATCATCATCAACCCTTGGATTAGGGCATTTATTGGAATAATGTCCCATCTCCTTGCACTTGAAACATTGAAGTGTAGTAGGTTCATTCTGTGTATCCCTTACTTTGTTTGCATCATTAGACATCTTCTTCCCATCATCGCGGCATTCAAATGCCTGATGAACTTCCTTACCACATTTGAAACATTTACTTGTCCCTTTAATACAACTCCCTCCATGTTTCTTTCCACACATTGAGCATAAGCGAAAGCTCATCTTCTTTTCAGTGTGCTCTTTAGATATTCCTTTGAATTCCATTTTCCTCTTATTATCAAACCCATATGACTGATGGGTTACTCCAATCTCCATCTCAACTTTGAGAGCACCTCGAACGATTTCCTCGTAGCTATTGAAGTCCCTTATGGATAAGGCCCTTCGAAGACTTGGTTTTAAGACACTAATAAATCGATCAATCTTACTCTCAGGTTGGATAATAATACCAGAAGAGTACCTTTCAAGTCTTGTAAAATTTGCTTCATAGGTACCAACAGATTCATCATCCTTTTGCTTCAGTTCAAGAAAATCTTTCTCCTTATTTGTTTGGAGAATACGAGGGAAGTACTTATTGAAAAATAAGTTCTTGAACTCGTCCCATTCCCTGGACTCAATTTCATCCCTTTTCCTTGTATTTTAAATAATATTCCACCATTGATCAGCATCACCTTCCAAACGATACACTGTTAAGATGACTTTATCATTCTCAGAACATTGAAGAACTGAAAATATCTTTTCAGTAGTACTAATCCATTGTTCAGAAACTAATGGATCAGTAGACCTACTGAATGAAGGTGGATGTTGTCTCATGAAGGATTCAACAGAATATTGCTCCTTCCTTTTCTCATTTAGAATTCCTGCATGATTCATAGCTTGAGAATGTTGTGTGAGCATGGCTACAAGATTTTTCATTCCAGCTCCCATAACATTTGGTTGCTCAGGGGGACAATCATTGCATTGCCCGTCGCATTCCTCATTAACATGGTTCTTTCGGGTTCCAGCCATTGACTAAAACCAAGAAGAATAGTGTGAACAACACTAATTATAATAGGAAAACCACATAATAAAGAATAAAATTTCACACTTAAGGTCTTATCCTAGGTTATTCATGGCCATTTCTAAAACACTAAGATTGTGTTCTAAGCTTAGACTTATCCTTAGGGTTCTTACTAAGGATTTCACATCCTAGTTTCCAAAGGTTGACTATACCTTTCCTTTGATACCAACTATAATGACCCATACTTTTCATACATTGGTAATACTTCAAAATTGAATTATACTTATTACAACATATAACAAAACCACGAAAGGAACGTATAGGTATAGTGTCTTTAGAAACTGGGAAACATAAACAACTGGTTCATAAAGCGTCTACACTGTCTCCCATTTATTTCATCATATCTATAGTCCCTTTTGGCATATCTTACTTAATAAACTTCTTCCGGACCTGGGGAATGAAAACATACAAAAGGGTGATCTCAAATGAATAGTAAGGGTAAACAAAAGAAATATCAATCACATCATATTCATAAGAACATAACTTTTGGAAATCTTAACCTGCAAAAGAGAGCATAATTTCATAAAATGGGATAAATCATAGTAGTGAAATGTGATCCCAATAATCAAAAATTAAAACATGAAACTTTGTGGAATTCACACATTATCATAGAGAATCATTTCTTATTAGTCAATACTCATTTCCAATACTATCCTAGTGGACAAAGTCCATTCTTGAACTCAGTTCACTCCTCGTTTTAGTCCTGTTTCACTGAACCGGTATAACCTACCGTTCCATCCATCTCTATCTCATGAGATATAAAATCTTTACCAAATGCATTGGAGGGATATATAGGTCCCACCCATCCCATAATGATACCATTCTTATGTGTGCCAAAAAATCATAAATCATACATCATTGCATAACCCATGTAGTAATAATGGGATTCTTAAACAACATGACATCATAAAACAATTCATATAAGATAAAGTAATTCATAAAAATATTTCCGTCACAACATAATCAAATCCATGTAAAAATAGGGATATAAACAGAACCCTATAATATCTTAGATGGAAAATAATTTTTATAAAACACTTGAACTCCATTCTTGAGGAAAATATCCTTTCTACTTCAAAAACAATTTTCCTTTCTTAACATGTCATACAATTCTAAACTAAGAGAATTTGATTAAAAATAAACATGAAAACTTGTAAAGGAAGCTTCTTGGAAATAATGTTTTAAAAATCCATTCATGCCGTATAAGTTAAAAAAACATTCTTTTCGTACTTTTGTCAGAAAAGTAAAAAAGTACCTCGTATGAAAAATGACAAAAGATTACTTTCATATCTTTTACTAAAAACTCACCGAAGGGTAAAATTGGATTTAAAAAATTTTAGGTGGATGGAAATAATATTACATATTGAGGAAACATGGATTTGGATGATAAAATACACCCCAGTAAATACCAAAATATAAACAATCTCGGATAAAAATGATATTGTGATATTTCCCTTACCTTAGGTCTGATATGCTTTGTACGTGTCTGAACCTCTTTTATAATGATTTAAATAATGTTATTGACTTATTAAAGAATCATACTTATTGTTATGATATCATATATGGTCATATTCTTAGCTTCTTATTAGTCATATTTCATTACTACTTGTTATTCGGGTGTTTATTATTTTTTGTTCTTATGCGTGTTTTGTCGAATAAATTCTTATTCTTCTCTTTAGGTTATAGATACCTCATTTCCATAATTTTATTAGTGTAATATATATCATATTCATTCATTAAATTCATTTATATAATCATTATGAAATGAAGATCATGTAGAACGAGTCGCATCACATCGTGGAGACGATATTCAGTACTTACGCACGAGTGATGATATCGTTCCTATGATTGTGGAATTGTATTGGAGTGTATGTATACTATTTCAGAATCATTGTCACTTTATAATAGTCATATATAGTCATTATTTACACCATTATACCCATCCAAGTAAGGTGGTGGTGGAAAATAGATTACACCACGGCGTGGAGACGGTATTCCGTACGTATGCACGGGTGGTGATTTCTTTTTCCATAGGATGGATAGATGGTGAAATATGGTTGTTTCATACTTATAATAACATATCAGTATATGAGTGATACTGATGTTATTACTTCATAATGAAACAACTAAAGAAGAAGAAGTGGAAGAATAAATAAAGATGAAAGAATCGGTAACGAACATTACCTCTTCTTTGAAGTGCTTCTTTGAGACCTTCTTTTAGGGAATTAAATTGGTCTTTGAATAAGACCAGGACCTCTAGGATGTCTCTAGGGAAGTGGAGAGGAGGAATTGGTCGGGGTTGTCAGATCTTGAACGCTCAAAGTGGTGTGATGAAGAGGGAGAGGAGGAGCCCTTTTATAAGGGAGGAGAGGGGCTCCTTTGGGAAAACTAAAAATATTATTTTATTATAAAATGAAGTTCGGTTTTAAATAGCTCCAAATTGATATATTTTGAAGATAAGGTGGGTATGGGTCGAAATTCTCTCATAAAATAGAATTTAGACAAGTTTAGGTTCCTATTTTAATCTTATCATTTATATTTAACATTAAGTAAAATAATTTTACTTTTACCATGTCTTCTTGTGTTCTTATACTATAAGGTTAATAAACTTACTATAAGAAGCCAAACGAACCCCAAGTTGTTTATTATTAACATATATAACCTTATCTAAGTCATTTGTCCGAACCTTAGATTTTTAGGAACAAAATAACAATTACTAATATAATATTTGTTTTAAAAACTATTTTATGTCAATTTTGACACTATTTAGTAATTGATTTTTGTGAAAATCATTACAGAATTATTAGTTCGAAAAAAGTTAATTAAATCAATAATAACATGTCATATTAACCTAGAAAATTAGTGGAATTCATAAAAAGTCTCAAATTACATTTATTTTGGTGTTTATAACATCAATTATATCAATATTTCATTAATAAGATAATTACCGCATCATCTTTGTGTCATAAATAAATTAAATTATTTAATGTCTAAAAATTACAAATAAAATAACCATTATGTAGTAAAGATTTTAATCTTTATAATGAATATTTATAGTCGAATTTATCTGATGTATATCCTTATATTAAAAATTATTTACTTATTAAACTTTGATTTTAACTATTTTAACCCTTCTTTAAATAAATTAATAATAAATGTCCTAATCTAATACAAGTGGGCCTAAATGGCCATATTGTTTTCCTAAGGTTGTTTTTTGGTCGAATTACACTTGTCCAAAATAATTAGGACATGTGTTAGGGTAATAATAATATCATTTTTACCCTTAATTACCCTATTTACTTTTAACCGTGGTAAAAAAAAGTAAAAAGTTACTATTCACCAAAAAATTATTTTAATCTCATTGAACCACATTTCACTTATTGACATCAATTGTGTCTCTCGGATTTTCGAAATTCCACTCACAGAAGCGGTAAAATTAAGTTTTATGAAAAATTCAGTTTTTAACTACCACTTAGTGGTTTCACTATTCATCAAAAATTGAATGTTTTCAGAAAAATACCAAAATTTCACCCTAGGCTAATTTCGACATTCCGAATCCAAAAATGAAGTCCATTTTGAAAAATAAAATTTATAAAATTTCAAAAAGTTGTTATTACTATTCATAACGGCTAGTTTTAATAATATTTTAATAGCATATCATTGTTTAGTGAAACTCGTTATTGCGTACGACGCAAGCTATCGAGGAAGGTCGTGATTTCATGTAAATCAAGCCAAGAAACTATTGTGTGTAGAAAAAGATTCCTTTGATGATTTATATAACATAAAAGTCTCAGGTGTTACAAAATGCTTGTGATATTCTTTTGTTACCCATGTGTTCATGATGGGATTTTCCTGATTAATTGGGAGGGCACAAACATCAGGATTGGGGAGATTTTGATTTTTTGTTGTGCTTAGCCTGGGTTGGTTGGATATTATTGACTGTTGGCTATGTATCATTAATGATGGATTGAGGAAGTGGGGACATTAGTTTGTTGTCATGGCCTGATTTTACTTGGATGGAATGTACATCAGTTGAGAGATAAGGTCATAGGGGCATGAGATGTCGGTTTGATGTGGATTAGGTATTTAATTTGGTGATTACAATCACCCATGATGGACGAAGTACTGAGATAAGTCATGTACATATATGAGGACTCAGTTGGGAGGTGGTTTTCACCACTTGTGTGGGTAAAGGACCTCGATAGTGTAACATAGAAAATTATGTTGGGGTGATTACTATAGAAATAAATTGGGAAGGTGAGGAGCCTTTGGTCGATAGTAACGAGGAAATTTCTTGGGGGTTGAGGATCTATGTATTGAGGCCATTACGCATGGATTTATATTGGAAGATTCATATCGATGTTCCTGAGGATGTTACTCCATGGTCTGATTGTGACATTTATTGGAGGAAAAATATCATTTTCCCTCCTAAAGTCGGGTTTTGAGCCAATGAGTGATTTTTTAGGGGTCTGAGGGACTAGATTTTATCATTTGAATGTACCTTCGAGACACTAGTGGTTTTACATGGGACACGAGGTGTCATTTGGAATAAGGATTTGGGTCATTATTTTGAGGTGGAACATAAGTGTTCACCATTATATGTTACATGAGGGGATAACATGGTGTAAAAACAAAGGATTCTTCCTTTTAGTGATTCTTACATTGGCTAAAGAAGGTGAAAACTTCATGGTGGATTTTGAGAAACATAGAATATTGTTTGTCAAATTATATAGCATGAGTTCCATTTATTTATTTTTCTTACACAAATTCTTAAACATTCATATTGGGTACATGCACATGGGTAGTATCCTATTGATACATGTTATATTACCCTACACAGGCACATTGGTATTCTTGTTGACTTTACATATTTACATTCAGGTAAGGGATGGGATTTTGGAGATGAGTCTTATTATCAATTTGGAATGGGTGTTGGAAAGAACTTGAGTTCATGCATATCTAGTGTTTTCATGTTTTAGTTTCTTTTCTATTTCGGAATTCATATTTGTATGTATATAATTTTTCCATCCTTTGTTGAACATCATTTTTTGGATATTTTTTGTACGACCTATATTGATATTCATGTTCTGTTTACGGGTTGTAAGTTTAAAATTAGGCATGTTTGTTTATTTACATTGTAGCTATTTATTTATGCTTCTGATGTTTATCGTTACTGATTGTGTTTTCTCCATTTATAAGTCTAGTTCAGGTTTGATGGACCTTTTTATTCTGTTACATGTTATATATATTACTCGGTCTAGTACTATATCTTTTCCAATAAGGGTATAGCATCCCCACTTTCCCTCTTATCACCCTCGCAGATAGTCATAATCCTTCGGAGTTTGATGAGGTGCGCCTAAGGCTAGTGGAACACATTCCAATGACACTGTTGAGTGAATAATCTGGTCGGCAATACTACAAGTGGTATCATATAAGTTATTAACATGGATTAAGTATCAATGTAAGTAAATATAAAAATGTGATTGAGATTTATTTTTCATTACTTTCTATTCATCTTATTTTTATTTTTATTGTATAATATAGATTAGTTTTTGGTTAGAACATGGTTTGGATATCATGCATGGGTGCATGCAACCCCTTGTACGGGGGATATAAAAAGTTACCATGGGTGGGAATTGTTATTGTATTTTTATAATTTTATATTTTATTTGATTTCCACCATGAGTGGTATTCAAAAAATTTGATTTTTAAATTGTTATGGTTTGTGGCCCCTGTTGTGGAAATGTAAGGGAGAATATGGAACCTTTTCCCATTATGTAATGGTTTGATTGTGATGCATGATTAATCCTTTGACATGGAACATTATAGGATGTTTGGAATTATAAATATTATTTTGTCATGATATAAAAATTACTTGATAAATTTGATATGCCATTATATATATAAAATTTATGTTGACATGTGAAATAGGACAAACTCTTATATGATTAGGCATGGGTTATGAAATTCGGTGATGTTGACAACCATATTGGTAGATTATGTCATCAGTTTGAGTTAATGTTGGTTGTTTTTATGGGAATGCCTCGAGGATTAATTGCTACTTGTCTTTTTTTTTTGTGGTTAAGGAGGCCATGAGTTCAATATTACCTGAGGCATGGTTGCGATAAAAAATGTTAAAGGTACTGAGGATGCACAACCTTTTACAGATCTCCCTATCTGTGTTATATATATTTGTTATATTTGGGTTTTCTAACCATGTTGATGGTATTCATATGGTTCCTCCTAGGCTACTCTAGTGGAGTGTTAGGTGGGTGATGGACTGGGGTGTAGGATCATGACCCGATTGAGGACCCTGAGGGTCAGGACAAGCATGATAAGTAGGTGTACCTACATGTACAGGATTAGGATGAGGTTCCATTGTAGGTAGGGAAACATGTTCATCAGGGACTATATAATTATTTTCATCGAATTGTATCACTTTTCACCAGGTATGGTGATTGATGAAAACTTGAGATTTTGGCACTTCATGAATGGTTTATGTGACACCATTTAGGTGAAAATAAAAATATTTAGGTTGGAATAATTCTTAGAGGTGGTGAAACAAGAGATCGTAGCAAAGGGAAACATGAGTGTCATTTCTTACTCAAGTTGGGAACCTACTTTTGGTGATATCATTGTAGATGCTTTATATTAAAGGAAGTGAGTTCGAGATGAGTTCCAATAGGGAATTCAGTCAATTCAATCATCCAAATGACTTTTTAGTGGTTATTTTGTGATTTATTTTAGTGTGGGACGTCTGTAAATGTTTGGACTAAAAGTGAGAGGCCTCAAAAAGAGTTATAGTCATGTGCATTGGTCTGAAATCTCGATATGTTCTATAGGTTGTCTTCTGAGATACTTGGTAGTTAGGGAAAAGGGAAGATGTATGGTTATGAGATCAGGTTGGGATCGATATCAGGTGATGGTAGTTGAGTTTTAGTCTCATGAAGAGGTTATGGTACATATAGAAGAACCCATATGTGGAGTTAGTGGCTAGAGGATACCACAACACCATAGTTAGGGCCAATATCAGGCAGCTGAGCATTAGGACAGGTTCACATCATGGAATTGATAGGGGATGGGAAAGTTGAAGATCTGGTGATTGTTAGAGGCACTTCACGGGTGTAACCTAGCTCGTTTTATTTTCATTGACATGGCATATATAGGCATGTCCATTTTTATGGCACAATGTGTACAAGTTTTATAAATGTACCGAACAGACACTACTCAGTCAATGGGCACCCAAATGAGTGCAGTGTGTGTATATATATATATGGTTGTGTGCAACTAGGTTTAATGATTTAGAATAATTAGACATGTGAATATTGAGGTTATTAGCACTAGGGAATCAAGAGATACATGATACTATAGATCCAGATAAATTTGAGAATCATTGTGGTGCGGAACATTATTGAGGTGTGAGGCACTGCGTTTTTTTTGAGAATATGTTGATATGCAGGTCCTCATATGTTCCATGTTATCCATGGTCATGAGGCAGGCACCGATATGGTGAAGCACTTTTATAGGATTCAAATTTGACACCAGAGAAACCAATGTGGTGTAGAAGTAACGATGCATCATGGGAGGACCTTTAGTCTGGGAATTGGTAGTTGGACAACATGATTGATATTAGTCTTGGGTCTGCCGAGACTTGGGTAGGTCACTCCTATGGTGGGAAGCCCCCATCATATAGTTGACATGTTCCCATTGGACATTTATTGTCCAAGTTATTTTCTAATCAGATGGGTATGTTTGGTACCATCTATATTTTTTGTTTGATAGATCAAGGTTGAGCTTTGTTAAGATAGGGAGACTATAACATCCTGGGTTTTTGAATCATGTCTAAATCCTCTCCTATTTGAAAATTTTCAATTATTGGGGGTGAACTTCTCCTTTTGATTAATTAGAACCAAATCCTAGTTAACCATTCACCTGATTATGGAATTTTTCATGGTTTGGTAAAATCATGTAATGTGGAACATGTTCATGCATACTTCTATGCAGTTTTGAAAAAGGGATATGACATGGTTTGCACATGATTATAGAAAACATTGCGGTAAGTCGCACGTCTTTTACCCCTTCAGTCATATCAATGCACTAATACCTGAACGGTTTTATCATGGTATGGAAAATCATTTTATCTAATGATGACACCTTAAATGGTGAATTTAACAATGTTCTCTCATTCGATTTAACCAAAAAATCATCCTATTTTTCTCCTCCAGGGTTGCATACAGCAACTTTAGCTCACCCCATTCCTTTATACCTTGTTTTTGATCCACCTATTTTATTTGAGGTCCTTTTAACAATCTGTAGGGTGCATTGGTGGTGTAGAGGTATGGCTATTCTCACCCATCCTTCTTTTCTTCATTGATTTCACCTCATAGAGTGCTAAATCCTTCTAATCCATTTTACCCTATTTTCAAAGCTTTATAAGGAATCATCGATTTCACCAAAATGAACTCTAATTAGAGGTTAGTACAAGACGTCCCTATATCTATGGAACCAAGGTATGTGGTACATACCATTCTTGTTAACATGGTTAATTTGAGGGTGTGGATTTTATTGTGCCATTGGGTAATTTATTGAGACCTCTTTGTTTCATATTAAATTGATTGTTATACTAGGTGGGATGACTCTAGTAATACCCTATCCTTTATCATGTGTGTGATTCCAGGTAACAGGACAGTGATAATATTGTCTTGTTATGTCTAGGTGTTTTTTAATTAACATGAGCTCTTTTACTATAATTGAAATATTCGAATTCATTTACATTGAATTTTTAGTCTAATTGATGTGTTTAAAATAGATGTGGATGTTTGGTTAATTTAATTGGGTTTATCCAATTCAATTATAATGAAATATTATGTGGGTTTAAATTGTTCAATTCAATCATATTAAATTGAAAATTTTATTTGAATCAAAATGGATGTATGAAATTTTTTTGATATTCTTCAAATTTCCCATGATGTCGTGATGGGATTGGAATAAGTAATTGGTATGGTGTGGCCATTGGGATTAAGGTGATGTTGATAATTTGGTTGGGTTTTTCTTGGGGTTCTTGGATTGTGTTGACCATAATTTTTGGAATCATGAATATATGATTGAGGAGGTGGTTACATCAGGTTTTTTCCATGGCCTAAGATGAATTTTATGGAAAGGCCATTTGATGAGAGAGAATGTCACAAGGGAATGATGTGCTAGTTAGATGTGGATTAGGTATTTAATTTGGTGATTGTATGTCACCTATGTTGGAAAAAGTTCTTTAAGATGTCATGTGAACATATGAGGGCCAGTGATGTGGTGGTTTTGACCACTCATGTGGGTAGAGGCCCTCATTTTTAAAGCATAGAAAATTTTATTTGGGGTTCTTTCCATAGAAAACCTCATTGATGGTGAGGATCCATCAGTTGAAAGGGATGAGGATATCGGTTGGGGTGAGGCTCACCATATAGAGTTCTTTGGTCAGGGATTTATAATGTAGGATGGAAATCATCATACCTTAGGTCATTGTTCCAGGGGCTGGTGATGAATTTTATTTTAGGAAAGATATCGTTGTGCCTATTTGTGTTGTGATTCAAGACAACATGTTATTTCGATTAGAGGTTTGAGGGACAATATTGTTTGTTTCGGTATGAATTTGTGATGTTGGTTGATTTATATAAGACACAAGGTGTCGGTTGGAACTTGTTTCTGGGTTAATATTTTGAGTTGTAACCTAAGGTTTCACCTAGACATTTATATCAGGGGATACCTTATGCCACGGGTGATGGATTCTTCCTTTTAATTATTCTATTGTTGGCTGACATAGGTGACAACTTCTTTGGGGATGTTTATCAATAGAGAATCTTGTTTGTTTAGTTAAATATAATGAGATTCCATTAATTCATTTCTCTTACACAACTGATTAAACATGCATGTTGGGTGTACACACATAGGTGGTATCCTACTGAGTCACTTTCTCACACCATACATGGTCTGTTTAAGACATGTGTAGACTTTATGTATTAACATTCTTGTAATGGATTGGAACCCGGATCTGGTTTTTAATAGCTGTTTGGCATGGATATTGGCAGGACCAATTAAGTATTTCCTGGCTAGACATTACCTATTTTAGTTTATTTTCAGATTTATTATTCTTATCTATATGTGTATATTTTGGTCATCCTTTGGAAATAATCCTTTCTAGATCTTTTATGTTTGACATGTATTGACATGCATACGTGGATAAAGTTATAGAACTGTTATAGTTGGCATTTTTAATTAATCCCCAATTATGTTTTAATTATAATTCTATTTATTATTATTATTTATTTTGTTTCTTCCATAAGTGGGTCTTGTTTAAGTGTACTAAGTCTTTTTCTTTTGCTTCATGTTATACATGTTACGTAGACCAATATTATATCTTTCCCCATGATGATAGAGCCTCAAAACAGTCCCTATTGACATCCTCACTACTATTCGGTAGCTTGTGGAATTTGGGGAGGTTTGTCCATGGCCAATGGCATGTGGTCCAATGGAATTATTCTGGTGGCCAAGAAGTTGAGGGACACTACCTAAATTATTGTAAAACATAAATAATACAACATGTTTGGGAAAAAGTTTAAATAGATAATGGTTTATTAATAAAACAATAATTATTTATATATATTTTATATTAAATATGAATTATAAAAGTGCATTAACTATTTATCCAGATATAAAAATTTATAGTGATCTTGAAAAAAGGATTTTGAGAAAAAATGATCAAAATATAATATTGGGTGATATTATACTACCAAAAATATAAAATTAAAAATTAACAATGAATAACAAACTATCAAAAAACAGAACCTATTTGAAAATTATAGAATAGAAAAAATATTTTATAAAATCATCGCATTTTTTCAATTTTCAAAAAGGAAATGTGTGGAAATATTGATCAAACTAGATTGAAAATAGATGTGAAAATTAGAAGGTTTCAATATAGAAATCTCAACGATAATAATTAAATATTAAGGTAATTTACAAACAAATAACATAAATTTATCATGTTAAATTTCTATCAAACAAAATCTCTAATTTAATTTTTCTAATTTCTCAAAATCTTATAATTTATTAAAAATATCGTAATGTTTATTTTCATTTTGAATCTATTCATGAATGATATCACACTTATTAGGATAATATAATAAAATTGAAAGCACATGTCTATATTTTTATCTCAACGATGAATCCATTTGTTCATTGAAATAGAAATAGTAAATGAATTATCACAATAAATGTCAATTTATTCAAATGAACAACCAATGTAAGACATGGGTTTCATAATTCATAATTATTGAGGGAAACAGGATGTAGTAGAGATATCTTCACATCCATTAGATGACAAAGAGATAAATTATTGAATTTGGAAACATTACGAAAGTAAATTCAAATCATTAAATTGATACATATCTATGTTTCATTTTGTATTAAGTTGAGAACCTGTAAATTTGGAACATGGGTAACTAATAAATAAATAACATTTATCATGGATAAAATTATCCAAAATTTAAAATTACTTATATATATATAATAATTAATTTAATATATTTTATGATATATTACATAGGATCAGATTGAAATATTTATTCATGAATAAATATTAAATATTATGATTGGTATATAAGAATATAAATATAAAAAAAATTAATCATGCTACTAAATAATTTATCATCCGTATATTTTCACAAAAAATATATTCTATTTTAAAACTAAAAATCATAGGATTTTAAAAGGTTTTACACTAATCAATATTTATCTTGGGAGAATTACAAATGTGGTATATCTTCATCACATTGGAATTTCCTTATCTTCAAAATGGCCTCTCTGAAATTGACATATGGAAGACAATAATAATCTCTTATTAAGATGTGATACTTTTAAACACTCTGGATCACACTCTTTGATCTATTTTACACACATAGATTCATTGTAAACAACATTTATTACAAGATATTGAACTATTAGACAAATAAGATTTCAACATAGACCCTATACATTTTTAAGTATGTTGTTTTTGAGTTAGTTCTCCTCATCGGAGATCTTATAATTTCATCATTATTGGTGTGTCATTCAAAAGCCTTTAGGAATCTCGGGAAGTCCAAATTTTTTCTATCATGGAGGCCAACACTAAGTAAGTAAAATTTTTAATAACTCATTACATGATTTTATAATCCTCAACATCCTTGGTATCTTTAAAAATTACAACCCTCCTACTAAATGTTTTATGGTTTTAGAAGCCTTTTTTCCCAAGTTGGGATGAATATAATAAAGATTCTTATTCTATAAGAAATAAGAAGATCTTAGTATTTGTTATCTTTCTTCAGGATCATACTAGGTATGATCTTGAAAAAAAATTAGTGACTATGATACTAATGGTTTTCTTGATCTAGATACTACAGGAGGCATTATTGTGGTGATAATTTCTAAAGAAATGGGATGGATAATGGTATGGCTATAGAGTGAGTTAATGACTATTGTTTATGATATTAAGAAAAACAATAAGAAACTCCCATGAAAATTGATTGTTCAATGGATTGGTTTCCTTGAGTTCATGGATTCCATCAACATTATTTTCACTTATGCACATCAGGATGCCCATATGGTTTCAGATGGCCATTCCAATAATGGATTGGGAAGTAGTGGACTCATATAGATAGATTACCTTCTCTTGTGACATTTTACATATATTTTAATGATATTTTTATTAAACATACACTTTAGACTATTTTTTTGGTTTCTAATTTTAATATAGGGGTATATTCCTTGAACATATCCTCGCTATTTCAAAAAAATAAATTTAATTTTCTAAATATTTTCAATATTTGGATTGATTCAAAAATAACTCATCATTTCATTGAAAAAAATTGAATTTCCTAAATTAATTTTAATTATCCCATACAACTCATGTCAAAAAAACTTCCAATTTTATTAAAATACCCGTTTAAAATGTAATTATTTGTAGAATAAAAAGTAATATCACCAATTTAAATTCAAACAATTATAATATCGTCTGATATCCTTTTGTTAAAAAATGAGTAATCAAAATTACTCAATTAGAATAATTTTTAAATAAATTTACTTTAATTCTATCCTACCAAGTATGAATTTCATGCTTATGAACATATAATTTGTTTGATAAACTAAAAAACAACAATATGAAGTTTCTCATTATGAAAACCATGTATTTTTGAAACATGAGATTCTTTAGAAATAAAACCATTTAAAACTAATCTTTTAACATCTATTAGAATTTAAATTAAGAATTGATATAAGAAAATAATCATTCAAAACTATAATAGATTTAATTTTATAAATATGTGAAAAAAATTCATCATGGTTGAAACCTTTCCCTTGTAAATTGCATTGATTTTTTAGTACAGCTTTATTCCTAACAACCTATCCAAATTTATCAATTTTTTTCGAGAAATTCATTTAATTATAATATCTAGCTTATCTAAATGAAATTATACAATAGATCAAAAAAAATTCTAAAGAATGATTAATATCGTCATGAATAGAGAAAATCCAACTATAATAAAATTATGTTTCATCAAAATTATTAAGACAAAAATCAGAAAAAATAAAAATGAGAAAAAAAATCTGGTTTTAAAACCAGAATTAGTAATACCAATAATATTTTTGGCATAATAATATTGACGAACCATCCAAGATCTATGATCTATTTTAGAAAAAATATGATAACCCTCAATTGATTCATCTATATCCCGAAAATTTCCTTTAAAAAAGATTAAAACATTAAAACATATTAATAGACACTTTAAAATGAAAATTTAATTTAATATATTTTTCATCAAACATAACATGAATAGATTATATAATAACCATTTTTAGTTTATTATAATCTCTCCAATATTTTATATTATTAATTAACTATGAAAATACCTTCTTTACTTTTATATCAGATTTATCTAAAATATCCTCTAAATTCAAAATAAAAGATTTACATCCAAAAACTCAAAATTATAAAATTTGGATTATTTACCTTGAAACAATTAATTAGTTGTTTTTTTTCATATATTGGATAATAATTCAATTTGGAATATAGAATGATTAAAAAATAGGTTCATCACAAAAAATATTTTGGTATATTATAATCATTTAAAAAAATTAATTCAATTTTAATTATAGTTATATTTGTTCATTTTATACACCATTTTGTTGTGGTGTTTTAGGGGCATAATATTTTTGAAAAAAAATAACATTTTTAAGAAATAATAATAATGAAATTAAAATAATTTTTCATTATAAATATAAATAATTATACACCCATTTTCATTTGGAAATATATTACAAACAATAATTAATTTGAATTATGAATCCTTTTTATATGCATGAAAATAAACCCATGTAAACCCATGTAAATCTATTATAATCATTAAAAATAACTAAATTATATTTAATTCCACTAATTCATGAAATTTTATCAGGATAATATAGAAAAATATATACTAACAATCAATTATTATTTGTACATATCTAAATGGAAGTCTAGAAAAAAGATTTTTGTTGTTTCCCTTTCATGCCAATGTCAAAAACATTATGTTTTCCTTTCTCCATAGTAAGAAACTATAGAATTTTTTCATGTTTAGAGATCTTATGTATTATTTGGAAATTACCATGACATAATAATTGATGAGATTTAATTATATCACTCTTCTCAACATTAAAACACATTACATTTTTAAGTCATATTTTTGATAAAATAAATAGTATAAATATTTTTCTTTAAATTACAGAAATATACTAAAGATTTATCCATAAAAACTGTAAAATTTAAAGTTTTAAAATAAATCTCTCTTCCAACATCACATATTTGAGATATAGTAATTGTATTTTTAGTAAATCCATATATATATATTATAGAAATATATTTATAACTAGAAATAAAAAAATTTCCCAAACCATTTAATTTTAATTTTAAATTGTCTCCAAATGTTACAGTTCCTCAACCACATTTTCTAACTAATAAAAATTGATGGGTCTCTAATGATTTTACAAGATCATCATCTATCCATGTAATATATTTCATTAATGAGGAATATTAGACATTTTTCCTAAAAATATATTTTAATTGATAGTTTTGGTACCCAAGATAATTTGGGTCTAATAAAATTTGTAAAAAGTATTTTATGTACCCACACATAAATAATATAATTATTGTATGGTGCACTAGATAAAAATTATTTAGAAATATTATTCTTTTTATACCCAAAGGACTATTTTAATGTAAGAGACAAATACTTTTTATACTGATCATTCATGCTACATTGATGAAATGTTAATGTTAATGTACAATACTTTTTACTTGATAAATTTGAGGTAATCTCTATCCAAAGACAATTATGTTATTGTTTTTATTAATTTTTTTTTCTATCAATAATTTTTATAACTATTTCATGATCTTGTATTAAATTTGAAAAAAAAATATTTTTAAGACATTAAATATCCTTTTTCAATTTTTAATTAAATTCAAATGAAGACTAATATCATCCTATATATTTGGAAGATATTAAATAGTGGTATTCCATTATTTTTTATTCTCTTATAAAAGAAAATTATTTTCAGTAAAAAAAATTCTCATTATTTTCTTTATTATATTTATATATATATAATAAAACATTTTTCCTCAGTATTTAAATTTCATAATATGAGTTAGAAACATTCATATTTTTTTATTCGTAGTCAGAATTATAAAATTTAGAATAAAATCATAAATTGCTGGCCTCAATCAAAGTGGGTATTAAGAAATGGTTAGTATAAGATTTTCCATTTCTAGTTCGGTCACTATAAAAGTATTCATCATTAAAAATCAAACAAGTAAAAATTCATTTTTGTACATATTTATGTATTTTTTTATTCTTCATATTTTGAGAGTTAAGAATTATATCCCTTTATTTTTACACATAATACCTATGAAATCTATAGTATTATAATTTTTACTAATTTTCTTAATTCCATTACATTTATAAAATTTCATGTTTTTTCAAAATATCTTCAGGAATACTTTATTATTCATTAAATTTCATACTCAAGTAACAAATTGAGACATACCATTTTTCACTATCCTATAGTTTAGAATTATAATATTCTATAGAAACGACATTTACATATTAAAATAGTATACCAATTCTTTTTTATTTTCCCTTCTTTTTTTGTGTTTATTAATTTAAATTCATAGAAAATCATGGATCCAATCAATTAATAATGATTGTACCATTTGATGTTATTTATTTAGTTAATGGAGACCTAATTTTTATTCTATTTCAATGGTAGTTTTATTAGGAATCATTCAATAGGAACTCTATTTTCCTTTTTTTCTCTAGGATATTAATTTCATTAACAATACATGTGAATAAGTGAAATATTTTGTTCAAAATTTCGTCTTCACCAATCTTTATGTCTTGGTAATCAACTCTATGCTATATAAGATTAGTTCATCTCAATTAATCCTTGCCATTATGGCCAACTTATAGAAACATCCTTATCTCATGAGATGTATTTCTTATAGAAACATGAGTAAACACACTTTTCTAAAAGGAAAATTTAAAATATTCACAACATTATAATTTTGAACATATATACAATCATTAATTCCTATAAGAGTATTAGGGTAGATTTTTGAGTTTTATATGGTTTTTTAATTATCAACAGATGTAATATTCTTAACTACTACTGGTATTACTCTTTTCTATGTTTTTAGTATAAATAATTATTTTCATCAATGTGAGGAGGCTTATGAGGATTCCATGAATCATTTAAGACTAACACATCCATATTAAAGATCATTACATTAAATTAAGTGTTCTTGAAATTAGTTACAAATAAAATATAATGAAATATGTTATTAATATATCCACTCTTGGATGACACTTCTTTATATTATTTAATAGATAGTACATCTAAATTGTAAGCTATGAAAAGTTTCACCCTTGGATAAAAGTTGTTATGACCAAATGGGTGATTAATGGTTCTATAATGGGGTTAATAAAACATTTTTTAAGGAAATATATTAATTATATAAATTAATTATATAAATTAATTATAATAATTATTTAATAGGATAAATTTACATCACAAAAAAATATAATAATTAATACAACATAGGGATGTTTTTAGAGTATTTCATTCCAATGTATATTGAGTCTACTCTAATAGCTCTTTACCTGATGAGAGATATATTTTAAACCAATGTAATTTTTTATGGAGATTCATAAACTTTTTATGAAAAAAATTCAGGTTTTAGAATAACAAGGACACCTATCTCTTCTATGGGGAGTCACAACCAAATTAAAACATTGAAATTTGAATATAAGAGTCTCAAGATTAGAAGTCCTGCCATTATAATATGGGATTCAAAAACTATGGAAAAAAAGAAAAAAAATTAAAAGTGAGAGAAATACAAGAAAATTCAGAAAACATGTGAGTTAGGAGAAGTGTTATAGTCCAGATAAACTAGGATAAAGAAGAAGATATATGATGGAAATATAGGTACCAGTTTTAGAGTAATGTATCAGGTCATCTCTTCAAGGATTTAAGGATGTCATAGATGATTTATCTTCATGCATGAAAGACTCTCTAAAAAATTAAAACCAGATCAAACATGTATAACACTTCAATGTTTAGTGTAAATCTATTTTTATTCTGAAATGTTTGTTTTCACATATCTTTTATTAATGTTTAATGTGTCACAAATACATTTAATAAGAACTATAATAACATATAAGTTAATATCCAACTGGGTAATGTTATTCAAATTTAAACTACATAATTATCCACAAGAGAGAAAATTATCATTGATAATAATCATAAAAAAGTAATTCAACTAAAAAATATAATAAATAAATCAAATAAATTTTAATTATAAATTAAATAATTCAAACATTCTCCATAAAAATTGGTTAATGAAATTCCATGAATGTCATAAAATAAATTGACTAAATAAATTCATATTTTGAAATACCTTATAATTTCATCCATTTCATATTTTTTCCAAATTTAATTATAACATATTATATATTAAATATAAGATTTAATACTTTTCTTAAAATAAAAATTAATTTATAAAATAAGAAGAATAATAAAAATTCCCAATATAAAAAAATTAAAGATTGAAAATATATGTTGTGAGTATATGCTTGAATAAATAATTAATGATATTTATTTTAATAAATAAATAAATAAATATAAATATACATGTCATTTAATTTATACGAAATATATGAATTTTTTAAATAAATAAATTTATCATAATAATTAATATAACCATGTCACTAGTAAATATAAAAAATGTAATGAAAAACATAGGATTCTCAAAATTCGTGATTTAAGAAAAAATATATAATGTAGGGAACTGATCATGCATGCTGAGTGGTGTTGTGGTTTTTATGAATACTATGATAAAATCATTACATGTAGTGACATAATTAATCATACATTCAAATAATGTGGTTCGTTCAAGTAAAGAATCGTTCCCCTAATATAACATGAAAGAAGTTGTTATAAAATATGGTTAGTATACATACCATGTAAATAAATATATGGAGGTTCTACTTAATTTACTAGGATACATGGTCTCTTGAAATATCAATATGTGTCACACTACTTACCATTTGAATTTTTTATTATGTGGCCACTTGATATACTTGTGATCACATAAGGGATCATGTTCGTTCATGAAAGCTTCAACCAATGCATTTGTATTTAGTTTCAGATAATAATACATAAACCACATAACTATCTACGAAGGGAGAAAATATTTCTACAATAAAAATGAGTATAAATAGATACCTTTATATGGACTATAACTCACAAAGGAACACATATTTTCATATGACATAGATCAACGGAATGTAAAGAAGATTTTGAAACCATAGATATCTACATAAACATGTTGTGTAAGTGATAATGGAAAAAACCATTATACGCATCTAGTATACAAAATCTATTCTACTTTACTAAATATCATTATGTTTATAATTCTTTAAATATTTCATATGTAGCTTTATAGAATTTTAAGGGAAAACAACCAACAAAACATGGATAAAATAATCTAAGATCCAAGGATTTCATGTAGATCATTTCCAATTGAAACAAAAAAATATTTCTAAAAAACATGTAAGTAATAGGTTTGTATGGTGGGTTATTTTATAGATACTAAAATTGAATTCATTATACACTTATGATTGTGAAAGATGGTTGCAGTTGTAGCTAATATAGTATTAAGTGAATTCCTTAACATGTGGTGGTTTTCAGACATCTCATAGAATGTAGTAGTGCATAAAAACAAAATGTGATTGGGTTAATAAATCATTTCAGTAATTTTGATAATCAGTAATTGATTTTAATATTACATTGCAGACACATTCAAAAACAAGGTTCAATGTTTTGTTATCCCATATAAACAATGGAATCAAAAAATTTCCATATTACTTAACTATATATAAATTTGAGATATTTTAAAAAGATATAGAAACTCCTCAATCCTAATTTTTTATATTATGATATGATCATAAAAATTAGAAAAAATATAAACTGAAAATCTGTAAAAATAATCACTAAAATATTTAGTAACTTCTTTCATTTTTTAGTGTATTTAAATAGAAAATTTCATCTTTCAATTTAGTGTTATTTAAATTTAGTTAAATTAATTATCAATTTATCACAAAAAGTATATGATATTCTATGGTCTATATTAGGAGTTATATATTAAAAAATATATCTTCAATTATGATAATATAATAATTCCAAAAAAAATAGTGGTGACTTTGGGAAATTTTTAGAGCACTAAAAAATGATTTCATATATTCTCATAGTATAATGAAATTTAGATACCCACTCTATATCAAAAAATATTTTGGGTATCATAGATATATAACTTATTTTAAAATTGAATGACAAAATTACACATTTGAACAATAAATAATTGTCAGTCTAAAAACATGATTTATGTTCAATCAAAAAGAATGGTAACTTGTAGATTGATTGGGACAACAAAGTTATTGAATAAAATGTAAATAATGTTTCAAATTATTATTATAAATAGGTTTTAAAAAAATTAAAATCACTATATATAATAAAACAAAAAATACATTGATCTATAAAAAATGGATTTCAAGGAAAAATTAATAAAATAAAATATTTAGAGGGAATTTAATTTTTTTTTTAAATAAATGCTAAAAAACAAAAAAAAATATCAAACTCCCCATTTTTTTAAAATTAAATATCGGAAGAATTATATTATAAAATTCTCTTCCATATTAAAATACATCAAGAAGACAACTGTATAAAATATAAAAACAACTAGTTTTAATAAAGATTTAAAAAAAATCAAGACTAAATTAGAAAACCCCCATTTTTAAAAGTCATATTATTTTAAGTTAAAAAAAATTAAAACATTCCAATTCGTTTTATGACAAAAAAATTCTCAAATTTAAAATTCTAATATTTTTATAATTCTGAGGGATTAGTAAAAATATACTCTAGTCAATTTTCTAAACGATTATACTCACAAATAGTACACCTTTACCTATATAATAATTAAAAAAAATAATGTAAATGTCTATATTCCTAGATTTAGAATTCATTAAATAGGGTCTAGACATTGAAATATTAGAATAATTGTAACAAAAAATAGGAATTTTGTCAAAAGAAAACTCATAGTCATGATGTTTTGTTTCATCCATAAATATTGAGAGAATCGAGTTGTTAGGGAGGTATACTAAATTTTAGTAGTTGATAATGCAATGAAGATTAGAATTCCAAAACTCCATAAAATTGAATTCTTACTATAAATGTGTCACATTCCTGAGGATCTTTTTTTATTAAGTAAATACACTCTAAAACCTAAGATATATCAACTTATAAAATCCAAAAACTAATCTTTAATAAAAAAAATACTCAAGTAATTTATCCATAAATACATATAATAATATATTTAATATTGTTTAGTTTATATTAAAAATGATCCTATTGAAATCTAGCACATAAATAATGGAAATTATTATATTGTGTATAAAATTATGTAAAAAAGAATTCCAGTCAGGCCTCTAAATAATTTAGAATAAATTAATTTTATAGAAACATCAAAATATAATTTACAACAAACCCTCATAGGGGTCTTAAAATTATTAAAATAATATTTACCGAAACATTTAACAAAATAATTATCATATTTGAATTGATTCAAAAGTATTTCTTTTTGTCTTTGAAAATTTTCACATCCCTAAAATAAATTTAATTCTTACATAAGAAGGTTTTTTATAAAAAAATTATATCAAATGTTAAAACACTTTTAAAAGAAATAAATTTGTAGACACAGAAAAAATATCATCAAATTATTGTTCAAAATTTAAAATATCATCTAAAATTATTCATGAATATAATGTGTGATATGCATTACCTTTATGAAAATTATTTTTCATGAGAAATTTTGTAAGTTTATCATACCTATCAAGATGGGGTTTCTTAAGGATTAATAAATCTTTTGATAACATAAAACCATGATTTAAAAATATCAATTACAAGACTAGTGGGTTTAAAAATATAAACATTTTTATAAATAAAACACTTTGAAAATGCACTTTTCGCATCCATTTCAAATAACATAAATATTTGGAATACTAGAAAATTGAGTTTTTTTCGATTCATATTTATCACTAGGGTAAAATATTAATCAAAATTGATAACTTATTCTGGATAATATCCATAAGAAACCATTAAAACTTTATTCATAAAAACTTTTCTAGATTTATCCATCTTATTTATAAAAATTATTTAAAATCGGTGAAATTAATATCTAAATGCATATTGACTAAAGAACAATTTTTTTAGAAAAATTATTATTATCATATTGGATTGAAAATTTATAATTAGAATATGTTAATGAAATATAATTATTATTAGGAACAAAATCAGAAATAATATCATAAATGTCAGAAAAAATTAAAACAACATTTCTAGTCGTAATAACAAAATCAATATTTCCTATACCATTATCAACAAGATGATCTCTTTAAATCATCCATGATATAGTATTATGTTGAGAAGGAGTATTATTCCCATCAATTTAATTATCCTTAACATGAGGACACCCTTATCTAATATTAAATTCTCTAAACTCATCATAAAAACATTCAAACCAATATTTATTTTTACAATATTTCTATCAAACATAACATGAAATGATTCATCAATAACAATAGTTCTTCTATTATAAAATCTATAATATTTTTTATTATTAAAATAACTAGAAAAATATTTTAATCAACTATAGAATAAAATTTAACCATATTTTTATTCGAATTAAAAAAAATTAAAATGAAAAATTCCAAAATAACAAACATTAGAATTTTTACCCATCAACAATTCATAATATGTTTTCGTTCTTATTGATCCTAAAAACTGTATTATAAATATAATAAGAATATAAAATATATTTATCCCAAAAAAACATTAGGAAATTATGTCACTCAAGAATTTTCTAGGAATTTCAATAAATGTTTTTTTTCCCCTCTATAAGGCTATTTTAATATTCTATTTTTTGAGCTAGAAAATTTTGAAATTTACCATTCTATTAACAAAATATTTCAAAATATAAACAATGAAAATCACAAATTTTACCACTAAAAATAAAAACAAATCTTACTACCTTTTAAAATTTTAATTATATTAGAAAAACTAATAAATTAAAATAAATGATTATTTTTATATGTTGTAAAATAAATTCAAAAAAATTTATTATAATCATCAACAGTAAATAAATTTTATTTATTTCCCCCATGTAAATATATTTTATTAGGTCCAAATATATCATTATTTAATAACTGTATTGGTCTATTAGTACTTATCTAATTTTTTCCTTCTAAAATAATTGTTACATTATATAACTTTCATGGAAGCATCTCAAAAATGATTATGTTTATTATTTGTAGTATGTAATTTGGTCATGTTATCCTATTCATGGATTCCATGCATTATTTTGAAATTAACAAGACATAATCATCAACGATTAAGAATTATATCACAATGAAAAAAATTCAACCACTAAACATGTTGAACTATTAGTTCGTACTAATCTGTAGTATAATTGTTTTCCTATCAAATAGAATAGAATATTAATGAATCATAACCAAATAATAAACTCTTATAATATATAAATTTAGCATCTATTAAACTAACACATAACTATGATATTAAAATTAAACTATGTTTTAACAGTTATACATATAAAATTCAAGAAATATATATATATAATTTGAAATACCAACATTACAAAATCCTTTAAATTTTTCTTGAAATTTTCTACAAATATAACATTTTTTCCAACAAATTTTTGGTATATAATAAAGATTATGGGTATCTGTTCATATTCATAGAGAATCCACGTTCAATGTACCACTTTTCTTCTTGATACATCCATGTCATATTACTTACACAAATCTATTACATTGAATTTTTGGTACCCACGCTACTTTGGTTCTAATCACATAGTTAAAAAAAATTAGTTAACAACACAGAATATAGAAAAAAATATATTGTATGGTATTATATATAATTTACTTTTGTAATATGATTCTTTTTAGACCACATAAACTTTTTGAATCTAAGAGAATAATACCTTTTATATAGATCATTCATGCCACATTGAAATCTTGAACCATTTTTTTCTTTTAAAAATATGATTTGGTTACATTTATGGGAATGTCCTATCATAATGAGTACCATTTAAATTATTAATAATGTATTTCAAATAAAAAAATTTATGATATTTTTCATAACATCAAATAATAGAAGAAAAAAATTTCTTCATACATTAAACATCCCTTTTCAAATTTTAATTAAAAACCTATATATATTTCAAATCATTATAAACACTAAAATGATATGTAAAAGCAATATTTCTAAATTTTTAATTCTCATGAAAATGATCATTATTATGAAAAACAAGTATATCATTATTATGATTGTTTCAAAATTTAATATAGAAACAATCCTATTTTTAGTTTCTTATTTAGACCTATTAAATTTAGAAAAAAAAATCTTGAATCTAAAAACTTGTTCAGATAATGAACTAAGAAAAGTTTTGCAGATTCATTCACATTTCTAAAGTTGTTACTAGAATCATATTTTTTTACTAAAACTCCAAATTGTAGTTAGGGATTTTTTATCCATAATTTTTATTCTTTATTATTATAAAGTTTTCAACATTAAGGATTTGTCTTTCACATTCATTTTATACTTTAAATAAGTTACATAAGAATTATTATAATTAGTACCACCTTAATTAACTAATTATTGTTTATACATTAAGGAGTATCTTTTAAATTATCGTATGAATCCTTTATTTTTATTCATTTGTAGAATCCAACCACAATCTAATCCATACATTCATTTCTTAATATCAAGTAATTTATAATTAGAAGATTAAGTCAAAACAGAGTATACTAATTTAAACATAACACCTTTTTACTTCAATATATCTTCTTTGGATATGTTAATTAATTCCAATTCTCACTTAATTAAGGATATAATCAATTCATAAATAGTGTAATCTATTTATTTTTCTTATTTTATTTAATTGTGACCTTCTTCTCATTCCCTTCCTTTAGTAGTTCTCATTAGAATCATTCAGTATGTATTGTATTTCCAATTTTTACTTATTTTAATTCATTCCATTCATAATGCCTATAAATAAATAGATAATTCAGTTCACAGTTTTATAATCACCCATCTCTATTTCTTGGTACTCAACTCATAGAAATCTATGATTTTTCATGTAAATTTTTCTGATCCATGGTTAGCCATTTATAAAAACATTCATATCCCAATGGATTTATTATATATAGAATAATGACTAAACTAACTGATGTTAATAAAATAATATAAAATATTTATAATTTTTTATTTAAAACATATATTACAACATCATCTTATGTAAGATTATTCTGATCAATTTCTAGTAATGTTTGCTATTTTATTATGATCATAAAGTGTTTTATGAATAAATTCATGATTTATTAATACATTCGATATTTCCATTGGAAAAAATAATTTCCATCAAAGTGAGGTCACTTATAATAAATACACGCATCATTCAAATATTTTACTTTCATTATAAAAATATATTATTTAGATATTGAGTTCTATGAATTAGTAAGAAGAATAAAATAAAACAAACTAAATTCCTAATTGAACCATCCACTAAAAATAATCATTAGTATTAATAAATAGAGAATAGAAAAAATATAAAAATTCAAAAAAGAGACAACCCATGATAAAAATTATTATGTACAGAAGTGTGATTACATATGGTCTAGAGTGATGGGGAATAATCTAGGTGAATTATGATTTTATAAATCTATTTCTTATCAAACTTATTTATAATATAAATTTAATATATTTTACTCTTAACATACTCCAAAGTAACTTTTTTTTATTTTAAAACACTTTTATGGGACAAGTGATAACCCAAATAGTAACTAGTTCAAACACCGTAAGAAACAACTAACTTGTTAAAGAAAAGTATGAGCCGATTTGAATCAATATCTTTAAACAAATTCCTGGGGGGAGAATTTACCTGAGTGTTAGGATCATCCTTTAAGACGTCTTCATAGTGATTCGCCAGGTAGTCCCAAGATTCCATGTATTCCTCCATGATAATCTTCCCTTTGTTGAAACCTATAACCAAAATTTTATCTTGCTTGTCAATCCAGTCGAATTGTTCTTTAGTGGTGTCTACCCACAGCAATCATCCCATAATTTGGTCAACCTCTTCATTCGTAGCCTTAATCATCAGGGTGTCCTCCACCATTTCTTCACCCAAATGCATGAGAAATTCATTTTTTCCCACAACCAAAGCAACTTGTTGTTGTGGTCCTGAGGGAGTGCCTTCCTCATACTAAAGTGCAGGAGGATGTGTAACCTCCTCTAGCTGTACATTCTCTAATTGAAAGAATCTCGCCCCATGATGATCCTCGTACATCTCTTCATCATCCCCTTGAGGCATTGTCGAATCACCTGATGTATCCTCAACACCTACTGCCTTAATAATCCCTGGGGACCTAGTATCACCAAGAGGATGCACCTCATAACTATCTTCCACTATCTGAAACTCATGTTCATGGGATTTTCCACCCTTTATAGATGACCTTGTCTCAATTGGCTTTGGCAGATATGATTAGTCCTTTCATCCCTTCAAAATCTGCTTCTCGGAAACAATGTAATTCCCCAGGTCCTTATTTTTGTTGTTCCCCTTCTTCCTCCTTCGGTTGTGCAAGACATTACCATAACCTCTAGGATCTCTATCACATTCTGATTCTGAGTGGAAACTAGGAACTAAAAAATGTTGTTTTTTGTCGTATTTTAGTCCAAGGTTGATCCATTGTACTCTTATTCAACTGTAATTAGTGAGAGATACATTATTTGATAATTATATTTTTGAATAGGAATAACAACATAATATTAAAATACATTTTCTATTGGTTAATTAACAAATAAATCATTATTTTTTAGTGGATTCACACCCCAATTACAGTACTAACATTATTATAATGTATTCACAACACAAATTTCTATCACTATATATTTTGGCTTCCACATGACCCAAAATATAATAAAGAATAATTATTTTGAATGAAAAATTATAAAATAAAATGTGAGGGAATGTGTGTGTTGGGAAAAAGTGTTACAAACACAAGAAACTGCGATGAAGTAGATGAAAGATGGGGTAAGAATATGTAAATTTATTTATTAATGTATCTTGTCATCTCATCATGGTTGTAGAAGATGTCATAGAAGGTTTTGTTTTGGTCATGAAATACTATGCATCAAATGAAAATGTGATCACATAGGTATAAAAAATAAAATATTATAGTCAATATATTTCGATTCCAAAATGATTGAGTCCTCAAAACTATTATATAAATTCAATGAATCCCAAATACTTAAATATGATTTGGAATTACTTTTAAAGCCATTTCCAAGAGTGTAAATAAATTTATAATTATACTACTTAATAATTCATGAGTGAGAAAATTACCATCCAGAATAATCTTAAAAAAATTGTTTAACATGAAAACATGAAGACTAATTCAATGAAATATTAATTTATCATTAAATAATTTAAACAATATCCTTTTAAATTAGGTCAAATAAACTCCTTGAATATCATTAAATATTTTTACTTATCAAATTAAAATATTAAAATAACTTCAAAATTTATACAGCGTATAATTATTAAAATAAAATAATTCTTCATTCAATGCAATGGAATATATTCCATAAAAATCATTTTCATTAAAACATTTGTTAAAAAATTATAAGGTAAAAAAACCAAAAATAAAAATGTAATTTATGATAACATTGTTTTTCTGTATACATGTGAATGAATAAGGAATTTAATAATTTTTTTAAAACTGACTAAAATATTATAAAGACACTTCCCATGGAATTTATATAATATATATGAATTTAAAAATTTTATAAATGAAATGAAATAATTAGTATTAAAATCCATTTTTTAAAATTATAATAAATAATGAAAAACATCAATAAATAAAAATTATAGTTTAAAGAAAAAATAAATAACATCTGAAACGTACTATTATTGATGAGTTTTATTTCTTTTCATATAATGATCATGAGAAAATTATAACTTGTGGTTACTTTTGTTACAATGTGATAAAATCATGTGGATTGTTCATGTTGACATGAATTCACTTGATATAATTTTTAATCACTTGTTATAATATGAATTCAACATAATTACCATGTGATTAAATATAAAGTCTTATCATTTATTTTATCATTATACGATGATAACAAAAATATCAACATGACCAAAAATTATTTAATGTGGTCACATTTTATTATGTGTTAACTTTATACAGTTTTGTAATATATGTGATCATGAGTCTTCCTAGTATCTTCAAAAAATTCATGTGTATTTGGTATCTGATGGAAATATAAGAATCACATAACCAATTGAATAATGAGAAACTAATTATTCAGTAAAAGAGTGTATGAAAATATTATTTCATATGGATTGTATCTCGTACAGTAATTCATGTAGTCACATGAGATACATCATTTAGAAGGATGAGGAGATAATGAAACCATATATAGCATCATGGAAAATCTCTATATGGACTATTTGAACACATCATTATACTAATTATGTATACCATATAAGAGATAATTTAGTTCATGTTAGGACATCTGTAATATTTTAAATAATATGTATATATCTACAAAAACCAATTTGGGAAACCCTCCTATATCATGAACAATAAGTCCTTTAATATACTAGGATTTCATATAACAACACTAGACCCATAATTAATGATGTGGTGATAAATAGATAAACATTAAATTCAAGGATTTGATATATTTGTAGGTTTTCTAATTTTTTTTCTTTAAAATTTTAAAAAATCTAAAATACTATTGGATATCATACAATCTCGAAGACAAATTAGGTTTAGATTTTAAGAGAATTTGGAAAAAATCATACATAAACTATAACCATGTATTTAACAGATATTTTCTCTAACATAGTAATGATATAATAATTTCTCATTAAGTCATCATCGCAATCCATATGAAACCCTTATATTAATAATTCATTCAAAAAATATTCTTTGTATCCTATGGAAAATGAAACGTATGAATTTTGATATGAAATGCTCTGTATAATGTTTAACCTGAGATAATGTATGACACAAATTGATTTTTTGGATTATGGAAGGTTTCCTAGGGATGGGATATTTCTCAATGGTTTTCTAGGTATTCAGGAAATGAAAAGGGGGGGAAAGAGTCCAATTTATGCTTAGAGAATGGTCGGAGATATGTTACTAGTAACCATGAATCATAACTGAGTATCCTACTGAAGGGTTATGTACAATTATAAAAAAACATGAATGCAAGAAAAAGAAATAGTGTGTCTTGATCTCCCATCATACAGTAGAAAATTCATAACCACTTTATATTTTATCAAACCATGTGGTTGTGCATCCAAGCCATGCGAACAACACCCTACTTAGAAAGAGTCTTGGACATGGAATCTATATAGTTTATTAAACCATTCCAATTACCTTGATAGAATATGTGACCAGGTATTCAATTGGATAGATGGAACTACACTATTTTCCCATGGTTTGGCCAAACGTCTTAAAAATAATACACCTCATTAAAAATAGCGATTATAACATTTTACCTCCCAATATTATTTCTTTCCTCGTTTTTCTCTTCAATTGAACCCCTACATAAATGTTGATGAAATTTCACTCTTCGCCTCCTCCATGGATATTAATCATTTGATTCTCATGAATTTAGACTTTCATCTATTGATAATTAATGATCAATGTATGTTAGTGACCCTATTTCCTTCAATTTTATGGAATAAACTTTTTTGAATTTCTTCCCTCCTTCAAATTGTTTTAGAAATTTTTCTTTAATTTTTTTCTTCATCAAATTGTTTGAGTTAAATTTAGTTAAAATCGTGGGTAAACTATTGTAATCTAATAATCTATGAGATTGAATTAGGTTTTCTTTATGATTTTTCCATATTTTTAATGTTTCATAAATGTGGATGTTTTTATTCCAAGTTACTACTGGATATCATTTTTATTCCTTTGAATAAGGAAATTAATTTGGGTGTTAGTATGAGATTTCAAAACCATGAATAACAGTATTGTCTATGGTGGTGATGGGATACATGGCCTAGGTATACCAATTGGGCATTCCAATCACTTTAAATAGCGAATGAATTGGCAGAAGATTAGATAGAGAAGTTATGTGAGTAGATGGGTTGTAATTGTTATTTGTTTATTTGTGCATGCAAAAATGGATAATTTAAATTATTAAAATATAGATTTTCTAAATTACTTAGGGTATTTTGAAATTACTTATGTAATTTGTTTTACATTTTGTTGTAATTATGGTTTTAAATTTAGGAAAATGATTTTTCTAATTGGATAATGTTTTAGAAAGGAGTTTCTAACCACAGGGTGATTGAAAATGGGTTCTTATTATATTTAGAATAGTTCATTGATTTTTTATTGATTTTCTTCACATGTGAAAATGTTGTGGTGGTTAATTTTAATTATTTTATGATATAGTGGTGTTTTTGACATATTTTTTTTGTTTCAAGTGGACAAACATTTATTGTAGGGTAGTTTTGAAATATTTTAACAAAGCATGTTGTTTTATTAAGGCCATCTAATTGATTATGTATTGTTTACGAGATTGTGAAAACGGGTTATTAATATGATTTGTTTGGTTTAATGGTCTATTGTGACTATGGTAATTAAAGAATTATTATATATATTTAAATATGATTAATTATTTTTTATAAATGAATAATTTTTTAAAATTGAATGGTTTGGGATGGTTGGATATGACAAGTCAATTCATAATTGGATTGATCGATTTATCCTACATGATTTATCACTTATGAATAATGATTTTGTAAATTGGGAAGATGCTCCAATCCCCAATTATGAGATGTCTAAACTGATGCTCTAGGTGCCCTAGTGCACCATAGTTTTGTAGGAGAAGGCATGATGCTCCTGAACCCAAGGTTAAGGACATAGAATTATATATCATGGTTGTGATGGTAATACATGGTGTTCTAAGTCCTGATTGGATTCATGTAATGAGGATATGATTTTCGCACTTGTGACCTTGTGTTCTAGATGCTCAAACATGAAGTATTGGATTCCATTAGGATTCTTTTACTTGGGATCCATGATTTCCAACATGTCAATCATATGATATAATATATGGGTACCCATACCAAATCCCTATAGTACACTATATTATATGATTTGATAAAGGAAGGAACTTTTGAATTAAAATATTAAATCCCTAAGGTGATTATGTGTTCAAAAATAATTATTTAATTAGTTAATAAAGAAATTTTTAAAAATAAACAATGATTCCCTTAATGAATATTTATTTATTTCACCACATATTATATTCCTAAACTATTTTAATGATGTGTTATTACATTACAATTCATTTGTGGAGGACAACTAAATTACACAAACCCATCTCAAGCTTCCATGTAGCTTAGATAAATGAGAAGGTGATACTTTTTTCCTATCACGAGATTAAGATAGGTACATGGTGTTTGTATTATGAAAAGGATGATGGGTTGGAGCTTGTGATGTCAGTACTAGGTTAGACATGGGACTGTGTTTGGGGATTTACCTATTTAGGATATTTTTTATATTATTTTAAATAATTCCTCACATTTAGTTTATACATAATATTCTATTAGAAGGTTTTACTTGGTTACATGTTGGGTTTTCAATTATGTAATAATTTATTATTATTTTGGTTGATGTATCTATTGTTATTATTTTATTTTTATTTTTACACAGAAAATTGGGAATAATCTCCCCATTGTACCTTTATAGAACTATTCTTCTAGTTGGAATCCTCGGGAACAAGAAGAGTCACACCTGATTTTATGTGGGGTCCTAGCTCAAGGAAAAGATTTTAGTAGAACCCATGCAGGGAAATTACAACATTGTCTCAAAAGTAGTGTATTTTATCTTTCTAATTAATTCATGGTAGATATGAGACTATGATCTTTTGGGGGCTTGTTAATGATCTTATGGATGGTTTTCTATAGCCCCATGTATAATATTAACCCCACGTTTCCAAGGGTGTGAAATAACTAAATATTTTGTACATTTAATATTGATTGAAACATATATCTCAAGTGGAACACATGAATGTGATGTTATTAGTTTATGAGGTTTTATATATTATCATGGTATGGTAGGAGAGGTTTTTTGTGTTTTCCTGAAACATTATAGGCACGTAGGATTGATTGGTCATCCATATGATGAATGTGATTGAAAATTACTTATGTTTTATATGCTTTTAGTGTACCATATTTCTATTATTTATGATTGTTAGACAATATTTGACATGTTTTTAATGAAAAAATTTCGAAATAAGAATTTGAAAACATCTAGGATTTTCAAAAAAAATATGTAATAAATTGTTTTTCAAATTGGAATTCTTATGATATGAAATGGTAAAGAAAATTAATGGAGAGTGTGTAATGATGGAACCTATAGGGACACTTGAAATGGGTACACTTATTTTTATGATCACACCTTGTGTATGGGTGGTCTAGTTAGTGATATTTCCCTTGTATGAGACCTTGGTTTTGGGTCATGAGGCTTATTGGATTTTTATTTATGGTTAATATATGTGATTAATGTACATTCCATAAAATTGTGACCTTGCAGTTGTGAGATTATTTTTGGTGGGTGGATGTGATATACTTTGTTGGTTTGTGTCATTCAGGTTTGCATTTGGCGATAATAATGTGTGTTTTAGTTGTGGATACATTAGTAGTGGTTGTGTTGTTATGGGTATGGATCATAGATTAAATTTTTTCTTGGTTATATTGAGAACAGTTTTTTTTATAATAGTTATAGGATTTCTACCCATTAGTATCCTATTTTTAGAGGTCTAATGTATATGTCATAGAGGGAGATCCAATAGTACATGTTTGATGTGACTGCATTTTTTGGAGTTTGTGCCATTTTAATTTTCAAGGTAACATATGGGAGGGGTCAGAAGGATCTCTAGTTCTTTTTTGTTCATATGATTTAGTTAGAAGTTTTGATCCTCAATAATGGAAGACATAGTGTTTGTGATAGTGTGTGATTGTCTGAGTGGGATATGTCTTAAAGCCCATAGTTTTTGAGATGCAACATTAGTTTTGGTCTTGCACTTTTGGGTTATGGAAATCAAGGGGGACCTTGAACAAGTTTACCCCAGTGTTTCATATTCCTTATAATATGAATCATATGTGGTTCCTTCATATGTGTAATCAATTCATTTTTGGTAACATCAAATTTTGGAAAAATGCATGTTAATTCCTTTTTTCCCTCTCATGGATTCACCATAGTGATTTTGTTTGGTCGTAAGGTCATTTCTGATAGAGGTAGGATCATTAGTGTGTATAAACCATCTTTTTTTAGGATGATTACTGAAGTAATCGTGGTTTAATGTTAGAATACAAGTCATAGGTGACAAAAGTTTGGATGTATTCTCTGTTATGTGAGTGACAGCTCATGTGAGGGATCGCTTCATGGTTGAGCTCGTTTGCACCAAAGGTTGGGTTGCTCGATAGGAACATTGAAATCTTTTTGATTCTAATGTGGCTGATGGACAAGGAGGAATGGTCATTTGTTTATATGGTAATTTGATCCTACTTATAGTGATGTATGGCTTATGTGAAATTGAGTTGAAATTGAGTTCAATTCATTGATTGACCACAGGAAAGTGCACGACCTCAAGTGTTATGATATGGAATGGGTATTAGACACATGTAGGAGATGTATTATGTCATTTTTTATATGTAAACTGGCGGATTGGAAGTAAGAACATATCAGTGAAACTGATCATATATTAGTAGTGGTTTAACTCATCAGTGACATCATGGTGTAATACATACTTGATATAATCATGCTCATTATCTTCAAATCATCTTGGGACCACTGAGAGAGAATTGGTTATACAAAAAGATACATACATGTTTCTCTTTTGGTTGAATGGTGAAACTCTTGGAGGTTTCATTTGTGGAGAAGTGTATGTGGGTTTGTGTGGTGGGAGGTCTACCAAAGGCCATATAAATATAAGTTCATGGGATGGTTTCAATTTTAGATAATTTCAATGATTTTTTTATCAAAATATGTGGATGATCAACGGTTAATGTTTCATTTTTTTTACTCATTTATGGCTAGGAGGGATACGTCCACTTCTCAAACTCCTTGTTTATATGATGAAGAGTGGTATTTATATGTTGTAGTTTCTGGATTCTAATGAGAAACCTATGAGGGACATGTTTGGGTTACATGGGGAAGCCTCAGTTATCATGAATGGGGTGGTTTATTGATCAAAGCATTAGATTTGGGTTGATGTTGGTTCTATTAGTGATCTGAGGTTCTCATGTCATAGGAACAAGTTTTTCTTGTAAAACACTAGGAATGATTTTTTGTTATGGGAGATTTAGTGCAGGAATATTATATAAAGACAAGTATGGACTTGGGAACATGTGTTTGAATGATGGTGGTAAACCATAGTGAGAAGGGTATATGGACAGATAAAGTGGTGATGTGCCAGTAGTGGTATTTGGGAATTTCTAGATGACTCATTCTGGGATGGTCTGTCCTGGATTTGAAAAAAGGACCAAAGTTAATTTGTTGTGAACTACCATCATTGTATAATTTTAAGTGAAACTTTCATTCTAGGAATAGAAACATGTAATTATGGAGAATGAATTTGTCTTTAGTTCATAGATGGAAAATATATAAATGTCTATTATTCATCATACTGATGGAATGGATAGATGCTAGTGTTATTGGAACTGTTGTGGATGTCTGGGCATGGTATGTTGGGAAACCTATAGGGTATGTTACAAAAAATTAGGTTCAAGGTTTTCATGGTCTTTTACATTTGGAGGGTTTCCAACTACTTGAATATTGTTTTATGAGACCAATAATATAGTGGGTAGAACCATAGAAATTACATCTTTGGTTGAAAACTTGACCCATGATTCAGGTTGGATATTATTGTGTAAAAACTGTATTGGTGTTTCAGTTTTGGAAATGGGAAATGGATCAGACTTTGACCAGTTAAATTCTTAAGATTAATGTGGTGCTTGGTTTTTATGGATGTGTACATATGGAATGAGTTTGTTAGGCCTTGAGTTTGTTAATGAAATGGGTAACAAATTGTTTTTGGTTAACACCATGTTCCTTTTGGGGAAACTAGGTTTATTTGGCTATTCATATGGTTGGTGCTGATGATGTTGAGTTGGTATTTATTATTTGATTGAGAAAAATTAGACTCATGTAGTAGGTCATAATAAGGAAATTATTTTAGGAATGAATGTTTTGTTGGTCTTAGTTTTGTGATGGAATGGACGTATATAAGAGGAAGCTTTGGAGCTTAATATGGTAAGTAGACCTGATGGGTTGATTGTTAATCCTGGAGGCTTAGGGATTCTAGGGTATGAAATGCAAGGAAACTTAGTGATAATTTTGGGAGGTTTCAAGATCCCTACACAACGATATTGTTCGTTTCGGAATTATGTTTTGGATTATAGATTATTTCCCAGTTGTTTGATAGGTATCAATGATTTTCATGGAATTCATAACATGAAAAATGGGGGAAATAGGCCCATCTATACAGAGAGAATATTTTGTGAACATTAAGTAGTAACCATGAACTATAATATTGAAGGTTGTAGTAGGGGTGTGTATGGTTTGCGAAACCATATATGGTGGCCCAAGAGACCATGTGTCTCTATTCCCCCTAATATAGTGGTGAAAAAAGAACCACCACATGGTTTTTAAAACCATTTCGGTGTCTATGAAATCCGTATGTCCAAAACCTTCCTTCTATTATGGTTGTTACATGGGATACACATGTATTTTTTATCTTTCTGGATTCTCGTGAGTGATCGTGTAGCTAGGTCACCTCTCAGATATAGGTAACCATATGGTTAGTGCATAGTCTAGCCAATTGTGTGTCCAACCCATGTGTGGCATTAAAAATTGGGGTTTTAAATTATTCCCCAAATATTATTTCATCCTCTGTCAATTTTATAACCCATTTTACATTCTACATAAAAAAGAAAAACCAATATCGATCTCCTCCTCTGATGGTTTCCATCCTTTGATTCATAGTCATTTAGAGTGTCTTCTTATAATAATGGATGCCTAAGGTATTTCCTCAACTCTGTTTTCTCCCTTTTTCTAGAAGATGATTGGTTTAATGTATTATGTCTTTTCAAATCTCTAAAACCTTGTTTTTTAGTGTTTTGATGTTCTTAGTTATTTATTGTAGTTTATTTCAAATCATGGGTTGAATTTGGGAGAGTGATAAAATATGATAATGAGGAAGTTTTTCTTTATGATATTCCCAGGGTCAGCTTCTTTTTAAATGTGAGGATGTATTGTTCCAAGTTATATCCTTACTATATTATTATGTATTTGGATAAGGAAATTAAATTTTAAATTTCTGTGAGGTGTTACTCCCTTCACAGACCTCGTTGGTTCTGCAGAAGATGGTACACGATACATAAGGACACCAATGGGGAATTCCAAACACCTAAAACTATGAAAATAATTTCTAAAACATGGTATAGGGTAATTATGAGAGTAAATGAGCAATAATTGATAAAATTTTATCTATGAATGGTTAAATTGGAATTTTTAATATTTATATGATATATTTTTTGGAATTCCTCTTGGTATTTTGAAAATATTTAAATAATGTCATTGGGATTTTAATGTGGTTATTTTTTATTGGAGGAAGTTGATTTTTGAGATAGGGTAAAATATTAGAAAGGAGGTGTTGAACTCAAGCTAATTGAAAATGGGTTATTATTTGATTTCAAATTGTGCATTTATTTCAATGTGTGGTTTTACTATTTTGAAAATTCTATGGTGGGTTTATTTAATAAATTTTGGGAATGCATGGTCATTTGTCATGTTTTGATGTTTAAATAAGAATACCCTTGTTAAAGGATATTTTTTCAATGTTTTAATGATATGAGATGATTTTTCTATACTCTCAAAATTATTAGGGGGTGTTCATCAAATTTTGAAAAACAATACATACTACGATGTGTATGGTTTGAGGGGTAATTGGGGGAATTATTATTGAAGAATTATTAAGGATGTTAAAAATTAAAAAAGGACTGAAAAATATAAAATCATTGATAATTTAATGTTTATGGATGGTTGGACATGAAGTTCCAAATCCCAATTGGATTCATGGATTGATTATCCACAATTTCCGACCTAATGGTTTGGGATGTTAGACCAATTATCCACTCCCAAGTATTGGGCAGGCAAGACTGATTCAATAAGTGCCCTGGCACATCGTAGTTTTTTTGGAGGAAGGATTGAAGCTCTCAAAACCAAGCGTATGGACATGGAATTCCATATAATGGTTGGTACAGTCGTAAATGTGGATCCAAGTCCCTATTGGATTCATGGATTGATTCTTTGAATTTTCTTAACTGTGATATAGTTGTTTTGATAACCATACATGACATACCGAATCCCTATAGGATTTGTGGAATTAGGCACCATTATTTCCTTATTGTGACCCCTATGATATACAGTATGAGTACCTAGACTGATGCTCTATAGTACACATGACTAAATAAATTTATAATTTAACAATTTTTTGAACTATTATTGTAAAAAACTATGGTGATGATAGGTCAAAATATAATAATTTAACTAGATAATTAATAATTAATTAAAGGTAAAACATAATTCCAAATGATATTATTTATTTATTTTACATTTCATTATATGTATACACATTTATACAGATATAATATTTATTTAGAATTTTTTGCTGGTGGCCTACTAAATTGTACTCACACCCAATCTAGGTCATCATAGGACTTGGTTACATAAGAAGAAGATATTTTTTCATCCCAAATTTAAGATAGGGACCAGGTGTTTGGTTTATTCATGGGATAATGGTTTTCTTCCTGTGATGTTAGGACCGGGTTGGACTCGAGACCATGTTTGGGGATTTAACTATTTTGGATATTTTATGTTTCATTTTTATAATATCTTGACATATATTGTATTTCTTATATTTTATTTTCATGTGTTAATTGGATAATTTTTGGATTTTAAATTTTTTATCCAGTTATTATTCCAACTTATTGATATATATGTTGATATTATTTCTATTGTGGTCTAAATATACGATGTCGTTATAGTATTCCCACTTTACTTTTAGAGACACACACTGGTAGTTGAAAGCCTCTGTTATATGGATTCTGGCACCAAAGGTCATTTGAATACTGGGCATAGGGAAATTGTTTTACTGGCACCTGGGATGAAATGTCTCATTCCCAGTCAGGGTATTCATATGAATTAACACTTGATTTTAATCGGTGATCAAATGGAGAGTATAAGTGTATGATTACATAACCAGAATTCATCATCCTAAAAAAATACACATTCTGATAAAAACATGGATCATAAAACATGATAACATTGCATAAGGATTTTATAAAAAAAACATAAAGTAGAATTAATAATAATGAGCCATGTGATATAAATATTAAAAAAATAAAACATTTATATACATAGAAATAATAATTAAAATGAATTGTTATCTTGGGAAATCATCTTAATATTAATGTTAAAAATATAATTACAAATATGGTCTAATTATGTCACTGAAGTACCTAATGAATTTTAGGGCTATTACAATCCAACATATTCTTGGTTTATCATAGAACCATCCATACATGGTTTATCACCAAATCTTCTATCCTTTGTTAACAATATTATAATGAATCCATTATTTATAATGTGACCACCCATCATCATACACAATAATCAAGAAATGTGTGATGAATATAGTACGTAGATTATATATTTAATCCTAATCACTAAGAAACAACCTTTATTTTTCCCAAATATGATTACCCAGTGTAATGGTTGTGGGTTCCATTACAATATCATTGAAGCATGATTAACCTTTGTAATGGAAATTGGTTTCATTTTAATCTCTTTGTAACAATATTAATCTATATAGAGAATGTATAAGGATGGTATCATTATAAAATATAAGCATTTGAGCATGAGTAAAAAGCTAGGTTCTCAATTTTGATAATGAAAATATAATTAAAAATTTATTGAAATATTTTTTTAGAATATAACCTTTCAATATTTAAGAACATCAAAGGATGTCAATATAAATGGAAAATGATTTCGAAATATCATTTGGAATATTAATTTAGGGAAATATCCATTCTATTTCGGAAAAATATTTCAAAACTAAAACATTAATGAAATCGTTTTATTTGAAAATAGACATTGATAGAAAATAAATATTTAAATCATGGAGTTGTCACAAAAATGGAACGTTTCATTCATGCCAAACTATGTTAAAAATAAGGATTCTATTCATATGTTTTATGAAAGTTATAATAGAACCATATTATTAAAATGTTTGGATGATTACCTATAAGAATTTTTTTTAAAAGGAAAATGTTAGTAAAAATAACTTCAAACAAACATTATAAAACATTTTTAAAACAATTTAAAGAAATAAATATGGTAGATAAATATTCTCGATCTAAAAATTACATAATCAGTATCTAATAATAATAAGTTTGTTGATGTTTTGTTAAAAATAAAAACTGAACATATTTACAACTTTAATAAAAATTGTAAAATTAAATGGTAGTGGTTCATGATAATAACATCACATTATTTCCTCCAAAATAATCTTGAACATAAACAATCCTGAATGAAAGTTTATTGTAATATAAAACTATTTCCACAATGGTAACTCATCAAGTATAAGAACCATGAAATAATAACAACAAATGATACATCAAATATATCTAACATAATCATATACTTGATAGAACATTTCAAATTATAGTATATACACCTCAATAATTAATATTTGAACCAGTCATAAACATTTATCTCAATAAAATACAAATTTAAATGAATACCTCTTACAAAAATCAAAAAATTCAATTTGATGATTAATAAATGAAAATTTTAGGTGTATAAAATTTTAAACCTCCAGAATGAAGTGGAAATTCCACTTATGATAATAAAAATACATTACACACATAATCATTAAATAATAATTTCTATGGAGAAGTAACATAACCCAATGAAACTAAATTGAGTTATTAAATTCTTTACCACTCGGTAAATTTCATGTCAATTCACATTGAATAAAATAATTCAAATAGGTGTGTAAAGACATTATTTTTTAATTACTCGTGTTATTTTATGTAATAGGGGAATCATTCACACCACACAATATAAAAAAGATGTGAATAGGGAATACGTATCAGTAAAATAAAAATTGAGATGAGAAACCCATACGTCGAGTCTAGTCAATCATTGTTTGTCCTTTTTCTCCTTTATAATAATATTAAATTAATTATTTTATATTTTAAGAACCATTTACTTGTTTAATAACATATACTGAAATCAATTATTTCATTTCAATCTAATCATATATTTAAATTCATAAACAAATTTGTAGATGTTAGGTGTTTGGAGGATATTGTGTTTTATTGTTTCAAATTAGATTTTCTGTGTTGACAATGGTGGAAAATTTTATTATTTAAAAAATTATTTAATAATAACCATGAGATAATTATAATATTTATAAATCAATTGTACTTTTAAAACTAATAATGATTTATGTTTATGAAAAATGAACAATGTTAAGATCATGAAGATGGTAGCTTGAACGTACGTATGAGTGACATTAACATTTTTCAAAGATCATTTTGGAATGATGCTTATTTTTATTTTAACATCATTTAATGAACATTATTTAAAATTATTTCCTTGAAAACAAATATATATCATCCATTTTATTTTTTGATGAAAAAATAATCACATATCGTTGTGGAGGAGATTGTCTACATGTACACATGAACGATGTTTTCATTTATAAGTGTAACAAATAAAATATAATATAATATATTAATAATGACACAAGTTTCATAAATAAAACAATATTATTATTTATATAACAAATATTCATTATCTTTATCCTTATTTTCTTCCATTCAATGTGATATTGATGAACAAATCACATCGCATCTCATGGTATTAGTTGATTGTATACACAAGATATGTTATCATATCCCCCACAGAATAGAATATAATAAATTATATATTATATAATTAATCTTAAATTATAATTATTATAAAATGTAATATATATTATTTAAATTGAATATTATAACAAGATATGTGAGGAAATTATGGAAAATTAATTAAAATGGTTTATGAGGTGGTAGACCACCGTACACACGAATGATGATTTCATATCCAATTTGATTGAAGAGGGGATAGATTTGGGATATGAAATTAACATAATATTATATAATCATATTTTAGATATTGGTGATATATATAATAATAATTTTAATATTATTTAAGGATTTGGTATAATAAATAATATAAATATTCTTATTTAATCATTATAACTCTGATTTAGGAAACCATCAGAGGTTATCATCAAAATCCTTAACATGATGGAATTATGATAAAAAACATTATTATCAGATGTGGGGAGTGAATTAGAAAATTTAATTTCGTTTTTATTGTCTGAGAAAAAGGTTATTGGCGGGGTGAATATGAGACGTTAGTGGTGGCCTTTTAAAAGTGATGTGAGTCACACACTTGTAATTTGTGAATGGAAAAATGTGTAAATCATTTTTCAGATGGAAAAGGGCTAAAAAATATACCATTATAGATTCATAATCCTTATGAGGATGAAAAATGGACATAAATTTGATTTTATACATGTTTTTAGTTCATTTGAAACCTTATCATTTTTTATCCTCCTGAAAAACATGTTTTCACCTTAAGTGTAATGATTAATTTCTACTAGTTTCACTCTAAAATATGGTCAAAAACTATGATGAACTTATTAAAAAATATATTATGATCATTAAAAAAATGGAATCCAATTTAAAAACAACAATTAAAAGATGTGGGGAAATTAAATATAAAATTAAACGTATATACGCGAAGAAAACGATGGTTTTCATGTAGTGGATTTTTAATAAAAAAAATATATTAACTCTATGACAACTTGTATACATTATATCAATTAAAAATAATATTTATTGATATATAAGCTTTAAATTTTATTTAAATAATTCAAAATTTTGTGTAACATCCCAAGTAAGTAATGAATAATATATATTTTTATCTATTCTTATTAATGAATTAGATAGTGTTTTATAGGCATAAAATTAAAATAAATCCAATCTTAAGCATGAAATACACTAATATTTTTAGAAGATTGTTTTACTGCCTTTTAATGGAAAACCATTTTTAAATCTATCTTTTGACAATTTTATATTCTATGTTTGTCAAAATAAACTTATTCTTTATGATTGGGACATCAAAATTTACTTTGTGTAAATTTTTGGTATCTTTCTGATAAAGTTCATTTTTTAATGAATAGTGTAAAATGTTGTATTTTAATTCAAAACCTCTTTTTAATCTAATTTATTTATATGATTAGATTATCTTTTGAATTGGTTTTAAAGTTAAATTAGAAAATATTTTTACCATTAAATCCAATAATGGTCGTTGGAATTAATTTCACTTTGAAATCAGACTTAAACTAGTGTCGATCTTTTGATACTTATTATTTCATAAAAACATGCTATTTGTCATGACAGCGGGAATTAAATATTAAATTAATTAATGTGACTTATATGTTTTGAATTTTTTAAAATAGACTTCATTTTTAAATTCGGAATATCAAATATAGCTTAGGGTGAATTTTTGGTATTTTTCTGAAAAACTTCAATTTTTAATGAATAGTGAAACCACTAAGTGGTACTTATAAAAACTGATTTTTCTTTTAAATGAAATTTTACCACTTCTGTGTATTGAATTTCAAAAATCCGACTTACATGGTTCTCATTAAGAAGTAAAATGTGGTTCAATGAGATTAAAATAATTTTTTGGTGAATGGTAACTTTTAAGTTCTCAATCGCGATTAGAGGTAATTAGTGTAGTTTAAGGTAAAAATAATGTTTTAATAAAATGAGATGAGCTTGAAACATGTCCTACCCTCATTGGATGTGTAATGGACGACTAAGAAAATCCATGGGTCAACTTGGTGACCCCATGGAGCCACATTGTTTGGGAAATGACATAAATAACTTTTTATTAAATGTTAAAGTAAAAATGACACAAACATGAGATGTTTTACTAAAAGAATTTTTACATGGGGTTATACAAGTCAGATTTTTTACAATAAATATTAATTAGAAATCTAAAAAGATTTCATACATCATGATATTTTTTTATAATTTTCAGACATTAAATATATTAAATTATTTATGACATCATGATGATGCAGCGATTACCTCATTAATAAAGGATTTAAATAAAATGAAAAGATTATGTAAAATCTATGACCTACACATGTCCACAACCTATTGGATGGGTATATTTCGAACCCTTATCACCTTTTCCTCGAATTATATCAATGTGGGACCTCTTTAATCTGAATATCATTTTAAGATAAAGTAACGTTTCTTTACATTCCAAGAGTGCCCCTCCTCTCCTCTTATAAAAGGTCCCCACCTCTACCTCATTACTCACACTTCAAAAGCCTTTGTCTCAGCCAACCCCTTCCCATTTTGTCTCTACACATCCATATCTTACTCCTTGATGCCTCACTTTGGGAAGAAGTCTTCCCAAGGAAGCCTTTGAGCTCAATCCAAAGGGAGTTACCCGATTTTAAGGTGATGTCTTCACTTGTGTTCTTTTGTTTTATTTTGATTCTCAAACCCCCTAAAATCGTTTTATTCATTTCTTTTGTAACAAATCTAGTATATTAAATATACAAGGATGTTTTTATAATAATATTTTGAGCTACACTTACACACATCTACATCTAATGGTTAAAGAACATACTGTTTCTGTGGTTTGTGAATTTCTGCCTCACGAAACGATGATTGTTCAATCTTCTTTTAAACACCTTTAATGGTGGCCATTAAGATTTCAATCTATTTATATATGATATATAGTATGTTTATTTTATCCTTATGCTTCTTTATTTTTCATTTTTGGTATACCTTTATGATTCCATTGTCGGTAAACACGATAATTTCATTTTAGTAAGTGCGGACTACCACCCCCTCAAAGTGATGTGATTCATTAATTCCATATGTGGGACGTATAAATGATGGATATAATGTTATTATATATGATGTTATACTGGAATAATAATATACCTCTATATCATTATTATTTCTTTCCATTAATGTATGAGATAGAAATGAAAGTAGCGTTCATGCATACGTACGGCTTACCGTCTCCATGAACGGTGCATTTCATTTCCTTTCCCCAAATGTAATGTACTGTTATAAGTACATATTTATAATGGATATATATAATGTATGTTACATATAAATGATTAATATAATTCTGGAATTAAAATATACAAACCTCTCATTTAGTTTTAATTCCATTAATATGACATAGAAATGAAAGTAGCGTTCATGCGTACATATGGTTTACCATCTCAATGAATGGTGCATTTCATTTCTTACCTCTAAACGATTATGTAATATTATAAATTCATTTATATACTGGATATATATGAGATATATGATATCTAAATCATGAGTATAACTATGGATATAATGGATACATGAACAACTTGTAATTATAAAGAGCATATTTTTTACTCAAGTTCCAATGATCGTTAAAACGACCGTTAATAACTTAAATAATTACATAGTGTTAATGAGATGGTAATAAGTGATATAAATTAATAATGAACATGAAAAAAGGTTCTTAAGAAAGTATAAATTAACTTACGTTTATTATTCCGGAGGTTAAAGAACGATTGAGTGAAGACGGACCTGAGGTATGGGACTTCGTCTCAATCTCCTTTCATTGACGCATATTTCGTTTTATACACAAATTTCTTTTATACAGTTTATAAACCCATTTGACTTTTACTTTTATACAAAAGAAATATCTTTCTATGAAGAATTTTACAAAACAACAAAAATTAATGTTTCTTTTAACGTACGCGGTGACAACAACCTTTTCCGTCGCCGCGAGTATTATTTAGTCTTTGGCTTCTTGAACAAGCCGTAATGTTTTTTTTAAAATGAAATAAATACCATATACTATTTTATGTATTTTGGTATTGAAAATGGTTTTTATAATGGATTTGTTATGTAAATATATTTAAGTGATATATTGTTATCAAAGTGTGGAAATTTTTCTTTCCATTATATTTGTTTTATGTCTTATGATTTTTTATAATGGTACTTGGAAATTTTACGGGTGGTTATGTGATAAACCATATGACGGGTGGTGCCGTGAATACCAGGACGGGTGGTTACGTTATAACCTCCAATGCATTGGGTATGGAAGCCGGCCGTATGGCTATTCCATTAAGTATGTATGGAAGTTGGCCGTATGGCTATTCCATTAAGTGATATGTGTGGAAGTCGACTGTATGGTTATTCCACTTATGTATGTTTATGTCCCAAGTAACCTTTATATGTTATGTGTTCTTTATATGGGTTTTATGGTAATCCTTTGGTTACAAAAGGGTACTTAATGATATTTTATTCAGTGAAGAGTTTTTACTACTTCATGAAGGTGAAGGTATTACTTTGATAAAGTATACATGGTTTACTTGATGTTTGAAAAACTAACAGTTTTCATTCTTTGTGTATATCTTACTGAGCTTTTTATGCTCACCCCATGTTTTTTTTTGAAATGTTTTTCACAGGACGTAATGTGGAATAGGGTCAAGGATGGGATCAAGGGAAAGTCATGCTATATAAAGTATGGAACTAGACATGTTTTTTAAGAGTTTTTTTATTCTATAGAAACTTAGTAGAAGTGTCTACTTTGTAATCTTTTGAGATGTAACAGTTATGTCCTAATTCTCTAAAACTCTAAACCTGAAAAGATCCTCAATGTGAATTATTCATTTAATTCAATATTAAGTAATGTTTAATGTCGGGGCCTTATAGTTGGTATCAAAGGTCAGTTTAGAAAACTTTAGGAGTTTGAAAATTGTTAAATTATAAATTAATTTATGGTATGATTGAAATGATATAGCATTTGAAGATTACCATGTTGCTTCACCTAAGATATTTTTGTGTTAAGAATGGTTTTTTGTGGAGGAAATAGAACGTCTTTTCTGGGAAGGCATAAAGTGGGAAATGACCTTTCAAAATAGTATCCTGAGATTGTCAGAATCAGAACTAAACAGTTTGTTGCAGTGATGGCTCAGTTGACTCAAGTTACTACCGAAGGAGTTGAAAAGAATATTGGTGAATGCTCCAGTTTTGGCATTTCATACTAGGAATAGTGAGTTTGTTATATACAGTGATGCTTCGTTGAAGGTACATGGATGTTTCCTTATGCACAATGATCAGGTAATTGCATATGCTTCACGTCAGTTGAAAACTCATGAGGTAAATTACCCTACACATGATTTCGAATTAGCAGCTATTGTTTTTTCTCTAAAAATTTGGAGGCATTATTTGTATGGAGTAAAGTGTGAAATATATTCTGATCAAAAAAGTTTAAAGTATAAATTCACTAAGAATGAATTTAACATGAGACAGAGGAGATGGCTAGAAGTAATCAAGGATTATGATTGTACAATTCATTACCATCCGGGAAAAGCAAATAAAGTTTCTGATTCTTTGAGTCAAAAGATTAATGCTTCATTAACAATGTTGTGTTTGGAACGTGATCCCATGGTTAAGGATTTGATGAACTTTGGCATAGAATTTGTTGATGCAGGATGTCCTCTTGTTTTGTTTCAGGTATCAGTTAAATCTTCTCTATCAGACAGAATCAAGCAAGCACAGAAGCAGGACAGTGAGTTGATGAAAAAGGTAGAGTTGGTTCAGAAGGGTAAGTTTCCTGAATTCAACATTGATAATGATTGTGTTTTGAGGTTTGGGAAGATATTATGTGTTCCTTGTGATTCACAGTTGAAGAATGAGTTGTTATGTGAGGCTCATAGTTCACTGTTTTCAGTTCATCCTGGAAGTACTAAGATGTACAGAGATCTGCGGGAGTATTACTGGTGGGATGGAATGAAAAGAGATATTGCTGATTTTACTGTGAAGTGTTTGACTTGTCAGCAGGTTAAAGTAGAGCGGCTGTTACCGAAAGGGATGCTTCAGCCTTTACCAGTGCCAGTGTGGAAATGGGAAAATATATCCATTGACTTTATTGTGGGATTACCGAAGACATCTAGAGGTAATAATGCAATTTGGGTTATTATTAATCGATTGACTAAATATACTCATTTCCTTCCTATTCGAGCTACTTTCTCTGTAGATAAACTTTCTCAATTGTATCTTAAAGAGATAGTCTGGTTACATGGAGTTACCCTCTCCATTGTATCTGATCATGATCCCAGGATTACTTCTAACTTTCGGAAAGGCCTTCAGAAGTCATTGGGTACTAAATTAAATTTTAGTACAACTTTTCATATGAAATCAGATGGGCAGTCAGAGCGAACAATTCAGACCTTGGAGGATATGCTACGAGCTTATTCGATGGATCATCAGGGAAGTTGGGACCAACATCTTTCTTTGGTTGAGTTTTCTTATAATAACAGTTTTCATTCCAGTATACAGATGGCACCATTTGAGGCATTATATGGGAAGTGGTGTCGAACTCCAGCTTTTTGGGATGAAGTGGGTGAAATGAATCTGATGGGACCAGAATTGATAGAAGAGTTGGCAGAAAAAGTTCAGTTGATTCAGAAACACATGAAAACAGCTCAGAGTAGGCAGAAGAGTTATGCGGATAACCGGAGGAAGGATCTATCTTTCGATGTAGGTGATCATGTTTTTCTCAAAGTTTCACCGTGGAAATGTGTGATGCGATTTGGTAAGAAAGGAAAGCTGAGTCCAAGGTTCATTGGACCATATGAAATTCTGGAGAGAGTTGGATCAGTTGCATACAAAGTGGCATTACCTCCGAGTTTATCTCTGGTACACAATGTTTTTCATGTTTCGATACTGAGAAAGTATATGCCAGATCCATCTCATGTTTTGAGTCCAGAGGTAGTTCAGCTGGAAGAGAACCTATCTTATGAGGAACAACCGGTCCAGATTCTTGACCACAGGGAGCAGGTGTTACGGAATAAGGTGATTCATCAGGTAAAGGTTTTGTGGAAAAACCACATGATTGAAGAGGCAACATGGGAATCTGAAAATTCAATGAGGGATAAATACCCCCACTTATTTGATAAGTAAATAAATTGCGGGGACATAATTTTCTAAAGGGTAAGGATGTTACATCCCAAGTAAGTAATTAATAATAGATATTTTTATCTATTCCTATAAATGAATTATATAGTGTTTTAGAGGCTTAAAATGAAAATAAATCCAATCTTAAGCATGAAATACAGTAATATTTTTAAAAGATTGTTTTACTACCCTTTAATGGAAAACCATTTTAAAATCTATATTTTGACAATTTTATAAGCTATGTTTGTCAAAATAAACTTATTCTTTATTATTGGGACATCAAAATTTACTTTGTGTAAATATTTGGTATATTTCTGATAAAGTTCATTTTTTAATGAATAGTGTAAAATGTTGTATTTTAATTCAAAACCTCGTTTTAATCTAATTTATTTATATGATTATATTATCTTTTGAATTGGTTTTAAAGTGAAATTATAAAATATTTTTACCATTAAATCCAATATTGGTCTTTGGAATTAATTTCACTTTGAAATCGGACTTAAACTAGTGTCAATCTTTTGATACTTACTGTTTCATAAAAACATGCTATTTGTCATGACAACAGGAATTAATTATTAAATTAATTAATGTGACTTATATGTTTTCAATTTTGTAACATTGAATTTATTTTTTAATTCAGAATATCAAATATAGCTTAGGGTGAATTTTTGGTATTTTTCTGAAAAACATCAATTTTTGATGAATAGTGAAACCACTAAGTGGTACTTATTAAAACTGATTTTTTGTTTAAATGAAATTTTACCTCTTCTGTGTTTTTAATTTCAAAAATCCTACATACATGGCTGTCATTAAGAAGTAAAATTTGGTTCAATGAGATTAAAACAATTTTTTGTTGAATAGTAATTTTTAAGTTCTTAATCGCAATTAGAGGTAATTAGTGTAGTTTAAGGTAAAAATAATGTTTTAATAAAGTTAGATGAGCTTGACACATGTCCTGCCCTCATTGGATGTGTCATGGCCGACCAAGACAATCCATGGGTGAACTTGGGGACCCCATGGAGCCACTTTGTTTGGGAAATGACATAAATAACTTTTTATTAAATGTTAAAGTTAAAATGACACAAACATGAGATGTTTTACTAAAAAAAATTACATGGGGTTATACAAGTCAGATTTTTGACTATAAATATTCATTAGAAAGCGAAAATGATTTCCTACATCATGATATTTGTTTTATAATTTTTATACATTAAATATATTAAATTATTTATGATATCGTGATGATGCAACGATTATCTCATTAATAAAGGATTTAAATAAAATGAAAAGATAATGTAAAATCTATGACCTACACATGTCCAAAACCTATTGGATGGGTATATTTCGAACCCTTATCACCTTATCCTTGAATTATATCAATTTGGGACCACTTAAATCCGAATACCATTTTAAAGTAAAGTAACTTTTCTTTACCTTCCAAGAGTGTCCCTCCTCTCCTCTTATAAAAGGCCCCCACCTCTACCTCTTTACCCACACTTCAAAAGCCTTTGTCTCGGCCAACCCCTGACCATTTTGTCTTTCCACATCCCTCTATTACTCCTTGAAGCCTCACTTTGTGAAGAAGTCTTCCCAAGGAATCCTTTGAGCTCAAACCAAAGGGAGTTACCCGATTTTAAGGTGATGTCTTCACTTGTGTTCTTTTGTTTTATTTTGCTTCTCCAACACCCGAAACACTTTTTATTCATTTCTTTTGTAACAACTCCAGTATCTTCAATATACAAGGATGTTTTTATAAGAATATTTCTAGCTACAATTACACACATCTACATCTAATGGTTAAAGAACATACTATTTATGTGGTTGGAAAATTTCTGCCTCACGGAACGATGATTGTTCAATCTTATTTTAAACACCTTTAATGGTGGACATTAAGATGTAACACAATTTATATATGATATATAGTATGTTTAATTTTTCCTTATGCTTATTTATTTTTCCTTTGTGGTATACCTTTATGGTTTCCATTGTGGGTAAACACGATAATTTCATTTTAGGAAGTGCGGACTACCCCCCCCCCCCCTCAAAGTGATGTGATTCGTTAATGCCATATGTGGGACGTATAAAGGATGAATTTGAAGTTATTATATATGATGTTATAATGGAATTATAATATACCTCTATATAATTATTATTTCGTTCCATTAATGTATGAGATATAAATGAAAGTAGCATTCATGTGGACGTACGGCTTACCGTCTCCATGAACGATGCATTTCATTTCTTATCCCCAAATGTAATGTACTATTATAAGTACATATTTATAATGGATATATATAATTTATGTTACATATAAATGATGAATATAATTCTGGAATTAAAATATACATACCTATCATTTAGTTTTAATTCCATTAATATGACATAGAAATGAAAGTAGCGTTCATGCGTACGTACGGCTTACCGTCTCCATGAACGATGCATTTCATTTCTTACCTCTAAATGATTATGTAATATTATAAATGAATTTATAAACTGGATATATATGATGTTTATGATATCTACATCATGAGTATAAATTTGTATATAATGGATACACGAACAACTTGTAATTATAAAGAGCATATTTTTTACTCAAGTTCCAATGATTGTTAAAATGACCGTTAATAACTTAAATAATTACATTGTGTTCATGACATGGTAATAAGTGATATAAAATAAATAATGAACTTGAAAAATGTTCTTAAGCAAGTAGAAATTAACTTAAGTTTATTATTCAGGAGGTTAAAGAATGATCGAGTCATGACGGACCCGAGGTATGGAACTTCGTCTCAATCTCCTTTCATTGAGGCTTATTTAGTTTTATACACAACTTTCTTTTATACGGTGTATAAACCCCTTTGAATTTTAATTTTATATAAAATGAATCTTTTTCTATGAAGAATTTTTCAAAACGACAAAAAGGAATGTTTCTTTTAACGTATGCGGTGACAACGACCTTTTCCGCCGCCGCGAGTATTATTTGGTCTTTGGCTTCCTGAACAAGACGTAATGTTTTTTTTTAAATGAAATAAATACCATATACACTTTTATGTATTTTGTTATTGAAAATGGTTTTTATAATGGATTTGTTATGTCAATATATTTAATTGATATATTGTGATCAAAGTGTGGAAATGTTTTCTTTCCATTATATTTGTTTTATGTCTTATGATTTTTTATAATGGTACATGGACATTTGACGGGTGGTTGCGTGATAAACCATATGACGGGTGGTGCCATGAATACCAGGATGGGTGGTTACGTTATAACCTCCAATGCATTGGGTATGGAAGTCGGTCGTATGGCTATTCCATTAAGTATGTATGGAATTTGGCCGTATGGCTATTCCATTAAGTGATATGTGTGGAAGTTGACCGTATGGTTATTACACTTATGTATGTTTATGTCCCAAGTTACCTTTATATGTTATGTGTTCTTTATATGGGTTTTATGGTAATACTTTGGTTACAAAATGGTATGTAATGATATTTTATTCAGTGAAGAGTTTTTTATTACTTCATGAAGGTGAAGGAATTACTTTGATAAAGTATACATGGTTTACTTGATGTTTGAAAAACTAACAGTTTTCATTCTTTGTGTATCCCTTACTGATCTTTTTATGCTCACCCCAAGTTTTTTTTTGAAAAGTTTTTCACAGGACTTAATGTGGAATAGGGTCAAGGATGGGATCAAGGGAAAGTCATGCTATATAATACATGGAACTAGACATGTTTCTTTTTAAGAGTTTTTTCTATTCTATGGAAACTTAGTAGAAGTGTCTACTTTGTAATCTTTTGAGATGTAACAGTTATGTCCTAATTCTCTAAAACTCTAAACCTAAAAAGATCCTCAATGTGAATTATTCATTTAATTCAATATTAAGTAATGTTTAAGACCGGGGCCTTATAGTTGGTATAAAAGGTCGGTTTAGACAACTTTAGGAGTTAGAGAATTATTAAATTATAAATTAATTTATGGTATGATTGAAATGATATAGCATTTGAAGATTACCATGTTGCTTTACCTAATATATTTTTGTGTTAAGAATGTTTTTTTGTGGAGGAAATAGAACGTCTTTTCTGGGAATGCATAAAGTGGGAAATGACCTTTCAAATTAGTATCCTGATATGGTCAGAATCAGAACTAAATAGTTTGTTGCAGTGATGGCTCAATTGACTCAATTTACTACCGAAGGAGTTGAAAAGAAGATTTGTGAATGCTCTAGTTTTTGCATTTCCTTCTAGGAATGGTGAGTTTGTTATATACAGTGATGCTTCGTTGAAGGGACTTGGCTGTGTCCTTATGCAGAATGATCAGGTAATTGCATATGCTTCATGTCAGTTGAAAACTCATAAGGTAAATTACCCTACACATGATTTTGAATTAGCTGCTGTTGTTTTTGCTCTAAAAATTTGTAGGCATCATTTGTATGGAGTAAAGTGTGAAATATATACTAATCAAAAAAGTTTAAAGTATATATTCACTCAGAATGAATTGAACATGAGATAGAGGAGATGGCTGGAATTAATCAAGGATTGTGATTGTACAATTCATTACCATCCGGGAAAAGAAAATAAAGTGGCTGATTCTTTGAGTCAAAAGAGTAATGCTTCATTAACAATGTTGTGTTTGGAACGTGATCCCTTGGTTAAGGATTTGATGAACTTTGGCATAGAAGTTGTTGGTGTAGGATTTCCTTCTGTTTTGTTTCAGGTATCAGTGAAATCTTCTCTATCAGATAGAATCAAGCAAGCATAGAAGGAAGACAGTGAGTTGCAGAAAAAGGTAGAGTTGGTTCAGAAGGGTAAGTTGCCTGAATTAAACATTGATAATGATTGTGTTTTGAGGTTTGGGAAGAGATTATGTGTTCCTTGTGATTCACAGTTGAAGAATGAGTTGTTATGTGAGGCTCATAGTTCCCCGTTTTCAGTTCATCCTGGCAGTACTAAGATGTACAGAGATCCGCGGGAGTATTACTGGTGGGATGGAATGAAAAGGGATATTGCTGATTTTACTATCAAGTGTTTGACTTGTTAGCAGGTTATAGCAGAGCAGCAGTTACCAAAAGGGATGCTTCAGCCTTTACCAGTTTCAGTGTGGAAATGGGAAAATATATTCATGGACTTTGTTGCGGGGTTACCGAAGGCATCTAGAGGTAATAATGCAATCTAGGTTATTGTTAATTGATTGACTAAATATACTCATTTCCTTCCTATTCGAGATACTTTCTCTCTAGATCAACTTTCTCGATTGTATCTTAAAGAGATAGTCAGGTTACATGGAGTTCCCCTCTCCATTGTATCTGATCGTGATCCCAAGTTTACTTCTAACTTTTGGAAAGGCCTTCAGGAGTCGTTTGGTACTGAATTAAATTTTAGTACAGCTTTTCATCTGCAATCAGATGGGAAGTCAGAACGAACAATTGAGAACTTGGAGGATATTCTATGATCTTGTTCGATGGATTATCAGGGAAGTTGGCACCAACATCTTTCTTTGGTTGAGTTTTCTTATAATAACAGTTTTCATTCCAGTATACAGATGGCACCGTTTGAGGCATTATATGGGAAGCGGTGTTGAACTATAGCTTTTTGGGATGAAGTGGGTGAAAAGAAGCTGATGGGACCAGAATTGATATAAGAGTTGGCAGAAAAAGTTCAGTTGATTCAGAAACACATGAAAACAGCTTAGAGCAGGAAGAAGAGTTATGCGGATAACCAGAGGAAGGATCTATCTTTCGATGTAGGTGATCATGTTTTTCTCAAAGTTTCACCGTGGAAAAGTGTGATGCGATTTGGTAAGAAAGGAAATCTGAGTCCAAGGATCATTGGACCATACAAAATTCTGGAGAGAGTTGGATCAGTTGCATACAGAGTGGCATTACCTCCGATTTTATCTCAGGTACACAATGTTTTTCATGTTTTGATGCTGAGAAAGTATATGCCAGATCCATCTCATGTTTTGAGTCCAGAGGTAGTTCAGCTGGAAGAGAACCTCTCTTATGAGGAACAACCGGTCTAGATTCATGACCACATGGAGCAGGTGTTACGAAATAAGGTGATTCATTAGGTAAAGGTTTTGTGGAAAAAATACATGATTGAAGAGGCAACATGGGAATCTGAAAATGCAATGAGGGATAAATACCCCCACTTATTCGATAAGTAAATAAATTGCGGGGACGCGATTTTCTAAATGGGGAAGGATGTAACATCCCAAGTAATGAATAATAGATATTTTTATCTATTCCTATTAATTAATTATATAGTTTTTTAGAGGCTTAAAATTAAAATAAATTCAATCTTAAGCATGAAATACACTAATATTTTTAAAAGATTTTTTTACTGCCTTTTAATGGAAAACCATTTTTAAATATATCTTTTGACAATTTTATAAGCTATGTTTGTCAAAATAAACTTATTCTTTATGATTGAGACATCAAAATTTACTTTGTGTAAATTTTTGGTATCTTTCCGATAAAGTTCATTTTTTAATGAATAGTGTAAAATGTTGTATTTTAATTCAAAACCTCTTTTTAATCTAATTTATTTATATGATTAGATTATCTTTTGAATTGGTTTTAAAGTGAAATTAGAAAATATTTTTACCATTAAATCCAATAGTGGTCTTTGGAATTAATTTAACTTTGAAATCGGACTTAAACTAGTGTCAATCTTTTGATACTTATTATTTCATAAAAACACGCTATTTGTCATGACAACGGGAATTAATTATTAAATTAATTAATGTGACTTATATGTTTTGAATTTTGTAAAATAGACTTCATTTTTGAATTCGGAATATCAAATATAGCTTAGGGTGAATTTTTTTTATTTTTCTGAAAAACTTCAATTTTTGATGAATAGTGAAACCACTAAGTGGTACTTATAAAAACTGATTTTTCGTTTAAATGAAATTTTACCACTTTTGTGTTTTTAATTTAAAAAATCCGACATAAATGGTTGTCATTAATAAATAAAATGTGGTTCAATGAGATTAAAATAATTTTTGGGTGAATAGTATCTTTTAAGTTCTTAATCGCGATTAGAGGTAATTAGTGTAGTTTAAGGTAAAAATAATGTTTTAATAAACTGAGATGAGCTTGACACATGTCCTACCCTCATTGGATGTGTCATGTCCGACCAATACAATCCATGGGTCAACTTGGGGACCCCATGGAGCCACTTTGTTTGGGAAATGACATAAATAACTTTTTATTAAATGTTAAAGTAAAAATGACAGAAACATGAGATGTTTTACTAAAACAATTTTTACATGGGGTTATACAAGTCATATTTTTTACTATAAATATTCATTATAAATATAAAAATATTTCCTACATCATGATATTTTTTTTATAATTTTTAGACATTAAATATATTAAATTATTTATGACATCATGATGATGCAACGATTACCTCATTAATAAAGGATTTAAATAAAATGAAAAGATAATTTAAAATCTAGGACATACACATGTCCAAAACCTATTATATGGGTATATTTAGAACCATTATCACCTCATCCTCGAATTATATCAATGTGGGACCTCTTAAATTCTAATATCATTTTAAAATAAAGTAACTTTTCTTTACTTTCCAAGAGTGCCCCTCCTCTCCTCTTATAAAAGGCCCCCACCTATACCTCTTTACCCACACTTCCAAAGCCTTTGTCTCAGCCAACCCCTGCCCATTTTGTCTCTCCACATACCTCTCTTACTCCTTGAAGCCTCACTTTGGGAATAAGTCTTACCAAGGAAGCCTTTGAGCTCAAACCAAAGGGAGTTACCCGATTTTAAGGTGATGTCTTCACTTGTGTTCTTTTGTTTTATTTTGCTTCCCCAACCCCCTAAACACTTTTTATTAATTTCTATTGTAACAACTCCAGTATCTTAAATATACAAGGATGTTTTTATAAGAATATTTCGAGCTACACTTACACACATCTTCATCTAATGGTTAAAGAACATATTGTTTCTGTGGTTGGCGAATTTCTGCCTCACGAAACGATGATTGTTCAATCTTATTTTAAACACCTTTAATGGTGGCCATTAAGATGTCACTCTATTTATATATGATATATAGTATGTTTATGTTTTCCTTATGCTTATTTATTTTTCATATGTGGTATACCTTTATGGTTTCCATTGTGGTTAAACACGATAATTTCATTTTAGGAAGTGCGGACTACCGCCCCCTCAAAGTGATGTGATTCGTTAATGCCACATGCGGGACGTATAAAGGATGGATTTAAAGTTATTATATATGATGTTATACTGGAATTATAATATACCTATATATCATTATTATTTATTTCCATTAATGTATGAGATAGAAATGAAAGTAGCGTTCATGCGTACGTACAGCTTACCGTCTCCATGAACGGTGCATTTCATTTCTTATCCCCAAATGTAATGTACTATTATAAGTACATATTTATAATGGATATATATAATGTATGTTACATATAAATGATGAATATAATTATGGAATTAAAATATACATACCTCCCATTTAGTTTTAATTCAATTAATATGACATAGAAATGAAAGTAGTGTTCATGCGTACGTACGGCTTACCGTCTCCATGAACGGTGCATTTCATTTCTTACCTCTAAATGATTATGTAATATTATAAATGCATTTATATACTGGATATATATGATATATATGATATCTAAGTCATGAGTATAACTCTGGATATAATGGATACATGAACAACTTGTAATTATAAAGAGCATATTTTTTACTCAAGTTCCAATGATCGTTAAAACGACCGTTAATAACTTAAATAATTACATAGTGTTCATGAAATGGTAATAAGTGATATGAAAGGAATAATGAACATGAAAAAGGATCTTAAGCAAGTAGAAATTAACTTAAGTTTATTATTCCGGAGGTTAAAGAATGATCGAGTAAAGACGGACCCGAGGTATGGGACTTCGTCTCAATCTCCTTTCATTGAGGCATATTTCGTTTTATAAAAAACTTTCTTTTATATGGTGTATAAACCCCTTTGACTTTTACTTTTATACAAAACAAGTCTTTTTATATGAAAATTTTTTCAAAATGACAAAAAGGAATGTTTCTTTTAACGTACGCGGTGACAACGACCTTTTCCGCCGCCGTGAGTATTATTTGGTATTTGGCTTCCTGAACACGCCATAATGTTTTTTTTTAAATTAAATAAATACCATATACTCTTTTATGTATTTTGGTATTGAAAATGGTTTTGAGAATGGATTTGTTGTGTCAATATATTTAAGTGATATATTGTGATCAAAGTGTGGAAATGTTTTCTTTCCATTATATTTGTTTTATGTCTTATGATTTTTTATAATGGTACTTAGACATTTGAGGGGTGGTTACGTGATAAACCATATGATGGGTGGTTCTGTGAATACCCGGATGGGTGGTTACATTATAACCTCTAATGCATTGGCTATGGAAGTCAGAAGTATGGCTATTCCATTAAGTATGTATGGATTTTGGCCGTATGGCTATTCCATTAAGTGATATGTGTGGAAGTCGACCGTATGGTTATTCCACTTAAGTATGTTTATGTCCCAAGTTACCTTTATATGTTATGTGTTCTTTATATGGGTTTTTTGGTAATCCTTTGGTAACAAAAGGGTATGTAATGATATTTTATTCAGTGAAGAGTTTTTACTACTTCTTGAAGGTGAAGGTATTACTTTGATAAAGTATACATGGTTTACTTGATGTTTGAAAAACTAACAGTTTTCATTCTTTGTGTATCCCTTACTGAGCTTTTTATGCTCACCCCAAGTTTTTTTTAAATTTTTTTCACAGGAATTAATCTGGAATAGGGTCAAGGATGGGATCAAGGGAAAGTCATGCTATATAAAACATGGAACTATACATGTTTCTTTTTAAGTGTTTTTTTTTATTCTATGGAAACTTAGTAGAAATGTCTATTTTGTAATCTTTTGAGATGTAACAGTTATGTCCTAATTCTCTAAAACTCAAAAACTAAAAAGATCCTCAATGTGAATTATTCATTAAATTCAATATTAAGTAATGTTTAAGGCCGGGTCCTTATATTTTTTGTTTTTTAGTTAAATAAAAATGTAAAATATTAAGAACGTCAAAATAGTTTTCGGGAAAATCCTATTTTTAAACAAAAAATTTATCTTATACTAAAATTCAACATAATAATGATTAAAATATAATAATACTAATTAAATAGAGATAACTAATATTATATTTAATATAAATATTATTAAATACATAATGAGACATTCATATTTCTTAATTAACCTTAAAAAATAAAATTGTATGAAAATTTTTATTTTCCACTAATAACCGGTAAATCAATATTTTCTGAAAACTCTGAACATTTCACACTATGGAAATTTTTATAATTTGATTTTTAAATTTAATTTAATTTTTATATATAAATTTTATTAATGTTCAAAAATATATTAATAATATTTTAGCACAGAAATGAATAAAAAAAATTGTTAATAAAAAATATTTTTTCTACGTGATATTACATGATTAAAAATCGACATATTATTTACTAGATATTTAATAGTAATTTTTATCAAGTAATAAATTTAAATATTTATATATTTCATAAAGTATTTAATAATATTAATTCCATTAAATTTGACGGCTATGTTATGACGTTTATATATATCATTATTAGTTTAAGCTCAGTAGTGCATGCTAAATATTCTATCTAACATAACTATCATAATTTAAAATTATAGAGAGTTATATCCTTCCCCCTTGAATAAATTCTTTTCTCATAATTTGAAATTGTAATTTCTATTCAATGTCTTGACATTTGATAAAAAGTACCTATTTCAGAAACTTAAATCATAAAATGGTTATAATAACTATCTCTCAAAAAGAGGGAAAGGGATACATGAAGGTCACCATATAACTAGGTTTCCCCAAATGATAACATTTGAAGAAATTATATATATAAAAATAGAATAAAATAACAAATAATTGTAGGGAGTGATATATATTCTTGATCATAACAAAGTGAATGATCAATATAATGTTAAGGATCTCAAAACCATAAATCAGTGAGGAGTTAAATGGCCATTAATTTATCATATATAATGGTGACATGATAAATTTTTTGTTTCAAGAAAATTTTAAAATATTTTATGAATTTATTTACCCTTTAAACAAATATAATAATGAAATATACGTAACGGGAATAATCTCATCCTATAATAAATTTCCACCACAAATGAATTTTTTTCTCCTAACTATGAGTATTCATGATGAAATGTGTTCCCTTTCCTACAACAAAAAAATATAATTATAAAAGATTAATTAATCATAAATAGATAATAATAAATTCCATCTTCATTTAGATATAGACAAAAATGGTTAGAACATGGTATTATAATACACAAAATGAGTAATACTTCAAATTATTAAATAATTCATTAATATCAAAAATACAGTAATAATAAAAAAGTATGTAACTAAATCAGTCCCAAATAAACTGAATGTTATATAGTGAATAAATATTAATTTATATCTCATACATTTCATCTTTTATTACCAAAATTATATCGATGCAATTTTGAATTAAATTTAATCAATTCTCCACGAAATCAACTATCAATACTACTATTATATAGATGATAAAACATGGGTTCAAAACTTTACCAAAATATCCAAGAACATATTAAAAATTAGTTATAAATAGGATAAAATTATTTCTAAAAGATTTTATGTAATTCTTCAAATTAAAAAAAATAATTACATGTACTATAAAAAAATTTAAATCCTCCTAATCTTCCATTAATCACATGATGACATCATCACTTAATACCTCAAAAGTGGTGTATTCTAATTGGAACTTATTACCAATTATAATCTTATAAAACAATGACGATATCTAATAAAATATAACATAACCAGATATCAGTATATCCAAATCAATAAATTTCTATAAAACCTCCATTGATACTAACTATAATATCCCCTAACCTGTACTCTCTAATTAGTGGATGAAAACATAATCATTACATTACAACCTTTAATACTAATGAAGGTGAACCAATTTTTTCCATTAAAAAAATATAAATTCAAAACTAAATATTGGATTACACATATTCTCATGGAACTTTTTGAATTATATTATTATATAATTTTGAAGAAATATTACATAAATAATACCCATGTCTTCATTCTCGGATTTATCTCACATAACATAGCAATTATTTTGTATTAATAAGTCATAATCATCATCTATATGAAACTGGTCTACAAAAAATTCATTCAATATAGTTCATGATTGACCAGGAAAAATGAAACATATTGTGATCATAAATGATTAGTAAGGTTAAGTATAGGTAGTAACAATTAAATTTCATAAAGAAGAATAAGAAAATCAAAATGGTATAAGGAAATTATAAATTTGAATGAGAATAATATAATAATTTTCATACCCATGAATACCCATATCATCAAACATGAAAACATGGAATATGGTATTCAAGAAGTTAAGAGTTTTAAAAATCAATAATCATGAGCCATGTTATATAAATCATGACCTAAGGAGACATTTATAATCATATAAAACATTATCAGAACTTGTTGGTATCATTAGTAAACATTTTCAAATCACTCCTACAAATGGAATAACCAATAAGGTCACCTTCTATCTATGAAGAACCCAATGAATAAGAGAGTTTCCATGGAGACACTAGTCCATGGGTTTTTAAATAACCACCCATTCATAGTTTATCAAGGAACCACCCAACCTTGGTAAATTTTATGTCCCTTATTTCATGGTTTATAACAGAACCTACCATAATCATAAACATTTTCCAAGAAACCACCATTACTATTTATAGAACTTGATTAACCTATGAAAATGACATGGGTTTCATAAAAGTATCTTTTAAACATGATGAAACTAGGTAAAATGAATATACTCCATGTTAATATCTTTAAAAAATTCTTAATCTATACATAGAAAGAATTGGTATGGTCAAATAATAGAATATCACAAGTGGATATTATGTAAACACAAGTGTTTCTAAAATGGAGGAATGTAAATAACATTAAATGATAATTAAAAACATTTTTTATGAAAATATCCTACTCATTTTTGGTAATATAAATAGATTTCATCATATATTGATAATCATTTTGAAAGATAATTTCGAATACTTCCTGATAAATATATCCATTCCTTTATGAAAATAGATAATTAACATAAAAACATTAAGGATATATTTTTCCTTTAAAATAACCAATGGAACATAAATATAAGTATTTAAAACAATTAATGACAATGAAGGTGGGTTACTATATTCATTCCCAATGAGTTTCAAACAATGATTAATTTAAAAAAATTATGGAATGTAAAAAAAGAATTTATGTTTAAAAAATATAGGAAGATTAATTTTAAAAAATTTCTAAAAGTAAAATTTTGGGTAAATTGTCTTTAAAAATTCATAGTAACACATTGTGAAAATTTTTTAGAAAACATTCATTTATGAAATAAAAATTCTAGATCTAAATAAAATATTTGATCAATATCACATAAAAATGATTTTGATAGTTTTTTTAATCAATAAGGGAGGAAATGGAAATTAAATATGTGAAAGACATTGAGAACTAGAGAATTATTAAAAAAAAGTGGTCTGAGAAAATAATATCATATTATTTCCTCTAAAAGAACCTTTCACATAAGTAATCATGAAATAATGGATATTGTAATATAAATCATTTTTAACATTTCAACTTATTCAATATTAATCCCCATAAATGAATAAAATCAAACGAGAAATAAAATATCATGCACATAATTGGTTTCTTGACAAAATATATTAAAGGGAAGTATATACATGTCACAAATTAATATAGGTTCATATTTATGTCTTACTGAAAAAAAAATTGATAATGCTAACCCTAAAAAATCATAATAGTGAATTTGAGAATTAATCAAAAAATAAATTATCATTATCAAATAAAAATAAAAATAATGTAATTGAAAATAAAATATAATATAATCAAATGTAATTAAACACATAATCCTGAAATTGTGATGACAAGTGAGATGTAATATAAACCAATGAAAGTAAACTGAGGTATAAAATTATTTACAACAAGGAAAATAACCTATCAATTAACATTGAATGAAATATTTAAAATAAAAACATAAAATACCATGATATATAATGGATAGACGTTATTTATTTTAAAAGTGTTAGTATATACACCACGTAATAAAAAATAGTTGTAAATATAGAATATTTATCATAGAAAAGTGACATAAGAAACTCATACCTCAATTTTAGACCTTTTATGTATATACTTCGATTCCTATATAATAATATAAATTAAATAATTTGATTCATTATAAATCTCATAAAAAAATTAATACCTTATAAATAAATTATTATATTTATTTATTTCAAATTATATATTTAAATATTTAATTCATTAATTCAATATTTGTTGTTTTGAGGGAATTTGGTTCATTATTCCCTAATGGGGTCAGTGTGTTGACAATGGGGAAAAAGGTAATTATTTCAACATTTATAGAATAATAAAAATAATTTCACAATTATAATATTTTTTCTACATAATTACATTTAAAACCAATCAAGATATTTTTATGATAAATTAACAACACTATGATATTAGAAATGGTAGCCCATACATACGAATGAGTAACATTTCTATTTTTCAATAATCATTTTGGAAAGAGGTTAAGTATTTTTTTATATTTCAATAATTATAATATTATCATATTATTTAATTAAATAATCTTGTATATATATATTATCCATGTTATTAATTTATTAAAAAATAATCACATAACTTTATAGAGGCACTAGTAAAAATATACACACATACAACGTTATCATTTTTTAGTATAAGAATGAAAATGCTATGTTATATTTTGAGAAAGATTAATATGTCATAAATATGATAATTATATCTTGTATATCACATATATTTATTGTCACTATCATTATTAACATTCTTGTAAAGAGTTTGGAAAAAATTATTCACATGGCGTCATGAGGTAGTTGGCTATTGTTCACACGACCGATATTATCTTATCCCCAACAGAATGAAAATTAAAAAGGTATATATTTATTCAAAACATTAAAATTATATTTATATTAAAATTATTATATATATATATATATAATTTCAATACATAATTATAACATGTATTGAGAGTCGATTATGGAAAATGAATGACATCTATTCATGAGGCGATAGTCTGTCGTACATAAAAAATATTTATTTTGTAACCCTTTTGGTGTGAGAAAGATATAGATATAGTTTTATAAATTAAATTAATAATGTTAAATTATATTTTGGATACCTTTTTTATAAAATAATATTAATTGAAAAATATTTTACGGAGGTGGAAGACGAAATAAAATAAAAAATCTCGGTTAAGCTTGGTATATCTTTTTTAGAAAACATCCTTAGGTCTGAACTAAAATCCATTATATGATAGATTTTTAATAAAACTATGAATTCCAGGATCTAGGGATGTAATTAAGGGATATATTTTCGATGTTATTTCAAATTAAATACTAATTCATGGTATGATTGGGATTAGAGAGTGGTGGCCTTTTATGATTGAGGTGAGTGGCACACATGTAATGTTTTAAAGGAAAAAGGTGTAACACACATTTTTAAGATCAAAAAAAGTACAAAAATGGAAAATTATACATAATTAGATATTATAATTTGTCTATATGGAAATAAAATTTATTTTCGAAAAATTATCAGGTCATTCTAACCATTATCATTTTAATTTTTTCCATAGTGAAATCGTTTTTAACATTAACTTTGATAATTAATTTTTACTATTTCAATAATTAATTATGGTAAAAAATTATGTTTACATTATTCAATAATATATATAATTTTGACTGAAAATATATATTGTATTTTAAAAAATTCAATCAACATATATATAATTTTTTATTTTAAAATTAAACCCATATTCACGATGGTCTACAAGGTTTTCAAGAAGGTTATGTTTCAAAAAAAGATAATATTATATTGAATATTCAAAAATTTAAAATAATTATATTATTTTAAATAAATATATAATAGAATATAATATATTAATTAAATTTAAATCCTTTCCCATTCGGTATTGAAATTAATTAAGAAGGGGAAATATTATTATCTTTAAAATGGATTTTTGAAGAAACAAATATTAAAATCAAGAAGGAAAAATATACTAAAATACAATCTAAAGATGATCAAAATTTAATTAAGTGTATTATATATTAATTAATAATTCATTTTTTACTTGAAACTATATTCAAAACAAAATGGTACTTTTAAATTTCTTTGTTTTTTGATAATAAATAATAGATTTAAAAAATCATCATTTTCACTATTCATGAGAAACTTTATTTTTCACAAAAAATATAAAAATTTGATAATATTTTATCTTTGATATGATGATTTTAAAATAATTTTAATCATATAAAATTATTTTTTTATATTTTACAAAAAAAATTTATTATATTTTCTCATAAAAATCAATAGTAATCCTTTTTGAAGAAAAAATAATTATTAAGAGAGAAAATACATTAATAAAAATTGATTATTAATTTTATAGGAAGATATATACTATTTATATTTAGTTATAAATTTATATAAATATATATATATATATTCTATGTTTTTTAACAAATTTCATACCCAACATTTTAATGGGATTGTTATAAAGGTTATATATTTCATTGATCGTGTATACTCGGTGTTTTTTGAAAAATTAACTATTGGATATAATGCCATCATTTTAAATAGTGATTTGTAACATTTCACTAGGCAGATTTTAAGATGAAACTAAAAAATTATTTATAAATAACACATATGTAATAAATATGCATTAAAATATTTTTTTAATACTAAAAAATTAGTCATGGAGCTCTCATGCATGAAAGAGACGGTTGATGGTGTAGCTAATATCATATTCAATGAAATTCTCAACTCATGTAAGGCTACAGTCCCCTCAAAAAATTATTTGTGTTAAAAAAATTGTAGATTTACTAATGTATTTTTGTCACTTCAATAAACATGTTGTGTATCTAATAAATAAATTTTTTCAATTTAATGGAAAAAATATGAATTTAAAAAGTAGGGTAACATTCACTCTCTAAAAATTTTTAATGGTCAAGAGCCAAAACAATCATCAATGATTATTTATCCCATCTAAACAAAAATGTCAAAAAATATTTGAGTTTAATAGAATGTGTCTAAGTTCATGATATTTTAAATGGATCAAAATACTCCTCAATCCTGTCTATTTATCATGTCATATGATTACAAAATAGATAAAGATATAAATAGAAAAGATATAGAAAATATCACTACAATAATAACGAACATATTCCATTATTTAGTGTCTCTAAAGTTCACATTGATTCAGAAATTAATTATAATTGAATTTATATAAATGTATGAGGTTTCCATCTCAATAAAAAGAAATCAATTAATAGGCCTATAAATAGATTTAACGATGTAAATAATGAAATTAAATTTTTTGAAATTGTAGAATTCATGAAATATAATAGACACTTTGGGATATTTTTAGAGCACTAATACAGTTAATTTTGACTAAAAAATATTTTTGGGAAATGTAAATAATATAAAATATATCTAAAAATTAATTCCTAGATGTATTCAAGATATATGACTAATGTTATAATAGAGAAACTAAAACATCCATTTAAAATGAAATTTTTTGTGAAAGAAAAAACATAAAGCATGTTCCAACCGAAAGTGATAACATTTACAGATTCAAATTGACAATGTCCCAGTTGAATAAACTTTTGATTATATTTTTATATTTCCTGTTAAATGTAAATTATAAAATTTTAAGAACAATTGTTTAATATAGATAAATTTAGTGAGATAAAAAAACTGATTTTCAGAAATATGATTCACATAGAATATTTCAAGGGATTGTAATATATAAAATAAAATAAAATACAAACAATAAATGATAAACTCCCAACAATACTAATCCCAAAAGACAACTAAACCTCTATTTAATAAATAAATGAGGAGACCAAAACCTACATGCCAAAATATGGGGGAAAATTAAATTTTTTAATAATTATATTTCATAAATTTAATGGTAGACCAAGATAATCATATAATTATTTTAAATAAATTATTTATTTTAAATATTGCATCTAATAGATAATCAATTGATCCTATGAAGTGAAGGATTATTGTCTTTTAGGATCTTTTATATAAAAAACATATTTTAAAATACTTTTGAACATTTATTTATAATTCAACCATACCACAACATAATATAAACATCTCATATATTATACTCATCTTAAAAACATGTGAAAATGGGATATTAAAAAATATTGATATTAGATTCTCGGTAAGGGTAAACATTAGATGTCATAATCAAAGGCCAAATGTGAGCATAAAAACATGTTGTTATGAGAACATATCCTGGGTCCATGACTATAACATTAGGATATCATACCAAAATAGACATGTTTCATAAGTCATAAATTAAGTATATCAGCATATGAGAAGAGATAATGCATCATAATAGGAGTATGACACAAAAAGTACGATTGTGGAATAGATATAAGAATATAAAAATTAACATAGTGGATAGAGAATCACATTCCTTCCCCATTTACATATTAGGTAATGAATCACTTTATGGCCTCCCATTTTTATCTCATAAGAGATTATACCTTACCCAATTAAATGGAGGGATATAAAATTTTGGTCCCACACATTACATAATAACCACCACAAATATGTGTTCCATAAGAAAATGAAAACATTCATCATCCAAACATCACTTAATTAACGAAAGTAATATAAATGGGTTACATAAAAACATTTAAGGAATATTTTAAAATCCATTGATATAAATAATGTCGACGATATCATTAAAATATATCATTTTTATAGAATTGATAACACAAAAGGATATTGACATATATGAAAAAACCTATATGAATATAGGATTGGTCTTTGAAAAATAATTATATGTGACCCTTTTTCTTTCCAAATATTTTTGAAATAAATTCATTTAAAAATTCTTTTATAAAATGGAACTAATTTTCATAATGAGCAATAATCGTAATAGAAAATTGATTTCCTCAAACAAAAATAATTAAAAATATTTTAAAAATCAACTCAGATGGAAAATTTTAAAATATAACGTTAAATAGTAGTTAAATAGTGAAAATAAATATTTGGAAAAGTCCTTAATAAATTAATTATTCTTTGATAATAGAATCCATGAAATCATTTAATGAATATTTTTATAGAGGAGGAATATTCTTGACTAAAAAAATATGTGGGGTTAATTTCACATACAAGCTTCAGATTAGGTAAATTATTTAACAATGATAAATTGAATTTCGAGAAAATATGTTAAATATCAATAGTAAACATAGGATAATAAAATAATTGTCTTCCTATAGATAAATTTGACAAAATTTTTTCCTATACGTACACTATTCATTATAATATCTATTTCAAAATTTTATTTTAATGAAACTCTTACTATTTAATATTGAATTCCATGAAAGTATTATAATATTTTATATTATAAAAATCATTTTAATAAAATATTTTATAACCATGTTCAAATATTTTATGATTTAAAATATTTAATAATAATCATTCACTACACCTTCAATATCTAGTTGATTTTTATTTACATCGTTGAATATTAATTTTTTCAATTATTTTGCATATGTTTTAAAATGGTGACATTGAACCAAATTAATTGATAATAAAATAATTATACATATGTTATAAATGATATTTAAATCAATTTTTTAATTATTTATATATAACTATTTTTATTTTATGGAAATTATGTTCATAGTTTGTGATAATGAAATCCTTGATGAACTAATTTTTTTCATTGTACTAATATCAATGAATTACCTTATAATGGTAATTAATTTTTGATTTATTGATATATAAACATTTTCATGACTTATATTACTCAATAATATAATATAAATTAATTAAATTATATTTTATAATAATTCATTTATCATAATTATCAAAAAAAATGATGTTGTCTATCCGTGGAGGTGGTAATCTGCTTGTATTTTTTTGTAAAGGTTGGGGTCGAAGCCTCACTTTTATTATTAAATCAAAGAAAATACCTCTTTTAACTGGGTAGAGGGAAACCCATTACATTGACCGAAGGCCTAGTGGGATTGTATCCCATTACATAGCCCATAGGCCCAAATTCTAAGGCCAATTCGCATTCTGTGAATAGTAACCTGCTTCTACAGTACCGCACAGTATCGCCGCCACTACAATGCCCTGCCTCCGCTACAGTGCCCGCTGATTAACAGTGTAGTCTCTACTACAGTACTGCTATAGTACTCCTACAGTAACCTGTGCCCCATGGGTTTTGGACCCCCACTTTCCATGTAGTATTACAGGGTGCTTACCACTAAGAATAGGTGATGGTTTCATTTTACTATGAACATAACAAAGGTAGGAGTTTCATTAACATTTCATAATATATATAAAGTTGAAAAAATCAAATTTATTCATTAAATATCCATTTTGAACCATCCATGTATGGTGGTGATGAAAAAACATGTCTCTCAATGGAGGTGATAGTATGAAAATATGCCAAAATGAATTATTTTTATTTCTAATCGAAAAGGGAAATCTACAAGATAATTATTACATTAAAATATTAATATTAAATATTCTAAAAAAAATATTCCATTATATTAAATATTGAGAATTATATTTCAATCTGACAAATATTAAATAAAAGAAGTTGGGGAGTGATTAATACTCATGTATATAGCTGGGGGATTCCCTTAGAGGACATTTTAAATGGAGGACATAGGACAATGTTATGTGACTATAGGGTTATGATCTTTAATAAGGACACTAGGGGAAGTAATAATCATATATTTCATTTATAAATTAAAATATTTACTGTTTCCTTTGATCAGAGGTGGGAGGACACTTTTATAGGTGAATGGAATTATATTTTTTAAAATATAACTACCTAAAATAAAGAGAGCATAAGTTTCAATATAAAAATATATTAAAAAGATGAAAATAATGAATTTTAAATAAGCGTTAGTAAATGCACTCCTAAAACACTAATTTAGTAAAATTTTCAAAAAAAATATTTTTCCTTTATTTGAAGATTTTTTATATTAATTTACCTTTATTATGGTAAATCCATTATTAACCCTAGTAACAAATTATTAAAACCAAAAATTAAAATTATCATTTTTATAAAATTTATATTTATAATTAAAATTATATATATGATTTCATAAACTTAGATTACTAAAATTTGTAAAAATTAATTTAAAAATAATTAGTATATAACCCATAAAAGTGTTTTAGAGAAAAATATTACACGAGTTCTAAAATAGACAAAATATTTTTTTAATTAATAATAATATTATTAATTGTATAATTTTACTTATAGAATAAATAATTTTTCCAATAAAAAGGTTTCTTAGGCTTTATGTTAATCTTATAACCTAATGGATTCATAATAGTCACACTATTTCAAAAAAGAATATTTTAAATTATTCTCTAAAAAATAAATATTTTCAGAAAAATAATATAAAAATTTATAAGAAAATTCATTTATTAAGAATACGCACATTTAAATAATTTTTTATAATAAATATTTTAAAATCTACGAATTTATATTTTAAATTAAATAGTACAATATAATAAATTCTATTTTTATACGAAATTTCACTTTTTAATTTCTTAAGAATTCTTATTCTTGTTTCCTACTAATTTTCATTTAAATTTGGTTCGATATATCATTGACATCCAGAATATAGTTTTTCATCATGATATACAGTTACATGATTTTATGCATAATTTAACATAATATATAAACCAAGTATCATAAAATCTACAGTCTTCTAATGATTTGTAGATAATTAAAAGGCATGAAACCAAAATAAAGACTTGTTTTATTTACACTCCATAATGATCTCATAAAATCATTTGATATCTTACATATTCAAAGTATAATCTAGGGAATTAATGAAGAAAGGGATGATATGAAAATAAGAGTAAGGGAATTAAGCTAGAAATAAAGTGCAACACGTGATTTAGAAAGAATAAATTACTGAAATAAAAAAGGAATGAAACATGAGTAAACATATTGAATAAAATCATATATATCATGGGATAATTTAATAATGGATACATAGGACACTAGAAGAAACATAAAAAAATTAACTAAACATTAGTTAATGATAACTAACAAGACTGTATCACATGGTTGACAATGTCTCGTAAATGAATTAGGTTTATTCCCTATCCCAAATTGACATCTCAAAAGGCTAAAAATTTCCCAATGAAGTAGAGAATTTTTTTGGATTTCCCATTCTTAAATTTTCATGAATACTTGTTACATATGAATAATTTAGCATAAGGGAAAAACATATGGGTTATCCATCGAAATAAATTGGTATCATAATCATGTCATAAGGCATAACCAAATGGAATATCATAATGGTGTACTATAAAGAATGGATTTAAATCATACTTGGATATTATTAAGGGAACATATTCATAGATAATGATAAATTATTTCCAAATGAAGTGAAATGGTGGTAAAACAGTGTTTAAATAATATGATAAATGATCCACTTTAGTGTTGTATAAGATAAATATATGAAATTTTATTTAATGTTAAAAAACGCATAATTGATTGCATAAAACATGAAATAATATTATATATTTTATCATGATAAAAATAGTGATTTTAGAAAAAAAAAATATGGGACACATAATTGATTATAGAGTGTACATGAAAATAGGTAAGAAATTGGGATCATCCCTTTAATCGGTTTTGGTTATCTGGAAGAGTTGAAAAGGGAAACTAATAAAAACATGTAAATAAATTTATGAGAAAGAAAAATTATGAAAAATATATAGTTTTTGAAACATTCAATAAGAATTTTATATTGTTAAATAAGAATAATTAAAAATTACATTGAGTAAATAGAGAGAAAGTGTTATCCGAATGGAAAATGGAAGTTCAGAGAGAATCCCTTAACTTATGTTCTATATGATGATATACGTGAACATAATGTCCTAGAAAATCAAATCATATCAATTAACAAAATAATTCATAACCTAATAAACATATATCTGATTTATTTTATTATTTAATTGTTTAATTTTTTCTATTTTAATGAGTTATATAATTTAATTTTATCATTTTGGGAGTATTCATTTCATATATTCACGGTTGGTTCACTTGTGTATAACTATTTAATTTCTAGTAAAATTGGAATAATTATATATAATTGAAATTATATTAATTTAATTAATTTCAAAAAATTTAAATTTTCCCATATATCAATTTTTTAACATGATTATGATTCACTAGATAAAACTTTGCCGAAAATTATTCGTTTATTTTGGTAGTTTTTACGACCATCAAAAAATAGTATTATTTTATTTAATATTATGTTAATATACTAGGTCAATAACCTGAAATAATTTTTAATACACATATTATAATATTTTTTAATTAAAAATTGTTTTATAACTGGCCTCGAAAGTAGTAATGAATAATGAAAACTCATCATCCACAAAGTTGATAAATCTACACCCCATGGATGACGTTTTCATTTTTTGAAAAAAAATGAGATGAGAAGGGATTTTAAGAAGGATATTACATTAAAATAATATAATTATAGTTCATTTTTGATACTCTTGTTTTCAAGTATATTTGGGTAGGGATGGTTGGGGGAGGACATGAAAATAAAAGAAAATAAAAGATAAATAAAGAGGTTTTTTCCTAATGAATATCCTCTCCTTGAGAACCTCCTTAAGGCAATTAAAAATGAAATTTTAATAAGAACTAAAATACTAGTATGTGGGTAATTTTTTTATGAGTAATTGGTTATAATTTAAACAAGATTCAAGGATTTGGAGGTGTGATGAAAATAAGTCACGAGGGGTGGTATTTATAAAGGGAGGGGTTTTTTGATTATTTTATTTATTAGCTTATTATTTTGGATCCAGAATTTCAATAGTGTTAATTCCTATTATAATTATAGTATTAAGTTCAGATTAGTTTAATCTAATGGTTTCTTACATCATCCATGACTCAAAAATTCATGTATTTCACTTGAAATTTTAAAAACCCTAAATTACCATATTTCACTATCCACCAAAATTTTAACTATTGTAGAAAAATGAAAAAAAATCATCTTAACACTTTTTTGATATGTAGAGTACAAAAATGTACTCCATTTATTAAAAAAAATTCTAAATAGGATGAATTTTTTTAATTAAAATCACCATTTATTCTAAAATATTGATATTAATATTATAACCAATTTTATGAAATATTGAAAAATTAATTAAGGTCTCATAAAATATTATTATAATCATAATACCAAAAAATATTTATTTATTTATAAAATTTATTAATATAATTATTATTTTCAATCATTATATTAGTTATATAACTGAAAATAAACACTTACATCGCCCAAAAATACCAACACTTAATTTATCATTTTTATAACATTTATTTTTGTATTTCATAATATAAATATATCATATTTTCATTTATAAGATACATAAATTTTATTTATAATTTCATATGTTAGTTTACAATTCTATTGATCATATTACTTTTCCTAATGGTAATATTACTATTCGAATGGTTGGGTTACTATTCCATCAGTATTGGTTTCATAATATCTTTAATTAACACTTATATAAATCTTAATTTATGAGAATAATATTTTTATTATGTTCTCTAGGTGATTTATTTGTTTCATACTATATAAAATAAATATAAAAAGGGATGATTAATTGATAAAAAATTCTGGGTCGTTAGAGAAAACCACCATCACATATGGTGAATTTGGAAGACACTAGCGAAGTATTCCCACAGACTCTTCATATGTAAGAATAATCTATGAACCTCCATGCAACCGCAAAAAATATCAACTTAATGATATGATGTTCACTATTAAGAAATTTTATACACAGATTTCATAACTCACAAAAAAAAAAATTTTATATATTAACCATGCCAAGACTCAACCCTACACAATGCGACACACCAGATCGGATAACAACCCTCACATCTAGTTAACCCTTCAGGACATAGTATATAATCCAATCCCAAAAAACCTCTCCCCATATTATATTTAAGTACCCACTCCATCTTTATCCTTGTAATGTTTTCTGGACCCCTCAAAATCCCAAAACAAACAATTTAATGATCTGGTATATTTTGGGTCATCCGAATAAATTTTAATGTTTTTGGAAAAAATAAATTCTACGTTCCTTTAAAAAAGATATATTTTTAAATCATCAAAAAAACAATACATTCCTACCAATTAATAATAATTATAATATTAATAATCAATTAAATATCCCATTTAAAAATTCATTTCTGTAATAAAATTTGATATACAATTCCAAAAAAATTATAGTTATTTTAAACCTTCAAAATAATAATTTAAATGAATTTAAAAAACACTCTATAAATTTTATAGCATTTTTATGGGATGATATAAACAATGTATTTTAATTTCATAAAAATAAAATTTTAATATCAGTAAATAATTATTCAATATTAAATTAAATTAAAAAATATCTATGCATTAAAAGATGAATTATCATAAAATAAATAGATTCAAAAATTATTTTTTTTATACATACAACAAATATAATTACATTTTAATAATTACCATGTAATAAAAAAAATTCAAACCATTAAAAAATAAAATATTCATATTTTTAAGTGCTTGGTATAACACCTATTTATTAAATGACATAACAAGAGTGAATGAAATTGATAAGTATTGACATGGAGAAACTACCCATATCAATGAAAACCAATCAAAGGAAATTATTCTATCATATATTATCCATAATATTTTTTTCCTCAAGGCATATTTCATTTCAATTAATTCTACTCTACCAATATCCTTGACATATAGGATATTGGACACTCCTCCACGTCTTTACATGATGCATGTGACATTTAATGTCAATCCCTTATAATTATATTACCCCATCATTTAGTGGAAATTCCCCCATCATTGAAGGGTTAGTAACCAAAGTGTGTTCATTGTATTAGACTGTAGCGGTCTTCACTTCACCAAAAAATTCCTTTGATTATTACTCATTAGATTCCAATGTTAACTAATCTTCACCCTGTTTCACCACATTAAAAGAATCAAGCCCACCAAATATCTTATGACTATACACCAACACATTTCTTGGCACTTCCTATGTAACAATCCCATATTTATGTGAATGGTCACCTAAAATTTCAGCTAGGATGTATTCGACATGTTGATTAATATGAATCATATTTATTATTATTATATTACAAGTAAATTTTTTGATATTAATGATAACATATTGCTTCAAAAAATTACACCTTAATGAAATTTGTGGTTACATTTTAGAAAAATAAAAAAAATTATTTCAATTTTATTTAAAATTTTATTATAAAATATATTTTTTATCAATAATTTTTTTAACAATCCCAAATTATTTTTTATAAAATTAATATTAAATCCTTTTCAATAATTCAAAATATATTGTATAACTTAAAATGAGAAAATATAATTTTTATTCTATTAAAATATTTTTTTGTGGTTGCACAAATTTTTTTATACCTCTAAATTATGTTTTTAAAGTTTGTAAAAGTTTCATAAGAATACTTGGAGGTGTATTGAAGAAAATATATAGTTTTGGGCCAATAAAGTTAAACACATCCTTTTATTTTCTTTATTATGTTTTGGGCGGGTTCTAGTATAGCTCATAATCATATTGTAATAATGATGGATTATATATTTTTCATGTATAGTGATTTTAAGATGGTTTCCAATATTTTGGAGGGGCTATGCATCATGATCGGTATCTATGACATGGTATTTTCGTTTTTGGTGGGTGTTCTTCAGGTTTAAATCCATGTATTCTACTTAGAGTGTTTAAATTCTTGTTTTGGATGTTATAGTGTAACACCACTTATTCAATAGAGTTATACATAGTGGATGCTTCATGGATCATAACAAGAACCATATATATATATATATTTATATCATTGAGTCATGGTGCATTGAAGATTAAATTATGTATTGGAATAAAAAACCATAGTGCATACCAATATACCATTTTGGAGGTTAAATCCATTTTTATTTAAAGAAACTATCATTAATTAATTTAGTTATGTGGATATTTTAAGGCTATACATCACCTATCTGGGTAAACCAACTTCCCTTAAGACATGTTCATCTTCTCACCATGTAGTGGTAAGGTAATTAAATTTTTATTTAAAATATGGTTGTTTAATTTCCCATATCTAGTTCAATTTTTCTGCTTCCAAACCTAGGAATCCATCAACATGATTTTATTTTTCATGTGCATTGTTATTCATTCCTTGGTGATTTTTAATCCTTTTCCTTACAATATAAATCTATTTTTATACATGGTGACATTATATTCAAATTATATGAATTATTTTATATTTCTTATACTCTAATATGCTAAGGTAGAGTCTTACATTTTGTTATATAAGAGTTCATCCATGATCTTAGTGGATGATGTTCTGTCATGGGGTTTTCTTAGTTTCATATGTGATCGGTCTTGATTAATAATTTCTTTTCCTCTCTTATTTACCTTTTTATTATGTTTTTTATTCAAGGTTCATGAATATAATATTTATTAATTTTATAACTATAGAATTAACATAGTTTTATTGAATTCGGGTAAGAATTTTAGATTGTATTAAAGAATATAATAATATATACATAAATAAATAAATGAGAAAAAGGGAAGGTGTGCATTGATAATTTCCACTAGATTTATGTTTTTTTGGTTTTGTATGATCTAATCCCTGTATAATATTAATGTATTTAAATATGATTTATTTCACTAAAAGATAAAATTATGGTAATAAGATAAAGTGAAATATTGGAATTATAGTTATTATGATTAATTAAATTTTTATGTTGATCTAGTCCAGAAAATGGTATATTTTTTAAGTGTAAAATTTTATTATTCTTTTATATATTTTAGTGTTTTTTATTCTTGTTTTATTTCTATAGATGTGGTTTTGTGGCCCAACTCTGGTTAGCCAAATGTGGTAAAGGATGAGGCTACAGTTGGGATGTTATTATTCTTTAATTATCGAGGTTGATAAGGAAATTTATGGTAATTATCCAAAAATATAATATAATTTAAATCTAATGAAAAATATTGTGATGGGAAATGGAATGGGATATATTGAGCTAACGAATTACTAGGATTAACGAAACAATGTAGTGGTTATCTAAATGCGTTATTAAAATATAAATATTGAATTTATTTGGGTTATATTAAATTTTAATGGATTTATATTATATTTTTAATTTAATATAATTGGGTTAATACATATATAATTTGGTTGTGACAATAAAATAGAAACTATGATTCATTTTATTATATTATTTGTTGTGGTGTTCAAACGTGGTAGTAATTGTTGATGTGTAGTGGAAATGGATGTTTTTTGTGATTTTTTTATAATAATTGGCATTGGTATTGTATTTTTTATTATATATTTTCATTAAGGTTTCATTTTTATGTATACACCACCGTAATATTTTGGTAAAGCAGTTGATGACTATATAACAAATTGGGTTTCCAATATACCTCAAACACCAACATATGGGTGATTCATATTGTAGACTACACCCTCATCTTCTCTCATTATTATATATATTAATGTTTATATAATTTAATGTAGTTATATTACAAGATTATATTATAGTGTATTTTTAATTTGATTAGATTCAGTTATGATGTGGATATATGATTTAAACATTCATGAGGAGGTGGTAAATTGGTTAAAATCCTTAAAATGATTCCCTATTATGATATGGAATTTGAGGTTATGAAATTCTAAATTTTGTAATGTTGGTGTGGTATGTGGCTATGGTATTTTGTATAATATTTTTTTCTTTAATTATAGTATCTAGTTTGGTATTTGTTGATATGAAAGGGATAATAGATAGAAAAAACACTGTTTTGGGATAAAGATGGATAATTCAGTGCAAAATTCGGTGGTAGGTGAGTTACCTTAAATATTTTCAATATTAGTATATTACTATCATATATATAGACTTAGGGAGTGACAGATGGTGATGTTTTCTAAATTTTGAGTCACTGACATAGAAGTGTCTCTGTATGATTTTCATTTTATAAAACTTATTCTTGTATGATATTTAATGTACTATTTTATTATGGTAAATATTATTTGATGGATTTTAATATTGGGTTTATTTTGTGTTCAATGGAAGATAATGACTAATTAATTCCATGAAGTATTTTTATATCATGCATTCTAGTCCTCAAATAAGGATATATAGGGGGTGGGATTTAGGAGTCACATGTGACATCACTACTAACCTAGGAAGGGTTATAACCAAGATATGTCAATACTTAGTGTAATTAAGGTGATCTTTTTTTCTAAAGAATAACTTTGGATTTAGGTACAAGAGATGTTCTCATATGATTTTTTTTGGAATACAGATCACTAGAACATAAAATATTATGTAATTCACGAAATCATGAAAGTGATGTTGATTGGAATTTATGATCCAAAACTAGTTCCTTACAGCCTATTAAAAGTATTTATAAAACAGTGTCTTCATGTGAGGTTGAGTCTAGATATTTTAAATTCATCATGCATTGTTGTATATATGTTTATAATGAGTGTTTATAGGAAATTAAAAGGAAATAAAAGTCCATTAATTGGAATTCAAATTCCTAGGCATATTAGGTTAAGAAACATACTTTGTTAAATTTAAGGAGGGTTGATCTTGAGCAGAATGATTCTTCAATGAAGGTACTTTGTTATTTTTTGTGTCAAATATTACCAATGTATATGAGGTTAGGTTATGTTTCAGTGATAGTGTGGTGGATAGAGGAGGTTGAGATTATGTAAGTGTTAATAATTTTATGGTCTAATAATTATATTCCATTAACTATTTTCTTATTTTAAAGTAATTTTTATTAGTGAAGGTTTCCCTTTCTCAGTAATATTTTTTTTCATAGATGATGTGGTATATTTTATATTTTGTGTTACATATTATTTTTTTTATTTATTTAAATGGGTAAAATTGTGGTAGGAGTTTATTTCCCATTCACATATGGCCTTTAGTATAAGAGAGTTCGATGTTTGATCCATGATCATTCATCCTTATAATCTGACTATCCTTGACGAGTATAATGATGTGGAATGAAACATCATAGAGGTTTAGTAACTATATATTTAGTATCATTTTATTCATCTCATGTTCCAAATTTATCATGAAATGATTTAATTGATGATTTTATAATGAATATTGTGTAGATAAGTTCAACTTAGGAGGAGAGTTATCAAATTTCTCGATATTTTTGGTTTCAATTAGTATGAATTCTACCACAAATCCAATCTCCCATTTCAATGGAGATAAAATTTAAGGGAACTCAATCGAGATCTATGTGTTATTTTTATATGATTTAAAATGATAAAACTATTATCAATTTATCTATCCCTTAACTCTTTAAATTGATATGATGTTAGTAGTATGTTTAAGTGAAAATGCTACCATAGTTTCCTTATAAGATATATCAATTGTTGAAAAGGTGTCTCTAATATTTTAGATGGCTCGGAGGTGATAGAGGAAAAATATTCAACCCTATGTTATGAATTATAAGAAATTTATTAGAACTAATTTTTTATGAGGGGGTGGAATTTATTAGGTGTTTTTTGATAATGTAGAAATGTATGACTGGAGGTATGTAATAGAGTTTCTTGTTCTAATAGGGAATCAATTTATTTTAGGTACCCTATATTTTTATTGTAGTTTTCATTATGATTAATCTTACTTATTTTAATTACACTCTTTCATTATTATTGATATTGTCTATTAATTTGGACTCAATGTGGAAATACATCTAGTTCCCTTGGTGTTTAAAATGCTTGTTGGATATCAATCTAGTTAATTTATGATGTGTTAGGTATCTGTGGTGTTTATGGGGTATCATTAGTCATTTAATGAGTTATTATTATAATAAATAGAGAAATATAATATCCCCATCGGATAGGATTAATATTGTTTTTTCATTATTGATTTATTTTATAAGAATTTGTTTCTATTATTTTTTATGAGAGTGTATAAATTTGTTTGTGAAAAGAACTATTTAATGAATCATAAATTCTTGCTGCCTATTTATCCATAGTTCTCTATTTTGATTTTTTTCCATTGAAAGGTTAAGTAGTGTTTCAATGTATTGTCAAATAATTATGTTATGTCTTTCCTAAATAGATTATAAATCTACCACATAATCTGATAATTAAATTAGAATATAATTACATCATCATGTATCCTTTATTTCCAAGGATCATAATTGGATGAAATATTCAAAATTATAATATTTTTAAATTCAAATCTATTATCTATAATGAATTGGTTTAATCTTATCAATTATATCTCTACAGGGTTCTTTAGTGTTGTTTGAAAAGAATAATTATGTTTGTATAAGGCCGCATATAGGCTATAAATGTGTGAACCAAGTGATGGTAATGGACCATTATACCCTCCGAGTGATTTATGAATTGTTCGATAAGGTAAGGAGATATTATTTGTTTTTTAGGATTAATACAAGGATGGGATATCATTAGATATTAGTGAAGGAGGAATACATTATATTGGAGACCATCATGTTCCATTCGTAGACACATTGAGTTCATGTTTATGCTTTTCATTGTCATGAATATTGATCTATTTTTATAGGATTAATGAATATTATGTTGTTGTATCATTTAAATCATTTATGATTCTACTCTTTGAATATTGCCTCATGAATTTTATATAATATGTAGATCATGATGAGGATTTTGGAATCATCTTAGAGGTTCAATAATGTCATTAACTCTTTATAATGTTATCTATGTGTAATCTGTGGTTATAATAGGTAATGTTCTTTGGGAATGTTACCTCTAAAAACTGTTTGATTGTTATTTTTACAATGATTGAGGATTAGTTTTCTTTAGATATACTCTAAAACACAATGGAGGTTTAGTATTTACATTGACATATTAATTGTTATAGAACAGTCATTTTTAATATTCTCATCTTATTGACCCTTTTTCATCAATGAGAAATAAGGTTTAATATTTTTTATTGACTATTTTATGATTGGTATTGTTTGAGTATCAGAAAGAGAATCATATCAACTCTATTTTTATTCATTTATTTGAAGAGAGTATTAAATTCAAGGTGTATTTTGAAGGTTCTTATGATGGTATTAACTAAATTTTATGATAATAGTTGGAGTTTTTCACTTATGGGTGTCATAAATTATATCCTAAAATGAAAAATAATACAACACATGAAATTGATTATATAGTAGTGTTTCTTTCTCTAAATATATGTAATATTTTTTTATTAGAAAACATTATGGAATATATTCATCATATGGGCCTATAATAAATCTTCACATATATGAATTTTAATTTTAATCAAAGGATATGGGTCATGTTTTTTCAATATTTTGATTTTGAAATCATTTATATTCTCAAAAAATTAAATTTTGTATTTAATAATATATTTATGATTTTGTTTAGATATTTGACAAGAGGATTTAGATAAATGGATATGAATGGAGTTAAATAATTCATTTCATCTATATATTTAGGAATTTAACATTGGTGTTTAACTATATTAAATAAGATTTCCTTTTTCCTTTTTTAAATATATGGATCAGCCATGGTTTAACAATAAATTGGTATGGGTGAAGAGTTATCATGTAATCTTTTGAGGGACTCTATAGGGATAGTTGGAAAATGATCAACATGAAATGATTTTAAATAGAATCTATTTGTTCCCAATGTTATAAGAAAGTTGGTCCTTTTTGGGTTTCATAGATGAACCATAACAGTGACTCATTGTATAATATAGATAAATAAATATCTATATGATTAATATTGATGTTAAGAAATATATGGTTCAATGATCAGGTTTGTTTCATGGTTATTGGTCCATTAATGGGTGAAATCTATACATTGAGTTCTTGTAGGCCACTAATATCCATTATATGTTCCACAGTAGAAATTATAGGATATTTTAATGTGTTTTTTAGACTTTTTCCAATCACATTGGGTGAATTTGATTCTATTTCGGTCATTATAAACCTATTTATGGTGTAGGAACATTTCATGAAAACAAGTGTGTTGATCGTGGTGGATTCATTATAATGTAACTATAAGAATTAGGTAGTAAATCCTTATGGTGTTCCAAGGATAATAAACTCTAATTAGTATCCCCATATTACCCCTCAAGTGTATTATTTTGTATAATTTGATGTTACTTTTAGGGGATTCCTTAACACTAACCATCATCCTATAATAGAATAAAATATTGAGTAGATGACCTATACAGTATAATACTTTATTCTAGCTTGTTTTCTTAAATATTAACGATCATGGGTGAAGAATTTAACTATGGTTTTGTTTTTCTATAATTAGATATTTCACTCTTCTATTGATATGGATCTACTCAAGGAATTTTATGTAAGTCCTGGTAAATCTCCATTATTGTAGATTGATATTAGAGAGTTGTAAATTATAGCAACTTATTTGGTAAAGAATGTGACAAATAATGTTCAATTGATTCATGAGAGGATGATGGATTGTCAAGGTATTAGTAAATTCTATGCTAATAAAATGGGGAGACCTCTTGAGTGTGTGTTATTTTATAATTTTTTATTAAAAATTAATCCCCACTGTAGTCTATAAATTTTCGGAAGAGGAATTAAGATTTATAGTAATTTCATTACAACAATTGAGGTTATATAGTTATTTAGGGTATATGGATAAATATTCTCTCCTACAGTACATATGGATAATATTTATGATGTCTACCATGTGTCACATCATCAAATATATAATTATGATAACAACAATTTAATCGGTTATAGTTATATTTTTTATTAATAGGGATGTTAGGATTGTGTAATGGACTATTTAGATTCATGGAATCAAGGGGTTATTTTATATAGACACATCAACTAAATAGTTCGTCAATTTTAGAGGCATATTAAATTAGAATAATATACATGGGTGTGCCATTTTCAAATGAAAACTCAATAATTGCATCTATTTTGTTATCTTTTTTTGTACATTGAAATTTATTTTATATCAATATTATTAATTTTATCTTCCTCCATTGTGTTTAATTTTTTATTTTCTTATAATGAGATTTATTTCTAAGATCAATGTCATTGGTTATTGGTTTCGGTTTTTTTATCCAATGGGTATGGATATGATTCTCATGGATGAGAATTATTATATGTGTATTAATTAAGCAACCAATATTTTCATAGAACTATATATTTTTTTAGATTTTTTATAGATAGTTAGAGATTATTTAAAAATTTATCATGGGATAAGATATTTTTTCTTGTATATAATGTTAAACATATCATTTTATAGTCTATATTATGACATATTTAGATTCTAGTAATTTACATTATATACTTGTGGTTATAGTGGAATTGATATTTTATTAGGATGGTGATGTTTTGATGGTTTTGTCCATTTTAGAGGAGGTATATGGTGTTCTAATTTCATAATGCATACTAGAACTAATATTGATGGGTGTCCTACTCTGAGGAAATTATTCCTTCCAGGGGTAATGTGGAAATTCAAATTATTTATATATATATTAAATTTCAAAAGTGTCATGTTTTTATTCCATGACCAATTCATTATTTACGATGAGCGTCGATGGAAATCGCGTGTAGTCCTATGGATAGTATTATGGTGTCTTGCAGTTCAAATCATGGATAAGAGTAAAATAGCCTAAGTGGATATCAGTAAGATAAAATGTATTTCAATAATATTTTAGGGAAGTAAACATTAGGTGATTAATGAGTATTTATATAAATCTTTAAGGCCACATATCTCATATCTTGGTTAATGGATCTTTATTATAATGTTTCCACAATCTTGATATATTTTGGTGTAGTTTTCTACGATATTAATTTAAATGTGTGTAGGCCACATCCCTTGTTCCATTAAATATTTCTTAATCTGAACATTATGCATCCATTAACTCAATTATGTTAGTACTGAGTATCACTATTTATCCAATGGTAGATTCATATCATTTTTCAAAAATAATTGAACAAATATGTTCTATGGTGTTTTTCTTCTATCATTATATAGATACCTTTTCATTATTTCCTCTTAAATAGTCTATGGTAGTGTTTTTCATTTTTTGTGGTGCAATTTGAAATATTTTATGATATAAGATGTTGTTTCATTTGCTATTATATGCTTCTGATACAATCCTTAACTCTTAATTACTGGTTTTTATGTCTTCTTAGATATTTCATTATTTAAGTTTCATTCGAGGTAATTGATTTAAAAATTATCCTATATATTTACTTTCTAATTATGAGATTATCATTCATAGTTATCATTGTGTAAAGATTTGAGATAATATTAATAAATATAATAGTTGACAAATAAATAAATAAATTATTAAAGGGGAAGGATCCTAATGTGACTTTATTACTTGAAATATTTTTATTTGTTATGACTATTCTTAAAGACAATGTAATTAATGATACTATAATTTAATGATGTTATTAATATTAAAAGTTATGTTTAATAAGGATAAATAATTTAAGAATGGCAATTGAATAATATTGATATATGAATTTATTATTGTTATTCTTATTTAATGTTTTTTTATTATACAAGGTAAATGATATATAAGATTTTTTTGAATAAATTTTATTAGTTTATAAATTATTTTGTAGTTATTTTCTTCTTTTTGTACTAATGAAATAATTTTTATACATCATTGATATAATTAACTAATGTGGAATAGGAGGATGTGATGGTTGTGAGACTTTTATTATGGATTTGATGATTTTATTTGTTTTTATGAGGCAGTTTGTTAAGAATGCATTATGAATTTTATGTAAAAAAATGAAATAACTAGTAAATGATAATGGGATATTATGTGTAAAAATGGTGTAATTAATTAATTAAAAAATATATTAACAATAAATTTCAATTAAAATAATATTATTATAGTTGAAGTGGTCATGATAAGTTGTATTTGTTTGAATTTATTGTTTTTACAAATATATCAATTTTGGTAAATGAATAATGAGGAAGTTATATTGAAACATAAAATGGGATGAATATGTGTGGTTATTTATATTATTTAGAGGTGAATGTAATTACTGATGTGGAGTAGTCATGGTTATGGTTTTAGTGATTTTGTGGTAGGGAGTTGAAATTTGGATGATATTTCATGTTATATATATCAAGTGATTTTTTGTATTTCTTATAAACCATGACTATAGTATTGAAATATGGAAAAAATGATTTCTTTATTGGTTTTTCTATATCATCCACATCCCTTATGTTTGTGATATATATGGATAACTACTCTCTCCTCTACTATTTTACTCTTAGACATTTCTATGTTGTAATAACATTTGATTGTGATATGCAGTAATGTAATTGTATTGTGCTTACAAGATTAAATATGGTTATAATAAGGATATATAGATGGTATTTTTATTAGGAGTAGGGAATGAGGTTGATATTTTTCATGATATATCTCTATCATGATGTGCTCTATATTGTTTTGTATTTCTCTAGTACAGGGTGATCCATGGTCCTCTATTCATGATAAGATTCATTGCCTTAAATCTAGTCTCCAAACATTGGAGACAGACCTTCCTATGTTCGATAGTGAGATTAACGATGCCATGTAGGAGGTGGAGAGTCTCGAATCTCATTTGGAAGAGGTAAGTGATGATAAAATGGTTGAATAAATTACTAATAGAAAGGAAACTTTGGTATCTTTGATCTTATATCAGGAGAATTTTTCTAGGGAGGCTTTGAGGATTAGATCGCTCCATGAGGGTTATAGAAATATAGGTTTTTTCCATGCCTAAATCAACGAGAGGATGAGACCTATAAAATCAAACATCCTTTTGGACGATGGTTCCTACACAAATGATATGGATATCATGGTAGGTATGGACCTCTTCTACTTCATAGATTTGGCGGTTGGTCCTAATATTCGTATTCCCAATGGTTATATAAGAAATGATTATGGGATTTTTGAGGTTATCTCTAAATGTGTTTCAGACAAGGATAATGAGGGACTGAGTTCTCTCCCAAATGAAAAGGAGATCTACAATGTAATTCTACACCTTCACTCGGATAGTGCCTCGGTACCAGATGGGTTCTCGGGTTCTTTCTACAGAGCATCGTGGGATATTGTGAAGGTGTATCTTATATTTTCCTTTCAATATTTATTTTAGGGGGGTAGTTTTCCATGGATTTCACGTGCCACCATAATTATTCTCATTCCCAAAAAAAGAATCATGTCTTCCATCATGCATTACAAGCCAGTGTCCAAGTGAAACTTCCCTTATAAAGTTCTAGAAAATGTTATTAATGCCAGACTCTCCATGAAAATTCCACGGTGGATCTCCCTGGAGTAGTATGGATTTGTATGGGGTAGGTCTATACAAGGTTTTATCTCCCCAGCCCTAGAAATTACTGGAGATTTGAACTTCAAAACTATAGGTTCTAATTTGGCTATCAAAATTTAAATGAATAAATCATATGATTCGGTGGAGTGGGGATTCTTCATCAAGTTGATGGAAGGTACGGGTTTTTCTTCATAGACTATTGACCTTATTTTTAAATGTTTCATCTCGTCGTGGATTGTGGTCACCTTCCTAGGGATGTCCTTTGGATTCTTCAAATCCAGTCGTGGACTTAGACTGGTTAACCCATTGTCCCCTAGTATCTTCATCTTTACTCAAGAGGCAATTAGTCAGCTCATTTAACGGATCATTAATAATGGTGATATTTTGTCTTACCAAATGAGAATGTGGTCCATGGAAATTTCCAACTTAATGTTTTCAGATGACACCATTATATTTATCAATAAAGGGAAAATATATTCAAGGCTTGAACTGACTCTTGGAAGTATACTACCATGGGAGTGAATAGATAATCAACAATGAAAAGAGTCTCTTCTTCTTCTCCAACTCCTGCTCCTTCAGAAGAATTGATGATGTTTTTTCCACCCTTCATATGAAAAGAGGGTATTTTCCCATGCATTACCTGGGGGCTCCCATATCCCCTTGAATACTATGGATTCATGACTTTTATTTTCTCTCCACCACTGTTTTGGATTACATCCAAAAATGGAAGAACATGTTATTGTCCTTTGGTGGACGCATTTCTCTTATCAATAGTGTGTTGTAGGAAACCCCAATCAACTCCCTCTCCATTGTCAAGGAACCTAATGGTGTTATCTTCAGTATAGATAAGATCTTGTCTAGTTTCATCTTGGACCCACTCGCATAAGGTAAAATGCACTAGCATCATTGTATAAGGTGGGGAGGCCAGTGAGGGATGGTTTCATTAATATGTTAATCTTGGTCGATACCCTCAGAAGCATGCATTCATGTTTTTCTTGGGAAGTACTGGAAGTGAGCATGTTGTGGGGTATAACAATGAACCCCCTATTTTGAAATCATTCCATGGATGAGGGCAGCACTCTTTATTATTTCCTACTCTTTCTTCCCTATTCTTGGACCATAAATTATAATCTCAATGGATCATCGCTAAGTGAGAAATTTCTTTTTTCCACCTTAACCGGGTGGGGACCATTCTCGGTTTCCAGGGGTGCCTGGCTCCCAACATTTCTTTTAGGGAGGCAAGAATGTACCCGGCCTTCATCAAGGATATGCTAGATGAGAACCAATAGGCTATATTTGACCTCAATTTCATGAAATATGAACCTGATAATTGTGTTTTCACCCCTTCTTCATCGAGCGTATTCACCTCTCGGGATCATCATTGTACCCGGGATATTACGGAGTAGGATATTTGGAGTGATCTCCTGTGGTCGAAAGAGGAACCTTCAAAAATCAATTTTATGTTATGGAGGAACATGAACCAGTCCATCCCCACTGATGAGAATATCAAACGTTGCAGTATCGCCTTTACTTCTAGGTGCCCCTGTTGTAAATCTCACCAAAAGGAAAGTGTCGACCACCTCTTCTTCAAGGGAGATTGGGCATGTGAAGTGTGAAGACTATTTGGGGAGTTCACAGGTCTCCATGAAAATATCCTGGAGGGTCTTCCTTTCTTGTACAGATGGTTCTACAGCTCAGGAGAAAGAGACTTAGAGAAGATGGTTCACTTGATGATCCTTCTAGAGGGGTTTTGGGCTATATGGAGGGAAAAGAATAAGCTGATACATGAGGAGATTCAGTCATCCAGTAATTATATTATCATCAAGTCTAAGAGTTGTCTCGTTGACTAGGCCCATCTCATTGGTGGCTGGAGGGATTCCCCCTCCTTCCGGTGGATGTTTCCCTGTACACATGATGGCTAGGTGGTCGACCGCAGCAACTGTGGCTGTTGGGTGTGGTGGAATCACCCATCTACTGGTCTTAAGCTCAATACAAATGTGTCTTGCAGGATGGGTGTTCTGCATTGATGACGGGTTTTGTGGGACAATCAGGGTTCGGTCCTCTTGGCTTTCTCATCCAACTTGGAACACGGTTCCTCTCTTCAGGCTGAAGTCAAGGCTATGATCAAGGGTATTAATCACTACCATCAGAGGGATATATCATTATCAAAGGTTAAAATGGATTTTAATATCCTTCATGATGTTCTGAATTTTTCAATCCCTCGTCCTTGGTCTATTATCTATACTATCAGAAGGTCCAAGGGCCTGTTCAACAATTGCATCAAAATTATGCATTCCTGGTATGAAGGAAATCAATTGGCAGGCCATCTCGCTTCGATTGACGTCCCTAGAAATGCTCCATTTTGGCTAGAAAATATCATTTCTCTGAATAAAGAAAGGTTTAATCTAATTAGAGGATATTCCCTCAGGCTTTACTATTTAATACCTTTCTATGAATGTTTTTGTTGTTGGTTTGGTGATATTGACTCCTTCTTATTAAAAAAGTAATTTTGATTATGACAGATATTACTAGCATATGATGTGTGTATCATCCAAGGATTTCAGTATATTTATTCCCATTAAAATTGATAACATTTTCACAAGAACTAGAATAAAAATAATGATACATTTTAATTAAATTTACAACCATTAATTGAATATTATATATCATTTTAGATCTAATATACTGAAATTATTCAATTGGAATACATACATAAAATAGTATTAAAAAAACATTAATGATTAAAAACACCTTTGGTAAATAAAATTGTATCATCCATATATTTTTTTTATAAAAAATAAAATATATAATTATTTATAAATTAAAGTATATATTATTAACATCACTTTTTAATTTAGAGTACTAAAATTAGTTTCATAATATTATTTGGCATTTTGCTAAAATCTTTAATATCTAGGATATTAGTGAAAAAACAATTATTATAGTGACACTATTTTTGTATTATAAGACTTTGAAATGTTTCTATAAATATTTCTACAACTAGGCACTGAGACGACATGAAATTCCGAGTCCCAATGTGCCCGGAATTAATTTTATAAAAATGTTAAGTGTTTTCATATAATGCATGTGCGTTTGACTAATGAAAATAGTATATCTCATAAAAAGTTGATCGGATCTCAAATCTGAGACCATTGTTGGGTCTAAAACGTGGTGTTTCCCCTAGGCATGACATAAAATAAGTCGGTGTGGTGAATTCGGACCCATCGCACATTGGAAGTGAGTTAAAGGGATAAATTAAATTATTATTTTATTCATTTAATAGCTCAAATCCGAATAACTCATGGACGAGGTCTCAGATGAAAAATATGAGACCACTGATGGGCTCGGAAAGTAGGCATTACCCTAAGGAGGGTATAACCTTTTTTGGTGTCGGGTGTTCGACTTATGCACCATCATGGGAAAATAATTAAATAAATAAATAATTGTTTATTTATTTATTTGATTATTTTATTATAACCTGATGAGAGGTTATTAATTCATGGTTATGAGATCTGGGTATCATAACCCTTTTTTCAAGGATTACTTATCCTCTACTCTCCTCTCCTCTCCTCTCCTCTCCTCTCCTCTCCTCTCCTCTCCTCTCCGCTCCTCTCCTCTCCTCCTCTTCCCATTGACGAACAACAAGACTTCGGATGTAGGCAGATCTAAGCACAATGAGCACAAAGGATATTGATGAACGCAATATTCACTACTTATCAATCCAAACCTGATGTAGGGTTCATCATTATGGATCACATTTCCCAGTTTAATTTTTATGATGAACGTGAATTAAATGAATTAATTTGTGGATCGAAAAATAATGGGTGGAATCATTTTTATTATTGTTTATCTTGAAATTGAAAACATTGAAGTATGATAAATATCTATATATCAATTCCTCATGTTCTTGATTCTCAACGACGATGGAAAAAAAACACGTCCCTCATCCAGCATATAAACCATGAACTTTTCGATTTAATTCTTCATGGGTTCTTTGTCACCAAATAATTTAGGGAATCAAGAATTTAATTTTTTATAGAGCGCGACATACTGACGTGGAGCTCTCAACTTGAGGATCGCGAATCTACAGTTGTCAAAATTTTTGAGCTTAGAATGAAGCTATGGTGGCACACAAAATGGGTGACGTGGGGGTTCGATTATGGCCAGGGCACGACGGCAGTCCAGTGTTTTTCGGATAGGCGGTATCTCGGGGTGGCTCGTGGGGGTAGGGCAACGTGGTCCAGTCAGTAGGACGATGTGGCAGACCAGGGCGGTCTGGCATGGCATTGTGTAACGCGATCAGCATCGCAGGGTGGAACGACAACCCCATGGTGGCCTGGAGTCAGTGACGACTTAGGCAGAGGCGTGCGGTGGACCAGGTGGTGTGTGGGGTTACAATAGTTTAGATATGAGAAATTTTTGGGTGGATTCTTGTGTTGTAGGGGAGAGGTGGATTGAGTATTGTGGTAGAAGTTGGTGGGTAAGTAGAATATTGGAGAGAGAAATGTTAAAATAATAACAAGAAAAGAAAATAGAATAAGTAAATGATGGTGACTGAGTCAGGTGTGCAACAAGGGGAATTGGAGCGTGGATTGATTTTGGAGTTAAAGAAAAGTAAATAAATAAGTAATTAATAATAAACAAATATTGTTATTATTACTTTTGATTATAAAACATGTTTGTGTATGTAACTCCTCAGTCTGACCTCGGTTTGACGTACTTTCAGCAACAATGTGATCCCAGCATTAAGATAGTCGATTCAAGTCTAATGTTGAATATTAAATTCTAGGTCAGGGCTCTGGTTCACGAAACACCAAATATTATTATTATTACTATTATTATAGGATCTTGAATCTGACATATTTCCCTCATACGCTGTCTAAATGACAAACCGTCTATGAAATTGTGACCCTGAAATTAATATGTATGTTTCAAGACCAATTTTGGATATTTATGTCGAGGTCGAGGTGCAGGGCCCATGGGGTCAGTTCGTGCATGTTGTGGTGAAATGAAACTTCTTCACTGGGTATCTGTTTTGGAAAACGGGTAGTCTATCTCGTGTATTTTTTCATGAGGATCTCAATGGCGTGATCCATAAAATTAGTTTCTGGACCAAGGAGTGGGGCCCACGTGGCACTATTCAAGCGGAATGTAGCGATATATGAATTTTCCATCGAATGTTAATTTAGGGTGAATGAATAGTCAATCTTGTAAGTTTTTCTCCAAGGATTTCAATGGTGTGATCTGTCTGGTTATCTTGTCCCTTTTGAGGAGACCTTCCAGTAAAAGAATGTTTTCACCCTCAGGTTTAACAATGAGCAATGTGTGGTCTTCAGCTTTAGTCTGGAGATATTATGTACTCTTGGAGTACCCTAGCACATGCAGAGGGGTACTTGATTTGTTGTGTAGTACTCTAGTATGGATAACTACACAACCAGGCGAAGAGCTGAGGCCACAAAATGTGTGGTCCCCACATGCACCATGTACCAATTTACGAATCTTCTATCTCTCATATCTCCATCTTTTGGGCTTGGACATTGGCATATGAGTAGCCTATCCTGAGTGTATTTCACATATAAGGTTATGGTTACTTCCACAGTGTCTTCCAAGATATGATGCGATATATTTAGGATGTGACAGGGCAGCACGCGATGAGTACAGTAGTGTGCTTTTCTGAGAGGCACCATCCAACAAGGATGATTATATTTCCTCGATGATTTTCCAAGAGGTACCATCTAGAACGACCTAATGGGCCCATGAAAAAACTTTCTAGACTAGATCAGACCAGGTCGGGTAAGGTAAGTCGAACTATATAGGGACATGGGAGGCCCCGGGTCAGGTTGGTTGGGTCGGTCTGACCGGGTTGGATCGGGCCCCATTGCAACTAGCCCCCTATTTACTAAAACACATGTATCTTACAAAACACACGTCTGATTGATAGATCGTTTGCGTTTTTTATACCATCTTGTTGAGGCAGATCATTTGGCATTCTTTGTCGTGACTTTGATGTATTCTGAGAAGTGAATAATGGCTTGAGTATCGGTTCTCCCAATCTCTCTACGTATGGAACCCTGTGGTTAGATGAGAACTAAATACTGCTCAATGATGGGCCCCTGGTAAGTGGGTCTGTGTGACCTAGAAGGCCGATGGTTTGGAGCGACTCTGTGTGATTTGGCAGACCCATGATACTCGATAGGAGGAGTAACTCAGTTTGGCCAATGTGGGAAGCGATATGTGTGACCCGGTAGGACCACGGTGGGAACAACTCTGTGTGACCGAACATACCCATGGTACTCATTGGGGATGAGTACCACAATAGTTCATGGTTAGTGGGAAGAGTCTCTGTGTGACCTGGGAGGCCCACTGTACTCGATAGAGGAGGAGTTCTCTAGAGGATGAGGAGTTTGACGTTTGTGACCAACGATGCTACTGTTACTACACAAGAAAATACCTAGTGTGAGCTATGAAATGGAGATCCCCTTACTATTTTTTTGGGTTTTTTTGAGAAAGAATGTCTATTATTGGGTGGTGTTTTACTATTTCTAATTACTCTTTCTATACCTTGTTCTCTCATAATTCTCCCCTCTTTAGTACCTCTCTTGCTGCTACCTCGATCCTTTTGGGCATCCTACTGAGTATTCTTATACTCACCCCTTCTTGGGCTTTTCTTACATTTTTTGTGCCCTTATAGATGAAAAACATGATGATCATGATATTAGAGGAGCTTAGGGATATGAGGTTTTTGGACCCCTTGCGGTGGTCATAGCTTGGGATTTAGGAGTGGGACTCTCCCATGTATTTTTACATTTTTTACCTGTAGTTAGGTTGTTGTGTTTTTCTAGTTGGGTGTGAATTTTTTCCCCTTTCTCTTTTAGCTTTACTTTTCTTGTATTTTTACTATTTAGAGTTCGATGTATATATGTTTGGTTTTCCTTTTTATAGTAGTGTTGTAACTTGTATTATATTCCTCTACACCTTTGCATTGAGATGGTTGCATGTGTGTGTGTATAGTTTCTTAGGTAAAGGCCTCCCCTAGTTTTTTGTGCCTTCAGCGCTAGTTGCCCGCCCCTGGCTTATGGAGGCGGACTTGGGGTAGTTGTGACTCGAGCCCCGGTACGTGCCAGGTCATGAAAATTATTGGATAATTTTATCCTTAATTTGAATTTTTTATACATAAATACTTATAAAACCTTTTTTCTATAAAATTTAAAATATTTATTTAATTCATTTAATATATCATGTTTAAAACCCCATGATTAACATTTTTTTAAACATAAGTAACATTTTATTATTAATGTTTTCTTTCAAAATATTCTCTGTTGTAATTGATAGGAAAAATAAGAATACTAATGATATTGAATTAAATTTAATGAATGAAAAGATTGGATTTAAAACACTTATATTTACAAGGCAGGGTCCTCTAATATTTTTAGTAATTAATTTATTAAAATGATTTTTATTTAATGAAAACTAGTTTGTGTTCAAATGACAAATCTAAACTAGGTCAAATTTTCATATGTTTTAATGAAATCTATACACTCTAGAAACCCATTTTTAGGTCATAATGGTTAACCCACACGTCTAATAAACCATACCACAACTAACAGTCACACACATCCATTCATACCCCCTTACTTAATGATCATTTCCACAGAGAGTTCCATTTTCTTCACTTATAAATATAGAAAACTTCAAACTGTTACATAATTCATCCTTTGTCCACATTATTTTTACAAGACGACCCTAATTAACTCTTAAATAAGTCCCTTACACTACATCAATCCCATGTTCACCCTAAGAAATCCCAATTTCTCTATTTTCACCAAGACTTTCATCATAATGTTCAAATACTTGTCAAAGGTATCACTCTTTCTTTCCTTTATTCCATATTCATTATTATTTATACCGCATGAAATTTATTATATAAATGAGATTATGATTATATAAGTAATGAATATATGATGGTATGTTATTATAAAAGTGAAATATCCATTTTATTCCTTCCCTAAAACCCTTCAATAAAAAAATTGTGTCTTGCATATGTGCGGACAATCGTCTCCAAGAATGATATATCATATTTCATTAAATCATGTTTAATAGAAGGATAATGATAGGTTTTAATGAATTTATATTATATTTTTATCATTATTTTTATTCATAAATGATAAAACATTTAACTTTATATTCCATCTTCATTATGGAAAATAATATTGACGGTTGTGTGTATATGAGGATCACCATCTCCACATTCTGACATGTTTTTTTCTATTAATAAAAATCATTAATGACATTAAAAATTATTTTCACATTTAAAAATTGTATTTAAAAACTATATATATTTGATATCTTTGAATATATTATGAAAATAATATTAACCATAATCAACACGCATAGAGATTAATTGAAAAATCAATTGAACCACCTTAAGTAACAAACATAAGTGGAAAATATTTACTAAATGAAGATATCATGAAGAAAAATACATCATAAGAGACTAATTAAATATAAATAATGTAGTTATTACGTATTTTTAAGAAATTATATTAATTATATGATATGTTTTGTAAAATTGTAAAATTATTTCATACACAAAGGTAAGGGGTCTTTTATACCACCTCGTAACATACTAGTTATGCATTATCTCTCTTCTCTCCCATATATTCTAGTTTCATATCATGTAAATATTCTATTTTTTGTTTATATTTTCATTATATATATATATATTAATTAAACTTCCATTACTATGGATATACAAGTATTATGTTCCTTCAAAAGACCCACTTTTTTGGAAAACCATTATGGGGATTTTCATATTATTATTTCAAAACAATAATCACCCTCATAAATGTTTTTAAATAATTAATAACATTTAAAATTAATATTTATTTTTTATAGCCCTTAGAGTAAAAATATTATTTTAAATTACAAAATTTAATTCCATTAACTAAATGAATTGTGTCTTTTTTTGAAAAGCATCACCAAAGTGGAACATTTTTTTATAATTTATCCTCCAAACCTTCTTCTGGATTATTATACCATTTTACATCATAATAGATACTAATATTCTATTTAGTTATGAATTTATTAATAAATTTAATTTCTTTTTATGTCGTAATCCTTGTGTTATAGCTTTCAAATATTCCTAGAGATAATATCTTGTAACTTAGTTCTTTATCATGGGATTTTACCTTGTTAATGACTTATATAACTATTATTTTCCCTCATGGGGAAAAATATATATGGTCATAATTATGTAATGGGTGTGAATGAAATTATATATCCCTCTAATGCATTGGGAAATTATTCCATATTATGAGACTTCACAGTGTGTTGGAAGTTAGCCTTGAAAAATATGGTAGTGGGCAGTTAGACCATCCAAATATGTTTTTTTCATGAGGAGAGAATTAATGACATATTTTTATGTTGTCAGTTTTATGTAAATTCAACATTTTTATTATTACATGATCTTATTATATGATCATGTTTACTTCATGATCATATAATATCTTTTACTTATTCCATGATTCCATGTATATGATCATTATATTTATGATATCATGTTATACCTCCCATATTAATCTTCTTTACCGTTTTTATTACCTTACCGGGATTTTGAGTTCATAATTTTTCCTATTTATTTCCCCCATGTTATCATATATATTTTTTAGTCCACATATCGGAGTTAGTATCACTCAAAAGGTGTTAACTAAATACAATGATTTTACATTTTAATATGTTATTTTTTTTTCGAATCATCTAATAACACTAGACCATAGATTTTCAGAATTTATTTGTTTTGAACTGTGATAAAAATTATGAAATGATATGTGATTAAGGTTTGGTTCTCCTTTGTTTGTATCAAAAGATGGTCTAGTTATTTTTGGATATTAGAATAAGATAATAGTTATGAAAACCCTATGTAAAAGGTTAAATTTTGAGAAATCTCCCTAAATTTTCATAATGTAGAGATTTTATAGTTTTCTTAAAAATTAAATAATTCTATGAATACTAGAATTTGGCCATATTTTTTGAGCACATTCATCTATGGGTAATAATCCCAAAAAGAGTTGGTCGAGTATATCTCAGTCATCATTTTTTTTCATTGTGAATGGGCCCTTACTTTTCTCAAAGAGATACACTTATAGGAGATATAAATTAGATAAATTACATTCTAAATAAGACCACTTATGAAGGATTTAAAAATATTTCAAATCATTTAATATGTATTTGGGGTTAGATAACCTAATTAATATATATCCACAAATAACCTAGATTATAACATATATATTCATATGTTAGGATTATCCCATTATTTTTGAGTTACTCCTTATATGTTTATACTTAAATATGTAATAAAATATTAATATAAATATTATAATCCCTAACATTCTGTCATAATTGAAAATGGTTGTATATAGTGGGAATAATTTTAGAATTATATGAAATGGGAAATTTGATGACTTCCTTGAATAATCTCCTACTATTATGGAAATGAGTGTTGAGAACTTCAGGGTTGTACATGAAAAAATCATTCATGCTATTAGTAGTAATATAAATCACATGATGTACCCTCTTAGATAGATATATGAAATTAATAATAATCTATGAATAATTATTCCAAAATTTAGTAGAACTATTAATTCAATAGTCCATGAATAGTGGATTAAATCTTTTGAAAATATATCATATTACGACCAATGATCTAAAAAAGATATGGTTATTCTAGGAGTTTATCACCTTCAAGAAGTGGTTGATTAGTGGTGGATGATAATCTAGAATATGAAGAGTAGTGGTGACATAAAATCTATGGATTGGGATGAATTATAGAGGATGGTTATAAATAATTATTTCTCACACTGTCCCCATCATAAAATTGGGAGATATTTTCTTGATCTCAATAAAAATGAATATGGACATATTATGTCTTATGAGGATAACTTCAAAATAATTTCATAGTATAATTTCTTCCAATCCATGACCCTGAAAGAATGATTGATCATTCCTCTATTAGGTTAAATATTAGTCTTTAACAATAATTAGAGGTTCGGAACTATGATAGTTATAAATAAAATGTATTATGTTACACAAAACATAATATGGAAATGGGTGATTTCTATGGGGATGGATATAATAAAAAGAAAATTAGAGAAGAACAATAGGGAATCATTAGATAAATACCAATATGGTATGATGTTACAAAATACTACATTCAAAATATATGGCTAGAAAAAATTTGGAATATATATCAAAGAGAATTTAATGTGATTCACATTTGGAAAGGTCTAACATGTAGCTAACACAAGGTGAAGTGAGAAGAAAAATACCAATAATGTGGTCGAATGACAAAAAATTATATTAATCTTTATCCTATTTTCTAGTCTTAAAAAATATATGGAACATGGAAATTATGAAAACCAATGCCCTATGCTAAGGTATGTCAAAGAAAACCAATGACAAACACCTATGTGTACCAAAAAGTAAGGTTGGCATTATTTTATCACTACATTACTTATTGATAAATGAAATAATTTAAATTATTTAATCTTGTTTGTTATTAAAAAATAGTGACTAAAATATCTAATTTTGGTTTATTAATTCATTTATATCATGAATGTTTAGTGTAATTATTCAAACATCATCAAAAAATTGTGGTTATTTTATATATGAAAACTTATAAATGAGTGATTATTGTATATAAACAACATAAATATTCCATAGTTGTAATCATTTATATGAATCTTTTACTAGACCCTTACATAATTCATTTTTAATAATTTTATGTTATTCAGTGAATTGATGAGATTTCACTACATAAATATTATAGTAACTACTGAGAAAAATAAATCACATTACATGCCATGAAATATCCTAAAATTAAATACAAGTGTAAGTATGAGGATGAATATTAATTGGAATAATATCTATAGGAATAGATATTATTTTTTTCATCAAATTTATATTAATAAAAAATTATGAAATCAATGTATAAGACTCTTCTTGATGAGATTTCCATTATAGGGGAGTATATTGATGTATTTTATAAAGAGATGACTTGTATTCCACCTGATCCATATGTTGAGTTCCCAATTGAAATTAAACTACGATATTTATTGTTATCCAAGACATCATATAGAATGGATCACATTAAACTAGAATAATTTGTGCATAATAATTAGATCATCAACACATGGGTTTCATATAACCAAGTTCTTGAATGTAGGGTTTACTGATTATCTTTTTATAGAATAAGGATAGGTCATTGTGTCTCTGTATTGATAATATTGAACTCAAAAAGATCATTAAAAAGAATAAGTATATATTTCCATGGATTGATTACTTATTTGATCAGTTTTTTGGATCTCAATACCTCTCTATACTGGACCTCTAATCACTAAATCATTATTTAATCATTTAGAAAGAGGATATTCATAAGTCCTCGTTAATTATAATATATTTTCACTATGATTTCAAACTCATACCAGTCAAACTTAGTAATTTTCAAAAAATAATCATGCACTAAATGGATAAACTCGCTTTTGATTACATTGAAAAAAAATTTATAGTCTTTATTGATGGTATTATTATATACTTTAAATGGAAAGAGGAACATTAGGATTTTTTTAATAGTATGAATATAAAATTAGGGAAAGATAAGTTATCTAAAAAGTATAAAAAATGATAATTTTAGATAGAAAAAGTATAAATGTTAGGGCATGCTATCACAAGTAAGGGGAAATCTATAAATCTATTAATGACTAAGGTGTTGGACGGTTGGCCTATATAATCATCTATCATGGAGATCCAAAGATTCCTATAATATTTTTAGGTATTATTAGTTATTTATTAAAACCACATCCTGATTTTAAACCATATAAATAGTAATACTATGAAGGTACTAATTTATGTAAAATATGTGAGGAATGATTCAAGGAGATGAAGAAGAAGCTTTCTAAAATAGATGTACTCGACATTCAAACAAGTACGGAAGGATTTGTAATTTTAAGAGATGCTTCAATGAAGGTTTTGGGATGAGTGATCAAATAAAATGATAATGTAATAACCAATGACTCAATAAATTTAATGTTTCTCTAGATGAACTCTATAACACGCGACGTTGAGTTGGATATATTAATATTTTTTTGAATATTTTTTAAATTATCTCTATCGAGAGAAGTGGAAAGTACATAACGACCAAAAGAGACTAAAATATATATGTATATAAATAATAATATCCACATGAATTGATGATGAGGAAAATATATTATCATATACTATAATTTCTCAATTTAATTACATTATATAATGGTGAAAAAAGTTTAATATTCTCGAAGTAGAAAAGATCTAACCACTTTATCTATAATATGAATTTTGAAGGATATGGTCATTATGTACATGCAATGGATGGAAATGGGAATCATGATGAAATGAACATTATCCTAAATATACCAAATTATTTCTCATCCATCACTATATGAGATAATAAAGAAGGATCAGAGTAATGATATGGATATATAAACAAAGATAGATTCTGTGAGGAAGTGAAAACCTCTATGTTCAAGGTTTATGGTGATGGAGTTGTGAGATTTGGTAAATTTCTATGGTACCCATATGAACTGGAGTTGAAGAATGATATATTAAATGATTCTCACATCAAAACCTTCACTATCCACCCATGAAACATAATGATATATTTAAATCTATAGTAGTTTAATTAGTTCATATTCTTCATCAAATATGGATTAATCTCCTCCTAAATTTGGTTCATTTTTATCTTTTTATTGTTCAAAAGTTATTCCTGGTAGTTGGTTTAATTTTTCAATTTTTTTTTATATTCTATAATTATTGTGTTTTTTCAAATGTATTATTCATCAGAATTTTATTTTGAGTCGTTCATGGTCTTGATAGGATTTTCCTAGTATAAGGTTTTCACTCTGTATGGAGGTCTTAATCTACTTCAACTCTACCGAGGCATCACGTTTGAACTCTACTCCCCAAATTGGTCAGGTGTGGTGGTTCTCTTAAAGCATTAATATTTCTTTTTTGAGTGGGAAATGGTATTACAAGAGGCGATGAGTTCATTTTCCTATTCATTGTGTTGGATGAAGGTCGTTGTAATGATGTATCTCTTTCTTTTTGTTTAAAATGGTGATGACACTTGCAACATTATGTTGGAAATTATTAAATAAAATATTATTTCTTGTGGTGAGATCATATATGAGTGTTTATGATTCTATGTGGAGGTTATAGGTTGCAGTCTAGAGACCATCATCGATGGATATAGTTCTATTTAGAATAGAGAAGACTGTATTTCACTCGAATGGTGGGGGTCCTGAATGAAGGAAGGTTCTAGAAATAGTGGTTTTTCACTTTTGAGGATCCCAATCATACTCAGGGAAAACGGTGTTAGCTTGTTATGAAAATGATGGTGGAAAGGTGGTATTGAGGTTGAAGGGTTCTACATTATTTTATTTTTTCTAGTCATTGTCTCTAGTGGTGATAGGGATGTGAAGACGATGGTGGTGTACCCAAGAGGATAATGGTATGCGACATTACTTCAGCTGATGTTGGTGAATCATATATTGAGGTGTCCTCATATCCTGTGCTCTTTTGTGTTTTTTGAAATTATATTTTTTTCCCAAACTATCAATTTTTAATTATTCCTGATGTCTTTGGTTACTAATCAATCATAATGTTTCTATTTAAAAAAAAACAATTTTTAGTCTTTATTGAAACATCAATGAAAAATATATGAGGGAAAAAATTGAGGAAGGAGATTTTTGAATGCATATCAAGGATCTCATTGTTTCATAAACTGAAGGCTAAGAGTAATATATCCAAATGGTTTATACAACTATTTCCCATAAATACATGTAAATGGGAGAACATCGATGGGTATTTTTTCATATTTAATCCAAATTCATCAACAGGGAACAATCTGATATGGGTTGTGTTGGATTATCTAGAAATGTTTTATTACTTCATTTCTATTCAAGAGTAATTTTCGCTCAATCAACATTAAATGAAATATATGTGATAAGTGGTGAGTCTTTATGGGATATGACTATGGATAATATTTGATCAATATATGAAGTCAACCTAAACGTTTTGAAGGGGTCTGCATCATGTTCTAAAAAAAATTGAACATCACTATTTTTTGTCACCCCCAAATTGAAAGCCAATATTAATGTACTATATAGAATTACAGGGTTATATTGATATACTAGTTTGTAGATACCAAAAGATGTTGTATCCAATTCTTTTTCTTGTTAACTTCTTATAAAACAAAAGTTTCCAATAACGATTTCAAATATTCCCATTCAATACCCTTATTTGGAATATATTTATAAAACTAATGTGTTGGGATGAGGTATGTTAAATAATGTTTCAATGGTTTGAGATAGTATAATAAATGATATAAAAGTTCAAGACCATTAAAAATTAAATCAAATGAAACATAGATTAGATAGAAGTGTTATACCGAAATCCATAAATTACATATGGAGTTTGTAGTTTGTGATTATTTGTTTCTATTATGTCTCGGATTTTCGGTGTATTGTTTTTAAATATTATATGGAATTATTACGAGTCCAATTGTAGAGACAAAACATCATTCTGAGCCCGGATGAGCTCGGAATAGTGGTTTGAACTTTTTTTAAGCTAAGTAAGTTACCGGGCATGCAAAGTTGTGGATGTTTCTGAACGGATGTCTGGATTAAAAATCTGATGGAACCGCAGCATCCGGGACGATAACTTTACCTAAGAACGGTTCTAACCTCGAACGGTGTGGGTCGAGGGAAAAAGTTAATTTTCAGACATTTTTTTTAAAATAAAATAAAAGAAAATTAATTAATTCTCAATGTTTATTTTATTATATTTGGAAACATTCGCTATAGTGAAACAATAGGGAAATTATTTTGTTAATTAATGAAATTCCATAATCACTCTAAAATAACAACGCTGACTCATTAATGCCGATGTGTAATAACATCGACTCGGCATAACAGAACACTGAAACACATTCCCCCCTTTTAATGGGTTAGTCGAATGTTGCTCGTTGGCAAAAGGTGAAGGGAAACAATGGAGAATCGGTGGATCATTGGAGAAAACTCTTAGTGATAAATGAAGAAAAATCAGAGCTGTGAATCCCTATGCCAATGAAGTTGAAGGATCTTGGAAACAACTGTCGCACGACCCCTTATTCTGTAATCGGTTCCTTCTTGAGTTTGGGGTTGTTATTTCAATTTTTTCTTTCCCGTTCTTGGATTAAACGTCGAAAGCGGACCAACCCACAAACTGGTTGATATTTGGATCATGTGTTCTTGTGGGAGGGTTTTTATTGGTATAATTTTTGGGATTAATCCACGATGTTAAAATCCATGTTTTGAAACCTTCTGTTTAATCCTTCTAGTGGGAGTGGATCAACACCATGAAGAACGATGCCAGAGGTTTGTTCCTCTATGGTGGTTTGGATTTCGTCCCCCTCTTCTTACCTCTTGTTATTCATGTTCTTTGCAGGGTGCCGAACAGTGGATTGTTTCACGTCTGTTTGGAAATGAAATGATCTGAAACTGGAGACCCGACTTTTCAATGACGCAACGGAGGTGTGACGATAATGGAGGATGACAAACCAGCTCAGATCAGGAGAGACCGTTCTTTGAGCATTCTTCTCACGGAAGGATTGGTGTGTATTTTTGAGGTCGATCGGAGGCCCTAAAACAAAGAAGATGACTTCGGGTTGTTGGGGTGACCTATATTCCTTAGTTTCGTGGAATAAAAATAATTATAATGAGGATCAGAGCTTCACAGGTGGCGCACCGATGAGAAGTATTGTTTCTGGAAACTGACAAATAACATAGCGTGTATTCCTAAAGAACACATCGTGTGGTACTGGCTCATTGGTGGCTAGTGTTTTGTGAAGCACAAATCGACGACATGGCGTGTTCCTCAAAGAACACAGTGTGTGGGTCCTTATGCGGGACTCGACATGTATCTCAAGAGATACACGGACATGGAATGGAGTACACAGCTGTGTCCTCCACCACATGGCGAGACCAGGCCGACTACATGGGTTACCCCGTGTACTGGTTACATAGGATGATGCACATGGGATAAAAACATGTACGGGAACACAACCACGTATAAGGAGTCGACCCCAGCTACTTGGACACGGCGTTTGTTCTGTATTACACTCCGTGTAATGACTTTTCTACACGACCAACCTTGCGACACGAGTCGTAGTACACAGGCAGTGCCTGGGGTCAGAAGACATGGCGTGTGACATTTCTACATGTCGTGTACTGTTCAGTACATAGATAGATTGCCTTTTCCACTATATCTTGGACATGTTCAGTTTGGGTCAGTGCACCTTCTTATTGTTCCCTTGAAGGTCAGTTATTGTTTCCTACTATAGGAATATGATCCCTTCAGTAGGACTTTGCGAGATAAAGTCAGGTATCCCTCCAAGAGGCCCAGAGTGAGATCCTCTATCCATTATTGACCCTAGGTAGAGTCAGGTATTGACGTGACCACTTCTATTTGGAGCTGATCCTCTACCTAGCAGGTGAATACGGATGAGTAGAAGTATCTGTAAAGGCACTTGCAGTGATCCTCATCTTTGTATCGTGATCTTTCCCCACTCAGGAGTGTGTTCTCCTATAATGAGTGTATCCATCTCTTGTGGCTTTTCCCAATGAACAGTTCTTCTCGGACGGATGTCATCTGGGCTATCAGACTCGTGGAGTGAGTTCTCTCGGGTGAGTGATTTGTAGAATCTTCGAACATAATCCCTAGCAGGGTATGCAGTTGCGTGACATGGCCCTAGACTGCAGGTCTGAGTTTTTAGTATATCTAGATTGAGTTCTCCTATTATATGTTCAGTAGACATATACTTTGTAGATCTTACTCTGCCTTTCCTTTGTGTATTTCCTTGTGGTTTTTGGGGACCTCTACTAAGTATTCATGTACTCACCCATGCACGGCCTTTTCCCACACGTGTCGTGTCTTGTGCAGATGAGCAGCCTTTCGACAGAGTCCATGATGGACCAGGAAAGGACAGAGCTTTCTGAGTTCCCTATAGGCTGAGGTGTTTCTTTGGATACGAGCAGTTTTCCCAGTACCTCTTGGTGTTTACAGTTTGGCCCTTGAAGTTTTCAGACACTTTTTTGTGGTGGTCTATTATTCTATCCCACTTGACTTTCAATACCTTACTTTTCATCGTACTCTGTTGGTTGGGTTTAGTTGTATGTAAGCATTTTGTCCCTTAAAGGTTTTTACATTTCATCATTTTGGGATTGGAGATGGGTGTGTGTTTACATGTACTTAGGAAATGCCTCCCATATAAGTAATATGCCTACTCTATGCTAGTCACCATCCCCTAGCCTATTGGAGGATGGGTTGGGGAGTCACGGAGTGGACCCCACTGGGACGGGTCATGATAGAGTGGTATCGGAGGTGGTTAGTTCTACCTTAGAACCAAGGTTCTGTGATATTGGTTTGCGGAAACAGTGTTAAGTGTTTTGATCTCGGCCTTTAGGCCAAAGACTCCAATGTTGGTGTGGGCGGTCGACATATCCATACACTAGGACTCTAATAACCTATTTTTCGACACGGTACATGAAAACACTAGTTGAAGGAAAAAAATAGTTTTACATGCATCTTATCGGAATGGGTTGTGTTTTCCATGTCCTTTATGTCAGCTATCCAGATATACTCCTTAACAATGGAACATCTTGTTTCCATAAAAGATGCATCCACGACGCATACCCTCTAGGATCTAGCAGCACGATCATGAGGATGACCCCCTCAGTGTTGATGTTTCTATAAATGGACTAGTTCACCATGAATTTCCACCAGGTGGTGCACCTTCCATATCACCACTAGTGGAGCAACCCGTGGTACATGAAGTACCGACTGACGAGGAGCACAGGCTGAGCGCACTGCATGAGTTCCAGAGATAGAGACCCCTTAGGTTCAAACGTGTGCTCGACCCTCAGGTGGATAAGGACTTCCTTGAGTCAATGACCAGAGTTTTCCGTCTAGAGAGGACACCAGCGGACCACATGGTGATCCTCGGAGCGGGCCTTCTTCAGGGTTCAGTGGGACGATGGGTGAGTCTGACAACACATACTCATGATGAGGAGACTCTTTCATGGATGGTGTTTGAGTGAATATTCAGGGAGGCATTCTCTCTAGTTACGCTTAGATAAGTACACATTTAGGAGATTCTTCAGCTCCAACAATGCAGTTTGACGGTAGCTGACTATATATTGAGGTTCACCAACCTCGCCGGGTACTCAATGAATATGGTAAAGGATCAGTACTTTAGAGCTTGATCCTTTGAGCGAGGTATATGAAGGGACATTCAAGCTAGTGTCATTCCTCTATGCATTTTTACATATTCTAGAGTGCTCGAGTGGGCCTTGGTGATCGAGATATTCTTATTGGAGCAGAGTCAGCCGACGACAGTCAGCAGCAGGCAGGTAGGCACGGAGACCTCAGCAGCAGGAATCCGACGTCCGACACAAAGATCAGGACATGGGAGACATCATAGGAGGTCCCAGGATAGGGGATTGATAGTCCAGGGCTATTAGACTGGATCCAGTAAACATAGGGAGAAGTGGTGTTACTCGTGCGACCGTAGGGGACATCTCACTGGAAATTTTCCGACCCGTTGAGCTGCTGACTGGGAGGTGGTGGGTGGACCACCGAGGCAGAGGGAAAGAGTGGAGTAGGAATACCTGTCACATGGATGAAGTGGAATAGGATTAGGGAGAGCTTTAGGTGGTGGAATATTCTTTAATTTACTTCCACCACCACCCCCAGGAGGTCCGCACTAGGATCATGGAGCAAGGGGATAGGGTTGGGGATAGCTGTATGCGGTCGAAGCATATGACATAGGGACTCCCGGGATGATATTAGGTATGATATGTGTCTTCTCTACCTTAGCTTTCATAATAGTAGACACAGGTTCTATTCATTCCTTTCTCTCCACTTGTCTTGTGCGAAACCTTGAGATTCTCGTAGATTCGTTGACTCGATCCTTACACATGGAGACACCTACAAGAGATGTCTCGATGATCACGTACCATTGCAGATAGTGTGATCATACCCTTGGATCTGAGAGTTTCAGTTGGAACCTCTTGGTGTTAGCGTCGAGGCCTTACGATGTCATTCTCGGTATGGATTGGTTATCATAATTCCATTCCCATATTGACTTTTTAGGTGAAGAGTGTGGTGTGTCCGCAGTGATGGGACGAGGATATCCTTTGTTGGAGAAAAGAAGACCCCGGTAGCACAGAACGGGCCCATGCATAGGAGGTTATAGTTGATCACTCATGAATTTTTCAATCCTTTCCCTCAGAGAAGTTTATGTTATGAGCTACCATTTCTGAGCAGTAGTGGCAGAGTACGAGGATTTCTTTCCCGAAGATGTTTAGAGACTACCTCCCCGCTGGTAAATCTACTTCTACATCGACTTACACCCTAGGATGTCACCAATTTCATCATCAGCATACCAGATGGATCATGTAGAGATTCACGAGTTGAGGGTACAGTTGGAGGATTTGCAGAGCAAGGGTTTTGTGAGACCCATAATTCCACCCTGGGTGGACCTGGCCTTGTTTTCCAAGAATGAAGAGGGGAGTTCGTAGTTTTGCGTGGATTACCAGCCCCTGATCCCAGTAACAGTGAATAACAAGTGTCCACTACCGAGAATCGACGACCTATTCGATCAGCTAAGAGGGGCACGGTGGTTCTCAAATGTTGACCTTTGATCAGGTTATCACAAGTTATGAGTGAGGGAGGAGGATATACCAAATATGGCTTTCAGATGCCACTATGGTAACTATGAGTACGTGGTGATTACTTTTGACTTGACAAACTCCCCCGTAGTGTTCATGGAACGGATGAACTAGATTATCTAGTGGTATATGGACCATTTCATAATGGACTTCATTGATGACATCCTTGTGTACTCGGCGTCAGAGGAGGAGCACTCAAGACACCTGTGGATGGTTCTAGACATTCATTAAGAGAACCAGCTTTATGGGAAGCTCTCGAAGTGCCAGTTCTAGATTCAGGAGGTCCAATTTCTAGGACATGTCATCTCAGTTGATGTTGTAGTTGTGGACCCAGCCATGGTGGAGGAAGTGTTAGCATGGGAGGCACCTCATAGTGTGATGGAGGTGAGAAACATCCTTTGGTTGGTAGGATATTACGAGAGATTCATTCCTGATTTCTCCTAAATATCAGAACTGATGACAACCTTGACTAGGAAGGGACAACCCTTCATATGGATGGAGAAGTGCCAGCCAGCTTTCGAGTAGTTAAGACAGAGTTTGAAAAGCACCCAAATCATGAGATTTCCATAGGAGGGTGTCGAGTATGTAGTTTTATGTGACACATCAGGAACTGGGCTTGGTTGTGTCCTGATGCAGAGACAAGTATTCATTTCTTATGGTTCATGCCAGCTTAGGCCACATGAGCAGAACTATGCGACCCATGATCTCGAGTTGGTAGTGGTGGTATTTGCGTTGAATATGTGACGACGCTACCCTATAGGCAAGAGGTTTATTGTCTACTCTGACCACAAGAGCCTCAAGTACATCTTCTCGTAGAATGATCTGAATCTGAGATAGAGGCATTGGCTAGAGGTCCTTCAGGATTATGATTTAGAGATCATCTATACTACTAGGAAGGGGAATAAGGTGGCAGATTCTCTTAGCAGAATGTCAAGCTCGCAGCTATTGAGTGAGGAGATAGAGAATTTAGACATATTTTAGTTATCCTTCGTGGATAGAGAGGATGTAGCTTACCTGCAGTCGATGGTTGTCACCCCTCCACTCTTACAGTGAGTTATGGAGGCACAACTTGGAGATGTCGTCTATGAGGATTTAGGTGCCTAGTTATCAATAGAATATGCTCCTATTGGATATTAGAAATGTGGGGAGCACATAATTATTTTTAGAGGATGCATGGTTGTGCCAGTGGAATTTCGAGAAGAGGTCTTCGTGGAGATTTAAACATCTCCCCCAGTGGTACATCATGAAGTGACGAAGATGTACCAGGATCTCTGACGGTAGTTCTGGTGGTCAAGAGTGAAGAAGGAAGTAGCAGAGTTCATTTCTCCATGCCTTACATGCCAGTAGGTGAACGCTGAGCACCAGGTTTATACCATCCCGCATTTTTATCACATAAACTTTCATTACATTTTACAAAACCGAGGATCTTTAAGGTTTAGTGTCTTAGAAACCAGGAACTTAATACATGAAACAAAAAAACATTCTTCTTAAACACTTGAAATGCTTAGCCTTATGTTCATCCTAGGTTCATTACTGCATCTCATAACCTGTTGTCATACATCAAAAGAAAGTGTGAGCAGAAGGCCCAGTAAGGGAAACAAGAGAAACATTTTACATGTGAACTTGAGATACTTCAATAAGGTCATGAAAATAACTTTAAGGCATGAGAAAGAAATCATGAGGCATATCATAATAAAAATAATGTTTTTCATAACATGAAGATGTGGCTACAACATTTAACATAGACAATCATGAACATATCACCAAGTTCCATCCCCAAGGTGTCATTTGAAAATTACCAAGGTTATTCATCAAGGTATCGTGAAAATTGTAATCTCTAGGGCTTACATCATTACCCAATACATTGGAGCGCTATCAGGGCACACCCTTAAATTTTCCTTTATTATAATGTGATCCACATATATCATCATAAATAATTTCATAAAAAACCCATATAGCATAAAATAAATGGGTTTCATTTCATAATCATAACGTTTGAAAAACTGCTTTAAAGACTTGATCTTTACGTCACTTTAAACCCACGGTAGGGGAGAGCGGGTTTCATGTATGTAAATCCCAGAATTTAAAATAGAAAATTTTGGTATATATGTGAATACACCTGTAGAAATAATATCTTTTAGTATTCACTTTATAACATAAAATAATTTTGAGAAAATAGAGAGGCATTTTGAGATGAAAATTCTGCAGCATAACGGCTATGTTTCGGGGTTTTAGAAAACATTAAAAAGAGAGGGGACATGGGTAAAACATTCATAAATGACCCATAAAGTAGTAGAGGGAAAGAATATAAGGGATTTAAGAACATGGTAATGAAATTTGAAAATATACCATATGAAATGAAGAACATGAAAGGAAGACAAAAAATAAGATTTCTCTTATGAAAATTCGGCAGCCTAACAGCACCACTTAAACTTCAACAAAAATGAATTGATGAGAATAGAAAGGGTCTCTCATCATATGAACATAAATGATCAGTATGATAGATATAGATATCATACCCCAAAATAAATTAACTTGAAATACTTGAGAAGAAAATAGAACTTGAAAATGAGAAGGGTGAAAGAATCCCTTAAAAATTTGGCAGCCTAACGGCGTCACTTAAACTTCAACAAAAATGAATTGATGAGATCAAATAGGGTCTCTAATAATAAGAACATAAAAGTTAAGTATGATAGATATATAGATCATACCCCAACATAATAAAAATGAACTTTCAAGACTTGACATGGAATTAGAACTTTGAAAAATGAGAAAGGTGAAAGAACCACTTAAAAATTCGGTAGCCTAACGGTGCCACTTAAAACTTCAAAATAGTGAATTGAAGAGATCAAATGGGGTCTCTCATCATATGATCATAATGTATCAGTATGATAAATATAGAGATCATACCCCAACATAATAAAAAGAAACTTGAAAGACTTGACATGAAATTAGAACTTTAAAAAATGAGAAAGGTGAACGAATCCCTTGAAAATTCGGCAGCCTAACGGCGCCATTTAAACATTTTTAAAACGAAATGATAAGAGTAAGAGGGGGTCTCTCATCATATGAAAATAAAAATGACAGTATAATTAATATAAAAGAACCTCCTCCAACATAAGAACATGGGGCATAAAAGAATGACATAAAAGAGATCACTTGAAAAGAAAGAGAGGGGTCAGATCCCTTACCTTAAAACATAACTCTTAAAACTCAAAGGTTGGGACCTTGAGGGCTTGGGGGAACCTTGGGAGGACTCCTTGATAGGTAAGGAGACCAGAACATCGTTGAGAATGGTTTTGGAGACGAAAAGATGAGAGGAGGGATTGGTATTTATAGGGAAAGTGAGGGGATAAGGCATTAATGGCCAAGGGACACCTCAAAAGTGGTTTTCTCAAAAGCATGGGCCCTCCCATGGTACTTCCAATAGAGTTAGGCCACATGGGGACCCCCACACAATAATTCATCCTCTTTAGTCGAACATCCTTTAAAATATATCATGACATCATCATACACAGTTATGATTTCATTAAACATACCGAAACCCTAAAACTGTATTTTTACTATTCACTGAAAATTCAACTTTCTCAAAAAAATCCCAAAATTTCACCTTAACCAAATATCAATGCTCTGATTTCAAAAATGAACTCCATTTTATAAAAATAATTTTCTAAATATTTTTAATTTATTTTTTAAATAAATCCACTATTTACCGAAAATTCATTTTTTTTAGAAAAATCCCCAAAAATTACCTTAACATAATATCGATGCTCTGAGTTCAAAAATGAAATCCATTTTATAAAAATAATTTTCTAAATATTTTTAATTTAGTTTTTAATTAAAAAACACTATTAACCCGAAAAAACTAATAATTGAATAATAATTTATGAAACCGTTTTTTAACCATTTTATTGAATCACATTACTTAATCAAGGTGCCTAGATTATATTAATACTTTCTTTAAGTGTGATTACTAATACATTTGGTCACATTACTAATCCTAAGCATAAAATCACTATTCATAATTTTCTATTCATCATAAATTAAGTTGATCTTATTAGACTCTAAATTCCATACTGAACATATTTGTAGAAGAACATTTTTTGAAAATCATTACACATTTTTATTTATTTAAAGTTTACATAAACATTTTTAAAATATCCTTTTTCTAAAATTCATCAAAAATATGCATACTATATTTATCTGGTCATTTGAAAATTCATAAAATTCATCATAAGAAGAAATCCCAATTTTTATTTAAAATAAAGGATTACACAAGGCAGTTACGGTCTCCTTACATAGCCCCTTATCACACCAGCATAGGACCTAAGTGTAAGGTGTGATAAGGTGAGGCAATCTGAGGGAGGCTAGGCTAACATCACACGAGTAGTAATTTCTATCAGTTTGAACTTCTCGCGAAGGCGCTCTCGTTCTAACTTCACACAATGAAGTTTAGCTTGGGTTTGGTCCAGAGAAAAACCCAGTGGTGCTACCTCCTTCCCAAGTTCTGTTAGATGTGCATCGATCGGTCCAAGACTATCGGGTGAGGCCATCAAATCTTCTTTCTATATTAATTAACCAAGATTACTTGTATTTAGAGTCAAAAATAAAAACGTTTATTTTCCAGTGGTCATATTGACCAATGGTCATATAACAGTCAAAACCCAACGGTCTCATTTTAATTATACTCATGTTATCAAATGAAACAGTTTTGTTGAGTATATAAAAAAATAGAATAACACACAAAATTATGGAACAAGATTTATTCAGAATTTTGGGTCGTTACAATCTTCCCCCCTTAAGAAATTGCGTCCTCGCAATTTTTTTAAAAAATTCGGTTTTCAAATTTCATTGAAATTCCCACATCAATAAAGGAGTTAGAAAAACTATTACATTAAAAGAAGGAAAGTTAAGTACAAAGGTCACCCGAGTTACCCATACTAGGATTCCATGGAGGAAAACATGGATATGGAAGAAAAAAAAATGGTCAAGTTCTGGGGGAGATTGATAGAAAACATGATTAGGAGAAAGTTAACCATAAGAAAATCCTAAACTTATGATGTGTGTAAACGGTCTTTGATTACCTAGTAGGAAACGTAAACCAACAACGTTTTTGTTTTATGTTCCTTTTCATAATTTTGAGAAATTCATTTACTACATAGAACAAAAATATAAGAAAATATACCTACATTCACATAGAGTTTTATCCTTTAATAAGTCTCTACCAAAGCTAATCTTTTCTCCAAATGATGAGAATTCAAAAACACTTGGGCTCATCAAAACACAAGAATGATCTTCTAGAGAATCACGTATTCCACAAAAGAAAAACTATCTATCTTTAAACATTACTCCCAAAAACAGAAAGGGTAAGATAAAACAACTCTTTAAAAAGAAATAATCCCATAGGAATGGAAACTACTTTTAAAACTTCAAAGTTCCATGGTACTACCCAAAGTTCATCATATACCATTCCATAAATAACAGTCCTTAAAATTACTAAAATAAACCAAACTAATATTGAAACCCAAATACAAGAAGGACTTGATAACATAGTCTTCCAAAATAAACTCCATTGTTCATCTCCAAACAACATCAACCACTCCTAACATGTTATAACAAAAGTAGCTAACCTAAACATATTTTACCCAAGATAGGTTAATTATTCCCATAAGTAACCTAAATTACTATAATTCCACCTTAAATTCATCGATTCTTCAAAATATAAGTCAAACTTACTCCTCAATGAAAATACCGTAGTAATCTATTTACCTCGATCATATAGGGTCCCCAAAATAGTGAACGTATTCCAAAATAATAATCATCTTTTAATACCCTAATCATCTTTGTCATATTAATACGACAATCGTCGCATTTTCTATCACATTAGTTGTTGGGACTTGTTCTTCCATTTCTCACCATTAACTAAGAAGAGAAAGCATAATTAGGGGACTAAGTACTTAGCCAATAATCATGAAAAGGAACTGAAAGTATATAAGGATAACTTGTAGAAGAAAAGTATACCCTAACTTGTGATACCCTAGGTTCACATCTAGGTTATCCATGATCATATATTCTTATGTTAATCTTTATTTTATTTTATCTTTGTTCCTTTAACAATGGTTCATACTAAGCTAATGAATTTACCAAAGAATATCCCCCGGGAGTGTCGTAACCAAGAGTGCAGCAAGGCCCATTGTCGTGTACCAGTTCCCGTTCGAGTCTAGCTCAAAGTGGTGTTTTCGGGTTTTACCCCTATGTACATCTATGCCAGATCCACCTCTACCGGCTCGTATCCAGACAGGGATGTATTTTCTTGGCAACCCCTTACACAATACTCACCAAAATACCAGGAAGATTTCCTATATTTAAACTTTTCTATAGGGTTCTTCCTAGAGTTTTCATATCCTAATTTCCAAAAATAACTAGACCATCCTTTCATACCAACTATAGCATCCCGTATTTTTATCACATAAACTTTCATTACATTTTACAAAACCGAGGATCTTTAAGGTTTAGTGTCTTGGAAACCAGGAACTTAAAACAAGAAACAAAAAAACATTCTTCTTAAACACTTGAAAGGATTCTCCTTATGTTCATCCTAGGTTCATTACTACATCTCATAAACTGGGGACATACATCAAAAGAAAGGGTGAGCAGAAGGCCCAGTAAGGGAAACAAGAGAAACATTTTACATGTGAACTTGAGATACTTCAATAAGGTCATGAAAAGAACTTTAAGGCATGAGAAAGAAATCATGAGGCATATCATAATAAAAATATAGTTTTTCATAAATTGAAGATGTGGCTACAACATTTAACATAGACATTCATGAACATAGCACCATGGTCCATCCCCAAGGTGTCATTTGAAAATTACCAAGGTCATTCACCATGGTATTGTGAAAATTGTAATCTCTAGTGGTTACATCATTACCCAATGCATTGGAGTGCTATCAGGGCGCACCCTTAAATTTTCCTTTATTATCATGTGAGACACATATATAATCAGAAATCATTTCATAAACAACCCATATAGCATAAAATAAATGGGTTTCATTTCATAATCATAACAATTTAAAAACTGCTTTAAAGACATGATCTTTACGTCACTTTAAACCCACGGAAGGGGAGAGCGGCTTTCATGTATGTAAATCCCAGAATTTAAAATAGAACATTTTGGTATATATGTGAATACCCCTGTAGAAATAATAGCTTTTAGTATTCACTTTATAACATAAAATAATTTTGAGAAAAGAGAGAGGCATTTTGAGATGAAAATTCTGCAGCATAACGGCTATGTTTCGGGGTTTTAGAAAACATTGAAAAGAGAGGGGACATGGGTAAAACATTCATAAATGACCCATAAAGAAGTAGAGGGACAGAATATAATGGATTTAAGAACATGGTAATGAAATTTGAAAATATACCATATGAAATGAAGAACATGAAAGGAACGAAAAAAATAAGATTTCTCTTATGAAAATTCGGCAGCCTAACAACGCCACTTAAACTTCAACAAAAATGAATTGACGAGATCAAAAAAGGTCTCTCATAATATGAACATAAATGATCAGTATGATAGATATAGAGATAATACCCCAAAATAAATTAACTTGAAATACATGACAATAAAATAGAACTTGAAAATGAGAAGGGTGAAAGAATCCCTTAAAAATTCGGCAGCCTAACGGCGTTACTTAAACTTCAACAAAAATGAATTAATGAGATCAAATAGGGTATCTAATCATAAGAACATAAAAGTTCAGTATGATAGATATAGAGATCATACCCCAACATAATAAAAAGGAACTTTCAAGACTTGACATGGAATTAGAACTTTGAAAAATGAGAAGGGTGAAAGAACAACTTAAAAATTCGGTAGCCTAACGGCGCCACTTAAAACATCAAAAATAATGAATTGAAGAGATAAAATGGGGTCTCTAATCATATGATCATAAAAGATCAGTATGATAAATATAGAGATCATACCCCAACATAATAAAAAGGAACTTGAAAGACTTGACATGAAAGTAGAACATTAAAAAATGAGAAAGGTCAACGAATCCCTTGAAAATTCGGCAGCCTAACGGCGCCATTTAAACATTCTTAAAACGAAATGATGAGAGTAAGATGGGGTCTCTCAACATATGAAAATAAAAAGGAACGTATAATGAATATAAAAGAACCTCCTACAACATAAGAACATGGGGAATAAAAGAATGACATAAAAGAGATCACTTGAAAAGAAAGAGAGGGGTCGGACCCCTTACCTTAAAAAGTAACTCTTAAAACTCAAAGGTTGGGACCTTGCAGGCTTGGGGGAACCTTGGGAGGACTCCTTGGGAGGTAAGGAGACCATAACATCGTTGAGGATGGTTCTTGAGTCGAAAATATGAGAGGAGGGCTTGGTATTTATAGGGAAAGTGAGGGGACAAGGCATTAATGGCCAAGGGACACCTCGAAAGTGGTTTTCTCAAAAGCATGGGCCCTCCCATGGTACTTCCCATAGAGTTAGGCCACATGGGGACCCCCACACAATAATTCATCCTCTTTTTTCGAAAATCCTTTAAAATATCTCATGAAATCATCATGACATAGTTATGATGTCATTAAACATACCGAAACACTAAAACTGTATTTTTACTATTCACTGAAAATTCTACTTTCTCGGAAAAATCCCAAAATTTCACCTTAACCAAATATCAATGCTCTGATTTAAAAAATGAACTCCATTTTATAAAAATAATTTTCTAAATATTTTTAATTTATTTTTTAAATAAATACACTATTCACTGAAAATTCATTTTTTTTAGAAAAATCCCCAAAAATTACCTTAACATAATATCGATGCTCTGAGTTCAAAAATGAAATCCATTTTATTAAAATAATTTTCTAAATATTTTTAATTTAATTTTTAATTAAAAAACACTATTCACCCGAAAAAACTAATACTTGAATAATAATTTATGAAACCGTTTTTAACCATTTTATTGAATCACATTACTTAATCAAGGTGCCTAGATTATATTAATACTTTCTTTAAGTGAGATTACTAATCCATTTGGTCACATTACTAATCCTAAGCATAAAGTCACTATTCATAATTTACTATTCACCATAAATTAAGTTGATCTTATTAGACTCTAAATTCCATACTGAACATATTTGTTGAAGACCATTTTTTGAAAATCATTACACATTTTTATATATTTAAGGTTTACATAAACATTTTTAAAATTTCCTTTTTCTAAAATTCATCAAAAATATGCATACTATATTTATACGGTCATTTGAAAATTCATAAACTTCATCATAAGAAGAAATCCCAATTTTTATTTAAAACAAAGGATTACACAAGGCAGTTACGGTCTCCTTACATAGCCCCTTATCACACCAGCATAGGACCTAAGTGTAAGGTGTGCTAAGGTGAGGTAATCTGAGGGAGGCTCAGCTAACATCGCACGAGTAGTAATTTCTATCAGTTTGAACTTCTCACGAAGGCGATCCCGTTCTAGCTTCACACGATGAAGTTTAGCTTGGGTTTGGTCCAGAGAAAAGCCCAGTGGTGCTACCTCCTTCCCAAGTTCTGTTAGATGTGCTTCGATCGGTCCAAGACTACCGGGTGAGGCCATCAAATCTTCTTTCTATATTAATTAACCAAGATTACTTGTATTTAGAGTCAAAAATCAAAACGTTTAGTTTCCAGTGGTCATATTGACCAATGGTCATATAACAGTCAAAACCCAATGGTCTCATTTTAATTATACTCATGTTATCAAATGAAACAGTTTTGTTGAGTATATAAAAAAATAGAATAACACACAAAATTATGAAACAAGATTTATTCAAAATTTCAGGTCGTTACAAGGTTCCAGCAGGATTAGCTCATCCCTGGATGTTCCAGAGTGGAAGGGGGTGGAATATCGATGGACTTCGTGACAAGCTTACCACGGACTTCCAAGGATCATTATTCCATCTATGTGATCATTGACCGACTCACTATATCAGCTCACATACTAGATATCAGGGAGTAGAGTTTAGTAGAGATCTTGGGACGCCTCTACGTGCAAAAGATAGTTCGGCTTCATGGAATCCCTTCGATGATAGTCTCAGATCGAGATACATGTTTCACATCCTAGTTGGGGATGGGATTCCAGGTGTATTTTGGGACTCAACTATGCTTGAGCATGGCATTCCATCCCCAGACTGATGGTCAGACGGAGAGTACCATTCCTGTTCTATAGGATATGTTGTGGGAATGTATCATGTACCTTGGTCATAGTTGGGAGGACCACCTACCACTTGTGGAGTTCACGTAAAACAATATATACCACTCCACCATTGGTATGTAACCTTTTGAGGCTTTATATGGGAGACCATTCCAGTCACCGCTTTGCTGGACCAACCATGGAGATTCATCACTCATGGGTCCAAAGTTGGTATGAGCTACCACAGAAAGGTGAAAATCATCCAGGAGTGGATGAAGACTACACAGAGCCGGCAGAAGTCTTATGGTGATAAGTGAAAGAGACCTCTAGAGTTTTAGGATGGAGACCATGTCTTACTTCGGGTCTCACCTCGGTGAGGGTTGCGGAGATTTGGTCAGGGAGTAAATCTATCTTCGAGGTTCGTCTGACCTTTTCAAATACTATGCAGAGTTGGCGAGGTGTCGTACCACCTAGATCTACCCGCACAGTTGCATCGGGTACATTATGTCTTCTACCTGTCACAACTAAGGAGGTATGGGCATGATCCATCACATGTCATCGATTGGGGCGAGCTAGACATCGAGTATGGAGTGAACTTTGCTGACTACCTGATGTAAATCGAGGATTGGAAGGAGGGGATCCTTCGTGGGTGATCAATTCCCTTGGTGCACGTTCGGTGGCAGCACGGGATTCTTTAGGAGAGCACATTGGAGTGGGAGGCTCATATTCGTGCCCAATACCCACATCTTTTTGAGTAGATTTGTTTTGGATTTTCGGGGATGTAAATCCCCAAGGTGGGGAGAATGTAATGTCTCAGATTTTCTATGTATTATATTTAAATATTATATTGAATTATTACGAGACCAAGAATGGAGACGGAACATCATTCCAAGGCCATATGAGCCTGGAATGGTGGTTTGATCTTTTTTTAAGAAAAGTAAGTTGGTGGGTGTCCACGGTTGTGGCAGTTTCCAAACGGATTCCCATATTAAAAATCATTCGGCACCTTAGTGTTCTGGACGACGAAGTTACCTATGAACGGGTCTATCTCGACTAGCGTGGGTCGAGGAAAAAAATGTAATTTTCTGATGTTTTTAGTAAAAAAAAATAAAAAAAATTATTTCAAAAAGTTCATTTTATTTTATTTGGAAATATTCGATGTAGCATAACGACGAGGCATCTATTTCAATAATTAATGGCATGCCATAATCACTCTAAAAAATCAACGTTGACTCATTAATGCCATAGAGTAACATCAACGACATAGCGTAACAGAACTCTGAAACATGTTCTCTCCTTTTAATGGGTTAATCGAATTTTTCTCATTAGATGAAGGTGGAGATAAACTTTGGAGAATCTATGTAGCTTTGGAGAAAACTCTCAGCAACAAAAGAAGACAAATCAGAGTTGTGAATCATTATGCCAACGAAGTTAAAGGATATCAGTGATGATGGTAGTGTGACCCATTCATCAGCGATCGATTCCATCATGAGGTTGGGGTTGTTATATAAATTTTTTTATTTCTCATTCTTGGATTAAACGTTGAACGCGAACCAACCCAGAAACTAGTTGACCGCATATCGTGCATTCTTACTGGAGGGTTTTTATTGGGATGATTTTTGGGATTAATCCATGATGTTAAAATCCTTGTTCCAATTCTTTCTTTTTAATCCTTCTAATAGGAGAGGATCAATGACGTGACTAATGATAGTGGAGGTTTGTTCCTATTTGGTGGTTTGGACTTTTCCCCCTCTTATTACCCCCGAATTCTTCATGTTATTCGTGGGGCGATGAACAACGGATCATTGCGTGTCCGTTTGGAAACACAATGATCTGAAATTGGAGACCCGACATCGCAACGACTCAACGGAGGTGCGACGGCAATGGAAGATGATGAACCAGCTCAGATCAGGAGAGCCTGTTCTTGAAGAGTTCTTCATGCGGGAGGATTGCTGCTTGTTTTTGTGGTCGATCGGAGGTCCAAAAACAAAAAAGATGACTACATGACTTCGGGGAGACCTAGAATTCCGAGTTTCTTGGAAAATAGATCATCGGAATGAGGATTGGAGACTTAAGAGAGGTGTGCTAGTGATAAGAGTCATTTCTAGAAATTTCTGAAGAACACGGTGTGTATTCCTGAAGAACATGCCACGTGGTACGAGCTCATCAGTGACTATGGTTTCACGAAGCACGAAGCGATGACACGAAGTGTTCCCCGGAGAACATGGTATGTGGGTCCTTATGCGGGACTTGGAGTTTATCTTGGGTGATACATGGACACGGGGTAGAGTACATGGCCATTTACTCCACCACAGGGCCAGACCAGGCTAACAACACAGCTTACCCCATGTACCAGTTACACAGGATGATGCACACAGGAAAAAACATTGTACGGGCACATGACCGCGTACATGGAGCCAAACCAACTACTCGGACACGGCGTGTGTTCTATACTACACACCGTGTGATGATTGTTCTATATGACCAGCCTTGCGACATGGTCCATAGTACACGGGCAGTACCCAGGGTCTTAAGACATGGCATGTGACATTTCTACATGTCATGTACTTCTCATTACATGGCTTGATTGCATGGTCCACCATATCTTGGACCTATTCCATTTGGTTTAGTGCCCCTTCTTCTCATTCCCCTGAAGGTCAGGTATCGTTTCCTACTATAGTAATATGATCCCTTCAATAGGACATTCCAAGATAGAGTTAGGTATCCATCCAATACTCCCGGAGTGAGATCCTCTATCCATTCTTGACCCTAAGTTGAGTCAAGTATCGACATGACCACTTCCATATGGTGTTGATCTTCTACCTAGAAGGTGAATTCAGATGAGTCGTGGTATCCGCCAAGGCCCTGGATGTGATCATAAACAGTGTATCGTGATATTTCCCCACTCAAGAGTGTGTTCTCCCATAATGAGTATATATATCTCTCGTATCTTTTCATGGTTAATATTACTTCTTGGACAGATGTCATCAGAGCTACTAGAATCTTGGAGTGAGTTCTCCCAGGCGAGTGCTTTGTAGAATCTTCGAACTAAATCTCTAGTGGGGGTATGTAGTTATGTGACTTGAACCTAGACTCTTGGTCTGGGTTTTTAGTATATCTGGATTATGTTCTCCTATATTATGTTCAGTATACATATACTGTGTAGAGATGACTATGCCTGTCCTTTGTGTATTGCCTTGGGGTTTTCAGGGTCCTCTACTGAGTATTGTTGTACTCACCCCTGCACAGGCTTTTCCCACACGTGTCATGTCTTGTGAAGACAAGAATCCTTTCAATAGAGTCCATGGTGGACCAGGATAGGACAGATCTTTCTGAGTTCCCTATAAGCTGAGGTGTTTCTATAGCTATGAGCAGTAGTCCCGGTACCTCTTTGTGTTTACTGGGTGGACCTAGTAGTTTTCAGACTCTTGTTGGTGGTGGGCCTGTATTCTGGCCAATTTTACTTTCAGTACTTTACTTTCCATCATACTCTATTGGTTGGGTTTAGTTGTATGCATGCTTTTTGTTCCTTATAGGTTTTTACATTTCCTCAATTTGTTCTTGTAGATGGGTGTGTGTGTACAGGTACTTAGGCAATGCCTCCCATGTATGTAATATGCATACATGGTGCTAGTCACCAGCCCCTAGCCTATTGGAGGCAGACCTGGAGAGTCATGGTGCGGGCCCCATTGGGACGGGTTTTGATAGTTTCTTCGAATATCTCCGTCAAATAGAGGAATGATTATTGGGAAGAAATGGAATCTGGCTTCGAGATTCATTATCCCCTTTGAGATCCATTATCTAAATAGGGTTGTGGAATACCAAATAGAACTCCTTTGGAACATGACTAATATACATAATGTGTTCCATGTATCCCAATTTATGATGTACATACCAGACTACTTATATGAACTAAATCCATATATGGTGCAACTAAAGGATGATATATCATGTGAGGAGCATTCGGTGGAGTTTTTGGACCGTAGATAAAAATTTATGCATAGCACAATAACTAATCTAATGAAATTACTTTATAGAAACCATATGTTTAGAGAGGAAACATAATAACCTAAAGAGACAAAGAAATAGAAGTAAACACAACTATTTTAAACCTAGTATTTATAAATAAATTTCAAGGAAAAATTCTCTTGGTGGTGAGAATGTGACATACTAGGATTTTTTATATATATTCCCTTTAAATTTGATATGTTTATTCACACACACTAAAAGAAAATTAAGACAAAGTAATAAATTATATTTATCATAATTAAAATATTATTATGTATCAATATATTATCTACTATATTTAAATTAATTTAATTTTAATGGCTATATAAAATAGCGTTAAAAACTATTAACGATTCAAAACACCTTTGGTAATAAAACATTCAAATATGTATATTTTCAATTCTCAATAAAAACATAAATATATAATTTTATAGAAATGTAATTACATAAACTAACTACTTTTTTGAATTTATAATACTAAAATACTATTTTTAATAATTTTTTATATGTTTCTAGTATGATTAATTTATTATAAATAGTGAAAAACAAGACCAAGGCTATATTTATAACTAATTTAGAATGTTTCAAAAATAATATTATGATACCATATTTCTCTACAATTATATATATTTATTTAATATATTTAATATATCATGTTTAAAAACCCATGGTATATTTTTTTTAATATGATATGTTTTTATTATAAATGTAGTCTTTTGGAATATTATATGTTTTAATTTAAAAGAAAATTTTCTACTATTTATAGAGTGAATTACATTAAATAGAGGCTGAGTTATTATTTAAAGAATTGAAATTTTTTTGGTTGGGCCCTCTTACATTAAAATAAATAAATGAATTATTATGATTAATATTTTATTAAAACTAATTATTGTTTAAATTAATATTATAAAGTGGCTCGAATCATCATAAATTTACATGACCTCTAAACCTTCTATAAACTATCATTTTAGTTTTAATTACATACCCTCATGCCTTACCAAACATTCCACACCTAAATCACCCATAATTAATTAAACCCCATTCATTCCCACTTACAAAACATTCATTTCCATGGAATATACACTTCTTTTAACTAATAAAAGGATTCAAATTCCACCCCTTTAAAACCTCACCAACTATTATAATTCCAATTCAAAATATACCCTAATCACCTCTACTATAAATCCATTAAACTTCATCAAGACCTTTTTATTCATAAGATAATCAAACCTTAAAATTATCTATAATAAATTAACGGTAATGTTTAACGTCTAAAATAATTTATCATGATTTCTTAGCATTTAATTATTGTTATTTGTTTATTATACCATAATTAATATATTTTATTTAAGATATTATAAAAAAATAAATATTAATTCTATTATGTCTTTAAAATATAATAATTTAATATTATTTTTACACCTTCACCCAAACCATTCAAAAAATAAAAATTTCATCATTTGTATGTGTATATTATTACCTCCATGCATGATGTGCCCTATTTTTCATAATCATTTTGTATATATGGTTTGAAATGGTTTTTAATTAATCAATATTTCATTCATAAAATTATTATGATTTTGAAATTATTAATCATTTTACATTCTACCTTCCCACTATTTCTCAGAAAATAAAATTTCTAACAATGTGTACATGCGGATTGCCACCTCCACAAAGCAATGAATTTGGTTTTTTTTACTTCCAATCAAGGTTGAATTTAAATATATTTTTTATATAAAAAATAATATTTTATATATATATATATATATATATTATAGGATTTTAATCTATTATAAAAACGATTATCCATTGTTGACATTCCAAGAGACTCCCTTAAAAATAAATAGAACATCCTTGAGAAATTGACATAAGTGTAAGAAATTTTAAAAATGAACATATTATGAAACTAAATAGTAAAATAAAAAAGATTAGAGTTTAAGAACATAATTTTATTATAGAGTAATCTATGTACTAGTACAAAACACTTTTAGACATAAAGGTATGGGATCATCTATACTTTCTTCATAACTTAATTGTTACACTTTCACTTTTTCCCCGTTTATATGCTAGATACTTCTCATGTAATTATTATATTTTATATATATATCGCATATATATATAGCATAATACATAATAAATTTATATATTTATTCATGTATTACGTTCCTTTTAAATACCCATTTTTAAGGAAGCCTAATTTCAGTAGATTTTTAAATTCATATTTCACATCAACTAACACCCCTTAAAAATTTTATTGACACAAAAAGAGATTTCAAAATTCCTTATTATTTTATGTTGAATCATATGAGTTTAACTGTAATTTTGAAGGAATTTTTTAATCCCTTTTGTCTAAAATATCCCTTACATATTTCCAAAAGCATCAATAAATTTGTTATTATTTTTATGCTTACTTATACAAACCATTAATGGATTTTTCTACCATGGGACTACCTAATCAAGAATTGTATTCATTTTAGATATGAATTTCCAAAGAAATATAATTCCTTCATCTCATGGGAATTCATTTTTTGTATCATTCATATGTGACATTAGAAAATAAATGGAAACCCAATTATTTCTAATTAGGTTTTACAATGTTTATGACTTATGTATGGTTTAGTTATTCATCATGTGGAACACATATGTATGAAATTCATTATGAAAAAGGTTTTCCTGTAATTATTTACCCTTAAAATGAATTGGGTAATTATTACGTATAATGAGATATCATTGTGCAAGGAGAGTGGGACTAGCCAATAATGAGAGAGGGCAGTTAGCCTTGCCAACTCAGTTAAATTAACAAGGTAGGGGGCCAGTCACATATGGATATGATTTTAATTAAATATTGTTTCCAAATTACTATAATCTCTATCTATTATGATATGATCATGTTTACTCCCATATCTTATTTTTTAATTTCATTATTCCATGGTTCCATGCATAAGATCATTATCTTTATGATATCATGTTATGTCTCACATTTTATGAACCTTTATCATGTTTAGTACATTATTGATCTTTCTATATCACTATTTCACTTATGTATTTCCATATGTTTTCATATAAAGATTTAAGTGGGCCTTTGGGAGTTAAGAACAGTTGAAGGAGATTAAATAAATACAATGATGGAATATTTTAATATATTTTAGTTAGGTGTCTAATACTCCAAAGGAAAAATATCCTAGATCCTCGACATCTATTTTTTTGAACAATGTTAAATGTAATGAAACAATAAGTGTTTAATGTTAATATTTATGTAACATGGAGTTTCATAGAGTTTATGTCACTTTCATAAGCATATATTATTATTTTTTTCTATTTGGAAGCATTAATATTATATGACATTACATAGTTTGTGTTTATTATTGGATGAATTATATATTTTTATGGTGTTCAATTTTGACTTTATTTTATATGTAGAGGATTTTAGTGGGAAATTACATCATTTCTATATTGGTATATCCTTTGATTGATTAACTAAATCATGTACATTTAGAGAAGGTATTTTTTGGTCTCACCAAAGTTTTATGCATCCTAGGAGGCTTTATAGTCATGAATAGTCATTACATTTGTCATATTCAAAATAACACTATATATTTAAAACATTATTGACTTTTATATTTTCATGAAAAATTACTTCATTAATGAATACATTTTTTATAAGAATTTGTAAAACTTTTTACATTGAAGAAATAAAATTTTATCTATTTGATTGAAACATTTTTTGTTCAAAAACAATAATGCTATTAAGATAAAAAAATAGTAAATTTTTTTATAATTAAAAAAATCACCGACAAATCTTTTAATCAATAAAGTTTATAAGAATATTTTTCCTCTAAAAAATATTAAATATGTGTCCATGCATTATAATAATTTTTTAATATTTTCAAAATAAAATTTCTTTTATATTAGTAAATAATATTAATTTTTTATGTCATTTAGAAATATTAATTTTATATGTACCTTTCAGAAAATTAATATTTTTATGATATGTATTGAGATAAATATTTTACAAGTTAAAAATTTATTAATCTAGTAACATTAATAAAAACTTTTGACAATTTAAAAATATGAAAATTTATATATTCAACTTATAAAATTAAAAAAAATTGCTAAAAATAATAATACTCTCACTTCAAATTTTATAAAAGTTATTTAATAAAAAATAAATTTTATTACTTTTATAAAACATAATATTTTATATCAATAAAAATAATAATTTTATTATATCAATGAAATAATATAAATAAATTGATTTTTTAAAAATAATAATGATATATATATATAAATAATTCTAATGTTCTTTAAAATTATTTAAGAAATTATACATTTTAAAAAACATATTTTATATACTTAATTAAATACTAATTGTGTATGACTTTAATTTTTTCCTCTTATATTCCTTTAATAAAACTATTAATTAGTATAATGATTTTTCAGAAAAAAAATGTACCTTCCAAGAAATAAGTATTTTATTTCATTCAAAAGAAAAAATTATTTTTTTAATATAATTTTATATTCATTTTGGGAAAAAAAATATAATTTTATATACCTTTAAAAATGAATTTATAACACTCAAAAAAATTTATTCCTCTGACAAAATATTAAATTTTAAAATCTATTAAACAAATAAATAAATATTATTTCATAAAATAATATTTTATTGAATTGAAAAATAATTTATTCATATAATTTTTGTCATGTAATGACCCAGTGGGGCCCTCTTGGATAATGGTATGCCAGGGGAGACTCCCTATGGTCGTCTATAATAGGATAGGTACTGGAGAAAAGGATCGAATAGACAATAATGAATATGGGTGGACTTATCCTAAGTACATGTACCTATTCACACAACTATCTCAATGTAAGTGTGTATATGTATAATAAAGTTTTTGAACATAAGGAGTGTCACCATGCCCGAAAAAAACTCTAGAAAAGAATTAGAGAACAATAGGGTAGTGAAAACATATAATAGTGAAAAATACATTCCAAACCAGAAAATGAAATCCCAACATGAAAAAAGTTAGAGAAATGGGAATGAAGGGATCCTGGCTGGAAATCTCTAAGGTAGACCACCATACAAGTTCTGTGGAATGAGATGCTAACATCCACATAAAACAGGAAAAAAGATATCACCACTGATCTCACTTTATTCTGATCAACACATAGCATGTTAAAAAAAAGATAGGATTGGGTATATACATACCAAATAGGATCCCTAAAATGAAAACAGAGAAACAGATAATCAATATTATTTTCATCCAAAAAAATAATGGGTAAAGATAAACCTATTAGATATCCCCATAAACAAACACAAAAAGGAGATAAAATGGGGTCTACTTCTCCACACCAAAATAAGGATTATGATCCTTCATATAGATTAAGAGGCCCATCCGTAATTCCCAAAACCAACCATGACCTCATAAAAATTTGAGTGGAGGGGCGTGCCACTTGCTATTGTGCTCCACAACCTTGGGACCACCAACTCATCTAGAGGACCCACTACCTGCAAGATCTCTATAATAGGGGAGTTCCACTCTGTAAATAGAGGACCAACATCCTCTATAGTATATAAGAGTACTAAATCTAATGGTTTAATTTTTATGGTGGACCCATTCCATTTTGGGACTAGATAATACCATACTCAACATCTATCTGGTGATACAACCCAATCACTTCTATCGATAAGCCATCATTGATGAAATTTCCATTCCCATAACATATTCTTCTATATCGCTAAAACTAAAATTAATGGTAACATCAATACCTACATGAAATCCCACTGAAGATAGGTTACCCATTGTCCAAAATCCTTATCCTGATGATGGAGTAACAGAAAATGAAAGTATTATTAAAAATGTACATAGTGTGTATATTGGTCGCACAATGTGTGACCTCTCCTAGGTTCCTAGGCCTATCCTCTCATTCTCGTGGATGTAAGTACATGAAATGGACATGAAATTAATTACATGTTTTGTATTAACTGGAATAATATAATATAACTAGCATGGGCCTGTATACCTAGATCATACCCATGTACACCTAGGGAACGACCTCATATGACTACACTACTATGTCCCCCTTTCATGGAGTGTCTGCCCATGTACATGGCCATGGTTTATTGTCCTACTAAATGATGTTTACTCTCAGTACACAGTTTGTATCTCAAAAACTCATTCTTACCCAATGCGAAGAACACACGACATGTTCTCTTGAACTACATGCATTGTTATTTGGAAACCATAATGTGAAATCACTTCTATGTTCTCCAAACCACCATTTTTCCTCGATTGACTACAGATAGAAAATCATGGGATCTATAATAGTCATAAATATATATTTAAACCATTAAACAGTACATCTATGATGACCAAGTTTCAAAACACAAAATCTATTTACCTCATGCTATAAAAACCTATTCACTATGTCTAAATAAATTCCAAGAAAATATTGAACCTCGATCTAGTCTCGATTTATATCAAGGATAAAGTCCGATGTCACCTAATATACCGCTTGGTTTGCTCATATCCCATGAAAAAACCCTCTCAATCATTCCATACATAGGAATAAAAATGGATGGGGGGTTATTTTAATATATATAATTTCAGAAATATAGGAATTATTTATTTAATTTCTTCATATAATATTTGTTTTCGTCCACCAAATTCCCAATGAAGCCACATATTATGTCATTCCAAGGGTAACCCCCATGTCTCAAAAATAACCATGGTCTCAAATTTCACATATACATTCCCTAAAATAGGCAAACCATTTATTCAAATATTATATGTACACATGATTTAATATATTATTATTTCTAAAATATTAATAATTGGTTCTGGAGAAAACCAAAAATAGTTGCATCTTCAATGTAAAATCTAGATATATAAAGATATAGAAATATTCATTAGAATATTTCTTGCATGATATCATACTATAAAAGCATTCAAACCAAAGGTATAGTTCATCCATTATGGATCTTATCTTTTTTATCCAAGATCTCCACTTAATACATCAATATGGAGGCTCCACCCCTGATGTCCATCATTCCCTAATCAATAATGTTATAAGGGTCGTGCTAGTATCTCCTCGACTAAAAGAATGAAAGATTTCATAAACTTGGTCAATATATAGAGGTTCGACCAAGTGGTATACAACCTTAAAAACACTCTATAGAATATAGAATGGTCTAATGAACCTTTGGATATTTGTCTTTCTCATCCAAATCTCCAAAATCCACACATTGGTGAGAATTCGAGGAAAACAATTTCTCCCTTCTCGAACTCAAGAATCCTTAAATTTCAATCAACATATTATTTCATCCAAATCGGTTGTCCTCATATTCTCAGGAATAACCTAAACCTTACCAATCATCACATGAACCATATATAACCCAAAAATAAATGTATTAGATATATAATTCCAACATAATATAAACATGTAGGGTCACCAATATAGGTCCTAAAAATGTGTAATGTAGATAATTTAATGATATAATTTATTATATGAAATTTGTACCAATAAAAAGTGATTCTATTAGCTTCTTACAATGTCTATGACATGGGATGTCCTCATATCCTTCAACACCTATATAGTATTGTAACGTCTGGGAAATTTTGTGGGAATTTTTTTAAGGAATTATTTCATGACCCCGAAATTCGACAAAACGTGATTCTGACGTCCAGAGAGCCCGAAATGGAATTTTGATCTTTTATTACGGTACATTAAACAAATGTAAGAGATGGATTTTATTTCTTTTTAACCATCTATTAGATAAAAAATATGATGGAATACTTTAATTTACAATGCTGAGATTCACCTAGAATTAACTTAACTTCGACCAGAAATGGCCGAGTAGAAAAGTTATTTTTTAGAATTTTCAAGAAAAATAATAAAATAATTTAAAATAATTATTTCATTTTATTTCTCACATTTGAGTGGAGAACGATGACGCTATGGAGAAGAGAAGAGGTGGTGATTATGCACATCAATGAGGCTGATTAATGGATCGTTAAACTCGAAGTGTAAGGATGCTTTAATGACACGTAACAACAATAATGTTTCTTAAATAAAATAGTATAACGACAGAACGTCGCATCATAATGGGTATGCTACGATGTTATCCTATTTATAGTTTGACACTCTCGGGAAATATGGATTAAAATTTTGGAGGATTCTCTGGCGAACCTCTGATGGTCATTAACCCCAGTGAAGAATGACGAACACCGATAGAACATCATCATCTTCAATGCCTTTCAATGATCGGAGCTGGGAAGCATCGTCGACATCTTAAATCCCTCGAGGATGAACACTACGACATTAGATGTCATAATAGGTAGGGGTTATATGATTTTAAATTTTCCCTATCCTTATTTCAAAAGGACTAATGTGGATTAACCCATGAACAGGTAAATCTACGGACCGTGTGTTCTTGCAGGAGGGTGACTTCTTTGTGGTTTCTTCATCCGGGATTTAATTATCATTGTTGTTAAAATTAAAATCATCGGACCTCCCTTATGTTGAAAACATCTAATGAAGAAGGTGTAGGCTGACACAAAAAAGGCTCAAGCCCCTCCATCATGGGTGTTCTTCATGGAAAAACTCTTGAATCGATTACAAGACAAATTTGAGACCTTTGTGGTGAAGAGAATGTTCCTCAGAGAACTTAGGCACAACCGTCATGAAGAACAGACCACCAGTTCAGACCAGGTGGTCCACGGAAGAATATGCGGGCATGCCGGCATCAGCGGTGGCCTGCGGTGGTGGTTGTGGGTTGGAGGTGATGATCTAGAGGAAGGGTTGTGGATCACCGGGTTATAGTGCAGCGGAAGAAGCCACTGGATGGGCCGTAGATGGAGGTAGCGGATGTGGTCACTCGACCACGTCGGAGGGCCATAGACGCAACACTAAGTCATGTCATGTGTGATGGGCCGCGGTCTCTCTACCGCGATAGAGGAGGCTCCCCACAGTGACCTGCGGGGTGATGGCAGTGGACAGACACTACGTCCGGCTGCATCTAATGAGGCGGACTGGTCCACCTCTTATAGACCAAATGGGGTGATAACTGCCCAATGGGCCAGACCCACGACTCACTTGGTTAGGCCAGAACCCAATGGGATGGACCCACACCCTCTTCGGTTCAGGCTGGACTAGACCTGGTCACCGGGTGACTCAGTGGGTTTGACCCTCAACTAACCGAATCAGGTCTAGTGAGCCCTATTGGGCCTAGCCCATTGGCATGGCCGGACCAGACGGACCCCGACCATCCCCAGTCTGATTGGGGTCCATATAAGTGAACCATGGTATGTGGGACCCCTGGCCGGGATGCTCAGGTCAGTCTAACTGAGTCAGACTGGGCCCCATTACAACCAGCCCCCAAGTAACTAAAACTTCTATATCTTTCAAACCTCGCGTCCGATTGACGAGATGTTTGAGGTGTTGGGACCCTATCGATGAGGTAGATCATTTGACATGCTCTATGGTGACTATCATGGAATTTTAGATGTGAAGAAGGGATTGAGGATTGGTTCTCCAAATAACACTATGTACAGAACACAACAACTTGTTGAGTCCTGAAGACTGCTGACTTTTGTCTCAGTGGTAAGCACCTCTCTATGACTTGGTAGGACCATGGTGGGAAGAACCTCTCTGTGACTTTTCATCTTTGCGGTACGTGATTAGGATGAGTACCTCAGTTGTCCAGGAGTAGTGGGAAGAACCTCTCTATGACATTGCAGTCCCACATTACACAATGGGGGAGGAGTGCCTACGCAATCTAAGGATAGTGGGAAGCACCTCTTCATGACATGACATGCCCACTGTACTCGCTAGAGGAGGAGTTCTCCAGTAGCCAAGGTGTTTGACGATGTGACTAATGATGCTAATATCACTACCCGGTAATGAACCTAGTGTGAGAAATCTTGTGTTTCATGCTTTACTTTGAGGAATTGATGTGTGGTCTTTCCTTTTGTTCTGGGGTCCCTAATGATTATTGTGTTACTCACCCCTTCATGGGCTTTTCTCGCATGTGTTTTGTCTGGTGCAGACGAACAATGTTTCGACAGGGGTTCTTAGGGAGATGGGACTGACGGACGCTACAATGGTGGACTGGGTGTCCTAGGGCCAGGCAGGGCCAAGTAGGACCGGGCAGACTGGACAAACTACTTTGGCTTCCAGTAGCTTCACTACTCTCATGATCAGGTGGGGTTTTCTATAGATGGCCATCATAGTTTCATTTTATACTTATTTTTTTCATTTCATTGTTGGGTTTTCATTCTGGCCCACATACATTCATTTGTACTTGCACTTAGCTTTGTTTTTTTTTTGTAATTGTTTTCCCTTTTCAGTGTTTTGGTATGTGGTTGGGTGTGTGAATGTGTCCAAGTAGTTAGGAAAATGCCTCCCACATACAGGTTGACGCCTTCAGCGCTAGTTGCCAGCCCATGGCCTTCAGGGTCCAGGCTTGGGGTAGTCACGAAATGGGCCTTAGGGGAAGGTTTGTGATAATTATGCACTATCTTACCATATATTTAGGGGTTAAATATTGTGATTATTCATAACTAGGTCCCAAAATCCTTTTATAGGACCCACCATAATCCTGATGTAAACAAAAAATCATGGTCAAAGATGACCATTGTGGGTACACCATGAGGTCGTTCAATCTTCAACATGTATAACATCCCAAAACTCTAATCCAAAAATTTCTCATGGAATAAAAGACTATGTGCTGACTAGGTATGTTAGTTATTAATTTACATAGATATTACAATTGAGTTTTTCTATCAGTAGAAGCCTCGTAAAAAAATATCTCAATAGGAAATAACAATTCCATTAAAAGATATCAGGAGTCTAGGTAAAACCTTCTGGAACATAATTTTTAGACATCACATACTGATTTGTGAGGTACCAAGAGAAAAACTCCCCAATTGTCCACCTCATTTCATCCCACAAAAATTATTTCTATAGTTTCATTTAAATAATTTCTAAACTAGGATGTACATACAATATAGATGAATACATCTCCCTTAAAATTTCTTCACACGCCATTATGAAAACCACTTTATATAACTAAAAAATGATTACATTCTCCCCACCTTCAAAACATTGATTTGGTGAATTAGTTGAGGATATCTGGTTATATAGAACCTCATAGTCGATGACTCCCAACTGAGCCTCTCTCACAATGTATAAAAATTTTGTAGATACCATCATCGACAAAAAATACGACATAACCCTCCCCTTCACTAGGGTTACCTTCTCTAAAACAAACTACTTAGCTAACTCCTTAACTAATTATAAATGTGACTTCTTACTAAGGGAATATACCGAAATATTTCCTTTACTAAAATTGTTGTATAACTAGAAGTTATAGTCTTATAGAAAATCTAAAAAATTCATTTATATCATGTTATAGTCACTCAAGTGAGTGTGCACTTGAGACACTTGGTGACTAAGTAATCCATATATATATCATAAAATAGATACCGAATCAACATCATCCGAGTAAACACTACCACTACCATCTCTATGTTGTGAGACACAATGTTCTTCTCATGGTGTCACAATAACATCAACCCATAAGAGATCACTTCATGGATCTACATTGACATGAATCTGATCCCAACTATAGTTTAATCATAAAACATCATGAACTCAATTCCCTCCTCGCATAGTATCAACATAAGAAAATAATTCAATCGCATCATAAACAATTCAAAGTCATTATGAGTCTTATTTGTCAAGATAAATAGATTCCCATTTACCATAATTCTAGTTAATGTGTATATTATCCAGGAAAAGTATACCACAATCCCCCTGTTGTACCACAATTAGTAATGGAATCCTTTCACCTCTAACACAATCATGGGTAGATACAAATTATGAATTTCATTGTTTGATGTCGATTCTATATCTAAACTATGATTAGAGATTAAATTACACTGAATGTGAATCTCATAGATCCAAAATTGACACATTGATTTATTACCATTAATATGGTTATCTAAAAGTAAGTCTGGATCCATACACAAATTCTCTTCCTACTACTCCACAGATTTATAGTACATATTAAATTTTTCAATGTGGATGGCCACACACTGGTCCATCTATTGGTATTAAATATAGTACCTTAGATCCATGAAGATAGTCAAGGAACTAGTCACACCCAAAGGAATCAATAAAAACTATTAAATCCCATAGTGACATCATAATACCAACTTTTTGGAATATCATTCCAATGTGCTCTCCATCAATTTTAGCTAGACCTATGACTAATATTTGAGAACTAACTCACATTGTTCAACATGTCATAAAGTTAATCAGTCCCTAGAAATGCGAACATTTTCATTATCATTACCATATATAATAAATGATAATAAACACAAATCCCCATGTTGAATCCTTAGTTTCCAAGAATAGAAAATGAGATACCATGGGGAACACATAAGGTATGATTAAAGCATTCTCTATATGGTCCTCCAAATATACACATATCTCTTAGATCTCAATAGGGGCCATCTGATATGTGGAAAAATATATTTATGTGGTACTAGGGTGCATGCTAATGAAGATTTATATATCTTTACTTGGATATAGTCCATGAAAATCATTAGGGAAGACATCAACATAATATTCTTGTACCACTAGAAGCTATAATCTTAAAGACCCCCCCCCCCCCCACATCGAAGTATAAACTATCCAACTTATGGGTTATGGGATGCATATTATTTTACATGATACCCAATCACCCAATCATAATTTCTCTCTCTCCCATGAAGAAGAATATTGTCCCATCCACCAAAAGTCACATAACTCACCTATCATTATAGTATATCTTGACATTAACCACGAAAAACTATTACATTCCTAATAAGACTTCATATTCTTTCATCACATTGAAAAAAAGTCCCCTGAGAAACTCTCTCTATCATGCACCAACTCACACTAAAATTAGTTGTGTGGATAATAGAATAATTCAATGTTGAAACCTATCATTATAAATAATGGGATAATTTCCCAACTAGAAGAAATAACTCTCACACAATTAATATTGAGATAATGTAATAACTAATTCCTATTCTTATAAGTAATAGATAAATAGTAGAAAATAAGAATTTCATAACTTGATTCGTATTTTGCTTAGCCTAGTCATATCCCTCAAAAATTGGAAAGTTCACATGGACTCTACCACCAGCTCACTCTTCTAGGCTACCTGGTTTTGGTTATGGGGGAATCTTATAGTTTCATCCTTTTCTAGTAACACCATCTATTAGAGATCCACCTTCTCCTTTATTAGCACCACCTCCCTATGGTCCAACCTGACCACACCTATGATATCCCTATTAACAACATTTTATCTTCAATGATGTTCATTCTTTTACTTATTAACCCTCCCCAGCATGTTTGGTTAGGAAATAATGATCCATATCAAATCACTTATCATAAGAATGGAATCCCTCTTCCACAAGCTGAATGAATTATCTACACAACAAATACACTATGGATCCATGAATCTGTGTCCATGTATGAATATGACTCCATCATCGAGACCCTAACAGTTAATTTTTGTTATTTATTTAACATGATTTATCCCTATGATGTCCAATTATAACTCAATATTCCCAATGTCCCTATGATTGAATTATCTTTATAACCAAATCCCACTCCAGAACATTGATATATGTGGGTAGGTGTAAGGGGAGGACACTGGAACACATTTCTTCGTGAATACCCTACTCAAACATTCACACCCAAAACTATATATTATTCACCATATAAAGGGAGAAACAAATGATGTTTTTGAACCTTCTGTCATTCTTAAAAAATTACATATCCCCTGGTTGAATCTTTATAGTCTCAGTAATATTCACTAAGAACAATCTTGAGGAGCAGTACTCATTAGGGAACCACAACTAAAATTCTAACCCTAAAAGAATTTCCTCTTTATGGTTCTTGGTAATATGAATAACACATGAGCCTTATAATATATGAATAATACTAGAAACAAATTCATCCTTCTGATTGTATGGTCACTAAAAAATACTTATTAATTAATCCACTAACTCAATCAAATAATTTTTTTCTCAGGGGTCTGGATCACCTTATAACTTTAGAAGTCTCTGTTGATAGATCTTATGTAATGAAATAATCCAATTTGTAACTTCACCCAAAAATTATAGGGATATTAGCTACCAATTGGTATTCATTCATCCACTCAAATGAGTTTAGGTGGATCAATTCACTATTGTACATGTGTGGTAACTGCTCTAGGCCCACCTAGATGAAACACCTCATGGGTGGTTCCCTACAATGATAGCTTATCTTTTAATGGATTTTTTTCAAGATCTGATGTTGAGATCCTAGATGATTATCACTATGGAGGGCTTAAAATATTTATCAATACGTAAAATGGATAAATGTAAATATCTGGGGAGATAAGTCAAGAATAATATTGAATTCAAAAGACACAATCATCCAGGATACATGTACCATAGGTTCCCTGCAACTAATGTAACAATATTCTAAGATGAAAATTAGAGATTCTACATTTTAGTGTATGGATAACATGGATATTTTTCCAACACTAGGTTCTCGAGACTGAGGTCCAAACATGAGACACTATGAAGCCATTTCCAAATATCCCAAAACAATCCTCACTATAATTTTCTATTCCAAAATATCTTCCCTAGTAATGAACAACTCTAATACAAATCTTCCATGACCCAACCCATGTGGTCTCTCAAAGCTGGTGGTAATATGAGTGAGGCTCCAAAATACTAACATCCATTAGATAGGTTCTGGTTATAAGCATTGAGTTTGAAATAATGAATATGGGAGACATTAGACTATGTTCATGTATGTATCCACAAAACTTTATCCATGAAATAATGTTGATGTAACATAAAAAATGTTAAAAATTTAGAGTGTATTTGAGAATGAAAAACTAATATAAAAGGTTAAGAGTTTAATAGTGTAGTAATGAAGAATGATGTTGATAGATAAAATACCAATCAAAAAATGATTTCCCGTCCTGAAAATTGATAGTGAAAGGAGACTAAAGAGATCTCAAAAAACAATCTCCCAAGAGAACCAGTGAACATGGTCTGTGCCAAGAGATTATATGATTCCCTAAAACTAGGCAAATAGATATCACCACCGGGATTTCTGTCATAGAAAAAAGGAAAAAAATTGTAGTATAATTCTATACAGTTGTGAGTATATATAGACATTAAGAACTCTAAAAATAATAAAAAATTAGAAACAAAGAGAAAACATCAACTCAAACCCAAAACTATTGGGTAATGAGAATCCAAACATATATGTTTAAAAGGAAACCCTAAAAGAATAGAAAATGGAGAAAAAATATTTATAGCATAGCTAAGAATGATGGTTTTTCTATAACAAAAAAAAGGTCTTTTTAGGATTCCCAACACGAAATACTGCCACAATGAAATTTGAGTGAGGGGGTCTACTTCCAGCAATATATCTTTATAGCTGAGGGGGAACTAAATCATGTGGATGATATGATCCGTAATGATGTTCGATAAAGGGGAAGTACAACTATATAGATATAGGAATCATTCCTTCTCTAGTATGTGGGAGTACTAAATCAGAATTTGTAAAGATTATAGGGGACCCACACCCTAGTTTGATAGGGTAGAACCGACCCTAACATCTCTCCAGTGATCTAATCTAATCACTGTCATCAACCAAATGTCACTAAATGAAGTATTACACCCATAAAAAATAATTTCATCTCTCTAAATCAAAAAATATTTGTACCATTACACTCTATATGGAAAACCACTATGGATAGGATGATCATGGTCCCAAATACATATTCATAGAAATGAGGTACACAAGGTGAAAGAATCATACCAAAATTTCATGGCATGTACATGGGTCATAAAGGGAGTCCCCATGCTTCGGCACCTAGGTGTTTCATCTCCTACATACGGCTTGGATAGACATGTGAAAGTAAATGGTGTGATCATTAACTACATGATGTGTCTTTTATTACCAATCTTATACCCATGTAATAATGGGGGATTGAAACATATGGATATATAACCATGTCCCCTTTACATGGGGTTTCTTCCCATGTACACAACCACATAACCATGACCCACTACACAACATGTACTCTTAGTACATAGTGTTTATTCCCAATAATTTTTTCTTTCCTAGTGGTAAGAACACACTACATGTAATCCAAAATTACAAACCATGTTATCAGGATTGCCAACCGATATATCCCTTTATTCACCAAAAACATCAAATATTTCTAGAATAATCAAAAATCAACCCCCAAAGGGATTGTAGTATTTATAAAATGGATTTAAAATAATCAAACAAGATATCTATAGAGATCAAGGATCAAAAATAAAAATTCTTCATTATCAAAAGGTAGAACCTAAATCATAGTGTCTAAAGTGATACCCAGAGGCTTTTGTACCTCAATCTGTTTCTGATCACCGTCATAGATAAAGTCTAATGCTACCTCTTCTTACATTGGGTTTTTCCTTCACCCATGAGAGAAAACATCTCCATCCATTCATACACAGGAAGCCAAATTGGATGGGGATGAGTGTTTTAATCCTAGTAATTAAATAAATGTATCTAATTATTTATTTATATTTTCATCCACCAATAGTCAAATTACAACAGAAATATAATGTTATCCAACATAATTTCATTCCTATGCTAAATCCCATATCCCCAAAACAATCATGGGCCCTGATTTCTCATCTAGGGTCCCAAAAAATATTGAAACCACTTATTTAAAAAATATACACATGAGAGATTTAATATTTTAATATTTTTTCTAATATTTTACATCTAGGGTCCTACGACACCCAAACAATGTGCTGAATACGAGGTAAAATATGGAGTTATATATATAAAAATTCAATGGATTAAATTGGTGAAAACCAAGTAGTTTTATTTTAAATGTGAAACACACATGGAATATTTGTATTTAGGGAATTTTATATTGAATTAATTTTATGTTTTAGTGATTCAATAATGTGTGTACCCAACCTCCACTATAATATGTATGTTTCCTACTAGGATGACAAACTAACCAGTGAGAAAGTTAACGAATCCACAAAAATCATGCATATGGGTTGAATCATGATTGAGTAATTTATGATATTTACTAATTAATGTAATTATTATGTTGATAAAGAATGAATATATAAATTTAAAATAAGTAATAAAGGGGATCTTCAAATAATAGATAGAAAAAAATAATATTTTTTGATAAATAAAATCTGGAATCAATTAAAAGCTACAAGTTAATTATTATTGATAGCCATGGAGTGGTACAGTGATAAATTATTCAATTCATCTTAATTATATATCATAAAACATCTCATCTCATTGAGTATACTATTTAAAAAATATATTATTTTATTTTATTTTATTATCAATTGGTTTTTATCCATATATTTTGACATATATTGATTTATACAAAATTATATCCTGAAATTTTTGTTTTAACTCACATACTATGACTTTTTTGAAAACTATCCATGACATTGAAGATTCACCTCGGTGAGTGGGATTCCATGTTTTCAATACAATGTGTAATATACCATATAAGTATTATTTGGGATATAAAAAGTGATATCATGTGTCAATTTTCCCCATTGATGTTAATTTAAAAACATTCGGACATTATTACCAAAATATAGTAATAAATGATATTATATAATATTTATTATTTCATTTATCATTCAATCATGTGATTATAAATCCTCTACCCATGGAATCATATTATTATCATTTAGTGGTTTCTCTTCATGTTCTAATCTTAAAAAGAAATCATCATCAACTCTTCATCCTTTTCCCCTAAATGGAATAAAAATATTAAAAATAATTAATATATGTCTAACACTATACTCGCCTAAAAAATAACTATTATAGTGTATTTTTTAATTCCATAAATCATTGAAATTTATAATCTCATAATGGAATGAAATTTTAATTTCAATAATTAATAAACCTTTCTGAAAATATTTAAATAAAAAATATATCATTGGGATAAAAAATAAATTTATTGTGATCATTATTATCATAACATATATATTAAAGGCTAAATAGATCAATATTTTTCTTAAATATTTCTTGTAGTTAAATGAAAAATTATATGATGTTTTTGAAATCCATGTTGTTATTTCTCAAAGATAAAAAGGTTTGATAATAATAGGGGTTAGAGGATTAAATCCATAAATATTCTCAGATAGATAAAATTGGGAAGTGGATTAATAATTAATATTATAAACATATTTCAGTTTTGAAAGACACTCATGTGAATTCATTAGATTCTTGTTGAAAACATCCACAGTTTAAAAGATAGTGTTTGATTTACTGAATCCATTTCTTATATAACTATATTTGCATTAAAATTCCTAGAATCACAAAAATTCCCCGAAATAATAATGTTGTTATATTAATTGAATCCCAAATTTTCTTATGAGGAATATAAAATTTTGGAAAAATATAAATCATAAAATATATTGAATAAATAACCTTATTTTACATTAGAAAATCTATACTAAATTATATAGATATTTCTTCTCATGTAGTTATTATAAACATTAAGAGGAAGATAAAATCTATTATGTTTTTATATGCATATTTAATAAAAATAATGTAAATTCCCATATTTTTTTCTTGAAAATTTCCAAAAAAAGTATCAACCTCATGAAATAATTTTTTTTAAGATGTTGTAAACATACATGCCATAGATATTTGAATTTTTCAAAATGACCAGATAATCTACCAAAATGATACTCGTTAATAAAAATAAATAAATAGATAAATTTGAAAAACTCTATTTTTTAACATAGAATAAAAACTCATCATGTAAATAAAATTTTTTACAATAGTTTCAAGGATTATAATTATATAATTATTCACTTAAATAATTTACAATCATATATAAATATAAAATTACTATAAAAATAATATTATTATAATTCATTGGGTATAACAGATCTTATATCCATAAAAGTGAATCAATAAAAAAAATTCTATAAAATTTTTATGACTGATGACATGTTAAAATTAATTAACAAAATTATATCCTCCTATAATATCTTTTATTCGAATTAAATTAGATACTAATATCTAAAGGATATTCATCATTATATTGTGTCATGTATTTTTATTCTTTAAAAATAGTTATTTTATGTTTCCAATATTAAAAAAAATAGTAAACTATAACACCCAGTGATTTTTCTGTGAATCCATTAATAAAATAAATAATATGTTAAATATATCGCTTCATAAAAAACACCAAACAAAAAACTATGATACATTATTTTAGGATAAAATATTTCAATTCAATATAATCATTGAAATATTATGAATATAAAATATATGAAAGCATTTAGAAAAAATATGAGGTATAAAATATAAAGTAAATAAAAATATCAAAAACATGTCTCCATTACCCTCACAAGTTATGTTGGTGACAATCACATTGATTGAAACTATATAAATAAGATGGATAATTATAAATACCAAAGAAATATTTAGTGAAAAATAAAGAGGATGAATGATTCAAGTATGTATCTATGACTATATGTATTAATAACATATGGCCATTGAAGATATTTACATTAAAGATAAGGCCTTTAGATATAAGGATATTAGAAATAAGCTCATTGGATATATCTTCATTTGGTATATCCAAAAGTAATTTTTTTATTTAAAATAATATAGTTTAAAAAATATATAAAATATGACAAAACTTTATTTACAATTTTCATACAATACATTTTATATTATTATATTATTATTTTAATAAAATTAATTTCTAGAAAATATTAATTTGTAATGCAAATAAATTTCATCCATAAAATAATTAAGAAACAATAATGAGTAAAAATATAATTATTTAATGTCAATTAAATATAATTTTTTAAAACATTGTATTATTTTATGTTATATGTTTTTATTTAAAAGTAAAGTTCCTCTAATTTTTATAAATCTAATGCAATAATTTGTTTATGAAAATATATATTAAAATCAATAAATATTATTGTAATTATTTTTAATTTTTTAAAAATAATACCAATATCTTTTAATGTTAAAAATATATACTTTTTGAATAATAATTTTTCTTATGTAGTGTGGATTTTTATTACAATTAATTAAATTAAACACTTATTAATGATAAATATAATGTAATGTTTCAATTAATAAATGAATATATTAATACTAATTTAAATTATAGGTTTATAGGAAATTGAAATTGTAACACTTAAAGTTTAACTAATCTATATTCATGAAAAAAAATTATCTCGAAATTATTTTATTTTTATTTAAATCTTAAATTTATTATACATATAAATATATTTTTATTAAATGGAATCAGAATTTTGAAAAATAAAATTGAATTTTTTTAATAAGGTTTATCTTATATTCTTGTTAATGTAATAATTTCCATGGTAAAAATTTAATCAATTTCAAATTTTGTAAGAAGTGGATAACAATAATGCATATTAATTTTTTTAATAAATATAATAATAATTCATTTTGTAACTATGTATTATTTTTGGTAGAGTTATATAAATTTATTAAAAAAATTGATATTAAATTCACCATATCCCATGTGATTATATCATTACTTGTCACCTAACATAATTTTCCAATGAAATTTTCCTATTTTTCAACTTTAAAATGGGATATCTTCTTCCCTTTAAAAAATAAATGAATTCATTTTAATTAATACTCAAACATTTTCGATTTTCCTCCCCATGAATCCACTTATATGTCTAAAATAACAGTTCCCAAGAAGGTGTCCCATGTTATCCAATTTAAAGAGGCCTTATAAGGAAAGAATCGAGCCCTAAACTTGAGTATTTTCCACTCAAAAACCTTTTCTTCTATACCAAACCTCTACCTTAATAATATTGAAAAAATAATTTAAACATATATCATATCTTTTTTACTTATATAATAATTTTATTATAGTAAAATAATAAATTTCACAATGATGCCCACCCATATATTATAACATGTTATTTGTTTAGTCAGTTTAACTACACCAATGATTGATGTGGTTAATTTATATCATATATGAATATAGATACTAAATTTCTATAAATATAAGATATTATAGGGAAATTTTTTTTGTCAATATGGTTCTATAAGTGTAATATAAAAAATTAATAGTCATCATGGAGTAATTTTTTATTATCAATAAATCACCCAGAACAAGATCTTCATAGATTCGTTTCTCACAAACCATACCAAGAACCTAGGGATTTATGTGGTCAAATAAGGAATAATTGAATATGTAAAATATTTACTTTATCACCTATAATTTATCCTTTATAAAACTAAAAACGCTTTATTGACTATATTTTTTTATATATTGTTGGTGGTAGCTTATGGAGTTGTACTCAATCTACTAGGTTTTCCTGATTTGTACCTAAAAATAATAAATGTTTACATGACATTATAAGGGAAATATCCCTATCTTAAATAGCTATGTTGGGACATAGTATTCATGGGGGAGCCATACTTGATTTCAGGACCCACTCGGGATTTGTTAGTGTGTCTTTATTTTTGGGTTATTCAATTGAAACATGACATATATATGGAATGAAATAATGACTACATTAGATTTGGGTATTTTTTCTTCTTTTAGTTTATCATTTGATACTAGTTTTTTCCCGCTATAGTATTATTCTGGATATTAGTTATTATCCTCTTGTTTTTGTTTATTTTTTTACTATTAGGATTATTTGATAAAGAGGATATAGTATCCCCATGTTATATATTAGGCACTTTTTTATAGTCGAGATTCAATGGAATATGAAGACGCACACCTAAGGTCCTATAACCAACTAGATCTAGGAACAACTATGTGGCACCTGGGTCGGGACACTACAATTTTTTTTCAAAATATTTTTTATTTTTATTCTTTGGTCTCAATACATGAGAATGGTATTCATGGTATTTGAATTATTTAGGACTTGGATATGTTCTTATTCATGGAATTACGTAACCCATGAGTAGGGGTAAAATCGAAGCACACAGGGTGGGATTACAGTTATTGAGGTGTGTTGTTACAGTTGGATTCAATTTCACCACAAGTGATTCCTTGAATGTTTGATGTTACTGTTTTCCATTATTATTGGGATTTGTATCATATCCCAATAAGGAATGATTTATGAGTATGTATACATCATTCTAGGAACTCATGATTATTATGTCACATGTATTATTTAAGGTTTGCATGGAAAATGATGTTTTGGGGTGAGTAACACTAATGAAATTGTTTCCTTACTTTTCTAATTGAACTAAAAAATGATCCACACACTAATTGAGAAAAAAGTTTAAAATGATTCAAAATGATTAAAAATATATAATTATAGACAAGGTTTATTATAATATGTTTACCCATTTCTGACCAAGGCATTGATGAGGTATGGTTGAGGTTAGTGATAGAGCCATGATTTTGACTGTCTTGTAGGGTTTGGGGAATGACATGTTGTGAATTTATTTAAATCCTAGAAAATGTGAAATAATTTTTTTTTGTGTATCCTAATATATGTTTTTATAATAACAGAGATATTCCTATATAACAATTCTTATTGATAAGAAAATAGGATAACAAGGATGGAAAATATCCATCAGTACCAAAACCGTAGGATCTTATTGTTTGGGGTGAGAAAGAAATAGATAAGTTCTATGAGAACTTTTCACAGTTTTTTAAATTTATGGAAAGAGACCGAGTGTGAGTTGTTAAGAGTATTTAATATTTGACAAAAGAGCTCTATTTTCATCACCATTTTAATTTACAAGGAGTGGGTGGACCTGAGGTAGTTGATTTATGGATTGAGACAATAAAAAAGATCCTTGGCAACTAGAGACTCCTTCTAATAAGAGTGTCAAACTATATTCTTCTATGATAGGTGATTAGGTGTAGAATGGTGGGAAATCTAGACTCGGGATGGATAGCTGGAGAGTATGGTGTGGAATAACTTTCTAGAGAAGTTCATGGAGTACCTTTACCCAAAGGTGCTCATGAAATAGATAAAAGAAGAGTACATAAGGCTGACTAAAGAGATCAAGATCATGATGGACTATGAAGGATTCTATACAGGTTTGTATCACATTTCTCTAGCATTAATAAGGGAAAAGTTTATAATAGTGAAAATTTATATTATGGGATTAAATAAGAGATTACTTCCTATGTTAACAGCTGTCAGATGATTTTTTCAGAAGTGGCGAAATAGGATCTCATATCTAAGAGGGAACCTGAAGGAGGCTTCCAGTGGAACACATGTGGTATCTATTCGATGAAAATGTGGTATGTGTTCCCATATTAGTAATTATTTCTTGGAAAACATCATATAGGGATGTAGAAATCAAGGTGTCTTAGGGGATAGTTCAGTTACTTAGAGAAGTAACCATATATACAGGATTTAGTGTAGTGGGTCGGGACATATTTATAGCCTATGTCCCTAACCACCACTGGAGTTATGAGAATATAGTTGGATGGGTACCTTGTAGAGGTATTTCATAAACCCTCAACCTATGGGTAGTGATTGAGGAGATAGATAAGATCAGTGTACTTCAATTTGATCTCTGACCACCTTTCATTTTAGAAGCTGGAGTTCTACTTTTCGTGGTGGCTGAAGAAGTGAACATGGTACTTCTAAGAAGGATCACATGTATCGGCATAGTGGTGTAGCTTAGGAGACTCAGAATATTTCATAGAGAAGAATGTTATGATAGTTTAATGTAGTTGAGTATGTATTTTTGGATAGGGAAATTGGACCATTGACTATTAGAGTTACTATCTTTTGTATCATTTATGATTTCCTATCCCTTATTTGATACAGGCGCCCCTCATTAATATTTTTCTAACTAACATTATAATTGTTTCAGTCATGTTTTGGAGTTTATAAGTGGGGTTATGAATATTTAAATACATTTTGGAGTACGGTAAATGGAAATATGTTTGTGTATGGGGTGTTCGCTCAAGGATGGGTAGTATCGTCTTCTTTGGGATCTCTACAAACATGATATTTTTTGATTTGATTTGATTTTGGGTATTGAATGATAATTATCATTATGATCCCATGTATAGTGTTACAAAATGAGAGTTTCCTTTTTGTCTCATGATGGAGAAAATTATATCCATCTTGGTGAGTGGGAAATACAAGAAAGTCATGTTGGGCCAGATCATCGACATCTAGGGGAGCTCACCACCCATGTTTGTAGTCATTTTCTAGATGGTAGGGGTATGAAGAAACATTTATTTAATACAATAGTGGATAGGATTCATGAAATTTTTTCAATGGACTTATTAAGGAATCCACCTTAGAGATATGTGCAATTTATAATTTAGTAAATTCTAGGTGTAGAACTAGTTTTTTTCCAGCATTAAGAATGTTTCCAACAAAGAATCATGTGGTTAAGTCCATGTTAGAATGGTTTATCGATAAGGTATTTATTCATATAAGTAAATCATAATAGGGTTATCTTATTTTTTTTAATATATGGATAATGGGACTATGTGTTTATGTGTTGACTACCAAAAGTTCAACATTATGATATTATGGAACTGGTATCCTCTTCCATTTATTGCTGATATCTATGATCAATTGAGAAAATATTATGATAATTTGAGAGAATATTATAAGGAACCAGTATCCTATTCATGTATTTGATGAATATATTCATTATAGACTATGTTGAATAATGTATTGTGGTATTTATGTTGAATATTCTAATCTACTACAAGAGAAAAGAGGGACACAACGACCATATAAGTATTGTGCTGGTGACATTAAGGAAGGATAAATAGTATTCCAAGTTCCTTAACAGTGACGTTTGGATTAAGAACCCTAGATTCTTGGGGAATGTGATCACCATTAATGTAATTTCTATAGATCCGTCAAAAAAAATGGTAGTTCTGGAATTTCACATCCCTACTAATTTCCAAAAAATCAGTAGTTTTCTAGGATTACTAGGTTAATACAAATGTTTTGTGAGAAATTTCTCACAATTTTCTATCTCACTAACTGAGATAACACAGAGAGTCTTAAATAATGTCTGGAGTGAAGAATGTGAGGAAAGCTTTATGAATCTCAAAAGGAGTCTAATAAATGAACCTATAATAACAAATACCAACAAGTGGATATGATTTTTTTACAAAGTGATGATTCAAATAATGTCATTGGTTGTGTACTCATGTATAATGATAAATTGATTTCCTACACCTCATAGCAGGTAAAGATCCTTTAGCAGAACTCTCTAACACATGATCTAGAGCTAGAAGTTATGGTATTTGTGTTTAAAATCTTCTGTCACTACCTCTATGGTGAGATGTGTGATATATATATATTTATCAAAAAATTATAAAGTATATTTTTACATATAAGTAACTCAACATGTGTCAAATAATATGCTTAGAACTAATAGAGGACTATGATTATTCTATTCATTATCATTTGGGAAAGTTGAACATGGTAGCTGATCCTCTTAGTAGAAAAGAATCTATTACCTTATCCATGATGAAAATATAGAAAGGCATTATCTTTATTTATATAAAAAGGATGGATCTGTAAATAATAATGGTATGGAATGGATTCTACCTTGCCAAAATGATTTCCCAGCAATCTATCGAAGAAAATATCAAGGAGTAACAAACACATGATATAGAGCTAAAAAAGATGGTGAGAACAGTAAACGAAGGGAAGTTACATGAGTTCCACATCAATGACGATGATGTGATTTGGTTTAGAACTAGGTTTTGTGTACATTCATCACCTAAAATAAACAAGGATCTATTGGATAATTCACATAGCTCATCTTTCCTGATCTGTCCCAAAAGTATCATGAAGTACCACGATCTTCGAGAGAACTTATAGTGGGACAATAGGTAAAAGGATATTTCAGTTCATATATCATTATATATCATGAAATAATAATTCATTTAGATACATCTATTTTTTCACAAACTAAATGCTGGAAATACACATAATTGTTCCAAAAATATATGGTGGGCATACTTGGATTTGTTCACAAATCTAAAGGGTGAGAGCACATGGATTAGTTCATAATTATTTCATATTCTTACATTGGTGCCACATCGTTAAAAGGATACTTATATCCATGTTATTCCAAATTTTTATTATATTCCATGTTCTAAAAAAATGGTAACACTCTTAATTTTTTTTAAACTATGTTTGATTTCATATATGACACGCAACACCGGACCTAAATGAGCCATGAAATATTTTTATTTAAATACGATTTTTATAACATAGTTTTCAACTTATTAATTATTAATATGATTAACTTCTCTATGAAATATATTCAAATTTTCTGTTCAATATTGATATCTTTTTTGTAAATAAGAACTCAATTTTTTGTAAAGTCATTTTATTCTTAAAAAATATGTTTTCTTCATAATGGATTTTAATTTATTTCATGAGAAAATATTTTAATTAATTTATGGAATATTTATAAATTTTATTTTAAAAAAATAATGTAATTTTTTAAATCACCATATCAACGTTATCCAAGAGTGAAAGTTTGGGATTTATCTGAAAAGATTGATTTTTAGTGAATAGTAAAAACTCAAAATTTTCAAATTCGGTCATTTATTTTCATCAAAAAAGGACCATAATATTTTTATTTTTATCCAAATTTAATATAGTTATAATTTAGTTTAAAATTAAAAAACTAATTAAAAAATTAATCAACATTATTTTTTATCTTATTGTAAAAATAATTTAAGACTTTAAAAAAATTCAGAAAATTGTTTTTTTCGTCCAGTATTGCGAGATAATTATAAGATTAATTTCATCCAATTATATATATTGAGTTTTTTTAAAATAGATTACATATTTTAGTAATAATAATTAAAATATTTAATATGGTTAACTTAATTTTTGGTTAAAATTAATAGTAGAAATGGTAAAAATTTATCCCTACGGTAAAAGGGTAGATCTGGTAATTGAGGTTAGAAATAATATGATAAGGACAAAAAATTATCCATAACACTTTCTTTTTTCCTATTTGATGTTTTTTCCATATCCATTCATGTTAGGAATATACATCCACCTACTATAATATTTCTCTTATTTTGTTCTTTATAATAATAATGTATAAGATAAGGAGAAAAATATCACTTTCTTAATTTTATAAACATTAATATTTTCTGGTAGGTGTAAAAACAAATTATGTTCAGTTATAAATAGTCATTTAAAATATAAATTGTCATTTTTATCATTTTTATTTATTTATAATTTTTGGTAATGAAATAATTTCCTTAAATTCTTATCCATCTCTAACATAATAAATATTTAATTAATAGAAAAATATAATAAATGATATAAAAAAATTAAAATTATTATAATTTGAAATTATTATTTTTTCTACGAATTTAGTATATACTAACAACATTTTATAGGGGATTTAATGGAATATAATTTAATTCTTTTTTTCATGTTTTTTCCCAATGTTATATTAAATGAATATTTCCTGAAACAAATATATTAATATTGTTTTATAATTAATAATATTTTATTAAAAGTTTAAAAATTCATAAAAAATATATATGTTTGTTCTTTTAATTTTGATATGCTTTAAAATATTAGTCATGTTCAATTTACTATCCACTTTTCCTTTTATAGTTACTATCATGACCCCTAAAGTTTAAAAAACATTGTTATCATAGTAATTATCAAAAAGGGTTTGCATAGTTTAAACCAAAGAGATAAGGGTACGAACATAATCTATACATGTTTAAATTGTATTTGATTATATTATTTAAACCCATCCATTTCCTATATCACAATTATATCTATTTGGATCCATTTTAATTTTAGGATTAATTTATATTTATTTAATACATTAAGAAATATCATGAGTGTCCCTCCCTTCACTTATAAAAGGGAACCTCCATTATTATTTTTTCATAGTTCATGAAAAATTTGTTACTTAAAATACCTAACCAAATATCTTTCATAATTTCATCCCCAAAACCTTGATTCATTTTTATAATTAGAAAACTCTCATGTGAATAATTTTTCTGTCAACCTAAAGAGGTTTCCCGAAAAAGATGTATTTTTTTTAACAGGTCATTTTTTTATTTCTTCTTACACATCCTTAATATTATATCTAAAAATGATGAGATAATAACACTTGTATCTTCTATATAATTATAATTTTTATATAAATGTAACACCCTATATCATTCTCTTTTTCCATAAAATGGGAATCTAAACCGTCGTTCGTGTTTTCTACGGACTACCACCTCGCAAACCAATGTAATTTGTTTTATATAATCTCTTCTCATGGATAGTATTAATTATGGATATAATATATCTATAAAATATTCATGAAATATTTATCATTTATTAAATATAATATATTAGAAAAATTATTACATTTACACTCATTAAAAAATGATAATGTCATTCTTGTGTATATGTGGGTTACCACCTCTACAAAGCTATATGATTCGTCTTCCATAAAAAAATGACATTAATTCTATATATTATTGTATTTAATGAAATAGTATTATATTTATGTTATAATTTTCATTATATAAATATAAAATAATACTTACGTTCTTTTCATCATGTTCATTGTAAAATTGAAATGTTACTCATACATGTGTACGGCTAACCATCTTCATGATTGTAACATAGTTCATTTTTCATAACTATATTTCATGGATAGTTTAAAAATTATAATTAATATATATAATTTATAATTATATATTTATTATTTATTATATAGTTTATATAATAATGAACACTTTTAATATAGTCAAAATACAAAATTAATTTTTCATATATGTACTAAATATCTTCAAAAATCGTGATTTGTGCTTAATAGATTATGTAATTATAAATAAAATGGTATTAAATAAAATAAAAATAACTAATTAACATTAAAAAGTTTCTGAATAAATAAAATAATTAAAATAAATTTAATATTCAGTAATATAAATAATGTACAAGACGATTCGAACCTGAGGTAAGGGATTCGGTAACTCAATTCTTTCATTGGGTTATAAAACTTCTTCATTGTCTTTGATATTATAAGATGGTGTTTGTATTGAAATTATATTATTTTATATTATATTTAAACTTGTTTTATGTGGAAATATGTTTGACACAAATAATCAGTTCCAGATTAATTCCCACTTCAATGATATGATCATTGTAAGAGATTTCGTCTCAATTTCCACACCATTGAGACCTATTTGGTATTATGCACTAATTTATATTTATGAGGTGTATCTACTATAAATTTAATATGTCATATCATGAATATCCTTAAAATAATGGTATTTAATGTTTCATTTGAATTAATTCTTCTCATGGTGGTTAGGATACAAAAGCTACCAAATTGATAAGGGTTTATTTCAAAATATCGTCATTATTTGAGATAATTTATGTTTTAGTCTCCGTTGGGGGAATTATTTTATCCTTAAATATTAATCTCAGAATATATTTTTCTTCAATGGTTTATGTCAAAAAATTATAATTTTTCAATCATTTTCCACTCTTTACGTACTTTAGATACCCAAAAAAAATTTAAGAAAAAATGCCTTGTTTATTTACTCTATCACGAATATGATTTTTCTATATGCATCTCTTCCATAATTTTTTTAACAATATTTTTAATATTATTCACTTATTTAATAAATATATTTTTAATATTTTTTATTTATTTAAAATAGTTTAAAAGGAATATTCTTTTTGTTTTTTAAACATGATAATTTGTACTTCTTACAAAAAATGTGAAAGGAATATTTGTTTTCAAATACTCGACATGAATAAAACATTTCTAAAATTATGACCAATGATTTATTTTATTATTATTTTACATGTTTCAATTATTCCTTTTAATGAAAATGTTTTCCCTCATATTCTAGAAATTATTATTTTTTAAAAATCGATATCAAAATTAAAAGTTTATTTCCCTCATGAATTTTTTTAATGATCTTTTTATGGTATTTCTATTCATCAAAGATAATGACCCTTTGTTTTAGAAATAAATCACTAGATATAATGATACAGTCCTTATTCTTTATCTATATAATTTATGATTAGTTTGCATTGTAAAATTTTAACATTTCATATGCAAGTTTTCCAATATGATTTTGATCAAGTATTGAATTATTATTCACCACATTAATATGATGAAATTATAGGACATAGTTAATTATAGGTTGGGACCTATGAATTAGTATGTCTCATGAGACAAATAAGATTGGGTATTAGGATAAGGCCATATCCATTTATATAAGATATTTTAGCATGAGGCCTTAACCGTATATTTATGAGGTCTGAAATTGTGAATTCCATCAATTTTAGATTAGTAATTGATTTCATTTATATTATATGAATAGTTATACATGGATTCGTTTGAATTTCAAGTGAATAGTTATATGGTATTATTTAATAATCATTTATTCATGACATTTATTCTTTATACTCAAGTTATTGATTAAACGGAAATTGTTTTTAGTTATCCTCCCTTCCATATTGATTATTCCTCATTTATTATAAAATAAATTATTTTTTAAATAACTTATAATAAGCATATGATATCACTATTATTTTTTTTTCTTTACCTAGAATATAAAGAAAAAATATTTGAATAATTTCAAGGATACAAAATATTTACTGTTACTATGTTTTTTACTTTATATCCTCAAATGTAATTTGAGATTCAAGTATTTGTCTAGTTTACCAAGACTACTAAACTATTTAGTCCTTCGAGATGTGATCACTTGTATCTAGTACCAATGAATTAAATTAACCATTGATCTAGTCTAATGGATCTATGGATTTTAAATTATGCTTCCTTCTTGTATGATTTCATGTTTTTTATTAATTTCATTTTGTGTTTCTAAAATATTTTTTGAAGTCAATTCATTGTTCTTATGTCTTTATTCCATGCAACATAATGATCAATTAGTTTATATGATTTAAAATTATTATCCAAGTATATTTTTATCTAGAATTTATTTATTACTCATTTTCTCCCTCATGTTCAGGTTCTAACAATTATGAATTGATGATGAGTTTCCCTTACTAAGAATCTGATCTCACCCATATTTTATATTTCCAATAAAAAATTATTAAGATGTTTATATTATATTAGATACCTAGAAGAAGTTCTGAAGAATAATAATTATGGTTAAATTTTCACAAGTCTCATAAATTAAAATGTTTTTTTTTCTAGACTCCAAGACATGTATCCTTAAAAACTATGGGTAGTGAACCTATTTTTAAAATGTATTAATTTAATCATGGAATCAAAATATTATTTATAAATGTTTATATTGGGTATATTTTTTTGGTATTAAAGTAGTTTTTATTTATTTCTTCAAATTAGTTTAGTATGTTTTGGTATTCATGTTAGGGAACTTTAGTGAAAACCATATATATAATTCTATGGGTGGAATCATATACAAAAATATAGGTAAGGTCATGAGTAAGTTTTTTCCTAGATATAAATTCATGTATTGATACTAGAAAGTGTATGCAGCTATGAAATAGATGTACCAAAGAGTAATCACCCCAAAAATGGTTGGTGGAGTATTGAATTGATCCTTAATCTAATGCATGATGAGTGGTCCTAAGACTGAAAACCCAGATAGACACACTAGATGGATATTATTTGGTTTATCATGTGGTCCTTATGAACCGCTATGAGTGATTTATTTCCAAGTTACATTTATTTATTAGTTTTATTATTGTAATATTATCCAAAAAAAAGTAAACTAGTAAAACTAATATAGTTATAACGTAAACTAAAGGAACTATTATACATTATAATATTGTAAAGGAATAAGAAACATTAAGGTTTAATTCCATTTATTATTATGATAATTCCTTAATATTTTTAAATTATTGCCACTTATGTCAAACATTATGGTTCTAGAAAATGATGGAACTAGAAGGAACCCTGAGTGTGATGGATGATGTGGAGATTACCTCAATGAAAAACTCATCATAATGGGATATGATGTGAGAACCCTTTTGGTTATTCCAAACCATATTTCCTAAAATATGATTAAAAATATCAATATAATAAAATTACCAACCACACCAAATTATAGATGATATATTACTATAAAATATCAAGTGACAAATATGATGAAGGAAAAAATGTTCAATTTCGTATATATAAAAAATATGGAAATAAGTACAAAGGGAATTATCTGAATGGGACTATAAGATGATTTACATATAGAATTGGTATTGATTGATCATAAAACTCTTAAGTAAAAAATGAAGAGTTTAATTTAAAATATTGAATGAAATATAGCTAATATTAATGTATAATTAATAATTAAAAATCATATGTTTGTAGAACTAGGTAATTGTCCAAATTAATTCCCCAATCCAATGACTAAACAAGATGATGAGCATCACCAACCCTCAATAATAAGTGGAAAATGGAATAATTATGTAAGAACCACTCATGAAGTGGATCCAAATATTTATGGTACCCATACCCTCTCATTCATAATTTTAGATGTCTTATTAGAGTTTTATTCTAGTAATTCTAGTATATCTAAGAATTTTTCTAAGATCATTAAATCCCCACCCCCAATTATTTTATTTTTGAATAAATATTGTAGTGATATAATTATTTTATTCCATGTTTAATTTTATACCTCTATGCCTTGTGTAAATATTATTATACTTACTTAAGATATATTTATCATAATTTTAGTTATGGATTGGTTCCCTCCACATAAGAAACTGTTTCTTCATTAAGAAAAAAACATTTCATGTTAACTTATTATATTTTATAAATGAATAAATAATAATGAACAACCTATAAAAAATGATATAATGTGGGTCTTGAAAAAAAAAGAACGGTAGACTTTTTCCCAACTAGTGAGATAAAAACTCTATTCCAGATATTGGCTAATTGAAAGGAAAGAAGTATGTTACCCATGTTTGTAAGTTTGATATATCTCTAGAAATTATATCAGGAGTCCTATAAATAATTTAGATTCTATTGTCTATTTTATTGGTATGTGATCATTAAAATTTTGAGGGAACAATTTAATTATGATGGATGTAACACCATAGGTTTTTGGAAACTATTATTTCTATAAACAATATTTTTTTGATTTTATGAAATTTATATTCACTATTTGTTAAATAGGATTGAATAATATTATGAAAAAAGTCATAAAATAGTGGGAATAAACAAAAAAACATATTATTATTTCATAAAAAATGTTACAACAAGATCAAATGAAACTATGTAATACACATCATGCTTGATTACATCCATTAAAATTATAAAAAATAAAAGAGGATTATAAATTGAAAACAATAATATCTTTATAACTAATATCTCCCTTGGAATGTTGTTTCATTTAATAATCAAACTTCGTATAATAAATATGATAACGATAAAGAATACCATGAAAGGGTAAATCATGTTTCGAGACTTAAAATGAAACTATGGAAATGGGATGTGTGAATGGAATAAGTTTAGTGTTCTTATATATAAGAACAGAATCTTGTTTTTCTATAAATGGTCATTGAAGATATGTTCATTTAAAATTTGGTCATTGTAAATATGGTCATTGAAGATATGTTCATTGGATATATATCCAATAAGTATTATGAGTTCATATTTGGTTAAGAAGTAAATTTAAAATAATATTACTCACAATAAATGAAATATGTGATATATAAATTACTTATATATATATAAATGATACATATAAATATTAAGAATATTATTATTAAAATATTATATGGTGTATATATAAAATTAAAATATTTATTATTATATCAAAGGAATAGTAAAATTAAACTTTAGAATATAAATAATTATTTTTTATTGTATTTTTTAAAGGGTATTTAGTATAAATGTACTATTTTCCCAAGGAACTGTTTCATTTTTTGTTTTATAATTTATCATATTAGATTAAATTGAATACTTATAAAATATTATTATATCAGAACTAATAAATTAACACCATTTTAATTGTTAATTGATTTTTAATATTAATAATAGTAATACATAATGTTTAAAAATTCCATTTTTTAATAAAATCATTTTATCCTTATCTTATATATTTTCATTATAAATATAGGTGTAGATTTTTTTATAATTTTAATTATATAAAATTATCTTTTTTTAATATATAATGTTAAAATTATTTTAGTCATAAATTTTGGGATTTTTCTGAAACACTTGTTTTAAGGTGAATGTGTAATATACAGTTTTCACTAATACTGTAAATTTTATGACATTATTAATATATAAGTATGACATAGAAATTTATGAAACATTTTTATGTAAAAAATTTATATTTATAATTGAAATTATACATTTTAAAATGTTGATTATAGTTTAAAATTTTATATTTGATATTTTAGAACTCAAGAAATATCTTTTAGAAAATTATTTCAATAAATTATATATTCATTATATTAAAATTAATTTCTATAACATCTAAAAATTGAACCAAAAAAATATATTTAAAATTTAGAATTATTAGGTCAAAATTATCTAATAATGACACGTTAATTTTATCCATTAATATGAAGTAATAATTATTAAAAACAAGTTACCATGATAAAAGAGAAAATTATAAATTTAATAATTCATGGGGTAAAGTGATTGAAACATATATAAATATATATGAAAAAAATTATGATTTCATATCCTTATACTATCCCCATGCTAACGACCCGAACCATCTAGGCCTATTTGGTTAGTATAAATTCAGGGCGCTACAACCTCCAGCTCCCCTCCAATAGGTCGGGGGTGGAAATAGTCCAAATGTAGAGGAATGATGTTATCATCTTTTTATGGGAAAAATATAAGAAATAAAATGATATATTCTATTTTAAAAATTATAAATATGTCATTAATATCATAATTATTTAATTTATATCACATATATTCATTAAAATTGTTCCTATTATCTTCCACATAAATTGTTGCTGAAAAAAAATCATATCGCTTTGCAAGGCGGTAGTCTGACATATATTCATTAAAATTCTGGGTTTTTTAAGCTCGTCTATCATGTAGAATAATATATCTAATTTAATTTTCTTGTTTAAGAATTTTTTTTCACATTCTACCCACCTTAAATAAATTATTCTTTCACAATTTAAACTTGATCTCAGTAATCTAGGGATTGAAATTCAGAAATTCAATTGTTGAAAAACCCACCTCATAAAAAGGTTAATACAACAACTTCTTAATAAGATATAAAGGGATGTAAAAATTACATATGGAATAAAACATAAATGGGATTCTAATTAGGAGAAAATTTTTAGAATGTAATGATATAGACATGGAAGAAAAATTCAAATAATTATAAACAGTGATGGAGCTCATTTATCATAGGAAGGTGAATGGTCAATGTTTTGTTAAGGACCTTAAAACTATAAATCATTGATGATTTAAATTATCCTTAGATTAATTTTATGTAAATTTAAAAGGATAACTTTTTTATTTTAATATCCTTTCCCAAAAGATGAGGAATTATATTACAGTCTATTAGTTTAAGGAAATATACTTACCAAATATGTTCCTATTTTGTAATAATAATTTAATTATTTTTTTAAGCATCGATCAATTTAAAATTCATCAATTATGCCCTGAAAAAAATATCCAAAAAATTTTTTTTATCCTAAAGTACTAAAATTAACTTTTAACATAGTTTAATATCTATAAAACAGTGAAAAATCATTCCCTATATCTCTTACTATTTTCCAAAACCAATATAGTAATGACAGGTTATACAATACAATACATTAATCTGTAAACCTTAACAATAAACCCATTAGTTCATTACAAATTCATATTTGTGAAATTTTTCAATGATAAAATTTCATATTAACAAGGAAAACACATAGGATAGTGGTGGGCGTTAAACCCATATCATCATTCAATTGTTGGTTCACAGTGTATGGAATTACCGGAGAAGATGTATTGCCACCCAACATGGGGGTTATCCTTTATCTGAAACTATATTAATATATATCCTACAATATTCCCAAATTTTAGTAACCCATAATTACAACATCATCAAAGATGAGATATACCATATTGTTTAACAATACCTTTATAATTATTCCCAATATAGTAGAGGAATTATTTCATAAATAAAATTTCTCACTAGAATATATACTAAACCAATGGGTTTAATTACCATGAATGTTTTCCACCAATATCTGTAATCATGTCATATCCTTACCACACATGTTTTCAAAAGGGTTGTTTAAGAAATTAAAATTATGATCAACATTAAACTCATAAACTATGATGGTATCCATAAATCTTATTTTAATGAAGACGTAAATGCTTCCAAATTCAATGCAATACAAATATGTTTAAATATTCTTATTCTAAAGACCCAGAAATTTCAAGGAAAATTTTTCTTAATTTCTTTGGGATTTTACAAGAATGTAGTTTCTGACGGTGTCTGATTCTGAGGCCCGGTGAGCCCGTAATCAATTTCCGAAGTTTAGCTCGGGTACGTTCTGTGAAAGAACGAGCGGGTTTTTCTATCTTTTGAACCGGTACTTGGAATTGAAATCTGAGGACACCGATGAACTCGCAGCACCAGTATTTTCTTAAGAGGACTTTTACCGTAGATGTGTTTGCTTTGGAGAAGAAGTTAAATTTTGGGGATTAAGGAAGAAATAAATAAAACTGTGAAAAATTTTATTTTTGTTAACGAAGGGAGTTAAATTCTACCATGGGAAGTTGTTGGTGGGAACCTCCAGCGAGGAACGACACACCCTTCCATGAATAATGACGATGCACCCTTTATCCTCTTCTTCATGCGACAAGAGAGGAGACGTCGATTCTTCTTTGGGTGCACTTCTACAATGACAGAAGCGACGAACACCAATAACCGTTGTCACTCTCTATTCCTTCTTTGCAACGTCGTTCTACCGCGACGTTCGACTTCCGTGACTCGACGACGTGCGACGTGAAATTAAGTGATGAACCTTTGTTCAAATTTTTCTTTGAGGTAGGGGAAATTTATGTTGGTTTATTTTTCTCGACCTTCGACGTTCTTTTCGTGAATGAATGTTATGCCATGTGTTATCAATATAACATGGGGAGGGGTTTGTATTGCAGGAACACGATCGATTCTTCCCCTTTTGGATCTTATTTGTTGACGATGACACGACAAAGAGGTGGCGGCGACTAAGACAATGAATGAAGTCTGCGCTACCCGCGGCCTCCGCGAACCGCACCGCTGGCAAAGCGGCGCCCGACACGCGCCTCGCCGGCACGCTGCCCACGCACCGCGGCGGCCTGCCCGGCCCTTGCCGGCGACCTGCCCGGCGCAACCTGCTCCCCACGGCGCCCTGCCTGGCGCTGCCCGCGCCACGCAGCGGCCAGCCCGGCGCTGCCCGCGCCCCTGCACGGCCTGCCAGGTGCTGCCCACGCCCCACGACGCCCTGCCCGGCGCTACCCGCGCCCCACGTCTCCCTGCCCGACCCCACGCCGGAGGCATGTCCGGCATTCCGGAGCTGTGTCGGTGCCCTACATCACCCTGCCTGGTGCCCTGCCGTGCTGTCTGGCTCACCCCCGTGCACTTCCCAACGCGCCCCCGTGCACTGCCCAGTGTCCGACACCCTGCCTGGCACCCACGCACCTTGCCTGGCGCACCTGCGCCGTACCGGGTGCACCTGCGGCCTATCCAGAGTCCAGCCGTCCCACCCGCGCCTCGCACGGCATGTCGCTGGCCTCCCGACTGCCATCCTCTTGAACCGACATGCGGCTCCCCCACAGTGTCGATAGGCGAACCAGCCCGGTCTCCCGGGCCGAGTTACCGAGTCACCTATGTGGTGACTAACGGGCCGAACAGCCCTCACGGTCCACTATTCCAGGCCCTGCGGACCGGGACAGGGCATAGCGGGTTGACCCACCCAATGGACCGGGTCAGACCCAATGAGTCTGACCGGGTCAACCCATACCGGGTCGGCCCAGTTTGGGTTGGGCCGAGTCGGTCCGACTTGGTCGGACCAGACCCTGGTCCTTTACCGACCCATTACTTACTTGGGCCATATCATTGGCACCGGACGTCCGTTTGACGAACCGTCAGCGGCGTCGGTGTTCTTAGAGCTTTTGCTACCCTTTGGGTATACCCCAAGTAAGTTCGGTGTATAGTTGAAATGCGGTCAAGTTGGTTCATTCATGAAACCAATCGGGCCCTTGGAGCGGAAACACTTATAACATGAGCTCCGGACGTCTGATTGCCGTGGAATTGACTTGATAGATTCCTCTTGATGAGACAGAAATTTTGGCATACTTTCCCTGAGATTTGGAGCAGTTGGATAGTGGCCGGGTTGGATTGTACCCGAAATCCAAGTCGGGCCCCTGGACGGGAAAAGTTGATAACTTTCAGACCGTACGTCTATTTGATGAACCGTCAGCGGCATTGGTGATCACGTTGAGAAACGGTCCCTATGAGTATACCCTATGAGAGTTCGAGGTATAGTTGAGATACGACTGGGTTGGTTCGTACCCAAAACCAACCGGGCCCCTGGGACGAAAATGCTAATAACTCACAGACCGGGCGTCTGATTGATGCGTCGTCTGTTGCGTTGAGGCCCCTATGACGAGGCGGTCCTTTGAGATACTTCTTCATGGTACATTGAGATACTTGGAGTATCGACCAGTAGCTCGTGGAGCGGACCCACCCGGAGACGAGCGTACGGAGTACGGAGACCGTGTAGCCGACTGAGACCTGACGACTGCTTGACCGACTCGACTTAGAGTGAGTCGACTAGCCCAGTGGATGGAGCACTACTTTGTTTGGGTGCAGACCCATGGCGGATGGAGCACTACCTTTGTGACAGTGCAGACCCGCAGTACTCGTCCACAGAGTACCTCTACAGGCTATTATGGGGTGTGCACTACTGTGCTTGGGTGGCATACCGCGGTAGAAATCACTACTGTGTTTGGGTGGCTGACCCACGGTACTCGACAGGAGGAGTACCTCAGCAGTCTTAGGTTAGTGAGCAGTACCTCGGAGTTGTGACAGGACCACTATACACTCCAGAGATGGGGCTCTTCAGCAGTTACGATTTCGACAATGAAAATCCTAGTTTGAGCTGAGTCATTGATCATTGTGTTTACCTCATGATTGAGATGGGTCACTTGATAACTTAGGTATATGTATGGGCATATACCTGGGTAGTGGTTATCCGTTGATTTCATAATCTTTGTGTTTCCTCATGACTGAGATGAGTTACTTGATAACTTAGGTATATGTATGGGTATATACCTAAGTAGAGGTTATCTGTTGAGATCTTTCTTTGTGGTTATCCTTGTTAGAATTAATGAGACATTGAGGGTCTCGTGGTCCCTACTAAGTATCGTTATACTCACCCCTGCACGAGCTATGCCCGCACCTCGTTGTGTTGGTTGCAGACGATGGGCAGCGCAGAAAGAGACCGAGTGTTCGAGGACTGGACGGTACCTGGAGGTGGACCTCACGACGAGACATTATCCGGTGGTGGGATTCACGACGAGACTACACTCGAAGGAGGTTGAAGGGAGAAAGTGTTGTGGAGGATATTTGTACCTACCCTTCAGGTAGGATTCGTGGTAGACGATCCAGGAGTTGTGCTATCTGTACTTAGCCTTCAGGTAGGATCCTTGGTGAACGATCCAGGAGCTGCTTGTCACCATCCGGTTGTTTTAACTTTTTCTTTGTACTTTACAGTTGGGATTTTATTTATGGCCCCTTACTTTTAGCACAACTTGTTCCAGTTTTACTTATTGTTTTACTTCCGCTTGTACTCTATGGTGTTTGTTTACTTTTATAAAGGTCATGGCTTCCCAATTTTCTGGATTTACGTCTTTGGTGGTAGTCGCTAGCCCCTGGCCTATGGAAGGCGGGCTTGGGGTAGTCACGGCACGGGCCCCGAGGACGGGTCGTGACAAATTGGTATCAGAGGAGTTCGTTTCTACTGCAGAACTAAGGACTCTGGTCTTTTTCTATGTGAAGCAATAGTGTTAAGGGTACTGAGTGTGGTCTTTAGTTCAGGGAGTCCAGTGTTGGTGCGGCGGCCGACGTATCCGTACAACAGGACCCTGACTTTTGATTTCCGACTTTGTGGACGAAAACAATGATTGTGTGTGTGTTTCCAAAGTTTTAAAGTCAGCTCAAATCAGGTCATCTCACCAGGTATAAATTGTTGACCGTGTCACATCTGTTCAGGATGTCTCCACGTAGACAGTCTGTTGGAGTTTTCCGAGAGAGCACTCGATGACGGCCCACCGAGCGACGAGGCTCCGGTGCGGGGCCCTTTTTACTATATTGGCACCCTCGTGTGGTGTACCAGAAGCACCACCACCTGTTGGGCAGCAGATGCCACCAGCCATACTAGCGAACTGTGCACGCTGGCAGAGCGCGTTGCACGAGTTCCAGCAGTATAGGCCTCTGAGGTTACAAGTCGAGGCAGATTCCCAGACAACAGAGCACTGGCTAGAGGTGATTGCTAGAGTTTTTCGCTTAGCTGAGACACCAGTGGAGTGGATGGGAGACTTGGATGCTAGTGTTTTCCAGTGAGTGACCATGAGGATGGTCCCCATAGGGATGAGGCTTCGGTATGTGGACTGATGCCTGAGATAGTCCCTTCGGGTAGTGTGTCAGCTATACATCACTCCATGTTGGTCAGCAGTTACAACCGGAAGTACCTGTATGTGACATGTGTAGACTTACTGCCTTACACGTGCTCCAGCATCATATACCCTCAAGTTCTGAGGCGAGCCCGACTCACAGGCGGCTGAGGACTAGCTTGGGGAAGTGGTTGAGAGTTTTCTAGAGCTTATACAGCTTCAGAAGGATGACATGTCGGTAGCTGAGAATTCATCGGGGCATAGAAAACAATTCCTAGTACTCGATGAATGCGATTCGATCAGTGATATAGAGCTCGGACCTCTGAGTGTGGTGTGTATAAGGATATCTGAGCCATTACTTTTTCCTCTATGAATTCCTAATCATGTTAGGGTGCTAGAGATAACCTTGTGGTTGAATGTTCTTTGGCTGAACGAATACAGCTAGAGAATATTAGAAGTTGGAACGTAGTGAACTGGTGCTAGTCTCAGAGACATGGGTGTTTGAATGTTTCAAGAAGAGGAAATGTTAAGGATAGATGAATCTATAGAGCAACAAACGTGGAAGAAAATCTAGGAGAGCAACATGGGGTGGTGTACTTTTCGACATGTTACAATCACATGCCTTTGTAGTCCCCGTCAGGCTCCGGGAGCTGGAGGGAATGGGAAGAGAGTAGTTGCATGAAGTCAAGGAGTGTGACCCAATGGCTCTAAGAATGATTCAAGTGACATTATGTGTCCATTACTAGCTGCTTTAACCACAGACTTTGATACAAATCATTCCTTCCTTCCATGAATCTTGTCCCAGACCTAGAGTTTCCGATAAGTCGTGGACTTGAATCTCATGTCTAGAGATACCTTTGGGAGGAGACTCGATAATCACACTTACACCGATAGTGTGATCTAACCCTCGAAGTGATAGTTTCAGTTGGAATCTCTTGGTGGAAGCGTTGAGGCCTTACGATGTTGGTCTGAGTATGGATTGGATCCACAGTTCATACACAGATTGACTGTATTAGGAAAAAAGGTTGTGGTTTGACTACAACGTTGTGATGGGGTTTTCCTTGGTCGAAGAAAAGGAAAACCTAGGCAGCACAGGATGGAATCATATATAAGAACGTGAAATTGATCACTCGAGAGATAGCCAAACATACCTTTGTGCCAGAATTCTCCATAGTTGCGGAACCATTTCCAGTAGAGCTGAGAGGAGGCCTCTAGAGTTCGAGGATGACGACCACATCCATATACGGGTCTCACCTCGATGAGGTTTACAGACCTTTTCAGGTCCTCAGTAGGGTAGGCGAGGTGGTTTACCCCTTGACCTATCCACCTCAGTTGCATCAGGTGGACGGTGACTTCCATGTATCTCAGCTGAGGAGATACGAGCATGACCCTTCGCATATCATCGACCATGAGGAGCTGGACGTTGGCGATGGGGTGACTTTTGTGGGGTTCCAGTGGAGGTTGAGGATCGACAGGAGCAGATCCTATGTGAATGGTTGATTCCTCAGGTGCGCTTACACTGGCAGTACGGGAACCTCCAGGAGAGCACATGGGAGCGGAAGGCTCAGATGCGTGCTCAGTACCACTTTGTTTCCCTAGTTTGTGTTAATGCTTTACGGGGACGTAAATCCCTTAGGTGGGAGTAATTTAAAGACCCGGAAATATCAAGGAAATCTTTTTCTTAATTTCGTTGGGATTTTACAAGAACGCAGTTTCTAACATCATCTGATTCCGAGGCCCGGTGAGCCCGAAATCAATTTCCAAAGTTTAGCTCTGGTATGTTCAGTGAATGAACGAGCGGGTTTTTCAATCTTTTGAACCGGTACTCGGAATTGAAATCTGAGGACACCGATGAACTCGCAACACCGGTATTTTCTTATGAGGGATTTTACCATAGGTGCGTTCTCTTGGGAGAAGAAGTAAAATTTGTGGGTTTAAGGAAGAAATAAATAAAATTTTGAACAATTTTATTTTTGTTAACCAAGGGAGTTAAATTCTACCATGGGAATTTCTTGGTGGGAACCTCCGGCGAGGAACGACACACCCTTCCACGAAGAACAACGATGCACTCTCTATCATATTCTTCATGCGACAAGAGAGGAGACGTCGATTCTTCTTCGGGTGCACTTCTACAATGACGGAACCGACGAACTCCAATGACCATTGTCACTCTCTATTCCTTCTTCGCAACGCCGTTCTACCGTGACGTTCGACTTCCGCGACTCGACAACGTGGGACGTACAATTACACGATGAAACTTCGTTCAACTTTTTCTTCGAGGTATGGGAAATCTATGTTGGTTTATTTTTCTCAAACTTCGACATTCTTTTCGTGAATGAACGTTATGACATGTGTTATAAATATAACATGGGGTGGGGTTCGGATTGCCGGAACACGATCGATTATTCCCCTTTTGCATCTTATTTGATGACGAAGGCATGACAAAGAGGTGTCGGCGACGAAAAAAACAAACGAAGGCCGCTCTACCTGCGGTCTCCGCGAACCGCACTACTGGAAAAGTGGCACCCGACCTGCGCCTCACCGGCACGCTGCCCACTCCGCGTCGGCGCGCCGCCCGGCTTGCCTGGCGCTGCCCGCGCACCGCAGTGGCCTGCCTGTCCCCTACCGACGGCCTGCCTGGCACGGCCTGCTCCCCACGGCGCCCTGCCCGGCGCTGCCCAAGCCCTGTAGTGGCCTGCCTGGCGCTGCCCATGCCACGCAGCGGCCCACCCCGGCCTGCCAGGCACTGCCCGCGCCCCACAGCGCCCTGCCCGGCCCCCGCCGGAGGCCTGTCCGGCATTCCAGAGCCCTGCCGGCGCCCGGCAGCAGCCTGGTCGGTGCCCTGACATGCTACCCAGTGCGCCCCCGAGCAATTCCCAACGCACCCTCGTGCACTGCCCAGTGTCTGACACCCTGCCTGGCACCCACGCACCCTACCCGGCGCACCCGTGCCTTAACGGGTGCACCCGCGGCCTGTCCGGAGTCCAGCCGTCATGCCCGTGCCCCTTACGGCCTGTCGTTAGCCTCTCGACCACCGGCCACTTGAACGGACACGCGGCTCCCCCGCAGTGTCGATAGGTGAACCAGCCCGGTCTCCCGGGCCGAGTTACCGAGTCACCTATGTGGCGACTAACGGGCTGAACAGCCCTCGCGGTCCGCTGGGTCGGGCCCTGCGGACCGGGACAGGGCTGAGTGGGTTGACCCACCCAATGGACCGGGTCAGACCCAATGAGTCTAACTGGGTCAACCCAGACCGGGTCGGCCCAGTTTGGGTTTGGCCGAGTCGGTCTGACTGGGTCGGACCAGACCCGGGTCCTTTACCGACCCATTACTTACTTGGGCCATATCTTTGGCACCGGATGTTCGTTTTACGAACCGTCAGCGGCGCCGGTGTTCTTAGAGATTTTCCGACCCTTTGGGTATACCCCAAGGAAGTTCAGTGTGTTGTTGAAATGCGGTCAAGTTGGTTCTTTCATGAAACCAACCGGGTCCTCAGAGCAGAAACGCTTATAACTTAAGCTCCGGACGTCTGATTGATGTGGCATCGACTTTTTGGATTCCTCTTGATGAGATGGAACTTTTGGTATACTTTGCCTGAGATTTGGTGGAGTTGGATAGTGGCCGGGTTGGATTGTACCCAAAATCCAACTGAGCTCCTGGATGGGAAAAGCTGATAGCTTTCAGAATGGACGTCCGTTTGACGAACTGTCAGTGGCGTTGGTGATCACATTGAGAAACGGTCCCTATGAGTATACCCTATGAGAGTTCAGGGTACAGTTGAGATACGGCCGGGTTGGTTCGTACACGAAACCAACCGGGCCCCTGGGACGAAAATGCTAATAACTAACAGACCGAGTGTCTGATTAACGCGCCGTCTGTTGTGTTGAGACCCCTATGACGAGGCAGTCCATTGAGATACTTCTTCATGGGACTTTGAGATACTTGGAGTATCGACCAGTAGCTCGTAGATAGGACCCTCTCAGAGACGAACGTACGGAGTATGGAGACCGTGTAGCCGACTGAGACCTAACGACTGCTTGACCGAATCGACTTGGAGTGAGTCGACTAGCCTAGTGGACGGAGCACTACTTTGTTTGGGTGAAGACCCATGGCGGACGAAGCACTACCTATGTGACAGTGCAGACCCGCGGTACTCGTCCGGAGAGTACCTCTGTAGGCTATTATGGGGTGTGCACTACTGTGTTTGGGTGGCATACCCCGGCGGGAAGCATTACTATGTTTGGGTGGCCGACCCGCGGTACTCGACAGGAGGAGTACCTCAGCACTCTTAGGTTAGTGATCAGTACCTCAAAGTTGTGACAGGACCACTGTACACTCCAGAGACGGCGCTCTTCAGTAGTTACAGTTTTGATAATGAAAATCCTAGTTTGAGCTGAGTCATTGATCTTTGTGTTTACCTCATGATTGAGATGGGTCACTTGATAACTTAGGTATAGGTATGGGCATATACCTGGGTAGTGGTTATCCGTTGATTTCATAATCATTGTGTTTCCTGATGATTGATATGGGTTACTTGATAACTTAGGTATATGTATGGGTATATATCTAATTAGATGTTATCTCTTGAGATCTTTCTTTTTGGTTATCCTTGTTGGATTTTGTGAGACCATGAGGGTCCCGGGGTCCCTACTGAGTATCGTTATACTCACCCCTACATGGGCTATGCCTGCACCTCGTTGTGTTGGTTGCAGACGACGGGCAGTGCAGACAGAGGTTGAGTGTTCAAGGACTGGACGGTACCCGAAGGTGGACCTCATGACGAGACAGTATCCGGTGGTGGGCTTCACGACGAGACGACACTTAGAGGAGGTTGATGGGCAAGAGTGTTGTGGAGGCTATATGTACCTACCCTTCAGGTAGGATCCGTGGTAGACGTTCTAGGAGCTATGCTATCTATACCTACCCTTCAGGTAGGATCCTTGGTGGACGATCCATGATCTGCTTGTCACCTTCCGACTATTTTATCTTTTTCCTTATACTTTATAGTTGGGCTTGTATTTCTGGCACCTTAATTTCAGCAAATCTTGTTTCAGTTTTACTTAGTTTTTTACTTCCGCTTGTACTCTGTGGTGTTGGTTTACTCTTATAAATGCAATGCCTTCCCAATTATTGGGATTTACGCCTTTGGTGCTAGTCGCCAGCCCCTGGCCTATGGAAGGCGGGCTTGGGGTAGTCATGGCACGGGCCCCGAGGATGGGTCGTGAAACTTGTAACCAAAATAACTATGGTAATAAATAATTTTAAAAACTAATTTTTGAATCTCTATACATTAGTACTTAAACTGTTTTATTTTAATGTAAGTCCATCCTTCATCAAGGGTTTAGCCTTTAAAAGATGGTATTGACTCAGATAATTCCTATTTTCCACACAATTATGACTAAAAATAATAATTGGACCCTCGGATGAGATTTATTTCCTTCCATTGTACGCTTCATTTTACCTTAGAAATCTTTTTTTTATTACCTTCAATTCCATACATAAAACATTTTTTCATTCCATTGAGACACTTTCATGTGTTTATCCTTCCCCATTTATGACATTAATGAAATCAAGCCTTCTTTCCTCCATGGTCTCCACCTCTTGAGCTCATATATAACATCATCCTTCCATTCTTTGGTGAGTCTGAGAGTTAGTTAAGATGTGTATTATTTATCATATTTCAGGATGAATGATTAAACATAATAATGGTATATTTACCTCTTATCAACATTCTATTTGGTTTCTCATTGTCACCCCATTTTCCTTCATGTTGAATGTTAACACAATTCCTTTGGGTTCTAGCCAATGACTAGAACCAAAATTCATAGTGTGAAAAATAGTAATCATAATGGTAAAACCCAATAATATTTTATATGATGTCTAAATCATGGCATTGTTGTTTAAGTCTAATATACCTTGGGGTTTACCAAGGTCATTAATTTTTAGAATCGATTCTAATACATCATAATGGTTTACAAATTAATTGTGAATTATCCTAAACATATCTCTCAAGACTATCAAACCAGGTGCATAGTAAGGCCTTCTATCATACACCAGGTGATGATCAGTTCAACCCCAATGTGATCTTTTCAGATTAATTACCCCTAGGCACATAAATTCTATAACCACATCCACTTTTTTTAATCCATAAAAGGATGTATTTCTAAGAAAAATGACACAATATATTCCTTATCAAAACGTTAGGACGTTTATTAATACATAGCCTCAAATTCTATCATAGGTTTATGATCCAAAATATATTTTTATCTAATATATTTTCCAAGGTTTCTACTAAATTCCCCATCAAGAAAACTATAGAGAACCCAACCCCATTATCTCATAGATGGTGTTTGCTTTATTAAATTGTCATAACATATTAGAAATCACATCTCGAAGGGATAAATATTTTAGTAGTATTGGTAAACTATATACATAGATGTGACTTACATTACATTTGAAAACACAAATTATAACATAATTTCTTTTCAAGAATATCATCATACCCTTCGTTATATCCTATCATATCAATCATAGTACACTTCCTAGATTCCTGGTAAAGGAAACAAAATAAGGGTGAAGTCAAATACTTAGTAAGGGTTATGTACAAAAAAATCAATCCTGAATCTATAAGAATAATCAGGGAAATGTAAATAACTAATCACACATGAAATTTATGTAATTTTACTAGAATAATAAAAATGTAAATGTAAATAACTGAATAAACATTCCATTTAATCAACAACATTATGATCATAACTGGATAAGGAATAGTCAATTTTGAATGTTTAATAACTAAACACACATTCCATTTAATAAACATAGTATGAAATTAATCCTGATATATTTTAAATGTGAAAATACCATGTATAATAATAAATTAAATTTATAATTATTGAACATCATGATCTCAAGTATCATTATAAATTTATTATCAATGTCTTTCCTCTAGAAAGTTTAAAAATTAATGGGTAGGTATTCACAAGAAACCCATTTAAATAAGGTTAGAAAAATGATTCATCTCATGAGACTACTTGTGCATCGATGGGATTTCTATAACCAGGCCCACCTATATCTATATTTCTAAAACATTCGTCATATATCTAATGATCAATTTAATTTGGGAATGAATATGTCTTTTCAACAAATATTCATATTGAGAAAATAATACATAATTATCAATATTTCCTAATTAATAAAACAATATTCATGTAAACATTGTATGTAATGGTGGTATGTGGTTTGGACAATAAGTGTATCCATAATAAAAATAATAGGGATATATATTGTAATTTCCATTTATTCTAATAATGTGAATGTTCTAAGGGAAAGTAAATGACTAAAAAATTATTCAAGAAAGTGATTGAAAATATATTCCTTAGACAAAACAATCATAATCCATCCATTGGAATAATCATTATGGTATCAATTCAACATATACAAATAGATTATAAGTAAAATAAAAGTTTTTTTGTTAACTAATAGAAATACAATAAGAAGATCCTTTAAAAAAATCTTGGTGAAAATATCTTTTTCAACTTGAAAACAACTTTTTAAAAATGAAACTTCAAAAAACATTTTTAAAATAAATTTCTTAGAAAAAAACCTTGGAAAATTATAAATTACGTTTTAACACATTGATAGGCCTAGACATCGGGAAATTTCATACAAGTCGAGTTTGTTAAAACAAATATTTCTTACACATTTTTAATAAAATCCAGATGTGTCTTGTTTTGAAAATGATGTGAAGATTCCTTTCAAAAATAAATGGAAAAAATTTAAATGGGTGTAAATTTATTTAAAAAATCTTTTTTTAATGGTTAAATAAAATTTTTTTCAAACCATTTTAAAAAACATGGATTCAGAAAAAAAAAATAGATTTTTGACCGAAGAGAGAAATGACGATCGATTTTCATAATAAAATTTTCTCAATTATTTAAAGTTCCAAATAGTAGAAAATTTTAATATTAATTGAAATATTTATGAAAATAATGTGTATAATTAAATGAAATGGGTTTATTAGACAATGATCAAATAATTTTTTTAATGAAAATTCAAGAATAAACTACATGACTAGAATCAGATCGTGAAATAAACCATTACAATGATCATATCATTGAAGTGGGAATTAATCTGGGATTAAATTTTATTTATCAAATTTAAATACACAAAAAAGTGGAAATAGAAATTAATATATTAAAAAGTCATTAAACATAATATTATGATATAAAAGGTAACAATGAAGTAATATTATCCAATTAAAAAAATGGGGTTATGATGTTATTCACCACTTAGTACCTTTTTTTTCCAAATTCCCATGGATTAAATAATTAAAATTGAATCACAAAATGAAATGAATTATAAAGTATTTATGGTATTACATGTAAAATAGAAAATATGTAAACCATATAAAATAAATTAGGTGCATAACATTACAATATTCCTCAACGAAGGGAAATTGAGACGAAGACCCCTACAAATATCATATCAATGAAGTGGGGATTAATTAATGAGTTGATTATGTATATAAAATGTAAATAAGCATAAAAAAATTAAATAAATCTTTCAATAATAAAAGTTCCTTACAATCATAATCTTATCATCGCATAATCAATGAAGTATAAATTTAACCCAATGAATGGAAATCGAGTTACGAAATTCCTTACCTCACAGTTCTTTTTTGTTTAAAATTATTTATCCTTATGTATAGTGGATTTAAACAAGTAATTATCATATAAAAGAACCATATTAACATTTATAATATCATATATTATCATTTTATAACAACTTATAACTCTTTCATTAATAATTTTTCATTGTTTTCATTAGTTAACGTGTTAATTGACTTGTTTTCTCATTCATGTTTTTTAATGAAAGATCCAGTTCTAATGCAAATATATTGTACCATAATCTCAAGAATAATAATCATGACATAATTATCATATATATATCTAAATTATTCTTCTAATATAAGTCATTGAATATGGTTTTGAGAAAAGAAGTATGTTATGATATTGGAGACGGTAGGTCGTACGAATGCTTGAGTAACATTTCTATTTTTCATAGATCATTATGGAATTCTGGAAATTGATATTTTAACATTATATAATTATAATAATATCATAAAATCCATATTATTTCATTAATTATTCTTATATATATTATTCAAGTGGTTTGGTGATGAAAACAGAGTCACATCGCTTTGTAAATGAGGCAGTCAACACAAACATGAATGAAGTTATCATCCTTAAGTGAGTGAAAGGGTAAAAATGATATATTTCTATTTAAGAATGATAAATATTTCATTAATATCCAAATTTTTTCATTTATATAACATAAATTAATTAAATTTATCATTTATACCTTCCATTTAAAGTGTTATTGAAATACGAATCCCACTATTTTGTAAAGTGGTAGTCTATTGTACACCCGAGAGATGTTATCGTATCCCCTACATAATGTTAATTAAAGATATATATAGGATATAATGACTCAATATTTATAATTATGTTATTAATATATTATATATAATTTATATCCATCATCATACCAATCCATGCGAAGTGGTAATGGAAAAAATGAATGAAATCAGTTCACAAGGCAGTAGTCTATTGTACACATGAATTATGATTTAGTAACCTCTTTTATGGATGTGTGGATGGTTTTAGGTAATTACCTTAACATAAATACATCATATTATATTAAATATACTAATTTTTTACATCATAATTGTTTAATAATAATTTTAGGTGGTGGAGGAAAACATAAAATAAAAATGATCTTTGAAGAACATTACCTATTATATGGGTGATATCCATAGGTTTGAAAAACAATCCTTCTTAGATGAATTTATGACCAAAATAAGGATTTCATTATGGGATTATGGAATTAATTAAGTAATTTGGGAAGTTATTTTTTGAAAAAAAATGGTTTTAAGGTGTGAATAAGAGAGGATGTTTGGTGGCCTTTTATAAGTAAGGTGAGTGGAACACTTTTAATTTATGAAAGGAAAACATTTTACCCACATTTTTAATATTTTTATAAAATGTGGTTATGATATTAATATATTTAATATTTTTCTACTTTCAATTCTGAGATCATCGGGTCTTTGAATCTTATGTCTTCAAATAATATTTCTCCGTAAATATTTATTAATATATTTTAGTGTCTTACATGGAAAAAATATAGTCACTACAATATTCCACACTTAATGGATTTTCATCCACAAAAAGAACAAGCTAAAATGGTGGGGACACTGATCCCGCATCTATATCTCATGCTCCTTGGAGACTCATACATACCCATGTGTTTCCATAGTACATGAACAAAGGAAATAATCCTTCTCCACATGATACTCTCCTATCGATCCTTTATCACCACAAGGTGATTTGAGAATCTTTATCCATCAACAATCTTCATCTCACCCGAGTCAATGAAAAGCATAGGATCGTGAAGGTATCACCTCAACTACAAAACATGAAATATTTCATGCACCCATTCCAACTATGGGGGAAATCCTAAGTTGTAAAAATACTCACCAACCCTCCATAAGATCTCAAACGGCTTAACAAGTAATTGGGATAGATTTCCTCCCTGGATAAACCTATGAAAACCTCATCATGGGAGGACTCACAAGAAATCATTGCCTCCCTACCTGAACACCATAAACCTAAGACATCGATATGGATTAGATTTATATTGTCTCTTGTATTTCTTTATCCACTCATAGATCATTTATGACATATTTTTCATCACCTTCACCATCTCTATCCAAACAAAAGATGTCTCTCCAATCATGGTCCAATATAAAGGAAACATACAAACTCTACCACACAAGGCCTCTAAAATTTTCAGGTTGATGGTGAAGTGATAAATTTTATTATAAGAAAACTACAGAAATTTAAAGTGATCTTCCAAGATCTGATTGTTTTCTAAAATGTTAGATATCAGTATATCCTCTCCCACATGGATGGTGCACTCATTCTTCCCATATTTCAGGGGGTTTAACATCATACTCATCGTTAAATAGGTTCTAAATGCCTCTTGTAGGACTCTCCCCTACCGCAATGTAGGCTGTAGTTCACATTTGGAGATGATTATAGATTGTACCCCATGGATTTTGACAATATCCCTCATATAAAAATTTCACATACTCTCCATTGAAAACTACTACCTCATGTAAAGGATGTATTTTGACTTCATGAGTTAGTCAATTGTCACCGAGAAATCATCATGACCTCTCACTGTCCATAGAATCACTTTAATAAATTCCATGAATATTCCATCGCATTTCCACTCTGTTATCTTAAGGGGTTATATCAAACCTACCGGAAGATTTTTCATAGCCTCTACTTACTGGCATGTGAGGCACTAAGAGAGAAATTCGACTATAATTTTCCTCATACTAGCACACCAAACCTGCCACGGATGGTCCTTATACATATTGGTCAATTTGAGATGTACAGTAAAAGGATAATTATAAAACTCCCTCAAATAATCCTCCAACATCGTAACTAAAACCATTTTCTATACATATAAACTGATAAAGTATTCCAATCCATCAAAAAATCCAATTTGAGAATCTCTTACAAATATCTGATCATCAAGAATATCATAGTCGATGCACCTCAAGTGAGCCACCTTCACATGAAGTATAAGTGTAGGAATAAACAAAATTGGCTAAAGATAAATTTCACCACTCACCTTTAAAAGGGATAGCTTTAATGAAGGGAACTACTCAGATGCCTCCACCACTGAATGAGAATGAGACTTCCTACTAAGAACATATGCCATGACATTTCACTTCCCAAGAGTATTTATTATCTCAATGTCATATACCTATTTTAAATCCAACCAATTACCCTATCTAAAGTTCAGATATCTCTATATAAATTTATACCTGAGACTCTTCAAAGATAGTTCCTCCACAACTTCAAAGTGAGTACTTCCACTACCAACCCCAGGTTGTGAGTCATGTAGTTCTTCTCATAGGGTCCCAACTACCATGATCCATATATGATCACAGCCTACCTCTTCATCAACATAAATTTGAACCCGGTGTCAGAGGCATCACAATACACTACATACACCACACCCACCTTCGGTAGTATCAATATAGGATCATTGGTCAACCTCATCCTCAATTTCTTGAAGGATCTCTAACACTACTTGTTCCAACTGAATGGATTACATTTCTATATTACGATAGTCAAAGGGTGTTAAATACTGGAGAAGTCTTACGGGGACCTCCTATAGTACCCCACAAATCCAAGAACAATTATCAGCTCTTACACAATCATAGGTGGATCTAATGTATGAAGAGCATTAATATTCATCGAGTCCATAGCTAATCCATAATAAAAAATGGCAGGCCCACGAAAGTGTTCTTCATGGGTCCAAGACTAGACCTTTGAGATATTTCCAAAATTTTGGTGGTCCTAGAGTATTTCTAGGACCATCCTTAAATTTTATACATGGTCCTCATCTTACACAAAGAAAACAAGTATGTCATCAGTGACGAAAACCAAAAATCAGTCTCAGTATGGTTGAATGAAAAAATTCAGTATATACATAAATATTCTAGGGGAATTCATCTCACTGAAAATCATCACAATGATATCACAGTGTTTATAGCTACATCATAATGTCATTTTCTAAATATCATACTATTAAACCCTCAACTAGTGAAATCTAGACCAAATATCAATCTTCGAGAACCAGATCGTACTTCCAAAATGGTAAAAGTGGGCCTAATTTCTTATAATGGTGTACTTTTTCATTATCATTACCTAGTTTATGTGATGATAATCATCAATAATCTGAAATATTCCATCCACCCATTACCCAACCAAAACTAGAATTACCTAGGGGGACACACTGGGTCTCGTAAAACCATTCACTTATTGGACCTCCAGTTACACCCTCAGCTCTTTGAGCATAGTAGGGGATATTTGATAACCTGAAGAAAATATTGGTAATGTCTCAAAGTGAAATTCATTTCAAAATCTCATCTCCCACCTAAATTGTATCCTACAACATCATCGAGGAAGACGTCCATAAAGTCCTCCACTACCAAGAGAATGCATATGGTTTAAGAGCCCATTGTTACAAGGGATAATCTCACAAATTTATTGGTGATGAGTGGTAAAAATATTATTTCATGGTCCATTTACTCATCAATGAGATCTATCTCACCTAAAAATGATATTTTCGTGCCATATTTTTAGTGAAATCTAACCCATCTGTGATATTAATCGATCTAGGATCAAATAGCGGATAACTAGTCTACACCCAAGATAACATCATACGGTTTCTCCATGATGAACAAGATTTCTCATGTAAAGCTCTCTACACAAACAAATACCTCAAATTTTTGGGACATAAGAGATGTGAAAGAATCACTCCCATTTGGAACCTCTAGAAAAAGCTATTATGATAAGGTCTCAATGGGGAACTCTATCTATCAAACAAGTGATATATAATTGAAACAGTATCTCATAACTATGTATAAAAGTGTTTTAGGATGTTTAGAATAAACAGAATTCATACATAATTTCATCTTGTGGGATGTCGGTTCATAAACCTCTAGGGCCTCCAGCTGGTCGTGGCCCCATCCAACAGCTCCCTTAGGCTGGTGTGGGCTGCCTAGTGGTAGTGGAGAATGTAGATAGTAATGTCATCCACCACCATTGGATCCTCCTCCTCCAATTCTAGATTCACATCCCGGGGGTCCCATTCTCCACATTAGGGAGAACCCTGATTGTGGAACTGCCTTGGTCATGACGGTTCATTTGCTGCCAACATGTCCCCCACATGATGTTGATTCAAAAAATCACATGCCATGTGACAACACCCATCACATGCATAGAATCACCCTCTCTGGTATGACATGTACTACTAAAAAACAATGTATTTCATGTCCAGGTAAATGATTCTGGCCATGTAGAAGTATCCTATGTAGAGATCTGGATGATTGATGGCTAGATGTTGTTGTAGACGACTCAGCCCCATGACACCCTCTTCCAGCTCCAACAGCATGGAAACCCTCATATTAGAGGATCTCTATCACTAACACCCACTCTAGAACTCCATCATATATGGTAATTCATAAGGGAACTAAACTAAAATGGATGTATCTATGGAGACCCAACTCAAAATTCTTCACCTAGAAGTTTCCATCTCAATCCTTGTCGAGAGTGTATTGTGTAAGCTCAGTGAACCATGCAGCATACTCAGAAACTATCATACTACCCAACTATAGCTCTAGAATCGTATGAATACAAATTAAGAATAATAATTATGGTTAATATTCCTAATGGAATAGTTTTTGGACATGGATCCATGAGATAATAATCTCATCATGAGTTTACATGAATAGACACCATATATGCCCAGCTACTCCATGGAAAAGGCTAGGTTCTAGTGAAAACATTTGATCATTCTGGGCCTATATGATCCTGAATTTTTGGATCAGAAACTCAATCCATTTCCATGTTTCTCAGGTATTAATATCACCATGGAACCTTAGTGGGATCTAGTCCTAAAACTCTTATAGCATGCTATGTCTGCAAACATCCTTATCCCACCATGCTAGTACTATCTGCTACTCAACAGGCTAGGGTGTTTCTACATGTCTGTCTAGAGAAAAGACCTAATGAGATAACACATAAACTAAGGAACCATACATGATCATATACTCATCATTATCCAAAATCAGTAACTTTGATATTTATCTTCATAGAGGTATCTTAAAATTGGACAAGATATTGAATGGATAGATGTGAATATATATATAGCGATCTGACTCATGAAGGATAGTAAAAAGACACAATATTATATGATGCATGAACCATTGTTCATTGCAACCAATGTTTTCGTAAGATAAGTTAACATGTAGGTAGTCATAGTCCTACATAATTGATATGTTAGTTATCGCACCAACACTGGGTTCGCTAAAATAAAATACGCACTCAAAATCCTTAATATTATTTCCCTAATCCCAAACCAAATCTTCACCATGGGTCTCAATCAAACTCCAACCCAAGGATTAACCGCCTTTAATATCCATACATAACAACATGACCCACATGGGCCTGCCTAGCTAGTGGAAGGTAAGTCTTCCACAACCCCAATCCCCCCTCTAATTGGATAAGGTCTTTTGACAGGCATTGAGAAGGCATAAGATTAATGGAAGGCTTTTTACTAGTGTACCTGTACACATGCACCAAATTATTTCCATGAAATAGTGCTGAGTAATAGCAGGAAGTGATATAAAATCGAGAGTAAAATTATGAATTAAATGAACTCTAGGGAGTAAATGAAATTATTATAAAATAAAACCAATGTTAAAAGTGTGAGAAACACATTCCAAATTAAAAATGAAGTCATAACCTGATAAAAACAGGAAGAAAATAAATCTGAGAGTACCCAGATCCTGATCTCAATGCTTGATAGGCGTACATGGTCTATGAACCCGAGTATCCTTATGATCCACAAAAATAATCTTCGTTCTATCTTTCATCTTCATAAGTCATAATACATGTTGGAAAGTCCCATGCATGGGTGATTATATACATACCCAATAGGATACCATGAAAACCAAATATGGGGAAATATAAAATATGATGTATATATATATATATATAGTCATATCAACCCAATTAAAGAGGGAAATGAAACCCAATAATATATATATTTCTCATAAAGAAACCCAGATTTAAGAGAAAATGGATCTCCATCTCAGAGCCCATCCCAAGATAATGAGTCTTCCAACAGCTAAAAAGGTCTATCATCGATTCCTTGCATCTCACGTGTCTTTCCAAAGAAGTAATGTGAAGTATTTGTAACTCTCCACTATTTTATATCTTGTGGGGAACAATATTCAATAGAGTACATGTGACCTATTATGACAGGGGATTTCCACTCAGTTGATAGGTAGAGCACTCATTCCCTAATGTGATTGGGTCTTCCACTCAGTAGGTATTGGTATATAACCCACAACCTAGTGTGTCAGGGGAACCCCACTCAATGGATAGAGGACCCACACCCTATTACCATAGGGGGGTTCCACTCAATGGATATATATATATTACCCTTTCCCTAGTGCATCAGGGTGGGTCCACTCAGTAGATGATGATAGAGTACCAGCACCATAGTTCATAAATTTGGTTTCCCTCCCTAGGTAGATGAATTGCACACTAATGCTATAAGGGGTGCCACTCAACCAGTTTAATGAGTATGGGTGAACTAAAACCTTGTATGATAGGGGGTTTTCTAACTATATCCCCCCTCTCACTGGTGGTCAATATTGATCACTACCATCATCAAGAATTGCCTAAGGATGTTTCATGCATGGGATATTCTACATCGTATCTCAAAATCCACTATATTGTCTACCATCAGACTCTACAGGGAAAACCTATTAGGATAGGATACACGTGGGCCAAAATATGAGTCTATATGAAGGAGATATGTATATTATAGGTTTCTCATAGGGGTACATGGAATATATGGGGTCTATACAATATGTCTCCTCACTCCACTTCTTGAATGAGTCCTATCAACATGGATCGAAGACTATGATACCATACACTATGTGAAAGGGGGACCACATAGTGTGTCTCAACCACTGAGGTCTTACCTATGTTCTCATAATTGTGCCTGTGTTTTCTAGACCATTCCCTTGTATCTAGCTACGTATCTGGTCATTCCATGTAATAGCATGTGGCTTTGTATTCCCGAAGTACAAGGTGTGTCCTCCCATATGGGGTCTTGTCCATGTGCATATGGCACACAACATAGCCTCCTAAGGTGGATCCCAAGGTGTGTTAGCCTATCTACATGGTGTGTGATCCTTATCATCCCTAAAACTCTAGCCATAATGGCTAGGTGGGGCTACACAGTCTGTATAAATACACTACATTCCATGTTGTCTAGTTTTTTTCATAAACCATGTTCTTCACATGGTTCATCGTATTTGGATTCTTCGTCAGGATATCCATCACTTTTACACCCTAAATTGGAGGGGGGTCATATTTATACATTGTTTCCCTATCTCCAATAATTGGGAAATGGGTTCTTCTCATTCTCTCGAAGGATACATGATGTTTGATGCACTTCCCATCATTTTCCATTATATCCCATCACTGCTCCAAATGCCAAATCCATAAATAATCATGAAAAACCTATTATCTATACAAATTCATCCATGATTTTTCAATATATTCTCTTTACATTAAATATCCATGAATATTGGGGCTCTATAATTCTTGAACCTTCCTTGTAAAAGTAAAATTGCAACCACATAGGCCAAAGGTTAAGAATTTGAAAAAGATAGGGTAATGGAGCACATAAAAAAGGAATTTATCAATTTCCAAGAGTTCATTGACAATTATTTTAATTATGGAATTTCTTGGGTGATAACATGAAAAAAAATGGATAATAATATTATATTAAAATAATAATTGACAACATGAATGATGTGGAATATTAGATAAATTGTTGATCTAGAATAGAAGATGAAATACATGCTCAAACATTTAATCATGGGAGGGAACCACAATTGATAAGTCCTTCCTTGATTGTGGATCTATATTTTGTGAAGAACATATTCCATGTGATGGATAATATCCACTTCGTTCAATGCAACTCAATCCAACTCAATATATTCATCATTTCTTGTCTCATGTCAATATCCCAATGAATAACACTATCCTCTTCCTCTCAGATCTAGAAAGGGTTATATAGATAACACTTGGAAAATATTTAAAATGACTTAATTATAGAGGTATTTTTAGGTTAGGTTTTTTAAATAATTTAATTTATTGAATTTATTAACTCACTTAATGAAACCACCAATGAATGTATCATCCAAAAATCTAGTGTGGAACAACCATAGGTCGCACCTTCAGTAATCCCCAAGTTCCATAATAAACAAAAGCCTTATATTTATAATCTAAAACTATATTTTGGAGATATTTTATTTTTTATTAAAATATACATGTTTATGATATTAATATATTTAATTTTATTATAATATAAATTCCATGATCACCAAGCCTTATAATCTCACGATGTCTTAGTGACTGGCTCCTCAAATATTTAATAATATATTTAAAAGTATTATAAGGAAAAAAGGGCCACTAAAACTACCCTGATATTTCTCAATTTTTGAAACCAATTTATTTGATCTTGACTTCCCATTATTGAAAATATGTGGGTATTAAAAAAAATTCTTCCCTTTTCACTTATTTAATGGTACCACCTCTCTTTAATTCCCCTCACACTAAAACCCCCCAAGTTCAACCCAAAATCTATCCAGACATATCCTAAATACTCCTAGACAACATAAAGAAGTTATAGTATTCTAAAAATACCATCCCTCATGGAAATGATACTATTTTAAAAGGAATTAATCTTATAAGTGAGGAGGATAGAATTTACTTGACTAAGATGAAATAATGGTAAGGGGTTGTTTTCCTCAATCCAACTCCTTTGGAACATGTTCAATTACTTCCGTGTGAATGTATATTTAAAACTATTTTTATTAGTACATATATCATTATTTTCTCTATAGAGATAATTTTTTAAAGTCTTCAATGAAAAGATTACTACTTCCATCTTTAAATCACGTGTTTTGTAGTTTTTCTCATGATTTTTGAATGTTTGCAAGGCATAATAAGTTATCTATTATTTTTTCAAAAGGAAAAATCCTAGAACTTTAGTTTTGGAATAACTATATATTAAAAACCCTTCCCCACTATAGGGTATTGAATGTACTAGAGTAGTGACCAACAAATTCATTAGTTCCTTGAAACTTTATTCACATTCCTCTCTCTAAAAGAACATAACACACTTTAGTGTTAACCAAGTTAGTGGAATCGATAGCCATGAAAAGTTTCTTAGAAAGCAACAATAATATCCTAATAAACAAATAAAACTATGGATATAAGTTATAGTAATTATTCAATTTCATTACTCAATATAATTTTATTTTGAAGGATCAAAAATGTTTCCCTTGATGGTGATAACATGAGCCAATATTGAAATGTTTTGTAGACAGAATTCTCATTTTCTAAATCTTTCATAAGACTTATCCTTTATTAAGCTCATCAACACAGCCCACAAATTATTTCCATGTTCGTCCTTTTCATTTGAGTATATAATAATATAATCTATAAAGACAACAAAAAAATGATTCAGGTAGTCTCTAAACACTATATGCATTGGATCCATGAAAATTGGTAGATAATAAGTTAGTCTAAATTTCATCACTATAAACTCATAGTGTCCATACCTCATTAAGAAATATAATTTTGAAATATCCTCCCATTTTCCATTTAACTAATGATATATATGTTGAAGGTCCTTCTTTGAGAATTACTAATCTCATATTAGTTGATCAGATATGTATTTAATATGAGGTAAAGTATATTTATTCTTAATTTTGATCTTGTTGTGATCATGATAGCAAATTTAAATTCACATTATTCTATATTTATTCTTAATAATGAGTACTAGTTATCCATGTGGTGAAGCATTGGGGTGGATAAAAACCTTGTCAAAATTATCCTTTAACTACTTCTTTAATTCCCATAATTCCAAATTATCTATTCCATATAGACTTCTTGAGATATGAATAGATCTAGGTATACGTTCAATGGAGAACTCAACCTTATACTCTAGGAGAAGACACAATGTTTCATCTTGAAATACTTCAATATATTCTCAATTAATATGAATATCCCCAATTTTGACTTCCCTCCCCTAATCATTTGAGTTGATATTCCCTCATTTTTTTATATATGAACCATTATTATAGAATTTACTTCTAAGGGGAGATACTTCTTATGTTGATGTTTGTGAGTAGGATTATCATTATTAAAAAATAATACTAAATTCTCCTAAAAATTGATATGGACACAATGGTTTTATATCCAATACATAGATATTATCATGTTAAATTAAACCAATGGTAAAAGAACTAGATTTTAAGGAAATACCCTGAAAGTTATTTATTATAGTGGAGTTATATATATCAGATGTTATGAATAGGTTAACCTATAATTCCTTTAGTTCAATCTATATCAATATTAGTTTAACCTAGTTTAGATTAAGATGGGGTATCATATACTTTTCAACAGAATCTATCAATGTAAAACCAGTAAATCAATCCATCAAAATGTTTCATGAAGAATATGAGATCAAAAAAAGAACATTACTCAGGAGTGTATATTTGAGTTTGTAGTTAGTACTCTTTTTAGTGAACCTTGTCATGGTTGAGTTAACACACAACACACCCTATTATGGGTTATTACACCAAGGTACAATTATGCTAAATCCTATATCCACTTTGTAGCAGTAAAATATGGATTTATTTTATAAGAAAACCACCTACTCATGAATTTACCAATATATTACAATAGTATCATATATATATACCCACTTTATCTTTTTTCCTACCAAAGTTATATAATCATTATTCTCACAATTGTTTCTATAATCTCAAATATACATGGATCCCTTTCTCTAATACTAACTATAGAGACCCAAGCTAAAAAATCTTTTGTTTTTTTATTATTTACACTATTTAAAATATTAAATTTCGTACATAATAATGAACTAGGGACTGATTGGATTAGTTTCATTGAATACTAACAAAATAATATTATTATTTTACATTACCTGAGATCATTTCATCTTAAATGAACCATATTATACCATATTTTAGGCATCTTATTAGTAATATGTGTCCTCATATCCTAGGTAATGAGTACATAAGAAAGGGATGAGATAAAATTCCATGTAAGTTGTGAATAAACGTGTAATCAAGAATGAATTAATATGAATAAGTTAAAACATGGGAATTAGATCAATATCATAACATCATGAGTGATAATAATAAAACATAAGTGAGGTTCCAAGTACATGGAATAAGAACATCAAGCCAAAAAATATCAACATAGAATCACAATAGCTATAACATATCTTAGTATAATTTAACAAAAACCTTTAATAATGATATAATAATATCATAATGAATAACGACCTTTAACTATGGGACTAATATTACCATATAGAAACATTACTTTCATGATACACACTATCAGATCCCATGTATACGAGTGACTAAAATATGCTCATCATTACATATCCCGTGAGATATCAACTTTTATCTAATGCATTAGAGAGATATTACAGGAAGAAAGGTCTCATGTTTATAACATAACAACACATCCTTGGTTAACAATTCAATCACCCATCCCTATTTATAGTAGAACCACCCATCTTTGGTTTATAATGTATACACCCATCATTTATCCATAAATACGTGTGCCGCTTAAAAATCATTCACTTTTCAAATCATATTAGACCAATAGATATAAAAATAGGTTTTATAGAACTTAAAAATTTAAATTTTCCAATTTTAATAAATAGATACTGGAAATAAAAATGGTTTTCTTAAAAAATATAAATGGAAATCATTAGTCTTTCTTAGATAATCCATTAAAATAAAAAAGGGTTTCATAAAACATTAATATGGTATAAAAGAACATAATAAATTTAATCATTTGATACCAAAATCTTGATCACCTAAAATAATCACAAAATTTATGAAAATATAGGGTGAATCATGAAACATGACTCCATTAGAGATATATCATTTGAAAATATTTAAAACCAAATCACAAAAACATATTTTTAAAAATATTTTTTATTCGTCATTATAATAGCCAATGTTTTGAGACTCTTTTCAAAATGTTTCCTTTATTTGAAGAAAAATAAAAATAAAGCCTTATATGAAAATGTAAATGTTTCAAAAACTCCTTTCCTGATAAAAAAAGATAAAAAACATTAAAAATATAATTTATTGAAGAAAATAAGTTCTGTAAGAAATTGTATAACTCAATGAATGGAGTTTGAGTTACCAAGTCCCTTAAGGCTTCTATTATTTTGAATTTAATGTAATTGTAAGACGGAAAATAATAAGTTTCAACATATATAATGAACTAAATAATTTATTATTCCAAAATAAAATCTTTTATAGTATATACACTATATAGGTAATAAATTAGTGCATAAAATAAAATGTGTCTCAAAGAAGGGAATTTCAAGACAAAACCCCTACATAGTTTCCTTTCTTAGTTGATGACACTGTAAAATAATATGAAATAACATAGATAACATTATAATGAATTTAATAACCTTATTAATATATTTTAATATTCATATCCCTCATTTATAATTATTTATTATGGGTATACTGGTTAGTTATAGTTTATTTCAACCATCATTTGTTAATTACATTATCCATTTTCATAGGTTTGGTAATGTTAATATCATTACCCATTATTTGAAACCAATTTCATAATTAATATATCATTTAATAGACTTTAATATTTTACCTACAATGATTTATGAATCTCATATATAGTTCCATAAATGTTTTAGTTACACTTCATGAAAATGGAATCAAGGAAAGCTTTTTTTGGTTTTAGCGAAGGATGATGATACTTTAATAATAAGTTAAATATATAGTAAAGTATGTCTATATATATATCAATAATGATATTAATATTTTTTATAATAATAAAAAAAATTATGTTCCTAAAGTTATCCAGGATACAGTTTTATAGAACCATTCATATTGGTGGTTAAATAGATCTAATCTTGAACATTATTTAAATTGATGGGTGGGTATGGTTAAGGAGGTGCTTATTTTGAAATAATATCATTATAATAGAAAAATAATATTATTATTTGAATTTTTATATGATGATTAATCATATTTAAATATTTTTGGATAAATAATGAAAAACCAGGAAAAAAAATGATTCCTTGTGGATGTGGTAGTCTGTGCACAACCATGATTGACATTCCTATGTTTTTCTATGTAGATGGGAAAAAAAATAAGGGTTGTAACACTAATAAAATAAAATTTAAACATACGAATGATACCGAATTCATCATATTATGGTATGTTATTTTGAAACGTAATATTAAGAATAAAAACTTAATAAGGGGATAATACATTCGTTAGAGACTTGATCTTTCCTTGCAAGATTTCATGGATGTACAGGGTTTATTAAAAGTCAATTTGACAAAGGGATTTTTGTTGTTGGATTGAGATATGTTGGAATAAAAATGATATAACATCACAATATAAAATGAATTTGAAGGTTAACCTTTATGTGTGTAAGTTTAATCCATTTATAAGATAATAAAGGGGATCTTTTGGAAACACTCGTTATTTTCCCAAAATTCCATAAAACTATTCAAGGGTCAATAGATCAAAAATGGAAAACAATGGTGGGGAAAGTTGTTTTGTGTTGTAACCCACATCACACACTCATTTTAAATCATGTTTTCCCTTGCCCCTTATTAAATTAATTTTTACCATTTTTACATTTAATCATGGAAACAATTTTTTAACCATAGTAATTAATTTTGGTGACCAACATTAAAATTGATAATATTACCTAATTTCAATATTATGACTTAAAATTTTTAAAGAATTTTATAATATGAAATTCATAAATTTGTGGAATTTTAATTGTTTAATAAACATATTTAGTCGTGGAAAAACATTTTTTTAGAAAAAAGAAGTTCTTTAATTTTTAAATCGACATATAAAATTAATGAATCATTATTAATGATTATATTGGAATAAATTTATTTATTATAAATATAATAAAAAATTTTAGGAGTTAATAGAAATACACTACTAAATATAAACATCAAAATACTTCAATCACAGTGAATTCCAAATATAGTTTTTATTAAACTATTATTTTAATATAGTTCCAAAACATTTTAACATGGGATTTATAATATTAAAGAATATATTAATGTTTTTAAAATTATTTATTAAATAAATATTTTATTACATAAAATGTTTTTTTAACTTATAATAAATTTTTAAATATTCATAAAATTATAAAAATTATAATTTTCAGAAAAACCTTATTTTTAGAAAAAACATAAATCATTTGAAAAAAAATTCAAAAATTCATACCAAGTAAATTTTGAAGAGAGGAATTAAAAATTGAATTTTTTTAATAAAATTTATATATATATAAATATATTTATATATTTATTTAAATTAAATCTTGTAAATAATATTAATTATTATAAAAACATATATTTTAGAAAAAAAACCTTCTCAATGTTAACTCATACTGATTATTTGTCTTCTAAAGTAAATATATGTTAATTATTTATTGTCATAGTGTTTATTATAAATTTATTAATATTGTTATTCTAATATGTTATGGTTCATTTATTTTTATTTTAAAATTTAATGAAAGTTATTAAACACAATATTTATTTAATGATGAAGTAGCTTTAGTCTTTATATTCTACACCCCTTAAAAAGAATTTCATCATCTAAATTCTATTACCTAGAAGAAAAAAATGTATGTAATTTTATCTCATCAAATCCATTGGTTCCTAGATAACATCATAAAACATATTATATATCCACAGAACATTGAATATATGCGTGGTATTGTTAAACATCTCCTTATGTCTCTAATCCAGATTATACATTGGTTGTTCCTCAAATGAGTAATCTTGTTATGGATGCATAGATTATGAGCTTAGTGCATGGGAATGGTATGTTATGTAATTGATCCAAAATAAATACACGGGACCCATAGATTACTAGTGAGAGTTTGGGTGTGGGTTATATGTGATAACATACATCCTTGAGATGACCAAGGATCTTGAAGAGACTGATATGTCTAAGGGCCAACTTCCCTTTCTTCCCTAATCTCAAAACTTTCATGCATGGAAATGTTTAAAAAAACACCTTGTCATTAACATCAAACTCAAGATTCCATCGATGATTATCATCATAAATATTCATTTGACTATGTTCTACATTTAAATGTCACTGAATGGGTTGAACCTTGTCCATCATTTCTTAGACAAGGTTAGGTCCTATCAGCTTCCTCACTCTAACTTCATCACAACAAGTCATATTCCTACACATATTCCCATATAGACCTTCTTATAGAGTCATATGACTTCTTGAATGGAAATTTTTTTATATAAAAACTCAACTAGGGGTGGACTTTATCCAAAAATCCTTATAAATCCATCATATAAGATCTTATCCCTTCCTATCAAGTTTTAATTTTCATCTCAGATAGACTATCTATCTGATGAAGATATATAGTGGAAAAACTCATCTATTTCTTCAATGATTTCTGAATAGTTCTCTCGAAATAGAGGTAAACATAATATACCAATTAGATATAATGGATAGTGTCACTCTATATAGCCTCACCACTTCCCTTATGTGTATCATGGAAAGTTTTCCAAGGGTGAAATATTCTTTGATGGTAATAAATTGTGTTGTCTTCATAATGTGATTGACTACAACCCAAATAAAAATATGGAATTTAGATATTTTGATTAGTGAGATGAAAAACTCTATGGTTATGTTAGTATATTTCTTTACTAGTATGAGTAATGGTTTCAATACTCCCTTATAATTATTTCGTTAGCCTTAACCTTCTTTTATACTAAGAATTGAGATACATATTCTGCAATCACACTCTTCATTTCATACCACTAAAAGTTTTGCATCATATATCGATACATCATTGTGAATCCTAGATGAATAAATAAGGATGTGATATCAACATCATCCTAAATTTCAATATTTAGTTATTGTTTTAAGAGTCACATATCTGGGATCTAAATCATATAACTCAATCTTGGTTAAGGATGAACTCTGGAATAATCAATACTTTTTCTATAGCTATACATCATTTTTATAGGATTGTTTAACCTTATTGTGAATATATGCTTGAGAAGTTAGTTGTCCAAGAAAGAATATATCTCCTTTCATTATAATTTCAAGATTAATCATTTGAAAATCTATGAGTGTTTGGTCTTTTTGAATCCCCATCATAGATATAGTATAATTCTCTTTTCTACTCATAGGAACATCCACCTTATTTTCCATTCTAGGGTGTTACTAAATTTATATTTCATAATATTTTATCAATTATAAATATAAAAATCATTTGTTGTTAATATATATTTCTAGGTCTTATGAAAAGTATATATATCTCACGTTTTTCTAAAGAGATAATTTAACTAAATCATCAATGAAATGATCACAACTGCCAGCTCAAAATCACACATTGGGAATTTAATCTCATGATGTTTTAATTATCATGAGGCATAATTAATTACTTTTTCACTTTGAATAAGGTTGAATATATCATAATTATTTTAGGAATCACTATATATTACAAACCATTCCCCATTTGATGGAAATAAATGTACTGTATTAGTGACCAACTACTTCATTAGGTCCTTATAACCTTCTTCACATTCATCAATTGAAAATAACATTTCTAATTTTTTTTAACTTTGTTAGTGGATTTTATTTCCATGAAATGTTTCTCACAAAGCATCAAAAATATCCTACTAACCCAATAAAATTATGGATCTCAGTTATAGTGGTTGGTTTGGTTCATTGTTCAAAAACATCATTTTTGAAGGATCTATAGATATGTATTTGTTAGTGATTACATGACCCAAGAATGAAATAATTTACAGGTATAATTATCATTTTCTAGACTTGGAAGAGAACAACTCCTCTCTTATGGTAATTGACAAAGCCTACAAAAAATATTCATGTACTTCTTTACTCTATGACTATATAATAATATAATCTATAAAGACAACCACAAACTAATCTAGGTAGTCTCTAAAGACTCTACTCATTAGATCCATGAATATGGATGGGTAATTAATCCCCCCAAATATAATTACTATAGACTCATTATGATTGTACCTCATTCAGGATATTTTTTTTAAAATCTATTCACTTTCAAAACATAAATATTGACATCAATATCTAATGTCAATTTTTGAGAAGTACTAAGCTATTCTAATTTGATCGATTAAGTCATCAATAGAGGGGGGAAATGTCATTTATTCATAATTTTTAAATTATTAGGCACATGATACTCAATAAAAAGTCAAATTTATCCAACATTTTTTCTAGAAAAGTTGATTGGTCCCCCAATTGTGCAGAGTCGGGGTAGATAAAACTCTTTCCCAAGTTCACATTTTGTTACATCTTTAAATCCTATAATTCAATGGGAGCTATTCTATATGGTCTCTGTGGGATAGAAATATATCTACGTATAAGTTCAATAAAAAAATCATCCTTTCAATTTTTTATAATAATAGGAAGTTCATCTATAAATACATATGTATATTCCAATACAATAGGCATGTCATCGATGTTTTCATCCTCCTCCATCATTTGAGTCAAGAGTCCTTAATTTTTGGATATCAGAACTATAATTATAGTATTTTCTTCTCAGGAGAGATTATACTTATGTTCATACTAGATAATGGCTTGATCTATAATATGAAATTAGTTTTCCTTCTCCTACAAATTGATATGGCATATTTGTGGGGATAACCAATCCTTACCCAAAATCTCATCAAATTCAACCAAGTGTTGAAGGACTATATTTTAAAGAAATATATTCAAAAAAAATTATTGGATACGATTTATATATCTTAAATGTTATCAACAATTACCATATTATTACATTACTTCAACCAATATCAATATTAGTTCAAACTAGGCTAGTTTAAGCTATGTTATCTATTACTTATCAACCTAATCCATCAAAATAATCAGAAAACAATTCCTTTAAAATGGTTCATGAAGTGTATGAGATCAACAAAATCATATTCCCTATTATTTTCTATCTAGGTGTTTTGTTAGTCTTATTAGTCAGGCACTATTTCATGATTTATTTATCACCCAACATTTTATCTTTAGGGATATTACTCTTAGGAACAAATGTCCCATATATTACCTTAGTTTTTTAGTATACAAACATGGATTTATTTTCTAAAAAAACACCCTACTAAAGAATTTAAAAATATTTTACAATATCATACTATATTTAGACTCATCAATAGTATTTTCCACAATGGTTCTCTAACCATAATTCTCAAAAAAAAATTATCTAATCTCCAAAAGTAACTAAAAGTTTTCTCTTTTACCAACTATAGTGACCCAGGAAAAAAATTCCTTTATTTTAAATCATTTACATGATTTAAAACATTGTATTCCATATATAATAACAACCCAGTGACTCATATGTTCTATATATTTGGATACTAGTAACATAATCATTATATTTTATGGTACATGATATATTTTCTCCATAAATCCACCCTACTAGACCATCTTCTAGACATCTCATCAATAAGTATCATCCTCATAACTTAGGGTTTGAAAAAATAAGAAAGTGTTGAGCATTAATTCTCAATAAGAGGGGAATAAACATTTCATCTAGCATGATTTTATAAAAATAAATAAAAACATGATCATCAGAGAAATATGATAACATCAGAAGCTTTAACCCTTAAAAATAGAGATTTAAAGTACATTGCATAAGAACATAAAGCCACAAAAGTTTAATATGGAAACGTAATAGCCATATCCAGGATTAGTATAATTTTTCACCACCCATGAATCATGAGATAATATGATCATAAATAATAACAACCTCTATCCATGACAAAAACATTTTTATAGGTAAATATTACTTTCCTGATCCACATCATCAGTTCCCATGTTTAGGATAAACTAAGTTTAACTCATGAATACCTATCTCATGATATATAAACTCTAACTCAACAAATTGGATGGATATAACTATCCCACCCATATCAAGATTATAACATAACAACCCATCATTATTTTATAACAGAACCAATCATCATTAGTTTATAAGATAATCACCTAACACTCATCCAAACATATATTTACCACATAAAAAACATTCACTTTACACATTATAAAGAGAACATGTAAATAAAAATGGTTTTTATAAAACCTCAAAATGTAAAATAATTTTATTTTTATAAATAAATAGGGAAAATAAAAAAGGGTTTCATTAAACTTAAAAATGGAAATCACCTATCTTTTATAAAGAACCCATTTAAATAAAAATCGGTTTCATAAAACATCCAAATTGTATATAATAACGTCATGAATTAAATAATTTTATACAAAAACAAGTTCAAAAAAATAATCAAATAATTAATAAAAATATGTGGTAAAATAAAAAAAAAATCTGTTGGAGGTATATCATTTGAAAATAAAGAATCCCAAATAATGAAATTATATTTTTGATAACATTTTGTATTCATCATCCTAAAATAAAAAATTTGGAGAGTCATTTAAAAATGTTTCCATTGTTTTTGAGAAAATAATATAATGAGGACCTTTCATGAAAATGGAATTAGTTCAGAAACACAATTTACCCAGAATAAAATAGAGAAAAACATTAAAAATATAATGTATTTAAAAAAAATCTCAATAAGATATTGTATAACTCAAATAAAGGATTTTGGGATACCAAGTCCCTTATGTATTTAGTGACATCTTCATAAAAAGTAATTATAATTTTAAAAATAATATGGTTTAGTAAATAATATACATTAAATAATTTATTATTCTAAAATTCATTCTTGTGTAGTGTATATTCCATAAAATTAATAAATTGTGGTATAATAAAATGTGTCTCAAAGAAGTTAATTTTGACACGAATCCCTTACCTAGTTTCATTTCATAGTTTATTACACAATAACCTACTATGAAAAAAACATATATACCATAATAATATAATTAATAACCTCATTTATATATTTTACCATTTGGATCACTCATTTATAATTATTTATTGTGGTTATTGTGGAAATTTATAACTTATTTCAACAATATGGTATTAATATTTATAATTGTGTGTGTTCATTTTATAATGTTGATATCACTAAACATCAATTAAAACTATGTTTATAATTATTATATCATTTAATATATTTTAATATATAACATTAACTCATTTAAAAATTTCTTATATCATTCCATGTGTTTTTGGTTAAGCTACATGAAAATGGAATCACTATTGGCTTATTTTTATGATTTTAGAGAATGAAGAAGATACATTAATAATAAGTTAAATAAATAGTAAAATATTTCTATTGGAATATAACAATCATGATTTTCTTATTATATTTTAATAATATTATTATTTATTTTCTCATATTAATCCATGATAGCATTTTATAGCATTAATTATGTATGTTTTAAAACCGACCCAAAAATGAATTTTCTTTAATTCAATGGGTGAGTATGGTTATGGTAGTGAATATTTTGATATTATATCAATATAACTAAATAATTTTTAAATTATTTGGATGTATTTCAAGATGATTAAAATTATTATAATATATTTAAATAAATAATTAAAAACTAGAAGATGAGAAAATGATTCTTCGTGGAGGTGTTAGTCTATGAACACGCACGATTGATGTTCCTATGTTTTAATAAGTGGATGGAAAAAAATCAATAATGATTTTACCATTAATATAAATGAATCTAAGTATAGTAGTGCAACTAAATTCATCATATTAATATGGTCATAATATATTTGGAAGAGTAAGTTTAAGAAAAAATGTTACGAAAAGATAATGCTTATATTGGAGACTTGATCATTCCTTGGAATACTCCTTTAAATTAAAGGGCATATGGTAAATAAGTTTGACCAGGTATTTTATGAAGTTGTAGTGTGTTGTGCGGGGAGAAAAATTGAATAGTTTTTAGGAGGGATTATACCATGAACACATCCCTCCAAAGATACCACAATAATGAGAGACAGATAATTACCCATGAGTCCCACTTGGAGTAGTCCCTGGTTTGGAGTCTAGCACTAAGGGTATAAAGATATCATACAATGAGAGGAATTACCCATTATAATAATATAATATATGGTGATAAGATGAATCATCCACAAAAAAATCCATGATATATTATAAAAATAAAACCAAATACATCCCACAATAAATGTACAAATAAAATTGATACAAATAAAAGTATCCAAAGTAAAATACCCTAAATAAAAGATAAAGCAGTGAAATAGAGTCTCTCTAAGGTACAAGATATTAATGTCCAACATGGTCCATGTAATACTCCTTGAAACCTAAAAAAAATTTATATAATTATTGTGACAACATAGGTATACTCAGTAGGAAAACTAATGTCTCTTGTTCACATGTGAATTTAGTATACTAAATCACTCATGAGAAAACATCATAATTAACATCATCAAAATAGGTCAACTACCCATCCCAACATCTCCATGGCACACTCACCAAATAACATAATCCAATTATAATAACATAATTAGAATAATATTAGTTAAGGTTACCCCACACTACATTCCCACTAATTTTCTACTCTAACACACCAATGTATTACATAATAAAACTATTATATCTTCTAAATAACATATACCACTACCCTATAGAATGGTCACATCACATCACACCAGAAGAAATCTTGGACACTTCCCCATAGTATGGTCAAATCTCATCTTTCCAACAAACATCTGGGTCATCATGTCACAATCATAACCAGAGTAGAAGGGTATTTTGAACATGAAGTATATAAACCTCATACCTTCATCATACCATGAATGACCCCCATCATAAGTCTCCCCGCATGATGATCATATCACATCCCACCAAAAAACACATTTTTCCCCTCCCCATAGCATGGTCATATTGAATCCCACCTAAAACACCGAGTCTACTTCCCCACCGCATGGCCATATCATATCCCACTAAAAAACACATGGTCGATCACCTAGTGCACTAACAGAACTTTTAACATTACATCCTATGCATATCTACTTTCTTTGTAGACAGATCAATGAATTGTAGGTAGCTAACCATCCATCCTCATCACCAGGATGTTAAGAAAAACACCCCCATGTGAAAATATGGGTGTCAGCACATTGTTCTCGACATGGGTGGGGTGCATATAGAAATAACAATAAATATACAAGTATATGCATACAGCAACACACAAGCCCAAACTATGGGTTCACAATAAAGTGGTTACCAACTCACTACATCATCACTTATTTTACCACCACTAATTGCATAACCCCAACCAAGACCCAAGCCACATCACACCAGCAACCAATCTCCACTATCCAACCCATCAGTTTCATCATTAATAATCATCCATATTTAACCACAAAACCCATAATTTATTCATTCATTATTCAAATCCAACCCATTAACCAAACCAAACCCTAGATATGTCAATCATTTTTAAATAAATATTTAGCACATCACTACCCAAGTATCGATCAAAACTCAACCACACATCACAAGCATCCCAACAACCCCGTCAAACAATCTCTTCATTGCCTAATAATCACGTCCATAGAACTACCATATCACTACCCCAAAAGCATAGCCAAACAACCACCATGTCACCTCCCCTAAAGAAAGGAAAAAAATCACCACCTTTCCACCCCAAAATCATGACCACACAACCACCACCTCGCAACCCCAAAATCACAGTCACACCTCACCCATCAACCCCACATCGCATTGCAAACAAACATATCCACCCTAAAAGAATATCCACACATCACAACACAAAAAATTCCACTATATAGATTTAACAATGGTGATTTATCACATTTCACTTTATTTTAGGGGTGTTATTAGACAATTCATAATCCATCGGAAATAATTTCATTTTCTAAATAAAAAATTCTACCCAATTTCCTTTTTATGGTGATATCATAAGAACAATAATAGACACATAAGTCACATCACATATAATCAATAATAAATAAATACCACAATGGACAAACTTTTTAAAAGTGCATCAAGCCCATAAAATCCATCATATAACAATAATATCAAATATTTAAAAGCTTGTGAATAATTACCCTTTTCCCTCTTCAATATCAATTATCCAAATATTTATATTTGACTAAGACACAAAAACCATCTCTAATAGATAAAAAATTGTAAACCCCTCCCACATGATATAAAATAACCAAAAATGAGGAATTCCTTACATTAATGAAACATTTATAACTCACTGAACACCGCATGGAAAATAAGAAATGCCAACAAGATAAAACTACACCATGTGAAACTGAGGATCAACCTAAACTGAACCAAATATCAATCCAAGAAGAGCCCAACTCACACTCCATACCAAAACAAAATTTTTACAGTGAGATCCCCAATAAAAGAAAAAGGGAAAAACATGGGGAATGTAGAAAGCACTCACTACATATTTCCAAACAACAACCACCGGAACCAATGAGTCGACGTGGGAGGAAGGGAATATAAGATCATACCAAGGCACCTAGGTATATTCTAAAATAAGAGTGTGAGGAAGAGTATGAATGAAAAATTTGGAAAAGAAGATATCTTAAAAGATAGAAACCCTATAGTTTCACGTCGTCTAACCATTACTTGTATTGTAATCCATAGGCTACTAAAATTTTCTATTTATCATTGAAAAAACATAGATTTAGTAATTAGTTATTACATGTCAGGAATTCATCTTACATGAACTATACTTATTTCATGAGATACCCCTTAGTAAATTTATAAGTCCTGAACTAGCGAGTTACACAATCCAAGAATGATCTTTTCTTTTCGTATAAACATTATAGGACATGAATTTCATGTTGCAACACTCCTGTAACCCCAGCCTCCACCGAAAACTCTCTAAACCTATTCAACCTCATCAATAACACCTCTAACACCCAAAATAGGAAAAGTAACATGTTGGAATAGAATGGTCCATTACATAAGATGTCTCTTAAATGATTCTCACCCTCTAGATTCCAAAACTATTCCCATAAGGGAATGGGATCCAAATAACCACCCTACAAGATACACATCAAGGATATCATCATAGATCAAATGATACTAATAAAAATATGGGCGAATAAAAATTCCCATAAAAAATATTGCACAAATTCATCACCGTATTGCAACATTGCTAAAACCATTCATCCTCCAAAAGGCCCAAATCAATAACCAACACTACCAGTAAACTACATATCCTAAAACATATTAGTCATGGAATTCCATCCCCCATGACAATATACTATCCAATATGGGTGGCAATGACTCACCCACATATTTTTAATCTCATAGTATAACAATATGTCTCAATTAGGAATCAGGTCCTCCATTTTCATTTTTTATAAACTTATCACACATAATACATAACAAATTAGTGAAAATAAATCATCAGATAAAACAATATAGTCTCAAACATCACATCACAATAAAAATAGAGAAATGAAAAACACAAAACAACTCTAGGTACTAGGCATGCATATGTGTATCTCCCTCCCAAGTACTCTCCTCCAATCCATCCTGCCTCCACAACACATGATCCATGGGTATTTTTCTTCCACAATGCACATATCATGTTGATCCTGGATCTCTACTAGCATATCCACAAATATCATCACAATCATGATATCTGACTCTCCCCATTCAATGACATGGGAGTCATCATGGATATACTGACTAATATAAGATATGTGGAAAATGTTTTGGTCCCTATCCATCTGTGGTGGCAATTCCAACCATTACACCACCTCTCCAACTCACTCAAATACCTTAAAGGGTCCAACAAACCTAGGATAAAGATTACTCCCATGCCAAACCTCTTCAACCCATGTCAAGGGGAAACCTTCAAGAACACATGGTTACCATCTTCAAACTCCAAGGGCCTCCTCATGCGATCTTCATAAGACTTATTTTGGTTTTATATTGCTTTTATCCTCTGATGAATAGGCAGAACCTTCTCTATTATTCTTTGTACCACATCAGTTCCAACATCTATTATCTACAAAACCTCCATACAACATAATGGATAATGAAATGTTCCCTTGAAAAGTGACTCAAATGGATCATCTCCAATGGATGAATGATAGGTAATATTTTAGGAAAACTCAACAAAAGGAATGTGACATTCCCATGATCCACCAAATTCTATGATAAAACCCCATAACCTATCCTCTATCATCTGGATAGTTTGCTTTAACTTCCCATCTATCTGTTGGTGGAAATAGTGCTAAGGAATAACTGAGTACATAAATCATGATAAAATCCCATAAAGACACATGAGGTGAAACAGAAATCCCAAACCAAGACAATGGACCTCGAGAATCCATGAAATTTCACCACCTCATCCACTTACCTCTTAGAAAAATTATCCACCTCACCTAACTTCCTGATCTCTAAAAATTTTGATGATTTCATCAACTGATTGATGATCATCGTGATAGAATCACAACCTCCATGATCTTAGGGTATCCTTATGACTAAATCAATCAAGACTTCATCACATTTCCACATAGAAACATCTATAGGATGAAACAAGCCCCTAGTTACATGATTCTTAGCATTTACCTTCTATAAAACCAAGAAACCTTCCAAAAACTCTTCTATGGTATATTTAATTTCCAATCACCTAAAATACATCCTCAAACAAAAGTACATCTAGGGTGCTCCGAGGTGTACCTCTAATTGTGAGATATTAAAATCCTGAAGGACACCCTCTTACATCAATACAAGAACAAATAACCCCCATGAAATAGTATCAAATTCTCACTGTACTATATCCATACCTCCTATGAATCACTATAGCCAACACAATCATGAATCACTGAAGAAGCGTTGTTGTGTGTGCTCTCAAAAATATTTATACTAAGTGCAGCACAGTGGATGACCTAGGTCGTTCTCTTGAGGAGCTTTTGTGGTTAATAAATCACTACTTCTGGTCCACCTAATCTAATTATTTTTCTTGATTAATATTTTATGAAATAAATGTAATTTAATAATATAAATGAAATTCATAAATCAGAAGAAACTAAAATTTAATTCTAAATTACCATGCAATGCTAAACAGAATGTAATTAGGGAAGAAAAGAAGTTCTCCCGAGAGAATATTCAGGGAGCACCTTCATTGGCCAATTTCAAATATTCTTAGTGTACACACTCCATCGTATGTGTGCACACCTTATTCTACACCGGTTATGAATGAATAGTCTACTTAGCGATCGCCAAGAACACCCTCCATCCACCTCCTCAATCGAGGGAAAATGGTTGTAGATTAAGAAGTTAACCTTTAGACAACCACAGTGAGGATTACACCCACTATAAATTATCCTTAGAATTAACTCAACGAATATTAAGAAGATGGTCTTGGGTTAAAGAAACTTATTAATCCCTAGGGATATTCCTCTTATTAGTTACTCATGATGATGAATATTATAGTTCACGATGGTAAGATGAGAGGAAGAAAAGAGGGTGAATCGGTGGACACAAAAATAAAAACAATGCATGAATTTATTAGAAATATAAATTACAATTAAAAACTAAAAATAAAGAAAACAAATAAAATAAAAATAAAGTTGAAAGATTTGTGGCCGGCATCCCTCGGTGGAGATCTCCTCCTTGGTGCCATGAAATAATGGATGGAAAAATGGGATGCTTTGAGGAGGAGGTGATGACCTCCTTTTATAGGCAGAATTCGACCCCACAAAGGTTTCACGTTTTTCGCCACATAAATAACCTCTTCACGCATACCACCCTTAATGAATGATGTTAATAAATATCTGGTCCGTCGTCTCTCCAAATATCAGCTAATTTGGAAACCGTATGTAGGAGTTATGAATTTTTCATTCTCGGTTGTTGTTTCTGGACGAAGCATCCAGGAAAGTTCCTCCAAAGTTATGTCATTCAATAGCATTTTTAATGACCTCCAACATCCTCCAAATTTATTTTAGAGATGGCCCTATCTGTCCTCGAGGTATCCCGGGTGTAAACACCTCATTTGGATATGTTTAGGCTGCGTTTGATGTCCGTTAGTTTGGGTGGGTCCATGCTGTCCGCCTGGAAATATTCCCATTTTCAATGATTTTTAGGCCCTTTAGATGACCGAATCGGCTCCTGGTCCAGAAGACAAAAATGAAGGAAATAAAATATGGATTCTAAAAAAAATTTAGTCAGAAAATTTGAAATTTTATTTTTCTTGAAATGACCAAAATACCCTTGACGTAAAATTCTGTCAAAAATCCAGAATTAGTCGTTTTTCCCATTTGGGTTCAAAATAACACTAAAACCTAAAAACATGATAATTACCCATTCAATAACACTTTTGTGGGATTATAAACAATGTTTTACAGTATAAAATATATGAAAATATGAGCTTCATCACTCCCCCACACTTAAACATTGCACTCCTGGGCAATCATCTTACATCCAAATCAAAATCCACACAACAATAAAAAAATGAGAAAATATCAATGATTTTATCCGAAATAGAATTCCATCATGTCTCATTTATGAGTAATAATTCTCTCATTTTCATTTCAATCATTAAAATTTGTTCAACCTCATAAATCAATCCATGTCCCAATCACATCCTACCTCACATTGAATTTTATGTCACTCCTCACTCAAGAGAAATTGAATCTAGAGTTATACTCATACTTGAAAATTGCATGCATCACCATAGGTTTGTCAAAATTATCATTTCTCCATAGCGTGAAACATGAAAATGAATTTAATCATGAGGTCTTTAATTAAAGGTTCAAATGATTCTGTGGCGTAGGGGCAGTGGTAAAATGATTGAAAAATGTTCCAAGCTAGAAAGAGGAGGTTTGACTTTTAAGTACAGTGCATGATTAATTCAAGTGAAAACACAGGAAATTCCTCACTCAATACCGCTTGTAAATGTGAAAAAAACCCCACACATCTTTATGACATGGTACATGATCCAATAAGTGATTATAATGAATGATATCATCTAAGTTCTCCTCTTTTTTTTAAATCTCTTGAAAGGCACAACTTTATTTTCTTTATTTTCTTTTTTTTATGGAGGATGATCTGAAAATTGAATATAATGAATGAATTAAAATTACTGCCATTGATTTTTTTTTGGGAGGGACATGAGTCATAAAATAATTTATAATGAAGAATTCAAGATCATCTCCATTTTTTTTGTCTTCTTTTTTTAGGAGAAATGGATGAAACAAATAAAGCACAATGAAATGATGACACATGCCCAATTCTCTTGTTATCCACAGCCCAAAATATTTACACACACTTTTCACTACCCATAAATGATACAAATCCCAAGGAATGCACACGAAAGGCCCTACCCCCACACTCAAACTTGAAATATCCATGCAAAAATACTAAAAGTGCGGGTAGGTAAGGAAAAATTGGCTTGTAATGTGGCTTAAACCTATAAGTCAATTCATGGAATCTAAGGGCTTACGAAGGATAAATGTAAAGGTGGGTCTCAAGATAAAATGTGGCTAGCCAAAGTGATGCCTAAATCATTTTAAATACATTCCATGAAATCCAAAGCTTCGAAAGGGAATTAATCACAAATTCTGTTTCTCACACAAAATTCAAGTTTCCCTCAAGAAAGTGGGGGTATTAGGAAGAATATGTAAAAGTGGTTTAGAATACCTCACAGGATTGGAAAAAAATATTTTGAGTCAGTATTTCATGGTCATGGATTTCAAAAATCAGTCAAACTCATAAAAATGATTGACAATCCAATTCAAGAAAAATGTTTTCACATCAACAATCATTTAAAATCCATTATTTAAAAAATCATTTCAACTCTTTCAAAAACAATTGTTGTGTGAAAAGTGATAAGAATATTCATTAAAGCTCAAAAATCCTAAAAATATAAAAATAAAAAAAATGAAAATCACACGAGAATAACTATGCAGGTTGACACTCCCCCACACTTAAATTTAACTACCCCTTATTTCAACTCAACAAAATATAAATATAAAGGTAGAAAATCAAAGGTAAGGAAAGATACAACCTGACATTATTTTAGAAGTGGATGCCTTGAGTTAAGCTCCTAGAAGAAACCACTTTAAGATTACAAGAAAGTAATAAAAATAAATAAGAAAAAATAAATAAAAAGAATGAGAAAAGGAAAAGAAAAGAGATAATTATTGGTTTAAACCCCCAAGAGGGTGCTAGAATTTTACTACCCCTAGTCAGGTAGTTTCAGTGGATTATCCCCGATCAGAAGGTGGGTGTGGTTTCTTTGAGATGAACCACCACATGTGAGTTTTCCCGATATCCATGAGTAAAACCTGAAAGTAGATAACCCCAAATAAGAGTTGAATGTTCCCAACCCCAGAGAAAGAATAAAGAAGAAATTTTATTTTCGAAGTGAGAGGGAATAAAATATAAGGGTCCTCCCTGTGAACTTTGGTGGTGTCCTCCTCCATGTGATATAAAATTTGATGTATAGAAGGTAGTTGCACCACCACCAGCTTCTTCAGCTCTTCTTCCTCAATTACCACCACTTTGGTGGTATCATCATCAAAATACAAGGCCTGATCCATTTGTGTTGTATCTGAAAATTCAGGAAAGGAGAAGTCAGAAAACAATTCAGTTTGAATAAAATTAAAACATGACGAATCAATAAAGAAATATTCCCTTTCAAGTAAGTCAGCTTGGAAATTGATTTCATCTGACAGGACCATTGGAAACTCCATCTCAGCAGGTGCATCTTCTTCTTCATCTTCCAAATAAAGAGTGAGGTCAAAAGGTACTGATTGTTCAATATCAAGCATGGGAAGATCATATTTCAAGTTATCTTCGACAATGTTATTCCAAGATTCTTCGAAAAAATGTTGACCTCCCATCAGTGCATCAGTTAGAATGTGTACTTCTGGCACCTCCTTGACCAATGGTTGAGTGCGGGATGATGTGATAAGTTCCTTTATAAGTTCTTTCTCACTCTCCTCAGGTTCTTTGACATAAAATGTGATTGGTGAAATCAATTTCACCACTCGTTCTGGTTCAGGTTCAGGCTCAGGTTTGGATTGCTCTTGAGATGTGCGTACATATTCAGCAATCCATTCAATTTGGCTCTCTAGTTTTTGAAATTTATCACTAATCCTATGAAATTGAGAATCAAGTTCATTGCAAAAATTTTATGGCACATGAGATTGTTCAGTCCATGAATAAAAATTTGAATTGAAAGACATCATGAACAAAGAAGATTTGTTTTAGTTATTGAAATTTATGATTTTTTTGTTGTTTTTTTTTAAAGAAAGGAAAATTATTTACACAATGTGAATAAAAAATAGTGAATTAAAACCACTTGTCTCCCCGGCAATGGCGCCAATTTGACAAAGTGTTTTCGTGTGCGCTCTCAAAAATATTTATACTAAGTGCAGCATAGTGGCTGACCTAGGTCGTTCTCTTGAGGAGATTTTGTGGTTAATAAATCACTACTTCTAGTCCACCTAATCTAATTCTTTTTGTTGATTAATATTTTATGAAATAAATGTAATTTGATAATATAAATGAAATTCATAAATCATAAGAAACTAAAATTTAATTCTAAATTACCATACAATGCTAAACAGAATGTAATTAGGGAAGAAAGGAAGTTCTCCCGAGAGAATATTCAGGGAGCACCTTCATTGGCCAATTTCAAATATTCTCAGTGTACACACTCCATCGTATGTGTGCACACCTTATTCCACACTGGTTATGAATGAAAAGTCTACTTAGCGATCACCAAGCACACCCACCATCCACCTCCTCAATCGAGGGAAAATGGTTGTAGATTAAGAAGTTAACCTTTAGACAACCACAGTGAGGATTACACCCACTATAAATTATCCTTAGAATTAACTCAAAGAATATTAAGAAGATGGTCTTGGGTTCAATAACCTTATTACTCCCTTGAGATATTCCTCTTATTACTTACTTATGATCATGAGCATTATAGTTCATGATGGTAAGATGAGAGGAAGAAAAGAGGGTGAATCGGTGGACACAAAAATAAAAACAGTGCAGGAATTTATTAGAAATCTAAATTACAATTAAAAACTAAAAATAAAGAAAAGAAATAAAATAAAAAGAATGGTGGAAGATTTGCGGACGGCCTCCCTCGGTGGAGATCTCCTCCTTGGTGCCTTGAAGGAATGGATGGAAAAATGGGATGCTTTGAGGAGGAGGTGATGGCCTCCTTTTATAGGCAGAATTCGACCCCAGAAAGGTTTCGCGTTTTTTGCCGCCTAAATGACCTCTTCACGCGTTCCACCCTTAATGAATGATGTTCATAAGTATCTGTTCCGTCTACTCTCCAAATTTCATCTAATTTTGAAACCTTATGTAGGAGTTATAAATTTTTCATTCTCGGTTGCTGTTTCTGGACGAAGCATCCAGGAAGGTTCTTCCAAAGGTATGTCATTCAATAGCCTCCTTAATGACCTCCAACATCCTCCAAATGTATTGTAGAGACGGCCCTATATTTCCTAGAGGTATCCCAGGTGGAAACACATCATTTGGATATGTTTATGCCGCGTTTGATGTCCGTTACGTTGGGTGGGTCCATGTTGTCCGCCCGGAAAAATCCCCATCTTCAATGATTTATTAGGCCATTTAGATGACCGAATCAGCTCCTGGTCCAGACGACAAAAATGAAGTAAATAAAATAAGGATTCTAAAAAAATTTGAATCAGAAACTTTGGAATTTTATTTTTCTTGAAATGACCAAAATACCCCTGACGTAAAATTCTGTCAAAAATACAGAATTAGTCGTTTTTCACATTTGGGTTCAAAATAACACTAAAACCTAAAAACATGATAATTACCCATTCAATAACACTTTTGTGGGATTATAGACAATGTTTTACAGTATAAAATATATGAAAATATGAGCTTCATCAATTACATTGGCATCTGATTCGCACCATTTTTTACTCCTCCACGTGCTTCATCATAGAAAAATATACAATCATTAAAAACAAATATCATCTACCATAATCCACCATTGCATCTCATTATAAGGATCCTAAATTCTATATTTCTCATTAATAATCCCTAGGGTCTATAAAAACATCCCTCTAATGATTCCATATCAAATCATCATCCCAAATATTCCCTTTTCCCAAGGTGTAGGATATCAAAAAATAATAATCCTTAAGAAACTCCATCCACCAATACTACAAAAAATAAATTTAAAACTGAGAATATATATATATATAATTCCTTTGATTTGTGACCACCCCCAAGTTCTCCCCAATGAGGTAATGCTACCTCAACATCAAGGAAAACACAACCTATGATAGCTCTATATCATGGGTTCCAAATTTACACTCACAGGGACATAAATAACTAAAACCATAATATACCACTACCCTCTTCATTATTAACACACATACCAAGACCATGTAGGAAGAATCACAAAACTCATCAAACATCACATCCTCCTCATGAAACTAAATCACTAGTGCACTGACCAACATCACAATTAGTTGATCAAACACTACCTGGAACTGATTAGTACAAAGAAAAACTCGGTCCTTCCAAGACATCTCTATCAATGGGGATGTAAATAAATATAAATCAGGAACAAACATATGATACAATGATACAATACCAAAAAAACTATGAACCAATTCTATGTTATTTTATTCTTCACAAGAAAAGATTCCTCAAAATTCTATGGTTTCACTTACACACCCTACTGAGACACCACATTCCCAAGCAAATGACCCTATCCTATCCAAGAAAATAAACTTTGTAAACTTTCTATATAGTAGGTGGCCTTTAAGAACCTGAAAAAAAATCATTGATATGATCATTATTATCCTCCTCTAACTTTGATAAGATCAGGATACCATCCATGAATATGAAAAAAAACTAGTCCAGAAACTCATGATACACTGACTTATTAATTCCCAAGAAAATGACTTGTGCATTCACATCATTGAATGGAATGAATACAAACTCAATATTTCCATACCTATATCTAAACATAGTCTTCAGGTTATCACCATCCTTCCCCCCCCAATAGGTGATATTTAGACTGTGGTTCGATCATAAGAAAATCAAATCACCCCTCTTGCATGGTACAAAAGAACATCTATCATCGAAAGAGGGTAATGGTGATTGACAATCAACTGATTCAACCTCCAATAGTCTATACACAACCTCATACTACCATCCTCCTTAATGAATAAAAACACTAGATCACCCCATAATGATAGAGTGGGAAAATAATACCCTTTTGTATTAGATCATCTATCTAAATCCTCAACTCATGAAACTCAGAAGGTGTCATCAGATAAGGATCCATTAAAATCATTGACTCATTAGGATTTATGTTTATCATGAACTAAACATCACATATAGTGGTAGCATCATATCCTCCTCAGGGAAAACATCAAGAAATTTCCCAAGGACCCTAGGTAATCCACTATCATAGAATCCTCTAATTCTACAGACATCTCAGCTATCAAAGAATAAAGGGTCACCAGGCACTTATTGCACACCTGACAACCCCGTTCTCAAATGAAACCCATACATTATCCATCCACATTGGAGAACAATAATCCCCTTTATAAGAATTTTATAATAGAATATATGGAATACAACAAATTTATTAAAATGATAACATCATATGGATTCATCTATAGTAATAAAATATCCCCAAAGGACTAATGTGGCCCCAACATTAGTCCACACCCCTGGAACACATCAAAAATGTTGGTATTCCCTCTTATAAGAAAAGTAAACACCATGGGAATTGGAAGAATATGTATTGGATTTATTGGAGCACAGACTAGAGTGGATACAAAAAAGGTGTGTGAAGATCCTAAATCAAACAAGGAATGAAAAATGGTACCAATCAAACCGAATTTTTTTTGAATATCTCAGTCCCCTCTATCAATGTCACTTATAATACATGTAACTCGACATTCCCAACTCCTATACCTCTCTACTAATGAAAATATATATGACCATTCTCAGTTTGAGGCCCCTTGATCATGAGTAACATCGTGATGTCAGACTTTACCCACTCCTTCTCCCCATGGTATAACGTAAGCCTACTACCCCTACTGCTAAAATGGACTCACTAGAAACTTCTGTTAAGGATGGAACTGAACCATTCCACCTCCAACTAACTAATCTTAGGGAACTATCATACCCTGGTTCTAGAAATGGCCCCAAACCCTATAACCAAAACCCATTGGACTGATATATCCCTTAAAATCAGGAAATCACCGATCTAAGAAGGCTAAAAAGGAAACTACAAAGGTTGAATCCCCACTTGATGAGACATTGAATACTCTATAACTTGAGAACATCCACTAAAAACTATATTCCATGAGGAACCATACTGGTTCACCACTTATAGAACACCTCCTTGTGACTACATCCTCTTGATCACTTCATCCTTCCTCTAAACGTACAGATACATCGACAACATAAAAGGAGTAACTGAATACTTGATAGAATAATTGATTTCATCTTTATGATGTCTCTCATGAGAATCCTAATCTAAAAAGAGACCATGGTAAAATAATATAAGGTCATTAAACTTTATTACCAACTCCCTCTTTAATATACACTTTTACTAAATTGAATGAATATTCTACCTCTTCACATCCTTTATGGTCGACAAAGGATATTTTATCAAAACCCTTTCTGAATGTAAACCAATGAAAAAACCCACTCATTACTCTCACCTAGAAAAAAATCCACAATTGAAATTAATATCCATACATATTACTAATATCTAAAGGGACCCAGTATCCCACTAGGGCCTTGGTCAAACTAGAAGTGATCTTGAGCTCCTACAAACATCTCCCTATATCTACATCTAAAACAATAAACTGATAATTCCCCATTGTATTCCACTAGAAAGTGTGCAAATCCTGCTTCCATGCCATATCCCCCTCCATCAAGTCAACCCTCCATCAATCAATCTGATCTACCAATTTAACCTCAACTTCCTAATATGCATGAATATGATGATCATGATCCATTGATGAAAAGAAAACAAGAATTTTGTAATCCTGGAGGTACGGAATTTTATTTTCACTCATTTTAGTTCAATCTATTCATTTTAACCTTCCTAAAACAATCTAATTCAGATAAGAACATGAGTTATCATGATGCATGTATCTCTCCTAGTCACCTACCCTATAAATAGGTCAACCTTTTGTGGACGTTCAATAAATTTAGAGTCTCTACACTGGATAATGGGGGACCTAAAATCTCATGTCCTAGACAGTCTCTCAGGCCTATGTCATGCACCATGGTCAACTGGAATAGTTTCAATACCAACCCATGTAATAATCACCATTATAAACTCCAAGAATCATCTAACTCTCATGTATCGCCTTTAATACCACTCTTTCACAACCCCCTTCCTTCAATGATACCACTATTAGGGGAGATAGATAATGACCCCCAACTCCATCCTCCCATAGCCCCCAAGTTAGAGACGATAACTGAGGGTATAAAAATAAAATACAACAGGTGGAATTAAAATCTACAATAATATATTATTGGTAGATAAGAAGAATAATACATAAGAAACTATTTGACATAATATATAAAGAAACCAAAAACCATCCTACAATGCATGTATAAATAAAAATTTTGTAGATAAAAGTAACAAAAGTAAATTACCTAAAAGAAAAGCTAAAGTAGGGACACGAAAACTATCCAAGGTCCAAGCTGTTAATGTCTAGAACAGTCAATGTAATCCACCTAGGATCCTAAAACTTGTTTTATATACATAGGATGAGCAAACAAAAAACTCATATAGAAAAAACACAGTATATAATGCATTAGTGAAAGGAGCATACTAATACACCAATGATCAAATAGCCAAACTAACAGACCCTAAACATGTCAACTATCCATCCCAATCTCACCAAGTCACACTCACCAAATAATGCAAACCAAGTATTATAACTTTATCAGAATCATTTTGGTGAAGGGTACCCCGCACATCTTTCCCACTAATTTTATACTCTCACACCCCCAAAATCATATATAATGGTTGTCCCATCACTTAAAAATAACTTATACCACTTCCCTGGAGTATGTTTAAACCACATCATGCCCACAGACACCTGGTCCACCTCTCTACAAAACAGTTTGAACTCATCTTGCTCGCATGATCCTGGGTCATCGCATCACAACCATAACCTGAGTAGTAGGGTATCATGAACATGAAGTACATTAACCTCGTGCCCTCTGACTACCATGAATTAACCCCAATAAAAGTCACCCCACCACACGTTCAGATCACATCTCACCCAAAATCACCCAGGTCACCACCCCACCCCATGGGCATATCAAATCTCACCTGAAGACACTTGTTCCACCACCCCACAACACAGTCATATCATATCCCACCAAATAACTCTTGGGAAAACACCTGGTGAACTAATAAACCTCCAACCATCATATCATATTCATATATACTCTCTTATATTAGATAGAAGGAAATACCAGGTGGCAATCCATCCCTCCTCATCATCGGAAGGTTGGAAAAAACACCCTCTATGTGAAAATATGGGTGTCGGTACATAGTGCTTGACATGGGGGGTGTGTATAGATATCAAAATGAATATAAAATTATATACCTATAGCCACACAGAATCCCAACATATAGCTTCAAAACCAAATGCTAACCTTCTCACAACATCATCGCTTTTGTTGCAAACTCTAAATGCCTAACCCCACAGAAACCAGAAGCCACATCACACCACTAACCATTTCAAAATATCTAGCCTATTCCTTTCATTATTAAGAATCATCCACATTTAACCACACTCATGATCAATTATTATTTTCAATAATAATTTTCATCCCATTGACCAAAATGAACCCCAACAATTTCAATAATTTTTATATAATTATTTATTCCATCACTACTCAGTAATCTAGAATAATACAACCACACAACATAATAATCCAAATAACCCCATAGAATAATTTTCTCATCACCCCCCCACCAAACATTTCCAATCAACCACCACCTCACTACCCCAAAATAACAGCCAAATAACCACCACCTGGCCACCACAAAATCAAATCTAAACAACCACCACCTTGTTTCACCAAAATCAAGGACACAAAACAACCACCTAACCACCACAAAAATACAGCCACATGTCACTCATCAACCCCACATCACATTGAAAACACACATCACCACCCCACATGAATTTCCAAACATAAAAAAACATCAAAGATCATATTACAGATTTAACAAATGGGTTTTACCAAATTTCAATTTATTTTAGTGGTGCTATCACACAATCCATAATCCTAGGGTAACTATTTCATTAGTAAAATATAACTTTTCATCCAATTTCCATTTTAGGGTGATATAAAAACATTCATAATAGATATAGTGGTCACCTAACATATCACACAGTGAAAATAGAGACCCAAATTGTTATGATTTTTATTAGGGATTCAAGATCATACTATTCATTATATCATAATAATAGCAATGCTTTAAAATCATGTGAATCGTGGCACTTCCCCCCGACCCCACCCTTTAATTTCAATTATCCAAATCTTTATCATTGAATAGTCCAGAACAATCATCACATATTGATAAAAAAGAGTAAACCTATCTTGTATGATACAGAATGATGGGAAACAAGAGATTACCTGCCTCTAAGAATCTTTTCCATCCCTCTACACATTATAGGGAGAAGAAATAATGATTTCAAACCCCTATTATGCCACGATAAACCATGGATAAACCTAAATTAATCCAAGGATCCAACAAAATGCATACTAACTCACACCCACAAAAAAAAACCAACACCCAGAGAATAATTAAGAAAAGAACTAGATAAAACCATCGGGAAAGTATAAAGAACATACTATGACTCGCAAACCAACAACCATCAGAACCAATAGCTAGAAGTGGGAGGAAGGAGGATATAAGATCCTATCTAGGTGCCTAGGGATCTTATAAAATAAGAGATGGGGGGACTGGATGAATTTGAATAATATTTAAAGGAAAAAACATGAAATCTAGAAACCTATCGAATTCAAATCTTATAACCATTAAATAGTGTGTAATCCTCATGCTTCAGAAAATTTACATCTTTCCCCAAAAAATGGGTCACCTCATCTATTAATGACTACATTGAATAAATTTCACTTACATGACATGTAATCATTTCAGAACCTATCCCTTATCTGATTTACAATTCATAAACCAGTTGACTACACAAGATGTGAACTATCAGTTTACATCTTGTAAATATTACACAACATGAATCACCTACTACAACACTACTACAGCCCCAGTATCCACATGAAATTTTCAAAAAAACCCCAAGCCTTCTTTGGAACACCTACAGAACCCAAAACTATCAATTTAAAGGTTTGGTATGGAACATTTTATTACATATTCAATGGTTAATTATAAATTTTAATGGTGTAAGTGATATCTTTTTATATGATAAAAAATATCTTTAGGAAACACTCTTCATTTTCCAATAAGGTTGTGATTCTATTTAAGAGTAAATGGGTAAAAAGGGGAAACAATAGAGGTTAAAGTGGGTGTGGGTTGAAATTAACTTCAACCAATCATTTGAAAACATTCTTTAAATATTTTTTGTCATTTTCCCCATAGTGAAAGACTTTTACAATTTTTACTTTTTATTGGGGTAACTATTTTTTAAACATTGTAATTAATTTTGATGAACAAAATCATAATTGAATATGTACTCTAATTTAAAAATACCAAATTAAAATTTTAAAATATATTTATAAAATCATATTCCTAAATGTGTGAAAAAATAACTTCAAAATTAACACACTTAATCATGTAAAAATATATTTAATACAAAATAAATGTTTTGAGTTTTAAATTTATATGTACGAAAAAATTATAATTATGAAGTATTTTATTAAAATAAATTTATTTTTTAAAAAATTGAATGAATATTATGAGGCTTTAAATAAATCCATAACAATATAACACCACGAAGATACTTTTTTCATCGAAATGACCATAAATAGTTTTTATTAAACTAAAATTTAAATTTAGTTATAAAAATGTACGATAATGGATTTATAAGATGAATTAATATATTAAAACTCATAATCATATTTCTTAAATGAATATTTTATTACATAAAAGGTTTTTTAAACTATTTGGTCACTCTTATAGAATGATAAATTCATAAAATTATAATTTTTTCAAAAAATATATTTTGAAAAAAAACTACCTTTTTAGGAAAAGAATATAAAATTTATGCTATGTATATTATGATAATAATAATTAAAAAATGAAATTTATTTTATCATAAATTTAGTTTTTTATAAAATATACAATATAAATAAAATATATTTTATTATAAATAAACTTTTTCAATATTTACTCATAGATTATTTACCTTCTAAAGCTAACTACATTTAATGATTTTATATCATAGTGTTTATAATATATTTATTTATAATTTGAATCTAATATATTATGGTCTATTAAAATTTTTTATACAATTTTATGCATGTTATTAAATATGGTATTTATTTAAAGATAAAAAACATGGTTCGCTGCATCATCCAAATTGGAATGCAGCAATGGGAAAAGAATAAATTAGGCAAAAACGAGGAAAAGTGAGAAAATCTGTCTTATCCTTGGATATTAAAACTTGAATAGTGGATAAACAACCTCAAATCACCCATGGGGGAGAAAATTGATGGGATGGGTAATTCCTAGGGAGTTCTCTTGGTTGAGTCTTATGCATGGGAGAAAGAAAGTGGGTGGAGATCTACTTAGGTAAGTATTATGGGGTGTAATTATAATTTTAATAATTTTAAAAAACTAGTAATTTCATATGTTTGTCAAAAAAATTGGCCAAACCATGAACCAACTGTGTACTTCTTACTGTAGGATCTAAGAATTAGCATAGGTTTGTCACACTATTTGACTAACCCAATTCCAATTGTGTGGTTGGCATTGCTAAAAACAAAAAACCCATCAAAGGATTAGTAATAGCCATGCATTAACCATTCACTAAATATTGAATTCCCTAATCATTGAAAGATTGAGGAAATTAAAACCTATAATTGAGATAAATAAGAGAGAGTAAAAATAAAAAAATAAATAAAAAAATATAGGAAAAATAGGGTCATGGTGTGACATCCAAAAAAACTCTTCTGTGTTTATCTTGTTTGGTTCCACACTAGATCTCATCCCGATCTACGTCATTGTGAACTCCTTCATTTTATAATGTATACTCATGCATATGTGATTGGTTACTGATGATGTTTTTATACATTTTTATAACTCCAAATGTGGACATGCATTCCTTTATTCATTTAATAATGGGGAGATGATTCAAAGACACTATAGAAATATATTTGATAAATAATTATTGAATTTTTTAAACAGAAACAAAATAATTACATTATCTAAGTATAAAACAATTAACAATGAGACCAAAATTTGATAAATAGAAATAAAAATAAAATTATATTTCACAATAAAAATATTTTTTCAATTAATTCAACTGTGGGGTGTGATTTTTGAATTCAAAAAAATAAAAGTAATCTTAATTCCCTAAATACATGTTTCATAGTATGAAAAAAAAATATTTCCAAATATTATTTAAAGGATATATAAATTTTTTAATAAATATTTGGGTTCTCATATTATTATTTAACGCCCCCCCCCCTCGAATGGGTTCTAGGCCAAAAATATTCCCATAATAGTTGGTCTGATCATGAAGGATAAGACCCACCCAAGCCTAATTCGGGTAAACCCATATGGACCATTGGGTTAGCAGTTTCAATCAACCCTACATAGGAATTTGTGGTATAGAAAAGAGGGAACATCCTTTAAATGTAAAAATTTATGATAAATTTTTTCAATAAAACATTGTAGTGGTGAAAAGAATAAAAATCAGTCCACTCCCCCAAATAGGGGATCAAATTTTGAACCATGGGTAGCATGAATTTCTCCCACAAATATATATTTTTTGTTTTTTCTTAGTGGATAAGACATATCCTTTTTTTATTTTTATCCTTTTTTTCAAACAAACTAACACTAGAATATCTCCTCCTAAAAAATTCAAAAACCTACAGGTACTATTCAACAATGGGTATTACTCACCAAGATGAAAAACATATATATAATATCTTTTTAAAATATAAATTTTTACCGCAAAAAAATTAGTTTTAGTCCTTGGATGGATATATATTATCCATCTAACCTTATCATGATGTTATTTCAGAGTCCTTGGGATCGTAATGACTTTATATACTAAAATTCATGAAAATATAATTTTAATTCAACTTACATAACCACATGGCTAATCTGATACCAATTTTAGAAACCATATAATCATTTATGAATGTAAAACTGGTATTTCTAAAAAAATGACTGGACATGTTTCATAACATCAAATCTGGTATATCAGATATAGGCTTCCCCCATGGATTACACGAAATTTTATTCAACCACATAAAAAATTGAATAAATTAGTAAATATTATCTTTTTTGATTCTCAAAAAACATTTAATTCATTAATTGTTGGCATATAGTTTCTTAGATATGCTAAACAAGGCATATTATATATCATGCTCACATGAAATTCATCTTCTAGATCATAGTTCTAGAATTTTAGGGCCCTAATAAGGGAAATTAAATTTCATTAAAACATATTTTTTATCACAGTAAAAACATGATCTCTATATGATCAATGAAATTTATGGTCACCTGTTCTTCATTTTGGTCTCTCTCTCTCTGTAGAATCTTTATAGAGAGAATAGGATAGAACTAAAATCATTCATGAGGATGGATAACTAATTTTTGGTTTAAAATATATATTTATACAAGGTTTTATGTTAAAAAAATCTATGATCCATATGGAAACATAACCCTAAAAAGCACCCAAAAACACACTAAAATAATAATTAACTCATCATAATCATTATAAATATTGTATCAATTTCTTGTGACATTACTAAATCTTCTATTCAAAAAATGAAGACTATTTACAAATGCTATAATATCCCCAAATTATTTAGTATACCTTAAGCGTGTTATGTTTTTTTGAAAAATATGGTTTTTCTAAAATTCACTTTTATGATTAAATAACTTGTGAATACCTTAAGAAATGAAATCAATTATTATTATTCTAAACATAACCAAAATGATTTAATTGTTTCAACATTTATTTTTTACACATAGAAAATATCCAGCCCCTGCATGGTGGACCCACTTCATCAAAAACTATTATGCATATAAATTAGTGGAACATACGTATACACATTATGGGTGACCCTCAAAGCCCTTATCTTGATAGCACTGAGTCGTACACACATACCAAGAGAATTATCTAGAAACACATCACGTCTCTTAAAGAGAAAATGATAAGTCATATATGCGAAAACCTAATCTAAATACTCTTCTTGTAATATAATATCTTTGTCCCATGATATCCCATAAATACAGATTCATACATTGTGTCATCATACTTGAATTATTTATTTGTAATTTTAAAAACCAATCCTCATATACATACCTACTTTTAAAATGACCATTGATATAAAAAGTTATTAAAATCCAATTAAACTAGGCCCAAGATATATTTTTCTTTTTGATAGTAATTAATCATGTTTAATTCATTCAATAAATTTCATACCACCAATGATTCACCCAGTGAAAGAAACCTCCCTACAATATAAATTTCATGGTTTTAGTCTTGAATCAATGTGGGTGATCAAATAGTAAAAAATTATAAATTTCTCAATTAATGAGACAAAAATGTGTGGTCATATATAGGAACAACCAATGATACATGAAACATGTGGGGTTCCAATTGGTTGGTAAAATATCATGATCTTCTCTACTCAAAATCACCATGTAAGAACATCATGATAATATGTATCAATGATTATGATCCCTAAACACCTGATAGTCTAACATCATCTATGCCTTATAAATGTGATCAATATTGACCATATGGAATATATTTAGGATTACTATCACAGTATCCTTAGGTTCTCATTATATCTAAGAACTTCTATAACATTTTGACACAAAAAATAATCCAACGAACATACCTTGTAAATATTAGATGTAAAACAATCAACACTATTATGGTAAAAATAGAACAAGCATAACTCTTTGTATAAATGATATGGTAATTGAAAAATATAGTTCAATTTGGGTCTAGGGAACCCACTTTCACAAAATTATTTATCATATATATCAACACTATTTGGTATCCCCTAGCATACGAGGATGTTCTCTTCAATTTTGATGTATCCTCGACTATTTTATCAGAGTAGTATCATGTTTGTTACATTAAATGAGTTAAGAAAAATAGGGTGGTGATATGAATATTTATAATAAATAATTAATATTTTTAAAATAATATAAGAATCTAAAAACAATCATGTGAAACTCTATTATTTATATATAAGTAACTATTTACGTTTAATGAATTCTAGGAGGATACTATGAAATTTGGAGACTAAATTAGAAGATTTAGGGTTTCTAAAAACTATTATTTTAATATGTGACTAGTACATTAACTTTAAGTGTATTTTGAGTAGAAAATTGGGATTTATAGAGGACACTTACTAATTTAATGGTCCATGTGTGGATAACTTTTTATGTAGTAAACCCTGTATTTCCCAATTTAAATTGTAGAGTTGATTGAATAGTTTGATGTTTGCTTAAATAATCATGAAAATAAACCTATATTATCAAATTTTTTAGGTAGAGGTAAAAAAACTATTTTACTAAAATATTTTAATCTTTAAACACATATTTTAAACCCTTTAAAGAAAAATTTCTATTTTTGTAAAAGGATAAATAATTATGTAACTAACAACGCAAACAACATTGACCAAAAAAATTTCATTTTAAATTTTTAATCTCACCTCCATTAACCCCAATTAAACACCCTTAGTAATATTAACCAACCTTTAGGGACTTTTATGTAAATTCAATATTTATTCTTTAATATAAAAAGGACTATATTCTAGTATTTGGACAATCCTACACTTGATTTAAGGTAATTGAATATCAAACTATTCATTATATGAAATTTTCTTTTCCACATTCTTAAGATTCCTAGTGTAGAAATTGTGTCTTGGGGATTTGGGTTATTATAATTTATTTTTAATTCTTAATTCTAGGACATGTAATAACATCAATATAAAAAATGTTTGATTATTGATTCATAGTTTTTAAAAACATTAATTTATAGTATGTGTCTTTGAATTCTTCATATGGTGGAATTTATAATTTTATTTTTGGTTAATTATCATTTATATAAATAATTTATATCTTAAAAAATATAAATCAATTATAGTTTACAATTTTTTAATTGTTTTTATATGAAGATATAATTAATTTTTTTATTAGATCGTCATTAGATTTTTTACGAAATTGATTTTTAATGGTGTAATATGTTTAGGGATTAATATTTAGGGTTCCTATAAAAATAATTTAATGGTTTTATTTATTTTAATTAATAATTTTTTTATGATTTTATAACACATGAATTAATGTTGAATGGTGGGTAATTAATTTACAAATTTTATTAAATAGATAAAAGAAAAAATTATTCTAAATGATTATTTAAAAATTAAATTTAATAATAAAAAAAATATGAAATGTGTTATAAGCTGTTGAGATAGCAATTAAAAGGATAGTGAAATGTATGAGAATTACTGTGACTTTGAAATATGATAGGTGGGAATTACCTTCAAAGTACAGTTTTTTATTTATAATTCATTTTACATTGGTAAATGATCATTTATGAATATAGACCTTGTTGATAATAAAATTTTATTCATATTGTTTAATAATATGTGATGATCACGATAAGTTGTTGGAAATGATATCATGGTTATTTATAGTAAATTATGTTCTTTATATGTGAAAATCGGTGTTTTTTTATCTTTTAATTCGAAACACTTATATGAGTTGGAATTATTTTTTTAGTTGAAATAAAAAAAATTATTAATGAAAAACATCATCATGAAAAAGAATTTTTTTCATAGTTTTTTTATTTTTTTAATTATGGGATTTAGATAAGAATATATAAATTTTACACACATAAGAAATTATGAGATTTGTTTTGGGAAATCTGAGTGTGTATTTTTTTACTCACTCTTACATGAATATATTGGTGTTCATGTAGATGTTGTCTTTGGTTGTGATGTAGAAAAATGAAAGTCATATTTTTCTATTAGTGGTTTTTTAAATCCTTATAAGTAGAGCTATGAAGGAGTGGTGTTATGGGGATCTACCATATATGTTATAGAGGAATTATACTAGGTTGGAATATCATTGGAGGATATATATCAAATTTGTTTCAATTTTTCATAGCTTATTTTCAGTAGGACTATACATGTGTTTGATATTTTTTCACTGCATATTATATTATAAATAAAATGGGTAGAATGAATTTGGTTTCATATAATGTAAGTATTTCATTTAGATGTTGAAAAGTTTTTGGAGCTAAATAATTTCCCAAAAATTTATAATTTAACCCTGGACACTGGTTGTTAGCCTTTGGAAATCAGGGAGTACTCTTGAGTTATTTTGGAATCATTGATATGATTCTAGGTCTTGGTATCCATGTTAGGTAATTAGTGGTACCATAGCATGGTTTTAAATTGACTCTTGGTAAATGTGTGGTAGGTGTGGATATAGGATATTTAGAACATGAAATGTGCCTATAAATATTTTATTTAACATCTTCATAGTGATATTTATGTTGTTTAGTAGTTTCAGAATAATAATAAGTTAAGGAAACTCATATAAGAAAATGAGTCTTCTCAAAAAATGTATTAATTTCAAATAGATTTGCCTTGACTAAGGACTTATTGAAATGGTCTACCCAAATCCATTTTTGAAAAAGGTGGCATGAATTCTAGTGCTCCCGACTATACACAAGAAAGAAACTATAGCATTTTTACCTCCATGGTGATGATTTTGGGTCTCAGGGGTGTTTTCTGCCCTAGGTTAGGATTCCAAGGTCCAAAGGCCCCCAGAAAAAAAAATTGGTACTATAAAAAATCTGAACATACTATGGTAGAGATATTCAAGAAATGATGATAGGGTACTGTAGTAGTGAGTATATTGGCATGGTTACTGTATCATATTAGGCAATGGAAATAGAATTATTGTAGCTCTATAAACTTCCATCCCCTAGAAATTGTAGCTCTGTGGACTAACTGTTAGGTTGGTGGAACAGTTATATTATCTTATTTATTGCATCATTCGAGCTAGGGTTTCTATGTGTCTTTGAAACTATGAAATTTACCAATAATTTTGATCGTGATTATTGTGAAGTATCCTTACACTCCATTGATTGTGGGATCATTTCCCTAACCACATAAATCATTAATTCATGTGAACTTATAATCATTCTTTTTTTAATCCTATACTCTTCTGTGAATCATTTTTCATTTTTTTCTCCTGAATTTTCTATAATAATTGGTATCACGGGTGGAAGTACATGGTTGATATTTTGTTAGGATCAATGATAAAATATTTGAGGTCAAACAATGGTGGAGATTATAGAATTCATGATTTAATGGAATTATGTTCTAATAATATAATATTATCGGATAACACTCTTACAGGAACACTAAAAAAGAGTGGTGTAGCTGAAAGGGTTAATAAGACATTAAATGAACATTCAAGGAGGATGGGGATGAACATAGGGTTACCTAAGACTTTAGGGGATTAGGTAGCAAACATGGCTAAAAATATGATCAATAGTATTCCATCTATACAAATGGTAGAATTTCAACCTAATGATATATGGTCTGGAAAGGAGGTAAGATAGTCACATTTATGAGACATTAGTTTTTTAGAATACGAACATATAAATTTTGAATCAAGGGAAAATCTTGATGATGATTCCAAGTCCTTATTCTTTATTGGGTATCATGTTGAGAATTTTGGTTACTACTTTTGGGATGAATAGAATATGAATATCCTTACATACCATAATATGATATTAAATTAAGGTTTCATGCGAAATGACCATCATGAAACTGAAGTTTATATTTTAAATAAATAATCCATGGGTCAGTAGAAAGATGAACTTAAATGTTTACCTGAGAATGTGATAATAAAACCAATGGATCATACTCCTCAAGTGGAGTTATGGAGATCAAAAAGGGTGGAAATTCCTTTATTAAGGTATTCATCATCATTATATTATATTTTAATGATATATGGTGGATAGATAGAATATTTTTAAGTATAAATATTTTTTATGTATTCAAAAAACTGTTATATTTCTATGAAGCAGGATATTGTATCCTTTCATGATAATAAAAATTGGGATATCACAAATTTTCCACAAAAAACTCATTACTGAAAAATGGTTGTGTCATTTCATGGAAGAACATTATGGAAAGAGGAAATAAAAGGAAATATAAGTAGTGAAAGGTTTTTAATATAAGGAAGGTTTTTATTTCACTAAAATTATCCCTCCTTTATTGAATCTTACCACCATTCAGTTGGATATCCGTATTTTATCATCATAAGACTTACATCTTGAGTAGCTTGAGTGGCGATGGGTTTTATTCATGGAGATCATCCAGAGGAACATTATATGCAACATGTAGAGCGATAAAATGAGTTAGGGAAGGAAGACCTATTTTTAAAACTCCATAAGAAATTATATTGTTTAAATTAAGAACCCATACATTGAAATGAAAATTTTGATACATCCGTGAATAAAAATTCATTCAATTAGTGTGGAATGGATCAATTCTATTAATTCAACTGTTTTAGCATCAAATTAAAATTATTTCTCCTATAGGTGGAATAAATTATCATTATAGTATCATTTATTAATAGGACTATTGATTTAATAGGGTATCTAGATAATGAGTTCGATATGAAAGATCATGGAAAATATGGAAAAAATTTGGGGGTGGAGTTTAAGATATACCACATAGTAAGAACCTTAATGTTATTATAGGATGAATATATTAGATTATTATTTATAATATTTATTTTATTAAAATCAATGTAGTTTTCTATTACTATTATAAGACATTTCAAACTCCCAAATAACCAATAACCTTGGAATGTTCAATAGGATGATTATATGAAAAAGGTTTCATACGCACCAGCTATTGGTGGCGAAATGTATTCCATGGTCTATACCTGACTTGATATTTCTCACACAATGGTATTTGTGAGTAGGTAAATGGTCATATATGGAAACATTTTGAAGATTTGAAGTGGATTCTGATGTATTTAAAGGGAACACTTATTGAAAAAGTTTGTGGTGATAGGGAAGTTGAGGCACTATTGGACTCCACTAATGAAAGGGGGATGGTAGGCAGAATATGGGAGAACATTATGGGAACATAAAAGGGAAAAAAACTAGTATTTCATGAATTTTCATCTTGAAATTGAATCACACATTTTTTAGTGGTGGATTTAAGGATATGAGAATAATTAATTTCTCAAAGTTAGTAGCATTGATGTATTTTATCATTGGGGATCATGCTCTAGGTGGGAGGCTATTAGAATAGTATAGCCTCGTCCATTTTGAATGAAGGTGGGTTGAATTCTAGTAGCCCAGATTTCTCCCCAAACTACAGTAGATCTAAATATGTGACACTAATATGTCAATGTAGTCATGCATACCTTGGCATATTTACTGTAGAATTTCAGACATTGGTGGCAACAATACTATATCTCCATGTTCTTCATGCCACCGATCTCTTTAGAACAATGGACTTACTGTGTGGTTGGTGGTATAATTACATCATCTTTTATAATATCTCAATTGATCTGGGGTTACAATGTTTCTATAAAACTCTAAAATTACATATTAGTAATTATCCTAATTTTATTAAAGTGTTTTTCCTCTCCAGGTATGAAGGGATCATTTCTCAAAACATGTACAATGATGTGTCATGTGATCTTCTTTGTGTTATTTTTTTCCTTTTTACTCTTCTATGATTCATTTATCATTTGTTTCTCTCAAAATTTCTACTAAAGGATTTTGGGGATGGGTAATTATTCAATAATTCAAGTCTCCACTTTTGAATAAAACTATACATAATTATTATATATTTATATTTGGAACTATGGCACGAGATAAATTTTAATATACTTTTATTTTAATGGAAGATCAAGTATTATTATTGTTATTTTGTTTTTGTATTGACTCCCTCTTTCTCTATCTGTGGATTTTGGTTATCTGGTTTTCCCTCTACTAAAATTAAAAGTTCTATATAATTTTAATTATTCATCAAAAAAGTGTATTTACACATTGTTTTTTAAATGAGAATTATTTTTATCCATTATCATAAACCTAGATAAATATTATATAAAATGTGTATATATTTTCATGTGATCTCATTATCTTTTTATGGTTTGGAAAATTATTTCACTAACTCAAAATTTTTAATGTGATTTAAAAAAACATTAAAATTATTTTTTAAAAAAATATTAGATGTTTTTTGTGAAAAATATTGAAATTAGAAGAAAATATCATAGAAATAAAGTGATATATAGAAATACATAGAAAATGAAATTCTACAATATGGTGATATTTAGTTCTTCTTAATAGTTATGAGATATTGAATTGATAATTTTTAGATCTTACCAATTGAGTTAAATTTTTCTATAAGAAGTATTTTGATATATGGTTATTAGAATTATTTTGAGTATTAAGATGTAGCATAGAATTTATAGAATTTCTTTCAGAGTTGTGTGATGGAAGCAAAATGGAATGAATGGAAGAAATATGGTATTGTTTAATTTTCTTATGAGTGCACAACTATATTATTATGTTGTTTAAATGCATTATTGTTTTGGAAATAGTTGAAAAATTACTTCTATATGTCAAAAATAGGTTACACCCAGTTTTTGGTAAAATATGTTAATATTTTTTACTAGTATAGGTCTATTGACCTATTTCTATTATTTTAAAATGTATCATTATGGTTTGTTAGAGAATATGCATTGGGGTGCCTAGTACCATAGATTTAGGACATTGGTCATAAGGTATTATTCATAAATAGGATGAAAATAATGGTTTTATACTCTAATATGTACGATTCGTGAATATCTATTTTTGGTTTCACACTATGATATGAGGGTATATTTTCCCCACAATACCTCAATTGGACCCTCACTGCTAGTAAAAAAACCTCTAACATATAGGGTGGTGCACCAGAGGTCATGTTGTGAACTAGGGTGGGGAATCAGTCAAATGACCCACAAACTAAGATGTTACGTTAGGTAATCTATCACCATTGTAATTAAAACCATATTGGTAGGTTAACCCAAAACCATTGGTTTGAGAAAAAAAATGACCATAAGTAAGCTATATCCATGGTTTTTAAAAAATCAGAATTCACCACTGCGGCCACTTTATATCCATGATTTGATCAAAAAATGGATGTAGGTAATCTAGATCCACTGTTTCACCAAACTATGCTGATAAGATATATTTATAGCCACATTTTGAGTTAATATTGCATATATATTAATTATGACCATTACTTAATTAAATTGTGTTATTAGATCACCAATAATAATAATAATATCAATATATGAGGTTCAAACTAGGGACCCACTACTTATAAAAAATCCACTTCAACCACTAGAAAAAATTGAATTTTATGGGTGAATTATTATATAAATGAGTAAATATAATATATATAATATATTTTTATATATTTATTTATGAATTCACATAAACACACACATGTATATTTATATAAATATATAAATATTATATAATATGAATTTATTTATTTGTAAATGTGTTTATTCATATATATCTGAAATAAATTTTTTTCCCTTTTTATATTTTTCTAATATATATAATTTATACATTTATATAAAAATAATTATAAATATGTAAAAGTTTATATATTGAAATATTTATAAATTTGATTTAACTGTGAGTTAAAATTTAAAATTTTAATTCATATTCATATTTTAAAAATTTACACACACACACACAAATGAAAATAGACAGACTCACCTGATGTACCCAAATCTAGTGGTTGAAGTTACTTTGTAATAAACTACTGATTAAGGGTTTGGAACTCAACATCAAATTTTTTTATCATTATTATTGAAAAACTAAAACCATTATTTTCATTATATTTATGAATAATACCTTATGACCAATGTCCTAAATCTATGGTACTAGGCACCCCAATGCATATTCTCTAACAAACCATAATGATACATTTTAAAATAATAGAAATAGGTCAATAGACCTATACTAGTAAAAAATATTAACATATTTTACCAAAAACTGGGTGTAACCTATTTTTGACATATAGAAGTAATTTTTCAACTATTTCCAAAACAATAATGCATTTAAACAACATCATAATATAGTAGTGCACTCGTAAGAAAATTAAACAATACCATATTTCTTCCATTCATTCCATTTTGCTTCCATCACACAACTCTGAAAGAAATTCTATAAATTCTATGCTACATCTTAATACTCAAAATAATTCTAATAACCATATATAAAAATACTTATTATAGAAAAATTTAACTCAATTGGTAAGATCTAAAAATTCTCAATTCAATATCTCATAACTATTAAGAAGAATTAAATATCACCATATTGTAGAATTTCATTTTCTATGTAGTTCTATGTATCACTTTATTTCTATGATATTTTCTTCTAATTTCAATATTTTTCACAAAAAACATCTAATATTTTTTTTAAAAATAATTTTAATGTTTTTTTTAAATCACTTTAAAAATTTTGAGTTAGTGAAATAATTTTCCAAACCATACAAAGATAATGAGATCACATGAAAATATATACACATTTTATATAATATTTATCTAAGTTTATGATAATGGATAAAAATAATTCTCATTTAAAAAACAATGTGTAAATACACTTTTATGATGAATAATTAAAATTATATAGAACTTTTAATTTTAGTAGAGGGAAAACCAGATAACCAAAATCCACAGCCAGAGTAATATTTCATTACTACTTGTTATTCGGGTGTTTATTACTTTTTGTTCTTATGCATGTTTTGTCGAATAAATTATTATTCTTCTCTTTAGGTTATAGATACCTCATTTCCAGAATGGTATTAGTGTAATATATATCATATTCATTCATTTAATTCATTTATATAATCTTTATGAAATGAAGATCATGTAGAACGAGTCGCATCACATCGTGGAGACGGTATTCCGTACGTACGCACGAGTGATGATATTGCCCCTATGATCGTGGAATTGTATTGGAGTGTATGTATACTATTTCAGAATCAGTATCACTTTATAATAGTCATATATAGTCATTATTTACACCATTATACCCATCCAAGTATGGTGGTGGTGGAAAATAGATTACACCACGGCGTGGAGACGGTATTCCGTACGTACGCACGCGCGGTGATTTATTTATCCGTAGGATGGATAGATGGTGAAATAGGGTTGTTTCATACATATAATAACATATAAGTATATGATTTATACTGATGTTATTACTTCATAATGAAACAACTAAAGAAGAAGACGTGGAAGAAGAAATAAAGATGAAAGAATCGGTAACGGACATTACCTCTTCTTTGAAGTGCTTCTTTGAGACCTTCTTTTAGGGCACTAAAATTGGTCTTTGAAGAATACCAGGACCTCTAGGATGTCTCTAGAGAAGTGGAGAGTAGGAATTGGCTGGGGTTGGCCGAGTTTTAAGGCTCAAAGTGGTGTGAGAAGGAGGGGGATGAGGTTCCCTTTTATAAGGGAGGAGAGGGGCTCCTTTGGGAAAACTAAAAATATTATTTTATTATAAAGTCATGTTCGGTTTTAAGTAGCTACAATTTGATATATTTCGAAGCTAAGGTGGGGATGGGTCGAAATCCTCTCATCCAATATAATTTAGACAAGTTTAGGTTCCTATTTTAACCTTATCATTTAGATTTAACATTAAGTTAAATAATTTTACTTTTACCGTGTCTTCTTGTGTTCTTATAATATAAGGTTAATAAACTTACTATAAGCAGCCAAACGAACCCCAAGTTGTTTATTATTAATATATATAACCTTATAAAAGTCATTTGTCCGAACCATAGATTTTTAGGAATAAAATAACAATTACTAATATAATATTTGTTTCAAAAACTATTTTATGTCAATTTTGACACTATTTAGTAATTGATTTTTGTGAAAATCATAATAGAATGATTAGTTCGAAAAAAGTTAATTAAATAAATACTAACATGTCATATTAACCTATAAAATTAGTTGAATTCATAAAAAGTCTCAAATTACATTTATTTTGGTGTTTATAACATCAATTATATCAATATTTCATTAATAAGATAATTACTGCATCATCTTTGTGTCATAAATAAATTAAATTATTTAATGTCTAAAAATTACAAATAAAATAACCATTATGTAGTAAATCGTTTTATCTTTCTAATGAATATTTATAGTCGAATTTATCTTATTTATAACCGTATATTAAAAATTATTTACTTATTAAACTTTGATTTTAACTATTTTAACCCTTCTTTAAATAAATTAATAATAAATGTCCTAATCAAATCCAAGTGGGCCTAAATGGTCATATTTTATTCCTAAGGTTTTTTTTGGTCAAATTACGCTTTTCCAATAGAATTAGGACATGTGTTAGGGTAATAATATTATTATTTTTACCCTTAATTACCCTATTTACTTTTAACCGTGGTAAAAAAAAAGTAAAAAGTTACTATTCACCAAAAAATTATTTTCATCTCATTGAACCACATTTTACTTACTGACATCAACCATGTGTCTCGGATTTTCGAAATTCCACTCACAGAAGCGGTCAAGTTAAGTTTTATGAAAAATTCAGTTTTTTAACTACCACTTAGTGGTTTCACTATTTATCAAAAATTGAAAGTTTTCAGAAAAATACCAAAATTTCACCCTAGACTAATTTCAATATTCCAAATCCAAAAATGAAGTCCATTTTGAAAAATAAAATTTATAAAATTTCAAAAAGTGGTTATTTCTATTCATAACGGCTAGTTTTAATAATATTTTAATAGCATATCATTGTTTAGTGAAACTCGGTATTGCGTACGACGCAAGCTATCGAGGAAGGTCGTGATTTCGTGTAAAGAAATCCAAGCAACTGTTGTGTGTAGAAAAAGATTCCTTTGATGATTTATATATCATAAAAGTCTCGGGTGTTACATTTTACCCCCCTTAAAATGAATTTGTCCCTCAAAATTCGTCACTTTGAAATAAACAGATGAGGATACCTCTCCCTCATCATATCCTCAAGCTCCCATGTAGCTTCTTCTAATTGGTGGTTCCTCTATAAAACTTTCACCAATCGAGTGGTCTTGTTTCGTAGGACTTTTTCGCTACGATATAGAATATCAATCAGCTGTTCTTCATAATAAAGATCCCGCTCCAGCGGTACAACTTCTGAGCTGAGTACATGTGAAGGATCAGGTATGTAATTTCTCAGGAGAGATACATGGAACACATCATGAACTTGAAAGATATTGTCACGACCCGTCCTCGGGGCCCGTGCCGTGACTACCCCAAGCCCGCCTTCCATAGGCCAGGGGCTGGAGACTAGCACCAAGGCGTAAATCCCGGTAAAAAGGGAAGGCATTGCCTTTGTAAAATAAACAAGCACCATAGAGTAAGTAAGCGGAAAAGTAAACATTAAGTAAGAACAGAGTACAACTGAAAGTGCGGAAAAGAAAATGGGCCAGTATACAAATCCAAACTGAAAGTAAAGTACAACTAAAAAGGGAAAACATCAACTGTAAAGTAAAAGCCACTATGCTGAGCTGTCCACTGGAAATCCCACCTGAAGGGTGGGTACAGAAATCTCCACTGCTCCTCGTGTCCCGCCGTCCGCTCCGAGCATGTCCCACCCGGTGGTCCACCTCCAGATACTGTCCTGCTCTGCGAACCTCAACCACGATCAACGATGTCCGTCGTCTGCAACCAACACAACGTAGTGCGGGTATAGCCCATGCTGGGGTGAGTATAAGCTACTCAGTAGGGACCCCGAGACCCCCGAAGGTCTCCCAAAATCCACAAAGGATAAACCACAAAAGAAAGATACAATCACGAAATAACAACCGACACTGCTTAGGTATATGCCCATACATATACCTAAGTCATCAATTCCAATACGCTCCAACCTCCGAGCCCAAGTACAACTCAGTACACACAGGAAAGCACACGTATTCCACACAAGAAAGAAAAACGTAATCCACACAGGATGGTACAACACAATCCAAACAGGAAATCAAACAGGATTCAGCTCACACAGGTATACTTCTTCGAAATACGATAGAGATGATCACTGATCCATCTAAGTCGTCGGACCCACAAAGGATCGATAGGTACTAACCCCCGCAAAGACCCACATAGGATCGGACCCACACAGGATCTGTAGGCGCTGGTTCACACAGGACCGCTGAGCGCAGACCCACAAAGGATCGGACCCACACAGGATCGGTAGCACTGATCCACATAGGATCACTGAGTGTTGTAGTCGTCGTCGTCGAATCCACTAAGGATCTCTGCACAGTCGTCGTCGCAGTCACAGTAGGAGTCGCAGCCAGCTCTAGGGTTCCCGCACACAGCGAGCTCGTTCGGGAGGGTCCGCTCCACGAGCCGAGAGGCTGATACATCAACTGTCACGTAGACCAGAGTTGATGTATCCAAAAGTTTCGTATCGTCAACAGGAACTCAACGCAACAGACGGCGCGTCAATCGGACGCCCGGTCTGAGAGTTATTGGCTTTTTCGTCCCTGGGGCCCGGTTGGTTTTTAAGGAAAAACCAACCTGACCGTACTCCACCTGCATCCAAACCTCGGGCGGAGTATGCCAAAAAAGATCCATCTCACTAAGAGGAACTCAACAAAGTCTACGGCACGTCAATCGGACGTCCGTAGCTCATGATATGAGTGTTTCCGCTCCGAGGGCCCGATTGGTTTCGTGTACGAACCAACCCGGCCAAACTCAAAGTATCCCGAAACCTTGAGTGCGATATACCAAAATGACTATCTCGATCCAAGGATCGCATCGCCGCTGACGGCAAATCGTTTGGAGGTCCGTAGCCCGAGTTATGGGCATTTTAACCTAAGTAGTTAGGTATCGGGGGTTTCGGGCCTGGGCCAACCCGGCCCGAGACCCCCCCGGCTGGACCGAACCAGGTCGACCCGCCCCAGACAGGGTCGGCCCGGCCCATCACGGCCCGGCCCGGCCCGGCGCGGCCCGGCCCGGCCCGGCGCGGCCCGGCCCGGCCCGCCCTGGCAGACCGGCTAGGCGCACCGGTCCGGCTCAAGGCAGCGCGTTGGGCGCGCTGCCAGCTCGGCCTTCGGCCGAGCTGATTGAAAAACAGGGGGCGTTTGCCCCCCCTTTGTGAAACCGCGGCCCCCCCTCTTAATGGGGGGGCCGTTCGACTAGCCGGGGGAATTAAATTCCCCCGGTTTTCTGCACTCTGGCCGGCCCGACTTGGCCGGCTGACTCCCTCTCAACGGGATCGGCAAAGGCTGGTCCCCTTCCGGCTTCCGACACTGGTGGCCCGGCTGGCCGCCGGTCACCTCGTTCCGCCGTGGCCCCGTTCCGGCCGCGGCGCCTTTGACTTCCCTCGACGCGACGCGGCGGCATCGCGTTCTTGAATCTCTTTCCACGACGCGGCGCGACGGCGCCGCGCGTATATTTCGCATGAACCGCGTGGTGCGATGGCACCACGCTCCTTCGTACCAACCACAAAGAAAACAATTATGAAATAATGAGGAGGGTCGTCCGTGTTTGTGTGGTCCGGCCCCCTCGCATTATTCGATAATAAAAAGTCGAAAACCACAAAATTCGACAAGCCATAATCAAGAACGGAATCAAATAACATTAACCCCCTACCTCGGTTTCAAATGCAGAGCACGTCAACAATCCACAGAAGACAAGCGTCGCGGAGGTCGGGCGTCACAGGAACCGAACGTCGATTACGTTGACGTCGAGGTGCGTCCGAAGAGGTACGCCACTGGAGAAGCTTCGTAAGCTGATGGAGAAAGCCCGAGGAAGAAGCGGCATCTCCTTTCGTTGACATGGGAAGAAGATCAAAGAAACGGCGTCGTTGATCTTCGGAACACACCGGCTACGAGGAAGAGAAGAGACAGCACGTGACGGCATTCTTCTTCGGAGCCTAAGTGTTCTTCGCGTTCTTCGTTGTGGTTGAAGAAGAAGAAGAAAGCTCCCAAATTCTCTCAAGGTGGCAAGATAAATATAACCAAAATAAAATAAGCTTAAGCCTTATTTTATTTACACAACTAAACCACTTTGAATTTCAAAGGTTTGAAATTAAACAACTCAACTCAATTAATAACTCAAGTTGTCAAATTAATAAGAGAGGAGTTATTTGGGAGTTTTAAGGGGAGTTGAAAAGTTAGGGTTCGTGTGGGCCCCACCACACTTAATCCTCTCAAGGGAGGTTAAGTGGATGTGGGTCCCACCTCTAACTCCCTTTGGGAGGATATAACCAACATGGATAAAAATAAAATGTGTTTCCACATTTTATTTATCTTCATTTTAATTACCCCAAAACTAACTCTCAACCCGCATAAAACGCAACCTCGGAAAAGGTCTCCTTAAGAAAAAATCGGCGCTGCGAGTTCATCGGTGCCCTCAGAATTCGATTCTAGGCACCGGTTCAAAAGTTATAAATTCCTGCCCGTTCGTTCACTAAACGTACCAGAGCCAAACTTCGGAAATGGATTCCGGGCACACCGGGCCTCGGAATCAGGTGCCGTCAGAAACCGCGCTCTTGTAAAATTCCAAAGAAAATTAAGAAAAAATTTCCCTTGAATTTTATGGGTCTTTACATTACTCCCACCTCAGGGATTTATGTCCCCATAAAGATACATCAAAACTAAGGAAACAAATGAGGGTACTGAGCACGCATCTGAGCCTCCCACTCCCAAGTGCTCTCTTGGAGATTCCCGTGCTGCCATCTGATGCGCACTAGAGGAATCGACCGTCCACGTAGGACCCTCTCCTGTCGATCCTTGATCTCCACCGGGATCTCCGTAAAAGTCTCCCCATCATCAACGTCAAGCTCCCCATGGTCAATAATGTGCGTCGGGTCGTGCACGTATCTCCTCGGCTGAGATACGTGGAAGACGTCGTGCAACCGGTGCAACTGAGGTGGTAGAGCCAGATGATAAGCCACCTCGCCAATCCTGCTGAGGACCTGGAAGTTTCCGATGAAGCGCGGAGATAACTTGCCGCCTCGGCCAAATCTCTGTATACCACATCGAGGTGAGACCCGTAAGAAGACGTGGTCGCCATCCTCAAACTCCAGTGGCCTCCGCCTCCTGTCAGCATATGACTTCTGCCGGCTCTGAGCTGTCCTCATCCACTCTTGGATGACCTGGACCTTCTCTGTCGTGGCCTGGACCATCTCCAGTCACACAAGTGCTGACTCCCCAGGGTCTGTCCAGCACAAAGGAGATCTACAAGGTCAGACGTACAATGCCTCATACGGTGCCATCCCGATAGTGGATTGGTAGCTGTTGTTCTACGCAAACTCTACCAAGGGTAGGTGGTCCTCCCAGCTACGACCAAAGTTGAGGAAACATGCGCGGAGCATGTCCTCGAGAGTCTGAATGGTCCTCTCCGTCTGACCATCCTTCTGAGGGTGAAAGGATGTGCTCAGACGTAGCTGTGTCCCGAACGCCTCCTACAACCCCTTCCAAAGCCGAGAAGTAAAGCGAGCATCTCGATCGGAGAAAATAGAAGATGGCACACCGTGAATCCGTACAATCTCCTGAACGTAGAGACGTTCCAAGCTCTCCACTGAGCCCTCCTCTCTGATGGGTAAGAAGTGATCCGACTTGGTGAGTCGGTCGACAATCACCCAGATGGAGTCTTCACCTCTGGAATTGCGTGGAAGTCCAGTCACGAAGTCCATAGATATGTCGTCCCACTTCCACTCCGGAACCTCCAAGGGATGTATCAAGCCTGCTGGTACCTGGTGCTCAACCTTCACCTGTTGGCAGGTGAGGCATCGAGAAACAAACTCTGCCACAGCCTTCTTCTTGCCCGGCCACCAGTGCTATCGTCTGAGGTCCTGGTATATCTTCGCCACTCCAGGATGTACCGCCAAAAGAAAATTGTAAAACTCTCTCAGAACCTCCTCCCGCAAAGCGACTGGTACCATGGTACGTCCCCTAAAAAGGATGTCGTGCTCTTCTCCAAAGGAGAAACCATCAGGTGCCTGTCCTGAGGATATATGTGCACGCCGCGTCTCACAGTCAGCTTCCCCACGTTGTGCCTCTCTGACTCACTGCAGTAGTGGAGGAGTGACTGTGAGAGACTAAAGGAAGGCTGCTCCATATCTATCCACAAAGGATATCTGCAAAGAGGCTAGTTGCTCCATCGCCTCCTCAAGCAGCTGAATTCCCATCCTCCTGCTGAGGGCATCGGCTACTATGTTTCCCTTCCCAGGAGTATAGACTATCTCAAAGTCATAGTCTTGGAGGAACTCGAGCCATCTCCACTGTCTCAGGTTCAGGTCCTTCTGCGAGAAGATATACCTGAGACTCTAATGATCAAAAAAGACTGTAAAGTGCTCGCCCATCAGGTAGTGTCGCCACGTCTTCAGAGCGAAGACCACTGCTGCTACCTCCAAGTCATGGGTAGCGTAGTTCTTCTCATGCGGCCTCAACTGTCGTGATCCATAGGCAATAACTGCCCGCTCCTGCATCAGAACACAACCGAGTCCGGTCCTTGATGCATCGTAGTAGACTACATACCCTACTCCCTCCTCAGTCGTCGAGTAAATCAGAATGTCGTCGATGAAGACCACGACAAACCGATCAAGGTATAGCTGAAAGATCATGTTCATGATGGCCATGAACACTGCTGGAGCATTGGTCACGCCGAAGGGCATAACCAAGAACTCATAGTGGCCATACCGACATCTGAAGGTCGTCTTCTGTACGTCCTCGTCTCTAACTCTGAGCTGATGATAGCCTGACCTGAGGTCTAACTTCGAGAACCACCGTGCTCCCTTGAGCTGATCAAAGATGTCATCAATCCTCATTAGCGGATACTTGTTCCTCACTGTCACCTGGTTCGGGCGACGATAGTCAACACAAAGTCGCAAGCTCCCATCCGCCTTCTTGGAGAAAAATATCGGGGAAGCCCAGGGTGAAACACTAGGTGAGATGAACCGCTTGCCCTGCAAGTCCTCCAACTATACCCGTAGCTCTCGAAGCTCGGTGGGGGCCATCCGATATGCTGGAGTCGATATCGGGGTTGTCCTGGGGTACATGTCAATATAAAAGTCTACCTCTCTGCGAGGAGGTAGCCCTGGAACGTCATCGGGGAAAACGTCCGCAAACTGATCCACCATTGCAGGGAAACCATGACTCTACACGTCAACTGCTCCTAGGATGAGGCTAGCCAACTGATGAGTTATGGGCTGTCATATCCTCTGTGGAAGTCCATCATGTGCTGCTACGGCTCCCTTCTCGCTGGTGAAGGTGAACCTGCTCCCGTCGGTGCGTACACATCGCACCTTGCACCTAAAACAGTCAATATGTGCATGGACCGTAGATAACCAATCCATTCCCAAGATGATGTCGTAAGGCCTCAACGCTGCTATAAAAAGATCTCAGCTGAAGCTCTCGCCTCCTAGAGTAATCTCACACTGCCAGCACCAGGGCGTCATCATCGAGTCTGCTCCCGTAGGAGTCTCTAGCCGTAAGGATCGAGCCAACGGCTCTCTCGGAATCTCCGAGCTCCGAACAAGGGCAGCGGCTATGAAAGAGTGACTCACTCCTGTGTCTATAAGAACTGCAGCAAGGGTGTAATAGACACAGATAGTACCTCGAATCATCTCGGGCGCGCCGTTGTCGTAGGCCTCCGCTGCCTGGATCTGTTCATGTCTCTGCCCGCCAGCTCCCTGTGGTCGGGGTGGACCTCCTGGTTGTGGTGGTGGTAGAGCCTCAAAGCGTCGCCCAGCACCTGCTACTCGGCCAGCTCCTCTGCCTCGTCCGCCTCCTCCCTGCGGACCGCCACGGCCGACCCTCTTCCTCTGCCTCGATGGTCCCTCAACCGTCTGCTGCTCCTCGGCACGGCGAGTCGGGCAGTCACAAGCCATGTGGCCCTGCCCGCCGCACGAGTAGCACTGCCTGCCTCTCGAAAGACTGGCTCCGCGTTGTGTGCCCTGCACTGCTGAGCCAGTGTCCTGAGGTCATCTTCCTGAAGGTCTGGTCTGCCTGGACCCCTGAGTCATCCATCGACTGCCAGCTGCAGAAGACTCTGCCACGTGCCGCCCTGTAGTGGGTCTCGGCGCTGGTGTAGACTCAGCTAGAAAGCTCTCGATCAAAAGGGCCTGCTCCAGTACTCCTTTCTGAGTCAGTATGCTGAGGGAGATCAGCGATGCCCTGATCTCATGTCTCAAACCCTGCTCAAAGTTCCGAGCCCGTAAGAATGGGTCCTGTACCATGTCGGTCGAGTAGCGCGAGAGATCGGTAAATCTCGTCGAGTACTGAGCGACCGTCATGCTGCCCTGCCGCAGCTGAAGAAGCTCCTTAATACGCACGTTACAGAGGGTGGCTGGGATGAACTCCGAGCGGAAGAGGATCTCAAAGTACGTCCAAAGTACAGATGCATCATCGTGCACCTGGAGCATCAAGCTCCACCATCGGCCCGCTGCTGCGTGCAGTAGACTCGTAGGGAGGATCACCATGAGGTCTGCTGGTGTCCTCACTAGCCTGAAAACTCGTACGACTGCATCCAGCCAGTCCTCGGCTACCTGGGGGTCCGTCTCTCCATGAAACCTGGGCGGTCGCTGGCGCAGAAACTCATGCAGTGCGCTGAGGCGACGTTCATCGTTAGCGGCTGGTGCTGGAAGTATCGGTGGCTCGGCGGGTAGTGCTGCCGCCAGTGCCACTGCTGACAAAGGGCCCTGCACCGAGGCCTCGTCTCTCGGTGGGCTGTCATCACACTCGACTCTCGGAACCCTAGCTGGCTACCGTCATGGGGCCATCCTGAAAGGAAACAGGTGCGCCACGGTCAGAACAGTATACCTGGTGAGCTGATACAAAGTAATCACAAAGAAAACTTGAAACACACACGCAATCAATGTTTTCGTGCATTAAGTCGGAAATCAGAAGTCAGGGTCCTGGTGTACGGATACGTCGGCCGCCGCACCAACACTGGACTCCCTGGACTGATAACCACACCCAATACGCTAAACATTATTGCTTCACATAGAAAAGATCAGAGTTCGCGGTCGAACCGAACTCCTCTGATACCAATTTGTCAGGACCCGTCCTCGGGGCCCGTGCCGTGACTACCCCAAGCCCGCCATCCATAGGCCAGGGGCTGGCGACTAGCACCAAGGCGTAAATCCCAGTAAAAAGGGAAGACATTTCCTTTGTAAAGTAAACAAGCACCATAGAGTAAGTAAGTGGAAAAGTAAACATTAAGTAAGAACAGAGTACAACTGAAAGTGCGGAAAAGTAAATGGGCCAGTATACAGACCCAAACTGAAAGTAAAGTACAACTAAAAAGGGAAAACAGCAACTGTAAAGTAAAAGCCGCTACGCCGAGCTGTCCACTGTAAATCCTACCTTAAGGGTGGGTACAGATAGCTCCACTACTCCTCGGGTCCCGCCGTCCGCTCCGAGCACGTCCCGCCCGGTGGTCCACCTCCAGGTATCGTCCTACTCTGCGAACCTCAACCACGATCAACGTTGTCCGTCGTCTGCAACCAACACAACGTAGTGCGGGCATAGCCCGTGCAGGGGTGAGTATAAGCTACTCAGTAGGGACCCCGAGACCCCCGAAGGTCTCCCAAAATCCACAAAGGATAAACCACAAAAGAAAGATACAATCACGAAGTAACAACCGACACTGCTTAGGTATATGCCCATACATATACCTAATTCATCAATTCCAATACGCTCCAACCTCCGAGCCCAAGTATAACTCAGTCCACACAGGAAAGTATACGTATTCCACACAGGAAAGCAAAACGTAATCCACACAGGATAGTACAACACAATCCACACAGGAAAGCAAACAGGATTCAGCTCACATAGGTATACTTCTTCGAAAGGCGATAGAGATGATCACTGATCCATCTAAGTCGTCAAACCCACAAAGGATTGATAGGTACTAACCCCCGCAAAGACCACACAGGATCGGACCCACACAGGATCTGTAGGCGCTGGTTCACACAGGACTGCTGAGCGCAGAACCACACAGGATCGGACCCACACAGGATCGGTAGCACTGATCCACATAGGATCGCTGAGTGTTGTAGTCGTCGTCATCGAATCCACTAAGGATCTCTGCACAGTCGTCGTCGCAGTCACAGTAGCAGTCGCAGCCAGCTCTAGGGTTCCCGCACACAGCGAGCTCGTTCGGGAGGGTCCGCTCCACGATCCGAGAGGCTGATACATCAACTGTCATGTAGACCAGATTTGATGTATCCAAAAGTTCTGTATCGTCAACAGGAACTCAACGCAATAGACGGCGCGTCAATCGGACGCCCGGTCTGAGAGTTATTGGCTTTTACGTCCCCGGGGCCCGGTTGGTTTTTAAGGCAAAACCAACCCAACCGTACTCCACCTCTGTGCAAACCTCGGGCAGAGTATTCCAAAAGATCTGTCTCACTAAGAGGAACTCAACAATGTCGACGGCACGTCAATCAGACGTTCGTAGCTCAAGATATGAGCGTTTCCGCTCCGAGGGCCCGGTTGGTTTCGTGTACGAACCAACCCGGCCGAACTCAAAGTATCCGGAAACCTTGAGTGTGATATACGAAAATGACCGTCTCGATCCAAGGATCGCATCGCCGCTGACGGCGTGTTGTTTGTAGGTCTGTAGCCCGAGTTATGGGCATTTGAACCTAAGCAGTTCGGTATCGGGGGTTTCGGGCCCGGGCCGACCCGGCCCGAGACCCCCCCGGCTGGCCCGAACCAGGTCGACCCGCCCCGGACAGGTTCGGCCCGGCCCAGCACGGCCCGGCCCGGCTCGGCCCGGCCTTGCAGACCGGCCAGGCGCGCCGGTCCGGCTCATGGCAGCACGCTGGGCGCGCTGCCAGCTCGGCCTTCGGCCGAGCTGATTGAAAAACGGGGGGCGCCTGCCCCCCCTTTATGAAACCCCCCCCCCCCTCTTAATGGGGGTCCGTTTGAATTGCTGGGGGAATTAAATTCCCCCGGTTTTCTCCACTCCGGTCGGCCCGACTTGGCTGGACGGATCCCTCTCAACAGGACCGGCAAAGGCCGGTCCCCTTCCGGCTTCTGACACCGGCGGCCCGGCTGGCCGCCGGTCACCTCGCTCCGCTGCGGCCCGGAACCAGCCGCGGCCTATGTCGTCCAGCGCGGTGCGATGGCACCGCGCCCCTCTGCCGCGACCCCGTTCCGGCCGCGGCGCCTTTGACTTCCCTCGACGCGACGCGATGGCGTCGCGTTCATGAATCTCTTTCCACGGAGTAGCACGACGGCGCCGTGCGTCTGTTCTGCATGAACGGCGTGGTGTGACGGCACCACGCTCTTTCATACCAACCACAAAGAAAACAATTATGAAATAATGAGGAGGGTCGGCCGTCTTTGTGCGGTCCGGCCCCCTCGAATTATTCGATAATAAAAAGTCAAAAACCACAAAATTTGACATGCCAGAATCAAGAACGGAATCAAATAACATTAAACCCCTACCTCGGATTCAAGTGTGAAGCACGTCAACTATCCGCGGAAGACAAGCGTCACGGAGGTCGGGCGTCGCGGGAATCGAACGTCGATTTCGTTGATGTCGAGGTGCGTCTGAAGAGGTACGTCGCTGGAGAAGCTTCGTAAGCTGACGGAGAAAGCCCGAGGAGGAAGCGGCGTCTCCTTTTTTTGACACGGGAAGAAGATCAAAGAAACGACTTCGTCGATCTTCGGAACACACCAGCTTCGAGGAAGAGAAGAGACGGCACGTGACGACGTTCTTCATCGGAGCCTAATTGTTCTTCGCGTTCTTTTTCGTGGTTGAAGAAGAAGAAGAAAGCTCCCAAATTCTCTCAAGGTGGCAAGAGAAATCTAACCAAAATAAAATAAGCTTAAGCCTTATTTTATTTACACAACTAAACCACTTTGAATTTCGTAGGTTTGAAATTAAACAACTCAACTCAATTAATAACTCAAGTTGTCAAATTAATAAGAGAGGAGTTATTTGGGAGTTTTAAGGGGAGTTGAAAAGTTAGGGTTCGTGTGGGCCCCACCACACTAATCCTCTCAAGGGAGGTTAAGTGTATGTGGGTCCCACCTCTAACTCCCTTTGGGAGGATATAACCAACATGGATAAAAATAAAATGTGTTTCCACATTTTATTTAACTTCATTTTAATTCCCCCAAATCTAACTCTCAACCCGCAAAAAACGCAACCTCGAAAAAGGTCTCCTTAAGCGAAAATCGGTGCTGCGAGTTCATCGGTTCCCTCAGAATTCGATTTTGGGCACCGGTTCAAAAGCTAGAAATTCCCGCTTGTTCGTTCACTGAACGTACCCGAGCCAAACTTCGGAAATTGATTCCGGGCACACCGGGCCTCAGAATCAGGTGCCGTCAGAAACCACGCTCTTGTAAAATTCCAAAGAAAATTAAGAAAAAATTTCCCTTGAATTTTATAGGTCTTTAAAGAGATTTGGTGGAAGTGCCAATTGGTAAGCTACCTTCCCAACACGATCCAGTATTTCGAAAGGACCAATATATCTAGGTCTCAACTTCCCCTTCTTTCCAAATCTCATGACCCTCTTCCAGGGAGATATTCGTAAGAACACTTTATCACCCACTTCAAACTCTAGGTCTTTTATTTGGTTGTCAGAATAACTTTTCTATCGACTCTGAGCTGCTCTTATGTGTTGTTGAATAGATCTGACCTTTTCTGCCATTTCATCAACGAGATCAGGTCCTAATAGCTTTCTTTCCCCAACTTCATCCCAGCAAGTTGGAGTCTAGCATTTCTTTCCATAGAGAGCTTCATAAGGAGCCATCTGAATACTGGAGTGTAAGCTATTATTATAAGAAAATTCCACCAAAGTTAGGTGTTGATCCCAACCACCTTTGAAATCCATAGAGCAAGCTCTCAACATATCTTATAGAGTTTGAATTGTTCTCTCAGACTGACCGTTTGTCTGAGGATGATAAGCAGTGCTAAAACTCAACTCTGTATCCAGAGTATGCTGAAGACTTCGCCAAAACATTGAGGTAAACCTTGGATCCCGATCAAATATAATAGAAATTGGTACTCCATGCAATCTTACCACTTCCTTTACATATATCCTGGAAAGCTGATCCAGAGAGAAATCCTCTCTAATAGCAATGAAGTGTGCATACTTTGTAAGACGATCAACTATGACCCAGATAGCATTATTTCCTTTGGATGTTTTAGGAAGTCCTGTGACAAAGTCTATAGTGATGTTTTCCCATTTCCATTCGGGTATGGGTAATGGTTGTAACATCCCCTTAGACTTCTGTCTCTCAGCTTTAACTTGCTGACAAACCAAGCATCGAGAGACACATTCAACAACATCTCTTTTCATGACATCCCACCAGAAGTACTCTTTCAGGTACCTATATATCTTCGTGCTTCTAGGATGAATAGAGAATGAAGAACTATGAGCCTCATCCAGTATCTCCTTCTTTAATTTGGGGATGGGGGGGAACACAAACCTGATTCCTGAACTTTATTATCCCATCACAATCAAGGTTGAATTCAGGAACATTTCTCACCTTCTTTTGTAACTCGACATCTTCTTTTTGTGCCTCTTTAATCTTCACATGTATATATGGTTGAACATTCATTTGAGAAAGATAAGATTTTTCCCCTTCCATTATAATTCCAAGATCCATCCTTTGTAAATCCATAAATATTGGATCTTTTGTGATCCTCATCATGGATAAACTGGCATGGTCTTGTTGACTTAATGCATCTACCACCTTGTTTGCTTTCCCAGGGCGGTAATGGATTGAGCAGTCATAATCCTTAATCAGCTCCAACCATCTTCTTTGATGCATATTCATCTCCTTTTGTGTGAAAATATACTTTAAACTTTTATGATCAGTATAAATGTCACACCTTTCTCCATAAAGATAATGCCTCTAAATCTTTAATGTAAAGATTACCGTAGCTAACTCCAAATCATGTGTTGGGTAATTTTGCTCATGGATTTTCAACTGTCGTGAGGCATAAGCTATCACCATATCATTTTGCATAAGAACACACCTCAATCCCTTCTTGGATGCATCACTATAGATCACAAACCTTTCTCCACTACAAGGCAGTGTGAGCACAGGTGCACTGGATAACCTTCTTTTCAACTCCTTGAAATTCTCTTCACATTCTTCCGTCCAAACAAACGTAACTCCTTTCCGAGTCAACTTGGTGAGTGGATTAGATAATCGTGAAAAATCTTTCACAAAACGACGATAATATCCAGACAAACCAAGAAAACTTCGGATCTCAGTTACTATTTTTGGTCTCGACCATCTTTCGATAACCTCTGTTTTTGTTGGATCCATAGAAATCCCCACTTTTGAGATTATGTGACCCAAAAATGAAACTTTTTGAAGCCAAAATTCACACTTGGTAAATTTGGCATAAAGCTTCTCCTTTCTCAGGATCTTCAATATAATTCTCAAGTGATCTTCATGTTCTTCCTTGCTCTTTGAATAGACAAGAATATCGTCTATAAAGACTACCACAAATTGATCATGATAGTTTCAAAGGACTCTATTCATCATATCCATGAAGATATCAGGGGAATTAGTAAGACCAAATGGCATCACTATAAATTCATAGTGTCCATACCTTGTACGGAAAGCCGTATTTGGTATATCCCCCCTTTTGAACCTTAATTGATGATAACCTAAATGAAGATCAATCTTGGAAAAGTATTGAGCTCCGCGTAGTTGGTCAAATAAGTCATCAATGAATGGGAGAGGATATTTGTTCTTGATAATGAGCTTGTTAAGTTCTCGATAATCAATGCAGAGTCTCATTGATCCATCTTTCTTCTTAAAAAATAGAAAAGGTGCTCCCCAAGGTGATGCACTAGGGCATATGAACCCCTTATCAAGATTCTCTTGGAGTTTCTTCTTCAATTCCTGCAACTCAATTGGGGCCATTCTATATGGTGTCTTTGAAATAGGCAAAGAAACCGGTACGAGTTCTATTGAAAACCCAACTTCACGATTTGGTGAAAGACCCGGTAATTCCTCTGGAAAGACATTATCAAACTCCCGTACAATGGGAATATTCTTAATCCTGAGTTTCTCACCAACCATTTGAGATAAGTAACCTTCATTTAGTGGAATCAATACCCATAAAATGGAAGAAATTTCCACTGGAAGGTTATGTTCATCCTTGCATTGATATACGATCATAGATTGATCTGGAATATGAAATGTGACTTCCCTTCTTTGGAAATTGATATAAGCTCCATGTAGAGAAATCCAATCCATGACAAGAATCACATCAAATTCCACTATTGGAAGGATCACAAGCTTTGCAGGAAGCACTTTCCCACAAACCTCAATTAGAGAAGAATTATAAACTTTTGATGTGACTGTTGTGCCATTAGGTGTTGTCACAGCTAACTCAACATCTAATTGTTGAGGTAATACGGTGATACCCTTAGAAAATTATTCAGAAATAAAAGAGTGGGTGGATCCAGAATCAAATAAAACATTTTGTACTTTAGAGTGGATGGTAAGTTTACCTTTCACCACATAGTTATCGTACTCCACATCGCTGATAGAAATTGCATGTGACTTTCCTTTTGTATTTAGCCTTAAGAGTTTTTTGACATTGACCATCATCATCAACCCTTGGATTAGGGCATTTATTGGAATAATGTCCCATATCTTTGCACTTGAAACATTGAAGTGTAGTAGGTTCATTCTGTGTATCCCTTCCTTTGTTTGAATCATTAGACATCTTCTTCCCATAATCGCGGCATTCAAATGCCTGATTACCTTCCTTTCCACATTTGAAACATTTACTTGTCCCTTTAAGACAACTCCCTCCATGTTTCTTTCCACACTTTGAGCATAAGGGAAATCTCATCTTCTTTTTAGTGTTCCCTTTAGATTTTCCTTTGAATTAAATTTTCTTCTTCTTATCAAACCCATATGACTGATGGGTTACTCCAATCTCCATCTCAACTTTGAGAGCACATCGAATGATTTACTCGTAGCTATTGAAGTACCTTATGGCTAAGGCCCTTCGAAGACTTGGTTTTAAGCCTCTAAAGAATCGATCGATATTACTCTCAGGTTGGACAATAATACCAGAAGCGTACCTTGAAAGTCTTGTAAAATTTGCTTCATAGGTACCAACAGATTCATCATCCTTTTGCTTCAGTTCAAGAAACTCTTTCTCCATCTTTGTTTGGAAAATACGAGGGAAGTACTTATTGAAAAATAAGTTCTTCAACTCGTCCCATTCCATGGACTCAATTTCATCCCTTTGCCTCGTATTCTTAATTAGATTCCACCGTTGATCAACATCACCTTCCAAACGATACACTTCTAAGATGAATTTGTCATGATCAGAACATTGAAGAACTGAAAATATATTTTCAATAGTACTAATCCATTGTTCAGCAACTAATGGATCAGTTGACCAGATGAATGAAGGTGGACGCTGTCTCATGAAGGATTCAACAGGATGTTGCTCCTTCCTTTGCTCGTTTGGAAGTCCTGCATGATTCATAGCTTGAGAAAGTTTTGTGAGCATGACTACAAGATTTTGCATTCCATCTCCCATAACATTTGGTTTCTCATGGGGGCAATCATTGCATTGCCCGTCGCATTCCGCATTAACACGGTTCCTTCGGGTTCTAGTCATTGACTAAAACTAAGAAGAATAGTGTGAGAAACACTAATTATAATAGGAAAACCACATAATCAAGAATAAAATTTCACACTTAAGGTCTTATCCTAGGTTATTCATGGCCATTTCTAAAACACTAAGATTGTGTTCTATGCTTAGAATTATCCTTAGGGTTCTTACTAAGGCATTCACATCCTAGTTTCCAAAGGTTGAATATACCTTTCCTTTGATACCAACTATAACGACCCATACTTTACATACATTATTAATACTTAAAAATTGAAGTACACATATTACAACATATAACAAAACCACGAAAGGACCGTATAGGTATAGTGTCTTTAGAAACTGGGAAACATAAACAACTGGTTCATAAAGCGTCTACACTGTCTCCCATTTATTTCATCATATCTATAGTCCCTTTTGGCATATCTTACTTAATAACCTTCTTCCTGGCCTGTGGAAATAAAACATACAAAAGGGTGAGCTTAAATGCTCAGTAAGGGTAAACAAAAGAAATATCAATCACATCATATTCATAAGAACATAACTTTTGGAAATCTTAACCTGCAAAAGAGAGCATGATTTCATAACATGGGATAAATCATAATAGTGAAATGTGATCCCAATAATCATAACTTAAAACATGAAACTTTGTGGCATACACACATAATCATTTCTTATTAGTCAATACTCATTTCCATGACTATCCTAGTGGACAAAGTCCATTTCTGAACCGAGTTCACTCCTCGTTTCAGTCCTATTTCACTGAACCGGTATAACCTACCATTCCATCCATGTCTATCTCATGAGATATAAAATCTTTACCCAATGCATTGGAGGGAGATATAGGTCTCACCCATCTCATAATGATACCATTCTTATGTGTTCCACAAAATCATAAATCATACATCATTGCATAACCCATGTAGTAAAAATGGGATTCTTAAACAACATGACATCATAAAACAATTCATATAAGATAAAGGAATTCATAAAAATATTTCCATCACAGAATAATCAAATCCATGTAAAAATAGGGATAGAAACAGAACGTTATATTATCTTATATGGAAAATAATTTCGATAAAACACTTGAACTCCATTCTTGTGGAAAATATCCTTTCTACTTCAAAAACACTTTTCCTTTCTTAACATGTCATACAATTCTAAACTAAGAGAAGTTGATTAAAAATAAACATGAAAACTTGTAAAGGAAGCTTCTTGTAAATAATGTTTTAAAAAACCATTCATGCCGTATAAGTTAAAAAAACATTCTTTTCATACTTTTGTCAGAAAAGTCAAAAAGTACCTCGTATGAAAAACGACAAAAGATTCCTTTCATATCTTTTACTAAAAACTCACCGAAGGGTAAAATTGGATTTAAACAATTGTAGGTGGATGGAAATAATATTAAATATTGAGGAAACATGGATGTGGATGATAAAATGCACCCCAGTAAATACCAAAATATAAACAATCTCGAATAAAAATGAGATTGTGATATTTCCCTTACCTTAGTCCCAATATGCTTTGTAAGTGTCCGAACCTCCTGTATAAAGATTTAAATAATGTTATTGACTTCTTCTAGAATCATACTTATTGTTATGATATCATTTATGGTCATATTCTTAGCTTCTTATTAGTAATATTTCATTACTACTTGTTATTCGGGTGTTTATTACTTTTTGTTCTTATGCGTGTTTTGTCGAATAAATTCTTATTCTTCTCTTTAGGTTATAGATACCTCATTTCCAGAATGGTATTAGTGTAATATATATCATATTAATTCATTCAATTCATTTATATAATCATTTTGAAATGAAGATCATGTAGAACGAGTCGCATCACATCGTGGAGACGGTATTCCGTACGTACGCACGAGTGATGATATCATTCCTATGATTGTGGAATTGTATTGGAGTGTATGTATACTATTTCAGAATCATTATCACTTTATAATAGTCATATATAGTCATTATTTACACCATTATACCCATCCAAGTAAGGTGGTGGTGGAAAATTGATTACACCACGACGTGGAGACGGTATTTCTTACGTACGCACGCGCGGTGATTTCTTTTTCCGTAGGATGGATAGATGGTGAAATAGGGTTGTTTCATACTTATAATAACATATCAGTATATGATTGATACTGATGTTATTACTTAATAATGAAACAACTAAGGAAGAATAAGTGGAAGAAGAAATAAAGATGAAAGAATCGGTAACGGACATTACCTCTTCTTTGAAGTGCTTCTTTGAGACCTTCTTTTAGGGAACTAAAATTGGTCTTTGAAGAAGACCAGGACATCTAGGATGTATCTAGGGAAGTGGAGAGGAGGAATTGGCCGGGTTTGGATTGAAGTCTCAAAGTGGTGTGAGGAAGAGGGGGAGGAGGTGCCCTTTTATAAGGGAGGAGAGGGGCTCCTTTGGGAAAACTAAAAATATTATTTTATTATAAAGTCATGTTCGGTTTTAAATAGCTCCAAATTGATATATTTCGAAGGTAAAGTGGGGATGGGTAGAAATCCTCTCATATAATAGAATTTAGACAAGTTTAGGTTCGTATTTTAACCTTATCATTTAGATTTAACATTAAGTTAAATAATTTTACTTTTATCGTGTCTTCTTGTGTTCTTATACTATAAGGTTAATAAACTTACAATAAGCAGCCAAACGAACCCCAATTTTTTTTTATTAATATATATAACCTTATCTAAGTCATTTGTCCGAACCTTATATTTTTAGGAATAAAATAACAATTACTAATACAATATTTGTTTTAAAAACTATTTTATGTCAATTTTGACACTATTAAGTAATTGATTTTTGTGAAAATCATAACAGAATTATTAGTTCGAAAAAAGTTAATTAAATCAATACTAACATGTAATATTAACCTAGAAAATTAGTGGAATTCATAAAAAGTCTCAAATTACATTTATTTTGGTGTTTATAACATCAATTATATCAATATTTCATTAATAAGATAATTACTGCATCATCTTTGTGTCATAAATAAATTAAATTATTTAATGTCTAAAAATTACAAATAAAATAACCATTATGTAGGAAATATTTTTATATTTCTAATGAATTTTTATAGTCGAATTTATCTTATGTATAACCTTATATTAAAAATTATTTACTTATTAAACTTTGATTTTAACTATTTTAACCCTTCTTTAAATAAATTAATAATAAATGTCCTAATCTAATCCAAGTGGGCCTAAATGGTCATATTTTATTCATAAGGTTGTTTTTGGTCGAATTACACTTGTCCAATAGAATTAGGACATGTGTTAGGGTAATAATAATATCATTTTTACCCTTAATTACCCTATTTACTTTTAACCGTGGGAAAAAAGTAAAAAGTTACTATTCACCAAAAAAATATTTTCATCTCATTGAACCACATTTTACTTACTGACATCAACCGTGTCTCTCGGATTTTCGAAATTCCACTCACAGAAGTGGTAAAATTTAGTTTTATGAAAAATTCAGTTTTTTAACTACCACTTAGTGGTTTCACTATTCATCAAAAATTGAATGTTTTCAGAAAAATACCAAAATTTCACCCTAGGCTAATTTCGATATTCCGAATCCAAAAATGAAGTCCATTTTGAAAAATAAAATTTATAAAATTTCAAAAAGTGGTTATTACTATTCATAACGGCTAGTTTTAATAATATTTTAATAGCATATCATTGTTTTGTGAAACTCGGTATTGCGTACGACGCAAGCTATCGAGGAAGGTCGCGATTTCGTGTAAAGCAAGCCAAGCAACTGTTTTGTGTAGAAAAAGATTCCTTTGATGATTTATATAACATAAAAGTCTCGGGTGTTTCACAATGGGGTCCCCAAGGTCTCATCAGAGCATGAACACCCGTCACAGGTTTCCTTATCACAATTACATCTCTCAGGTCAACACCTTTCCTTACAAAGGAATAAGATCCAGTGGAGTAATCAAGACCCATTTAGGGCGTACTGGATTCCTAAGTAAATCCATGTTTTTAGTTCTTTGATGATAAGGATCAAGGTCATTATCAATAACCAAGTCACTCCAAGGATAATTCAAACACCCAGTCGACCAATCAGTCACATCTGGATCTGCCCACTTAGTTTATCAAGGCTCAGTAGGGAAAGAATAGTCACCCTATGTTAATTTAAACTAGATCAAAGGCTCTGGGGAATCTCACATGGGAAAACTCAAGGTAATCTATCATATCTCATCAATGTCTTCTACTTGGTGGTCTTTAAGATTCATACTAACATGGATGAAATGTTACTTTCATCAATTTTAATAAAAATCCATAAGTTGTCTCAGTGTCTCAAGACATACATAAAAATAATCAAGGCCTTGGATACCAATAACCAACATAAGATTACTAGTTCCAAAGGTCACACATAGTCGTGGAACTTTTTGAAATTACACATATGGAATTTCTTTTAAATTAATAAATATAATTTATTTAAAATGGTCGATCATCCTCATTGGAGAGACCACATATCGCAAGAAATAGTAAATATTCTTCATAATAAAGGGTTATATATGATAACCCACCTACCTCATACAAATCCTTCCCATTTAATCCTTATCCAAACAACTCACTGCCCAATATTCTCCATTTCCAGTCTGATACAATACCACCACATGAGCCACCAACTCAATCTATCTATTGGAAATATATATTTATAAAAAATTATAATAAAATATTTAATCTAAACCAATGTGTAATAACTGTTAAAAAATAAATGAGCACTTCTACATCACCAGAACCTCAACCAAAAATGCCCAGTGGGTCTATAGAAAACTCATGACACCATCCAAGTAAAAACCCATTTCACTAGATGCCTATTTATTTTCCAAAATAATTAAATTTAATCTAACTGTCATAGAGATTAAACCACAATCACATACTTCATGAAAAAAAATCCTAGGAATATAAATGGAAACCCAAATTCCATTTATCTAGGTTCAATGAAATTCTCATTAGAAACAAGTTATTTTACCATCCTCCCATCAAATATCTATTTTACCCCTAAAATAACGAAACACCAAATTAGCATGAGTGATAGAGAAGGAGGAACATGAGAAGGATATGGAGTATCTTACACAGAAATATGATTTGATCATACACAGAATCACTTTAAATAGATGGGATGTCGTAGAGGTGGAGGTTTGGTCATCAGACTCATGTGGGAATGATCCACTGCTAAAGAGGAAGGGTGATGAGCCCCCTATTTGAAATTTAAAAAAAAACTCCAACATAGTTAATAGTGTGACCTAAGTTTTCTACCTATGAATTTTTGAACAAAGTCTCTATTTCAACCCATTTCTCAGGTTTACAGCCCAAAACACCCATTGGATTCCATCCATATCATCAAGGACCCATTCACACCATGAATAACCAAATTCTACTATTTTCAATAGCCCATCTGCTCTAAACTCATCATTATATCACTCCAAACACCATATACTTTCACTAAACCATAAAACCAATATGACAATACAATTTTAAGATATTTATACACTCGTAATATCTTTTCATGTCTCGGATCAAAAAATGATCCATCCACCAATGGAAAAATGAAATTCCACCATAATTCCCTAATGTATTTGGACACAGGGTATTAAAATGTCCCTATAGTAAAACTTCACATCCTAGAGTAGTCATTTCAACTATTGAACCAAAAAACCTGCCCTACTCTAGTTCTTAAACTATACCCAATTATCCATGTTTTGCCTTATAAGGATGAATGATATCCTTCTGTTTAAATCCAAACCTAAGGTTCATAATCAGTCAAAATCGATTGAATTATTATATCCATCATTAAAACATATAGACAATGCTCCATGATTCCTTTATATCTTGTATCACCATTATTTCATCAACAACCTCATTACTCATCTTATATAACTCCCTACCATAATTTATAGTTCATAATGGCCAATTCCAAAACACAGTGATCCACACTATTATAACCACCCACATAAATAGCTCTCCTAGTGGTCCATTGACCTACCAACTACATTCCACATGATGCCCCAAAAATGGTTCCCTCTCTCCATAACAATCCTCAAGCATAATTCCAATCTGACCTCTTCTATTCAACTATATTGAAAATTCTCAATCACATCCACCAACACATCATCAAAAGAAATGTGTCCCTCTATCTTAGTATTTCTATTAACAACCCCCAAAAGAGTATCTATTTCAATCCTCGAGATACAGTACCATCCCTCCATGATTACAAAATCATTTAAACTTAAAATTTCACCTTTGTACATTTCATTATATTATTCAAATACTTAATAAAGAAATAGAATTGGGTTACACCCACTAAAACACATCAAGAAACTCATTCATCACCTTAACCATGTCACAAAATTGGGTTTTACCCCTGAAACATGTCCAAAATCATGTCTCTCCCCATGAATCACCCTCAGGTCACCCATAGATCACCCCAATCCTGATTCCAACACACCAATGCAGTCCAGGACCCCGCTAAAATACTACATCTGGTATTCATCAAGAAACCAGATCACATCATATATTATAATGCACTAGTACCCCAATGTCACATAGACTATCCAATGATGGTTCACATTACATCAATGACCCATCTAACATGAATATACTTTACTCATGAATGATAAATTGAACCCCAATATAGGAGTATCAATATCATCACCCAAATAACTAAATCACTAAATATATATGGCTGACACCCTATCTATCTTAAAATATATTGATCGACGTGTCCAACATAACTCACAACATAGAACTTATGAGAAGCATGAATTTATTGTTTGCTCCCAACTCATTAGAACATCATTATTAATCTGATGAAATCCATCAATAAAGAGGGTCACACCCAAAAACAAATATATGGATCAACCTTACTAATTTTGATCCCATTTAAACATGTGTTTCTCCTCCCATGTCATTCTCACCATCCTATCAATACCTAATCAGGATCAATTATTTGATCATCTATGTCACAACACCCGATCCAATGGAAAAGTTCCCTATTCCATGGAGGAAAATCTCAAATTTTCATCCAAAATAGTATGCTTCCTTACCCAAACTGAAAATGCATTTTTTTAATTTTAAAAACACTTTTTGGTTAAGTGAGAACCGAACAAGTAAAACAAACTAAGACAGTGTGTCCAAGGGGATCCACCATTGCAGACAAAAATCAGACCTACCCAAACAAAACATGAAAAGGAAACGTGCCCAAGAGAATCCACCATTGAATACATGAGCCAGATCAACCCAAAGAAACAGAAGCAACACAAAGCACACAGCAAGCTAAAAGCAAATCTGCACAGGAACCTTTAAAGGTGGATGATCGATGGTGAGGGTATGCTTCCTTAACCACAATATTCACCTAAACTTCTATAATTCCTAGTCTCATACATTAATAATCATGGATTTAAAAATCCACATGAACCATATTTCACTAGATCACACTAGCTCAATTTCATTAAAAGATAACGGGTGTATGCTACCATACGTTTTGATCGTAAAATAAGACTCATGATCAATGAGTTAAATCACATAAAAATTAGAATCACGAACCTAGAAAACAAATTATACTCATGTTTAGGTCAACATATTCAATAAGTAATATCCCAATAAACTCATATAAAAAATTGGCCACCTGAAATGTACCAAGACTAACTGCATGCTTAACCATTATTTAGAACCTTGAAAAAACCAAAAGCATCTACCCATGCTTTCAGCATGCTCCAAATCACATGTGGGGTTTAATTGGGTTATCTTCTCAACTTAACCTACCATTGAAAACCATCTTTGGTTCTAGAATACTAGGAACATAAGGTGATTTCATCATAAGAAGTCCAAGTCATCCAACATGACTTTTTCTTAAAACCATATAATGGTGTTCACATTCATAGGCTAACCTCTCTCATGGGTTTCCCTCAAAAAATACTAGGAGATGAATTAATATAATATTTATTCACATCTCAAGGTACAAGATGTATCCAACCTAGTCTAAATGTTAATTATGGCATAAAAAATAAACCACAGGACATCAATCGACTCTTGTCTCAATTTCAACACAATGTCTAACATGTCAAAACACTGACACCAGGGTCCCATAACCACACATCTATCAGGAGCCGTATTCCAAGTCACCATCCAACTAGGGAACTACTTATCACCAAGAATATTCCTATATGATTGTTCCCTCAAGAATCATAACTGATCTGTCATAATTTGTATAAATAAAAACATAAGTCTAAATGATCTGGGTCAAAGAATCATAAACATGAGGTTTGGTTAAATATATTTCTATTCAAAAATATATGGTAAAACACTATATAGGTTGTTACTTGAAATTTAAATAAATGAACTTGTATGATAATAGCCAATATAGGGCCTAATGTAAAGGAATTATGTGTTTTCACCAACCTGGTCCTATAGAACACACCCTCTCTTAGCCTATACACATCAGATTTCTCCCTTGAGGATCTGGTCACAACATATAGGAACACACATATAACTAGTATCACCATATATAGGAACATATTTACTAAATCACTTTCACATGGTTCGATTATGTAGAGTTTCATTCAAATATATAAGGGAATACATCACATAGGTTTTAACTAACAATATATGTGACTAAACTAGAATAATAATGACCCACAAGGGGTTTATCAAATGGGGATCTAATTCCCATGTATTCATAATAGGGTCATTAAACCTCCCTTTCACTTGGGATTTCATCTTTATAATTATCATCGAGCATCTCATCATATATCCACATGACCTACCATAATAAAGGAATAAAAAAATAACATAGTCTAGATGAGTATAATACCGTTAAGAACTTATACTATAATAAATTATATGAGATATTTTTTACTGTTTAAATTGTTGAACCCCATTCATCAGTGACCAAATCACACACTAGTAAGGCCTAAAAGTCATCTTAATCCTAGATTCCTAAAATATGATGCATGAGATTCCACTTTCCATGATGGTACAAGATTTAAATCCATAACTAGCCTCATTCCAATAATACAAGATCATAAAATCCATAATAAGTCATAAAAACTCATACTTGATGTGTTTCATATGAAGTTAAAATCATATAATCATAACATCACATACTAATAAAATCTATCACATCCTTGATAACCTCGATTTTCTATAAGAAATGGTGTTCATGATACACCAGTCTGAGGTATGCCATAATCCCCAACACATCCCTATTTTTTTATATACCACATCTCCAATAGTAAGATAAATATAAATAACTCAAATACCACATTGTGATATCTCAGGTTATAGGACACTAAAATAGTTATTCGACAATATTCACCACTTGACCGCAGGTAGGCCCCACCTTACACCAGAGGCTTCTAACTAGTAGTGAGGGTCTAATGAGGTATCATGGGGAGACTATACTACCATATTAAAGTGTGAAATCATAAATAAATATCCAAGAATAACACATAATAGAGTACACATATATGATAATAAATGATCATTCTATATCAAAATGTAAGGAAGTAATACATGAATACAATACCATCCTCCTTCATGGATGATCATAGATATATGTATATATATATAACAAAATAATGAAAATATAGGGCTCCACTATATCACCGATCAATACCACATCCCGGTCTCTTATCCCACTTGAGATGCATCATCTAAAACATGAAAAAATCATAATCTTTCCCAACCTATTTCTTTGACAATGTGAGTTTCTACTTGAGAACCCCAGTGTAATAGTGGTCTAAGTAGGGTGTGAGTATATCACTCAGTAGGGAACTACTAATATAGCCCCATACATACTGATATTATAGTGATATATACATATATATGTGAATTTTTTTAAATAAATAAATAACTAATAAAAATAAATAAATTAGAAATAAACCAATTGAAATCCATAGAATCATGACTCTAATCGGAAATACCTAGTACAACTAGTGCAATAATGTAGCAAAAAATGTCAGAAGATCATGTCAACAATAATATGGAAAATATGTGAACTCTTGGGAGATCATCATATACAGTCCATGGTGGCAGGAATAACTATCAATCTCTAAGGAAGTAACCCTAGGTTATCCAAGATATTAGTCAATATTGTTATACCCAAGGGGTATCTCCCAAGGAATTTTTATTTAATTAAGCTCAAAGATGATACCTTGGAGGTAATCTTAAGTGATCAATAGTTTTATAGTATTATCTATGAACCCAAGGGGTGTCACTCTTTTTGTTCTAAAATATCATGAATCATCATCGAACCCAAGTTGTATCACTATTGGCATTCCAAAAATATCATGCATCATTAATAAAACCAAGGGGTATCAACCATGGTGTTCCAAAATTTTAGGTTTCATTTACAAACATCAGGAGGTAATCCTGATTATTCCATATATATAATGATCTAAGTAGATTCCTTAGGTGACCATAAGAAATCAATAAATTCAATCCTCAAAAGGATACATCATCTATCTAGGTTGTATGGTAACACCCATGATCATCTCTACCCATTTCCCAATAACCCTCTCACTATGGTCAATACATGTCATTGTGAACCCATAGGGGCCCCCATGGTTGCATCAAGACATGAATACCCTCCACAGGTTCCCTTATCTCAATTAAATATCTTTCTTCAACGCCTTTCAGTCGAAGTGAATAGTGTCCCTCAATATCCCCAATCCCATTGAGGTCACACTGGTCCCCAAAGAAAAACCATATAGGCAACTATCTAAAGAGAAGTCTCAAGGCCCTTCTCAATACCCAAGAAGGTCCAAGGTTGGTCTGAACACTAGACCTACCCCTTAATATAATCATGGTCAACCCACCCAGATCATAAATTCATAGTAAGAAATGAATTCTCACTCTATGGTCATCTCAACTAGCTCAAAGTCTCTAGAGTATCTCACATGACTAAACATGTGGAATTACGTGTCATCTTATAACTATCCTCTACCGAGATGTGAAAAATGGATCATTCCACTAAGGATACTATATTAATTTCATCAAAATGTATAAAAAAACCTATATGAGTTCTTAATATCCTAAGGAGTATATAAACATAATCAAGATGAATTTCAGATAAAATTAAACCATATAATTTTTTTAAAAGGATCAATATCCCTCATTGGAGATATAATACATCATAGGTAGCATTATAAATTCATATATAATACCAAAGGGTAATATATTATTAACCACCTACTTCATACAAATATTTCACCTATAATCATCATCCCAATAACACAATAAATAAGCTCATGTGTGTCCCATCCGAGTTCATACCACCACCCATGCCCCTACCTCAATCCATAAACTAGAAATATTTAATTATAAACAATTATAGATAAATATTTCATTTAAACAAGTGTGGGATAGTCATAAAAAAACTCATTGAGAACCGCTAGAACCTAAACCAAGCACACCTAGAGGATTCACGTTACACCATTGGCACAATCCTAGGAAAATCCCATTTCATGAGATGTCTGATTATTTAAAAAATAATGTTATTTAATCCAAATAGAATATTATTTTAACCATTCTGACATAACTTATTATGAAATTAAGTATTTTCAAGTAGATGACATCTTAGGATTTCCACTTACTGGGCTTCAAAAAAGTCCCATGAGAAAAATGTGATTTTATTATCCTCCTATCAAATCATATTCTTTTTTCTATAACAAATGAATTTCAAATCAGTGATAGGAAGGGGGAAGAAGGAATATAAGAAGGGGATATATGATCTTACCATGAAAATTCATCTGATATCTCTAAGAATAACCTCAAATGGAAGGGAGATGGGATAGGGTGAGGTTCGGTCACCAGCCTCCCATACGTGAGTTCCTTCTCCAAATAGAAATCGGTTCACGCCCCATCATTAAATGTTAAAAAATTAGTCCAATGTGTTCCACAGAGTTTCACAAGTTTTTAATCCAATAATCTTTAGGCTAAGTATCCATTTCAGCCCATTTTACACGTCCATATCCTGGAACAACCCATGAATGTCATTTATTTCATGAATGGCCCATTCATGATATAAAAGTCTTTTAGTAATTTATTTTTGTATCTCAGCCACTCTAAACTCATCATGACATACCTCTTAACACACAAGACCTTCCCAGAATCCTAAAACCCATCTAAAAACATCATTTCATGACATTTAAACATTCAAAAACTCATTCAGAGTGTCGGTTCTAAAAATGATCCATCAACTAGATACAAATTCAAATTCCCCTAGAATCCTATAACCCGTATTGATATGGGGTATTACAGCTACTACCACATATTAGTCAAATAATAGCTAAAACCATGTTTAATGGAATATATTTTTGTATTTTAGTGTTAGTATGAGACATCAGAAATTAAAATCTTGTTAAAATTGTTTTCTTCTCAATTTCCATTCTTTTGGATTCTCATGATATGAGGTTTTAAAAATATTAACATTGACCTTCTATGGTTATACTAGTAGAATTAAATATTGAAAACCTTTTAAAGGTGATAATGATAGAATATTTCATATGATTATGGTTCAAATTTTTATGAAAACCCATTTTTAAGAAAAGGAAAATGTTAATGCCTGGAAAAATATATATTTGGTGATTTGATAAATTTAGTGTGTTAAATAAAAAAATTTAATTAGACAGAATAATAAAAAGGTTTCTTATTTAAGTCATTTTATTATATTTATGATTTTTATGTAAAAAATATATTGAATTTGTAGATTTTTTCTATAAATATATGTGTTATATTATAATGGTATAAAATTTTTATAGAGAAAACAAGAAATGGTATGATAATTACAGTGATAACATAATTATTATACTACTGTCATTATTATGTTCTAAATTATAATTTTTTTTATTAATTATGAGTATATGATTTGTTTTATAATAACAATGAAATAAATGAAATATAGTTTTTAGATTATTAATCATTTTTTATTATGAAAAAATTTCTATATTTATAAAACTAATTGAGAAAAATATATTTGATTTGATAATTTGAAGTCTTTTGGATTATATTTATTGAATATAATAATGATAATTTTTTTCTATGATACAAATTTTTATTAATAGTGATTTGATTGTTACATTTAAATTCGTTTTTGAATCATTTTATACTTGGAATATTTGTAATTTGAAAAAAGTTATAAATTAATATATATTTTATAAGGTAATAGTAATTTTTTATGAATACTTTGATAACTAAAATGGAAATGGATGGAGAATTTAATGATATTTTAATGTTATATTACTCTTAATAAAATATTGTTAATTTTTTTATGGTGTAAATAGTATTTTTAGGACATTGATGGAATAATAAAGATAATTTTATATTCTATTTATTTTCTGGTTGTTAATATAATTCATTAATTCATGAGTAATATAAGTTTCAATATGTTTATTTTATGGATAAATATAAATTCAAATGTTGAAATTCTAAATAAACTATCATGTATTATTCCATTGATTTAGGAATTAATATTAGTATGTATTTTTTTAAAAAAAGGATTTCAGGTGTTTATTCTAATTATTTTTCGGATAAGTTATATATATTTTAAAATTAATGGTTTTATGTATTTTAATGGATAATTAACTAGTTTTACATTATACATTAACATTAGATTTTTAATTTATTATTATCTAGTATGATTAACAGCTATTATTAAAGAAATATATTATGATTATAATAATGAGGATATTAATATTTGTGGATGTTCTTAATATCAAGTTTGTTTAGTAATAATGTATGAACATATGTTGGATCAAATGATTATTTCATATTTTTAAATGAATAATATGATATAGAAGTATGTTAAATTGAAATTGATAAATTATTGTTTATTTTTATGGAACTATAAATAATAATTTGATTTTAAATCATGTTATGGGTCAATGAACTAAAAATTTATTATAATGAAATGTCAATATATTGGTATAATATAATATTTTATTATCTAAGTTTCATGCATCTCTATTATGAATTTCCATGTCGATATTTGTGTTTGTGGTTTTAGAAATCATATTGAAGGAAAATTTTCAGGTTTATTACATTTAACATATGTTTATGTGATTATTTTATTCCATTCTATTAGAAATATAAAATGGGTAATTGTAAAAAAGTGGAAATTGAATGATTTAAAATGAAAGTAAAAAAATTTAAATTTAAATTTAAGAATGAAAATTTTGTTTCATTGAAAAGGGTTATTGTTTTTATTGATGTAAATGGCACCAGATGGTTTCTGATTCAAGAAAGTGGGTGGATTTGAGAAATAATAGTGATAATTTTTAAGGGTGAAAAATATTAATTAGAATTTTTAGTAACATGATTTTAAATTTATTATTCTATGAAATAATTTTAATATTAAATAATCTATGTGTGATTATTTTAACGATAGAAGTTTTTTTCTTATAAAAAAGTGGAATTTTAGTGATTCAAAATTATAAAAATTAGGTTTTTTATAAATTTGATTAGATGAATATGTGGTGGTATAAAATCTTAGTCACATGGAAGTGAATTTTTTTTAATATTAGTCTATTAAATATTTCCAATAATCTATTTTAAAAAAATATTATTGGAATAAATATGGGTTATTGTTATTTTTTATATGTTGAGATGAAAAGATGTGCATAATAAATTTTTTACATTTTTAATTTTGAATAAATTATTTGTTAATTTAGAATGTATATATTTGTATAGAGAGGAAAGGTTGAGTAAAGATATAATTGTGAAGAAATTTGGACTATTAATTTACATTTTATTTAAAGATTAAAAATGTGAAAAATGTTAAATTGTTATTTTCATATAATTTCATATTTTTTGGCTTTATAGTTAAATTTTAATTTATATAGGGTTTTTTATTATGAATGAATTTAGATCTTGAAAACCTATTAGGGTAGTATTGAGTCAATGGGAATTTTGTTTATATTTTTTTTATATTTATTAGTGATTTAAAATTTAATTTATTAAATACCAATTCTATAGTGAATTTTTATAAACCACAGAATTAATAATTGAGTATGGATTTACCTTATATAATTTTTTTTAATGAAAGTAGCATCAAATATTTTTACATGAAATTGAAATTATAAAATGATTGGAAATTATTTTTATGAAATGAACTTATGGTAGGTATATTTATCATGAAATGTTTTATGTTTTATACGTGATTTTAATAGGAGGACATGATCTTTACTATTGTGAGAAGTTGTTAGTTCATTATTTCATATTAATGAGAAAAAAATAGAATATAATCATGGGGTTTTATGTTTTTTTGTATTGGATTATGATAATATAGTGAGGTGGATTATTTATTTGGGATTAGGGTTTAGCGGTGAGTATATTGGAATAACTCCAACAGCATTAGTGATCTTTACTGAGGGACATGGAGTAGATAATATCGTTGCTAATAATGTTAATGTATTTAGGTAAATAATTATTACAAATAACAATGAAATCCATTATTTATGGGTTTTAATTTCTCTAAACCATGTTATAGTATGATTTATTATATTTATCTTTTGAGAAAGTATCAGATTGACATGACACAATTTATAATTTGGGGTTCACTTGACTTTAAGATGGTGTGTGAATTGAGAAAATGTCAGAAAATAAATATTATATGACATGATAACGACTAAATATTTTTTTGGATGAAGTATTCAATGAATTTATATGGGACTAAAGTCCTATGATTGGTAGAATGTTTACACCGTCAATTTGATATATATGAAACTATTTTTACATTGTGAATTTTTTGTTGATGTTTAGATTATAGAGAGTTAAGTGAATGATAAAATGTTTTTAAACACCTTATTTTTGGTATGTATTTCATATTTTGAGGATTTATTGATTTTGAATTAAAAAATGACACTATGAGAGTATATGTGCTTATGAATTGTTTTTTGAATCGTCAAACCATGCATCAAACCCCATATTTTCAATTTTTGTGTATGGATTAATGCATGGTTTGGTGAAAACTTAAATAATTGTATAAGTAATTATATATTTTTAGACATTAAATGTGGAGATAAATTCAATTTTTAGTGAATTATTAAATAACCATATTGTTAAACCAACATTTTAAACTCTTAAATTTATATTTTATAATTTAATTCCTAGCTAAATAGACATAAAAATAACCAAAAGAATATTTCAAACTACAAATGTTCATTTTAAAATGAATTCTCATGAGTATAAATACCCATTAACCCCATTAAGCATATTGACTAAACATTGAGTACATTTAGGATTATTTTAGAGATTTTATAACATCTAAAAATAAAACTATTCTACTATTTGGATTATCAAACTATAAATATCAGGGAATTGAACCTCTATTTACCCATTATATGAATTATTTTATTTTTCGTTTCATAGAAACACTAGATTATGGATTTTATCAAGGGGATTGGGGTACTTGGAATTGGTTTTGTAATCATGATTCTAGGACCTGGAACAATGTCTATATAATCATGTTCTTCGATTATTGATTCCTTATTTTCTAGAAATTTCATTTAAGGAATATGGAAAAGATATTTTCATATAATTGTATAAATATATATATATTAGGTTAATAGTTTTTCATCAAAATGATTATTTTATTTAAGGTTATTAAATTAATGAAGGATGGTATTTAATTAATTTTTTTATAAAAAGATTAATTTTAAATGTATTTATTGGGATATCATAATTTATTTTCATGAAAATTAATTTTTAAAAGAAGATTAATATTTATTTTAATAATAAAATTTATTTTTTAACTTATTTTATGTATCGATTTACTTTTGAAAAAAAATCATGAAAATTAATTGAAAATTAGAAATATGTTCAATGATTGGGTGTTGATTTTTAAATTATAAAGAATGGATGGAAGGAACAAAAAATAAATTACTTTTTAAATAATATTTTTAAAATAAAAAAATGAGTAATTGTAGAAAAGTACAAGTAATATGAGTGAGAATTATTAATTATATGAGTGGAAAGTGTAGTGAATCTGAAATATAATTAGCAAGAAGTATTATCAAAGTATAATTTTATACTCTCATGATGATCTATTTTAGATGGGGAATTGATCATTCATAAAAGTATCCCAAATTTATATTAACCCAATATTACTATTATTTTATGGCATGTGATGGTCTTGATTTGATGTGGGTAATTATGGTATAGTTTCTACAATTAAATGATACTCTTTAAAAAACCCTATATTTTGAATTTAAGCTTCTTATATAGTTTAGGGTGTTTTTTTCTATGTTTTAGAGTTTTGTGAGAGTAAGGGGATAAATATAGTTAGGAAAAATGTTAGTCTAGACATGTATATCATCCAAAATTGATCAAAACATTTCTAGTAACTTCACACGGTTATGTTCATGTTAGCATAATAATGTATATCATCTATATATCATGTTTTCATGACCAAAAAAAGAAAGCACGGTTTGATGCATGATTTCTATAACCATATGAGAAAACCATACATATCATGGATTATTGTGGGGAAATACATTTTAATACCCATTTTGAAACCTATATTCCTCATTATCACTATTTCTAGGTATTGGAAGATTCTAGGGATTTCATGAGGTAAATTTAGATATTATCCCTTAGTGAAGAATTATTTTCTTCTAAGGATCAATTAAATTGATCAAAAATTGAATATTAGAGTTAGAAATTTATCATTGGTACCTGAATATATCTTTCAGTATCATGAATCCTTTTATTATTTTTAAATATGATGATATTAAGGGTGAAAACTCAAGTTCTATCCTCTGTCTAAAAAAATATGTTTTAGCTTTCCCATTATGTTCCCTATGGATGAAAATTTAAATCCAAATATCCTTGGTTACACTCATCATAAAACTATTGTGTCAATCACCCCCACTTCCAATTTTCTATTTCTATATAAAATTTTGGAATGTCATAAGTCTAACAAAAGTATCGATTCAAAAACTACAATTCTTCACCATTCATATCTTATTGAAAAATTATTTTGTTAAATTGTAGTTGTGGTAGTGGTGGTTGTGAGAAAAAAAAGGTTTCCTCCCCTTTAGTTGGATCATGGATCTTCATGCAGGACATGATTCCATGATAAGGGTGGTTTTTATTTTATCTAGTGTGTTTTATTCTCCCTGTATATATAACAGTTATTCTAAAAGGGATTGGTGACTCTTTTGGTGGTTTCTTATGTGTCAATGTCACTATTCTAACCATCAATAATATGATGTTAGTGTACATCTCTGTAGATATTGATATTTTCATCCACTTCCCCTAATGTATTTTTATACATGTGAGTAATTATATCTTCTTCTTATAGAATATCATCCACTTTAATATGGTAGAATTTTGTATTGACAATTATCTTCATGTTCATGTAGTTTCTATATGTATAAGATGATGTTTGTATCTTTATGTTTCTAATCCAACCACAACAGGTGGAACTTGTATGACATCATATATTCCAAGAGTGGGTAATTGGAAAATGAAACCTTATCTTCATCAAATATTTGAAAAAATATCATCTTCTTAACCCCCTCATATCCTAGATCTACAGTACTTTTCTATATTGTATGCATTCAAAGATAATAATTCCCATGTATTAAATGACAGTACGTCGGATTTAGGTGTATCCATTAGAGGATATCCTTTTCTTTTTAAGGATATTGGTTTGGAGGATGTCTTTTAACAAAGGGGAGATAAATTTTATCCCCTGAATGTTGTAGGAGATTATGTGAAGATACATTTTTCTATTTATGAAGTCCCTATGAAACCCTTAAATGAGGTAGCCACTAATACAGATCCTTATATTTTATATATTTATATCAAGGTGGATTTTATTCAACTGATAGAAGATAATTATCAGATCATAAATATGTTTTTGATAATATAGGATCTGATTTTAAATATTCATAAGTATCTACGAAACCTCCAATTAAGGTTAAGTAGTATTATCCCCCATATTTATCTAATGTGCCTTAGGATAATCCTATTAATTTCATGAAATATTTAAGAGTATATTTTTATAAATATCCTACATTAATGGGATATGTTAAGAATATAAATATAGTCCAAGATAATAATTCAACTTCTGAATCCACCAGATCTAAAATTAAGTGTCTAGTAGAAAGGTTATTTTCTCCACATATGGGTTAATATTATCTAGACTTCAAGGTCATATATTCTACTTCATCATAACCTCCATACTCATCTGGAATAACATGTTTCGTGAAAATTTAGATAAATGTAAGTTTCGTGTATTTGATATTAGTTCTTAACAAGTCACTCTTATTGTCATATTAGAACCTCAACACAAGGAAGTGTTGATCTGTGAATTCAATTCTGGGATCCATATGAAGAATTGCATGAATGATATTTTATACAATAATGTTTTTCTTATTTTCTAGAAAAAAACTCAAATAATTGGTATTGATCAACCCATCTCCCCAATATATAATTTTCAAATATACGTTAAATGAAAAAACATCCAATTTCACTTTTTTCTAAAATGTGTGATTTCATTGAAGGAAGCAATCTACGATGTGACTTATTGCCTTTTTATTTTGGGTTAATCCATTGTTTTTTTAGGGTTATTTAGACATTATACTAGATTACATAGATAATAATGTTAGGTACACCTTCCTAAGGAATGACATATAATACATCAATAAATTTTTAATAGTGATATAATTGATGAATCATTTGTTTTTAAGAGACCCTTATACTTGGTTTAATAAAAAAACATAGCCATGGGTCGATTAGAAATATGTCAATTGAATCCATAATTTATATCCTATTTTTTCAACATCTAAGTTAGTTATATATAATGAGAATTATTATATAACCTCTACTAGTTAGACATGTGAGCTTCATTATATAAGCAACCCCTTATACTTCTCAAAAGGGTGGATCATGGAAGATGACATTATGCAGGTGATCCAAGAATCATGAGACACTCATATAAAAATAATACCGAAGGATATTATTAAAAAAGGTAAGACATCTAAAATGAATCCTCCTAGAATGGGATATATGAAAGTAAAAAAATGATGAAAATGTTGAGGAACTAGATATAGATATTTAATAACTTATAAAATCATTTAATGGAGATGGGATATAGATGTCTTTGTGTCTCTATTACACAAAAAAATACAACCTTTTAACTTACTACTGGAGGAAGAGAGGGTGTCTCATGAAAGATCTAGAATATGGTGAATCAAATAGGGAGGCAGGGAAATGGAATCCTTTCATATCCACATCGAAGAGAAAAATAATTTGGAAGACCTACACCTTTAAATTGAATGTGGTTCCTTCACTAGGGATGTTAGCATACCTATCCCTTGAGCAGTGGGGAATTTCACTGCACTACATATAGACAACCTATCGTATCATAGTGTGTGTTATCATGAAGTAAGTAATGATAGAACTTTATTCAACTATTTACCTAAGGAAATATATAATTAGATGAAATATACTTGGTGTAATAAAAAACAACATAACCATGGGTTGATTAGAAATATGTCACTTGATTCCATAATGCATATCCCATTTCCTCCACATTTAAGTTAGTTATATATCTTGAGAGTTATTAGATCAGCTCAACTGGTTAGACATATGAGATTCACTATAGAATAAACCCCTCATTCTTCTTGAAGGGGTGGATCATGGAATATGACATTATACAGGTGATCCAATAATCATTAATCACCCACATAAAATAAAAAATGAATTATATTATTAAAAAATGGTAAGACATTTAAAATAATTCCTCCTAGAATGGGAGATAAGGAAGTAAAAGAATGATGAAAATATAGATGAATTTAATATAAATATTTAACAACTTGCTAAAAAATTTAATGGAGATGACATATTCATGTCTTTGTGTCTCTATTAAACAAAAAAAAGAAAACAATTTAACTTACTACTGGAGGAAGAGAGGTTGTATCATGAAAGATCTTGAATCTTGTGACTCAAATGGGAAGAAAATGACATGGAATATTTTCATATCTGCATCAAAGGGAAAAACAAATTATATGAGCTTAGCCTTCAAATTAAATATTTTTCATTCATTGGTGATTTTTACATCCCCTTCCCTTGGGGAGTGGATAATTTCATATCACTACATATAAAAAACTTAATATCTCCTAGTTGGGGTTATCTTGAAGTAAGTTATGATGAGACTTTTTTCAACTATTTACCTAGGGAAATATATTATTAGATGAAATATATTTTTTTCATTATTAATGACTAAAATGAAATCTACTAGCTATAAAAATTATTAATATATAAATTTATCATATCCCAAATGAGATTCATATCCATTTTTCATGGTTGTATGAAAACATGTTAGGCACAATGTCATAGAAATTATTTAGGAAAATTTCATTGGTGGATCCATACATATGTTATCTTATATTATTTCCTGGATACTAATCCATAAGGTAAAACATCCTAAGTCATTAAAAAATTTATTTTGTGTAATTATATATACACAATATTTTTTGAGATGTTAAATGATTGTATTTATAGTAACCTTCTTATTATTATTTCTAATGAGAAACATATATTCATGAAAGGTATAAATATAAAATAAGATTTTTCCCTTTCTTAAGAGGTTGAATCAGACTTATATGGTAGGGTTTTTCTCACTAATATTATTTTGAACATGGATATAGAAAATTGTTACAATAAATTAGAATTGAATTTAATTTGGAATTCATAAGAAGATGGTTTTTATCATATTGGTGAGGTGGATTAATTTTATATACAGTTCTCAATCATTATTACTGATTAATATTAAGGGAAAATGTTTTGTTTCTTCAAATACACTCAAAGTTTGAGATAAGGTTACCCCATCTCACATATCCTCTTTATCCTTATATGAGATACTATCAATAAGAGTCTTAATCAAGTGATATAACATGGTCTAATGAGTCCCATTAGGGGATGATATTAGATCTCATGTATTACCAACTTATTTTCCATCAATGATATAGTTTTCTTTATTAGTGTAATATGAATTTCAATAAAATATTTTAATAATTTCATAATTATGAAACATGGAGTGGAAAAAGGTGAATACACTTAGGAAAATTTTATATGTTCCAGGAATCTACTTAGATAATATTTTTGAATCAATATAAATATGGATTGGTTTGTCAAAGAAATGCCTATAATTAGACTATCATGAATCATACATTTCAAGTGGTAGTATATGAATAAACCTCTTTGATGGGCTGTTTAATAGAATCACACAGAATATACTATAATTAAAAATTAGGATTCCACTTTTTGAGTTATAATAATAGTGATAAGTAGTGTGCATATGTCTATCCCTATGAAAATATTCTTGGTTATCAAAGTCTCAAAAAGTGTTGTGATAAACATTGATAATATCATTAATAGATTATTATGGGAAATTAACATGGAGATTCATTTTCATTTAACTAATTATAAATGATTTTCAATACCACTTTCTTATGGTGGAATTAACCAAAGGGGTATATAAAATTACATGCATTCCCTTAAGGCAATTCTTTAGTGGGTTGTTTTTACAGGACAGTCTGTGTGGGTTTTATTTTCTAGAAATAAATATATAACATAATTAGATGAATTTTCTAACATGAACTATAATGTTTCATATATCTTGTATTTCCATAATATTATAATTCTCATACATATATTTAATTAAAAGTAGATTATTATAAAGGGATATATTCTCTTTTAGAAATACAATTCGGTTAGTGAACCGCTATTTTTTCCTCAACATTTAATAATATAATTAAGCTTCAATTTGGAAAGGATCCATATAAGGATTATCAATGTGATTCAAATTGTGAATCAAAATGAATATTGTAACAAATTTTAGTTAGTTAATGATATTATATTCTTCCCTACAGAATTTGATAACATTAATACTGAGGAATTTTGTAAAAATAGTCATGTTTAGCAGGGGTAAGATTATGGGAGAAGTCACTTTAGGAAGAACCTATTATACTTAAAAATAGATTTTAATTATATGGTGGGCCTTATAATGATCCTTTATAACTAAGAAAGGGATCTAATGAATAAGAATCATTATTACCTCAAAGTGTGTTTTCTTAACCAACTCAAATTTGGGGTCTACAGATCACATTTTTATTATAGGTACACGAGGTCACTTTGTTGGGATTTTTTTCAGTCAAACTATAGATAAATACATAGAATTTGGTTAATTGTTTCCTTTTGTTGCTTATTGGGTTCATAGTGTGGATTTTCATTACCCATATGGTTTCATTTGTAGTTTGGTTTTTGTGGTTGGATACTGGATTATCTAGAAAGATCATAATAATTTTAGACACCATGTCACTCTCATTAATCCCAATTACCTATGATGAAGTATATTTCCTTTTATTATTGTCCTAACCTCTAGTTTATAGGGTCATTATTCAAAACAAACATTAACTAACCTTTGTATATTTTACTATCTAGTTTTAAAAACCATAGGAAATGTGGAAAGTGGACAGTATATCGTCTAGAAACCCCATAATAGTGGAAATAAGTTTGACATTTGGGGAGCCTGCACCAGTGGGATCATGCATATAGTGAGCTAAATTTTTCTCACACGACTATTACATCATTTTTATTATAAACAACATAATAGTAATACATTCACGGATCAAAAGGTTTATTATCTTTCAATAATTATGATAATAAATCCCTTGAACATAATAAACATTAATCATTATTTACATTTTTCGTCATTAAAATCCTAATATATCTCACATTATCCTTACTAAATGTAATCAGCTGAGGTTATATATCACGGAAATGGGTGAAAAAATCCTAATAAGGGGAGGAGTAAGGGACAAGAATCAACAATACAAGGGCGATCTTAGTAAACATCATCATATAATAAGTATAGGATCATCATCATAATCATGATGGAAACAATTGACAAAATCATGGAACATAGAATATGCATAATAATGAAACATCATAAAATATTTCTCAAATAACACACATAATTGTCGAAAAAGTAACCATAATGTTCACGCAAAACATTTGTGCCTAAATCATAACATCATTATTACCAAAAATGATATTCATCATGTTTATAAAAAATACACATAATATAATGAGGTATATCATACAACCCAATTCATTATTGGGAAATATAATTTTGATCCAACTGATCACATCATAAAAAGGATCATACTCATTCATGCCACATATAACACATAACAATCATATTCATGAAATAACTCAAGGAAATGATTCATTTTATTAAGTAATTCATAAATCATACATTAATGAATAACTTTGGGGTTCCCAATTGAATGAGGGAAAACAATTTTTAGCATAAAACAGCATCATTTTGGAGTGGATAAGAAATAGGTCAAGAGGGGTCAATATGATGATTTGGAATTTAATGATTCTTCGAAAAATATTTTTAAATGGCATTGATGATTTTTTAAGAGTGTTTAAGAATTTACATCCCTAAAAATTGAATGGAAATTATACTGTAATTACATTTTAAGGACATTATAATAAAATCCATAATAAAATTAATTTTAAAGATGGGATAAACCAAAAAAGAAAGAATTGGGTTCAAGACTTCCCTTATATTAAATCCTTCTTTGTTTTGTTTCTTTTCCACCTCCTAAATAGTAAACATAAATTTATTAAAACATTTAACCATTATTTATTATTCTTATTATTTAAAATATATATTAATTACAATAATATGATTATATTTTTTTATTTTTGTGTTAATGATGAAGCATTTTCAAATCATGTTTTCCATAAAAATATCTCATTTTGTCTTGATTTCTCTACTTCTGTTCAATTTTATTTATAACTAAAAAAAATTACAAAACCTTATAATATATTAAATTACATATTTATATATTATATACATATCATACTATCCAGTCATGAAGTTAATGGTGTTCAGAGAGGTAGTAGTGCCCTCATAGGCATATAATAGGCCATTGATGGGACGTTGTTAAAAGTATATCAAGAAGAATATTGACATGTAAATATGTCCTAAATATAGTCATCACAGTTGTCTAACATTGTTAAAATAATTTTAAAATATTCACAAATTAATTTGTATAGTATTTTGTTTTTAATGGGATAGATAAAATGTTTATGAGAATAGGAAAATGCGACGAGATATTGATGAAAACATACTCATTTCTCAGTGTATCTTCTTATCTACAGAAAACAAAAATCTTGAAATATTTGATTTTTTTCTCTAAAACGTTTGGGAAAATATTTTTCTTTGGTAAGTGAGGGATGAAAAGCCATTATTGGGGGCAGAGGGGTTATTTATACGTGATGAGAGGGGTATTTTTAGGATAAAGTGTTGAATAAAATATAATATCTAATGTAAACCTTTGAATAATAACATCTTTTAAATTATGAATTCTATTTTAATTAAAAACATTATTTTAATACTATAAAAAACTATATAATCTTAATTTATTTGTTTAATAAAAATTATTTGTATAAAATTTAAAAACATAATTTTATTGGAATTCATTATACTTTAAACTTTAGGAAATACTTTTTACGTTTTTAAATTAAGTTTATTATTATGAAATGAACCATTTATCATATAAAATTTATCATGATCCAAAATAACCAATTTACAATTTATTATTTCATTATTCCATCATCATTATGTCATAAAACATGTTATATTTGAAAAATTGTATTTTTACTCATCTTATAAAAATTAAATTATTTAAGAAAATTACCAAAAAAACACAATTGGACAATCTCTATTTGTTGATTCTAAAAATGATATTTTTTTTATCATAATAATTTTTTATCATTGGTAATATTAATATTTAATATAAAAATATGTTTTTATGAAATAAATTTAAATATATTTTATTAAAAATTTTCTTATATTTATTTTTATTTTTTAATATTGATATTTATTTTACGAAATTGAAATATTTCTATTTTCTTAAATTACTCATGATAAATATTACTTAATTTATTTTTTATTATCTTGAGGTCAAATTACTTTTCCTACGATTTTGCTACTATTCTCAATTGTTAGGTTATTGTTCCAATGATCACATTACTATTACAACAATCATAATAACTACTATAAATACCTCTTTATCCAATTATACATTATTCACTTCAATTACTCCTAAGGATAATGATTTTTCTTTTGAAAATTTTGATTGGTTTAGTAATAATGTATTTATTTTCTATAGTATTTCTATTTGGGGTGATGATTATAGCAATTTGAAAGGATCCAATTATTCCCAGTCTAATTTTATTATATTCTATTTTTTAATTGTAATGCTTGTAATTTTAATAGGACTAGTTACTGACTAATTTAAAGATCTTCATTAATGAAATAAAGTTTTTTTGGTTCCTCTATCTGGTGCATGTGTATAATACTATATATAATATAATATAACACATATTAATTTAATAAGAAAAATATCACTTATATACTCCAAATCATTAAATTATTCCCCCATTATAAATTTCATCCCTAATATTTCAACTCATATTCTTAGTTGAGAACATATTAGGTTAATTTTGTTTCATCATTTCCTTTGGTTCCCACATTTCCTCTTTATATTTTTGGTTCTACTATAGCACATTGAGAGGGTGATTTGTTTTATTATGTATAAATATATCTCTATGGTCTAATATATTCACATAGTGGTTCTCAAAAGATAGATAATTATCCATTTGTACAATCATTACATTCAGTGTGTGGTGGATTGGGAATGTACTTCAATATGATAGATACATAGTTTACACCTTGAACTTGAGATGTTTTTTTGGTCATGCTAGTTGATATGACACCTCTCCAATGAGATAAATGATATCAAAGGGGATAATATACCTAGTTCTAAGCTCCACATTCATTACAAACCACATAACTCTCTTCCATGCTGATATTTGAAGGAAAACTTTTTCTCCAACATCAAACTCAATGTCCCTTCGATGGTAGTCTGCATAACTCTTCTATAAACTCTGAGAAGATTTTATAATCAATTGAATATATTAGACCGTATTTTTCATCTCTTTCAAAATATCATTTCCAAGTATATTGCATTCAACATCTTCATCCTATCACGTAGGAGTTCAACATTTTTTCACATACATAGATTTATATAGATCCATTTGAGTACTTGAGTAGAAATTTTTGTTGTATGAGAACTCCACTAATGGGATACATTGATCCTATTCTTCCTTAAATTCCATTTATTTGGTTCCTAGTGTATCCTTGAGTTTGTAAATACTTATTTTATATTGGACATTATATTAGAGTGATATTTTGTACTAAAATTAAATTCAGTATTCATATCTTGTTGAATACTTCTCCATAATTAAAAATTGAGCATTAGATCATGATGAATGATGATTGAATTTGGTGCCCCATGCAGCCTCACCACTTCTTTTAAATATATCTTTTTAGGTTTTTTAAGTGTAAAATATTTTGGAATAGCGATGAAGTGAGTAGCCTAGGTGAGTCGATACACAACAACACATGTCACAGTTATTCCTTTGGATTTATTTAGGATACTAGCGATAATGTCCTTCGGGATGTTTTTTCATTTACCTATGTGTGAGGGAAATGGTTTTATCATCCTATTATAATTCTAATGCTCTGCTTTTACTTGCTGATATACCACTCACTTTGAGGTTTACGCAGTGATCTCTTTTTCACGTTCTCCCACCAGAACTACTCTTGAAGATCAGGGTATGTCTTAGTACTTTCTTTTTTTAAGTAAAAATCCATACAGCCTAAATAAACAAAAAGTTACCAAAGTCGAAAAGTGGGAAGAGTACATTTATCATCGTTGAAAATCAAAACCAAATCATAAAAAATAGTAGAGTAGAAGATGTTGGTACCTTCAGTTACTCCTTTATTGGAAAGGAATTCTGCAATTCAATCCGCCTCAAGATACATATGAGTGATGATGTATATCATGGAGGCAAGGTTTTTCAGGCATTTTCTCCATTTATTCGTGTACCTATAGGAAATATGAAGTTTATTCTTCCAAACATCTTGTACAATATTGTTTGAATCACACTCCAACTAGACCTTGTTCCAGTTATTCATCAGAGCAAGATCAACCACATTTATAAGATTATAAATTTCAGCTTCAATTGCATTGGCTTCTCAACAAGGACCAGATTAGCCTCCCAGGAAGTCTCCATTATGATCTCTGAAGGCAAATCCATACCAAATAAGGTAGATTTTTCCTCTCGAAGCGCCATTTTAATTACATTTAATCCAGTAAATAAAGGGGGGATTCCAAAAAAACATTAATTGTGGAAAGGGGTTTGGGAAAATTACCATTAACTTGAAGTTTGTTCAGAATGATAAGATCAGTAACTGAATTGGAGCATCTACCTCTATGTTGGAAGTTTTCATTCTGAACCACCAGGAGGATCTTTTGAATGGCCAGGTTGTGACTAATGATATTCTCTCCATGAAGATCCTTGTTTATTCTGTTCCAAATGATATGAAAAAATTTGTCACAAGAAACAGGGAAAAGAATTTGTACCCGGTCGGAGAACTGAATGGCAAGGATGTCTTGTACCCATTGGGTAATATTCTTGTTTTGAATATGATGCAACTCAAAGAAATTGAAAATATAATTCCACAGTGTAGCAGAGGTATTACATGAGATAAATAGGTGGTTAACATCTTCATTATGCTGTAGGAAAAGGGGGAATTTGGAACAAAGTTATATACCCACCCGTAGGAGGTTCTCTTCAAGGGGTAGTTTACCAAAGTGAAGCCTCCAAAGAAGAGTGAAGTGGGAAGGCATCATCCTTAATTTTGTAAAATAATCCATGAAAGTTCTGTCAACATGGGTGAGATGGTTGTAATAATATTTGGAATTTAAACGACCATCGGTATAAGGTTCCAAAATAAGAATATCATTATCTTCTAGAAAATCATAGTTTTTAACTATTTGAGAAATGTTATTGGGGAGAATATATTATGTTTCCAATTGCTGCTTAATAGAGGGGTTTAGGTCCAGATTGGAATTAGTAGCATCAATTTGATCAATTAGGATACTTTCAGACCAATTTTGATTCAAAAAGTAAAGGGAAGTGAAAGCATTAACAGACCATTTGGAATTATTATTTATATCATGGAAGATTTTTTTTAAGTCCGGACTCAATGGAGGATTATAGATAGGTCATATTTCCATTAACAAGATATTTAAAAAATATATCTCTCTGAAATATTAGGGAATTATCCTATTGATTAATAATATGCCAAATGAATTAGGCAAGAATATACTAGTTGAAAATTTTTAGGTTTTTAATTCTCCTGCATCCTTTTGAGAGGGGTAAACAACAGGTTTTCCTAGAGACAGTGAAAATATTCTTTTCAATCGTGCTTCTACTCCACACAAAGTTTCTCATCATAGTGTTCAAGTTTTTAATAACAACGACAAGACAATATTAGATGATTAAGGAGTATAAAAGTTTAGCAGTGACTACATGTTTTACTAGGGAGATGAAGACCGCCATTGAGAGGGTTTTACCTTTCCAGGAAGAGAGAGTCCTTCTGACTTTGCTGATAGCATAAAAAATGTAGGAGTCTCTTGGATTCCAAGGAAGAGAGGTACACCTAGTTAGTTGAAAGGAAATTTACCAGCATGGATACCCAGTTTATTTATAAGGTCATGTTTTCTAGGGTTAGAAATATTTTTACCAAACAAAATTAAGGATTTATTCCAATTGATTTCTTGACCAGAGACCGACTCATAATGACAACGACAATTCATAAGGTTCTTGATATTATTTTTGTGACCTTGAGTGAAAATGGAGATTTCATCAGCAAAGAGAAGATGAGAGGGAGCCGAGACACCTCTAGAGGCTTTGATAGTAAGAATCTAAACCATAGAGACCATTTGGGTGATCAAACTATGAAGATAGTCCTCAGCAATGGAAAAGATGATGGCTAAGAGGGGATCACCCTGTCTGACACCCATGGAACATTTGAAGTAGCCTTCAGGGGACCCATTAACATGAATGGAGATATGAGCCAAGCTAAGAAGATCTTTAACCCAATGTAAGAACTTGGTGTTGAATCCAAACTCAATAAGAATTCAACTTATGAAGTTCCAATCCATAGTGTCAAAGGTGTTTCTAATGTCATGTTTGAGGTCATTATTACCTCCTCTACCAGTTTTCTACAAAAGGTTTACACACTCATAAGCGATGAGGAGGAAATCTTGAATTTTCCTACCTTTGATATTATCAAACTAATTCCAAAAGATACTATTCTTGGAAATATAATCTAGATGGATAGCCAGGATCTTAGTGATGATCTTATAGATGGTATTGAAAAGAGAAATAGGTCTGAATTGTGAAATTTCACGAGCATTGTCAACCATAGGTATGAAAGTTAAATATTGAGAATTGAAACAATGACTAATAGAACTATCTTTGAAAAAATTCTTAAGCAACTTACAAACATCACTTTGGATCACATTCCATTTAGCTTGAAATAAGTGATTCGTGAAGTTATTTGGACCTGGAGAGCTATCTATATTAAGGCTAAATACAGCATTCTAGATTTCACAATCAGGGGGAGTAGATATCAAATTAAAATTATAATCATTTGTGACTAATCTTGGAATAATTCCTTGTTTGATTTACCCGGTTGCTTCAACAGAATTAAAAAGGTTCATGCAATAAGACATGATTTGATTAGTGAGCATAGGACTTGTATTAAGAATATTGTTGCCATCCTGGAGGCGAGATAGTGGCCTGTTAGTTTTTCTAACCCTCTGCAAGGTATTGAAAAACATAGTGTTGTGGTCACCATCATTAAGACATTGAACCTTAAAGAGATTTATCTTTATATTATCCCTATGATTAATTAGGTTAACCAGATTCGAGGCTAGGTGATTCTCTTTTGTAGGGTCTCAAGTGAAATCATCGTGAGTATTAGATTGCTGCAAAGCATGCAAGGATATTTCCAAAGTGTCAATATGTTGACCTATAAAGGAAAACTTCTGCTTGTTCTAGAGTTTTAAGTCGATTTTTAGGGTTTTTAGTTTGATAATGTAATCTAGAGGGTTATTGTCTTGGTTGTTGGAAGTCCAAGAGTCACTGACTATCTGAGAAGAGTCTTTAATAGAGGACCAAGAATTATTAAATCTAAAGGGGATAGGGATAGAATCCTTTTTATTAATCAAATTAGTCAGGATAGGGTAGTTGTTAGAATTATGTATGGCTAAGGTGACATAGGAAATATGATTACAAAAATTTAGATCTTTTTCATTCCCAAAGGCATGGTCAATTTTTCTAACCCTCATCCCATTAAGATGTCTATGATACCAAGTGTATTTGGATCTAGTCAGATTAAATTCATACAGATTAGAAGATTCAACATAGTAATTGAAATCTCTCATAGAGATGAAACTATGCACATGACCAAGTTTTTCATCTCCATTTAAAATAGAGTTGAAATCACCCATGAGAATCCACAGGTCCTTGATTGAAGTGGATAAGATCTGAATCTAATCCTATAGAGCTCTTTAAGTGATGTAGTAATTATATACATAAACAAAAGAACAAAAAAAACTTACCCCAAATAAGAGAAGCAATAGGTAATGATTTTCTCATCAGTCTTGAAAACCAAAGGCTGGCCGATAATATCGTGGGAAAACACAAAGATTCTATCTCTAGGTCATCCTTTTTTTCCTCCTTGATCATCTCTTGGATATATGGTTGGGAACAAATTGCACGGTATAATGTATTACCTTTAATTGTCATTTCTAGATAAATCCTTTCAATATCCATAAAGATAGGTCCTTTATCAATCAATATGATGGATAGAGTAAGATGTACTTTCTTGCTAAGAGTATCATAGACCTTTCCCCTTTCCTGGATGATATTAAATTGAGTAATCACGGTCCATGATAATCTTTAACCAAATTTATTGAATCACTTTCATCTTTTTCTATGTTAATATATACTTTAGACTCTTTTTATTTGTTTATATGTCACACTTACAACCATAGATGTAGTACTATAAAATCCTCAAAGTGAAGATCCCAACAATTATCTCCAGATCATATGTCTAGTAGTTCTACCCCTGAATCATCAATTGTCATGTGAAATATTCTGTCACATTATTATTCTACATGAGTATAAACCCCAATAATTTATTTTAATAATCATTATATATCACAAAACCTTCACCACTTGATTATAGTGGGAGTATAAGCATAGTGATTATCTTTTTTTTAATATTCTTAAAAGCTTTCCTCACATTCATTTATCTATGTATAATTTACCCCTTTTTATGTTAACTTGGTTAGTGGTCAAGATCATTATGAGGAATTTCATACAAAATTTCATTATTTCCCAACTACAGTAAGAAAAATATAGATATATATCACTAATAGGTCTAGGATATTCCTAAACTACATTTTTATTTGGTGGGTCCATTGAAATTTCCTCATGTGTGATCATGTTCCCCAAGAATGTGACTTTTTATATCCAAAATTCACACTTTTTAAACATATTGTAAATTTTTTCCTCTCTTAGTGTCTCCAACACAATCCATAAATTATATCCACATTCCTCTTTGTTCATAGAGAAAATGAGAATTTCATCAATAAATAATACCAAAAAATTATGAAGGCAGTCTCTAAAGTCCAAATTCATTAGGACTATGATGATTTTCAGGGAATTAGTTTGTCTTAGGAGAATCACTATCAACTCATAGTACCCATACATTATATATAAAATTATCTTCTGAATATATTCCTTCTTTAAATTCATATAATCATATCCAAAATAAATATCTACCTTTGAGAAGTATGAATCTCCTTGTATTTGATCAGACAATTCATCAATCCATGGATGGGGATACATTTTCTTTATGTTGATGTTGTTGAGATCCCAGTAATCGATACATAAAAACATTGATCCAAACTTTTTTTGAAAAAAGAGCAGCGGTCCACCCCAATGAGATGCACTAAATCATATAAACCCTTCATCCAAATTCTCTTGAATATTCTTATTTAACTTCTCTAGTCTTTTTGGGGCCATCCTATAAGGTAATTTGGAGATAGGAGTGGATTCAGGTGTAAACTCCATTGATAAATCTACCTCATGGTCTTGGGGAATTCCAAGTAACTCATCATGAAATAAATCGGTATATTACCTTAAAATGGTAATTTACTTAAGGTTAACACATTAATTTAACTTAAAAATTTATGCAATGTATGTTGCTTAATTGGGTATCAACACCCACTCCATCGAGATATTTTTTAATGTGATTCATAATCTTCCTTGAATTTATATAGGATCATGGGGTGGTTCAGAATATAGAAATATATTTCTTTTTAATGATAGTTGATGTGAGATATAAATAATGAGAGATAATCCATCCTAGTACAGTTTAAAATTCTATAAAGGGAAGGATTATGGTATTCGCTGGAAGAATATTCCTATAGATGTTAACAATAGAAGATCTTGACACTTGGGTTTCATTGATTTCACCATGAGGTATTTTTATGCATATCTATACATCAAGGTATCAGGATTGTTATTCAATGGTTTCTATAAAACATTAAGGATATAAAAGAATGCATAGAACTAGAATCAAATAAAAACATTTCTATTCATGAGTTAATGGGAAGTGTATCTTTTATTACATTATTATCATGTCTTGACTCAATGGTAGTAACATAATATGTTATCCCTTTATCCTTTGGATTGTGTGGTTATTGACACTCATTACCCTTAAAGACCAATGGTTTAGTGCACTGGATTTCATAGTGTCATTCATCACTATTGTTGAAGAATTTTACCATTGGTGGTACATTGGGAAGTGCCTTCATTCTCCCCATCATGCTGGTCATCATATTCATGCCACTTAAATATTTATTAGCTTGGTAAACTTCTCTCCCACACTTGAATAATTTCTATATCCCTTTGATGAAATTTCAATATTAATTTTACCACATTTTTAACATGTGGATGGTTGGATCTTATTTCCTCATTTTTCATTTTATCTTCTATCATGAAACTCCATCTCTTTTATTTTTTACATAACCATGAGACAATTCTAAAAACTCAATATTTACTTCGAGAGAACATAAAACTATTTCTTTCTAACCCCAAAATTATGAGATAGCTAGAGCCTTTCAATGTTATGGTTACAAACCAAAAAATTATATATCTATTTTTCTATAAATGATGGTAATAACACATGAGGCATATCAGTAAATCCTTGTGAATTTTTACTCATTTGTTTCAATAGATTCAACCTCCTTTTTCATAGGATATATTAATTCTCTCTTAATATTTTTTAAGAGGTCGAGTGAAATGCTTGTTAGGATATAACATCTTTAATTTTACCCACTCCATTTCTTATATTTCATCACTCATTTTTGTTTTCTTCATCAATGTCCCACATTCATTAGCCTCTCTAAGTAAATAAAATACATAAAATATGAATTTATCCTTCTCAGAACTATAGAGCACTGAAATCAACTTCTCTTTTGAGTTAGCCTACTATTCCATGACAAGTGGATCAGAAGACCAACTAAATTTCAGTATTTGTTCCTATATAAAAGACTTAATAACAAGATTCACATTTTTTTGTGAACGTCTATATTCCACATGATTCAGGTTATCTTCCATAGCCATAAACATCTTGGTAAGAATCACCATGATTTTTTAAACTCTACATCCCATTTCATTAGGGATGTCATTGGGAAAATAATTTGGTTATCTATCCCATGATTTTCCCCCTAGTTTCTATAGGTTCCCACTATTTCATTAATTGAAAATGTTTGAAATAAATATATTTCAAAAAATAATTAATAAATAATTTATTCTTACGTGAAAAATAATTCTAAATTCATATCATATGGGGTCACTATGTTTACCCTTTTTTCCTCAAACGAGGCTTCAAGGATCTTGTTCCACAATCCTTCTCTTACATTAAGATTAATAATTACCATAGTTTTGTATCCATGATAATGGTTTGTATAGAGTTTGTAACTGACCCAAGAATATCCCTAAGTAATATCAAACAAGGTGTAAATCAAGGCCTCTTTTTATACACTATTTGATGATCATTTTAATTCCAAATTCACCATTTTCAAGGTGATTTCCATTAGGTAAAATTTTTCTAGAGCTGCATCCACTTGTAATATCTAGAAAAGGATTTCATTTCTCAAAAACCACGCACTCTTGAACTTTCCCAAAAAAAATAGGATGTATACCTATACAAAGACAAATCCTTCATTTTTTATTAATGGTTTCTAATAAAAATTCCCAAATTAACTGATCCATTCCTTTGAAACCAACTATAATGACCCAAATATTTCTTATGTTACTATTACAAAATTTTGAAGATAAACAACATAAGATAAATAAATTAAAGGATCTAATGGTTTAATATCTTAGGAAAATTAGGATCATACATCACTTCAACATAATAAAACATAAACATGATTTAAATATATATTCTTATTTTAATATATCTCATGTTCTCCTTTGTAATTGTGATAAACTATGGATATAAATCGACGAAATAGTTCAGATAAAATCCCAATACTGGGAGGAATAATATACATGAATCAATAATACATGGGTGATAATAATCAGTATCATCATATCATAAGTATAATATCAAAATAATAATCACAATGGAAAAATGATAAGTAATGTAATATGAAATATGAATAATAAAGAAACATCATAACATAGTGGTCAAATACCACACATAATTGTGAATAAAGATTACATCCTATACATACATAACATATGTTAAAAAATCATAATATCCTAATTGTTAACACAATTAGCATTACGTTCATAAATAAAACACATGATCTCATAAGATAGATCACTTTACCCCATTTATTGGAGGGCTACATAATTATGTACCCACCGCCCACATCATAAATGTGCCCATAATCTTACATGCTATAGGGAATGTATAAAAATCATAGTGAATAAATAAACCCATGGAAGGGAATGGGTTTTATAAGTTATTTTTAAATAAAACATTCATGAATAAACTTTGGGGTTAAAAAATGAATATTGGAAAAAAATTTGTAAAACATCATCATTTTTGAGTGGACATGAAACAACACATGAGGAGTCAATATGATGTTCTGGAAATTAAATTCTTCTTCAAAAAAGATTTGTAAAAGGGATAATAAACATTTTAAAAGGGTTGAAACATTTAAATATCCCATGAAAAAATTGAAATGATTATGGAATGATATTTTAATGACATTAGAATAACTTCCATACAAAAATAAAGTAAAAGAGAGGATATCCCAAAAATATAGAATTGGGTTTGATGATCCAATTACCTAAAATCCTAACATGTTTCGTTGTATTTCTACCTCCTAAATAATAATAAAAGGATTATTAAAATATTAAATCATAAGTTAATTATATTCATTTTTTTCAATATCTAGAGATTACAAAAATTTCATTACATTTATGGATTTCCATTTTTATAAGAGAACATTTTTGATATCATGCTTTAATTAAAAATGTACTATTTTTTCGATTTCACTATTTTTATTCAAGGTAATTTATAAGTGAAATTAATTACAAAAGACTAGAATAAATTAAATTAAATATTATAAATTATTTATATTTCATACTATCCATCCATGAAGGTGGTGGTGGTCATAGATTTACTAATTCCTTCATAGGAAGTTCACCGACCGTGGATGAAACATTGTCAAAATCAGAGAAAATAGAATCAAGATATATAAATATTTCATAATTATAGTAATTATAGTGGTGTAAAATTTTTAATATAATTTTATAATATTTTGATTTTTAAATGGTTAGATAAGAAGAGGAATAAAATAGGAAAATTTGAAGATAAGTTGATGGAAACTTAACCTTTTCTCGATGTTTCTTCTTTCCTATGACACTTAACTTCTTGAAATAGTGGAGTTACTTTTCTATAGAAAGTACTTAAGTATTATAATGGGCTTGACATATGGTATTTTGGTAATGATATAGATTAGGTAAGTGAGGGAGCAATGGTTTTCCAAGGGGAGGGATATTGGTTATTTATATTTGAGGATATAGTATTTTTAGGAAATATATTTAATAAAATATAATATCTAAAGTAAACCTTTGAATAGTTACAGTTTTTATATTTTCATGTTTATTTAAATTAAATAAATATATTTTTATAATTTAAAACACTTTATAATATTAATTTAATAAATTATTTAAAAGGAATTAGGTAAAATGAAAAAACATATTTTTAATGGAATTCTATAGACTTGAGACTTTGGAAAATGATTTTAATGTTTGGAAAAAAATTATTATTTTTAAATGAACCATTTATCTTACTAAATATATTCTGGGATAAAATAACTAATTTAGTATTTATTAACTCATTATTTCATTATCATTATTTCATAAAACATGTGGTCTCAGAAAAATATAATATAAACTATTAATGTAAAAAATGAAGTATTTATGAAAGTTACCAAAAAAGTCACCTTTGGAAAATTTCAACACGATGATTCTAAAAAGGAAATTAGTTTTTTCAAAATAATTTTCTAACATAGTTAATATTATTTTTAATTATAAAAATTATTATTTTTATGAAATACATTAAAATATTATTTATTAAGAATTTTCTTATATTTTCTTTGAGTTTTTAATCTTGATATTTATTTTATGGAATTATACTATCTATATTTTCATAAATTACTCATTATAAATTTTATTAACATTAAATTTTATTAGTTTGATGTAAAATTACTATTATAACTTTCATGTTACTATTCCCAATGTTCTTGTTACTACTCACAATGTTGGTGGTACTATTCCAATTTTTACATTTTAATTCCAATAGTAATATTACCTCTTATCAATACCTATTAATTTTGTATATTATTGACTACAATTCAATAGAAGGTTCAATATTTCATTTATTAATGTGTGATTGGGGTACTAATATTATATTTCTTTTCAATAGTGTTATTCATGGAGGAAATAATGTCAGTATATAGGATGGATCCCAATTTTTTAATTTTACATTTCTTATTTTTTATTTTTATTTTTACAATTTTAGAGATTGGGATTTTCATGGGTTTTGTAACTGGATAATATAATGATCTTCATTATTGAAATAAAATTTTACTGGTTTCCCTATATGTTTCATGTGTACAATACTATATATAATATAATATAACACATATTAAGTCAAGAAACAAATATCACCTATAAATTTTGGTTCATTACAATTCATATTTGGGGGATCATCTATAACTATTGATCTTTTCTTTTTTTGGGATTTTAGTGGCTTCTATAGAGTCGGTAACCCTCTTATAATATAGGGTCTCGCACTCCTAACTGGAATCACCCTCTAAAAGATAATAAATATCATATTATATATCATGGAAATATATTCCAAGATAATAATCAAAAATCAAGGTTATACCATCATATACACATTTTTCAATTGGTTATACACTTTGAATTATCAGATTTTGGTAGTTTAGCACATAAATATCAAGTATACTTGGCATGATGAAAACATGGAGACTAATTATTTGGCCTCAGAGGGGGGCCTAAAATATCACCTTAAATTTTCATAACACTTGGATCCCTTCCATAAGGTTTTAAAATTTTGGTTTATAATGACTATCTAGGGTTTCAGAATTTCTAGACAACACGGTGTCATTATTTGGAGGTTATCTCTTATTTTTCAATAAAATATTATTTTTTATGGTGATATCAATAGTGGTCATATGAGATTATGGGTGTAGAATTAAGAATATTTTGTTCATTATATTTTGGGTTAAAATGATTCTTCCCATCAATGAGATTTTTTCAATTATGAATTTTGTACATTCCAAGAGTTTTGTTCCATGGTAGGTAGTATCGATCTAATCTATGATTTTCATAATTTTTTAAATTTTATTAACTGGTTGGGGTATACCGATGATTGGAATTGATTTAATTATATAAAATTATCATCCAATGAAAAGATGGGTATTTTTTGGCATAGTTGAATTTTTATATGACAATTGTGGTATTTTATATTATTTGTGAATTGGAAAGGATTTATGAACTTGGAAATGGATATTTTAAATTGTTTTAAAAGAATTTATTTTTGAAAATTGAAAAAAAATATTAATCGATGTATTTGATTGGAAATTGAATTGAGGATTTCAATATAGAATTTTATTCGATGTAAATTGACTTAATTTGAATTAAGATTTTAAAATGTTGTAAAATTATATTCCTAAGATGTTTTTTCATAATGGGTTGGATTTGATATGTGATTTGATCATGTGTTTTGGGTTTTGTTGAATCATGTTTCATTATGTGTTTTAAACATTTTAGTGAGAAATTGTTTTGAAACCATCATGTTTCATAAATGAGGATGGGTGTCTTAGAGAGTGTGTATTAAGGTATAAAATAGGTAGGATAACTGGGTTGAAAAAGAGACACTCAATGTGGTTTCATTCTTATAAATATTAAAAGTAATTCATACCACTGTAAATCAAGTCAGAAAAGTAATGAATAAAACATATACTTTCTTTTGGATATGACCAAGTATGCCTTAACATAGTGATTGTTTTTGAGATAACACGGAGTTTTCATTGTATTTTAGGAAAAATAGGGATTTTTTGTTGGATTCTGGTAAATAGGGATTTCCATAATAATATTATCGTGGTTTGTTATCATATATTTCTAAAACACATTTTTTTTCCAAAATATGGGTTTTTAGGGAGAAAATACATTACAATTGAATTATTTGGAATATTATTTTAATGGAATATTTTTTAAATTTAGGATTCATGGTAAAAAATATTTTTGTTTTAAAAAAAAGGTAAATTATGTATTGTTTTAAATATATTTTTTATTTTTGATGGTTTATTTCAAATGAATATTTAAATTTATAAAACAAGGATGTGCTTTAAAGTCTTTTGAATCTCTAATAAAGTATATACCAACACCCAACATTATTGATTTGGTAAAAATGTATACATTATTTTTCATGATGTGGTTAAAGGGAATACATCATTCTTTATAAATGGTGAATCATAGTTCCATGATATATTTATTGTAGGGGAGATATTGGATATCAATTTGATCATTTTATTTATGATGTCAATATGGGAAAATTTTGGTTCAATTATGTATATTAGTTTTTTTGTGACTTTTTAAAATACATTATTTATGATAATTAAATATTTTTACATGTTTTTTAATTTAAATAAATTTTAAATGATAATTATTTTTTATGGTTTTATTTTTTATAGAATATCATTACCCATTATTTCCATATACCACATTATTTTTTAGTGGCCTATGGTGTAACAAACCCAACACAAATCACCCAAGGTCAATAGTTATTTTACTTCATTGGAACAAGATACAATGGATCACAAATGATGATATCAAAATAGTTTAATAGTCTTGGGAGACAAGATAAATACATGATTTTCACATTTTATTCAAAAACATGAAGTAAAAAAATAAATCCACAATGAAAATATTATTATTTCATATATTAAATCCCATAAATCAATTATAGTTTACATATTACTACCATAGAGAAAGGAAAACATAATAATGGGAGAGATTAAATTCTCTATAATGGAATATGTAAAATTAAAGGTGTCATGGAATAAATGAATTATGAATTATCTAGAAATATAAATAATAATAAAATATAAAATATAACTAATATCATCCCAGGGGAATATATCCAATGTTGAAATAACAATATCAATAATATCAATGATAATAATAACTAATTTCATAATGATATAATTCATAATGTCATACATCATAATATTTCCATCAAGTTCTTCTTCCAATACATGATACATAAATGGGTAAGGTTTATGCAATATACCTATGATAGTTTGTCTCATAAGACCCACTAATTAATCTAGAGGATATAAAAATCCCCCCATATAACATAATATGTACAATTAGTTAATTATATAAAATAAATGAATAATAATTCAATACATAATCATCATAAAAATTCATATTGGAAAAATATAATAAAAAATGTAAATATTTTACACAGTCGATATATAAGACAATGGACATAAACATATAATTATCATGTTTTTAAGTCAAAAATTCAATATCCTAAAGGTTAGGGTCCTTTTAGGTTTATATTTATATATAATTAGTTTATAACTCATATATAAAAAATAATAAAATACAATGTGGACACTTCCTATTAGTATCCATGTTTCCTTAAAATAAAAATCTGTTAAAATAAATAATGAATTATTTTCATGGAAAATCTCTATTAATTTCATCATGAACTATTCAATTATCTTAAAAATCTATAAGTCCTAATAAAACTAATTAAAAATATGAATGATAAAAAAATCTGAGAAAGGGATACAAAAATAAGGAAAATTGTTAGTCGAGTGAACACATAAAAACTCAAATAACATTTACTTTATCTTCAAAATTTTGGGAATATGAAATAAAACATTTTCACATGAAAAAATAAAAATTTTCTATAATAAAATCATTAAAATAAATATTAATCAATTAAAACTCCTTTAGGGGACTTAGAGCATCATATTCATAAAACCCATCCAAACCCCTTTTAAATTGTAATAATCATTCAACTGACATCTAATATAATCACTAACCAATGAGTTAAAGATCTATAATGGGGAACACCCATCATATAAGATATATATGGCTCAATCATGAGCTAAAATGTTGCTCAACCAGTTTTATAAGCTATATTGGGCTCACCCGTCTTTTATGAGCTATAATGGGACTCAACCCTTCGTATAAGATTTATTGGGCTGACCCATGAGTTATAATGGGGTCAACCCTTCTAATAAGTTATATCAAACTCATTATTTTCAAATAATTCTCAAGTACCGTATTAACAATAAAACAATTTCATAATAAAACACTTTGAAAAACTCTTTTTAAGTTCACATGAAAAATATTTCAGATAAAAATACAATTTTCTTTTAAATATCAATTTTTAATACCAAAACACCCTTTCCATTAAAAACCCCATTTTCAATATTAAAAGATAAATATAAAGAGTTTTTACCATTTAATAAAACATAAACTCTTTTAATTGAATCCAGAAACAAAAAAAAATCCACAATGGTATAAAATTCATTCTCTCTATGTTTGTTAAAAAAAGAATATTGATTTTTATATTTTTCAAAATGTTATATATAAAACATGTCAAAATTTTATTTTTAAACTCCTTTAAAAATAAAGTAAAAAGAGGCATAAAATTTAATTTATAAATATTTTATTCTGATATAAAGAAATTAATAAAATAATTTTAAAAAAATTAACTTGGAATAGAAAGAAATGGAAGTTAAACTCTAAAAGAAGATTGTTTTTAAAAGAAAAGTCCCATAACACTTCAGAGACACTTGAATTAAAAAACTCATTAAATAATAACAGTAAAAAAATTTATATATCATAATAAAAGAATAATTCATTATATTACATTTCTAAGGGGTTTTATATACAACTTATAAAATAATAATGGTACATAACATCAAGATATTCCTTAATTAAAGAAGATTGTGATGAAGTCTCATACTTTGAGTTTGTTTCATCATGTGTGTTTCCAATTTCCAAAAATAAAAAACTTATGTTAATTATTTACATATTTGGTAAAAAAATCAACATTACTATAACATTATTTTTTTTTATTAGGCAATATATAATTACAATATCAATTAAGTTTAAGTCGGATGCTTTTACCATATTCGGCTTTTGTGTCCAAATGAATTTGGTAGGCTTACTATGGTAAAATAGTTCATTTTTTAAACATATCTGGAATAATAATATGTTAATAATCATATTTTTTATAAATCATTTATTATTTTAAAACCAATCATGTAAAATGGTTACGAAAAATGAACCAACATTATAATAATGGTGATGATAGGTCGTATATACGCATGACTGACGTTCCCATTTTTCAATGATCATTTAGGAAAGAAGGTTTGTAAAATTTATATTTACATTACTATAATCTTATCATAAATACCATATTATTTAATAATATGTACATATATATATCATTATTGGGATGTGGTTATGGAAAAGGATGAATCACATCCCTTTGAGGAGGTGCTAGTCCACACATCCATGAACAATGTTTTCACTCTTTTAGTGTGTGAAAATGAAAGAATAAATTTATATCTTATAAGTAAAAAAATCATTTATTATTTTAATATCATAAATATTTCATGTATATATTCATCATATATATCCTTATTTCCTACAATGTGATAAATTAGTGAAAAACTCTTCACATCACTTCATGGGGTGGTAGTTTGTCGTACACACAAGTAACCTTATTCTATCCCCTACTGTATAAAATATAAAAAAAAATATATGATATAATGACAAAATAAGTACTATTATGTTAAAAATATCCTAAATATCATATATAAATATTATTCCTATCATTATTCCCCACCATGATATGTGGTAATAAGAAAACGAACAACATCATTTCATGAGGCGGTTGTCCACCATACAAACAAATGATTATTTCATAACTGATTTGATGGAAGTGTGTGTGGATTTTGGACATACCCATAACATAAAAAAAATAATTATATTTAGGATACTGTTATTATAATATAAACATGGTTTGATAATAGTTGAATGGTTTGGATAAAGAAATAAAACAAAAATGAATGTTGATAAATGTTACCTCTTCTTTGGGTAACTCTTTTTGGTCTGCACCAAAGAACATACTTGTTTATATTTATGCCCAAATTATGGATTCTAGGATGATATTATGGATTTTATTAATTTATTTGGGAAGTTTTTGGTTGAGAAAAATTTCTTTGTAGGTGTGAATAGGTGGAGAGAGTGAATGCCTTTTTATAGTGGAGTGACATTATTGTAAATACCTAAAAGCAAATTCTATTAGTAGGTATTCCTTATATGATGTGCCTTAAATAATGAGAAATGTAAGATTGCATAGGGAATATGTTTTATATATTGGAATAATATGGTTTTGAAAAATTTTATAAGAAATTTCACCCATTAATATTAAAGCTTAACCACTATGTAAACTCATTTTTACCATAAGCATTGTAATTAATTTTAATACCATTCACTAATATTTTAGGTAAAAACTATGTTTAAATTAATATAAATTATAAATTATTATGATTTCAAATATTTAAACCATTTATTACAAATTCAATTCATATAAATGGAAAGGTTTTATTTAAAATCAATCTCGCATATGGAGCGAGAAATTAAGTTTTTAAAGTGATAATGTTCTGTAATTTACTATATTTTTATATCTAAATTCAATATAAAAAATATTAAAATGTACTATACTTGATTAATATATATATTATTGAATTATTTTAACTTATAAAACAATTCATAATACCATTTAAAATTATATGTTATTTAGATGAAATGTCAGTTTTCAATTAATATTCCTTAATTTTCACTATTCACAAGAAAATGAAACTTCTCATAAAAATACCAAAAATTCACCATAAGGTAATTTTTACATTATAATTTCAAAAACATAATTTTATTTTTTAAAATATAATTTGTAAAAGTTTCAAAAAAATATTTTTAAAACATGTTCTTCATTAAAAGGCGGCAAAACATCCTTTTAAAAAATACATATTTTATACATAAAATTGGATTTATTATTCTCTTATGCATATCTAATATAATAGATGAATGTAAAAATATTTTATTGAATATTATATATATATATATATATATCATTAATATAATTAAATAATAGTAATTAATTTAACTTATTAGGATAAAATTCATTTTGGAACATACAAATAGTTTTCTTATACAAACATTTTCTTTTATATTTAATTGGATTTTATTTTCATTTTAAATTAATTATTATCCAATGGATTCATCTTATTAACATGTTTCAATCATATTTTATAATTTATTTAAAATAATTCATTCTTATAATTCCAATGACTAGGTGATAATAATCATAATAATATTAATAATGTATTATTGTTCAATAAAACTCGTCCTTACATGTAACACAAGTTATCAAAGAAACTATATGTTATGTGTAATGAAATATAAATATGGTGATATATATATTAAAATATAAACTATTAGTTTCATGTAATATATGATGTTAAATAATTTAAATTAATTTTTTGGAAGATATTTAATAAAACGAGGGATGTTACATCCTACCCCCCTTAAAAAATTGGACCTCAAAAATTATTCTGTGTTATCAAAGGATTAAAATTTTAGAATTAATTTATTAAAACCTGTATCATGCAAATGAAATAAATAAAAGATCCCTTAAAATGGATTGTGGGAAACAAAACAGTCACCTAAAGATATGCATAATTAAGATTCCACATAGGGAGAAAATTAGTTGGAAATTAAAAGATGGATTTGGTAGGGAAAACTAATTCCCATATACTAATAGAGAGTGATAGATAATGTGGTCAAGAGCAATTCAATGAAAAATACACAATTGAATAGGTATGGTAAAGGTTATGTTTATCATTATAAAATATGATAATAGGAAAAAAAACTATTTCAATATACATTTCCTAAAATAAATAAATAATTTTACAACTAAAGAATATAAGGAAATATACTTAATTGATATGTTTATATTTCATAAGAATAATTTCTACCATTATTTGGGATTATATCAATTTACAATACATTCCTTAAACCAAGAATATAAAAAAAATAATATTTTATTCATGAAGAACTAAAATTCAATTTTAACAGATCATAAGATACATAAAAGAGTGAAAAGTTTTTCTATATATATCTTACCATTTTCCAAAATAAATATGGTTGGAAGAAATAATGTAATATAAGAAATCAATAACTAAACCTAAAAATTATTACCATTTGTTTATCATTAATATTTATTTTTTTCAAAACATTGAACTAAAAACAATTTCATTAATGATATTATTAATCTGGAAGTTTATCAATACCTTTAATCTTATGTCTATAAAATGTAAAATAATTATTATTAAAATAATTTTTCCACTGAAATATATAGTTAAAATATCTATGAAAACTCAATAAATATCTCACAATGTACCAGCATTACATAGAACATAAAAAGTGGTGTTCCTAGGTCATTGATCTTATAATCAACCCTCGAAAAATACCAAGCTATATGAGGTTTTAACCACTTCACCAGATAGACCAACATCAGCTGTAGAAGTTGAAAATGATTTTCCACCCCTTTTTTCATCTCATCTTGTTAAATTCCACCCTATGTAAATTTATTTTGGAACTCATTCTCATAATTTACCAACTCGTTAAGGATAAATAATCTTACTATTGATTGGAAATAAATTATCTCATTCTTGGATTGTGCAATACTCATTTCAATTTGGTCATGAACCTTGTGATAACACATAACATACTCGTAACACATTCCAGATACTGAAATACATTACCAAAAATGTATTTTACCAAATTTGGAACACATTTTTTGATTATCATTAGAATAATTAGTTGATTTCTTCTCCAATTAATGACATCATGAACATTTCATACACTTTCCATCTCGTGGCACATAAATGTCATTATACTCCAGCTCAAATTACTCAAAACAATAAAAAACTATCTCATAACTTTTAAATCATCATGTGGCTAAATATTTTGTAAGCTTGGTTTTATCCCCATGTAAAATCTATTATTTTTACAATCATTATGATGAATAATGTTAAGAACATACCTAGAAAATATTGTGAATTGTTTTCATTTGAAACCACAAAATCATAATATTTTCTCCTTATTTCTAGGAATTTTTTCTCTATCCTAATCCAAACAAACATAGGAAAATATTTCTCAATAAAAATATCCATAAATGTGTTACATTCTAAAGAATCAAGATTTTTTTTCTCTCTGTTATTCTTAAATAAAGACCACTATAAATCAACTCCGCCTTCAAATTGATATATGGAAATAGTTTCCATTTTATTTTCCCAACTTCTTGGGAATTCAAATATATTATATAGGTCAATGATTTATCCTTTAACTACCAACGGATCAGATAATCCATTTTAATAAGGGGGATGATTCATCATTAAATTGTCTACTACTGTGATGCTCATTCGTGGTAGATCAAGTTCCTCTCTTACATGTATACCATCACCATTTATTAATTATTTCAAATGTTCCACCATTGCAACAAACAATTCTATTCTTATTCAAATCATATATGTATGCTAATTTGGAAGGATATTCTCCTCTTGGTTCCTTCCAACAATAACTTTGTTTTATCCTCTATGGAAAACCATTCTGAATAGAAATATTCTAGTCCTAAAAACATGGTAATATTAAAATTATATATCTTTTCAACTTAACCAAAAAATAAAATATTCTAATGGAATTATATTAACACAATTATGACCTCTAAAGTTGTCTAAACCATTCTTTGATACCAAAAATATGGACCTAGACTTAAACGTTACATAATATTTTTTTAAGTCAAGAATTTATTCTCTTTCATTTTATTATCTTTAAAGGCTTAGTGTTTTAGATAATTAGGTCATAACTTATATATAACAAGGCATAAAATAAAAACTAGACACTTCTAATTATTATATATTTTTCCTATAATATAAAACTTTTAAAATAAATAATTTTTTATTTTCAATGAAAATATACATTTCATCCAACATGTAATCGTTCATTCCCTTACCCATTCTTAATTCCAAATAAAATAAATTAAAAATATGGGATGACCACAAAATCTCAGTAAGGGATACAAAAATAAGTAAAATCGTCAATCTAGTAAACACATGAAATCTTATATAACATTAACATTTATCTTCATTGATTTTTAGAATATGAAATAAAAAATTTAAAATGAGAAATAAATATACATTTTTCTCAATGAAAATCATTAAAACCAAAAAAATGTAATAAAAACTCCTTTTGGTGACCTAGATCATGATATCATAAAACCCATTCAAAACCCTTTTTAATTGGAATAACCATACGGATAACATATAATATAATTGTTACCCAATGAATTTAAGATCTATAAGGGGTATCACCCTTTTTATAATCTATATTTTCCTCTCCTATGACCTATAATGGGGTTCACCCATTCATATAAGCCATATCGGTCTCACCCATATTTCATGAGCTATAATAGGGCTCAGCCATTCTTATAAGCTATATCGGTCTCACCTCTAAGCTATAATGGGGCTCAACCCTTTGTATAATCTATATTAGAATCACATTTTTTATATAATTATAAAGTACAATATCATAAATAAAACACTTTCATCATAAAATCCTTTGAAAAACTCTTCTTAAATTAATATGAAAAACACTTTCAGATAAAAATACCTTTTTATTTTAAGATTACATTTTCTTTATCAAAATACACTTTTCTTTAAAAAAATATTGTCAATACCAAAATAAAAATAATAATTATGGATTTAAAATCATGGAAAAATTAAATATTTTTATTTAATTAAAAAATAATAAAATTTCCAAGGAGTTGGCGAAGTCATTGTCACAATGTACGTTAAGAAGAAAATATTTTTTTCATCATTTTTCAAAACGTTCCGTAAAAATGTGAAAAATGATTCCTTTTAAAATCCTCTGAAAATAAAGTTAAAATAGAAATAAAATATAATTTATGAATATTTTATGTCTGTGTAAAAACATTAATAAAACCATATTAAATATATAGACATGGAATATAAATATTTGGAAGGAGAACTTTAAAAGATCATTCATTTTAAAAGAAAAGTACCTTATCACTTTGGAAACACTTGAATAATAAAAATCATTAAAGAGGAACATTAAAAAATCTAATATAATGATAATAGATAAATTCATGATATATTAGGTCAAATGGGATATATATACACTTTATAAAATAACAAAGGTCCATAACATCAAGATATTCCCCCAATGAAAGGAGATTGGGATGATGTCCCTTACCTTGACTCTAATTCATCATGCTGTTATTTATTTTCCTAAATAATAAATTATGTTAATTATTTACATCACTGATAACATTTTTCAAGTTTATTATTAATTTTTTCACATTTTTATAAGTTATATTCAATTACATAATCAATTGAGTTTAAGTTGGATGTTTTGAACATATTTGGGTTATGTGTCAAAATGAATTTCAAAGGATTAATATGGAAAAATAAGTAATTATTTAAACATATAGAGAATAATAATAAGGAAATAATAATTACATTTATTCATCAATTATTCTTTTAAAACTAATCATGTAATATGGTTATTAAAAATTAATCAATATTTCAATCACTGAGACGGTAGGTCGTACATGTGCATGAGTAACCTTCCCATTTTTCAATGATCCTTATAGAAATAAGGTATGTAAATTTATATTTAAAGGATGATAATTATATCATAAATATAATATTATTTAATTATATATATTTATATATATCATAGTTTTTATGTGAATATGAAAAAAATAAGAATCACATCGCTTTGAGGTGGCGGTAGTCCATAGGTCCATAAAATACATTATCACTTTTTCAGTGTGTGAAAAGTTAAGAAAAAAATTGTATATTATATGTACATAAATATAATTATGTCATTAATATAATAAATATTTCATTTATAACATATATATTCATTATATTTACACTTATTACCTTCTATGTAATATGTTAGTGAAAAAGATTCAAATCACTTCGTGAGGTAGTAGTCTATCGTACACATGTGTGATGAAATAATATCTTATATGGTATTAAATTTACAATGGATTTATGTTATATAATGACTTATAAGGTGTTATTATTTTATAAATATCATAAATATCATATATAAATAGTATTTTTATCATTATACCTAACTATGAGAGGTGGTAATGGAAAACTGAAAGACATTGTTTTGCGAGGTAGTAGTTTTTTGTACAAAAAAATTATGAATTCATAACCAATTTGATGGAAGTTTTTATGGGTTTAGGTTGTAAACTAAATATAAAAATACCTCAGTATATTTAATATACATATTTTATTATATAAATATTTTATAATAATAATTTAAGGTCCATATAATGAAATAAAACAAAAATGAACATTGATGTATATTACCTCTTCTTCAGGTAACCTTTTTTTTATTTTCACCAAAGAACTTCCTTGGATGGATTTATGACCAAATTAAGTATTATAGGATTTTATAATGTAATTTAGGATTATTTTTAAATGTTATGGTTAATCACAATTACTTGGGAGGAGTGAATAAGTTGAGAGAGTGAATTCCCTATAATAGTGGAGCAGAAGTGGTATTCTTGTAAATACCAAAAAGGGAACCCTATTGGGAGGCAACCATTGAATAATTTTTCAAAAATAGTGAACCATTTTAGATTGAGGAGGTCATAAAATCTAAATATTCCTATAAAATTGGTTTCTTACAGGTTTCTAGGTAATATTTCCCCTTAATATTAAAGTTTAACCAATTAGTAAACTTGTTTTACTATAATAACTGTAATTATTTTAAATTACTTTCACTAATATTTTTGTCAAAAAATAAGTTTATCTTACTAGAAATTATAAATTATTCTCCTTCATTATATGGAATCCATTTTAAAAAATTCAATTTACAAAATTGGTAAATTTTAATTTAAAATCAATCTTTTAGATAGAATGAGAAATCGGGTTTTCAAATTGGAAATGTTCAAAATATTACTATGTTTTTATAAAAAAATTCTATATAAAAAATAAAATTTCATAAATTAGATAAATATATTTATAATTGAACTCTTTTTATTTTAAACACCATAAAAAATATAATTTATCATTATAATTTATTTAGATGAAAAGTTTGTTTTCAATTAAAATTCAGTATTTTTCATTATTCATCAAAAAATGAAACTTCTCAAAAAATACTAAGAATTAATCCAAATATAATTTTGACATTATTATTTAAAAATAAAGTATTATTTTTTTAAATAGGACTTATAATTTTTTCAAATTTTAATTTTAAAATAAGTTCCCCATTAAAAGGCAGAAAAAATACCTTTTATAAAAATACATCTTTCATGAGTAAAATTGGATTTGTTTTTATCTTATGAATATAAAATCTATTTTGAATAATTTAAAAATATTTGATTGAATATAATATATATATATATATTAAATACCATTCAATAATAGTAATTAATTTAATTTTAATGATAATGTTCCTTCAGGAACATAAAAATACTTTTTTAAAAAAACATTTCCTTTATATTAAAGTGGTTTTTATTTTAACTTATAATTAATCGATAACTAATAAATTCATATTATAAACATGTGTAAACTGTATTTTCATAATTTTCTTAATCTTATTCATTCCTTCCACTCCAATGTCAAGGTGATAACTAAAATAATAATTTAATAGTATATTGTTATATAGTAAGACTTGTCCTTGTGTGTAACATAATTTTTCAAAGAAACATGATGTTAAATACAATGAATGATAAAAATTGAATTTTTTATAGTGAAAGATAAATTTTTCATTACGTGTAACAAAGGATTTCAAATAATTTAAATTAATCATAAATAATATATTTCATAAAATATAGGGATGTTTCATGACATATATAACAGCATAATCATAGTTAATCTAGAGAAATAAGCTATATGGTATCATATAAGTATATCCTAAGTAAATAATAATAATCATAAAGGAGTTTTTTCATAGATGAAAAAGCTATGATATGAAATTCTATCTTATCTTTGAAAATATAAAAAATATATACCTTTCTTTTGAAAAAATATTAAAAAATATTCTAGAATATTGAGAAAATGATTTTGTTTTAAAATAAATATGGAAAATGTAAACTATTATTAAATTCAAATAATAGTTATGATGTTGGGAAAACTAGTCATTCATTAAACATTAAAATAATGATTTCTTTCAAAATTTTGGAATTTAAAAATACTACATTATGTAAATGATAAGAAAATTACATTCAAAACTATTTAAAAAGTCAAATTTAGTTTAAAATGATTTTCAAAAATAATTTGAATATATTAAAAACATTCTTGAAGAAATTACGTTGAATATGGATATGAAGGTAAATTATTCTTAATGGAAATGTAGAGATAAGATCGATTTTATTTAAGAACAATTATCAGTCATTTTAAGTACCTAAGATATTAAAATGAAATTAAATCATTTAAAATCGATTTATAAGTAATGTATAATAAAATATATTATTTTTAAAATATAAACATCTTATAAATTACTATAAAATAAATTTAAACAAAATATTTTTAAATAAAAATGGTATTGTATAATAAATCCTTACCTCGAACTTCTTCTTTCCTTAACGCATTATACCCACATGAATAATCAATTAAAATTTATTAAATAATTTTCTAGGAAAATTTTTAACATAAATTTTATTATTTATGGTTCTATTATATACGTTTATCATCTATTCATTTAATAGATCTTGTTTCGTTGACAGCTTAAGCATGTTCGATCAATTTATCCAAAAATTACATCATAATATTTACCATAGTTAAAGGAGTTGTGACATAGATCCATTGTATCCTTAATTATAATAATTTAATTAATATATCTTCTGTTCATTATATAAAATTTTATAATCATCCATTCATTGGGATAATAGAAAAAATAACCTTATTTAATGAAGGTGCTACTCCACATGTATGCACAACCCATGTTATAATTTTCCAATCAATTAAAGGGTAAGAAGATATGTGATATATTATATTTATATAATAATAATTATGGTATAAATACCATTTATATTATTTATTTCCATATTTATAACAATCCAATTAACAAGATGATTAAAAATGAATTGCATCGCTATGTGGAGAGAGTAGGTCGTGCGTACGAAAGAGAAACATTTAAATTTTCTATTCGATGAAAAGGGGATGGAAAATAGATGTAGAATTAACATAAAAAATATAATTTTGGTCTATATAATAATTTAATTATGTTAATATGGTTATTTTTAATTTTTATGAGTTTTAAGGAGAAATCAACTTGAAAAAAATCAATATAAGAATATATACCTCCTCTTTTGGTAGCTGCCTTTAGATGGAACCATTGTCCTTTTAAGGTGGTATTTTGGTGATTCTAGGACCACTAGTAAATGATAAAGGATATTGGTAATTTTTTTATTTAGGTCATATTTTATCTAATTGCCTATGTTTGTGTGTATAAGAGAGGATAAGGGGTTCTAATTTATTAGTGAGGTGGCTGGAAATATGTAAATACTTGAGACATTATTATATAATATATTTCTTACTCACATAAAGTTCATTAATATTATCATATATTTTAAGGTGATAAAGTTAATATCAAAATCCTTCTAAAGAATTATTTTTAATAGAAAAATTGGTTATATTGTGGCTTTATCCCTTTATTTTTAATCCATTAAACTCATTTCATCCATAACTGATGTGATTAATATTTACCAGATTTGTTGTTAATTATGAAAAAAATAAACTTGAACTTACTACCTAAAATTAAATATAATGATTCCAAATTTTAAATCCATTGAACAAGATTCAATTTCTAAAATTGGGAAAAATTACTTCTATAATAATTCATTATAAAACAATGAAAAACAATTTCTAGAAAAATTCTTTTTTATAAATAGAAATTATTTTATTCAAATATCATGTATAATGTTGATGAAAATGAAATTAATTGAATTAGGTATGATAAAATAAAATTTTTTAAACATTAAAATTATTAAAAACCCAATGTATCCATTAAAACACATAATTAAATAAATAGAATCAAAATAGTTATTTTATTAGAATAAAAACAATACATAGATTTAACAAATGTATAACATAGATTTATAAGTTTAAAAAAATAATTTCAAATACATTATATTACGTATTTTATAATAATTTTTATATTTTATCAATTTTTAAAAATCATTAATATTATTATTAAATTATGAAGAAGTCATAAAACATACAGTGTTTTCAAAATCAGTATTTTTCATTATTCACCCAAAAATAATCATTTTCAGAAAAATCTCATAATCTCACCTTAACCTAATTTTTATGTAATATTATAAAAAACGAGATTTATTATTTGAATTTAAATTTCTAAACAATATATGAAATTAATTATAATTATTCTCAAATAATAAACCTAAAATCCATTTTTATGAAGAATGTATTTTTATGGAACAAAACGAATTTATTTATATACATTTCCTAGTAACAACAATTAGATTAATATAAAAATTATTTTTTATTGAATAGTTATTTATATTAATGAAATCCTTTTTCATATATTTCATAATTTAGTTGTTCATATTCATACACACCAACCTAATGGGTTGGTTATAAGATTCATATTTAAATAATATCATTTCTTCATTCATCTAAGTTAGGGGTTGTGGGTGTTGAACACTATCAAATGGAGTATTCATTTTATGGAAACTAAAATCCTATAGTGTTATAATCTCCCCTAATTATCTAAATTTTATCCTAGTCATTTTATATCATTTAAAGGATATCATGAAATTTTAATATATTTTATCATGAATTTAATTTTTTATTAAGACTAATGAAATTATAATTTCATAAATAAAAAATATGTGTCCCTTTAAATGATTTTCACTTGTGAATGTGTCTCGAGAAGAGTACCTTAATAATTAATTGACACATTACAATTATAACATGATATATCTATCTTCCATTTCGTGGGTTTGAGTAATTATAATAAAATATAATTACATAATTAATGTAAACAGTCTAACTGATTTGTTTTCTTTTTATTTATTATTTTATTTAGTTTCAACTTCTGATTCTAATAATGAATTACTAAGTGTAATTTTTTATTCCTTAATAATTAAATTCAACCTTTAATGGATCATAAGATAAATAAAATAATGATAAGTTATTTCACCCATCTAATAAATGATTATAATAATTTAAAATAATACTATTTATGAATAAACCATATTATAAGGAAGTAATAAACTATTTCAAAAAACATCAATAATATAGTCCATAAAAATGCTACTATAATTTAATATTTAAATTATAATAGTACTAGTTTATCATATTTTATTTTATACTTTATTTACTAATTCCTAAATCCTCAAAAAACAAATTAAGCCCCAAAAATAATGATTATTTCAAAGCTAATAAAATGTATAAAAACCATGTGTGTAATGAGGGAACAGTTTTTCATCTTAATAGAAATTGATCAATATATTATAATTATAACCATATTCCCACTATGTGTTATAAATGAAAATTATTTCCTTAGAGTGTCATGGGATGATTCGATCTACATGAAGAATATAAAAGAGAGTATAGATATATAATTGAATAAAACATGAGTTTATAATCAGTATACATGATTTCACATCTCATGGTATTTCAACCTCATCTATATTAATTGAATAATCTTGTAAATTCTCCCTTCTCTTTATAATGAACCTTCCCATAAAATCCTTGGCTAGAAGATAATCGGGCCACTATAACCCTAATCTCACCTCCATAAGCCAAGGGATAGCAACAAGCACTGAGGAATTATAACTATTATTTGATGAATTTTCTTTAAGTGCGTGTATACACACAATAAACCATTTTCATGCAGAAGTTCAGAGAAATAATAATAAAAGATAGTAAAATATATAATAAAAATCATTCATGTAATAAATTCTAGTGATTACACAAGAGTGAGATAGTGTAATAAAAAATAAAAATCGGAAGAACATATACCCACCCAAAACTGATGTCCCAGCCTGGAAATAACTGGAATAGAAAATAGCTGAGAGAGCCAATCTACTAATCTCTAATCCCCAACCACCATATATGGTCAAAGACACCTGAGTATCTCTATGACTTAAAAATTATACCTCTTACATATCCATAATCTTCATAAGAAAATCCATGTTTTGTAAAATCCTATATAGGGGTGATTATAAACAAACCCAACAGTAAACCATGAAAACATAATATAGAGAAATAGAAGATATAGTAGAATTAGTAATCTCAACCCAAAGAAAGAGGTAAAAAACCCAATCCATAGATATATGCTCATATAAGGAACCTAGATGAGAGAGGAATGAGATCTCCATATCACAGGTCATCCCAGGATGATGAGTCTACATATAGCTCAAAGGGTCCATCATCAATGCCTAGCATATCATGTGTCTACCTGAATATGTCATGATGAGGGATCCCACCACCCCACTAATCCACATCATGAGGGAGAACAATATAAAAAATATAGAGAACCCATGACATGGTGCAGAAAGTATGATACCACTCAATAGATATAACTCATGCCCATATAGGTGAGTACCATCTCTATATCTAGAATAACGACTATGGAAGACATGCTCCTATATAGGGGAGTACCATATCTATGGATAGAGGGACCACACCCTAGTGTGAGAGGGTAGTATTTCCTCTACCTATATTAATAATAAGGAGGACCCGTATCCTAGCATGATACGGTATTATCATCTCTAGAAATAGAGGACTCATGCTTACATATGGGATAACCTCCTCTAACTATATAACAAATATGGAGGACCCACTCCCTGGTATGATAGGGGAGTATCGTGTCCAATAATAGAGGACATATGACCATGTAAGGGAGTACATCCTCGAACTATATAATGATTATTGAGGACTTGCACTATGTTACGACAAGGGAGTACCATCACCAAAACTATAAGAATCGCGCATATGTAGGGAAGTACCACCCTTAATTGGATTATCTCTGATGATCATTCTTGATCACTAACATCATCAAGCATCTCTAGAGGAATAATCCTGCTAAGGAAATCATATATCATATCTCATTGTCCATGATGAAGGCTACCATCAATTTTTATATAAAAAACACTCGAGATAGGCGACTCGTGGGCCAAAATCTGATTCAAAACAAAGGAAATATGACAGGTGTAAGTTTTAAAGGGAAGTAAATAGTGTGTATTGGGGTCCACACTATATGTGACCACACCTAATCTCCTAGTCATGTATCCTACAATCATGTAGAGGATTCCATTTCATTGTATATGGTGTGTACGGGGGCCACAAAGTGTTTCTTAGTGACCCAGGGCACGTATGTGTTCTCTAGGGTGTGATCGTGTCTACTAAGCAATGTCTATGTGTTTGGCTACGTACCTGGTCATGTCGGCGTACTAGAAAAATAATGTGTACTTAGATATTTTTGTGTGTCAGGTCGTGTATCTAGCCATGCTCTGATACCATCATATGCATGTGTACGTGTCCATTCCTATGTAATAGGACATGCTTTTATACCTATTTTTGTTCATGTGTATGGTCGTTTCTATGCATGTGTACTCCCGTAGAACAAGTCAGGCCACCAACACTGAGTCACGGAGTGTGTGGGGGTTCCCACAGACTATCTAACACTTTTCTCCACAAATAAACACTAGCTTCTACATCCAGGGTACTACATGTCAGTGTCTATCCCAATACATGTTGTATAGTTTGGATTTTTTCCAAAAGATATGTTCTTTCACATGACTTTAAGATCTGGTTTCTCCACTAAAAATTGCACATTTTGACTGCACGAAGTTGATGCTATTCACATTCGGCCATTGATTCGAAACCTTTGGTGCCTGTAAATCATATAAATTAGATCCCCATGAATCCTTCACCCCACCAAACATGTTTTCTATAGTTTTAACACCCAAAACGGTGTTAATCACCTTCATCCATTTATTATGGTCGTTCATTGGCTGAAAATCAGAGTCTAGTGATTCCCTAAAAGATAGAAAATCCTCTGTCACTTATAGTGCCTTGTGTCACTTCCTTTCACTACTCTGGATATGATATCCTCAATGTAATACCCTCAATCCATACTAATATATCTGTCAATCACGGATCAGGTCATTCTTCACAAATCCACTCTAAATACGGGGGTCTTATCATGCCTAGTCCAACTCGTAAATGTTGAATCCTGGACCCATAGCCCAATAGTGAACAATGTTAAGAAGCGGTTAGATAAAGGCATAATAAAAAAGATGTATCAATCATTGGAAAATCATTCTTGGACAATAATCATACATCAGGGGTATTTGGGGAGAGAAACTTGGAATACTCAAGAATGAATCTAATAAACTATTTAATTCGACAAATAGGCACATGTAAAGGATCAATTAATTGTAGATCAAAGAAAAGTAGATAAAAACATGCTCAAAATTTCAATAAAGTGAGAAGACCATGATTTAGGAGCCCTATCTAAACAATATATGGATCAATAGTGAAAAATGTGTTTCCCAATAACGATGAAGATCTAATGTGTTCATTTTCCATTGATCCACCTTGATCTGATCACAACTCTTTTCCAAATATCGATTCTCCAATGAAGGATGATTAAACCTCCTCTCAAAAATCCCATGGTTATGAAAATAACTGTAGAGGTTGTATATAAAAGGATATTTAAATTTGGAAATAGTTTTTTGGGTATTAAACGAATTATTTAAACTAATTAATTATTTAATCCACTTAACATATCTTCTAACGTCTTCCTCATCCAAAACGCTGGTGCTGACCAACTTTATGTACCACCTAGTGTAAACCTCAATCTTCGTATTTAACTATGGTCTCATATTTTCAATTTGTGACAAGTTTAAGATATATTACATTATTTATGAAAAATAATGTGCATGTGATATAAATATATTTAATATTTCTATTAAAATAATTTTATGATAACCGGGACTCAAAATCTCATGTCATCTCAACGCCTGACTCCAAAAATATTCCTCAAAATATTTTAATGTCTTAAAAGTATGAAATATATTCCCTACATTATTCCATTATTCTAAGATTTCCATCCCAAAAAATCAAAAACATAACAAAAAGTTCAATATTTTTAGCCCGCATCGGGATCTCTCACTCCCAGGATCTCTCCTACATATACACATGATTCCATAACACAAACCAAATGAATAGTCTATCCTCACATGATCCTATACTAATGATCCTAAATCATCATTGGGTACTCCATGAACGTGTCTCCATACTTAATGTTGAACTCACCCCGATCAATAATGTGAGTTGTATCATGCAGGTATCTCCTCCCCTATGACACATTGAAGACATCATACACCCACTCAAAATACGGTGGTAAGGTGAGGTGGTAAGAAAACTTCCCAACCCTTTGTAGGATCTTGAACAAACCAATAAACCTTGGGGATATCATACCACCTTGGAATAATATCCTCAATCATCATCATTGGGAGACTCTTAGGAAAACTTTGTATCCCTGCTCAAACTCCATGGGATTATGGCATCAATGAGCATAAGATTTCTATCATATATAGGTCATCCTCATCCAATCATGAATCAACTATACCTTATTTATCATCTCATGCACCATCATGTATCCCAACAATTGATTCCTCACTGATCTCATTCTAGTATAAGGGTAACATGTAAGGTCTATGTATCACCTCAAGATTTTGTGAAATTCCTTTTTTTAAATAGATTTTATCTTTTTCATAATTTTTTGTAACGTGAAACACATATTTTACCCTGAATTACAAGTAACAATGAGTTTTTATTGCATTACATATGAGACTAATTATTTCTTATGTTATAAACAATACTGAGATTAAATTTCATTACATGAATCACCGATTTTAAACGAATCATTCCATACAATTACAATATTATAATATAATATGATATTTATCACATAGCCATTGGAATGGAGGGTATGAATAGGATTAACTAAATTATAAAAATATGGTTTATGAATTTATTTATAGCAAATTGTTTTTATACCAATATTTATAAATTAAACTAAAATCTATTTCAAAATAAAGGAATCGTTTTCTAAAAAACATTTTTTATGCAATAAAATATGTTATACGTCAAAAAAATAAGAAGAATAATTTTTTAATTATTTTAATTAAATTTATATACTATATATATATATTAAACAAATTATTTAACATTCATATTATGTTTTGTCAAGAAAATAGATAATAATAAATCCTATTTTAATCTTAAAACCTGTATTTTTCTCAAAATATGTTTTCCATCCTTTTTCTGGTGCACTTATTTTGAAACTAAATTATTAAGGTTTTATAATATTAATTTGAAAAAAAATTATTTTTGAATATATAATATAAAGAATAATATTGGGGTGAATTTTTATCAATTTTATGAAAAGTTCCATTTTTTAATAAATAGTGAAAAAGAATAAATTTTAATTGAAAACTATCATTTCACTTAATTTATTTACAAATACAAATTATGTTTTAAATTTGTTTTAAAATATAAAATGATAAATTATACATATATTTATCCAATTTAATTCAATTAAATTAAATTCATGTTGAAATTGGATATAAAAACTTTTTCAACGTTAGATCGTTTTAGTTTTAAAAACCCTCCTTCTCATCTAGTCTACAAGATTAATATTAAATAAATTATTTACACTTCTATGAATGAAATTTTGAAAAACGTATTTCATATTTGGATTCATCATAATTCATATTATCTAATAATTTCATCTTAATTTTTGACCAAAACAAATAGTGAAAGCAGAAAAAATTAATTTCCACGGTTATGGTAAAAATTGGTTTTCTTGGGGTTAAACTAAAAAAATAATGTTAAAACTAACCTATAAAATTGTCTAAAGACTATTGGATGCACATATTTATACCACTAAACCTATAAAATTATATAATGGTTCATTTTTTACCATTTTTACATATGAAAAATGTGGGATAACTCAACACTTTTAAAAAATACCATATGTGCGCTCTCCCCCACTTATAAAGGTCACCCCTTATCATATCTTCCTAACACATTAAAAAAAATATTAGTTAGAAAAATACCAACCTGAATCACTTCCAAAATTCCCTAACCTCACCCTGTAATTTTTATTTTCGGCATAAATCCAATCTATGAATGGTTTAGTGCAATCCTATGGAGAATACCTGAAGAAGATGTAATGTTCTTCAATGAGTATATTTATTTAATTTCTTTCTCCGTCTTCTTCAATTATTATTATACCATGATTATATAAAAAAATAATTATATAACATAAAATAATATGATTTTATGTTAATTTCATGACCTACAACCATATCCACTTCCATAAAATGGGTTATAAAATCATCATTCGTGTGTATAGCACACTACCACCTCGTGAACCGATGTTGTTTATTTCTCCATTACCACCTCTAAGGGTGGGAAAAATGATGTTTTTATTGTTTATATATGATATATATGATATATAAAAAGTAATTGGTATTCTAGATTTATTATATCATTCATACCTTCATACTCTCCATTTTGTGGGAATATGATAATTTTAATCATGTATAGGGTGGACTACCGCATCACGAAGCAATGTGATTCATTCATGTTATAAATGGAATGTATTAAGGATAAGATTAATGAAATTTTTTGATATATTTTATATAAATATTAATATATAAAGATATTATATTATTTACATTTATTTATTTCAATCCAACAAGAAAATGGAAATAGCAATCATGCATATGTACATCCTACCGTCTCCATGAACGGCGAATTTCATTTCCTATCACTAAATTTTATGGATTACTATAGATAAATATATAGTGAAAATATATGATATTTATAGCATAGTTTTCATTCTATGGTTAGTGGAACTAAAATCAAAGTTGGAGGGCCAAAAATATAACAAATCAAAAAATATAGTAAAAACAAAGCGGTTATTACCCGAAATGTAACTTTAACCTAGGATTTTTAATAAACTTGTAATAAAAGGTCATAATAAGATCATATATTTTGTGAAATTTATATATATATATATATTAATTTAATATATTTATAATAAAAAATATTTATTATATAGGATGTTTGAACATGGATGACAGAAGTCAAGACTTAATGTATGGGATTTCTATCTCACTTTTACTTTATATGAGACAAATGTGACATTCACCACATGTTTCTTTATTAAATGTATATATTTTCCATGAAGTTATTTTATGATGATGCTACATAAAATTATTTATATTTACATATATATGTGAGTATCTTTCTTTCATGTGGGTTACAGTTCAAAAGTTACCAAATCGGTATCGTAGTTTTGCCTCAATTATCCTTCTAGGGAACCAATGTAATGTTATGAACCTCTATTATATTATAATGTTTTTATACGACCCCTTTGACATGTAATATATTGAATTTATCTATACAAAGTATATTTTAATTTTAATTTTAATTTTATATTATTCCTTCATGTGACTTATGATTTAATGTTACCAAATTGGTAAAGATGTCATTTTATAATCTCATCATTTGTCAGGATTGTTTATGATTATTTTTTATATGATAAAATTTTAAGAACCACATATAAATAATTATAATGAATTTTATTATATTATGTTTATTCTTAAAATTTTCAATTAAGAGTAATATTTTTTCACTAATTGGTACTTATGATAATTTAAAAAAAAAATTGAAAATCCGACTTTATTTCTATCTTCGGTCTGAAATATGTTTTATTACAAGAACCATGTTTTAAAAAAGAAATAATTAATTGATTATGATCTTTGAAAATACATTTTTACCCATGTTTCAATTTTTTAATATGATTTAAATGGAATCATCATGTTTTTTTTAAAAATAATGCTTGTTTATTTTTACGGAAAATGTGAAAGAAAAATTATTTTGAATATGAACAACATGAAAAGTGCTTCCCACTATCATAACCACATAATTATTTCAAGATTCAATACCAAGTATTCAATTATTTTTTTAATGAAAAATTTTTCTTCATAATTTGGAAATTTTTTAGATTTTAAATAAATTATTTCAAATGTAAATGATTTTGAAGATGTTTTACGTTTTTAAAAAACCATTTCAAAGTGGAGTGGATGTTTTCATAAAGAAACATTTTAAATTATTTTTAAATAATCCTTTATATGATATCAAGGATATTTTCAGAGAAAAATGGTTTAAAAATGTTTTATTATATGAAAAAAAAATTGAAGTGGAAAGGATGTTTTAGTCAAGAAATTTTTTAAATGATTGGTCAAAATCATTTTATGACTATAATTTCATATTGTGATGTTACATATGTTGTAATGGGGATATGATCCAATAATACCATTAATTTTATTTAACTAAATGATTCATGTTGTGATGGAGTGATTTTCATTAAACTTGTTTATCTTCCATGGGTTATACCATCAAATGATTCTTATTTAAATTTCATCTCCTTCCACCGGTTATGCTATGGTGATTTTGAAACCTACTTCATTCCATGGTATATGATATGTTGAAATGTTAATGAAACAATTTTCATTTCTTATGTTTTTATATGATGAAAAAATTATGGTATTTTGAAACACATATGTAAGATTTTCATTTTGTGATAGTGGTTATGTTATAACCAAGGATGGATGTTATGTTATAACCAAAGATAGGTGGGTCCTCTATCTCCCTCCAATTCATTGGATAAATATTTATATCTCATGTGATGTATAGGGATAGAATGGTAGTGGAACTGGTTCAGTAATATTGGGATGGAATAAAGAGTGAAGTAGGTTCCGTAAGATATGGTTGGAATAGGGAATGAACCCAATTCAGTAAGTCAGGTATGTAATAGGGAGTGAACCTAGTTCACTAAGGGAATTTGTCCACTATGATGATCTTGGTAGTGAACCTTGATTAATATGATGGTTTGGGGAGTGAACCCATTCCACTATGGGGAATGGTATTCCACTATGTATTTTGATGTGTCCCGCCTAAGAGGTGTAGCTAGCCATTGAGTTCCCTTATAAGTTTTAGAAATGATCCTTGACTAAAAAGGAAATTATTTTCTATTATAATGTGTATACCAAAATATTATGTCTTACATAATGTTATGCTCTCTTGGCTCATGTTCCTTAATTTCCTTATGATTTGTGTCTTTTGAACTTGCAATATTTATTTCATGAATCATTATTATGATCTATGATATATAGGGTTTGGTTATCAAATTTTATTATAATATCTTCATGCCCTTATTTCAGGTTATGCTTATGTATCTTTGTTGTTTACCCTAACTAAAAATCTAAGCTCACCTTTCTTATGTTTCCTTCACCCAAGTTATGAATAAAGGGTTTTATGTAGGGTTTACCTTCAAATAGTACTTAATGGGAATACAATTTTTTGATACATAGAAGATCATTCACTATATTAGATTATTGTGTTCCAATTTAAAAATTCATAAAATTATTATAGTTTTTAGGTGTGTGATTGAGTAATGTGATGAATATTCATAAAAAATGATGTAATATCCATGTATGAGAAGTCTTGGTCATTATAGTTGGTATTGGTGGAAATGTTTATTTTATCTTTGAAAACTACGATGGGATAACATTAGTGAGATCCCTATGGATATTTTAAATGATATGTCTAGTGATTTATCTAAATATAAGTTAAAATATGTGTCAAAGTATTGGAAAATTTCCTAGAAACTTACTAAAGGATAGAGAGAGTGGAATCCAACAAATTATATCTATGTTTAGAAATAAAAGTGAATTTTTCTCTAGAATATATGTACCTAGGGGTAATTACCAAGAAAACATAATATTTAGCTATACTCAATCGGGAACTAGTGCATAGCAATAGGCCTTGTTACACACCTGGTTTAACACTCTCATTTGATATGATTTATAAATTCACAATGTATTTATAAAACATCAAGAAATATTTAAATAGATGATGAATATGAAAGACGTTTCATAAACCTAAGGAATCATAGATTAAAAATAAGGTTTCTTGATTTAGACCATCTTGAAGATTTTTAAGACTGTGATTTTCCATTATGATTATCATTAATCACACTATGCTTTCTTGTCTTAGTAAATGGAGGGAACCATAAGGAACTAGTATTATATTTAATATAATGGAAAATTTACTGATTATAATCCAAATGGGATGTTTAATGTAGTGTAGGAAATTGTGATTATGCCTAATCAGTTTTTAGGGAACTTGATTAACAAAATGTACTTTAACACACTCACATACTCACCAAAGAAGATAAAGAAATAGTTTATTGGGATTATAAGTGAAGTTAACCATGAAGGAAAGAAGATTTATTTTTGTTTTATGTTTAGAATGTGGAAATAATCACCCATGTAAATTTCTTATAGGAACATGATGGTGTATTGACACTGGAGAAGAAGGACGCAAAGCGATTAACTGCAAAGGGAAAATGAAATGCTCACTTAATGCAATGGATGGGAATATTGTTATCCATAAGATATCATTCACTGTTTAATCCTTTAAATGTGGGAATTAAGGGTACTATTAAAATTAATTTTCTAATGGGAATTATTTTGAATAAAATCAACAAGGTTTTATGAATAATGTTTATATTTCTGATAATGAAGACAATATAGATGACATGTGAAAGGAAAGTGGTATTATGGAATAAGATGACTAATCCTAGATATTGGTTTGAGAAGGAAGTGGGATGAATAATGTATTTATTTATCAGAATGAAAATATTGTATTATCTGAATCCTAAAACATATAATTATTGTTCAGTATATGTTTTTATTTAAGGATTTCAATAATTATTTTGAATGATGCTGATGGACTAGAAAAGTGATTTAAAGTCAAGGTGTTATTTTAATGATAACCATTAATATCTTCCAGATGTTAAGATAATGATATATAGATAAATAGATGTTGAATATGAATAATTTAATTGGATAGTATTAATTAAATTGTAATTGATTAATTATTAGTTTAAAAAGTGATTTAAACTATCATTTATGGAGTTTATAACATATCTGAATTTAATGAATATAACTAATCATATTTGTTTTACGTAATTAATGAGGAAGCATTTATCTTTTCAATAAAGTTTTATAGTCATTCATGTTTCAATAGAATACATGATGAAGGTATTCATGTGTTTCGTATGTGATAATTAATAGATTACTTATGAAATATGGGGGGTTAAATTTAAGTTGATTATGAAAAATTTATTAACCTTATTTATAAATTTTGAATGTTGGAAGGGTTACAAGGTTAACTATTTATGGAGTGGTTTAATTTAAACATATAATGAAATTTTAGAAATTAATTTATAATTTCACCATATTAAGATTTATGAATATTTGATACTAAGTGCTAACCATTTGTTGGTGATAACTAAAGATATATGGAATGACTTATCATTCTATCTATGGATATTATGACCACATAGTGGTTTTGGAATAACAAATTCACCTTCATTTCATAGAGTATCGTATGAACTATAAATTTATCAAGTCACAACCAATGGGTGAGATTGTGATTTTGAAAATGGAATGAAATAAAGTAAGTTTATCTTCTCCTGAAAATTCTTCAAAATTATGAAAACGATCTTGAAATAAAGTGGTGTATTGTTATCACCATTTTTATTATATCAATGACATTTTTCATGCCTCTTTGATCTATGGTTATATGGTCACTAACTATATATTGATCAGCCTCTTTCCTGTGATCAATGATCTTTATCAATCTCAATAATTATTTATTCTTTTCTACCATGCCAAATCATCATTTCCCAACTATGATCACCTATACAGAAACTTAGTTATGGGTTACTTTAGGTAACCTTTATGTTACCAATTATCCCTTTTAAGGGAAGTTTTATTATTCATTTGCACAATGTGGGTTTCAATGAAGGAATATTAAAATTTTATAAATGTGATGATAGAGATGACTTTTGAGGAAAAATATAATTTTAAGGGGGTTAGAATGTAACAACCCAAGATTTTTTTTAAATCATTTTTTGAATAGATTTCATATTTTCAAAATTTTGTGTGACTAGAAACACTAATTCTGTCTAATGATACAATTAACACTATTTTTAGCATAGGTTACATGAAATATGATGTTTGGAATTTGTTACACAAAATATAGAGTATATTTTGTGCTCCAGACAACATTTAGTTTAAACAAAACATATCCTAAAGTTAAAATATTATTAATTAATATGATAATTGTCACCTAGCCATTGGAATGATGGGTATGAATAGGATTAACTAAATTATGAAAATATTTTTTACATATATTTATATATATATAACGAATTATTTGAAAACAATTAATTAGAAATGAAAATAAATTCTATTTGAAAATAAGGAAATCTTTTTCTAAAAAACTATTTTTTTAATGTAAAAAAATTTCTACCTCAATAAAATAAAAATATATATTTGATGAATGATTTTAAAGAAATTTATATTATATATATATTCAATAAAATATTTAACAATCAACTTATTTTTTTCTATAAAATAGATATTAATAAATCCAATTTTCTACTTAAATTAATATTTTTCTAAAATTAAATTTTTCCAACTTTTTCTGGCACAATTATTTTAAGAATGAATTTTTAAAGATTTTGAAAAACAATTGATAAAATAAACTAAATTTTTGAATTCATAATTTAAAAATATATCTAAGGGTGAATATTTGGGATTTTTTTTTGAAAACATTGATTTATTGATGGATAATAAAAAATACTGAATTTTAATTGAATGTTTTCTTTTTAAATCAATTATTTAAAATGATAAATTATGTTTTAAATTAGTTTTAAAGTATAATTATATCAATTATAAAACTATTAATACAATTTATTTTATTAAAATCAATTTCAAATTCAAATTGGATTAAAAAACTTTAGACACTTTTGATAATTTTCTCTTTAAAATCCACTTTCTCATCAAATTTATATGACTAATATTAAATTAATTTTCGTTACTTATGTCAATGGAATTTAAAAAATATATATTACATATTTTTAGTCAGAATAATTTATATCGTATAACAAAGTCAATAAAATTTTTTACCAAAATTAATAGTGAATATAGTAAAAATTAATTATCGTAGTTAAGATAAGAATGAGTTTACTCGGGGTCAAACTAAAAATATAAGGGTAAAAATATCATATACACTTGTCTAAAAACAATTTTAAGAACATATTTTTAGCAGGAAACCTATAAGGTTATATAATGGTCTATTTTGGACCCTTGTGACATGACAAACATAGGATCACTAAATTAATTTCAAAAATAACTATTATGTCATATCCCCCACTTATAAAATGCCACCCCCTTCTCCTCTCTTACCCACACCTTCAAGTTTATTTGGTTCAATCAATACCATCCAAAATCACTTCCAAACTTCCCTAAACTCATCATAGAATCCATATTTTTAGTAGAAATCTATCTTATGAAGTATTTAGTGTAAACCTAAGGATAATAGACGAAGAAGAGGTAATGTTCATCAACAAACATATTTATTTTATTTATTTTTCACCTTATTAAATATTATTATACCAATATTATATAATAACTTCATTATATTCCATGTAATTATTTTTTATGATATGGGTATGACCTAAAACTATCTCTACGTCCATAAAATGGTTTATAAAATCATTGCTTGTGTGACCGGAGGAATACCGTCTCGTGATCAGATAACGTTTATTTATCTATTAACACCTCTCAAGGATAGTAATAATTAAAGATTTATTGTTTATATATATGATATATATGATGTTAATGATGTTATTATTATTATATAATTATTATATCACACATACCTTCAGACACTCCAATTTTTAAGAATATGATAACATCTCTTATGTTTACGACAGACATTCGCCTTGTAAAGCAATGTGATTCATTCACATATTACATGTAATTTATTAAGGATGGGTTTAATTAAAATATGTGATATATTTTACAAATAAATATTCTTTAGTGACAATATATTATTTACTTTTCATTCTTTTCATCCAACAAGAAAATGAAAACAGTATTAATGAGTACATAAGACCTACCATCTCCCTAAAGAGTGTATAAAATTTACTATCACTAAATTATAGGGATTACTCTAAAAACATATATAATATAAATATATGAAATTTATATCATGATTTTTATTTTGGGAATGATTGGACCTAAATAAACGTAAGAGGACCAAAAATATAACAAATCAAAAACATATATGAATAAAAAAGTGGTTATTACCCAAAACATAACTTTAACATTGTATTTTTAATAAAAAAGTAATAAAATGTCATTAGATAATAATATATTGTATAAAATATATAATTATGTTTCTGTGATATATGTATAACAAACAATATATATTAAAAAGTGGGTTTGAATGTGGACGATGGAAGTTAAGACTTAAGGTATGGGATTTATATCTTACTTGTATTTTCTGTGAGACAAATGTGATATTCACCACATGTTTAATTATGTAGTGTGTATAATTCCCATTAATTTATTTTATTTTTATTATACTCAAAATTATTTATATTTACATATCAATGTGAGTATCTCTTTTTCATGGGGTATATAGTTACCAAATAGGTAAGTAAGTTTTCTCTCAATTTTCTTTCTTTGAGACTTATGTTATGTTATGAACTTGTATTCTATTAAGATTTTATAATTAGAAATATTTAAATATAATATCATGAATTTATTTATCCTCGTGATATTTTAATTTTTATTTTATTTTATTCCTTCACAAGGTTTATGATTCAAAGTTTCTGAAGTGGTAAATATTTCATGTTATAATATCATCGTTTATCCGAATAGTTTGTGATTATATTTCCGATGATAAAATAATATGATACATATATCAATAATTCTCATTAATTTTATTCTACTCTAGTTATTCATGACATTTTCAAGTAATATTACCATTTTTACACTCTTTGGTACTTATGATAATTAAAAAAAATAAGAAAATATTACTTTATTTCTCTCTTCATTCGGATAGTTGTTTGCTACCAAAACCATGATTTCCAAATATATTTTCAAGAATTTTTCATTAATCCCTTATGAATTTTTTTTAAAATATTTTCACCCTTTTTCGAATTTTTAGAAAAAAAAATGAATCTTCAAGTCATTTTCATAAAAAAAATCCCATTTCGATTATAATAAAAATGTAAAAAAGAATATCTTTTAATGTGAACATCATGAAAAATATTTCTTGTTGACATGAATTCTTATTGATTTCAAGACTCCCTAAAATTTTTACAAATTTATTTCAAAAGAAAATTTTCCGCTGATATTTGGGAAATTTTATAAATTTTAAATAAATGATTTGAAAAGGAGATGATTTTGAAAATATTTTATATTTTCAAAAATGATTTTAAATGGGGAAAGAATGTTTTCCTAAATAAATTTTTTAAATTATTTTTAAATAATAGCATATAATATTATAAGTTTATTTTCAATGAAAAATATTTTTAAAATATTTTTTTTCTAAGAAAATATTTTTCAAAGATGAAATGATATTTTCTTCAAAAAATGTTTTAAGTGATCGATCAAAATCATTTTCAATCTAATATTCCATCTATTGATGTTTCGTATTCCCTACTGGGGATATGATCCAATGACTCCATTATTATTCTTTCTCTGAATAGTTAAGATTTATGATCGAATGATGTCTATGAAAACCATTTCTCTTCTATGGGTTATACTTTGAAAAGATTCTTATGAAACATGCTTCTCTTTCCATAGGTTATTCTACGATGATTATGAAACCTTTTTATTTCCATAGGTTATGTTTCACAACCCTCCTTCTTCAAGATGAAGAAAGGGAGATAATGATCCCTATTTCCTGCCTCCAGTAGGCCCTGGGGTGGCGACCAACACCATGGGTATAGAATCTCAAAAAATGGGAGGCATTAATGTTTTTATAGGAAAAAATATTTAGAGATAAGATGGTCCACCACAAAACAACTCCAATAACTATATATAATAACAAATATAAAATCCATCTCACATACATGTTCAAAGTAAAACAGTTACACATAAAATAAAAACTCCTAATTAAGTACCAAAATCAAATCTAAGCAGTGACATGGAAATTGTCTCAATGCTCAAGCTAGTAAGGTTCGGAAGAGTCTGTAAAATCCTCTTGAAAACTTAAAAATAGTTTTATATACGTAGGGTGAGAATACAAGTATAATTAGTATGAAAAACCAAAGTCTCTCATGCACAAGTGGAAAAGGAATATTGTTTCCCCTATGAGAATGAAGCAGAACCCAACAGCACCTAACAAGGAATACTACCCATTCCCATATCACCAAGGCACGTTCACCAAAAAAAGTCATGTAAAGTAATATAGAGTGAACATTGATAATAGGGTACCCAGAATCACTTTCCCACTAATTAGAATCTATCACACCCTAATGGAAAACGTAATGGTGCTCCCACCTCTTCCAAAAGTACCACATCACGACCCCCCCCCCCCCACACACACACACACCTGGGCCTCATAGCTAGTCCCATAACCTAGGAAAACAAAGATCATCACATCCCACCTTCAGACACCTAGTAATCATAACGACATCCTACCTGCACACACCAAGCCCATATAACCACATCACATTCTTTCCATAGACACCTAGGCCACATACCTTGTCACATCCAAAAAATACCTTGGAATTACAACACATCTCATCCAGAAGACACTTGCGAAAACACAACACATATCATCTCAAAGACACATGGGAAAACACAACTTTCCTCTACACACTTGGGCCCCACAAACCACAACTTTCCTGAAGAATATTGGGTTATCATCACCTGAAAGAGGGAATAGGGAAGAGCAGGTGGCCGGTCATCCATCCTCCAACTACGATGTTTGAAAAAGACACCCTTCCCTATGACTATGGGGGTGTTCAGCACGTAGTGCTCAACTAGGGTGGGGTACATATATTAATTAGAAGGAAAATGCATTTATATATATATGATAGAAAACACTCAATCCCAACCAATGGTTTTCAAACAATAACCAACTCAAAAATACCAAATTTTCTGATACCTCTAAATGAAAAACCAGAAAACTAGTCACAAATTCAGATCATACCCCCATCCAATTCATTTAACCAATTTTCAATCTTTATTAAAAAATTCAGTTACTCATTCCAACTCTACCTGGGAAACTACCAAGTACATCACATAATAAGACACACAAATAAAGGCATACATGGAGAAACTCTATATGAAATACTCATAAAAACCATCACCATACTTCATCAAAATGATCCCTACCAATACATCCATGAAAATCCACATCTATCAACACATTAAAAAAATCTTCTCGTAGCACTACTGCACAACACTTCTCATCCACCCCAAAAAAAAATCTCTCAACCCGAGGTCCAAAACACCACCTAAACCACCCCACAACCAAGCTTGCAACTACAACACCACACAACCATACAAGGCACACTTTCCAGATTTAATAAGAAATCCATTATTTAATTCCACTTGTTAATTCATGTGTTATCACAAAACAAGTTTGATCCTAGGGAATCCATTTATTTAACCAAATATACTTGGTCAATCAACTTTATATATACCATCATTCAATAGAAGACCAACAATAATCATTCAAGATCCGTCACAGGTACACAAAAAAATATCACCAACATCCATGATTTTAAGTATTCATATAGCCCATACAATTCACAATATCAACAGATAAAAAAGTATAACATATATCACTTTTCCTAGCCCCACGTATTGATATTTAAACAAATTAAATTATATTTAATAATTTGGTGTTATGTCATCTTCACAGAGGATACAATCATACTCCCACCACACATGGTACACAATTAAGAGATGCCAAGGGATACCTAAATCAAATAACAGATGATCATCACCTCCTTACTAAGACAAGACAGGGGCATGCAAGATGTGGGAAGAATCCTCTAGGGAAATGTGATCCAAAGGCCACAACACAAACATACGACTCCTCTGGGAAGATAGGTTTTAGGATTTATTCTAACAAGAGTAATGGGAAGCACACAAGGAAAAAAATATATAGACTTAAAAAGTCCGGTTCCAAAATAAATAGGAGAAATAGTTTTTAAAATGCATTATAGTTAGATCTTTACCAAGACCATGTGGATTGGGATTCAAGGGGAAGCATCAGGTTTTTAAAAGATAGGAATAATTTGAAACGTCTCAAAAAACCATTAAATATGTTTTTAAACTCATTTTACATAAAAGGAAACATAAAGGGGTGAAACTATAGGAAATTGAAAAAACGGTTCATGACTCACCATTGGATGATGTACTGTTGGAAAATTCATCAATGGATGACTTAACATCTTGAGCTACCAATGCGAGTCATTATTCGGAGAGATACTAGTTCAAGTCACCATTCGGCGAGCAACTAGTGTGAGTCACCCTTGTGAGATATCATTCACTGAACTACCATTTCGTAAGTTGCTGTTCAAAAACTCACCATCACGACTCACTGTTGGGAAATTCATCGTCGTGACACACTATTGGATGACTCTCCATTATGACTCACCATTAGGTGAGTCACCATTGTGACTCACCAGTGCTGACTCACTAGTCCTAACCCACCACTTTTTCTCACTATTAGGACCTACCATTGGTGAAAATGGAAATGTTTTCTGGGAATAAGTCACCTTGACCTCCCAGAACACCTAAAATGCCATATTTTTACTTTATAATGGACTGGGGAGGTCCAGGACATTATATCATATACCTCTCAAACTATTCTCACACTTGAGAATTCCAACCCAATCCTAGAAGAAATAGGGGTCTGAACAACCACCCATTGAGATACCTCTCATGGATTCCACTACAATTGAAACTCTACTAACAACCAAACACACCAAGGTTCAATTATAAACCACCCAATGTTATTCGAAAGTAGGAGAAAAACCTCGACATCTAAGAACACCTCCTATGAAATCTATTCACCCAACCGTCCAGAAGACACACCACAAAATGACAACAACCATTCTAACCCAAATACACACATCATGGAATTACTTCATCCTTTTCAAGATACTATCCTCAATGGGAATCACTGGCTCTCCCACATAGGTTTAATCGCATCATAGTTAATGTGTCTCAATTAGGAATCGGGTCATCCTAGTTTCACATGTCAGGACTTCATCACACATTTCACTACAAACATCAAAATGCAAGGAAAAAATCTCATGATATAAAAAAAGGTTCAAAAATAACAATACAAGGTGAAACATAGAAAAAAAAAACTTAAAACAACTCCAGGTACAGGGCACGCATCTGCATTTCTCACTTACAAGTACTCTCCTCTAGGCCACCACATACGCGTAGCTCCCCATATATAAATCACTTCCAAATGAACTAAGTACTATGTCGTGTCTAGGATCAAACTGAAAGTGATCCCAAGCTCCTTGATCCATCTCTCCATCTCTAAGTTTGAAAAAATACCCTCATGCTTTCCCAATGTCTTTCGTTGTAAGTCACATAACATTATCTACCACTAGTTGTCCTCCTCCACTGGATCCACCCTCTTTTGATCATCCAGATCATCCTACTAATCCTTAACTACTCAATCCACACGTGGACAGTGACTGGTTTACATTTCTAAAAAGGTAGATAAGGAATTCCAAAGCCTGAGTAGTAGGTAATTTCATTAAATATTTATTTTAACTCATTATTTATTTAAAAATTACCAAAACCACCAATTAAAATAGGAACACAATTAATTATGATTCATGTACCTTTTCTAGGTTCTCTACCCTATAAACAATGTAGCCTCACTTGGTTGTTCAGTAGGATATGATTCCTTACATCAGATTGTGGGGGGCCTAAAATCTCATTTCCTAGCTAGTCCTCCCTTGCCTATGCCATGCACTAAGATCACTTGACACTATTTCCCTACCAACCAATGAAAACCTTACTATTCCTACCTTCAAACATCATTCTATATCTCAACTGTAAACTCTGATACCATTCTATCATGACCCACCTTCTTCAAGATGAAGCAAGAAATATAATGACCCACGATTCCCACCTCTAGTAGGACCTGGAGTGGCGACCAACACCAAGGGTATAGAGTTTCACATAGTAGGAGGCATTTCCCTTTTTATAGGAAACAATATTGGGAGATAAGATAGTCCATCTCGAAACAACTCCAAGCACTATATATAATAAAGAATCCAAAATCCATCCTACATGTGTGTTCAAAGTAAAACTATTATAAGTACAATAAAAACAACAAAGTAAGTACCAAAAACCAAGATAAGTAGATACCTGGAAACTGTCCCAATGTACGAACTAGTACGTTCCATCACAATCCACAAAATCCTCCTAGGAACTTGAAAATAGTTTATATATGTAGGGTGAGAATATAGGTATACTCTGTAGTAAAAACCATAGTCTCTCATGTATAAGTGTAAGAATAATACTAATGCCCTTGTGAGAAATTAGAAGAACCCAACAGCACCTAGAAAGGAAAACAAACCATACCCACCTCACCAATACATGCTTACCAAATAAAGTAATCCATGTAAAGTAATATAGTAATCACATCGATGATAGTGTACCCCACACCACATTCCCACTAATTAGCCACTCTCACAGCCTAACAGAAAATTTCCTCGTGCTCCCACCTATTCCAAAATTACCACGTTACAACCCACCCTCACACACTTGGGCCTCACTACTAGTCTTGTCACCTGGGAAAAAAACCTCATCACATGCAACCCGCACACACATGGGCCTCAACACCACATCCTACACTCAGACACCTAGTCTACACAACCACATCACATCCTGGCCGAAGACACCTTGGCCACATACCACATCACATCCCAAAAATAGTTATAAATTATAACACATCTTATCCCAAAGAAACCTATAAAAACACAACACATCTCATCCTAAAGATAGCTAGGAATACACAACTCACTTTCACACACCTAGTCCCCACAAACCACAACCTTCCCAAATAATTTTGGGTTACCATCACCAAGAAGATATAGAAGTGAAGAGAAGGTGGCGAAGCATCCATCCTCCCACCGGGATGTTCGGGAAAGACACCTTCCCCCCTGACGATGGGGTTGTTCAGCACATAGTTCTCAACTAGGGTGGGGTGTGTGTAGAAATCACAAGGAAAATACATCTATATATATTTGATACCAAACACTCAAGCCCATCCTATGGGTTTTCAACCAACTACGAACTCACTAATACCACCTTTGTTGTCACCTCAAAATTCACAACCACACAACAAGTCACAAACTCAAATCATACCCTCATGAAATTAATTTAACCAATTCTTATTCTTTATTAAAAAAAATCATTTATTCATTCCATCTCTACTAGGGAAACTAACAAGTACAACACACAACATGCCACACAGAAAACGACTTACATAGAGGAACTCCTGATGAACTACCCATACCAACCATCACCATCCTTCCTCCAAGTGATCTCTACTAATCCATCCATGAAAAACCACATCTAGAAACACATTAAACCATAATTAGATTGTAGCCATGCGGAAAAACACTTCTCATACACCCCACAAACAAACAAACAATCTCTCAACCTGAGATTACATTACACCTCCCTAACCACCCCATAGTCGTGCTCCCAATCGCAGCACTACACAGTCATACAAGGAAAAATATCCAAATTTTGAAATATTTGGTGTCCTAGAACCAACTGGTTTTACATTGATTACATGGATGTTTAATTAATTATTACATATTTTTCATTGTTCTGCATGACTGTGATGTAATAATGTCCTAGAGTATTTGTTTCATTGATAAGGTCATGGTAGTTCCCTACTATGATGAGAACCTTGAATTTCTATAACAATATTCTTAAATATAGTTATGTGGTTGGATGACATGCTATGATGGGACACATATCATTTAGACTGTCTGGTGCGAGTACTCATAAGAAGATGGGACTTCCTCTCATTAATTTCACACTTGGTAATATCCAATAAAGGAGATTATGAGAAAAGACCTGAGAGTAGGAATTCAACATGTTTTGGTGTCATCGAATATTTCTATCTGTGAGCGTGTGTAATGATCCTTATACTTTATGATTATCATTAATACGTGTCATGACTTACGCACTTTGATTTACTGATGAAAACGGTCACATAGACAGTTGACAGGAAGTAGGGTACATTAGGTGCGTCACAAGTGGCATGTTATTAATGGATAAGTCAAATATTTGTCCCTTCCATTTATGGAAGGTGATATCTCGGCCCATTGATTGAAATTGAACCATCGTGTGAAATTCCATGGCCATGGTGTAATGAAATGTTTATTTTAGGTAGTCAAAGAATGACATATAAAACATAAAAGTTGATGAAACAATCATGAAACCTGCTTGATGAGATATTGCAACAAAGGGATTAGATTACAAAGTGAGAATTCGTATGTGGATGTCATTGATTCAAATTTATGTTCTTTCTCTTGGGTGTCTTGACTCGTTGCTAGATAGTACTCTTGGACTTTAACCAAACCCGCCTAATGCCAACGATATAGAATCCTAGAGGGTCACACACTAAGTGTTTTTTGTGGTCTCGGTTAAATTCTATTTGAATTTAATTGTTGAAATAAATGTTATTCTAAAGATCGTGGAATAATTTTATTCAACTTACTATGATCGCATAAATTAAATAAAATATATTTAATTATTTTATTGAACATTTAATAAATATTTATTTTCTAGTTTGTAAATAAAATATTTATTTAAGATAATAAATTATTTAATTATTCGGTTGTTCAATAAATTGAAGTGGAGTTCAAGCGGGCCAAGGTCGGTTTGGTAGTAAAATATTTATTTTCAAGACAGTAAATAATTACTTAACTAGTTGGCACAAATTAAACTAATGATGCTATTATTTTATGACGTGGAATTTTATTTATAATTCTGTTTTGGGAAAGTTGGCGCACCATAAATAATGACACGGTATTATTATTAAATGCATGGGTTTTCTCTATTTTCATTAATGTATTTAATTGTTCCTATGCAATTAAATATTATAACAGAAATTACATGTATATAAATAGGCAAGTATGCCTATTGTTCCAAACACCACACACTAGTACAAAAACCATTTTTTACGTCGGTTTTTTTTGCTTTTTAACGTCGGTTTTTAGGCGACGTTATTACGAGCGACATTAAAAATATGAATTTTTACGTCGGTTATTTAATAACCGACGTAAAAAATGGGGTAATATAGTTTTTAATGTTGGTTTTTAAAAAACCTACGTGAAATACATTCTGGAAATGGCGATAAGAAGCCATTTTTTTACGTCGGTTTTTGAAAAAACCGACGTTATAAGTCATTTTTTAAGTCGGTTATTTAATAACCGACGTTAAAAGTTATTTTTAACGTCGGTTATTAAATAACCGACGTAAAAACGGTTTACATTATTGTATAAAATTTTCTAAGCTTTCATTTGACAGGTCATAGAGCTCAAACGGATTTACGGATCAAAAGTTATGACCATCAGAAGTTTGATATTTTTTTCGAGGAAAGATTGAATGAGCCAACCGTAGCTTCATATTAGAAAGAATTTTTGAATCTGTAGGAGGATTTGTAGTTTTATCATGATATAAAGAATCATCCATCATTATAATAAATTAACAATCATTAAATGGTATATCAATTAAGAAAACTACTCATAGAAAATATAAATCATTGGAAAATAATTACAAATACCTTGATGAGGTCGCGGAAATAAGAAATTGTTGATTCACGTTGAAGATAAAACAAGTTGATTCGGTGGAACGATGATGGTTGAATGAAATAATCGTAAAATTTTATGTCATTTAAGAAAACAAATCATAAAAACCATAAACCATGGATGTATGATTAAATATACCTTGACGAGATCGCGGAAAGAAGAAATAATTGATTCGCGTTTGAGAGAAAAAGAGTCGATTTGGGGGAACGATAATGGTTGAAATAAATGATCGTAAAATTAAGATGGGTGTATAATGGAAACATATAATTGATATTCTATGAGAAAACGCGGTATTAAAAATTTTAGGTGGCAATTCAAAATTTCGATGCCGCGGTGTAAAAAATTTGAAATTTCGCGTTCGCGGGATATGAAAATTTTCATTCACGTCGGTTTTATGATAACCGACGTGAAAAGATATTAAAATTTTAACTTATTTTTCATTTCGGTTATTATAAAATCGACGTGAAAAATCAATCTTCGTCACTCTTTCACATCGGTTATTAAATAACCGACGTGAAAAATCAATTTTCATGACTTTTTCACGTCGGTTATTTAATAACCGACGTTAAAAGGTATTTTTCACGTCGGTTATTTCATAACCAACATTAAAAGTATTTACAAAAAATTTAGTTCATTTCTCAAGCTTTAATTTTACAGGTCACGGAGCTCAAACGGAGTTTCGGATTAAAAGTTATGGCCTTCCGAAGTTTGACATCCTTAAGACATCGTTTAGAGATGATCAACTTCTGAAGGCCATAACTTTTAATCCGTAACTCCGTTTGAGCTCCGTGACCTGTAAAATTAAAGATTTAGAAATGAACTACATTTTTTAAACATTTTTCACGTCGGTTATGAAATAAACGATGTGAAAAATACCATGTAACGTCAGTTATTAAATAACCGACGTGAAAAATCAATTTTCGTGACTTTTTCACGTCGGTTATTTAATAACCGATGTTAAAAGGTGATTTTCACGTTGGTTATTTCATAACCGACGTGAAAAATGTTTTCAAAAATGTAGTTCATTTCTCAAGCTTTAATTTTACAGGTCACAGAGTTCAAACGGAGTTACGGATTAAAAGTTATGGCCTTCAGAAGTTGGACATCCTTAAGACATCGTTTAGAGATAATCAACTTTTGAAGGCCATAACGTTTAATCCGTAACTCCGTTTGAGCTCCGTGACCTGTCAAATTAATGCTTGAGAAATGAACTACATTTTTTTAAACATTTTTCACGTCGGTTATGAAATAACCGACGTGAAAAAGTCACGAAAATTGATTTTTCACGTCGGTTATTTAATAACCGACGTGAAAAATAAGTGAAAATTTGAATATATTATCCTGGGAAAGGATTTTTCACGTTGGTTATTTAATAACCGATGTGGAAAAGTGATGTACATTTATTTTTAACTTCGGTTATATAATAACCGACGTGAAAAATCAAATAAAATGGATTTTTAACGTCGGTTCTTATATAACCGACGTGAAAAATCGGAGAAAATGTATTTTGACGTCGGTTATATAATAACCGACGTGAAAAATCAATTTTTAGATATTTTCACATCGGTTCTAAAAACCGACGTGAAAAATGGTGACGTAAAAAAATGATTTTGTACTAGTGACACCACTCACCTAGTGAATTGAGAATTGTTGAGCCAAACAATTTCTCTCTTGAATCCTATTCTCTCCCCTCTCAATAACAAGATATGTTCTTTACGTCCGAAGAAAAAGCGATCAAGAATGACCGACATAAGACACTTACTTCATGGTACTTGAACCCAAAGAACACGCGGTGTCGATCGGAGGCCATCGGAGCCCATGTGGATCACCGCTAGATGGATTCTAGTTTTGATCCTTACAAGCGCAACGACATAATCTAGAAGGTTCATTCCGGATGATCAAAATCATCAACGAAGAAAAATACCAAAGATACATGTATTATTTTTCTTTATGAAATTAATTAAATTAATTATAAACATGATGTGCAATATACTCTCTAAGGTTTAGGCCACTTTCTTCATTATCTAAATCTTTGATTATATTCTGTGGAGAATGGAATTCATCATTGTATTGATCCCAGAATAATCATGGGTCATGGAAAAAATCAACGTTCGGTCCCATCCCAACCATACCTCCACTGGGCCCAGATCCTACAAGTGGTATCATAGTAGTTACATCATAGTTTATAATTATTTAAATATTTTTTTGATGAATTACGAGTTTAATAATTTATTTTTTTCAATTCAAGTTAATCGTTGTTCAAATCTGAATCTCGAGATCTATTCCTCCAATTTTGTTTCTTGTTAACATTACATAAACGATATTTTCTTTTAATTTTGATTAAAATAAAATAGAGGATCTCATCTTGAGGTGCTAAAGCTTCCTGGTCGTACAAAACCAGATCACACGGCGTGTATTCGGCAGTACATGTCATGTAGTCAAGATTAAATGCATCAGAAAAGTCCACCAAACCAATCCATGTGTTGGAGTCTTTCTAAGTCTTAAATGACTCCATGTGTAGACCAGGAACAGGTGGCATGTGGTTTCCGGATTACACACCATGTGGCCCAATGGACATGGGGTGTAGTCCCTTTTGGTTAGGGTTGGACCATGTACCCCAAAAATGGCTTTCCCAGCTAGAGACCGTGTAACGAGGAAATACAGGGCGTGTGGCCCATTAGACACGTTGTGTACTCCGAATATTTCCAAAGTATACTCACAAGAATTTTCCCCAGGTATGTACTTCGGATAGATAGTGGAAAATAGTAGACGCGGTGTAGTTAGAACTATAAATCATGTACTCATCCAAATTACACAGATTTATTAAAATTTATTATTATATTATACAAACCCTTGAGATGTGTACCATCATGTGGGTGTAATGATGAGACACAACACGTGATAGGTTATATATATATGTGTGTTTAATTTAACATTTGTTTAATGTTCATTTCTACTAATTGAGTAGTTGTGAATAAGTATTCACCGGGTTGCCTCCAAGGTACAAGTTGCGTACAAAGATAATTTTAAATGAATTTATTTTTTTAAAATTATGATGCATGAGAATCTAAAAGAAATTTAGAAAAAGTTTTAAGATAAAAGGATTGACTAATTAATGTTTATAATTAATTAATTCGAGCCTGATTTATATGAAACAATAACAATTAAAGAATTGATTTCTAGTTTTATTTATTAGTAAATATCATTGCATGTATGGATGATCCTGATCTAGACCAAGACCTTTGTTTTTGGATGGTTTATTTTAATTTATTTATTTGAATTAAATTTGTTGGCCAGCAAGACTTCTCCTCATTACTATGTAGGGCTTGCATGCCCAAGGTTTCTTTTATGTAAAACCCCTTTTTACCTCTCACCTACATGTGAGTTAAAAAATGTATATGTAATGTATGGAACTCCCAAGATATTGTAGGTGGTTCAATCTAGAGTCGAGACAAAACCAATCGCAGGACATACAGAGGTGGACAGGTGGAAGGTGTAAACACAAACCCAAAAGGTTCAAGGTGTTTCTCCCCTAGGCAAGGGTTAGTTTATCAACCAATAGATAAACTAACCATTATAAAATCTCGTGGTCATTCCATTTACTTTATTTTACTTCTGTCAATTGCATGGTTTTTCATTATGGATGTGTTTTCAGGATCACATAATTAATGAATTAAACAAGCATGCAAAATGGAACTAATATAAACTATTCTTATGCGTAAATATTATCAATACATGGTTAATCACTTAAGTAAGTTCCACATAATATTAACAAGCATGTGATAATGATAATAATCAATTCAAACATAAGAAATAAAAATCCCTCAAATAAAATATTAATTCAGAACAAGCCTTCTGTTACTTGATTAAGGGAAATATCAATAAAATTATGTGTTTTACCAACCCTTGTTGGGACACTTACTTTTATAAAAGAAGCCCTTATGAAAGGTTTTGGGTTCAATTAACCATATTAAATCAAGAGGAGTAGCCCTTTCTAGACTTGGTGTAATATTGGAGGCAAAAGTTGATGAAATCCAAAGTCATGATTTCAATATTAGGGAGTCCACTTAACATATCAAGGAGCTGCAAGCCAGCAGTTGAAAAATACCTAGCTACCTAAATACCTTCTAATAGCTTGACCAACCCTTTTGGGGTTATGCGAAGGGGAGTATGGATCCTTGCCACTAGAATGTCATGGAAACTGGATATTCTGATTTCAATGTTGAGGGCTATTGGGACTTGATAAAATAGTGGGATTTTTAATAAAATGTAATATTTCTTATAAAATGTAATCAAGAAAGTACAAGTGATCTGCTCTTTTAATTGTAGAATAAAAATGACAAACTCGTCAACCACACTATCCCTATAATCAATTCTGGATAAAGACAGCATCCTCACCTGTAGTAACTTCCAGGAATGGTTTAGACGCCTTCGTCTTATCCTATGCCAGGAACGGAAGTCTTACGTGTTGGGGTCAGCATTACCTAATCTACCTACCAAAGATGTGAGTTATGAGAATTTCCTGGTCTCTGAGAAACATTTGAATGACATGGTCGATGTTCAATGTTGGATGCTATCATCAATGTTTAGTGAGCTCAGAAAGTCTCATCAAAACATGGATTCTTATAGCATGCTTGAGAACCATCGTGGTCTTTACCAAGCGAGAGAAAGATAGGAAAGGTTTGAGATCTCTAAGGCACTCTTTCAGAGTAAGATTGGAGAAGGTTCCCCAACTAGGCCTCATGTAGTCAAGCTCATTGGCTACATTGAGCGCCTGGAGATTCTAAGGATTAAACTCCCCGAAGAACTGGGCACCAATATCATTCTCACATTACTCCCTCAGAGCTTCTCTAACTTTTTTGTCAATATCCATACGAACAACATTGAGAATTCTATATCTCATATTCTTATCCTCTTTCACCAAGTGGACAAAGATATGAAGTGTGAAAATCCTTCTGCCCTTATGGTGAATAAGAGGAAAGGGAAGGTGAAGAGCTTTAAGCCCAAAGATTCTTCATGGCCTTCCATGAAAAGGAATATCAAAGGGTATGAAAGGTAAAATGAGGTTTTTTGTTTCATATGTGTCAAGAAGGGACATTAGAAGAAAAAATGCACCCATCCTAAGAAGCAAGGGGAAGCTTCAGGTACATTTGATATCGAATGCAATCTATATGTTTCTAAAAATTGGGTATTTGATATGGATTGTGGTGCTCAGATATGTATTCAAATATAGGAATGATGTATATTCAAGAAGATTGATCGAGGGGAGGTAGATCTATGAGCAGCCAATGGAGACAGACTTACTGTTGTAGCTATCAGGGACTACCACCTCACATTGACAACTAGGATGATCTTGGTGTTAAAGGGTTGTTATTATGTTCCTTCTGTTACTAAAAACATTATTGTATCCATATTAGATACAAATGGATTTTTTTTCATGTTTTAAAATGAATGTTTCTTCTTTTACAAAGATAGAATTTTTTATGGTAGGGCACATTTATACAACGGATATTACGTGTTGGATTGCACAAACCCAATAATGGAAATCGATAACAAAGATACTTCACATGACTTATACCACACCCAACATTGGCATCACTGGCTAGGTTTTGTAAACGTGAAAGTCTTGACAAAGTTACATCAAGATGGATATTTATATTCTTTCGAACTAAACCCACTTGGCGTATGTCATGCATGTTTACAAGGAAAAATGACCAAATCCCCATTTAGTGGGAAAGGTGAAAGAGATAAATAACTTCTTGAATTGGTTCATACTAATGTGTGTGGACCATTTCTAGTTGAATCAAGGGGAGGGTACTCATACTTCATAACTTTTACTGATGATTTTAGCAGATATGGATATATCTACTTAATGAGGTACAATTTAGATTTTTTAGATAAGTTAAAAGAATACAAGAATGAAGTTGACAACCATATTGGTAAAGAAGATTAAGAAGATCCTCTCAGAATGAGGTGGAGAATATCTTAATCAATACTTCATTGATTACTTATGGGAGTTTGGGATCCTATCCCAACACACTCCTCCAAACACACCCTAGTGGAATGGTGTGATCGAAAGGAGGAACAACACCCTTTTGGACATGGTGAGACCAATGATGAGTCATGCGAGTATTCCATTATCCATTTGGGGATATGCGTTACAAACAGTGGCACACATACTAAACCAAGTACAAACTAAAATGATAAATGGTATTCCATAAGAGTTCTGGAGTGGAAGATAAGCTATGTTATCGAATTTAAATGTGTGGGGTAGTGAAGCGTTTGTTAAGGCCTCTTCAGGTAACAAACTCACACCCTGAGACACAAAGTGTACCTTTATAGGATACCCCAAGGAAACAAGGGGATATTACCTATACAACCCATTTGAAAAAAGGTTATTATGGAAATACATTCCATATTCCACAAGAGGGAGCACATCTCGAAAAGAGATAGTGGGAGCGAGATAGAATTTTATGAAGTCATGGATCAAGGTGCATAAGAGTTGCTACAGGAACAGATTCCACAAAGCCTCGTGGAAGAAGAATCTATACTAGAGACATAAGTACTGTGTAGGAGTACAAGAGAGGTTAGAGAACCGGAATAGTATGGTTTCCAAGTTACCAAGGATGATTACTCATTATTTGTTTATAATAATGACCCTCTAACCTACAAAGAAGAAGTAAGTGGCACAGACATTACAATGTGGAAATAATCCTTGAATTCTGAAATGGATTTCATGTACCAAAACCAATAATGGATTTTGGTATATCCTCCAATTATTGTAAAGCCTGTCGGTTGCAAATGGGTATTCAAGAAGAAACTGGACATGGAAGGACAAGTCAGTACCTTTAAGGCATGACTGGTTAGAAAAGGTTTTAAACATCATCAAGGAATTGACTATGATAAAAACCTTCTCACGAGTTGCAATGCTGAAATCCATCATAATTATATATTCCATTATGGCTTACCATGACTATGATATTTTTCAAATAGATGTCAAAACATAATTCTTTAATGGGAACCTTCAGGAAGATGTCTACATGACACAACCTGAAGGGTTTGTGACTCCAAAGGATGACGATAAGGTATGCAAGTTACAAAAATCCATTTATGGATTAAAGAAAGCATCCAGGTCAGGGAACATTCGTTTTGATGAAGTCATAAAATAATTTGGTTTTATAAAGAATGAATGTGAGCCTTGTGTCTACAAACGGTTTAGTGGGAGTGCATTCATTTTCCTAATAGTATATGTTGATGACATATTACTTATTGGAAATGAGATACCAGTCTTACAGTCTGTTAAGGAATGGTTGAATCAATGCTTCTCCATGAAATACTTTGGAGATGTAGTGTATAATCTTTAGATCAATATATATTGTTATAGATCCAAGATATTGCTGGGCCTAAGTCAATGTACATAAATTGATATGATACTGAAGAGATTCAGTATGGAACGATCCGAGAGGGGATTGTTTCCAGCATCACATGGCATTCATATTTCCAAGAAAATGTGTCCTCAGACACATGAGGAAAGAAAGGCAATGGAAAGAACATCATACACATCAGTGATTGGGTCAATCAGGTTTTCCATGCTTTGTACAAGGCTGGATGTTGCCTGCGCATTGAGTGTGGTAGGCATATATCAAGCTGACCCAGGGGACCGTCATTGGATGGCAGTCAAAACTATCCTAAAGTATCTAAGTAATAATAAGTATATGTTCCTAGTTTATGGAGGAGATAAAGAACTAGTCATAATAGGATATGCAGATGCTAGTTTCTAGACTGATCGAGATGACATGAAGTCACAAACAGGATACATCTTCACTTTTAATGGAGGTTCAGTGAGCTGGAAGAGCTCAAAGAATAGTGTATTCGCAGATTCTATAGTAGAGTCTGATTATATTGCAGCTTTTGAGGTAGCTAAAGAAGCAGTTTGGATGAGAAGCTTCGTCCAGGAGATAGATGTGATAGCTAGTATTAAATATCCCTTCACATTGTACAGTGATAATACAACAACAGTGGATCTCACAAAAAATCCATGGTCACATCAGTGGATGAAGCGCATAATTTGGAAGTATCTTCTCTTGAGGTATTTTTTTCATATAGGATAAGTTGTAGTGAGTATTATTTCCATGGAAGACAACGTGGTGGACCCCTTGACTAAATCCTTGACTAAGTAGAAACATGATCATCATGTGAGATCTAGTGAACTGAAAGTTGTAGGCAGTTGGCTCTAGTTCAATTGGGAGTTTGTAAGAGTTGGTTTCCTAGAACCAACTAGTTTTTCTTTAATTACATGGATATTTAATTTATTATTACATATTTCTCATTGTTTTTCATGACTATGATGTAATAATGTCCTAGATTATTTGTTGCATTGATAAGGTCATGGAAGTTCCCCGCTATGATGAGAACCTTGAAATGATTTAAAATATTATTAAATATAGTTCTGTGGTTGGATGACGTGCTATAATGGGACACATAGCATGGAAACTATCAGGTGTGATTACTGGTAAGAAGATGAGACCTCCTCTCATGAATTTCACACTTGGTAATCTCCTAGATAGAAGATTATAAGAATAGACCTGCTAGAAGGAATTCTGCATTTATTGGTGTCATCGGATATTTCTATCTGTGAGTGTATGTAATGATCCTTATACATTAAGATTATCATTAATACGTGTCATGACATATGCACTTTGATTTACTGACGAAAACTCTCACGCAGATAGTTGGCGGGAAGTATGGTATTTTTGGGTGCGTCACAAGTGGCATGTTATTAATGGATAATTCGAGGAAGGATTTTTCCCTTCCATTTATGGAAGTTTATATCTCGGCCCTTTGATTGAAATGGAACTATTGCGCGAAATTCCAAGGCCATGGTGTAACGAAGAGTTTATTTCAGGTAGTCAAAGAACGACATATCAAACATAAAAGTTGATGAAACGATCCTGAAACCTGCTTGATTAAATATTTCCACAAAGGGATTATATTACATAGTGAGCATTTGTATGTGGAATTCATTGTTGTGACTTTAAATTTTTTCTCTTGGGTGACTTGACCCATTTCTAGATAGTACTCATGGACTTTAGGCAATCCCACCTAAGGCCCATGAGAAAATATCCTAGAGGGTCACACACTAAGTGTTTTTGGTGGTCTTAGTTAAATTCTATTTGAATTTAATTAATAAAATAAATATTATTCTCAAGATCGTGGAATTATTTTATTCCAATTACAATGACTGTATAAATTAAATAATATATATTTATTTATTTTATTTAACCTTTAATAAATATTTATTTACTAGTTTTTAAATAAAATATTTATTTCTTCATGTGTTCAATAAATCGAAGAGGAGTTTGAGCGGACCAAGGTTTTTCCAGTAGTAAAACAGTTATTTTCAGGACGATAATATATATTTAACTAGTTGGCACAAATTCAAATAACATTTCTATTATTTTATAACATATAATTTTATTTATAATTCCATTTTGCGCAACTTGGCGCACCATAAATAATGACGCGGTATTATTAGTAAATGAATGGATTTTCTATAAGTTCATGAATGTATTTAATTGTTCCTATGAAATTAAATATTGTAATATAAATTCCATTTATATAAATAGGTAAGTACACCTATTGATCCGGACACCACACCACATTCCTAGTGAATTGAGAATTGTTGAGCCAAATAATTTATATCTTGAATCATATTCTATCCCCTCCCATGAATGAGAGATGTTCTTCAAGGCCGAAGAACAAGTGATCAAGAATGACCGACACCAGACACTCGTTTCTTCGTGCTAGCACCCTGAGAATGAGCAGTTTCGATCGGAGGCCATCGAAACACATGTGGATCACTGCTTAAGGGATTCTAGTTATGATCCTTACATGTGCAATGTGATAATCTGGAATGGTCATTCTGGATGATCAATATCATCAACTAAGAAAAATACCAATGATATTGTTATTATGTTTCTTTATGAAATTAACTAAATTAATTATAAACATTATGTGCAAGATCCTCTATATGGTTTGGAGCCTCTTCCTTATTTATCTAAATCTTTGATTATATTCTGTGGATACTAGCATTCATCATCATATTGATCCTGGAACAATCATTGATCATGGTAAAAATTAATGTTGGGTCTCGTCCCAACCACGCTTCCACTGCACCCAGAACCAACATATTTAATAAGGCATCCCTTATTTAATTCCACTTGTTAATTTGGGGGTTATCATAGAATATTTTTTGATCCTAGGGAATCCATTCATTTAACCAAATATACATGGTTAATTAATTTCATATATTCTATTGTTCAATAGAAGACCAATAATAAGAATTCATTAGCCATCATAGGTTTGAAAGAAAATACCACCAACAATCATGATTTTCTATAGGAATATAGCCCATACAATTAAAAATATCAACAGATAACAAAGAATAACATATATCAATTTTCACAGCCCCATGTATTGATCTTTAAACTGATTCAATTATCATTATTAATTTGGTATTATACCATCTTCACAAAGGATACATTCATACACCCACCCCACATGGTACATAATTAATAGAGGTAGAGGGATCCCTGCCTCGATGAACAGATGATTAGCACCTTCTTATTTCACCAAGACAGGGGGGTGCGCATACAGCAGAAAGAAGCCTCTAGGGAAACGTGGTACAAAGGCCATGGCACAAACACATGACTCTGCAGGGAGGAATGATTCTGGGATCTTTGGAATCAATGTGAAAGGGAAGCGCAAATGGAAGAAAAATTCTCTCCTTTAGAAAGGACAGATCCTAAATCAATGGGAGAAATGATTTCTAAAATCCATTAATGTTGGATAGTGACCAAGACCATGTGGTTTGGGAGTGAAGGGAAGCATATAGTTTTTAGAAGATTGGTATAATTCAAAATGACTCCAAAAACCATTAAACATGGTTTAAAACTCATTTTACATCAAAGGAAATGTTAAAGGGGAGAAAATGTAGGAAACTAGAAAAACTGTTCATGACTTGACATTGGATGACCTACCTTTGGATGAGTCACCGTTAGATGACTCACCGTCGGGAGATACCAGTACGAGTCACCATTCAGAGAGTTACCTGTGTGAGTCACCATTCGGTGATCTACCGATGTGAGTCATCGTTGCAAGCTACAATTCAGGGAGCTATTGTTTGGTGAGCTCCAATTTGGAGACTCACCATCACGAATCACTATTGGGTGAGTCACAGTTGTGATGCACCATTGTACAACTCACTGTTGGGTGAGTCACTGTCATGACTCAGAGGTGCTGACTCACCAGTCCTAGCCCATCACTTTCGACTCACCTTCAGAACCTACCATGGAAGAAACTAGAAAACTTTTTTAATGTGGTGGAATAAGTCTCCTTAACCACCCAGAACACCTCAAATTCCATATTTTCACAAAGTAATGGATCGAGGATTTCCGGGATATTTCATTATGATATGATTGAATGTTTATGAAAATACTTTCATATCATGGGTTATGATATTGTAATATCATATTCCCAATGTGACAGGTACATATTTAAACTTTTTGGGGTTTTTCCTTTTTCTTAACTAGGTAGGGTTGAGATGTAATTGGGAGGATACATGTGATGGTCAATTCACAAATTTTTTGGAATCTCACCTTTAAGTGATTGTTTCTTCAGGTTGCATGATGGTTACACACCATGTGACTAGGTTACACGACATGTAATGGTTTCAGGGTGCATATCATGAGAAGTGTTAATGTTGTGAAAGGTTACATTACATGATGATTTTATACATGTTGGGACTTAATTAAAGATCGGTTTTTAATTTGAATTGATGGGTTTTTTGGTGGTTATGGAATTTATCTATTTCACGACGTGTAATGGGGTTACACATCATGTAATACACCATGTGTGGGTTATATGAATGAATATCATCCGAACATCTCACCTTCCCTCCTCTATAGTTTCTTTTCTCTTGAACTAAATCATTCACCAGGAAGTCATGGAGATCTCCAACCCTTCTAGGTCCTTTCATTCAGCATTCAATCATCGTTGCACTTACGGTGTGGATTCCCAGGTAAGTGTTCTCCCTTTTTTGTCTCCTTCTCTTTCTCATCCTTGGGGTTTAATAGATAATATTTAAATTTATGGATCTATGATCCATATTGTTGGATTTTTTTCAAGGTTTATATTTTATGTCTTATAATCCTTCTTTCTCATTATCAATTTCCATTGCAGGCATTGGGTTTCAAAACAAAGGTAGGTGGTTCTGTTCCACTTGGGCAAAATGATAAACCTTAAATTGCTTGATTTATTTGAGTTGTTTATTTCAATTCAAATGTTTAAAATTGATTTCAATTGGTTTTGATTAAAACCCAATTCTAGTGAGTTGGGAGTTTTGAAATTGTTTTTGGAAAGAAATTGGGAACCCCCCCCCCCCAATTCCATTGAATTGGGGTGTGTTTTCAAATGGTTGGAAATGGATTAAATTGAATTGTTGAATGTAACTATAGAAATGGAATTGATGGAGTTTGTTAAATTAGGAAAATGGCTTTAAAATGTTTTAATAGAAACCCAGTGGTTTTATCTTGTTAAAAATATGTGTTTTTTATTAAAACATATTTTTCTTTTAAATAGGAAAATAGGCATTTGAAATGGGGGAATGTGATTTTATTGTATGTTAAGAAGTCTTAAAATAAATTTCCCAATATTTATTATATAAGATAACATGAAATCCTTAGTTATATTGTGATTTATTTGGACACACACTATGATTATACAATGTTCTAAAACTTAAATGTAGTAGGTCACATACATTAGGTGATGGTGACGAGTCCTCTCTGACTAGTTTCCAGAGGACATGTGTGTAAATATATTTTCGTGACCACTTAGAGAGTGTGAAGAACTATAGCTAGGAACATATATACCTATTTGGAAGATGACCATGTTACTCACCTATTTATATTTGTGATATAAATGTATTCTGATGATGAGAAAATTTTATTACATGCCTTCTAAAATTATATAAAACTTTTTTATAATTTTTTTTATTTCATCCATTGTTTTAAAAATATTCCATCAATTTTAAAGTAACGCTTGTTCTTAAAGTGGTTTCCATCATTTTAACTATATAAAATGATTTGTTTAAATATGATTTCAAATTTGAAACTAGTTTATTTTAAAGTTGAAAGAATTCATTTGGTTAATATTTTATTGGTATCTTTTATGGAATCCTTGTTGAAACTCTAATGTTATTTTTATCTCACACCCTACCTATGCCTTAGGGTGTTTTTAGATTATCTCCTTCTAGGTTCGAGAAAGGGGAAAGAATCTCTTAGAGGTGGATATAGCTATTGAACCATGGACCTTGTGATTTCTACCCTTAGGGACATGGTATTTTTTCCCTATATTGGAACTTGGGTTGCAGTAATTTAGGCTTGTTTATGACTTGTGACTTATAGTACATTAATCCTATTGAATTTTTTTTTGACATGAATATTGTTGTGCTTCTTTTTCATCTGTATTATTAGTGGAAAAATCATTCCCAATTTTAGTTTGTTTGATTATAGGTACTAGTCATCGAATCATTGGGATTCGAAATGCCCTTCAGGCTATTTCAGGGTCGGGTCAGTTATTAGGTTACTAGGGTACCCAAGTTGGTTCATGACAAAGTTGTATTAGAGCTCCAAGTTGAGATTTTTTTTCTTAAAGCCGGTATGCATTTGTGAAATATTTTTTGGGACATAGGAGGTAGTTATGATTGAGTGTCAGGATACCTCTCAGCGCAATGAACCTTAAGTCACCCAGTGTGGTTTGGAGAAGACGTCTTGTGGTTTAGTTATTGTTTTTTCCCTACATTTTATTTGGATAGACTGGAATTAAAATCATTTTCCCATATATGGGATTAATTTTCTTAATTACACTATTTTAGCATTATCTGATGTCTTCTATGTTGTCTATTGATGTTTTTTAGAATAATTCCAAAGAGAAGATTCAAAAATTAGATCCAGGAGGAAGCTGTTGCTAAGTCATGGCAAGTGAATCATATTTTTGAACTGAGATTGGTTGAGATGATTGTGCATACTTTCCAAGCTTTTGGATAGGCACCACCACCAGTCCCCCGTTCAGGCTCTTGTTATAGGACCTCAGGCGGTATGTTCTTTGAAATAATTATCAAGAGTTCCTTGGATATAAGCCACCATTTTTCAAAGGCTCAACCAATCCTCAACATGCTGAGGAATGGTTCAATATGATAGAATGTCCGTTTGAGTTCTTTCAGACACTAAATGAGATCAAGGATAATTTTACCACCTTTGTGTTAGAGGGACCGAGCAGGAGATAGTGGTACATGATGGTGATGGTGATGTAAAATGAATTCGTAGTTTCTAAGGATTTAAAAGTTATTTTCATTGAACATTTCTATCCATATTCAATGGTGTTGGCCAAGAATGTGGTGTTTTTTAAACCTGAGAACATTGATTGAACTATGATTGTGTATTTAAATCATTTTTCTGAGCATGTTCATTTTTTTCCTGATATTGTGTCTAATGATATGATAACAGCTCGATGGTTAGAGTTGGGAATTATATCAGATGTCCATTCTTATGTTTTCTTGCTGATGCTGCCAAATTATACTGATGTGTTGGATAGGGTGATGATGTTTTTTAAGGACCTGGATAGTAAGGTCGGCTTGATGGGATCTCCTTTTTCTCCTAGTTGAACTATTATTTCCATAAAGGAAAGAGGAATTTTGATGTCTCTCATACTGGTTCTCGACATCTAGTTCATTATAGAACTCTTATAGTGTTCGTAAAAATCACTTTGATATGCTACCATTGTGGTCATCCAAGGCATTCAAAGAGTGTTTGCATTGAGGAACCTAATAATTGTGGCTCATGTGGACATCCAGGGAACTTGTAGAAGTTTTGAAAAAAAAAATTACACTCCGCATAGTGTAACTAGATCATCAACACCTCCAAAAACTATGGGTAAATCAAATTATTCATGTACAAAAGAGTTCAAGCCATAAGCATCCAGAACAGAGCTTCTTCAAACAATTAAAGCATATCCAAAGGAATCTGATATGGTTCCATCGAGTGTGATAGGTACCATTAAAATAGCTTCAACATTAGTTAATGCTATATATTATACTGGTTCATCACACTCATTTATTTCAACATGTATCATTAATCTAATTAATCTTTCTATGGATATTTTATCATGTTTAATGGATATTACTACACCCCATGTTACAAGAAGAGTGAAGGGTCTCCATAGTCCCTCTTGGTTTTCTATATATAATATGACAATCATTATTGGTGTTTTTTTCTTTACAAGAAACCTCTTGACATCATATTCAGTATGGATTGGCTCATTTCCAATAAATTTCTGTTTGATTGTTATCTTCGACAGGTTTCCTTTACTACGCCTAGTTGTGTGTGTAGGGTATTTCATGGAGAATGGGACCCAAGGTCGAGCAGAGACAGACCATCTTATCCATAGTTGGTTAATTTGATATCCATGTTTGTGTGTGATCAAGAGAGAGAATCCTTGAGTGGTAATCTCCCACTAGACATCATTAAGTTTCCCGATGTGTTTCCTTCCGACTTCCCTAGTTTTCCACCAGTAATGCGGGTTGAGTTTTCTATTGACTTCATGAGTTTTACTCAACTAGTTTAAATTCCATCTTACCATGTGGAAAAATATGAATTGAAAGATATGAAGTCCCTGTTGGACTATATTTTAGATAAAGGATTTATACAACTGAGTGTGTCACCTTGTGCGACACTTATTCTCTTTTCCAAGAATGTGGATGTCTCCCTAAAACTATGTGTAGATTACTTAAAAATCAATTCAATTATGTAACGAACATGTATCCATTTCTATGGATTGATGATCTATTCTATTATTTTAAAGTGAAAAAGTGGGTTTTCAATATCAATCTTCATTTTGGTTAACATCAGTTGAGAATCAAAGAATCTTGCATTCTAAAAACTGCCTTTCATAGAAGGAATGGTCATTATGAGTACCTTGTTATGCCATTTGGTATAACAAATTCTCTTGTAGTGTTCATGGTGTAAATGTAAATGATTTTCCCTGATTATATGAATATTTTTGTGGTAGTCTTTATGGATTCCATCATCATTTACTCTGAATCTGGGGAGGATCATATGCATCATCTGAAAAAAGATTTGAGTTTGTTGAGAATTCATCGACTTTATGACAAGATATCAATATTTAATTTCTATATTCAGGAAGTGAAAGTATTATCAAAAGTGGTGTTAGAAAAAGTAATTTTAGTTTACCTTGAAAAGTTAAAATCTTTAATAAAAAAGGGAAAACCATTAAATTTTTTTGAAATTCAGAGCTTCTTGGGTTTAATAGGATATTATCATCTGTTCGTCAAGGACTTCTCAAATTTGGATTCTATGATTAGTGATTTAACATATAATGGAGTAAATATTTCTGAGAATGAGAAATGTTAGTGTTCTTTTGTTGAGATGAAATCTCTTTTTACAACTTCTTCACTGTTGACTCTTCCAGAGTATGGTCAGGGATATATGGTCTTTTGTGATGCATCGGGTTTAGGTTTTGGTTGTGTTCTTATGTAATGTAATCATGTTATTTCCTATGTATCTCATAATGTGTTTCCTCAAAAATATAAATATCATACCCATGACCTTGAACTTGCAGTTTTAATGCCCACTCTTAGGATTTGGCATCATTACCTTTACTGAGAGAGGTTTATGGAGTATTCAGACCACAAGATCGTGAGATATATTATCTCAAAAATATTTTATTCTTTACCAAAGTATTTGGTTGTAGTACCTAAAATATTTTTACATTGACATATCCTATACCTCAAGGAAAGATAATTTCATCACGGATTCATTGATCAGGAATATCCCGATTCATGTAGTTAAATAATCTTTAGAAGAGTGGAATTTTATGGATCTTTTTGCACAGTAGTATATTCTAGTTTAGGAGAAAGGGGATGAAGTGTATTTAACCACGATTCTATTGAAATATATTTTTATCAAAAATATTCTTCATAATTAGTATCTTGATGATGAATTATATATCATTAGACACTCTCTTTATGGTGGGTAGATATTTTCACAGTGGTTATTCTCTAAAGTGGGTGTCCTATATTATTAGAATCGCTACATTGTGCTGTTAGTGGAATGGAAAGCTGTGATGGGGGGTTCATAATTCCCAGTGGTATGTGCACCCAGGAACCAAAAATATCTTCTAAAAAATGAGGTAGTAATTTTGGTGTCCATGTATGATATGGGCCATTACTGAGTTTATCTCTTGTTGTTATACATACCAACAGTTGAAGGTCGTGCACCAGAAACCTTCAGGTTTGTTGTAGCCACTTCCAGTCTATAAATTGAAGTTGGATGAGATCTCTATAGACATTTTGGTTGTATTTCCTTGTACCTAGTGAATGAAGAATGTAACATGTGTTTTCATCAACAGGCGAAACAAGTCATATCACTTCATACCCATTCACGATACAGCCAAGGTTGGGGACTTGGGAAATATCTACATGAAAGAGATTGTTCATTTTTACAGAGTTACATCAACTATAGTTTCTGATAGGGATCCTTAGTTCACTTATCTCTTTTGGAGAGGCCTTCATGAGGAACTAGGATCTCAGGTCCATTTGACCACAGCCTATCATCAATATTCATATGGCCAAATAGAGAGAGCAATACAGATTCTTGGGGATATGATTTGTGCTTGGGATCTTGACTTTGGTAGGGCTTGGGAAGATAATTTGGGGCTAGTTGAGTTTTCTTTTAAGAATTTTTACCAGTACATAATCAAAATGTATCCTTTTGTGTCCTTGTATGCAGGCCTGATTAATCTCTATTGTGTTGGTTAGAGATTGGTGAAAGTTACTTTGTTGGACTATGTTTGGTGAAACTGACAACAGTAAAGATTCATTTGATTAATCAAAGGATGGAGATGTAAAAGAGCTAATATAAGTCTTAAGTTGATCATCACTATAGACCCTTGGAGTTTTTAGTTGGTGATCATGTATTCTTGAATGTTTCACCTCAGTTGGTTCATCAACATCTTGGGAGGTAAGGGATGCTTGCTCCTCATTTTTTGGGACTTTTCAAGGTTGATGAGTATGTGGGGAAGTATTTATTCCATTCATCACTTCCTTCACAGCTGACATTGATACATAATGTATTCCGTGTTTCACATCTAAGAAAGTATCTCTTTAATAAATTTCACATTTTGAGATGGAGTGATCTTGAGATTGAACCTAATTTATCTTTCATTGAACGGTCAGTCGATATCATTGATTTTGAAACCAAGGTACTTCATGGGAGGATGATACCTTTGGTTCATGTTCTATGGAATCATGGTTCTGATAATCATGACACATGGGAACATGATGCCCCGATGAGATATTAGTGGCCTCATATTTTTGGCAAGGAAGTATCTTCGTAGGATTTCTGTGGACATAATGTTTTTTTTTGAGGGGAGGTTGTAACATCTTGTTACCGATATGACAGGTATGTCTTAAAAAAATTTGGTTTTCCATTTTTGTTTACTAGGTAGAAATTAGAACGAATTTTGAAGAATCTATGATGGTGAAGTCATGGATTTATTGGACTCCCAGTTTTAACTGATCATCTCACCAGGCTGTGGGAGGGTTACACTCCAGGTAACTATGTTACCTGACATGTAATTGTTGGTGGGTGTATACCATGAGAAGGTTCCATGAAAAGCGAGTTTACATGACATGAAAATGTTTTACACATCATGAGGTAAATAAATATCAGTTTTTAATTCAAAGAAATTGTTTTTTCAGCAGTTATATAATTTAACTATTGCATGACGTGTAATGGGTTTACATGTCATGTAATACCCCGCATATAGGTTATAAACAGGCTGGATAGACAAACTTCTCACTTTCCCTCATATCCAGTTTCTTTTATATTGACCTAAATCCTTCCCCATGTTATCATAGAGCTCTCCAACCCTTCTTTTTTCCTTTCATTTGGCATTCGATCATCGTTGCGCTTGAGGTGTGGATTCTCGAGTTAGTGTTCTCCCTTTTTCTTTGTCTCTTTCTCTTTCTCCACCTTGGGGTTTAATTAATCATCTTGAAATTTATGGATCTATTCTCTGTGTTGTTGGTTCTCATTTCTAGGTTGAGTTTCTAGTTTTTTGGTCCTTTGTTCTCATTGACGGGTTTCATTGTATGTGTTGAGTTTCATGAAAAAGGTATGTGGTTTCATTCTACTTGGCCAAATTGATTAACCTTAAAATTTTTTATTTATTTTATTTGTTGATTTAAATTAAGATGTTAGGAATTTCTTACACTTATTTTGGATTAAAACGTAGTTTAAGTGACTAGGAAATTTTGAAATGGTTTTGGAATGAAATTTGGAAAACCCCTAATCTCATTGAATTGGGGTGTATTTGAAAATAGATGAAAATGGTTTAAAATGAATTGTTGAATTTAATTATTGAAATAGAATATATTGAATTTTTCCATTTTTGAAAATGGAAAAACATATTTTGATATAAACCAAATTGTTTTATCTTGTTAAAAAGGCATATTTTTTATTAAAACTAGATTTGGTTTTAAATGAAAAAATTGGCATTTGAAATGGGGGAATGGGATTTAATTGTATTTTAAGCAGTCTGAAAATAAATTTCCCTTCATTGATTTTGTAATATTACTTGCAATCCTTAGGAATATTGTGAGTTATTCAGATGCAATAAATGATCATAAAATGTACTAAAACATAAATATAGCAGTTCACATCCCTTAGGTGATGGTGATGAGTCCTCTATAAATAGTTTCTAGAGGTGTGTGTGCACACATATTTCAATGATCACTTAGAGAGTGAGGTGTCTTATAGCCTAGAACAGACGTACCTATTTAGTAGATAACCATGTTTCTCGCCAATTTATATTGAATATATAAATGTATGCCAAAGTTTTCAAAACTGTTTTATATGCATTCTGAATTTATAAAATGTTATATATAAATTTTTTTATTTAATCCATTGATTTAGAAATATTCCATCACTTTTAATGCAAATCTTGTGCATAAAGTATTTTCCATCATCTAAACTATATAGAATTATTTGTTTAAATATTCTTTAAAATGCCAAAACTTTTTATTTTAAAATTGAAAGCATTAGATTGGTTAATATTTTATTGGAATATATTATGGACTCCTTGGTGAGACCCTACTGGGTTTTTTAGCTTACACCATACCTGTGCCTTTGGGTGTTCTAGATTATCTCCTTCCAGGTTCGAGAAAGGGGAAAGGATCTCACGCAGGTGGATCTATTTATTCAACCGTGGACTTGGTGAGTTGTGTCCTTTGGGACTTGGGCAGTTTCCCCAATTTTCGTACTTGGGTTGTAGTACTTTGGGGTTGTTTATTCATTGTGTCTTCTAGTATATTACTCTAAATGGTGTTTCTTTTGATATTTATATTGTCTTTATTCTTTTTATTTCACAATGTTAGGGTAAAAATAATTCCAACTTTTAGTTTTTTATGATAACAAGTGTTATCCGTTGTCCCATGGGGATTGGGAATTCCCTTTGGGCTATATCCGGGCCAGCTTGGTTATCAGGTTACCATGGTACCTAGGTTGGTTCATGATAGATATAATGAAATTTTATGATATTTTGGGACACATATGTAAGATATTTATTATGTGATGGTGGTTACTATATAACTAAGGAAAGTGATTATGTTATAACAAAAGATGTGTGGGACCAATATATCCCTCCAATAAATTGGGTAAAGATGTATACCTCATGAGATAGACAGATATAGAATAGTTAGTGGACCTAATAAATTAATACAGGGATGAAATGGGCAGTGAACCTGGTTCAGTAAGATAGATTTTGGATAGGGAGTGAACCTGGTTCAGTAAGAAAGAGATGAAATATGGGGTGAACCAAGTTAGATAAGGGATATTTTCCATTATGATGGTCTTTAAAGATAACCTGGACTATTATAATTGTTTGTGTAGTGAACTCATTCCAATATGAGGAAATTTCTACCACTAGGGATGGTGGTGTGTCCCACCAAAGAGATGTAACATCCCATAGAGTTCCCTTATATGTTTTTGAAATGAGCCTTGACTACTAGGGAAATTATTTTCTATGCTTAGGTCTATGCCATAATTTTATTTCTTATACTAATGTTAAGCTCTCATATCTCATATTCTTTGATTTCCTTATGATTCGTGTCATATAAACTATCAATATTTATTCCATAACTCAATATTATGATCTTTGATATGAAGGGTATGGTTACCTAATTTTATACTCCATATTATGATATTTGATATTGATGGATAGGATTGTTTTTGCAACCAAGAATACATATATTTCCTTATATGACAAAACCCCATGGTGGATATGTTGGAAAAACGACACCAAAAAAAATTTAATGGATAAATGATAAAAAGAAATGTGAGGAGTATCCCCGGAAAATGAAGAAAAAATACATTATAAGTCATGTTATTATATATTTATACTATGAATACCCTTCAATGTATCTTAGTTGTGGAGGATTATAGAATAAATTTTGAAGATAAAAAGAACAATATTCTCCACCATGTTGAATTCTATTATCACCTCAAAAATGATGTATTTATATACATAATATATCAAGGAGGACTGTATTCCTTTATCTCTAAAAGAGTAGGTGACTAAACAAGAGCTCATAGGGGGGTTGAGTAGTTTGATCTTCTATAGTGAAGTTGTATGGTGGAAGTGAAGAATATTAATTTGACTGAAGTAAACATTGTTGTACAGTATGACACTATGGATAAGGATACTGTACATCAGGAGAAACCAGTGGCCTTTTAGCATGATGAAATTGATCAAACAAATTATTTAAGAAAGGATGTTGAATATAGAGAAAAACCCTCTAATCTGTAAGAAATCATGAATGAACAAGAGGAAATTGCGGCTAAGGAAGATACCATCAAGAGCATCGATCATCGAGGTGTCACTTGGGTTAATCTGAAATGGAAGAGTGGATAACACCCTTGGGGTCAGAGAAATTCAATAAATGTGGGTAATGGTAACTAAAGAAGATAATTTTTTCCCTTTTTGTTATCATGTGATTATATAGTGGATTCTAGAAAGAGGGATGATAGGACATTCCCCCTGTGTCTATCACTTCTCTATTTATAGGTTTGGTGGCATGTGATTTACTCTATATTGAAACCCCTTGTGTTGTGTTTTTATCTTATTCTTAATAATGTTTTGAGGACATGGGTTTGAAAATGAAGTTCAACAATATTGGGTGAATTATGTTAATTATAATGTGTAAAATGATGTTTTAATTAATTTAATTGAAATTTTTCATTGAAAGGTCGTGAAAATAATTTAGTTTCTTATTTCCCCAAAAAACTTATGAAATTGATATAGAGAATTTTGATAGTATATTTCATATATCAAATTAAATTATATATCAAATTAAATTAAAAATGAACAAAAGATATCATACTTACACAAAAGTGATATTAAATTATAGGAGAATCCATTAAAAATATGAAAATACTAATGAAAAGAATAACAACAAAAAATCATCTGAGGAAGGGGCCAAGCAATATATTATTTCTTATGTATTATTTGTATGTGATGAATTGTATTATGTATGAAATAATTTTTTACTTAGCAACTACATTTCTAAAGTTTATTTTTTTCTAGAAATTTTATGTATCCTTCTTTTAGCCAAAAAAAGATATGTTAAGTGTTCTATAGAATTTTTATATATGTTATGTATGATACTATTTATTTAGAATTTATATTATGAATTTAATGAGTTAGAAATTTCAATAATGTTTTCTCTCTTATGATTCTAGTTTTTTTCCATTATGTGATTTTCGTGAAAAGTGGGGAGCCGAAGAGATGATTTTATGTGAAGCTTTCAAGTTTATTCCTCAATGAAAATTGTTTTGTTTTGATGATTATGATGTATAATCTCTTTATATGATTTTATAATTATTTATCTCTTATACACACACACATACATACATACAAATATGTTTATCAGCATATATACACATTCACTTACACATACATTTTCACAAACCCTCCCATTAATGATATTGTAATGATGGGGGAGATAATAATCCTTAAGTCCCAACTCCAATTGGCCATGGGATGGAGACTAGCATAGAGGGTATAAAAATATTATAAAATGGGAGGCATTACCATCTATAATAATATAGGATTAGTATATAATATTAATCATCCACAAGGAACTCCATGAAATAATAAAAAAGAAATCAAAACTTTCATGTAATGCATGCATAAATTAAATCAATACTGATAAAATTATCCAAAAGTAAATACCCAAAAGCAAAGCTAAAGCAGTGATATTACAACTGTCCAAAATGGTCCAACTTAGTATTGTCCAGAATGATCCGAATAGTCCTCTTAGAAACCTGAAAATTAGTTTATATACATAGGGTGAGTATACAAGTATACTGAGTAGTAAAACCAATGTCTCTCTTTCACTTGTGAAAGAAACAGGCTAATGCACCTATAAGAAAACAACATAATCAAAAAACCTATACAGGTCAACCATCCAACCCATCTTTACCATATAATACTCAAAAAATAATTCAATCCATGTATAATAACATAATAAGAAGAATATAGTTAAAGGGAATCCCACTCCACTTTACCAATAATTTTCCACTCTCACAACCCAATTTCTTACATCCTATTGCTCCTATCTCTTTGGAATAGCATATACCACTACCCCATAACACGGTCACGTCACATCATGCCCATAGGAACCTAGGACACCACCCCACAGCACTATCACATATCATCTTTCCCAAAGACACCTGGGTAATCACATCACTGAAACTACCATATCCAAAGTAGTAGTGTATAGTTAAAAAAAATACATCAACCTCGTTCCCACATCCCACCATGCATGATATAAATCCCATATTTTTCAAGGTACACCCTTCTTTGATTTTTTTCATTTGATCATTGGTGGTCGAGTCTTGTTCGGAGATGGAGATATTTTTTGGTGGAAAATGACTTAATGTTCATGGATTTTTGTTTGTTTGAATGAACAAAAAGTTAGGTTGTGAGTTAAATTGAGAAAAAACAAAAATGTTCCATGTAGGGAGTGGTTATGTGTTTCTATTTGAATTAATGGAGTCTAGATAAATGGTTCTAGTGTTACCATGAGTTCTTCGTATGTTGATAAGCCTTAAAGGGGGTTGAAGTATTTTATATGGAAAATGGGATGAAAACCATCTAAAAAATATTTACATGCCATGTAAATGGGTTACATGTCATGTATTGTTTGGGTGAATATATTATTCATACAATGGGATGGTTTTTTTGGTGTATCCATCTAAAAATTATAACAAGATGTTTAACTATATTAAATGTCATGTAATTTCATGAGAAAGTTTGTTAAAAAAATAGTGTTTTTTATTTTTATTTCTAACTCATGTGAATCCATCTTGTCTCCACCCTAGGGAATTTTCCAAGTGATATTGGAGAGAATCCCTTGATTATGGAAATCTCGATTAAAAATTATGATCCCTAATAAGTGATTTTTCTTCAGTTTTATCTTCCCTTCCATCATATTCTGATCGTTGTGTTGTAATCGCTTGACTGTGTGTGTTTTTGGTCTTGATCTTGACCGGTAATGATCTAGAGACCTTTTTCAATCTTCCGTACCTTAGTTCTTATTGGTGAATCTTTCTAGAAGTGTTGGTTGGTCATCAGTTAATGACATTGATCTAAAAATTAACTCAATGGTTTGATAATTTTCATGTATTTGCAGTATTGAAACTGTGCTATCATATCATGCACCAAATAAATTAAAAATAATGAATTGAATTATTCCATGAAGTCCATTTTGATATAATATATTATGGACCTTGCATGTGGCTACCGTTCAAGATAGAGAACCATTGAATATAAATGAATTGTTTAATAGCATAAAGTTTGTTTATTATAACATGATATTATGGTGTTTTCTTGATATAGATTCACCTTGGATTTTCTTATTTATTGACATTATTGCCATGTCATTGTTTATGAGAAATTGATTTATGAGATGTTTAATTGAAATATAAATGGTTATTTTTATAATTAACCATTGAACCATATGAAGTTATATTTTTATATACTTGTTGTTATGACTTATGTTATGATTTTAAATTTGTAATGCTTATATAGGGCTTCTTCCCAGTGACACATGACCACTACATTCCCTTTTACTTAGAATTGAATGGGATAACATGACTTATTACATAAACATGACTTATTAATTAAAATATTCACTTGATAGATCATATAAGATTGATAGGTCTAGTGTATTTGGGCTTAGGAACATTACATAATGACTTAAAACATGAAACACAACATCTTTATTGAAAACTTCCTTTATATGACCACTACATTTCCTTGTACTTAGCATTGAATGGGATAGCATGAGGACATGAATAAAAAAGGGTGATCTATAAATCCTAGTAAGGGGGTAAACAAGTAATAACATGAATATAACAATACCTTTAAGGCAATAGTCACATCAATGGAGCATAAAAGAAACATGATCATAAATTCATGATATAGCATGATTATCATAACATGGAAATGTGGCGACAACAATTAACATGGTATTACAATGATCCAAGGATCATTTCACATGGAGAATGAGTAAACCATCATTGAACATGAATTATCATGAGTATACCCTCATTGAACTTAATGTATCATGATTCTAATCTTTACCCAATGCATTGGAGCGCTATCAAAGTGCACCCTTCTTAAACATTTCATTTCATGCGTAAGTGTGCCACATAGATCATAAAATATGGAATCATTAATGATAATAATTTATTCTATCATAAAGGAATGTAGAATTCATACATGAAACAATATAATCAATAAGTAAACATTCAAAAATTTGAATACTCTTGATAGAGAAATAGGCATTGTATTCACGACACAATGACTATGGCTTGAAAAAACACGGTGCAATTTCGGCAGCATAACGACGTGACATAAGAATTCATAAAAATGGTTGATGAGAGAAAAAGGGGTGTATCATAATATGTACATTAAATGGAAATTGATGGTGTCATATAGATACGTTTCCCAACATATGTAATGGAATTTAGATTCATAATAAAAAATAATTTCATGAATGAAAATGAGGAGAGAGAAATTCCTTACAGAATTTCGGCATGGTAACGAGTGTACATGAGAGGCATTAATGAGAGAGAAATTGATCTCTCATATTTCAAATATAAAATATTCAGTATAGGGGATGTTTGAAATCACACACCAACATTTATAATTGAAAATAAAAGTAAATAAAAATATTAATAATCTTGGATAAAATGAGAAAGGAATGAATCCCTTACTTTGAAGTGTGATCCCAAAGACTTGGGAGGGGATTGAGAGATGTTTCTTGGGAGCTTGGGGTGCCTTGGGAAGATTCTAGATATAGGAGGTAATAGTTTGGACGAATTAAAAATTCTTTTAGTGAAGAGAAAGTAGGAGCTTTGGTGGGTTTATATAGGAAAGGAGAGAGAATTCTTTATTATTTAGGTTTTGGGCACCACACATTAAACTAATCAAAACCAAAAACCAACCCATGTATTTTCCCATGGTTTTTGACAAAGGGGAGTGGAAAAAAGTATTTTATAAGGTAAATGTCCTAACCTCTTAAAATATTAGGGATTCTTATATGGAGGTGAGTGACACTCTCAAGGAAATAAATCTAAAAAGCTAAAATGTTTTACAAGTCTTGGAGGGTCCACTAAAGCTTTGTAAAATAAATAAAACAAACCTAAAATCACATTATTTTAATGTTAAAATATATATTGTCCTAACTTAATGTTTATATTATTTTATCACTACACTATTGGGCCATTATGATGTCATAAAACACATTATATATTTAAACAGTATTTAATTTTTACCCAAAAATTCGACTGTCTCTGAAAAATATGAAAAATTCACTGTTGGATAATTTCAAAGTACTGATTCTAAAAATAATATTCATTTTATCTAAATAATTTTATAAATATGTGAATTTTTAATTTTTAATTAAAAACTGATATTTATCGAAAATTCAGCTACTTTGACATAAACGACTTCAAACATTAGTAAATATTACAATTGTATTCATAAAAATTATATGATAATTTATATTTAATAAAAATAAATTTAGTAACAATATTTTATTAAAATATTATTTAATTAAAAAATCCATTAATTTGTCAAAATAGAATTCTTAATTGAATATTAACTAAAAAATACTATTTGTGATTTAAAAACTATTTACAAAGTAACAATAATAAAATGAATTTAAATTCTATATAATAAATATTGTATATAATAATATTGCTAGGGTATTTTTACATAACCCCTTATAACACCCGCATAAGGCTGAAGGGTATGGTGTGCGATGGTGATAGACTCTTGGGGTGGTTCAGATAACATCACTTGGGTGGTAATCTCCATCAACTTCCACTTCTCCTGTAGGCCATTCCATTCAAGCTTTAACGTGTTTATGCTTGTCTTGGTATTGGTCAAAAGCGATGTCCAATGACACCACCTCCTTTCCGAGCTCCGACAAATGGGCTTTGTATGGATCAATTCTACTGGATGATGTCATCTCTTCCTTTTTCTAAGTAAATTGGATTTGTTGAAGCCCTATATTTATACTAATCATGTGATCAATGTTGAATGACTATATTATCAATAGTAATAATTCTTAATGGTATTTTAAAACCCAAAAACATAAAACCAAGGTAGATCATTTGTTTTACATAATCATTTTACATAATAAGACACTTCAATATATCTAGAAGGATTTTCAATAACAAATGTTTGGGTCGTTACAATCTTCCCCCCTTGAGAAATTTCTCCCTCAAATTTTCATTTTCCCAAAATAAAAAAGCTGTGAGTAACTCGAATTCATCACTTCCTATGATTCCCACATCACTTATTCAAACTTGTGGTTTTTCCACAACACCTTGACGAGGGGCATGTATTATTTCGTAGATATTTTTTTCTACAGTATAAGATCTTCATCGTGTTCTCTTCATAGGAGAGGTAATTATCCAAAGTTACCACCTCTGGATTGATTATATGCAATGGGTCAGGAATGTACTTCCTCAAGAGTTATACTTGGAATACATCATGTACTTGAGATAGGTTCAGTGGAAGTTCTAGTCAATAGGTCACTGCTCAAATACGATCAAGGATATCAAAATGGACCATGTACCATGGAATAATATACCCTTATTCCCAATTATCATAACTCTATTCCACAGTGATATGTGGAGGAATACCATGTCTCCTATATCAAACACTAGGTATCGTCGACGATTATCAGCATAGCTCATTTGTTGACTCTGAGTAGCTTTAATGTGATGTTGGATTGTCTTAACCTTATCCACCATTTATTCGACCATCTCCGGACCTAGGAGTTTTTCATTCCCCAAAATCATCCCAATATATCGGTGTTTTGCACCCCTTCCCATACAGGGATTCATAAGGTACCATTTGGATGCTTGAGTGAAAACTATTTTTATAAGAGAACTCAACCAGAGGAAGATATTGATCCCATACTCCTTTCAAGTCCATCATGAAACTTCTCAACATGTCCTCAAGTGTTTGGATAGTTTGCTCAGATTGTCCATTAGTTTGAGGTTGTTAATCTGTAATGAAGTTAAGCTCAATATTCAGAGCATGTTGAAGACTCTTCCAAAACATAGAGGTGAATCTTGGATCTTGGTCGGATACAATATATAGTGGTACTCCATGCATCCTTACCACATATCTGATGTATATCTATGCCAGTTGATCCAGTGAAAAATCCTCCTAAGTTGTAATGAAGTGTGCAGTCTTTATAAGACGATCCACAACAACCCAGATAGCATTATTTCCTTTAGATTTCTTGGAAAGTCTGGTGACAAAGTCCATGGTGATGTTCTCCCATTTCCATTCTAGTATGGGTGATGGTTGTGTCATCCCCTATGACTTATGCCTCTCATCCTTCACTTGTTGACACACTAGGCATTTTGATGTATACTCAGCAATCTCCTTCTTCATGTTATCCCACCAATAATTCTCTCGAAGATCACGATACATCTTTGTGTTTCTTGGGAGAATGGAGAAATTAAAACTATATACATCATCCAAAAGTTTCTTCTTCAAATTAGGACTTTAGGGAACATATATACTTTTCCAAAATCTCACAATTCCTTCATCATTGGCATTGAACTCTGAGGATTTACCTTTTTTGATTGTTTCCACTTTCTTCTAAATCCCCACATCATCCTTTTGGGCATCATTTAACCTTTCCAAAAGAGATGGTTGAGCAATAATTTGTGAAAGGATTGATGATTTTCCCTTCATTATGATTCCCATATCCATATTCATCAAATCTAAGAAGATTAGATCCTTTTCAATTCTCATCAATGATAGAATCGCTGGGTCCTTTCTACTTAGAGCATCTGCCACCTTGTTCTCTTTCCTAGAGTGGTAATGGATTGAGAAGTCATAGTATTTGATCATATCTAACCATCTTTGTTGGTTCATATTCAACTCTTTCTATGTGAATATATACTTGAGTCTTTTTTAATCGATGTATATTTCAAACTTGTCCCCAAAGAGATAATGCTTCCATATTTCCAATGTGAAGATCACTACAGCCAACTCCAGGTCATGTGTAGGATAGTGTTTCTCATGAACTTTAAATTTCCTTGAATCATAGGCAATGACATTGTCATTTTTCATCAACACACAGCCCATTACCATCTTCCAGGAATCATTAAATACCATAAAAAGTTCTCCACTTGTGGGTAGTGTGAGTACAGGTGTAGTGATAAGCCACATTTTCAACCCCTTGAAGCTCTCTTCTCATTCATCACTCTAAAAAACTTGACTCCCTTCCGAGTTATCTTGGTAAGAGGGTTGGAAAATCATGATAAATTTCTCAAAAATCAGTGATAATATCAAGCTAACCCCAATAATCTACAGATATCTATTACAGATGATTCCCTTGATCATCCCTCAATTGCAGCTTTCTTGGACAGATCCACAAATATCCCATTTCTTGTGCTAATATGACCCAATAATGAGACCTCCTTCAACCAGAACTCACACTAGATATACTTTTCATAGAGCTTATCCTTTCTCAAGGTCTCTATTACAGTGCTTGGATGCATCTCATGCTCCTCCTTGGTTTTGGATTATATTAGAATATAATCTATAAATACTAACAAAAATTTGTCTAGGTGATCATTAAAGACTCTATTCATCAAGTCCATGAAGATTGTTTGAGAATTAGTGAGTCTGAAAGTCATTACTATGAATTCATATTGCCCATATCTTGTATGAGAAGTAGTATTGGGGATATCTTCCTTCTTCACCCTTACATGGTAATATCCCAACTGCAAATCCACCTTGGAGAAGTATTGTGCTCCCCGTAGCTGATTGAACAAGTCATCAATTCGTGGAAGAGGATACTTGTTCTTTATCGTGATTTTATTGAGCTCACGATAATCAAGGAAAAGGCACATTGACCCATCCTTCTTCTTGAATAAGAGGACTGGTACACCCCATGGTGAAGAACATGGGTGTAAAAACCCTTTATTTAAATTCTCATGTAGTTTTTTCTTCAGCTCCTCAAGATCCACCACAGCCATTCTATATGGAGTATTGGATATTGGAAATTCCCCATATTTAAGGTCAATTGAGAAATCAACATCTCTTCTAAGATGAAGACCAGAGAATTACTCGCGAAACACTTAAGATAATTCTCTCATAATAGGAATGTCTTCAAGGATGGTTTCTTTCTTAGACGCAATCATCTTAGCCAAATACACGTTCTTATAGGGAAGTAATATACACACTTGAGATGATGGTGATAAGGAAGATTCATCTCCCTCTTTTCACATGTATTGAATCGAGGGTAGATTATCCTTATAGAGAGTGATTTTTCTCTCACAGAAATTTATTTTGGCTCTATATAAGGAAATTTAAGCCATGCCGATAATTTCATCAAATTCCACTATAGTTAGTATGAAAAGGTTCACTGGGAAGTTCAGTCCACAAATTATGACCATTGAGGGGTTATATTAATGGGATGCAATGAAATAACCATTTTCCGTACTCACCGACGTCATTACATCCAAGATTTGTGGTGGTTTTTGGATTGTTCTAATAAACTTTTGGGATTCAAAAGAATGCTAGAACCAGATTCAAAAAGTATGTTCCCTATTCTTGAATGAATAACTAGAATACCTGTCACCACTTCATTGTCGGGGTTCACATCGACAGTAGTGATGGAAAAATATTTCCCTTTCTGCCTTATAGGTTATTGGTTTCCTCCAAAAACCCTTATCTTAGGGAAATAATTTTCAAGTTTCCATGGTTCTTTTTAGTTAAAGCAATGAACAATGCATTGAGGGTCGAACAAATAATTCCTCTCCTCTATTGTTTCCATGGGTTTTCGTGTCGGAAGTTAATGGATAGGTTCCCTTCTCTTCAATACCTAAAGCATTTCCTCGTCCCCTTTAGTAAATTTACAAGATTCTACTTTCCACACCTTTGGCGAGTGGGGTGCTGGATTTTCTTAGCATAGTTGGATTTATCAATCAGAGTGCTAGAATTGAAGTCCACCTTATGCTTCTTATCCCCAAGATACAACTGAGATTATTCAATCTATATTTTGACATTGAGGGCACATCGGTCAATTTCCTCCTAGCTATCGAAGTCACAAATCACCAGGGATTTCCTTATGCTAGGTTTCATACCACTAAATAAGTGGTCAACCTTCCAATTGGGGGTAACGACAAAGCCAAAGGAATATCATGCAAGCCCTATGAAGTTTTCCTCGTACGCTCCGACAGATTTTTCATTTTTTGCTTGAGTACATGGAAGTCCATTTCTGTCTTAAGTCAGAGGGTGCGTAGAAAATATTTATCGAAAAACATCTTCTGGAAATACATCCATTCCAACGCCTTGATCTCCTCATCAAGATTCATATTTTATATCAATGTCTAGCATTGATCAGCTTCACCCTCCAAACAATAAGCATCCTGAAGAACCTTTTCTTGTTTGAAACATTGAAGGATGGAGAATATATTTTCAATGGAGTTGATCTATAGTTCGATGATTATGGGATTAGATGGTCCATTAAAATTAGGAGACCTTTGTCTCAGGAAGCTCTTGATTGTGACTTGTTCTTTCTTAGGGGGGTTGAACGTTCCTCTTGACCTATGTTTCTATACAAAACCTGAGTTAACTGAGAGAGTATCATGTCAATGTTCTTGATTCTTTCTCCCATCATATTGGCCATCTCATTATAATAGTCATCACATTGATCTTTGCATCAGTTGTTAGCCCGATTCCTCCTATTACTAGCCATTGGATGGAATAGAAGGAATGTTAGGGGTAAGACATAAAGGGTAAACCAAGGAAAAACAAAAGACTTATAAATAACTTTTATTTCCTTAACTTATGAATCTATAGGATTTAATCTATGTTATCCGTGATCTACTTCCCAACATATATTCATAGGGGCATTATTTTATTCCCTTAACAATGGTTCATACTAAACCTGTGAATTTACAAAAGCATATCCCCTAGGAGTTTCATAACCAAGATTGATTCAAGGCCCGTTTTCATGTACCAGGATACCCTAGTTCAAGTCCAAAACTCCTTTTCAGAATTTTCAGTCCTAGATACATTCGTGCCAAAGATACCTCTACCTGCTCATTTCCAGATAGAGATTTATTTTCCCGATAACCCTCTTACTCAATACTCAACAAATTTTAGGGATGTTTTTTTATACATAGTATTATCCCTAAGGATTTAACTATGGTTTTCTAATCCTAATACCATAAATAACTAAACTTATCCTCTAATACCAACTATAACAACCCTTATTTTTATTATGCACTTAAACGTGATTTATTACATAAAATCTTCACTTGATAACTCATAGAAGATTGATATGTATAGTGTATTTGGGATTTGTAACATTACATAATGACTTAAAACATTAAACACAACATCTTTATTGAAAACTTCCTTTACATGACCACTACATTCCCTCATACGTAGCATTGCATGGGATAACCTGAGGACATGTGTAAGAAAAGGGTGAGATATAAATCCTAGTAAGGGAGTGAAAAAGGCATAACATGAAGATTAAAATACATGATAGGAAAAAATCATATCAATGGAGCATAAAAGAAACATGAACAAAAAGTCGTGATATAGCATGATTATCATAACAAGGAAATGTGGCGACAACACTTAACAGGGTATTAGCATGATCCAAGGATCATTACACATGGAGAATGAGTAAACCCTCATTGAACGTTAATTTTCATGAGTAAACCCTCATTGCACTTGATTTATCATGATACAAATATTTACCCTATGCATTGGAATTCTATCAGGGTGCACCCTTCATAAACATTTCATTTCATGCATAAGTGTGCCACATGGATCATACAACATGGAATCATTAAAGATCATCATTTATTCTATGATAATGGAATTTGGAATTCAAACATGAATCTCTATAATCATTAAGTAAACATTCATAATGGTGAATACCCTTGATAGAGAAATGGTCATGGTATTCACGACATGATGACTTTGGCTTGGAAAAAACACTGTGCAATTTCAGCAGCATAACGACGTGATATAAGAATTCATAAAAATGGTCGATGAGAGAGAAAGGGGTGTCGCATAATATTTACAAGAAATTTACATTAAGGGAGTCATATATATATATATATGTGTGTGTGTGTGTCCCAACATATTTAATTGAATTTATATTTATAATACAAAATAATTACTTAAATGTAAATAAGGAGAGTGAAATCCCTTACGGAATTTAGGCATGTTAACAGGTGTACATGGGAGGAATTAATGGGAGATAAATGGGTCTATCATCATTCAAACATAAGAAGGAAAGTATGGGGGAGGTGATAAATTGTACCCAAACATTTATAATTTAAAATAAAAGTACATAAAAATATTAAGAAACATGGATAAAATGAGAAAAGTAGAAATCCCTTACTTGGAAGTGTGATCCCAAGGGCTTTGGAGGGGATTGAGAGAGGATTCTTGAGTGCTTGGGGGACCTTGGGAGGATTATATAGAGAGGAGGTAAGATTTTGGAATAACTCAAAAGATTTTTCGTGAAGAGAAAGTGGGATATTTGGTGGTATTATACAGGAAAGTAGAGGGAATTGTTTATTATTTTGGTTTTAGGAACCATACATTAAACTAATCAAAAACAGAAACCAAAACATTGTTTTTTCCCATGGTTTTTTCCAAATGGGAGTGGAAAAAATTATTTTATAAGGCCATTGTCCTATCTTCTTAAAATAATAGGGTTTCTTATGTGGACGTGAGTCACACTCTCAAGGAAATCAATTTAAAAAGCTAAAATGTTTTATAAGTCTTGGAGGGTCCACTAAAACTTTGTAAAATAAATCAAAAAAGCATAAAATAACATTATTTTAATGTCAAAAAAAATTTTGGACGTAAATAATGTTTATAGTAGTTTATTACATCACTATTGTGTCATTATGATGTCATAAAACACATTATATATTTAAACGGTATTTAATTTTTACCCAAAAATTCAACTATCTCAGAAAATTATGAAAAATTCAACATTGGATAATTTCAACGTATGGATTCCAAAAATAATATTCATTTTATCTATATAATTTTCTAAATATGTGAATTTTTACATTTAAATTAAAAACTAGCATTTATCTAAAATTCATGGGTTTTGACATAAATGGCTTTCAAACCATAATAAAAATTACAATTGTATTTATAAAAATTATACACTCTTTTATATTTAATAAAAAGGTGATTTAGTAATAATATTTTATTAAAATTTTATTTAATTCAAAAATCCATTAATTCATCAAAATAGAATTTTTAATTGAATATTAACTAAAAATATACTATTTGTTCTTTAAAAACTATTTACAAAGTAATAATAATAGAATGAATATATATTCTTTATTCAAAAAAAATGTACATAATAACAGTGCTAGGGTCTTGTTCTATAACCCTTTATAACACCCACATAAGACCGAAGGGTAAGGTGTGTGATGGTGATAGATTCTTGGGGTGGCTCCGATAACATCGCTTGGTTGGTAATCTCTATCATCTTCCACTTCTCTCGTAGGTGGTTCTATTCGAGCATAACGTGTTGAAGCTCGGCTTGGTCTTGGTAAAGAGTGAATCCCAATGACGCAACCTCCTTTCAGAGATCCAAAAAATAGGCTTCTTATGCAACAATTCTACTCGATGAGGCCATTACTTCTTTTTTCTGGGTAAATTAGATTTGTTAAAGCCCTATATTTATATTAATCATGTGATCACTATTTAATGGCTATATTAGAAATTGTAACAATTCCTAGTGATATTTTAAAATCCAAAAACATAAATCCAAGTAAGTGAATATGTTTTAGATAATCATTTTACATAATAAGACACTTAAATAGATCAAGATGTATTTTCATTAACAAAGTTTGGGTCGTTGCAGTGTTTTTCTTGTAACGAAAATTCTTCTTCATCATCATTGATTTTATTGTTAGGAGAGTGGAAATAATCATGCTACAAATGTAGCTAAATCATAGATTTCTATAGTTCATGATGATCACATGGATGTTAATCATCAAGACTCCTTCTTGTGGGTCTTGAGATCCATGGAAATATAGATTGCATACACCATTTCATTGATGTCTAAGATGATGAGAGAGTTTCAGCTATAGCATCTGCATATGTTCACTCGGGAGGGAGAGACCCAAGAAACTGAGTTCTGGATCAAGTCAGTCTATACAATCATTAAGAATCTAGAGACACATTTAGATAGGAGGTTGAATCTTTCTACTTATAATGTTTTTGGACTAGGAAAACATTGGTTGGACATTATAGAGTATGAAGGGAAGTATGATGAATGGTTTTGGAAAGACTTCGTGATGATGTTTCAAATCCATTTCTAACCCGAGATGTTGATGGAAGAGAATGAAAAGATATTATACACCTTAAAAAATATGACATGTCAGTTATATATTAAAATGAGTGGTTCACGGACCAATAGATCTTTGCATCATCCTTGGAAGCTGAATATATCTCTAGGGTGAGATTTTTTTAGGATGGTCTTTGCTATGAGATTAGTTTATAGGTGACCATGTTCCTTTTAAGTGGTTTTTTAGATGTGATGAATTAGGCACTTGTCACGGAAGTTAATATGGGAGAGGCCCTGAGTAGAAGTCATGCTATTTCAGTAGGGAAACCTATGAACTCTTATTCAAGTGGAAATAAGCATTGCAGTGTTATTTTACACTAAGGCAATAACAGGCAGAGTATTCAGGGAAGTGGGAATCCATATCAGGATTTTGTTTCTATTGCAGTGAAATCAGTGTTGCAATATGGGCCATAAACAGACTCACTGTATGTACCCCACTTTGAAGTGTCATATTTATGGAATATTGATCCGCCTATAGATTTTTTTTGTATTATAGCATCATAGCAGTGGAAGGGATCAGAAAAAGTACTGGAGTCTGGGATGGACTCATCTAATCCTTAGTAGATAGGTAGCTGGAGTTCCACAGGACATTCTAGTCAATTTAGGTGATGTGTTAACCAAGTGTAGGAACAGAAGTACTGGGTATATGGTATAGATCTGGGGAGTTAGGCTGGATCCTAGTTCAATGGGGTTGGTCAGCTGCATGTTATGAAAACAATATTGTCTAGTAATGCAGAACCATCAACTGTTAGAGGTACAATTTTTGTATCATCTACCCTTAATTTTTTTTGGGTTTGATGAAGGAGTATCCCATTCCATTTTATCCACATTTATTAAAATGGTTTTGGCTATGATGTTTAAATCATGGATAGTTTTTTTTCAATCGAAACACTGTTGGGAGTGCGGTCAAATAATATCAAACGTTGGAAGGTGTGTTCTCTAGAGAGTGGTGGTTACCGTTTCATTTGGAAACTATTAATGATGTAAATAAAATGCTTATATTTGATTATTGGTATGAATTGGTTAGTTATATACCAGGATCATATCAACTATTACTAGATGACAGTTACCTCTTTATCTCCAGAAGGAGGAATCTATTCTCCCTAGGGTTAGTGGGTGCTTCAAGCTTGATAATAAGGACCAATTTAGGGAATATTTGATTTTCTCAGGGCTCAGATAGATTTTATTTCTATATATAATGGTGGAATGTAGCATTATTATTTTCCTCTAGTGGTAGACCATTTATAATATGCCTTTCTTAAAAATTTATATGGAATACTGCACAAGCAAGAGATTTAGTTTATGACCAAGTTGGTGTCGGGAGCAGAGCCAGTTTCTATCCTGACTTATAGAATGGAACCAAAAGATATTCGGGAGTTGATAGTTCAATTGGAAGATTTGGAATCTGAAGTTTTCATATAGCCTAGTAAATCTCCTTGGGGTTCTATACTTATTTTTTCCAATATGTTTGATGTGACTTTATGATTATGTGTGGATTTTCTGGGATTGATCTAGATGACGGTCAAGAACCAATATCCTCTTCAATGCATTTATGATCAATTCAATAATATAAGGGGTAATAATATCTTCTCAAAGATAAATTTCGGATCATGATACCATCATTTGAGGGTGAGGCCATTAGATATACCATGTACAAATTTTAAGAGAGGGCATGGATTGTGGGAGTTCATAGTGACGCTATTTGTTTTAACCAATAAACTAGAGGTATTCATATCCTTGGTGAATCATAACGTTCATTTTTTTAAGACCAGTTTGTGGTAGTTTTTGTTCCCAACATCTTATTGTACTCCCTATTAGTAGACAAGCATGCACAACATCTTAACATCATCCTGAGTACATTAAGAGAGAATCAAATTTACGCAAATCTAAATAAATCTAGTTTATATATTGATAAAGTACACTTCATAAGATATTTAATCATAGATGAAAGAGTTTTAGTGGAACTTGATAATGTTGAATCCATATCTTCTGATCATCCCAATAATTTCATTGATATTTGGATCTTTTTGGGTTTAGCTGGTTATTATCATCGCTTTATCCAGGACTTCTCCCATTTTAAACACTGATGTCTAGGCTAAAAAATAAAGGGGTGATGTTTTTTTGTTTATATTCTTATAAGAGATATTTTTTAGGAGTTGAAAGGAAGGATGACCTCAGCACTTATCCTCACTTTATCTGTGATGGTAAAGTATATATTTTGTATTATGATGCATCTAGAGTTGGACTCAGAGTATTTTTGATATAGGAGGATTGAGTGGTTGATTATAGATCAAGATATCTGAGACCATATGAGAGGAATTACCCAATTCCTAATTTGGAGTTAGTAGTAGTGGCACATTCCTTGAGATTATGGAGGCATTATCTCATGGGTGAGAGGTTTATGTTATACATGGACCATGAGAGCCTCATGTATATCTTCTCTTAGCAGGACCTGAACCTTCGGAATGTGAGTTGGGTCGAGTATCAGTAGTCTTTAAACTTTGATTTGGATAATACATTTGGAAAGGAAAACATCATTGTTGATTTATTGAGATTAAATACATAGGCAGAGGTAGTATGGGAGTCTTATGATGAGTTTAAGGTGATGTCCCTCTATGTATACATGCATATAGATGTTCAGGAGTCTCATGGTTGAGTGGATCAGACTTCAAAATCTATTATACCCTAGATTTTGGACTAAATTATGAAAAATTATTTTTCTAGTTTGGAGGGATTAGTTCTGAAATATATATTATTTAGTGGGAAGACACCTTTGGGATGGTGTCTTGGAAGTGGAAATTATCTTCTTTTAATGTGGCTGAGTATGGGTTTCTACAGGATTGTGTGAGGTGCTAATGGGGGAGTTTCATGCTTCAAGATGGGTGTTATATCCTTGTTTTTCAAAGGCGTATTGTGATCTCCATAGAAAGTATAAATGGTTAGGAATTAAGAATAAGGTATTAGTATTTGTGGTGAGATGTTTCACTCATCAGTAGGTGAATGTTGAGCAATAGAGGTCAGCTAGGATTTTTCATCCTTTCCCATTTTTGATTAGAAATTCGATGATGTTAGTATATATTTTATGGCCGGATTACCCTGAACAACCAATAAGAATGATGTTTTATGTGTTATTGTGGATCGACTGATGAAGGTAGCCCACTTTTTTATATCACAGAGACCTCTATATTTGATGATATGGGAAATCATTATATGTGTGAGGTATCTTTTCTACACGATGTTCCGAGGACTATTATTTTAGAAAGAAATCCATGCTTCACATCACGGTTTTGGATGGGTCTTCAGAAGGCTCTGGGATCATAGGTTTTTTTGAGTATGACATATCATCCTCCGATTAACAGAAAATATAAGTAGACTATTGAGGTTCTAGATGATATGTTGCAGGCCTGTGTTATTGATATCAGTGGTTAATTGGAGCATCATATGGTACATGTGGAGTTTTCCTATAATAATATATTCCAATCATCAATCCAGATGATAACTTTTTAGGACTTTTATGGAAGTCTGTCTCGTTTAGATTTTTTGGGCTTGAGATAGGTGAGTCAGTTCCTGTTAGGCCTAGTCTCATATAGAAGATTTCTAAGCAGGTTCAGTTGATAAGGAAGTGGTTGGTGACCGAACAGAGTAGGAAGAATTCATATGTTGACCATTAGAGAGGAACACTAGATTTTGAGTTTGGTTATTTTTTTCCTCCAGGTGTCACCTAGGTTCTGGAAATGCCGTATTAGGAAATAAGGAAAGTCATAATATAGGTTTATCAGGATGTTTGAGATAGTTGGTGGGGTTAATCATGTGGCATACTGATTAGCCCTTCCACATCGCAATAGTGTCATGCACGATGTGTTTCATGTGTTGTAGCTTTAGATATATTATTCATACCCTTCTCACATGATATATTTATCATACTTAAAGCTTAGAACCGATGCATCCTTTATAGTGAATTTGATACTGGTTGTACACCATAGTAAGAACTATCTCCAAGGTAGGGTTATTCCTTTGGTTCGAGTTGAGTGGTAGCATGAGTGAGTTTAGGAGGAGACCTGGGAGAGCGGTTTGATATGAAAAAAAGTGGTCATACTTGTTCACTGATACCCCATAGTGATTATTGGAGTATCTTGAGGACGAGCTATTATATAGTGGGGAGGTTGTAATATTCCATCTTTTCTTAGGTACGTCCCTCTTTGAGTATTTCATTTGATTATTTGTGGTCCATTATTGTTTGGAGACAGAGATAATTTTAGGGGAAAATGACTTAATGTTCATGTATTTATATTTTTTTGAATGAAAATAGACTTGTGTTGTGAGGAAAATATAGAAAAATGAGAAATGATCCATGTGGGGTGTGGTTATGGGTTTCTATTTCAATTAATGGAGTCATTGTAAATGGGACAAGTGTTACAATGAGTTCTTGGTATGTTGAGAAGCCTTAATGAGGTTTTTGGTCTTTTATAAGAAAAATGGGTTGAAAACCATCTGCATAAGATTTATACGCCATGTAAATGGGTTACACATCTTTTAATGTTTGGGTGAATCTAATATTCATCCAAGGTGATGGTTTTTCTCCATATCCCTCTAAAAAGAATTACTGGTCGTAAAATTGTATTACACACCATGTAATTTCATGATCGTGTTTTTAGAACAATGTTTTGGGGTTTATTTTAATTTCTAACTCACTTTTAGCCTACTCCTCTCGACCATAGGGTGCTTCTAAGGAAATTTTGGAGTGCCTACTTTAATTTCAGGCATCTTGTTTGAGAAATATGATTGTTGGTAAGTGGTTTGGATTCGGTTTTGTCTTCTCTTTTTTTTTATCTGATCATTGCGATGTAATATCTTAACCATGTGCATTTTTTGTTTTGATCTTCATCATTTATGATATTGGAACCATCTTCTAATCATTTTCACCTTCTTTCTTATAGGTGAATCCTACTGGAAGCATTGGTCGATCATCCGTTAAAGGTAAGGGTTATAAACCTTAACCCTAGGGTTTAATAATTTTCATGTATGTGTTATATTAAAATTGTTCCAATATATCCTGTGATAATAAATTAGGATGAAAGAATTGAATTTTTAATTAGAGACTCTTTGGATCAAATTGGTTTTTGACTTTTCTTTTGGCTACTGTTCGGGTGAGAGAACCCTTGAATGTAAATGAATTTTTTAATGGATTAAATTGTTTTTTGCATGACTTGGGATTTGGGTGTTAGCATGATGTAGATTCATAATTTCATTCCTTGTTTATTAAGATCACTTTCATGTTATTGGTTATGAGAAATTGATTTATGAAATGTGTAATTCAAATATAAATGGAAATTTTCATAACTAACCATTAAACTATAAGATGATATATTTTTATATCATTTTTTCTATGAATTGTGTTGTGATTTCTATATTGTAATGCTTATATAGGTCATTTTTTCAATGAAATGTGTTGAAATTATTATATAGTGACACATGTTGTAATGCTTATATAATGTGTTTCCCCAGTGTATATGTTGAAATGATTATACGGTGGGATATGTCCATTTGACATGCTGGAATGATTATATAGTAGGATATTCCTGGTGAAACATGTTGAAAAATTGATATTGTGGCCTATGTCATGTGATTCATGCTGAAATACTTATATACCAGGCTAGGCCCTGATTGAATGATAAAATAATTTTATATCAGGTTCAACCAAGATTTTTGTAATTTATACCTTTGTTATATGCTTATGGATAGCATAGTTGTGAGACATGCTCAGAGAAATTTTAGCATTGTACCAAGACAGGTTAGGTTTTACCATTGTGATATGGTTATGGTTAGCATGGTTATGAGACATGCTTAGAGATAATTTGGTATGGTGTCAAATTAGGTTGATATGGTATTAATTTCATAGTTTAATTAAGTAATACACTTTTTATTTCATTATTCCATGAACTTTTTATTAAACTAATTTTGTTTAGACATGGTGGTGCTAACCTATTGAGTTATACTGACACCCTATTCGGGCCTTCGTTTGGTACTCAAGTAGATTACATGGATGCAAGATTGGACAAGGTAAAAGGGAATTTTTATTGATTAATGATTGGTGGATGGTATGGTTTTTGCATATGGAACTGAAATGGGGTTCGAGACTGGAGACTTTTGAGTCTTTACCTGATTCTACTAGTATTTTATTTTTATTACATCTAGAATGACATTTAGTTTCATTATATCACATCATTACATTATTACTTATTTATTTTTTGAATTATTCAGTTCACTTCTATTGTTTATTTTATGCAGTATTGAATTGTTTAAATTATTTTTTAACTCTTTTATTTATTTATTATTGTAATATTATTATTTTCATAGTGTTTCTACTCTATTACCAGGGGATATAGTCTCCTCACTATACTTTTCACACCCCCACTTCTAGTCAGTTCCCTCTAAAGTATGGAGAGGCACGCATGAGTTCTCATAACCAACACTTTTTGGCCATGTGAGAGAGTGTTGGATTGGGGAAAATTATACAAAAACACAACCAAAAGATGTCCAACAACACTGTTATATCAATTCCCACCCAAAAACCCCTATTACATGACCTAGTGTAATAATAAACCTCTATCCATCACATCCTATGCATATCTACTCTCCTCAATTAGATATTGAGGAATAGTGGGTAGTCAGTCATCTATCCTCAACACTAGGATGTTGGGGAAAACACCCCCGTGTGAAATTATGGGGGATGGAACATAGTTATCGACAAGGGTAGGGTGTGTATAGAAAACATAAGGAATATACAAGTATATACATAAGACTCACACAAGCCCAACCTATGGGTTCACATCAAAAAAATAACCAACTCATAAAACTTCCACTTTCAATACCACCACTAATTGTATATCACCACTCAAGACACAAACCACATTTTGAATTTTCAATGAATCCCATTATCCAAAACAACTATAGCCATTTCAATCATTAATATATAATTATTACATGACTACCCGGGCTTTTAACACAACAAAACCATACATCACAAACAGATTATCATTCCCATCAAACTAACACCTTACCACCCAACAAGCACATCCAAACAAATCATCACCTCACCACCCCAAAAACACAGCCAAAAAACCATCACCTTTCCACCCAAAAAGAAAATTCAAATGAATAATCACCAAAATGCCCTAAAATAATGACCAAAAAACCATCCCCTCACTTCTCCAAAAGCAAGGACAAACAAACCATGCATCACCCCTCACTGCATCACAACCACACATCATGTCCCCCATCGGAACGACCAAAAATTGCAACACATCAAAGACCATATTACATATTTAAGAAAGGGTCCTTTATCACATTTCACTATATTTTAGGTTCATTGTCACATAATCCATTAGTCCAAGGGAAACTGTTTCCTTAGGAAAATATAAGTGGTTTCCCAATTTCCATTTTTTGATGATATCACAATAACTTACAACAAGGTTTCCATATCACAATAAATTTAGCGCAAGAAAAGTCTCCCAAAAACCATGATTTTTAGCGAGGTATTCTACTCGTACAAACACAACATCACAATAATATCAAAGTTGTAAAATCACATGAATTATTCCCCATTCCCCTTAAATTTCAATTAAACAATTAATTTATCTTTATTAGGATCACCCAAACCATCCCTCAGAGATAAAAATGAGTAAACCCCTCTTTTTTATTCACAAAAGTGATAAATGAAGGAATTCCTTGCCTCATATAAGGTTTTACCACTCACTGCGCATTACAGGGCGAAGAAGAAATGCCCACAAAGCCCAACCATATACAAAACCCACGAATCTACCTACACCACATTAAAGGTTATAAAAAATTTATCCCAACTCACAAACCAAACTAAAATAGCCCCTCTATATAGCGGATCATCAGGAGAAGAACATTAGAAAAACAACCTACAAGAAGATATGGGATTACCACGAACCACTAATGGTCTTCCACCAGAACCAATGGATCAGGGTATGAGGAATGGGGTTAAATATCCTTTTCGTTCTGCCTATGGTTGATCAAAAAAGAGAGAGGGGATAGTTACGGATAAATGAGGAGGGTTTCATTCAAAAAACCTATTTAAAACTTGTAAAAATACACTTTCATGTTGTGTAACCCCTTCACAGAGTGAATTTAATGAAGTTTTTTCCCAAAAACCAACTCCAATTTAAATTTGTGTCACCATGTCCTGATTTAACTATGCATCATAAATTTTTTTCATGACATGAATTTGTTTTAATAATTCATCCATCGTTGCACATTGGTTGTGAAACCATTCAGTAACATAAGTTATGAATCACCAATTCATGTTGTGTAAACCATTAATGACATTAATATCATGTAGCAACTCTGTTGCACCTCAAAACCTCCTCAAGACTCCTCTGAAACAACTCTAACACCCAAAATTGGTAAAGAAATGGGATATGAAGGTTCAATTTGTTACATACATACATATACACACATTCACACACACACACACACAAATACATGTACACATAAACATACACATACACAACACATACATACACATAAACACAAACACATAGACACAAAAGATATATACACATAAAACACATATAAATGCATATACACATACACATACATGTACATATACACACATACAGACATACACATACATCTACATACATACTAATATATATATATATATATATTTTAAATTATTAAATATGTATATAAATATATAAATTCAAATAACTATATTTAAATAAATGTATATTCATTTATATATTTATATTATTTCATAAATAAAACAGTAATATATTATATTTATATATATAATTTTTAATTAATGTATATAAATATATATTTTAACATTTTTATTGATTAATATTAATTTGATACATTTTTATATTAAAAAATTTAAAATAAATTAAATTATTTCTAGTTCCATTTATCAGCAAAGATTCCCCTTACATAAACTAATTATCTAAAAAATGAAAACACATGAGTGGATATTGGTCTGTTTTTAAGGACATACCCAGCAAAGTTTCCCCAAACAAAAAATAATTATGGAAAAAATAAAAACCAACCAAACCAATAAAAATGTGTGTATTGTCATCCACACAGAAACGACCAATATAATCACCGATCATGAAACCTGCAATCCCCACCCACCTCCTTCACTTGGTAATGAGGACATTATGCCTCCCCTTTAAAATTGGTACAGAAATTGATTTCAGAAGGTTTTAGATTCCGTAAAAACACTTCAAATAATTTTCCCATGCCACTGGGGTCAATGGAATTGATCTTTCAATTGCACATGTGTTCATACAATGTCTTGGAAATCATTGATTGATCCATAGTAGAGATTTTCAGTCGGTATTAATGATAGAAAAATAAAAACATGTAAGATAAATGGGCACCCAACTGGTCGGTGTTGATTAGATACAAATAGTAGTTGGTGTGGCCACCCAATAACAATAGGTTTTTGAATGTAAGTAAAATGAGCACCTCCAATTTTTATTGTAATGATTATTTTTAATTTATTTTATCACTGATATTTTAATTTGAAGTATTGTAAATTAATACTTTAGAGTTAAAAGACATGAAATTGATTTATTTTAATCATATTATCTGTCTCACTTAGCAAATTATCATAAACAATATACCACCATTCTCAGTCATTCTATGTCATCTGGTGTTTTCATAAAAACTCTCAAAATAATTCTTATTTTTGGGGCTTCTATAAGATATTTTTAAATGGTTTTACATTATGAACAAAAATAAAAAAACGGTTTTGGGGGATATATTTTAAAAAATGGGTCCATAGAAAAACATCCTGACCTTAAATTTACAAAAATATATTCATTATAGGTTCATTTCCCACTCTCATATTGATGGTTCACATTCAAAGAAGAATATTACAAAGAATGGGGTTATAGATTTCATTGAAGCTAACACTAAATTCATCCAATATCAGATTGAGAATTGAAATAAATCTCTCGTCACTAATTTTTCTCCTTAACAAAGGATTATTGTATAAAACAAATAGTATTTAAGAACATGATTTTTTCAGGTTTGTGGATTTGATGACTAGAGGATCATTTCAATATGTATGTGTATCTTTTTTATTATCATTCCATTGCAATAGTTCAAATGTAAGGCATGGTGTTTTTTTCATTTTTATTATGTCAATGAACATGAGATACTCTAATTAAAATAAGGATATCTAAATAGTTGAGTGTTTTATGTTTAAATTTTCAATGGTAGAAGCTGAGAATTCTGAGGGAAATAGAGAATTAAGGATTGGTATGGAGCCTATTGTAAGTGATAGTTTGATGGTCTATAGGGTCTTTAGACCTATGTATATGATAGGAACTCCTTATAAAGTTCATTTTTATAAAAAAACATAATTGGTCCCTAAATTATAATAATATGGAGGGAATAATTGATGAACATAGGACTTATTCAATATAGATCCAGCAAGAACCAATGTCCATTGCTGATGTGGTTGTTGGTTTTATGTCTAGAACGTATGGTTGAGAAAATATTAACACACATGATGTTAAAATAAGTGAAGAGGATGTGAATAAATTGAAATATTTACATAGGAGTTACTTCAAGGAATTTTAGGATTTTGATAGTGACATTGGGGGAGACCTTGTTGATGATATTGAGGATTAATTTATGTCAAGTGGTAAGGTGGATCTTAACTCCTGATATTTTTCATTACAGCCAAAGAAATGTTCTGATAAAGAGATAACTAATCTGAAGTTAAGGGAAGTTTCATAGGCTTAGGGAGATGAGGCAATGTTGAGTGTTATGGATGAGAGTCTAGAAATTTGTGTTTCTTCTACATGGAAGGAACCTGGGGGTGAGGAAGCCCTTCTATGTTATGGTTCTGGGTTTCACCTCCACTAGATGGAATGTCAGGTTCCACTGATGAGTACTAGCTTGTCGCTATGGTTATAGTGGAAGGGGATATTTGAATCATGGAAACAAATAAACCTATTAAAGTATTGGATATTTATATTTTCATTAGTTAGGGAACTTATGAAGATAGCCACAGTTGGAAGACTATTTGGAATAACCCCCAAAAATGTTCACCATATTGGATTATATTATAACCCCTAAATTTTTGGATTATATATATAATTTATCAAGGAGGATATTATTCCTCTATCTCTAAAATGAAAAGGGCTCGATAAAGAGATCATGGGGGTGAGCAGTTGGCTCTTATAGAGGTAATTTGCATGGTGTAAGTGGAGAAGATTCCACAAACTGAAATCAACATTGTTGTATTCTATAAAAATATGGAAAAGGATACTACACATTAGGAGAAATCAGTTTTCTTTTTGCATGGAGAAATTAATAAAACATCTTATTTAGGTGAGGATGTCGAATTTAGATAACAATCCTCTAGTCTGGAAGCAATCATAAATTAACAAGAGGTAATTGAGGCTATGGGAGATATCATCAAGAACCTGAATTGTTGAGGAGGCCCTTGGGTTACTCCTAAATATAGGAGTGGAAATCACCCTTGGGGTCATGGAAATGTACAAAATTAGAGTAATACTCACTAAAGAAGATTATTTTTTTCCCTTTGTGTTATCATGTTCTTATGTAGTGGTTTTTGGAAAGATGGTTGAGAGGGCATTCCCTCTGTATTTATCACTTATTTATTTTTGGGGGTATTTTTATATTTTTTTCCCTTTATTGAAACCCCTTGCATTGTGTTTTTCTCTTCTTCTTAATAATTTTTTTTAGTCCATGGGTTTGAAAATGAAGTTTAATAATATTGGGTGAATTAGATTAATTTTAATTGGTAAAATAATGTTTGTATGCATTTTTCTGAAATTTTTAATTGAAACATCAATAAAATATTTAGTTTTTTTATTTTTCCATGAAAATTATGACATTGATAAGGAAAATTTTGAGAGTATTTTTCATTTTTAAAGTAAAATTATAGATCAAATTAAAATATCAATGAACAAAATATATGATACTTTAAAAAATTATTGTAAATCAAAGTAAAATACATTAGAAATAGTAAAATTCTAATGGAAGGAATAACAACAAAAAAATCATCTAAGGGGCCAAACTATATATGATTTCTTATGTATTATCGGTAGGTGAAGAATTATATTAAATATGGAATAATTTCTTACTTGTAAAGTTTATTTCTTAAGTATATGGTATTTTAGACATTTTATGTATCATGATTTCAACCAAAAAAGATATGCTATATATTCTGTAGAATGTTTAAATATATTATATATGAAACTCTTTATTTATAAATTATATTATGAATTTAATGAGATGGTAATTTTCTTAAGTTTTTTTCTCTTATGATACTAGTTTTTTACAATTATTTTTTTTCATGAAAAGTGAGGAGCCAAAGAGATGATTTTATGTGAAGATTGAAATTTTATCCCTCATTAGTAATTGTTTTGTTTTTTTGACTATGTTGTTTAATCCTTGGATATGATGTAGTTTCATTTCAGGGATGTTGAGATCTATTCTTAAGGGAAAAAATTGTTTATGTATTGATAGCTTAAATTAATGCATTACTTTTAATTGATAGCTTAAGTTTTTTAAATGAGTTTTTATTTCCAAATTAGTGGTATTTTAGTAGATAAATGTAAGAATTATTTTACATATAAGATTAGATTAATTTTGGAGAATAATTAAAAATTAAAAATAAAATAAAATCAAGAAAAATGTATTCATGTACTTATCAAATTGATCAATGGTGTATTGGAGGCACATTCAGTGTGTGGAGGCACTACATACGCTTTAGTGTGGGGTGGAGCGAGGGGAGAACCACAATGTAGGAAAAATGGAAATTTGAATCGCATCATAAAATTAAAAGATGTATTGTGAAGCTAGTGTGCGCTAGAATCAAGTGAAGAACCAAGTGTGAATTATGGTATTCAATTTCTTGTTTTTCCTATTAAAATTTTCTATGTTACTTATTATTATTATTATTTAATTTATGTTGTTATTGATGCATGCCTTCAAAAAAAATTCATTTTCATTATCATTATATACTCTAATTTAAACCTATTATGCTATCTTATTTGTGATGGGACATTGTTTTGGTGGGATTCCACTTTGGGCCTTGTCCTGCGGTCGACCCTATTTCCTACATGCACCTGGTGATTTGTTTATCCTAGTAACCTTTTATCCCTAGTCATTTATTATCATCACAACCCGCTGCTTTTGCGTATTCCACCTATGAACTTCCATTATGTTGTGCAGTTTCCATTCTGATTCACGTGGCTTCATGGCCTCAACTGATTGGTTGTACTATTTTGAGGAATTATAGTGTCAGGGGAGTGATGACCCCTGCAACCCAAAGCTCATCTTTATCATAATCATTTATCTTTCTCCTCCTCTTAGTTCTTTCTCTTAGTTTCCCCTAGAGAAACCATATCTCTTCATCACCACTTTTCTTCGACAGAGCTCTTTCCATGCCTTCCTCTCTCCCATTCCACATCTCATTTCCTATTTTATTCTGAATACGATGTCTTTCCTTAGAGGAAGAAGTTTGGCCCCTTCTCTGTGATAGTTCCATGAGCATTGAAATAATAGGAAGAAATTGTGGATCTAGGTGTGGTTTACATCATGATTCCATCAGGAAGAGAACAGGACCACTAGAGTGTTACCCAATATTGTACTGTAAGTATCATTTTAGTTTTGTTTATTATGAAGCCTGTATATCTTTTATACTTCAAATATGGTTCATGTTCTTCTAATTATTGCTTGTTTTTGCCGATATCATTTTTTGTTTACATTATTCTTAATAAAATGCTTGAGTTGGGTGATTTTTTTCCATGAATATAGGTCCCCAAAGGATATAATCATGTTAAATAACTAAGTTATTTCTCTTCCATTTACTTCCTTTCTTATTGTTCTTCTGGTTGTGTAACTTTAAAATTTGAATTAAAAAACCCCAGCTCGATGTTATTGGTATTTAGTGTTCGGCTTTTTTTCAGTTCACCATTACCTATCACAAGGTTGTGTCTAAGACTCTTTGGTTCTATTTTTCTATCGAATATGATTTCAATTTCATTGTTTTGTACTTATGGTTTTTTTTTTATTTCTTCACTATGATATCTTCTTAAATATCCAATATCTATCCCACTATAGTAATTTTAATCCACTATCCCATCATATATTTCATAGAATTTTGAATCCCATTAGATAAACATTGATTACGCAAGAGATTGTTTGGATGTTTGGGGTGTACGTTTAATGTTGTGTAAAATAAATTGACATATACTCTTTGGGTAAACATGTCAACAACTAGATTTGAAATAAGAAAATTTGATGGTGATAGAAACATTATTATTTGGAAAATTAATTTGAGAATGATTTTGGTTCTATAGGGCTTAATTGATTCCCTATATGATCCTAAGAAACCTATTGTCACTGTAAATGAAACATGATAGAGCACTACTGAGTACTAAGATGTAGATACTAATGTGTTATTTAAAGCACATTTCTCTTTACTTATTTCTTTGTGTGATGAAGTTATAAGATTAGTTTACTATGGCTATACTACTACTAGAATTTGGAATAAACTATATAAATTATACATGACTCCTTCATTAGTTGGTAGGATTTATAAAAAAACACCGCATGTTTATATTTAAAATGAAACTAGATAGTTATATTAAATCCCATCTTGATGAATTCAAAAAGGTTATGTTAGATATTTCCAAAATTAATGTAACATTCAATGATAAGGATCGAGCAATGATCCATTTAATATCTTTAGATAATTCCTACAACACACTAGTTGAAACCATGATGTATATTTGAGACACACTAACCATTGAAGAGGTTAAGTCATCCCTTCCTTCTAAAGAACTACACTCTAAACCTAGATTCAAAGCTAATGTAGAGAGTTTGTATTATAGGGTAAGAACACAATAAAAGGGTAAAAAGAAAAAAATTTACTAAAGATAAGAGTAAGTAAAATAATTACCCAAAACCTCAATCTGATTATAGGGAAATAGAAGTCACATGTTTTCATTATGGAGAACCAGGCCATACTAATCTCGAATGTCAGAAAATTAAACATGAGTTAGAATCCAAACAGACCACTGACTAGTACCTTATAGTTTAATCATGTTATGACATAGTTGATGTATTAAATGTGTCTAGGAGTGAACTCAATTAAGAGTGGTTCCTTGACAAAAGATGTTCCTTTCACAACTGTTCTTTTAGATATTCATTCCATGAATTGGTTGAAATTGTAGAAAGAGATGCCCTCTTAGGAAAAAATAAGTGGTGAAAGTTTGAGGGAAGAGGTTCCATTTTACTAGAACTTGATGATCATTCAAACCTCAGTTTGCTTGATATAAGTTGGGTCCCCAACCATTATAGAAACCTGATTTCCTTAGAGATTATAGAATAAAAGGGGTTAAAATTTAGGTATAAGACAGGTTGTCTAAAAATCTCTAAAGGATCAAAACCCATAATTAAGGTGTGTCTTATCAATGGGATGTATTTCTTGAATGGAAACACCCATTCAAGGTTGTTGGGTAGTGTCCACAACACCAACACTAATAATAATATGCTTTGAAATAGAAGATTCGGGCATGTTAGCTCCAACAACCTAGAATAAACTCAACAAGAATGGGATATTGAGTGACATCACACCTTCTAATCACCCATTTTTGTGAATATTGTGTGATTATAAAATCCAAGAGAGTTATTTTAAATAGGACATTCTTTAAAGCTACCAGCCCCTTAGAATATATTTATTCTGGTCTATATGGGCCATCTAGGAATATCTCCCATGGTGGAGGTTTCTATTTTTTCACTTTTATAGATGACTATTCCAGAGAAGTCTGGATTTACATTTTGAAAAATAAAACTAGTGTTTTCCAAACCTTTAAAAACTGGAAAAATTTGGTTGAAAACAAAATAGGGAAGAAAATTGAAACAATGAGAATAGATAATGGGCTAGAATACCTATCCACTAAATTCATTCAAATTTTTGAATAAGAAGGTATTAAAATACATATGATTTTCCAGGAAACCCCCCAATAAAATTTCCTAGTAGAGAGAATGAATAGTAGTATTTTATAATGAATCTAGAGTATGGTTGCATGATTAGGTCTCCCTAAATATTTATCAGTAGAGGCTATTATAACTATTTTATACCTAGTTAATAGGTCTCCATATTCAGTAAATAAATCTAAAACACCTGATGAATTTTGGAATGGTAAGCCTCCCTCTTATACCTACTTAAGAGTCTTTGGTTGTACTTATTATGTTAGCATTAAAACTGATAAACATGAACCAAGAGATCTAAAATTCATTTTTTTGGTATCCCGAGGGTGTTAAGGGGTATAAACATTGGGTAGATAAACCTGGTTACCAAAACTAATTTATAAGTATGTATGTAGTGTTCCATGTGTCATATTCTCCTAAAACCAAGTCTTCCACATCTAGCAGCCTAGAACTAGACTTAGAACAAGAAAATGATGATGATACCCAGACTCATTTTGAGGATGTTGTTAATTCCACTCTACTTGAACCTCATCCCACAATTGAGGCTGATTTTAAGTCTAGTTATGGTTCAGATTCTAAACCAGAACCTCATGCCAATGAGGATCTGAAGAGATGTTTTTCTCTCTTATGTTTCTAGTTTTTTTCATTATGTGTTTTTCTTAAAAAGTGAGGAGTAGAAGAGATGTTTTTATATGAATCTTTAAAGATAATTCCTCATTGGTAATTTTTGGGTTTTATTGACTATGATGTTTAATCCTTGGATATGATGGATTTACATTTCAATGATTTCAACATCTATTCTAATGGACAAAAAAGTGTTTAAGTGTTGATAGCTTAAATTAATGCATTTTTTTTAATTAATAATTTTTTAATTGAGTTTTTCTTCCCTAATTAGTGTTTCTTTAATAGATAAATGAAGGAATCATTTTACATATGAGATTAGATGAATTTTGGAGAGTAATAAAAATTAACAAATAAAATTAAGAAAAATGTAGGCATGTACAAGTCAAAGAGATCACTAGTGCACGGGAAGCATAGTCAATGTGAGGAGGCATTACATACGCTATTGCATGGTGTGGTGTGAGGAGAGAACCAAAATTAAGGGAAAATGGAAATGTGGACCGCATCTTAAAATTAAAACATGTGTTATGAAGCGGGTGTTCACTGGACTCAAGTTAAGAACCAAGTACAAATTATGGTATTCAATTTTTGTTTTCCTATTGAAATTTTCCATGTTTATTATTATTATTATTTATAAATTTATGTTTTAATTGATTCATGCATAAAAAATTAATTAATTTTCATTTTCCTTATGTACTGAAATTTAAAACTGCTTAGCCTTCTTATTTTCACTAGGCTATGTTTCCGTGTTTGCTTCTTCTTTGGCCTTTAGCTTTTGACTGGCCCCATTACTCATGTGTCCCTGGTGATTCGGAGATTGAAGGCGTTGTCATGAAACGTCAAATTGAGTATGATTTTAATGTTTATTTATAGTCTATGGAAGACCCTAGGTTATATCTCCATGAGTCTAGATAGGTTTAGAGTGTGTATTCTTAATAAAAATTATGAAAAGTTGGGGGTTGTTTTGAAAATAGTTTTAATAAAATAAATTAATTTAACGATTTTAATAGTTGAGAAACCAAGTTGATTTTGAAAAAATTGAGATAAAAGTATTTTTGTGATTTCACTAAAAATGTTTCAAGTACATTTTTCTTAGATATTCATATAATTTTTAAGTAATTAATTGGAATAAATTAATTGGAATCTCGATTAATTCATAATATTTTATTTCAATTCTCTAAGAACCAAACTATGACATGGAAATCTTATTACCAAGTTCCAGAACCTATAAATGGAATAAGAGCTTCCATATCATATTTAAATATCAATATGGTGGGTAAAAAAAATTATTCTTGTGTTTTCTGATCAGAACAACACAATTCACACATTCAAAACCTCACACTGATCGGTTAGAAATTATGAGAAAATCAGTCACATGCATCCAAACAATAATTAAAATAAGAAACAATGTAATATACATGTAAATAAATGTTTTAACACAAAAATTACACCAAACCATTAGATAATATATTCTTTGTAACTCTCTTGACATGTGTGTAGCTCCCTCACAATGAACACCCACTGCTTAACTCGACATCAGGAGGAGGAGAAAGCTTGGGTGGAACTCCTTCTTCATTATTGACTCTTCTATTAGAATAGGGGCCTATAGAACTTATAGGAGGAGGAGGAGACTCCTATAGGACTCAAAAATGGTAGATATTTCTTGGGGGCTTGAACTAGAAAATGGGGAGCCCAAGGTTCTATTTTATAGGAAAATTGGAAGGTGGTTTTGAGCCCCCAGATTTCAAAAAACCACTTGGCCCATGGTTTTTGACCTCCATACAGCCTTATATCAATTTAGAAAAAATTGAAAAGTTTTAGACATAACTATTTAATATCTCCAACAAAAAATTGTCAAAATTTGGAAAACTATATCTCAATATATTAACAGAACACAGTAATCCACTTTTGTCTTCATTCAAATTTGGTATCTTGGGCAGATTAGTCCAAATTGGCCAACAGATGGATGAATTGGAATTGAGTTCCTTCAGAAGAGTTGTAGACCATTAAATTTTGGAACATCCCAGAAACTATCATCCCATTTGGATGCATGTTTTATTATAAGTGTTCAATTGAGTTCATTGGTGTGCTTGGATCCTCTGCAGTTTGGCCCATTTTTCTAAAACTTCATCCTAGGCCCTCCAAATCACCTCCACCTAAAATGTAATTTACAAAACAAGTAAAATTTCTTTTTTAACAGTGATAAAAAAAAATTGAATCAAACATGAAGTGAAATTTTTTATTTTTTTTATAATTTTCATTACAAAACTAGATTAGCACAATGGTGTAAGGGTGAAAATGAAATATTGAATCACGGTGCGATCACACCCCCACACCTAAACATTTGCACTCCTAGGAAAAGTCACATTTTCAAAAAGTATGCATGGAGATATTTCCAACTTCATAAAGATTTTACATTCAATGAAAATTTAAAATGTGATTGTAATGTTATCAAATCAAAAATCACACCAAGGAGTTATTCTCAATTATCATACAAAAATATGTCCCATAAATTTTATCATCATGAAATTAAAGGAGTTGAATGATAAAAATTTGAGAAAATAATTAAAAATATAACCATGTCACTAATTATCCATGTGTGTGTGTGAAAACCATTCTATGAAATTATTTCTACTTCTTATCTAGTAAATATACATTATTTAAAAAAAATCTACTTAAATAATTATATCCATTGAACATAACCCACATCCATTGCAATAAAATATCAAGACCCACTCAATTAAGCTTTACTAAAATTCAAACCTTAATCTCCTGACCGAGATATCCTCATATGTTGTACATTTCCTCACTCCCCTAATTTAATAATAATATTATTATGGCTTTTTTTTAAAAGTTTCACATGGAAAAAATCTCACACTCTTCTCTCAAACCTTGTTTTATCTCCTCGCAACACTAATTTTAATTATTATAACCAAATTAATGATTGAGGAATGGTTTTTGACCCACCCAAGACAAAACCACTATTTTTTAGGGTTTAAAATAGTCGGATAATAGGTCTAAACACATAGGTCAATCTGGTAATGTAATAAAAAAGATTGGATAAAGAGTGAACATTTGGAAAACCCATTTTTGGAAAATAGATGAATATTAACCTAACTTATATTTACCTTATATTGAGTAAAAAAAATTGTACTTCATGGTTGGATGAAAATATTTATGGAGATATTAAGTGACACAATATACCCATTAATTATTCACACAATAGCTACCATTCTTCTCGATGTTTTCAAAGTGATACATCCATTCATATCATCGAAAAAAACCAATTTTCAAGATAAATTCTCACCACAATGTTAAATTCATGCTAAAACACACATTCTATCATTGAAAAAAAATTGAAATGTTAAAACAATATGAAAAATGAAATTCCTCATGCATGTTCAATAGCTTCCATGATTAAGCAGGCTTCATTTTCCATGATAAAGTGGGCATCAAAAATTAACATTTCGGCATAGAAGTGAGGGGTGAAAATGAGGGGTAAATTGATAATACTATTCAACAAGAAAAAAAAAAGATAAAAAGAATGAATTATGAAGAAAATTCCTAACTAACCTAGGAATGTACCCATCCCCCACACTTAGATCATGCAGTTTCCTCACTGTAATAAAAGAGAATGTGATAATGAAGGATAAAGCTGGGTGATTGTTATTCGTAAGATGCTTCTTTAACATGAAGTTACTCCATCGAGGACTCTATAAGGGATTCATGAAAGTGCTTAAGATGATTCACATTGAGAGTGAGGGTTTGTTTCATTTCTTCATTTTGTACCTGCATGACACTAAAGGGATAAACATTAGAAACAATGTCTCGGCCAAACTAGAAGGAACTTAGCTTACCTAGATTCCACTTAAGCCTTGAATTGTAAAGGAGGACCTTCTTCCTAATGTGTAATTGATGATGAAGGATGATACGATTGTGGTAATCCTTAGTTCACTCCTTATAAATATGGTATTTCTCATAAGAATCTCTATGCATTTCCTCCAACCCCAGAATCTACATCTTTCTTTTAGCACCTGCACCAAAAATATTAGAATTTCATTGTTTAATGGCCTAGTAGGCCCAGTTCACTATATTCACAGAGTGGTGAAAACTATTTCCAGAAGCTAGAAAATATTGTGATGTTATAATGGGAGTTTTGAAAGCAGAATGTTAATCCCATAATGAATCATCGAGTCTAAGACTCTAATATTTTCTATTGGGTTGAGCAGTTTTTCAAGAATTTATTTTACCTCTCTATTTGACACTTGGTCTAGAACATTGTTTTGTGGGTGATATATAGTATACAGTCTATTCCCGACCCCATACCGACAAAAAAATTATTGCAATGCTTAGTTGTAGAAATAAGAACCATGGCCACTGATGATGAACCTCGGTAATCTAAACCTATAGAATATTTGGTTTATCAATAATTCCACAACTATTTTGGAATCATCAGTCCTTATGGAGCATGATTCTTTCCATTTTAACACATAATTAACTTCCAAAATAATGTACAAGTATCCAAAGTAATTAGGAAATGGACCCATAAAGACAATGCCCCAAACCTAAAAAATTTCATGGAAGAGAAAGGGTTGTTGTGAAATTTCATTTCTATTAGAGATATTCCCGATTCTTTGGAAATGAGGACAAGTTTTACAGAAATCATTGGCATCCTGAAATAATGTTTTCCAAAAGAGACCTGAATCAAGGACCTTGCGAGCAGTCTGTTCAGGACCAAAGTGGACCCCACAAACAAGAGTGTGGCGGAACCTAAGGACTTACTAAAACTCTCTATTGGGAACAAAATGCCTACGTACATGGTCACTACATGTTCTCCTAATGTAGGGGTCATCCCAAATGTTCCTACAGGACTCAAGATTTAGATGTTCAGCCTGGTTTTTGTTGAAATTAGTAGGAATGCAAGATTCTACCAAATAATTTAAAATTTCAGCATACCAGGGAATGGCATCTTTCACATAATACAATTACTCATCAGGAAACATGTCATTTATGGTTATACAGGGGGACGATTCAGTCTCTAAGGATGGGAGGATCCTACTGATATGGTTAGCCACCACATTTTCTGCTCCTTTTTATCCCTAATTTCTAGATTGAATTCCTAAAGGAGGAGCATCCAACAAATGAGACATAGTTTGGATTCCAGTTTCTTAAGGAGATACTGTAGTGCTTCATTGTATAAGATGATAATATATTTGGAACCAAAAATGTTTGACCTAAATTTATCCAAGGAAAACACTTTCAGGAAATTATTTTTTATTTGTGTTGTGGTTTTCTTGGGAAGGGTCCAGAGTATGTGAGTCACAGGTAATGACATGTGGAGCTCGATTGACCCTTTGTGATAATACTACCCCAACTATATAGTTAGAGTCATCACACATGATATCAAATGGTAAATCTCAACATGGTGGTTGGATTATTATGGGTTATGTGAGACTCCAATTAAATTTGTTAAAATATTTCTCACATTATTTATCAAAAACAAATTCCTTTTCTTTTTGGAGAAATCAGAAGAGGGGGAGTGAAATATTACTAAAGTCATGAATGAAATGACAGTAAAATTCATCATGACTTAGGAAGGACCACACATAAAGTACATTTTTGGGGAAAGGTAAGGAATAAATGACATCTAATTTTGATTTATCTACTTTGATACTAACCCCAGAAATGGAATGTCCCAAAACTACACCTTCTCACACCATGAAATGTCATTTATCGTAATTTAATATGAGATTATTTTTAATACAACGACATAGGACTGAACCAAGACTACTCAAACATCCATCAAAAGAGGATCCGTAGACAGTGAAATCATCCAGGAATACTTCTATGAAATTATCCAAGTAATCCTAAAAAAATACTAAACACGCATCACTGGAAAGTACTTGGAGCATTGAACTGACCAAATGGCATCCTCTTATAGGAAAATGTGCCGAATAGGTAAGTGGAGGTTTCCTTTTCCTGATCCTTAGGGGAAACATGGATCTAAAAGTATCCAGAATACCCATCAAGAAAACATTAATGGGACTACCATAATATCCTCTATAGCATATGGTCAATGAATAAAAATGGGAAATGGTCCTTCCTAGTGTGTTGGTTTAATCATTGATAGTCTATAAATACACACCAACTATTCTACACATGATTTGGAAACAATTAATTTTTTTATTTTTAATTACATTAAGACCAGTTTTTTTAGGAACTACTTGAACTGAACTGACCCATTGGATGTTCGAGATAGAGTAAATGATTCCAGAAGAAAATAATTTCGTTACCTCATTTTTAAAAACATCTAGGAGGTTTGGGTTCAATTGATGTTATAATAACCTCCCTAGTTTAGATTCAGCTTTTAACAATATATTATGTGTGAAAATTGATGGGATAATACCATGAATGTTAACAAGTGTATATCTCAAAGCTTGTTTATACTCCTTCAAAAGTACAAGAAGTCACAATTCATGCTCTGGGGGGAGTGAACTAGTAATGATGATAGGCATATTGTTTACATTATCAATATAGGAATATTTTAAATCTTTAGGTAGTTGTTTCAGTTCCAATTCAGGTGGATTTTGGATTTATGGAAGTGTGTTTGAATGTGATAGGTCACTAATATCATCAAACTGCTCAATGGTGTTATCCTCAGATTAGGAATGATCTTTTACAGGATTAGCGGTATCATCGATAGTTATGTGATCCTTAGTGTTCACGAAATCATTAATTAACAAACACGAATGAAATTTTTTTAGACCAATACAACAATCAATGCATGATTAATTACCTATAATTTCAATCAAGGATGAAAACTCTAAAAGGGAGATGAGGGAAAGAAAAGTTGTTTTTTAGGGGAAGGGAATACATAAATTTAATTAACAGAGAGAGGGGAATGTTCTTTTGAGGGGTGATTCATTTAATCAAGAATGTTGAAGTGGAAATTTTCACCACCAAACTCCACAGATAATGTACCATTATGAACATTAATTCTGGTTTTTTTAGTTTTCATGAAGGGAAACCACAATATAATTGGGGCATGTCTATTCAACCTATCATCTTCCATTTTTAGAACATAAAATAATTAAAAAAAATTAAAATTTTCACCCTCACAAGAACATCCTCTAACCCACTAAAAGGGTGTGTTGTACTCCGATTATCCAATTGATCAACAATTACAATGGTATTCAGTTCCTTGACCTTTAGGTAAGAGTAAATAGAGTGAGGTATCACATTTATAGAAGCACCCAAATCAAGAATTTCATTGAAAAAGTAATATTCTACCTTATGTTTCATAGAATTGAGAATTTTACAAGATCATTGAATTTGGTGGGGAATTATGTCTCTAACAATGTTGATCTTTTCCTCCCCAATCTTACCTTCTCATCACCTCGACGTCTCCATTGGTGTTTACACATCTTCTTAAAAAACATGGTATATTGTGGAATTTTATTCACAACATCAATCAATAGAATATTGACCTGCACTTTTTTAAATGTTTCTAAGATTTCTATATCAAGTTCTATTTCTTTCTGTTTTCTTGGTTGGGTTTCCCTTTGGGTAAATGGAAGAGGAATGGTTGTTTTAGGCGGCTCATAAATAGACACACTCTTTCCTTTGGAAGGGATTATCACACGATAAGGATTTTCAATGTTTATAACATTTTCAATGGTTGGGATGGAGGTTTCCCCAGGAATGGATGACTCTAATGGAGTATTTATTTGGATTATTAGTTTTTTTCACTCCTAAGGGTGATGTAACTAATAGTTACCTTATCCGTAGGGTTAACTATTGTTTGAGAGGGAATTTTACCATACCCATGACATTGGATTTCCCCCCACCCAGTTGGCTAGTTAGCCTAATTGGGTTTTTAGGTATTTTATGGATACTTGAGTGTTTTTTTGGAATCGGAGGTTATTAATAGCCAGTTCTTTAATCATGTCTTCTATGCTAGGCTCTGATTTTGGAGGGTTTGTTAGAAAGTCCTTTGGGGTGGTTGATGATTTATGGGTGGTGGTGGTGGATGACTACTCTAGCCCGATTGGTTCTATGGTTGATGAAGTTGGTTTGAATAACCCCCTTGCCTATATGCTTGTTTTTCTTTACAACTAGTGTTGGATGGATTGTAAGGTTCTTGCCTAAAGGGTTGGTTATAGGGGCATCCTGGAAATATAGACTCACAACACTTAGAAATTTCTCTCAATTGAGGGAATTGGTCATAATAGTGGGTGTCAGAAGAACATATGCCACAATGGATGGGAGCATGAGATTGGGATTTACCTTGGGAAAGAGAAAGTTTTTGAATTAGGTTACTTACCTTTTCAAACATTATTTCCAACTTTTTCTCAAATTCAATACTTTATACCACATGGACACCTTGAATGAGTATACTAGACCTTGAAATGAATTTTTGAGTATTTTGAATCATGTTCCCAATGATAATGCTTTAGAAATTTGGGTATTATCCACTAGTGCACCACCTTCAGCAGTATCAATCATGTTTCGATCAATATTAATTAAACATTCATAAAAATAATTAATTAAAAGTTTATCACTTATTTGGTGGTGGGGAAAACATAAATGAATACTTTTAAATCATTCCCAATTTTCATTAAGTGTTTCCCAATGATATTTCCATATATAAAAAATTTATTTCCATATTGTTTTGGTTTTAAAGGCTAGGATTTATTTTTCAAGAAAAATATTTTTCATGTCTGCCTAGCCTGAAATTGGTGAATTAACATAGTAAAGCCAATCATTTATAATATCTTCTAATGAAAATGGTAATTACCTAAGATTTACTTTTTCTTAATCCACATTATCAAGTTTTAATGTAGAAAACATTGTATGAAATTATTTTAAGTGCTTATGTGGATCTTCTCCTGCAATTCCATGGAATCTTAGTAACAAATGAATTATACTAGATTTATGTTCAAAATTGGGTTCCTCATCTTGTAATTGAATATAAGTGGGTGGGATATCAACATCAGGAGATGCTAGTTATTATAGTATTAAATTGTTTTTATCCATGTTATGTGGGTCTAATTCAGTTTTAATGTGGGTTTTAGAATATTAAGAAGAAGGATCAAGAAGACTGTTGATGTTTTGTCTATCCTCCTTTAAAGGGTTCTCTTGTGTATCTCAATGTCACAGATATAGGATCATATCTGGTTCATGTTAAAATTGGGGTAAATCACATAGATTATAATGCATCATTAATATAACCTACACAAGAAATAAATTATTACACAAAAATATAGGTAATTGTATAAGATAAAAGAAAAACAATATTCACAAAATTTACAAAAAACATATAAAAAACACACACTAAAAACCAAATAACTCCCTGAAAATGATGAAAAAATTTGAACACGTTGTCTTGAAAAATAAAATTGATTATGTTTTTGAAGTTTATTTATAGTATAGGGAATAACCTAGGTCTTCTCTAAAGGAGAATTGATAGGATTAGAGTGTGTGTTCTTAATAAAAATTATTAAAACTGGGGGGCTATTTTGAAAATAGTTTTAAGAAAATAACTTAATTTAAAAAACTTTATAGTTGAGAAACCAGGTAGATTTTGAAAAATATGAGATAAAGGTGTTTTTTTATTTATCTACACACATCTCAAGTTCATTTTTCTTAGAGATTCATATAGTTTTGAAGTAATTATTTGTTTAAAATTAATTGGAATCCCAATTAATTCCTAAGCTTTTATTTCAATGCTCAAAGAACCAAACCATGATATGACAATCATATTTCTAAGATAAAAAACATATGAATGTAATAAGAACTTCTAAATGAGATTGAAATCTCAATAATTTGTGTATGAAAATGATTCTTATGTTTTCTAAGTGGAACAACAAAAGTCACAAAATCAAAACCTTACACCGATCGGTTAGAAATTAAGACAAAATCAATCACATGCATCAAAAAAATAATTGAAATAATAAATAATGTAAGATATATGGAAAGAAATTTTATAACACCAATACTAATCCAAACCAATAGCTTATATATGTGATGGAACTCCCATGACATGTGTGTATCTCCCTCACAATGAAAATCCACTGTTTAGCTCAACATCAGGAGGAGGAGGATGCTCGGGTGGAACTCCTTCATAATTATTGATCCCCATATGAAGATAGGGTCCTCTAGAAATTATAGGATGAGGAGAATCCTATAGGACTCAAAAATGGATGATCTTTTCTTCTTTTTCTAGCTTGAAAATGGTGATCCCAAGGTTTCCTTTTATAGGAAAATGTTGAGGTGGTTTTGCGCCCCTATATTTTAAAAAACCACTTAGACTAAGCTTTTTGGCCTGCAAGCAGTCTTATATCACTTTGAAGAAAATTAAAATGCTTTAACCCCACCTCCAGAATATCTATACCTAATATTTGGCACCATTTGGACAACTACATCTCAAGATATTGACAGAACATATCACACCACTTTTGACTTCGTGAACATTCTGAGGCTTCGACAGATTAGTCCGGATGGGCCAATAGATGGTCGAATTAGGCTTGGGTTCCTTCATAAGAGTTGTAAAAAATTATATTTTGGAGAATAAAAAAATATCTTCCTATATAGATTCACATTTTGTTATAATTTTGTGGTTGAGTCACTATTGTGCTTAGATCCTGCGCAGTTTGGCCCATTTTTCTTGGACTTCATCATGGTCCATCCAAATCACTTACACCAACAATGAAATTAATAAAACAAGTAACATTGAAATTTTTAAAAGTGATAAACACAAAATAATTTAATCAAACACGAAGTTAAATTTTTTATTATTTTTATAATTTTCGATACACAACTAATTTAGCAAAATAGTGTAATGGTGAAAATGAAACAGTGAATCGTGGTGTGATCAGAGATCCCTATAGTCTTTTATCTTTATTAGTTGATTAACATAGTCAATCATGGCATCCATGTTGTACACAACTAAAATTCAATTACGTTGCACATTTATTATTCTATTTCATATGGTTTCAAAGTCTTGTTTGATTTGTTGTGAGTTTTTGATGAACTATATTGTCAGGTGACTAATGACCCTTTTGACCCATGTCTCTTTGACATCTTGATCATTTGGATTTATCCCCATCTTAGTTCTAGATCTCAGTTTCCTCTAGTGAAACCCTAGTTCTTCATCAACACTTTTCTTCCTCAGATCTGTGTCCAGGTCTGTATCTCTCCCTGACCTCATATAATTGTTGATTCCATAATGGATATGACATCCTTCCTTGAAGAAAGAAGTGTGTCCCCTTATCAGTGACAATTCCATGAGAACATAAATAAGAAGAAGAACTTTTGGATATGTGTACAGTGCGCATCAATCTTCTAGCATGAAGAGAATGGGACTGCTGAAGTGCTTCCTACTCCAGAAAAGTAAGTATCATTTTATCTTTGTTTATTATGAAATCTTTGAATCTTTTATACCTCTTATATTTTTCCTTTTCATTATAATCTTGTTGGTTTTAACTTGTAGAACTTTCTCTTTTTTCTTAATAAAATCGTTCTGTATGGCGATGTTCTTGTCATACATGTTTCTCCCCATGGTATAGAAGCACATTAAATAACTATGTTCTTGTTCAATATTTTAATTTATTACATCTTGTTTTTTTTGTTCTGTAACTTTTGAATTAAAATTAAAAACCCTAGTTTGGTCTTGTTGGGGTTCAGTGTTTTTCTTGTTTTTAGTTCTCCCTTACCCCTCACAATGTGGTGTTATAGCCACACTGGTTCACTTTTGTATTAAAATTTGATTCTTGTTTCTTTGTTTTGTATTTCTTATTTCTATTTATTTCCCCACTGTGATCTCTTCTAAAATCACCATTTTCTATCTCACTAAAATTATTTGAAGACAGTAACCAATCTTATATTTCCTAGAATTTTTAATCCCTTTAAATAAACATTTTTTTCCTAGGATTGGTTGATTATTGGGGTTGTATGATTAGTAATTTCTGTAGAAACTCAACATATAATCATCAGGTAATCATATCAACCACTAGTTTCTAAATCAAGAGATTTTATAGTGAAAATGACTTTAAAATCATTTGAATTAAGATGATAGCCTTGTTGATTAATCATGTCTTAATTGGTTCCCTATGTAGGGATACGAATCCTATTGACAATGGAAATGAAACTGAATATATAACTATTGAGTACCAACATCTAACCCCTGATGAGTTAGTAAAAGAAAAAAGCTCTTTACTTATTTATTTGGGTGATAAAGTTATAAGATAAGTTACTTATGAGACTATTATTTCAGGTATTTGGAACAGGCTACACAAATTATACATGGATTCTTCATTTGTTGGTATGATTTATAAAAAAACCGCATGTTTACATTTAAAATGAAACCTGGTATTTCTATTAAATCCCATCTTGAGGAATTAAACAATGTTATGTTAGATCTTTCCAAAATTAATGTAACTGTCGATGATGAGGATTGTGCAATGAACCATTTAATATCTTTAGATAATTCCTGTAGCACACTAATTGAAACCATGATTTATGGATGAGACTCACTAACCCTTGAAAAGATTAACTAATACCTACTTTCTAAAGAACTACAGTCTAAACCTAGTGTCAAAGGTGAGGCAGAGAGTTTGTATTCTAGGGGAAGACCATATTCAAAGGGAAAATAAAATTGTTTACTAAAGATAAATGAAAGAAAAATAATAACCCTAAACCTAGATCTGATTCTAGAGAAATAATAGTCACTTTTTATCACTGTGGAAAACTAGGGAATACTAATCCCGAATATAGGAAAACAAAACATTAGTTAGAATCCAAACATTCCACTAACCAATCCCTTCTAGTTAACTAATGTTTTGACACTATTAAAGTGCTAAATGTTTCTATCCGTGCACTAAATCAAGAGTGGGTCCTTGACTCAGGTTTTTCCTTTCACATGTATCCTTTTAGTGATTTATTACTAGAATTGGTTGAAATGGTGGATTGATATGTCCTCTTGGATAATAATAGGTGGTGAAGGTTTGAGGAATAGGTTCTATTTTACTAGAACAAGATGATAATTCCATCAAAAATTTACTTGATATAAGTAGGGTTCCAAACATTCATAGAAACTTGATTTCCTTTGGGATTCTAGACCAAAAGGGGTTCAATTTTAGGTCTGAAAAAGGTTGTCTTAAAAACTTTAAAGGAACATGAACCATAATTAAGGGGTATCTTATCAATTGGTTGTATGTCCTGAATGGAAAGACTCATTCATGGAAATTGGGTAGTGACCACACCACCAACAAGGATAATACACTACTTTGGAATAGAAGATGGGGAATGTTATCTTCAAAGGACTAGAAGAACTCAACAATCAGGGGCTATTGAGTGAAATCGAACCTTCCAATATACCATTTTGTGAAAATTGTGTGATGGGAAATGACAAGTGAGTTACATTATATAGGCCCCCCTTTAAATATGTTAGTCCATTAGGATATGTTCATTCTTTTATATGCGGGCCAACTAGAAATTCCACCTTTGGTAGAGGTTCCTATTTTTTCACTTTTATAGATGAATGTTCTAGAAAAGACTGTATTTACAATCTGAAAAATAAATTTGATGTCTTCCAAATCTTTTAAACCATGAAAAATTTTGGTTGAAAACCAAATTGGGGAGAAAATTAAAACCATGAGAACAGATAATGGGATGGAATACCTATCCAATTAATTCATTCAATTTTTTGAATCTGATGGTATTAAAATAAATAGTATTTTCATGGAAACCCCTAAAGAAAATGGCATAGTAGATACAATTAATATGAATATTTTATAAAGAACTATGAGAATGCTTTAAATCTTGGTTCTCCCTAAATATTTTTGGGTAGAGGCTATTAGAACTATTTTATACCTTATTAATAGGTTCCCTTCATCAGTAAGTGAATTTAAAAAACCTAAATAATTGTGGAATGGTAATCCTCCCTCCTATACCTACTTATGTTTCTTTGGTTTTACTACTTATTCTTGCATTAAAAATTATAAACTCGAAACAAGAGCTCTCAAATTCATTTTGTGGGTATCCGGATGGTGTTAAGGGGTTTAATCTTTGGTTAGATATACCTAGTTTCCAAAAATGAATTAAAATTGGGTATGTAGTGTTACATGAATCCTCTTATCCTAAAACTAAGTCTTCCTCATATAGCATACGAGAACTAGCTTTAGAACAAGCTGATGAAGATGATCCCACAACTCATTTTGAGGTTGTTATCCAGCACACTCTACCTGCATCGCAACCCTCTATTAGGGATGATTCTAAGTCTAGTTCTAATTCAGATTCTAAACCAGAACCTCCTTCTAATGATAGGGACTTCTAGTTGACCTAAGATAGAGATAGTTGAGTTCCAAGACCTCTTACTTAGTTTAGACTATATAACATGGCTTCCTAGGTTATCCATGTGGCCTAGGATCTTATATATGATGTTCCTAAAACCTTTTGTAAATCTACAAATGATAAATACTCATAACAGTGGGTTTTTTCATGGATAAAGAAATTCACTCTTTAATAAAAAACCACACATCAACTACTGTTAACAAACCACCTAATACTAAGATAATTGGTTCGATGTATATTTATAAAAGAAAATAAGACAATAATGATGGAAATAAAATTAACTATAAAACAAGGTTAATTACTAAGGGTTTCCTTCAAATTGATGGTATATATTATTCTAAAATATATTCCCATGTTGTAAAGAATTATTTTATTCATATTTTACATTCTTTTACTTCCTATTTTGGTCTGCACATCAAATAAAATGATATTAAAACTACTTTCCTACATGGTGATTTAAATGGGAAACTTTACATGAATCATCCTGATGGTTACTATAAGGAATTCAAATAGAATCAAGTATGTCTGTTAAATAAGTCATTGTATGGATTTAAAAAAAGATTCAAGGTAATGGTATATGAAATTTGATTCCATCATGTTAGATAATCTGTTAAATGGGATTCAATATGATTCATGTATCTATTTTAACTAAACTAAAAATTATATTCTTTATCTATTTCTTTATGTTGATGATATGATTATCATTCCTAAAAACATGATCCTTGTTATTTCTATGAAATCCCATCTTAAAGGTAAGTTTGAAATGAATTACATGCGTGAAAATAATAAAATCATAGACATTGAAATAATTAGAGATAGACCAAATAAATTACTTTACATATCTCATAATGGTTACATTTTAAATATTCCAAATAGATGCATGTTTGAATCTCTCAAACTTGTCAATGTACACCTTGGAAAACACTTTTTATTTGAAAAAAGAACCCACTATTGATGATGATATTCAATTTATGTCTGAAATACCGTATGATAATATTATTGGTATAATTATGTACTCTATGATTTCTACCAAACATGATATTGTATCTGCAATATTCACTCGTAATAGATTTAGGGAAAAACTTGGGAATCCATAATTTCATTCCTTTAAGTGGATTCATAGATACCTATCATATACCTCTAATCTATATCTGTGTTATGGTAAAGATGTTGACACTTATGAATTTTTTTTGGATATGTAGATTTTGACTATGCAGGAAATATTGACACTAAAAATCCTTGGATGGTTATGTTTTCACTTCCTCTGGTAGCCCCATTTCATGGAAATGCAACATGCAGTCTGTGCTTTCTCTTTCTACCATGGAATATGAGTATATTTCATTAACTAAGGCAATGAAATAATCCTTATGTATTAATGTCCTATCTTCCAAACATAACTTTTTTAATTATTCTGTAAATATATATTCCAATACTCAATCAGTCATTCATTTTTCCTAAAATTTAGTTTTTCATGGTAATTCAAAATACATGGATATTAGACTACACTTTATTTGAGATGTTTTAGAATCTAGAACCGTGTGTGTTAATAAGATACACACTAATGATAACTTGGCTAATAGTTTGGCAAAATTCATGGTGTTTCCTAAATTCAAATTTTTTTAGATAGATTGAATTTGTTCGCATTATATAACTATAGGTGCAATAACATCATAAATTTTAATTGAAATGGTAGAGATTTATGAATTATGGTATTAAATTTAATGTTTTCCTATTAAAATTTACCATTTTTCATATTATTATTATTATTCCATTTATGTTTTTATTGATTCATGCATGATAATTTCTTTAATTTTCAATTACATTATATAATAAAATTTAAACCTATTGGGATTTCTTATCTATTTTGGGATGTTGCTTTGTGTGATATTTATCTTTGGAATGTGTCCTGTGGTTGGACTCATTGAGCACGAGTGCCTGGTTATTCGGTGATCCTCGTGTCCATTTATACCAAGACATTGATTATCCTTGCCACTCGTTGCATCTGAGTCATCCACCCATGTGCTTCAATTATGTTGTGTGGATATCGTTCTATTTTTCATGGATTTGTGGCCTCACTATATTGGTTTTTTCATTTTCAGGAACTGTTGTGTCAGGGGAATGATGACCCGTGTGACCCACATCTCTTAAGAATCTCAATCATTTGGATTTATCATCATCTTGTTTATTTCTCTTGGTTTCCTTTGGCACAACCCTATCTCACCATCACTACTTTGCTTCTTTGGAGCTCTATTTAGGCCTATTGATCTCCCTAACCTCATCTCATTGTTGGTTTTATGGTGGAGAAGACTTCCTTCCTTGGAGGAAGAAGTGTGGCCCCTTCTTAGTGATAGTTCCATGATCACATAAATGAGAAGAAGAATGTTCAGATCTAGGTGCATCGTGCATCAATCTTCCATCGTGATGAGAATTGGAACGCAGGAGTGCTACCCACACCAGCACTATAAGTATCATTTTAGTTCTGTTTATTCTGAATCCTATGAATCTTGTATAATTCCTTTCTTGTTCCTGTTATTCTGATTCTTGATGGTTTTCACCTACCGTGTTTTTTGTTTTCATTGAGATTAAAAAAATGAGTTAGGTTATGTTCTTTCCATGCATGTAGGTCCCCACTATACCGAATCATGTTAAATAACTATGTTATTCCTCTTTTTATTATTTTATTTCATATTGTACTTGTGGTTCTATAACTTTTGACTTCGAATTTAAAAACCCTAGTTTAGTCTTGTTGGGGTTTGGGGTTCAACTTGTATTTGGATCACCCTTACCCCTCACACCAAGGAGAAGAACCAAAATATCAAGAAATTAATAGAAAAAGATCATTCATAAAAGAATATCCTAATGATAAGAACAAAAAATCATGAAAAATTATGAAAGATGGATAAAAAACAAGTAAGGACTAACATACCTTCAATTCATGGTGTGATTAATCTAAAATCTCTGAAGGAGGTGACAGTAGGATTTAGTTCTCCCAAGAGCTTGAATGGAATGAGCAAGTGAGATCCTGGTTAGGGTTATTTTAAATTTGGAGAAGGGGTTTTATCATTGATAGTAAAAAGCACTGATAAAATACACATTTATCACCTCTAAAATAGAAAGCATTGATAACAATATGATTATAAATTCTTTTTAGCGCTGATAATGACATGGATTTATTAGTGCTAAAAAGATGACGATAAATCATACCATTATTAGTGGAAAGTGATAAGAATTAATAATTAATTAATTTATCATTGATTTTCAGTTAGCTCTAATATTTTTTTTTATCATCGTTTAATATAGAGATGATAAATAAAATTGGGAAAAACTTATAAAAATTATTTCAAATATAAAAAATTATAATAAATGATTAATTATATAAAAAAGAATATTTAAAATTACTTTATAAAAAAAATATAATAATAATAATAAATAAATTAAGTATAAAAATATATATATATATTATAAATAGGTAAGGGAAATTCCCCCTTTCTATTAAGGAAAGAAATATCTCTTTTCAACTGGATGATGTAACCCTTGTCGTAGAGGGCCACTAGATTGAAGGACCATTCGAATTTGATGGCCTGAAGGCCCTGTGGCACAAAGTCGAAGGAGATGACCCGAAGGCCCATGCTGAGTAGCCAAACATCGCATCATGATCCCTATACTATCGTTGGGACACCCCATACCATTAGTTGTTTAATCGTAACACCCTATCATGAAGCCATTGAAGAGCACCCCTCATAAACCTGTGTATGGTTAGAGATCTAGATAATTGGTTCTATCACACCCATCGCTCTTTTGAGATGCCCACCCAACAATTCATGCATGTCAACATGCCACGTTTCCTATCAAGATACGTCACTTCACCATTCTGGTCATCATGATATGCACAATGTGTTACCCCCTCTGTGAAGAACTATTGCAATGTCGTGGAAGAGAACCCCTAAGATCAAAATGGTTAGAGGTCCAATTGATAGGCTCCAACGTACCTATCATTATTTTGAGCTTCCCAATCAACAATGCTCTCTAAAGCTAAGCTGCAATGACAACCTGATGCATTGCACTAATCGATTGGATACTCTCTATCACCTGCTACACTATGGTGGCCCAAAGGCCCTATGGACGAAAGGCCAATGGTGTATCGAATGCCCAATTATGTGTCTTGTAGGCCCAATTTTGGTGAATTGTTCTACTGGTATAGTAACTACTATAATAACTAAAATAGAAAATCAAAAAACTACCCCTACCCAATTTCTATCTAGAGTCTTTTTTGATGAAAATTAGGAGCCTGTACTACTCGGTTGTAGGCTTGCTGGAACAAAAAATATTAAAAATAAATAGACCATAGTATTTATATAAAAGTTATTAATAAATGTGATAATATAATGATAAATTCTATAATATTATGAAAAATGAATAAATAATATTAATTATGTAAGTCACAGAAATACTAAAAATGAATAACTTATATAAATTATTTCTATTTCAAAATTATATAGATGTTTAAATATTAAAAAAACAAAATAAATAATAAATAATAATTTTAAATTAAAAATATTTAAAATAAATCCCTAATTAAAAATGAAGTGATAATAAATGTATAAATATTTAAATAAAAAATATTAAAAAAATTATTATATATTTATTATATAAATTACAAGCATATTATAAATATTAAATATTAGGAAATAAAAATATATAAATAAATATTAAAAACGAATAAATTACAGAAATATTGAATGAATAAATATTAAAAATGAATAAATTAGAAAAAACATTAAAACTAAATTTGTATTAATTATTAATAGATAATAATAAATGAATGAATACTAAAAATGATTTAAATTTAATAATTAAAAATTGATGATTTTTCAAAAAATAAAAAATAAATTAATAATATTGACTATAAAAATTAATAAGATATTAAAAAATAATAAATTTTAAAATTAAAATATATTTAAAATTAAATTTTAAAATAATAGATTTATAATGAAGTATTAATTATTAATGAATAATTAATAATTCTATAAATATTTAAATACAAATTTATTAAAATAAAAATTAATAAATATTTAATATATAAATTGCATACATATTAAAATCATGAAATATTGATATTTAACAATCTATAAATAACTCTCAAATTTGAATATATTTAAAAAAATTAAAAGAATAATTATTGAAAATGATGAAATGCTAAAAATGGATAAATTAAAGACAATACTAAAAAAGGAGAAATGTTGTAAATGAATAAATAATATTAAACAAATAAATGTTGAAAACAAATAAAATTTAATAATTTCAATAATAAGATAATTCATATAGAAAAAAAACAAATGGATCTTCTTGTTATATAATGATATATTCATATACACATACATAGACATACACATTACAAACATATTTAAACGTATATGGATATGCCTATATATTCACATACACATCCATATACATACATACAAATACACATACACATACATACACATACTCGTACATATACACATACACATATACGTACACATACACATAGACATATATGTACACATATAGATATATACATACAATTACACATATACATACATATACACATACACATACGCATACACATACACATACACATACACATACTCATACAAATACATATATTCACATACATAAACATATGCATACACATACATACACATATATGTATAACTAAACATACACATACACATACACATACACATACACATTCACATACACATACACATACACATACACATATATATACAGAAATACATACACATACAGATACACATATACATACACACACATACACGCATACACGCATACATACAATGAAATATATACACATACATACACATACACATACACATACATTGTCATGAACCCCTCCCACTAATGATATCTTAATGAGGGGAGAGAGATAATGACCCCTGAGTCCCAACACCAATAGGACCCGGATTGGCGACTAGCACCAAGGGTATAAAAATCTCATAAACTGGGAGGCATCACCCTCTATAATAATATAAGATTGGGATATAAGATGAATCATCCATAAGGAACTCCAAAACATAATATAAAAAGAAACTAAAACGATCGCATAATGCATGCATAAATAAAACTGATACAGATAAAAGTCTCTAGAAGTAAATACCCAAAACCAAAGCTAAAGCTGTGACATAACAATTTTCCAAAAAAAAGTCTGAGATAGAATTTTCCATCATGATCCACATATTCCTCTTGGAAACATGAAAATTCGTTTCTATACATAGGGTGAGTATACAATTATACTCGGTAGGAAAAAGAAATTCTCTCTTGCACATGTGAAATAAGAATACTAATGAACCTGTGAGAAAAAAATAGAATCAACAACACCTATACCAGTCATCTATCGATCCCAACATCAACAAGGAAATCTCAAAAAAATACAAGCCAAGTATAATAACATATTAATAAGAATATCAGTGAAGGGAACCCCACACCACTTTCCCAACGATTTACTACTCTCAAACCTCAATATCATATGTGTTGGTGCTCCCATCTCTTCTGAATAACATATAACATTGCTCCACAACAGGATCATATTAAATCAAACCCATAGAAACTTATGTCACCACCCCATAGCACAGTCACATCTCATCCCGCTCAAAGACTCTTGGGTAATCACATCACAACAACTGCCACAACCAGAGTAGTAGGGTATATTGAACATGAAGGACATCAACCCCATTTCCTCTTACAACCATGCATGATGTAAGATCCCATCCTTTTCTAGGTACACCCCTCTTTTAGTTTTCATTTGAGCCTTGTTGGTCGAGTCTTGTTTGGATATGGAGATCCTTTGTTGGGGAAAATGACATAGAGTTCATGGATGATTAATTTTTCGAATGAACATAGACTTTGGTTGTGAGGAAAATTGAGATGAACCAGAAAGGATCCAAATAAGGATCTGTTTGGGGTTTCTGTTTGAATTAATCGATTCTTGATAAATGGGTCAATTTTTACCATGGGTTCTCATTAAGTTGAAAATCCTTAAAGGGGGTTCAGGTCTTTTATATGGAAAATGGGTTGAAACCCATCTGTAGAACATTTACATGACATGTAAATAGGTTAAAAGTCATGTAATGTTCAGGTGAATTTAATATTCAGAAAAGGAAATGGGGTTTTTAGCATATCCCTCTAAAAATAATTACACAAATTGTAACTGTATTACACATCGTGTAATTTCTGGAGAATGTTTTTTAAAAAAGTCATACTATTGATTTTTATTTCTAACTCAAGTGAAACCTTATACTCTCCACCCTAAGGCATCTTCCACGTGATATTGGAGCGCCTCCCTTGATTCCAAACATCCCATTTGAGATTTCTGATCCATGGTGATTGGTTTTTCTTCAGTTTTATCTTATATTTCAGCATTCTTTGATCATTATGGTGTAATATATGGATAGTGTACATTTTTTTCTCTTGAGAGGATATGATCTTTGAACCTTCTATCGATCATATGTACCTTAATTCTTGTTGGTGAATCCTACTAGAAGCATTGGTTGATCATCATTTAAATGTATAGGGTCTAAACCTTAACTCTATGGTTTGATAATTGTCATGTATGTACAATACTGTAGTTACGCCAACGAATCATGTATCGAATAAATTTAAAAGAATGAATTTAATTATTCCTTCTATTCCCTTTGGATACAATTGGTTTTTGACCTGGCTTGTGGCTACAGTTTGGGTGAACAAACAATTGAATATAAATGAACAGTTTAATGTCTTAATGTGTGTTTAAAATGACATGATATTAGGGGTGTTTTATTGATATATATTAACCTTGTATTGGCATGTTTATTGAGATAACATGCATGTTATTTGTTATGACCAATTGAGTTATGAAATTTTTAAATGAAAGATAAGTGGTAATTTTAATAATTAACCATTGATCCATATGATGTGATATTGTTATATCCTTATTGTTATGACTTCTGTTGTGATTTATATATTGTAATGATTATATAGGGATTTTTCCGAGTTTCACATATAGAAATAATTATATATAAGGCTATTCCTAGTGAAACATGTTGTAATTCTTACATAGGTCATTGGCCTAGTTTCCATGATGAAATTATTATATAGTAAGATATGCCCATTTTACTTGCTAAAATTTTTATATAGCATACTATACCTAGTGAAAAACACTGAAATGTGGATATACCAGGATATTCCCAGGGACACATGTTTAAATTCATATATACCATGTTCGATCCTAATTGAATGCTTAAATGATTATATAGAGGGTTCGACCCAGATTTGTTTAATTATACCTTGGTTATATGGTTATGGTTGGCATGGTTGTGAGACATGCTCAAAGACAGTCTAGAATGGCACTAAGGTAGGTTATGTTTTACCATGGTTATATGGTTTTGTTTGGCATGGTTGTGAGACATGCTCAGATACATTCCAACATGGTTTCAAAGCAGGTTTATGTGGTGTTAATTTAAATTTTTAACTAATTAATACCCTTTTTATTGCATTATTTCATGAAATTTTTGTCATACTGGTTTTTTTAGACATGGTGGTATCGAGATACGGAGTTATACTCTAACCCTATTCAGGAATTCATTTGGTACCTAAGAATATTACATAAAAATAGGATTGGAAAATGGAAAATGACCGTTTTATTGATTGTTTCTTTCAGGATGGGTTGGAGTTTGGAGATGAGATCAACATGGGGTTCGGGATCAGGGACTTTTGAGTATTTATTTTAGTCTACTTGTCTTTTATTTAAATTACATATAGAATGAAATTTAGTTACATTCTATAACATAATTGCATTATTCATTATTTATTTATTGGATTATTCAGTTGGATACAGTTGTTGGTTTTTGGCTTTGTTTCATTGTTTCTAATATCTCATCACTATAATGATTATTTTTTAGTATTATTTGATTTTTACATTATGTTTTAACTCTATAACCATGGGTTACATTCTCTCCACTATAATTATCACACCTATTCTGGTACATGGAAGCCTCTGGCATATGGGGAGTTGCACTAGATGTCTCATAAACAACCCTTACTATCCATGTGAGAGAGTGCCAGATCAGGGGATGTTACAAAGTGCTATCATAGGACACTATGTTTCTTTATTGTTTCATTACTATTTGGGAAATTTATAAGGAGACTAGGATGTATTGGGACATGGTAACGAACCTATGCATGGTTGTAGCCAACCCATGTATGGGGGGAACTCTAGGTGCCCAGGGGTGGATTGATGTTTATACTATTTTCTTATTACTGTTGATTTTATTTCACCCTAAGTGATTCACGTATTTTTTGAGGTTATTATTTCATGATGATATTGGTTCTTGAGATTTATATGCATGTCCCATTATGGAACGAAATGAGTATTCATGCACCATGATAGACACATAGAAATATATATTGAAATGCATTATTCATGATATGTACATATTTATTAAATGTTATATATACTTTCCTATTGAACTATTATATGAGATACCTAAAATATATAATAAATGAAATAAATAAACTGTTATTTCATACAAAACCACTTTTAAGCCATATTTAGAGAGACCAATAGTTAGTGGTTCTCCTTTTTTTCACCTGTTGAGGTTGACCTTTTTATTATATCTTTTGTTCCAAAGGGTGTGTTTGTCTTGTAGAGAAATTTCCTCCTTATCATCTTCGAGTTGAGTTTTAGGAGAGTGGAAGTCAGCATGCCCCTAACACAACTGAACCATAGCATCCTATATCTCCTAAGGATCATATGGGTGTCCAGAATCAAGATAGCTTCCTAAGGGTCATGAGATCCATGGAAGGAGAGATAGTATTCACCATGCCTTCAATGTCTAGGATGAAGAGATAGTTTCATCTGTAGCATCCACCTGCGTTCACTAGGGAGTGAGACCACTATGCACCCTAGTTCTAGATCGATTAGGTCCTTAATTTCTAGAAAATTCCATGTAATTTTTTTAAAATTATATGGGATTATTTCGATACTAGACGCCCATATGGCACTAGATTCCGAGGCCTGGTGAGCCCAGAATACAATTTTGAACATTTTTAAGATCATTTAAATAAACATGCGAGCAGTTATTTATAACATTTAAATCGGTGCTCGGATTAAAAATATGAGGGCACTGTTGATCTCAAAATTATGGGATTCTCCTAGAAAGGACCTAAATTATACCGGTTATGGTCGACTGAAAAATATTTTTTTTGGACTTTTGAGAAGAAAAATAAACATAAAAAAGTTATTTTATTTGATTCTCTTCACCATTGAGTGGTGGCACGTAAGCACTTCGGAAATTGCGACAAGATGACAATGAGTCACATTAAATGAATCCCATTAATGAGCCTCTTAAATTTGTTGTTTAATTACTCATTAATCAAACTATAACAGATAAGTTGTTTCATTAATGAAACATCGTAATGAAGCGACAACACAATGTAATACAAATGTTGTGACGCGTTTCTCTTTTAATGAGATAACAGGTTGGAGAATCAGATCTATAATTTCTCTGGAGGATGGTGAGGAAATTATCTCCAATGAAGAACATTGGTGGACTTCTAGTGACAACAATGCACCTCAATGAATAGGACCAAGAAATGGAAAACACATTCTCCTTCCACCGTTCGAATAATTTCTATCAATGTGGGTGGTGGAACAAGAAGGGAGAATGAAGGTGCACAACCCCACTCTTCCCTTACCAACATCTATCCCAGGTCAGGGTTACTTTTTTTAATTTTATTTCCCCGTTCTTCATTGTAAAATAATGAACACGGATCAACCCATGAATAGGTTGGTCCGCGGATAACATTTTATTGTGGGAGGGTGCGTATTCTCAGGGTTTTTTAATGGGATTAGTTTTGATAGAATCTTAATCCTATCCCCCCATGTTTTAAAGAAACTCTAGTACGGAGGGTGAGGGCCGACACAAAAAAATCCTAAGCCCCTCCTCCTTCTGTTCTCTTGTGTGTTCTTTGTGGCCGCCACTCTGGATTGACTGTAAGGAATTTTTGAGGATGTGTTAGGGATGATGGAACCCCATGGATGCTAGAGGCATAGACTGTCTGAAGAACGGACCACCAGAGCAGACCTTGTGATCTGTGGAATATCCTATCTGCATCGGCGGGTGGCGGCATGCCACAATTGTGCACCAAGACGCACCGCAGCGTTATGGAAGGAGTGGCACGGTAGTGGGTCGGAAGTAAGATGATGCGGGACGCAACCAACTAGTCTCGTCAGGTGGAGTAGCCCACGCCCTGTGGGATGCGGCTTCGTGCTGGAACACTGTCAAGTGGGGACCCAAAGTGAGACTAGGGGAAGCCATCTTTTGAAGACTATGTGTAGCCGAACCAGACACCCAGTAGGTGTTCGGGATGGAGAATACTAGCCCGCCATGCGGGTTGGGCCGGGGGGAGCGAATCAGACCACTGAGGAGCCTGGGATGGAATTAAGTTGTCCCGCTTATGTGGTTCGGGCATATGGAGTAAAACTAGGTGACTGATTGTCCCATTATGGGAATAAACCGGCCTACCTGTTACGGGCCGGCCCGGATAAATATGGGTCACGGGGTGACCCGGCGGGCTGGACCCTCGGCCAAACCTGGCTGGGTCCAGCAAGGTCCAATGGGCCTGGTCCAATATCCATGCTAGACCAGGCCAACCTAGACCCAACTGGGTCAGGTTGGGTCATCCGAACTGAATCGAGTCATGCGGGACCCCTGGTCCATGTTGGTCGGGTTGGTCCAACCGAGCCTAGACATAACCAACCCATGTTTACTAAAATGCCAATATCTTTTAGGTCAGGAGTCTGATTGACAAGATGTTTGAATAATTGTAAACCCCACGATTAGGAGGTTCTTTTTAAATGATCTAGGGATGATTTCATAAAAGTTGAAATATGAATAATATCTTGAGGTGTGGATTCTCCCAGAATCAAGCATGCTATATGGGGGAATCCTGTGTCTGGCTGAGACCCAAAGACTACTTACGAGCAGGCCCAAGTGACCCTGTACGGATTAGCTGCCAGTGACCTTGTCTGTATGGGCTACCAAAGATTGTGTGTGGATCAGCTTCTAGCGACCTTGTGTGGATCATCTCAAAGAAACCCTGGGGAGATCAGCTACCAGTGACCCTATGTTGATCAGCTATAAGCGACCCTATATGGATTAGCTACAAATGACCCTGTGTAGATCATCTCTAAGAAACCATGTGTGGACCAACTACAAGTGGCCCTATGTGAACCAGCTATGATGGCCTAAGTGTGTAGTGGCTCTGGTGACCAAGAAAACCCTCGGTACTCATCAGGGATGAGTACCTCAGCTATCTAAGGTGTTCAGTGTTACGACTGATAGTCTTCCTTTCTGTACATTAGATTATACCTGAGTGAACTCTCTTTCTTCATGATCATTATTTTTTTTTTCTTTGTGGATTTCTTTGTGGTATTTACTTTGTGGTTTTGGGTCCCTACTAAGTATTTTGTTACTCACCCCTACATGGGCTTTTCCTTCACATGTTGTGTCTGGTGATGCCGACTGACTCTTTGATGGAGTACTTGGTAGACCTTGACCCGATGGTACCCAATGAGATCAGGAAGGTGGGGCATACTTCTATGGCTTCCAGTAGCTACTCTATACTTACCCTTCAGGTGGGGATTTCAGTGGATTACATTCTAAATATCGTTTAAACTTTTCTATTTTCAGTTTTTCTTTTTTGGGGTTTGTATTCTGACCAATTTGACCTAAAACTTGATCCTTTAATTAGTGTTTGTTTAGTGGAATGCATGTTTCCTTTCCAGTTTTTGGGATGTGGTTGTATGTGTGTGTATATAGTTACTCAAGAGAATTCCTCCCAATTGTAGGTTGACGCCTTAGTTTCTAGTCGCCAACCCTTGTCCTTTGGGAGGTGGGCTTGGGGGAGTCACAACAAAGGCTTTGTGGGACGATTCGTGATAAAGTGGTATCATCCCTAGTGTTGTTTTCCAATAAGGCAGACGGAATCCTAAGGCTATGTGGGGACTTCCAACACCTAAACGAGGTGAACGTGAAGAAAAAGTATCCACTTATGAGGATTGATAACCTATTTTATTAGATAAAGAGAGCAAGGTGGTTCTCAATGATAGACCTCAGATCAAGCTATCATCAGCTTTGGGTACGGGATGAGAATGTATGAAAGATAGTCTTTAGATGATTGTATGGACACTACGAGTTCTTGGTTATTCCCTTCAGCATGACCAATTCCCCGGTAGTGTTCATGGGACTCATGAACAGGATCTTACATCCATACCTCAATCATTTCATGGTGGTCTTCATTGTTTACATCTTTGTGTACTCATCATCAGAATAGGAGCATGCTACACACCTACGGATAGTCCTGGATACACATCAAGAGCACCAAATTTATGGGAATCTCTCGAATTTCCAGTTTTTTATTTTGGAGGTCCAGTTTATGGGACATTTCATCTCAAAGGATAGAGTTGCATTGGATCCAGTGAAGATAGAGGCAGTGCTTTCTTGGGAGCCACCAAGGAGTGTTATTTAAGTATGAAGTTTCTTGGTGTTGGTCAGATACTATAGAAGGTTCGTTCCTGACTATTCCAGAGTAGGATCACCCTTATCATCTTTGACACAAAAATGATAGTCCTTCTTATGGATGGTGAAGTTCCATTAGTGTTTTGAAGAGCTGAGGCAGAGACTGACGAGTGATCCCATCTTGATACTACCAGAGGAGAGAATTGGGTATGTAGTTTTTTACGACATGTCAGGTACCAGACTGGGTTGTGTCCTGATGTAGAAGTGAGTAGTGATTTCCTACAATTCATGGTAGTTTAGGAATCATGAGAAGAACTACGTGACCCATAACCTAGAGTTAACAGTAGTGGTCTTTTCTTTGAAGATATGACAGCACTACTTGATGGGTGAACAATTTACAATCTACTACGAACACAAGAGTATTAGGTATATATTCACCTAGAAGGACCTAAAATTGAGGTAGCGGCGATGGATATATTTCCTCTAGGACTATTATTTCAATATAGTCTATACTCCTAGGAAGGGGAACATGGTGGAAGACGTGCTCAGCAGGAGATCCAGTTTTCAGCTGTTGAGTGAGGAGATGAAGTAGCTAGTCGTGATGCAAATATCTTTTTTGGATGAAGATGTAGTAGACTACCTTCAGTTGATGACTATTACTCCCCCAATTTTATAGTTATTTAGGGAGGCACAAATTGTGGATGTTTACTATGAGGACCAACATTCTTATTTATCCTCAGGATAGGATCCTAATAGATTTTTGATAGGTGGGGAGTATGTCATTCTTTTTATAAGTCACATAGAAGTATCAGTGGCATTGCGAGAGGATATTTTGAGGGAGTTATATACATCCCCCTTGGTGGTATATACTAGAGTGGAAATTATGTACTAGGATCTCTGACATCAGTACTAGTGGCTAGGGATAATGAAAGCAGTGGCTAAGTTCGTTTCACAGTGCCTCACTTGTCAGCAAGTGAAGGCTAAGCATCAGGCTCCCGCAGGCTTGGCCCAGCCACTTGAGGTACCATAGTGGAAGTGGGATAGTATCTCGATGGACTTCATGACAGTATTATAACTCATTTCTTAGGGCCACGATTCTATCTGGGTGATCATTGACTAACTCACCAATTCAGCTCAAATCTTACCCATCTAGGATCAAGGATCGGTAAAGGGCTTAGAACACCTCTACATCTTTGAGATAGTGCGGATTCATGGGGTCTATTTGTTGATCGTCTCAAACCATGATGTTCGCTTCACATCCCAGCTGTGGGAGGTATTATTAGAGTGTTCAGGGCTCAGCTGCACCTGAGAATAGCCTCTCACCAACAGATGGATGGTTAGATGAAGAGGACCATGCAGACCTTGTAGGACATGCTTCATGATGGCGTCCTTGATTTTGGTCGTAGTTGGGAGGACCACCTACCACTGGTAGAGTTTTCATATAATAACATCTATTAATACACCATTGGCATGGAACAATTCAAGTCTTTGTATGGGTGACCATGCAAATAACTTTTATGCTGGATTGGCCTAGAGGAGTCGGCACTCATGGGTCCAAAGTTAGTACGGGCTACCACTAAGAAGGTGCAGATCATATAGGAGTGGAATATAATTGCACAGAGCAGAAAAAAATCTTATGTTGATAGGGGATTGAGGCCCTTGGATTTTGAGGAGGGAGACCATGTGTTCCTTTGGGTCTCACCCCAATGGGGATGGTGGATATTTGTTCGGGGTGGCAAGTTATATGTGAGGTTCATTGGACCTTTCCATGATTATGAGTTCAGTTAGTGAGGTGGCATACCACCTATCTATCCCCTCATAGATGCACTATCTGCATGATTTTTTCCACATGTTGTAGAAGAGGAGGTATATCCATGACCCATCACATGTCATCGACTGGGGTGAGCTGGACATTGATGATGAAATGAAGTTTGTGGAGTTCCCAGTGGAGATAGAGTATTGACAGGAGTGGTTCCTTCGTGGATTTTAAATTCCTCTGGTTCACGTTCGGTGGCAGCATGAGAATCTCTATGAGAACACATGGGAGTGGGAGGCTCAGATTTGTGCTCAATACACCCATTTTTTTTTTATCTTTGTTTTGTCTCACGGGGACATGAATCCATAAAGGTGGGGGGTAATGAAATGTCCTGGAAACTTTATGTAATTTTTTTTAAAATTATATGGGATTATTTCAAGACCAGATGCTCAAAAGGAACCTGATTCTAAGGCCTGGTGAGCCTAGAATAGAATTTTTGACTTTTTTAATTTCATTTAAATAAATGTGTGAGCGGGTTTCTCTAAATTTTAAACTGTTACTCTGATCCAAAATATGAGGCCATCATTGATCTTAGAACAGTGGGATTCACCTATAAAAAACCTAACTTTGACCGGGGAGGGTTGACTAGAAAAGACGGTTTTTGTACTTTTTGGAAGAAAAATAAAATAAATTTAAAAGGTTATTTTATTTGTTTCTCTTCACCGTTGAGCAATGGCATGCCATAATTGTGGCAGTGGTAAAGAGACGACAATGTGTCACATTAAATGAATCCAATTAATGAGGCTCTCAAATGTGTAGCATAATGACTCATTAATCGAAGCTTAATAGATATGATGTTTCATTAATGAAATAGCGTAACAATGAGACAACGCACAGTAATAGAAATTCTACGATGAATTTTTCTTTTAATGAAATAACGGGTTGGAGAATAAAAGATATAATTTCTCTAAAGGACGACATGAAAATTCTCTACAATGAAGAATGCCAATGAATCACTAGCAACAACGATGCACCGTGAAGAACAAGGAAAAATAATGATGAATGCATTATCCTTTCACCCTTCAAAGGATCACTGGAAATATGGGTGGTGGATCAAGAATGGAGAATGATGGTGCACGGCCCTGATCTTCCCCAACCGACATCTATCACTAGTAGTGGTTACTTATTGTAATTTGAATTCCCCATTCTTCATTCTAAAACAATGAACTCAGATCAACCCATGAATACGTTGGTCCGCAAATCTCTTGTTCTTGTGGGATGGAGGTTATTCTAGGGGTTTTTCCTTGGGTTTAGTTTTGATAGAATCATAATCCTATCCCCCATTGTTTTAAAGAAACTCTAACATGGAGGGTGCAGGCTAACACGAAAAAGGCCTCAGCCACTCGGCCTTGTGCGTTCTTTTGTGTTCTTCATGGCTGCCAGTCTATATTGATGAAAATGAATTTTTAAGGTGATAACAGGGAATATGGCGCCCCATAGAGGCTGGAGGAATAGACATTCTGAATAAAGGACCACCATAGTGGACCTGATGGTCCATCGAACATCCTACTGGTGACCGAAGGTGGCGGCCCATGGTGGTGGGTGGCGGCATGCCACGACACTGTGCCAAGGTAGGCCATGGTCGTCTCAGGCAGCGGCTGTGTGGCAGGATCTGCTGGCAGCGGGCCGGCGGCTGCCAGAGGCGGGACGCGGCCAACTGGTCACGTTAGGTGGAGCAGCCCATGCCATTTGGGGTGCGACTTCACACTGGAATGTCGTCTAGCGGGGACCATGTGCAGGACTAGGGGTCGGTTGGCTCCTTCTGGCCTCGTGCAGCCTAACGGACGTCCAACGGGTGTCCGGGCTAGGCTGGGGGCATAAAATCGGTCGAGGAGTGGACTGAGCTGAAATTAATCCAGAATGCTTATGCGGACAAGGACGATGGAATAAAATCGGGCCACTGGAATTCCCAGACTAGGAATAAACCAGCCTACTTGTTGCAGGTCAGGCCGGATAAATTCGGGTCGTTGGGCGACCCGGCGGGCTTGACCCACGTCCAAACTAGGCCGAGTCCTGTAAGGCCCAATGAGCCTAGCCCAGTAGCCAGATTGACCAGGCCGACCCAAAACCAACTGGGTTGGCTCGAGTGAGTCAAACTAGTCCAGTTCATGTGGGACCCTTGGGCCAGGTTGGTCGGGTCAGTCCAACCAGGTCAGACTGGGCCCAAACACAACCATCCCCTATTTACTAAAACGCCAATATCTTTCATACCAGGCATCTGATTGATGAGTCTCTTTTGGAGTTGGAACCCTCATGATAAGGTGGTTCTTTTGGAATGATATAAGAAGGGTTTTGTGCAATTTTAAATATTAATAATGGCTTGAGGAGGGTATTCTCCTGGAATCAAGAATGCTACATGCGGGAATCTTACGGCTGGCTGTGACCAGAATATTACTGACTAGTGGGCCCATATGACCCTGTGTGGATAAGATACCAGTGACCATGTGTGGATCAGATACTAGTGACTATGTGTTGATCAAAAACCATCATCCCTATGTCGATCAGCTCCAAGTGACCCTGTGTGGATCAGCAACCAGTGACCCTGTGTGGATCAGTTATAAGAAACCATGTGTGGATAAGCTACAAACTACCCTCTATGGATCAACTCCAAGTGACCCTGTGTGGTTCTGCTACAAGTGGCCCTATCTGGACCAGCTATGATGGACAAAGTGGAAAGTGGTTTTGTGTGACCCAACAAACCCATGGTACTCATCAGGGATGAGTTCCTCAGCAGTCCAAGGTGTTCAGTGTTATGATTGATAGTCTAGATTTTTTTACTTTAGATTATACCTGATAGAGCTTTCTTTCTTAATGATCATGCTTCATTGTTTGCTTTAAATATTTATTTTTGGTATTTAATTTGTGGTTTGGGTCCCTAATGAGTATTTTGTTACTCACCCCTAAACGGGATTCACCCAAACATGTTTTGTCTGGTGCTGACAATTGATGCCTTGATGGAGGACTTGGTGGCCTAGGACCCAGTGGTACCTAATGAGATTAGGTAGGCATGGCGTAATTATACCACTTATGGAAGCTACTCTATTTTTACCTACCAAGTGGGGTTTTCAGCGGACGGCTTTAAAGAGATCTTTTGTACTTTTATGTTTTCTATTTTTCTTTTGATGGGTTTCTATTCTGGACCATTTAACCTGCAACTTGTACCTTTACTCTGTGTTTGTTTAGTGGCATGCATGTTTTCCTTTCAAGTTTTTTGGACGTGGTTGTGTGTGTGTGTTCATAGAGGTACTCAGGTAAATTCCTCCCACTTGCAGGTTGATGCCTTCAGTGCCAGTCGGCAACCCCTATCCTTTCGGAGGCGGGATTGGGGGTGTCACGGCATGGGCCCCAGGGTATGGGTCGTGACATGTCTAGGAAATCATTGAGATATAGAAACACTGTAAAATAGAAGGGTGGATCTTTTTAGTTATATGCTTCAGGGAACATCCAAGTGTTGGTGGGACATTCTAGAGGAAGAAGGTAAGTAGGATGAGTTATCTTATAAGGGATTCAAGATGAATTTTTTGATCCATTTATATCTCCAGATGTTGAGGAAGTAGAATGACCATGAGTTATTGCATGCGAAATAGGAGGTCATGTAATTTATATACTATAGTGATCTTTCCAACGACCTACAGTGATTTACACCATCATTGGCAGCTGATGAGATCTCCAGGGAGAGATGTTTTCAGGATGGTTTTTACTATGAGATCTGGCTGCATGTGAACATGTTCATTCTGAGTAGTTTTGTAGATGTGATGAATCAGAAACTCATCACGGAAGGTAATATAAGAGAGTCCTTGAGAAACGACCATGATATTTTAGTAGGTAAAACTATGAACTCTTCTTTGAGTGGAAACAAGTCTCGTTATGCTAATTTTCACCGAGGAAACAGTGGAAAGAGTAGTTAGGGAAGTGGGAATCCATCTCAAGGCTGTGTTCTGTTGCAGTGCTATCAGTGTGGAAATATGTGCCATAAACTACCTCAATATCTATACCACACTTTGATGAGTTGTTCTTATAGAATATTGGGCCACCTACATAGGTTTTTTGTGGAATATAATAGTAGATCAGTAGGAGGGGATCTGGACAAGTACGAGGGTCTCAGAAGGACTCATCTAATACCTATCAGATAGATAGTTGTAGTTCCACATGACGTTCTAGTCTAGGGAGGGTATTTAAAACCCCATTGTTGGAATGGAAGTACCAGGAAGAGGGTATAGCTCAGGGGAGTTATGCTAGAGCCTATGGCAGAGGGGATGGTCAGCTGCAAGTTATGAAAACTACTCTGGCTAGTTGGGATGCAATAATTTCTACTATCATAGGTATGATTCTTATATCATCTACACTCTCTTGTTTTATTTTTGATATAGGATCATCACATTCCTTTTTATCCACACTTTTTGTAAATGGTTTGGTCTAGTATGTGGAAAACTTGTATGGTGTTTTGACCATCGACACGCCATTGGGAGTGCATTTAGAGAATATCAAACATTGCAAGGCATGATCCCCATAGCTTGGTGGTTTCCATTTTATTTGGGAACCATTCATGTAAGAAAAAAAATATTTTATTTGATTCTTGGTATAAATTGGTTAGTTATATTCTAGGATCATATTGACTCTTACTTTAGGAGAGTTTCCTTTCAATTTCCAGAAGGAGGCACCTATTCTCCCCAGGGTGAGTGGGTTCTTCAAGCTTGTTATGCATGACCAATTACGTGTAGATTAGATTATCTCATGGATAATATACCCAATTATTCTCCAGATAATGGTGGAATGTGGCATGATTATTTTCCTCTAGTGGTAGACAATTTTTAGAATGTCTTTCTTAAAAATTTATATGGCTTACCACCCGAGTGAGAGATTGATTTTATGATCAAGTTGGTACCGGGAGCAGATATAGTTTCTATCATGCCTTATAGATTGGCACTAGTAGATATTAAAGAGTTGAAGGTTTAGTTGGAAGATCTAGAATCTAAAGGGTTCATATATCCTAGTAAATCCCCTTGGGGTTCTCTAATTCTCTTCTCCAAGAAGGAAGATGGTACATTGCGCTTATTTGCGGATTATCTGAGATTGAACCAGATGACGGTCAAGAATTGGTATTATCTTCCACACATTGGTGGTATCTTTGGTCATATGAGAGGTGGTAAGTTCTTCTTAAAGATCAATTTTAGATCAGGACACCATCATTTTATGTTGAGATCTTCAAATATACCTTAGACTACTTTTAGGAGCAGGTATGGCTTGTACGAGTTCATAGTGATGCTATTTTTTTTAACAATGCACCAATAATATTCATGGACTTGATGAATCAGATCATTCAACCTTCTCAGGACTAATTTTTGGTGGTTTTAATAATGAAATACTATTGTAATTCTAATCATAAGATGGTCATTCCAAGCATCATGACATCATCTTGAGTACATTGAGAGAGCACGAAATTTATGATAAGCTAACCAAGTAGAGTTTCTAGATTGATAAGGTACACTTCTTGGCCTATTTCATATCATAGAAAAGTGTGTCAGTGGACCCATATAAAGTTGCATCCATATCATGGGAGAATCCCAATAATTTCTTTGTGGTTCAGAGTTTTCTAGGTTTAGATTTTTATTATCATAGCTTTATCCAGGACATCTCCTATTTGAAAACACTGATGTCTAGGATTACCAATAAAGAGGTGGAGTTGTTTTGGTCAGATGAATTCAAGATATCTTTTTAGAATATAAAAGGAAAGATGACCTCAGAACCTATCATCACTTTACCTATGCTAGGTAAATTATATATTGTATATTGTGACGCATCCAAAGTTGGAATCAGAGTAGTTAAGATATATGAGGATTGATTGGATTCTTATGGCTCCAGACAGCTGAGACCTCAAGATTGGAATTACCCTATTCCATATTTAGAGTTATTAATGGTATTAAATGCCCTGATATGTCACGACATGTCCCCCGGGGCCCATTCCGTGACTACCCCAAGCCCGCCTTCCATAGGCCAGGGGCTGGCGACTAGCACCAAAGGCATAATTCCCTAAAACTAGGAAGTCATTGCCTTTATAACCTGTAACACACAAACAAGAAAGCACAAAAATGGATGAAACACCAATTAAACAGTACAACAAAAGGGTTCTAAAAGTAAAAGGATCCATTATACAAGCACAATTGGAAAGTACAAGTACATCTGAAATGAAATACAGTTGAAGAAAAAGAAAAGACAGCTACTGAATCGTCCTCAGCACTCCACATCCTTCTGTATCCTTCGTGTACCAACAAACCGTATGGTCCATATCCGGGTACCGTCCAGTCCCGGTACTCTCAGCCTCAGTCATCACTATCTGTCGTCTGCATCCAATGCAACAAGGTGTGGGCACGGCCCATGCAGGGGTGAGTATAACGATACTCAGTAGGGACCCTGAGACCCTCATGATCTCACAAAATCCAACAAGGATAAACCACAAAGTATAAAATCAATAGATAAACCTACTTAGGTATATTCCCATACATATACCTATGTTATTAAGTAATCCATCCCAATCATGAGGAAAACACAAAAGTACTGACTCGGCTCAACCAGGATTTTATTTTAGGGGTAGTATCAAGTAACATCCCTAGTCACATTATCGAAGCATCAGCTACTGGAAAAATCCTACTCAATCGAGTACAGTGGGCCTGCCGCGACACCAAGTGCAATTCCCACTAAATTTGGACTATTGAGGAACTCCTCCAGTCGAGTATCGTGGGTCATCCGCATAACACAGAGGCACTCCCCACCGTGGGTCTGCTCCATCACCAAGCACGCTCCCCCTCGTCGCCTGTTGAGTTACTCCTCCTATCGAGTACTTTGGTTCAGCCGTGTCACCAAGCAAGATCCTCCACCGTGGGTCTTCCATGACACCAAGGCACTCCCCACTGGGCTAGTAGAGTCACTCCGAGTCAAATGGTCACCAGTCGTCTGGTCTCATCCAGCTATTATGTCTCTGCACTACGCTCGCTCATTTCCAAGAGGATCCGTTCCACAAACAATTGGTCGATACTCCATCTGTCACTAAGTACCATGAATAGGTATCTCAAAGGTACACCACGTCATAGGGTTCCCAATGCAATAGACGGTGTGTCAATCAGATTCCCAATCTTTGAGTTATTATCCTTTTAGTCTCGGGGGCCTGGTTGGATTCATGCACGATCCAACGTGATTGTATCTCAACTATAACCCAAACTCTAGTGGGGTATACTCAAAGGGACATTCATGCTTCAAGATTACTAAAGCCACTGATAGTTTTTCAAACAGACATCTGGTGCCAAAGATATGGACAAAAGAAAGTAAAGGGTCGTAGTGGGCCTGGGTCTGGTCTGACCCGGTCGGACCGACCCGACCCGACCCAGTCTGGACTGACCCAGTTCGGGTTGACCCGGCCAGACCCTTTGGGTTCAGCTGGGCCCAACCTAGCAGGCAGCGAGGGGCCGCAGAGGGCCGAGAGGGCATGGACCGGCCACAGGTCGGTGCGAGGGTAGATCAGCCCGGAGGGCGCTGTGAGGGTGGTTCGGTCTGGAGGGCGCTGTGAGGGCGATTCGGACCAGGGCGCGGGGCCAGTTCGGTCGGGGTTTCGTGAGGGTGCGGGCCCATTCGGTTGGGGCGCCATGAGGGTTCGGTATGCTGGCACGGCCAGGGCAGCTCGGAAGGTCGGCATGATGGCGCGGTCTGGGTGGCGAGGGAGGCTGGCGGGCGGTGCAAGCCGACGGGAGGTGCAGCCGGCGGGCGGCGCGAGCCGGCGGGTGGTGCAGCCGGCGGGTGGTGTGATCCGGCAGGTGGTGCGGTCGGTGTACGGTGCGGCCGACAGGAGGCACAGTCGGCAGGTGGCACGGCCGGTAGGGGGCACGGTTTGGCCCAGGGTACCGGAGCCAGAGCGTCGCGGGGGTGGCGTGGGTCACAGAGGTCGCGGGTGGTGTGGACATTACCTTCGTCACCTTTGACACCGTTGTCGCCTTCCTCCATTTTGAATAACACCATAAAGAAGAACAGCGGGGGGTCATACCCTGTTTTTTTGGCCCGCACCCTCCTCATTTAGAGTGGTAGCAAGCGGTTCATCAAGAACATAAGCAAAGAAGCAGCATGGAAGATATTTTAACACATCAATTCCCATAATCCCTCAATAATTTCTATTCCCAACCCCACAAAGGAAAAATAGGGGAGAAAATGGGAAGTGTTAATCAAATAATGAATAAACCCCTACAACTTCCTGCAACAATTTATTCCCAACCCGCAAGGAAAAAGTTCGCGGATCAACTTGAAAATAAGTTGATTCGTGTTATTTGTTTTTAGAGGGAAATAATAAATGGAATAAAATCATACTTATTTAAAAACCATACCTTGTTCGATGTTGTTTGACGTTGACGTGAGATGGAAGACGTCGATTCGTTGTAGAAGAACACATCCTACATCGAAGGAAGTTCCGAGGAAGAAGTTCAAAGTCGTCGATGTTATTTTTGGAGGAAGTGTTCTTCATTGGAGAATCTTTCTCCCAAGAGCTCCTCCTTTACCCAATTCCACCAAATAAAAGAGATATCCATTAATAAAAATTGATTCCCCAATTTAATCATAGACACATTTCAAATTGGATTAAATTAAATTGTATCAATTAACTAGTGTGTTGGAATGATTAATGGTATGTGCATTGGAACAATTAAGGTGGAGGAGGTCAAGAGTCTCTCCCTCACTAATTGTGGGAGTTGAGGGTTTCTCCCAATAAAAGGGGTGTTTCAAGGGGGTTTAATCTCGGGTGGTCCCATGGCCACCACCATAACCTCTCATGGGAGGTTAGGGTTCAGGTGGTCCCCACCACCTTAACCTCTCATGGGAGGATAGGGTCTGGTGGTTCCCACTTCCAACTTCCACATGGAGGATTAGTTCCGGTGGACACCACCTAAAATATCCACATGGAAGCTCAAAATAAAATAAAATGAATTTTATTTTATTTTATTATTTCCACAAAAAACCCAAAAACTATCTTTCACCCTCGTCCATCTGCCATCGAGGTGAAATTCTCCTTAAGCGAATATCGGCGTTGCGAGTTCAACGGTGCCCTCAGATTTCAATTCTGAGCACCGGTTCAAAAGTTATAAAAACCCGCTCGTATGTTTATTGAACATACCTGAAAAAAACATCATAAATTGATTACAAGCACACCAGGCCTCGGAATCACGTGTCGTCAAGTTTCACGGACTCGTAAAATTCCCATTTAATTAAAAAAATACATGGAAATTCCAGGTCTTTACATTATCCCCACCTCAGGGCTCTACATCCCTATAATCCCCAACTCAACTAGGTAAGCAAGTGGGGGTACTGAGCATGCATCAGAGCCTCCCGCTCCCATGTACTCTCCTAGATGTTCTCGTGCTTCCAGGGAATGCACACCAAAGGTATCGACCGTCCATGAAGGACCCTCTCCTGTCGATCCTCAATCTCTACTAAAACCTCCATAAAATTCACCCCATCTTCAACGTCTAGATCTCCATGGTCGATGATGTGAGAAGAGTCATGCATGTATCTCCTCAGCTAGGATACGTGGAAAACATTGTGCACCTGGTGCAACTGATGTGGAAGAGCTCAGCAGTATGTCACCTCGCCAACTCTATTGAGGACCTGAAAAGGTTTGATGAACCTCAAAGATAACTTTCCACCTCACCCAAATCTCTGGAAACCTCGTTGAGGTGAGACCCGTAGAAAGACGTGGTCACTATCCTTGAACTCTATAGGTCTCCATCTCCTGTAAGCATACAACTTTTTTCTACTCTGTGCAGTCTTCATCTGCTCCTGGATAATCTGAACCTTCTTTGTGGTAGCCTGTATCATCTCTTGTCCCACTAGTGCTGAATCCACTTGGTCAGTCCAGCACAAAGGTGATCTGCAAGGTCACGTGTACAACGCCTTAAAAGGTGACATCCCTATGGTGGAGTGATAGTTATTGTTGTATGAAAACTCCACCAAAGGCAATTGATCCACCTAGCTGTGGACAAAGTCGAGGACACAAGCATGTAACATGTCCTCGAGGGTCTAAATGGTCTACTCAGTCTGACCATCTGTCGGAGGATGGAAGGAGGTGTTCAAATGAAGCTACATCCCAAAATCCTCCTGAAAACCCTTACATAGCTGGGAAGTAAAATGTGTATCACAATCTGAGACAATCTTCATAGGTACTCCATGTAGCCGCACAATCTCCTGCACATAGAGGCATCCCATGCTCTCTACTAAACCCTATCTCTGATCGGTAGGAAGTGGTCCAACTTGGTGAGTCGATCGACGATCACCCAGATAGAGTCATGACTCCTGGATGTACATGGAAGTCTTGTCACAAAGTCCATGGATGTCACATCCCACTTCCACTCTGGGACATCTAAAGGCTGAACCAAAGCCTGCTGGTACCTAATGCTCTGCCTTCAATTGCAGACAAGTGAGGCATCGAGAGACAAACTGTACAATTTCTTTCTTCATTCCTGGACACTAGTGCTGTCGTCGGAGGTCCTGGTACATCTTCGCCACTCCTGGATGTAATTCTAGAGGGGATGTGTGGAACTCCCTCAACAATTCCTCCTGAAGTGACACTAGTACCATGGTACATCCTCTGAAGTGGATGACGTTCTCCCCACCTTCAGAAAATCCATCAGGTGCCTGTCCTGTGGATATATATGATCACATCATATCTCGTAGTCAGTGTCCCCATGTTGCACCTCCCTAATTCGTTGAAGAATATGGGGAGTGAATTTAAGAGAGTGAAGGAAAGATACTCCATCTTGTTCCATGAAGGATATCTGTAAAGCGGCAAGCTGTTCCATTGCCTCGCCTAGCATTTGTATACTAGATCTCCTACTGAGTGCATCTTCTACAATGTTCCCCTTACTAGGAGTATAGACTATCTTGAAGTCATAATCCTGAAGGAACTCCAGCCAATATCGCTATCTCAGGTTTAGTTCCTTCGGGGAGAAGATATACCTGAGACTCTTATGATCATAGTACATAGTAAAATGATCGCCCATAAGATAGTGTTGCCACATCTTCAAGGAGAAGACCACTACTTCTAACTCCAGGTCATGGGTAGCGTAGTTTTTCTCATGTCGTCTCAGCTGTCGAGAACCATATTTGATCACTGCTTTCTCCTGCATCAGGACACATCTGAGTCTGGTCCCTGATGTGTCATAGTAGATTACATACCCTATGCCTTCCTCTGAAAGCCTCAAGATGGGGGGGCACTAGTGAGCCTCTTCCTCAACTTTTGAAAGCTCTGCTATCATCTCTCCGACCAAACAAAGGGTTTCCCCTACATTGTAAAGGCTGATAGTGGTGCTGCATCTATGGAGAAATCTAGAACAAACCTCTGGTAGTATCCATCCAAACCCAGGAAACTTTGTACCTCTGTCACACTCCTGGGTGACTCCCAAGAAAGTACCACCTCAATCTTTGCTGGATCTACTGCAACTCCAGCCTTTGATATGACATGTCCTAGGAAGTGAACCTCTTGGATCCAAAACTGGCATTTTGAGAGTTTACCATAAAGTTGGTGGTCTCAAAGTGTGTCCAGTAATACTTGCAAATGATAGGCTTGGTCCTCCTTAGTAGTCGAGTAGATCAGAATGTCGTCGATGAAGACTACGACAAATTGATCTAGGTATTGCTGAAAGATCATGTTCATGAGCCCCATGAACATAGCTGGAGAATTGGTTACACTTAATGGCATAACCAAGAACTCATAATGGTCATAACGACACCTGAAGTTCATCTTCTGCACATCCTCGTCTCGTACTCTGAGCTGGTGATATCCCGATCTGAGGTCTATCTTCGAGAACCACCATGCTCCCTTCAACTGATCAAAGAGGTTGTCAATCCTCTGAAGTGGGTACTTGTTCTTCATGGTCACCTGGTTCAGGAGATGGTAGTCAACACAAAGCCTCAAGATCCCATCCACCTTCTTGGCAAATAGAATCGGGGTTTCCCAAGGTGAAACACTGGTCCAGATGAATCCCTTCCCCTATAAGTCCTCTAGCTGTACCCACAACTCACGAAGCTCCGCAGGAGACATCTGATATGTTGGTGTATATATCGGTGTCGTCCTGGGGTACAAGTCAATGAAAAATTCCACCTCTCTATGAGGAGGTAGACATGGGACATCATCAGGGAAAACATCCATGTACTGGTCCACTGCTACTGGATAACTCAGAATCTCCACATCAACAGCTCCAAGGGTAAGGCTACCCAACTGATGATTGATCGGCTACACTCTCCTCTGAGCAAGTCCATCATGTGCTGAAATGGCTCCCTTCTCGTCAGTGAAGGTAATCCTAGTCCCATCCATGCAGACACAATGCACTTTGCGCCTAATACAGTCAATATGAGCATGGAATGTAGATAATAATTACATACCCAAGATGACGTCGTAAGGACTTGACGCCGCTACTAGAAGATCTCAGGCGAAGCTCTCACCACATAAAGTAAGCTCACACTATCGGCACCAGTGTGTAATCGTCAAATTTGCTCCCATAGGATTCTCTAGCCGTATAGATTGATCCAACAGCTCCGTCTGAATCTCCGAGCTCTGAACGAGGGCAGTGGTAATAAAAGAGTGACTGGCACCTATGTCTATAAGTAATACGGCTATAGTGGAGTAGACATAGATCGTACCTAGAATAATTCTGGAGCACCATGAACATATGCCTCAGCTTCCTAGAGCTAAGCTCTCCCCTATCCACCTCCTCCCTCCGGTCGGGGTGGACCTCCTGGTGGTGGTGGCAGTAATATCTCGAATGATCGTCCACTACTAGCTGCATGACCAGCTCCTCTACCATGTATGCCTTCTCCATGTGGAACTCCTCGATCGAACCTCTGTCTCTGCTTGGGTGGTCCTTCGACTGTCTGCTGATCATCTGAATGGCTGGTCATCCACTCTTGAGCCATGTGACCCTTCCCATCGCATGTGTAACACTGTCTGATCCTAGCGTGTTTGTCTCTGCTTCGGGTTCAACGCACAACCGATCCTGAGTCATGCGGTCGTCCACCTGTAGGTCTGGTCCTCTTGGTCCTCTGAGACATCTGTTTGCTGCCATCTGCAGAGATTCCGCTATGTGTCGACTAGTGGTGAATCTCACTGCTGGAGACTGCTCAGCAAGAAAACTCTCCACTAGGAGTGATCTCTCTAACACCCCCACCTGCATCGGGATGCTGAGTGAGATCATCGAAGCCCTGATCTCTTGCCTAATCCCCTACTCGATGGTCCGAGCCTTGAAGAATGGGTCATGCACCATATTAGTGGAGTAACGTGTGAGGTCAGTGGACCACACTGAGTACTAAACTATAGTCATGTTGTCCTGCTGCATATGAAGTAGCTCCTATATGCGCACTGCGTGAAGAGTCACTGGGACAAACTCTGCCCAAAATAGGCTCTTGAAGTCTACCCAGAAAAGTGTCACCTCATTGTTGACCTAGCGCATCAAGCTCCACCGTCTTCCCACTACTTCCTATAAAAGGCTAGCATCAAGAATCACCATGGGATCGGCTGGTGTCCCTACTAGTCGGAAGATTCTCACCATAGCCTCTAGCCAATCCTCAGCCACCTACAGGTCCATCTCTCTCTTGAACCTGGGTGGCCTCTGGCACTGGAACTCGTACAACGTGCTCATCCGACGTGCACCATCTTCTACTGGGGCTACTGGCATCGGTTGCCCAACGGGGAGTGGTACCACTGGTGCCTCCACAGGAAAAGGGCCCTACATCAAGGCCTCATCCCTTAGTGGTCTATCTATGCGTACAAATCTTGGCACTCTATACGACTATCTACGTGGAGGAATCCTAAAAAGAAATAGGTGTGATATGATTAGAATTTATACCTAGTGAGCGGACCTGGTTGATCTAAATTAAAGAAGACTTTTGAAAACATACATGCAATCAGTGTTTTCATGCACTGAGTCGGAAATTGAAAATATGGGTTCTGGTGTTTGGATGCGTCGGCCACTTCCCCAACACTGGATTCCTTGAACTGAGAACCACAATCACTACCCTTATCATTATTCCTTCATAGAAAAGAAAGATCAAAGTCCTAAGTCTTGCGGTAGAACCGACTACTTTGATACCAATTTGTCATGACCCGTCCCCCAAGGCACGTGCCTTGACTACCCCAATCCCACCTTCCATAAGCCAGGGGCTGGAGACTATCCCCAAAGGTGTAATTCCCTTAAACCGGGAAAGCATTGCCTTTATAACCTGTAACACACACACAAGCAAGAACACAACTAGATGAAACACCATGTAAACTATATATCAAAAGAGTGCTGAAAGAAAAAGGGGCCATAATACAAGCCCAACTGGAAAGTACAAGTACAACTGAAATATAATACAACTAAAGAAAAAAAAGAAAAGATAGTGACAGGACCATCCTTAGCACTCCACGTCCTTCCGTCTCCTCCATGTACTAACATGACATATGGTCCACCTCTGGGTACCATCTAGTCCTAGTACTCTCAGCCTCAGTCAGCGTTGTCCTTCGTCTGAATCCAACACAACAAGGTGCGGTCATATCCCGTGCAAGGGTGATTATAACGATACTAAGTGGGGACCCCGAGACCCTCAATTTATAACAAAATCCAACAAAGATAAACCACAAATTATGAAATCAACAGATAAACCTACTTAGGTATATACCCATACATATACCTAAGTTATTAAGTAATCCATATCAATCATGAGAAAAACAAAAACGTACTGACTCAGATCAACCAAGATTATATTTTAGGGGTAGTATCAAGTAACATCCCCAGCCACATTATCAAAACCTCGGCTGCTGGAGAACTCCTTATCAATCGAGTACAGTGGGCCTGCCGTGACACCAAGTGCACTTCCCACTAACCATGGACTGTTGAGGTACTCCTCTAGTCGAGTATCGTGGGTCTGCCTCATCACACAGAGGCACTCCCCACCGTGGGTCTGCCACGTCACCAAGCACACTCCCCCTCGTAGCCTGCTGAGGTACTCCTCCTGTCGAGTATCATGGGTCGGTCGCATCACCAAGCACACACCTCCACCGTGGGTATTTTGTGACACCATGGTTCTCCCCACTAGGCTAGTAGAGTCACTATGAGTCAAACGGTCACCACTCATCAGGTCTCAGCCGGCAACTAGGTCTTCGCACTACGCTCGCTCGTCTCTGGGAGGATCCACTCCATGAACTACTTTTCGATACTCCAACTGTCACAAAGTCCCACAAATAATTATCTCAAAGTTCCGCCATGTCATAGGGGTCCCAATGCAATAGACGGCGCATCAATAGGATGCCCGGTCTGTGAGTTATTAGCCTTTTATTCCTGGGGGCCTGGTTGAATTCATGCACGATCCAACCAGATCATATCTCAATTATACCACAAACTCTAGTGGGGTATAATCAAAGGGACCGTCATACTCCAAGATTACCAGTGTCGCTGATGGTTTGTCAAACAGACGTCTGCTGCCAAAGATATGACCAAAAGAAAGTAAAGGGTCGTAGTGGGCATAGGTCCGGTCTGACGCGGTTGGACCGACCCATTTTGGGTCCACCCAGACTAACCCGTTGGATCTAGCCCGGCCCGCTGGGCCCAGCCCAGCCGGCCGTGAGGGGCCACAGAGGGCCGAGATGGTGCGGACCGACCGTGGGTCGGCGCGAGGCCGGTTCATCCTAGAGGGTGCCACGAGGGTAGCTCAGCTCGCGGCACGGGGCCGGTTCATCCAAAGCATCGTGAGGGCATGGGTCGATCCGGTCAGGGCGCCGCAAGGGTGTGGGCTGGTTCATCCGGGTCAATGCGAAGGGCAGGGGTGTCTTGGAAGGCTGGTGCGTCCAGGGTCACTCGGGAGGCTGGCGGGCGGCGTGAGCTAGCGGATGACACCGCAGGCGGGAGACATGGTCGGGGGTGGCGCTGCCGGCGAGCAGTGCGATAGGTGGGTGGAGCGGCCGGCGGATGACACGGTTTGGCCTGGGGAGGCAAAGCTAGTTCATCTGGAGCACCGTAGCATCGTGAGGGAATCGTGGGTTGCAGAGGCTGTGGGTGGTACGGTCGTTGCCTGAGTCACCTTCGACGCCTTTATCGCCTTCCTCTGTTTCGAAGAACACCACAAAGAAGAACGGTGGGGGGTCGGGCTATGTTTTTTTTGCCTGCACCCTCCACGTTTAGAGTGGTAGCAAGCAGTTCATCAAGAACATAAGAAAATAAAGAGCATGGAAGATATTTTAAAACATCAATTCCCATAAACCCTCGATAATTTCTATTCCCAACCCCGGAAAGGAAAGATAGGGGAGAACATGGGAAGTGTTAATCAAATAATGAAAAAAACCCCTACAACTTCCCACGAAAATTTATTCCCAACCTGCAAGGAAAACATCCGGGGATCAACTTGATAATAAGTTGATCCACATTTTTGTTTTTAGAGGGAAAGAATAAAGGGAATAAAACATAAGGCCTCGGCCTTAAACCTTGCATAATATTGAATTAAATGAATAATTCACATTGAGGATCTTTTCAGGTTTAGAGTTCTAGATAATTAGGAAATAACTATTACATCTCAAAAGATTACAAAGTAGAAACTTTTACTAAGTTTCCATAAAATAAAAACTCTTAAAAAGAACATGTATAGTTCCATGTTTTAGGTTGCATGACTTTCCCTTGATCCCATCCTTGACCCTATTCCACGTTAAGTCCTGTGAAAAACATTTCAAAAACTTGGGATGAGCATAAAAATATCAGTAAGAGATACACAAAGAATGAAAACTGTTAGTTTTTCAAAACAACAAGTAAACCATGTATACTTTATCAAAGTAAAACTTTTAACCTTTTCGAAGTAGTAAAAACTCTTCACTGAATAAAATTTCATTACTTACCCTTCTGTAACCAAAATATTACCATAAAACCCTTATAAATATCACATAACATATAAAGGTAACTTGAGACATAAACATACTTAAGTGGAATAACCATAAGGTCGACTTCCACACATATCAATTAATGGAATATCCATTTGGCCAACTTCCATACATACTTAATGGAATAGCCATACGGCTGACTTCCATACCCAATGCATTGGAGGTTATAACGTAACCACCCGTCCTGGTATTCACGGCACCACCCGTCATATGGTTTATCACATAACCACCCGTAAAATGTCCAAGTACCATCATTACACATAAAATATTGAAAATATAATCATTTCAATAACAACATTTCATTTTCAATCACAACAAGTAATTCCAAGATATTGAATTAAACAATCCATTTTCAAAAACCATTTAAAAGAGATTTTTGAATCAAAGTTTCCCATACCACATTGATGATTTTATTGGAATTATAATTTTAAAACATTAATGTCCATATAAATAAATACTGAAAACCACTTTGAAAACATGGACATTAAAGATAAGGGTTTAGAATAATAAATCTTTAAAACATTTAAAATGATATTTTTGTTAAAGAGTTTTTAACAAAATGAGAGACTCTTGAATACAAATAATTGCGGAATAACATTTAATCGGAACTTTATAATATCATGAGAATAAAGGGATTCATGATATAATATGTCAAAGGACAGTATACACACCATATAAGAGTGAATTGGTGTATAACAACAATGAAGTATCAAAAGAAATGTAAAATGAGATGAAATCCATTATAAAGAAGGTATACTTAAATTAAGGATAAATCAATCTCATAATTATGTGTGACAAATATAAATACACCCAATATAAGTGGACATTAAGTGTAAAACAATCAATGGTTATTTCCATATATTCATAGGATTAAATATTCAATAACTACATGTTGAACCCAAAGAAATCGAAATTGGGTTAAGAAGTTCACTTGTTAAAATTCGACAACCTAACGGCGTCAAATAAAATCTTACAAAAAGGGTTGATGAGAGAGATAAAGGGGGTCTCATCACTTGGACATAAAATTTAAATCAGTAAGGATATAGAAGAACATATCCCAACATAATATTATGTGAATTAAAAGACATAACAAAAGAAGTCTTTTAAAAAGAGGAGGGTGAAAGGTTCCCTTACCGACATGGGTATCTTTCGAAACATACACCCCGTGAAAGAAGGAAAATACAACATTGATGTAGATACTCATAAATGAGAGTATATTACACAATGAGTAAAATAATGGGCAGTACATACACCACTCAAAGGGAATTGTGGAAAATGTAGTATAAATCTCATGGGAATAAAAGTGAGATGAAAAATCCCTTACGAAAACTCGGCAGCCTAACGGCGCCACATAAAACTTAAAAAAATGGATTGATGAGATCAAATAGGGTATCTCATAATATTAACATAAAGTTTATAGAAATAGTAATATAAAAGATCATCCCCCAACATAACAAATAGGATCTTAAAAGAAGTGACATAAAGGAGAGTACTTAAAAAGAAAGAGAGTGGTTAGATCTCTTGCGAAAATTCGGTAGCCTAACGGCACCACTCAAAACATCCAAAATGGATTGATGAGAGAGAATAGGGTCTCTCATCATATGAACATAAAAATTACAGTAAGATTAATATAAAATAACATCCCAATAACAAGAAATATGATCTTTAAAAGGAGCGACATAAAAGAGTGTACTTAAAAAGAAATAGGGGAGTAGGATCCCTTACCTCGGGTCCGACTTGACTCGATCGTTCTTTAATCTCCTGAATAATAAACTTGAGTTAATTTCTACTTGCTTAAGAAACTTTTTCAAGTTCATTATTCCTTTTATATCAATTATTGACATGTAATAAACATTATGTAATCATTTAAGTTAATAATGTTTGTTTTGTCGATATTTGGTTCTTAAGTCAAAAGTGGACTTCTTACAATTACATGTTGTTCGTGTGGTCAAAGGTTATTTATATCCAGAATGAAATTCCTGATTTGTATATCATATATATCATATATATCCAGAATATACATGTATTTATAATATTACATAATCATTTAGAGGTAATAAATGAAATTCACCGTTCATGGGGACGGTAAGCCATACGTACGCATGAACGCTACTTTCATTTCTATGTCATATTAATGGAATTAAAACTAAATGAAAGATGTGTGTATTTTTAATTCCCGAATTATATTCATCCTTTATATGTATCATACATCATATATATCCATTATATGTACTTATAATATTACATTACATTTGAGGATAAGAAATGAAATGCACCGTTTATGGAGAAGGTAAGCTGTACGTACGCATGAACGCTTCTTTCATTTCTATCTCAAAATTTAATGGAAAGAAGTAATAATGATATAGAGGTATTTTATAATTCCAGTATAAAATCATATATAATAACTTTAAATCCTTCCTTTATACATCCCACATATGGCATTAACGAATCAAATCACTTTGAGGGGGCGGTAGTCTACACTTCCTAAAATGAAATTATCGTGTTTACCCACAATGGAAACCATAAAGGTATACAACAAATGAAAAATACAGAAGAATAAGGAAAACATAAACATAATATATATCATATATAAATATATTTACATCTTAATGGCCACCTTTTAAGGTGTTATATGATTGTTGAACAATCATCGTTTCGTGAGGTAAAAATTCTCCATCCATAGAAACAGTATGTTCTTTAACCATTATATGAAGGTGTGTGTAAGTGTAGCTCGAATACTTATTATAACAAAATCCTAGTATATTTAATATACTGGAGTTTTTACAAAAGAAATTTATAAAAAGAGTTTAGGGGGTTGGAGAAGAAAAATAAAACAAAAGATCACAAGTGAAGACGTTACCTTAAAATTGGGTAACTCCCTTTGGTTTGAAACAAAAGGGTTTCTTGAAGAGCTTCCTGCCTATGTTAAGGCTTATAGGATTAGGAGAGGGATTTGGAGAGACCAAATGATCAGAGATTGGCCGAACCAAAGGTTTTAGAGGTGTGGGTAAGGTGGTAGAGGTGGGGGCCTTTTATAAGAGGAGAGGATGGGCACTCTTGCTAAAGTATAAAATGTTACTTTATTTTCAAATGGTTTTCGGATTTTAATAGTCCCAAATTGATGTGTTGTGAGGATAAGGTGATAAAGGTTATAAATCCACCCATCCAATCAGTTTTTGACATGTGTAGGTCCTAGATTTTGCATTATCTTTCCATTTTATTTAAATTGTTAAATAATGAGGGCATCGCTGCATCATCATGATGTCATAAAGAATTTAATTTATTTAATGTCTAAAAATTATAAAAAAATTACTATGATGTATGAAATATTTTTATATTTCCAATGAATATTTATAGTCAAAATTCTGACTTTTATAACCACATGTAAAAATTGTTTTAGTAAAACAAATCATGTTTGTGACATTTTTATTTTAACTTTAAATAAAAGGCATAAATGTCATTATCAAACCCAAGTGGCTCCATGGGGTACCAAAAATCGTTCCATGGGTTGTCTTGGTCGGCCATAACTCATAAAATAGGGTTAGGACAAGTGTAAATATTTTTTTCATTTTTTTATAATATCATTTTTACCTTAAATCACACTAATTAACTTTAATCGCGATTAATAAAACTTAAAAGTTACTTTTCATCAAAAATTATTTTCATCCCATTGAACCACATTTTACTTAACAATTAAAAACATTTAAATTGGATTTTTTAAATTCAAATCAAAGAAGTGGTAAAGTCCCATTTAAACGAAAAATCAAATTTTGTAACCACCACTTTGTGGTTTCACTATTCATCAAAAATTAGAGATTTTCAGAAAAATACCAAAAATTCACCCTAAGATATATTTGATATTCCGAATTCAAAAATGATGTCTATTTTACCAAATTCATAAAATATAAGTTTCATTAATTAATTTTATAATTAATTCCCGCAGTCCGAGCAAATAGCGTGTTTTTATGAAACAATAAGTATCAAAAGATTGACACTAGTTTAAGTCCAATTTCAAAGTGAAATTAATTCCAATGACCACTATTGGATTAAATGGTAAAAATATATTCTATTTACACTTTAAAACCAATTTAAAAGATAATATAATCATATAAATAAATTATATTAAAAAGAGATTTTGAATTAAAATACAACATTTTTCACTATTCATTAAAAATTGAACTTTTTCGGAAAAATACCAAAATTTTAAACAAAGTAAATTTTGATGTCCCGATTCTAAATAAGAATTTTATTTTGTAAAATATAACACATAAAATTTTCAAAAAGTAGATTTAAAAGAGGTTCGCCATCAAAAGGCTGTTAATCGACCTTTTAAAGAATATTAGACTGTCTACGCTTAAAATTGGATTCATTCGCATTTTTAATCCTCTATCATTTATTGTAAAGAGTAAAAATATTTGAAAAACATATATAATCATTTTTTAGTTAGTTCTATTCATTCCCTCCATCACAACATCTAGGCGTTAACTACCATTTAAAATAATATTATTTTATTATTAGAGTGCAACGTAAGATTCCCAAGAAACTCGTTGTTGTGTGTTGGGTACGCCATCGAGCATAGCGTCCCCTTTAAATTTATATTAATATTTTATTCACAAATATGGATAAAAATAAAAATTTCATATTCTTTATTTACCTGGGGTGTTACATCTTTCCCCCCTTTTGGGAATTGCGTCCTCGCAATTTTAAAATTGGGCTTGGAAATATCCTTGAAAGTCCCACATCGGAACAAGAGTCGGTAAAACAATATCTTTAAAATAAAGAAAGATAAGTATTGAGGTCACCCGAGTTAACCCATACTAGGATTCCAAGTATGATAATATGGACATGGAGGAAAAAACAAAGGGTCATGTTCTGATGGAGGGTGATAGTAAACATGTCTAGGAGAAAGTTAACCATAAGAAAATCACAAACTTGTTATGGGTTAAACGGTATTAGATTCTCCAGTAGGAAAAGTTAACAGACAACATTTTTGTTTTATGTTACTCTTCATTGAGGAATTTATTTTTCAGCCTAACTAAATCATAATGAAACATACTTACTTGTCATGTAGACTTCCAACTTTTACTAGATTCCTTAATCAAACTCATATTTTCTCCAAAAGACGAGTATTTAGGAAGAATTGTTCACATTAAGAGTACTATAATCAACTTATTGAGAACCACCTAATCCACAAAAGATAACAATATATTTCCCATGTCTTTAGACATTTACCAAAACCAAAACTAAAAAGGTTAGTATAAGATCAGATAATCCAGAAAAGGATAACCCTTTATAAAAATAAAATATATTCTTAATCTCCAAAATTTGTCCAACAAAACCCAAAGTTCAACGAGGACCATTCGATAAACAATTTTTCTATAAAATTCTTCAAATTAAACCAAACTAAGATTTAAACCCAAATATTTGAAGGATTTAGTCACATAGTCTTCCAAGTTAAATCATAACATTTATCTCCAAACAACATCAGTTGCTCTTAATGTCTCGTATTGAAAAGTAATTAACCTAATAACATATCCTCCATGATAGGTTAATAAATTTCCATAGATAACCCAAAATCAACTTACTCTTAATTCATAAAATCATCTAACTAAAAAGAATCATTCAAACTAACCAGGGACTTCATTTAGTGCAGTGGTAGGCGATAAATACCGGTCGCACTTTGGTTGTGGGTTCGATTCCCGTAGCTTTGTCCGACGCGACGGGTTGTCACACGGTCTGCGTGTTGTCCTTTTTATAAAACTCCAAAAATAACCCTAACATGTTTTAACCTTAATAGTTTTCTTTATACCTCTCATTTTCATCCAAATTCTTTACGGTCTCAACATCTTAATTCTTGAAATCTTATTTCACCACCATAAGATAAAATAAAATGATTCCCAAAATGAATAACATCATACCTTGATCATGACATCCACTCGGTTTCATCGTCATCTTGCTCACGTAGGTAGATGTCCCATGAATTACAATAATGATTTAGAGATCCTTCAAAATAATTTGCTTCCTCCATCCAAATACACCGTGTACAACATGGGTCATATGGGTGTTCACAGAAAAACAGTTATGGAAAATAATCACGTATGACATATAATTCCAAAACATCTGATAAAACATGATTTCTATAAAATAGTCGGACAGAATTTGAGTTGAAACTTTCTATTATTGGCCCTTTTAAAATACCATAAGTATGTGCTGAGAGACTATATTTTAAAATCAAAAATAAATAGGTTGCGCAAGGGTCTCCTTCCTCGGCACCATTTTTAAAATCATAATATGCTTCAAATTCTTGTGGTAAGGTAAAATATTTGAAAATACCTTGATAATAATTACCTTTCTTGAAAATATGATAATATTGTGAAAATATTATTTGTCTAAAAACACCCCATGATCCACGATGATAACGAGGTATAGTGGAGGTGTTTGATATCTCAAACAACTGCTTGAAAGTGAGTTGTATGCTAGAAAACGTTTCACAATCATCCGAACATGACTTTGCAATAATTATTGCAAGAATTTCATCATGAAGAGATAGGAATGTCGTTTGAGATCCTTCTTCTTCCATTCATAACCGACTTTACTTTTCCTGAAAAAAAGTTATAAAATAAGGATTTAACTAAAATAATAGATATAGGGACTAATCATGTGTCTAACAAAAACTCCTAATCAATAAAGTAGTCTAAACTGACCTCTGATACCAACTATAAGGCCCCGACCTTAAACCTTACTTAATATTGAATTAAATGAATAATTCACATTGAGGATCTTTTCAGGTTTAGAGTTTTAGAGAATTAGGACATAACTATTACATCTCAAAAGATTACAAAGTAGAAACTTTTACTAAGTTTCCATAAAATAAAAACTCTTAAAAATAACATGTCTAGTCCCATGTTTTAGGTTGCATGACTTTCCCTTGATCCCATCCTTGACCCTATTCCACGTTATGTCCTATGAAAAACATTTCAAAAACTTGGGATGAGCATAAAAAGTTCAGTAAGAGACACACAAAGAATGAAAACTGTTAGTTTTTCAAAACAACAAGTAAACCATGTATACTTTATCAAAGTAATACTTTTCACCTTTTCGAAGTAGTAAAAACTCTTCAATGAATAAAAGTTCATTACTTACCCTTCTGTAACCAAAAGATTACCATAAAACCCTTATAAAGATCACATAACATATAAAGGTAACTTGGGACATAAACATACTTAAGTGGAATAACCATAAGGTCGACTTCCACACATATCACTTAATGGAATAGCCATTTGGCCAACTTCCATACATACTAAATGGAATATCCATACGGCTGACTTCCATACCCAATGCATTGGAGGTTATAACGTAACCACCTGTCCTGGTATTCACGGCACCACCCGTCATATGGTTTATCACGTAACCACCCGTAAAATGTCCAAGTACCATCATTACACATAAAATATTGAAAATATAATCATTTCAATAACAACATTTCATTTTCAATCACAATAAGTAATTCCCAGATATTGAATTAAGCAATCCATTTTCAAAAACCATTTAAAAGAGATTTTTGAATCAAAGTGTCTCATACCACTTTGAAGCTTTTATTGGAATTATAATTTTAAAACATTAATGTACATATAAATAAATACTGAAAACCACTTTGAAAACATGGACATTAAAGATAAGGGTTTAGAATAATAAATCTTTAAAACATTTAAAACGATATTTTTGTTAAAGAGTTTTTGACAAAATGAGAGACACTTGAATACAAATAATTGTGGAATAACATTTAATCGGAACTTTATAATATCATGAGAATAAAGGGATTCATGATATAATATGTCAAAGGATAGTATACACACCATATAAGAGTGAATTGGTGTATAACAACAATGAAGTCTCAAAAGAAATGTAAAATGAGATGAAATCCATTATAAAGAAGGTATCCTTAAATTAAGGATAAATCAATCTCATAATTATGTGTGACAAATATAAATACACCCAATATTCGTGGATATTAAGTGTAAAACAATAAAATGTTATTCACACATATTCAGAGTATTACATATTCAATAACTACATGTTGAACCCAATGAAATCGAAATTGGGTTAAGAAGTTCACTTGGTAAAATTCGACAGCCTAACGGCGTCACATAAAATTTAACAAAAAGGGTTGATGAGAGAGATAAAGGGGGTCTCATAACTTGGACATAAAATTTAAATCAATAAGGATATATAATAACATATCACAACATAATATTATGTGAATTAAAAGACATAACAAAAGAAGTCTTTTAAAAAGAGGAGGGTGAAAGGTTCCCTTACCGACATGGGTATCTTTCGAAACATACACCCCGTGAAAGAAGGACAATAAAACATTGATGTAAATACTAATAAATGAAATTATATTACACAATGAGTAACATAATGGGCAGTACATACACCACTCAAAGGAAATTGTGTCAAATGTAGCATAAATCTCATGGGAATAAAAGTGAGATGAAAAATCCCTTACGAAAACTCGGCAGCCTAACGGCACCACATAAAACTTACAAAAATGGATTTATGAGATCAAATAGGGTATATCATAATATTAACATAAAGTTTAGAGAAATAGGAATATAAAATAACATCCCCCAACATAATAAAGAGGAGCTTAAAAGAAGTGACATAAAGGAGAGTACTTAAAAACAAAGAGAGAGGTTAGATCTCTTGCGAAAATTCGGCAGCCTAATGGCGCCACTCAAAACTTCCAAAATGGATTGATGAGAGAGAATAGGGTCTCTAATCATATGAACATAAAAATTACAGTAAGATTAATATAAAATAACATCCCAATAACAAGAAATATGATCTTTAAAAGGAGCGACATAAAAGAGTGTACTTAAAAAGAAAGAGAGGAGTATGATCCCTTACCTCGGGTCCGACTTGACTCGATCGTTCTTTAATATCCTAAATAATAAACTTGAGTTAATTTCAACTTTCTTAAGAAACTTTTTCAAGTTCATTATTCCTTTTATACCAATTATTTACATGTTATAAACATTATGTAATCATTTAAGTTAATAATGTTTGTTTTGTCGATATTTGGTTCTTAAGTCAAAAGTGGACTTCTTACAATTACATGTTGTTCATGTGGTCAAAGGTTCTTTATATCCAGAATGAAATTCCTGATTTGGATATCATATATATCATATATATCCATCATATACATGTATTTATAATATTACATAATCTTTTAGAGGTAAGAAATGAAATGCACCGTTCATGGAGACGGTAAGCCGTACGTACGCATGAACGCTACTTTCATTTCTATGTCATATTAATGGAATTAAAACTAAATGAGAGATGTGTGTATTTTTAATTCCAGATTTATATTAATCCTTTATATGTATCATACATCATATATATCCATTATATGTACTTATAATAGTACATTACATTTGAGGATAAGAAATGAAATGCATCGTTCATGGAGACGGTAAGCCGTACGTACGCATGAACGCTACTTTCATTTCTATCTCAAAATTTAATGGAAAGAAGTAATAATGATATAGAGGTATATTATAATTCCATTATAAAATCATATATAATAACTTTAAATCTATCCTTTATACATCCCACATATGGCATTAAGGAATCAAATCACTTTGAGGGGGCGGTAGTCCGCACTTCCTAAAATTAAATTATCGTGTTTACCCACAATGGAAACCATAAAGGTATACCACAAATGAAAAATACAGAAGCATAAGTAAAACATAAACATAATATATATCATATATAAATATAGTGGCATCTTAATGGCCACCTTTTAAGGTGTTATATGAGTGTTGAACAATCATCGTTTCGTGAGGCAGAAATTCGCCATCCACAGAAACAGTATGTTCTTTTTCCATTAGATGAAGGTGTGTGTAAGTTTAGCTCGAATACTTATTATAAAAAAATCCTAGTATATTTAAGATACTGGATTTGTTACAAAATAAATTAATAAAAAGAGTTTAGGGGGTTGGAGAAGCAAAATAAAACAAAAGAGCACAAGTGAAGACGTTACCTTAAAATTGGGTAACTCCCATTGGTTTGAACCAAAAGGGTTTCTTGAAGATCTTACTGCCTAAGTTATGGCTTCTAGGATGAGGATAGGTATGTGGAGAGACAAAATGATCATATCTTGGCCGAACCAAAGGTTTGAGAGGTGTGGGTAAGGTGGTAGAGGTGGGGGCCTTTTATAAGAGGAGAGGAGGGGCACTCTTGGTAAAGTATAAAATGTTACTTTATTTTCAAATGGTTTTCGGATTTTAATGGTCCCACATTGATGTGTTTCGAGGATAAGGTGATAAGGGTTCTAAATCCACCCATACAATCGGTTTTTGATATGTGTAGGTCCTAGATTTCACATTATCATTCCATTTTATTTAAATCGTTAAATAATGAGGTCATCGCTGCATCATCATGATGTCATAAAGAATTTAATTTATTTAATATATAAAAATTATAAAAAAATTACTATGATGTAGGAAATATTTTTATCTTTACAATGACTATTTATAGTCAAAATTATGACTTGTATAATCACATGTAAAAATTGTTTTAGTAAAACATATCATGTTTGTGACATTTTTATTTTAACTTTAAATAAAAGGCATAAATGTCATTATCAAACCCAAGTGGATCCATGGGGTACCAAAAATCGTCCCATGGGTTTTCTTGGTCGTCCATAACTCATCCAATAGGGTTAGGAAAAGTGTCAATATTTTTTTCATTTTATTATAATATCATTTTTACCTTAAATCACACTAATTACCTTTAATTGCGATTAATAAAACTTAAAAGTTACTTTTCATCAAAAAAAATTTTAATCCCATTGAACCACATTTTACTTAACAATTAAAAACACTTAAATTTTATTTTTAAAATTCAAATCACAGAAGTGGTAAAGTCCCATTTAAACTAAAAATCAAATTTTTTAACCACCACTTTGTGGTTTCACTATTCATCAAAAATTGGAGATTTTTAGAAAAATACCAAAAATTCACCCTAAGCTATATTTGATATTCCAAATTCAAAAATGATGTCAATTTTACCAAATTCATAACATAGGAGTTGCATTAATTAATTTTATAATTAATTCCCGTAGTCTGAGCAAATATCGTGTTTTTATGAAACAATAAGTATCAAAAGATTGACACTAGTTTAAGTCCAATTTCAATGTGAAATTAATTCCAATGACCACTATTGGATTAAATGGTAAAAATAAATTCTATTTACACTTTAAAACCAATTAAAAAGATAATATAATCATATAAATAAATTATATTAAAAAGATGTTTTGAATTAAAATACAACATTTTTCACTATTCATTAAAAATTGAACTTTTTCGGAAAAATACAAAAAATTTAAACAAAGTAAATTTTGATGTCCCGATTCTAAATAATAATTTTATTTTGTCAAATATAACACATAAAATCGTCAAAAAGTAGATTTAAAAGAAGTTCTCCATCAAAAGGCGGTTAATCGACCTTTTAAAGAATATTAGACTGTCTACGCTTAAAATTGGATTCATTCGCATTTTTAATCCTCTATCATTTATTGTAAAGAGTAAAAATATTTGACAAACATATATAATCATTTTGTATTTAGTTCTATTCATTCCCGCAATCACAACATCTAGGCTTTAACTACCATTTAAAATAATATTATTTTATTATTAGAGTACAACGTAAGATTCCCAAGAAACTCATTGTTGCATGTTGGGTATGCCATCAAGCATAACGTCCCCTTTAAAGTTATATTAATATTTTATTCACAAATATGGATAAATATAAAAATGTAATATTCTTTATTTACCTGGGGTGTTACATACAATCATACATAATTAAAAACCCTACCTTGTTCGATGTTTGGTTGACGTTTACGTGAGAAGGTGGATGTTGATTTTTTGTAAATGAACACGTCCTATGTCGAAGTATGTTTCGAAGAAGAAGGTCGAAGTCCTCGATTTTCTTCGTGGAGGAGGTGTTCTTCATTGGAGAAGCTTTCTCCCAAGATCTCCTCCTCTCCCCAATTCCACCAAATAAAAGAGATAGCCAATAATAAAAAGTGTTTCCCCAATTTAATTGTTGGCACAATTCAAATTGGATTAAATTAAATTGGCTCAATTATGTGGTGTTTTGGAAAGATTAATGGTATTTGCGTTGGCACAATCAAGGTGGAGGAGGTCAAGAAGCTCTTCCTCATTAATTGTGGGAGTTGAGGGTTTCTCCCAATTAAAGGCGGGTTTCCAAGGGGGTATAATCTCAGGTGCTCCCCACCACCATAACCTCTCATGGGAGGTTACGGTATGGTGGTCCCCACTTCCAACTTCCACATTGAGGTTTAGTTCCGGTGGACCCCACCTGAAATATCCACATGGAAGCTCAAAATAATATAAAATAATGTTTATTTTATTTTATTATTTCCACGAAAAACCCAAAAACTAAATTTCGCCCTCGTCCATCTGTCATCGAGATGAAAGTCTCCTTAATCGAATACTAGCACTGCAAGTTCAACAGTGCCATTGGATTTCATTTCCGAGCACCAGTTCAAAAGTTATAAAATCCCACTGGTACGTTTACTAAACGTACCTGCAAAAATCTTCAGAAAGTGATTTTGGGCACACCAGGCCTCAGAATCACGTTCTGTCAAGTTTCACGGACTCGTAAGATTCCCATTTAATTAAAAACAATTACATAGAAATTCCGGGTCTTTAAAAGATATGTTAATGACATTATCTCATGGGTGAGAGTTTTTTTGTATACATGGACCAAAAATCCTCAAGTACATCATTTCTTAGTGGGACATGAACTTTTGGCAGAAAAGGTACATCGAGTATCTACAGCCTTTCAACTTTTAGTTGGCTTATAAACTGATCATGGGAATCATCATTGTAAATGGATTGAGATAAAAGACATAGAAAAATGAATTATGGAAGTATTGAGATGTGTGGTAGGTGATGTACCTATTTATAGAAATGCATTTGGATTCACAAGTGTTTCAGGGATCAGTATCTCTAACTTCGACATCTATTATACGAATGCATCTTGGTCAGATTAAAGAAAATCAGTTTTCAGGTTCAAAGGGATTAGTTCTAAATTACAGATTATATGGTGGGGATATGCCTTTGGGACGGTCTCTTGGAAGTGAAAATTCCCTTCTTTTCCATGTATGAGTATGGGTTCCTTCAAGATTTCATGAGGATCTGATAAGGGAGTTCCATTCCTCAAGATGGGAAGTACAACCCGGTTTGATGTAGATGTTTTGTGACCTCTGTAGAAAGTACTAGTGGAAAAGAATGAAGAAGGAGGTAGTACGATTTGTGGTGAGATATTTCACTTGTCATTAGGTGAGTGTTGAGAATTATAGGCTAGTTGGGATTTTTCAGACTTTTCCCATCCTCGAGTGGAAATTGGATGATTTAACTATATATTTTATGATAGGATTACCCAATAAAAAAAATAAGAATAATGTATTATTTTTGACTTTGGTTTGACTGATGAAGGTATCCCATTTTTTCCTATGAGGGACACCTTCACATTTGATGAGCAAGGATATCCTTATTTATGGGAGGTAGTTCGGTTGCACGATGTTTTGAGGAGAATAATTTTAGACAGAGATCCTCATTTCAAATCACGATTCTAAAAGGGTATTAAAAAGTATATGGGAACAAAGGTTCTTTTTAGTATGACATATCATCCTCAGATTGACAGTTAATCTAAGTGGACTATTCATGTTCTAGAGGATAAGTTATGGGCTTGTGTTTTGGATCTTGGTGGTTCATGGGAGCAGCATATGGAACTCTTGGAGTTTTCCAATAATGACATATTCCAAGAATCAATCTATATGACTCCTTTAAAATATTTTTATTGAATTTCATATCATTTTCCTCTTAGTTGGTTTGAGGTAGGTGGGTCAGTTCTTGTTAGGCCTAGTCTCTTGCAGGATACATCTGATCAAGTTCTAATTATCATGAAATGGTTGGTGACCGCATATAGAAGGAATAAATCTTATGCTTACCTTTAGATATGGCCTCTGTTGTTCGAGTGTGGTCTTCATGTTTTCCTTCAGGTGCCTCCTAGATTGGCGAAACACCATATCATAAAATAGGGAAATAAAGCACCTAGGTTTATCAGGATGTTTGAGATAGTGGATGGGGTTGGTCTAGTGTCATACCAATTATTCCTTCCACATCTCTACAATTCCATGAATGTTGTGTTTCACATGTCTCGGCTTTAGAGATATTATTCAGAAACTTATCACATGACAGACTTAGTAGACGTCGATATTAGTGATGATGCATCCTTTGAGGATAATGTTATATGGGTTATGGACCATAGTGAGAAGTATCTCTAAGGTAGGGTGATTCCTTTGGTTCAAGTGTAGTTGAAATATGGGTGAGTTTAGGAGGATACCTAGGAGAAAGAGTTTGATATACAATCATAGTGTCTAGAAATGCTCACCAAGAACCCACAATGATTCTTGGAGTATCTCGAGGATGAGTTATTATATTGTAGGTAGGTTGTAAAATCCTTTTTTTTTCAGGTAAGTCTCTCTATGAGTTTTTCATTTGAGCCTTGGTGGTTGAGTCCTGTTTGGAGATGGATATCCTTTATTGGGGAATAGGACATTATTTTTATTGATGTCTTATTTTAATGAAAACAGACTTGGCTTGCGATGAAACAATAGAAATACCGGAAAGGATCAACACAGGGGGAAGTTGAGGGTTTTGTTTGAATTAATGGAGCTTGGATAAATGAGTCATGTGTTACCATGGGTTCATTGTATGTTGAGAATCCTTAAAGGGGATTCAGGTATTTTATAAGGAAAATTTGATGAAAACTATCTTCATAACATTTACACTCCATGTAAATGGTTTACACATCATGTAATGTTCGGGTGAATTTAATATTCTACCAAGGCAATGGTTTTTTCATCGTATCCCTCTAAAAAATAATTACACGATGTGTAAATGTATTACACACCTTGTAATATCCATAGCATGATTTTTATGAAAATTTTAGTGGTTGATTTTTATTTCTAACTCACATGTATCCTTCTCCTCTCAACCCTAGGGTGTTTTCCATCCAAATTTGGAGTGCCTCCCTTGATTCCAGATGTCCTGTTTGAGAAATTTGATCCCTAATAAGTGGTTGGGCTTTATTTTTCTCTTCTCTTTCGTTATTTTCCAATTTTTGTGGTGTAATATATTGACTGTGTATTTTATTGGTTTTGATATTGATCAATTATGATCTAGGAACCTTTTTGCAATCGTTTTCTCCTTCGTTCTTGTTGGTGAATCCTGCTGGAAGCTTCAGATGATCATCGGTTATAGGTAGGGTGTCTAAACCTTAACCCTATAGTTGGATAATTTTCAAGTATGTGTAATATATCATTTACGCCAACATTTCTTACACCAAAGAAATTATAAAGACATAATTGAATTATTCCTTAGAGTCCCTTTATATCTAATTGGTTATTGACCTGGCTTGTGGATACCTTTCATGTGAGTGAACCCTCGAATATAAATGAATTGTTTAATGTCTTAAAGTGTGTTTATCATTACATGGGATTAGGGTGTTAACTTGATGTAGATTAAAATTAGCTTGACCTGTTTATTGAGATAACTTTCATTTTATTTTTTATGACCAATTGATTTATGAAATGTGTAATTGAAAGATAAATGGTAATTTTCAAAATGAACCATTGAGACATAGGATGTGATATTTTGATATCCTTGTTTCTATGCCTTGTGTTTTGATTTATATGATGTAATTATTAAATAAGGAATTTTTTAGCGACACGTGATGAAATTATTATATAGTGGTTGATGTCCACTGACACATGTTATAATGATTATATAAGGCATTGTCCCAGTGTACATGTTTAAATACTTATATAGTGGGATATGCTCAGTTGACATGCTGAAATACTGATATAGTAGGCTATGCCTAGTGACACATGTTGAAATTCTAATATAGTGGGATATGCCCAGTGATACATGAGGAAATTCTTATATACTGGGCTCGACCCTGATTGAATCTTGAAATTCTTATATAGTGGGTTCGACCCAGATTTGTTTAATTTATACCTTGTTTATAAGGTTATGGATGGCATGGTTGTGAGACATGCTCAGATACATTTTGGCATGGCACCGAGATAGGTTATGTTTTACCATGGTTATATGGATATGTTTGGCATGTTTGTGAGACATGCTCTAAGACATTCTAGTATGGTTACAAATAAGGTTAATATTGTATTAATTTAAATGTTTAATTAATTAATTCACTTGTTATTTAATTATTCCTTGCACTTTCTATTTGATTGATTTTGATTAGACATGGTGGTGTCGACCTTCTGAGTTATACTCACCCCCTATTTGAGCCATCATTTGGTAACTAAGAGAATTACATGAATGTAAGATTAGATAAGGTAAAAGGACCTTACTATTGATTATTTCTTTATGGATGGGATCATGTTTGCAGATGGGATCGACATGTGGTTCAGGAATAGGGAATTTTCAGTCTTTATTTGAGTCTACTAGTACTTTATTTTTATTACATATACCATGAAATTTATTTAAATTCCATCTTGTCATTACAGTGTACCTTATTTATGTATTGGATTCTTCAGTTGGCTTCCATTGTTTCTTTTCTGCAGTATTGTATTGTTTCTAGAATTTCCATCCTCTGGTATTTATTTATTATTGTTATATTATTTTTACACAGTTTTGTAACTCTATAACTAGGGGTATAGTCTCCACACTATACTTTTCACACACCCCACTACAAGTTGATACCCTCTTGAGTATGGGTAGGTATGCTTGAGCTCTGGTAACTAACCCTTTTTGGCCATGTGAGAGAGTTTCAGATTAGAAGATGGTACACCCAACCACAACCACAACCATAAGTTGTCCCACCACACATCCATATCCCATACCGCCTGAAGACACTTGGGATATCACCTATTTTACTAACAAACCTTCAGCCACCATATCCTCTACATATATACTTTCCTCAAAGAGATAGTGGGGAACAGCGGGTAGCCAGTCATCCATCCTCATCACTAGGATTTGGGGGGGGGGGGAAACCTCAGTGTGAAAATATTTTTTTGGGAACATAATGCTCAATGTGGGTAGGTTGGTTATTGAAATCACAAGGAATATACAATTAATTAAATAAGACACACACAAGCCCAACCTATGGGTTCACAACAAAACACTAACCAACTAACAACTCTTCCACCTTCACTGTCCCCACTAAATGAATAACACCACTTGATCCACCAGAAACATTTTTCATTTCCAACCAATCTCATTATCCAAACTAGCTCCAAGCATTTCGATCATTATTAAATAATTATTCCATCACTAATTATGCATCTAGAAAAACACAAACATTCATCACAAACAGCTGATCAATCCCATCAAACCATCACCTCGCTACCCAACAAGCACGGACAAAAAAATTGTCACCTCACAGTCCCAAAAGCACGACCAAAAAAACAATCACCTTTCCAACCCAATGTCACGAACAAATGAATCATCACCTCACCTCACTAAAATAATGACAAAAAAACCAGCACCTCACTTCCCCAAAACCATGGACAAACAAACCATACATCACCCCACACTGCATCACAACCACACATCATGTCCCCCACCAGCACGCCCACACATCCCAACACATAAAAGACAATATTAAAGATTTAAAAGGGGATTTTAATCACATTTTACTTTATTTTAGGGGTGTATCACACAAACCATTAATACATGGGCAAACCTTTCATTAGGAAAATATAAGTGGTTACCCAATTTCCATTTTGTGGTGATATCAGAACAACATGAAACAAGGTTTCTATATCACAACAAATACAGCATAAGAAAAGGCTCCAAACAACCATGATTTTCATAAAGGCATTCATCCCATACAAACAAAACATCATAATAATATCAAAGTTGTAAAATCACATGAATCAATCCCCCTTCCCATTTAATTTCAATTAACTGATAAATTTATCTTGATTAGGCTAGCGCAAACCATCCCTCATTAATTAACAAGAGTAAAACCCTTCAGTGTGATACAAAAAAGTGAGAAGAAAGGAATTTTCTACCTCATAGAAGATTTTCCCACTCTCTACGCACCACAGGATGAAGAATAAATGCATGAAAACCACAAATGCACACAAAACCCCTATATTTCACCTACATTAAATCAAGGGTTATCAAAAATGCAACCCAACTCACAACCCAAACCAAAACTGCATAGCCATATAGTGGATCATCATGAGAATAGAACAAAAGATATCCAAGAAGAAGAGACGGTCTTACCACTGATCACTAATGGGCATCCACTAGAACCAATACACCAAGGTGGGAGGAAGCGAGATAAAGATCCTCCAAGAGCCACCTAAGGTTCACCCAAAAATGAGAGAGAGAAAAGGTATAGTCGAATGAGGAGGGGTTCAGATGAAATGACATTTTAAAACCTATAACTTGACACTTTCATGTCATGTAACCCATTCATGATGTGAATTTCATGGTTTTTTTCCCAAAAACCAACTATCATCGAAATTTTCATCACCTTGGCCTTATTTAACTCTACATCATGAATTTCTTTCATGACATGAATATCATGAAATAACTCTACTACACCTCAAAACCTCCTCAAGCCTCCTATGAAACAACTCCAACACCCAAAACTGAAAAAGGAATGGGTTGGGAGGGCACAAGGAATTACATACGTACATACACACACATGCACATACATGCACACACACATTCATGTACACACACACATACATGTTCACATAAACATACACCAACACAACACATACATTAACCAAAACACATACAAACACACACAAAAGTTATATACACATACAACACATACAAATACATATACACATACACATAGATATACATATACACATATACTGATGTACACATACATCCAAAAAATCTACAAATATATGTATATATTTTGAATTATTCAATATGAATAGAAATAATTAAATTCAAATAACTATATTTAAAAAAATGTATATTCATTTATATATTTATATAATTGTATAAATAAAATAGTAATATATTATATTTATCTACATATTTTTTAATTAATTTATACAAATCTATATTTAATCATTGTTATTAATCAATATAAATTTGAAACTATTTTATATAAAAAAATGTAAAATAAAATAAATTATTCTTAGTTTCATTTAATAGAAAAGATTTCCCTAACATAAACTAATTATGTGAAAATACAAGAGTGGGTCTTGGTCTATTTTTAAGTACATACCCAGGAAAGATGCCCCAAAACAAAAATAATTGTAGAAAAAAATTCAAACGAACCAAAATGGTTGCATCATCATCCACACAGACACGACCAATGGAATCATCAATCACTACACTCAAAATAACTGCATCTCCATTGGGGAACCATGGATTCTACTCTTCAGATTCATCCCCATCATAGCCATGGCCTTCTTAAAGATTCTGCTCAACCTACTCTAGGTCATTCTATATTTCTTCCTCCATGTCTTCTTCTACATCACGGTGAGGCTACCAAAGAACAATAGGTCTATGAAGACAAGGAATATGAGCATTGCCAACAAGGGAAACTTCTTCATGGTCATCCAAAAGTAGAAATTTAAAACCACATTACCCATTTGATTCATTGTGCAAACAATGAGAAATGGTGATGTAAATGTTCTACACATTTGTCACAAATAGAGCAATGAATGCAGGGATGGGGAGATAAAACATGAACTTATAGTAGTACTTGAGCTTCATGGTTATCCCATTCACCTCAATGTATTTTTTTTAACACCCAAATAAAAATAAGTGGATAAATAATCAAAAAAAAAGAACAAGGAGAAACCCTTGAAAATGAAGAAAATCTACATTATAAGTCATATTATTATACATTTATACTATTCATTCCCTAAAAAGTATTGGAGTTGTGGAGGATTATACACTACTAAACACATTCCCTTTAATAATGCGCAAAATGGATTTTAGTAGTGCTTAAAAGCACTGTTAATTACAATGATGATAAAGGGGGTGGGGGTACCCTTTATCAGTGCTAGAAAAGAGCTGATAAAGGGGGTCCTTTATCCATGCTGAAAAAAGTGTTGTTAAATAACCCCCTTTATCAGCGCTATTTTCAGCGCTGATAATGTCCTAACTAGATACAATGTGCTATTAATATAATAGCATACCAATCAAAAACCTAAAATTTCCAACAATTCTATATACATTTAATGTGAAATAATAAATACAAAAATGTTCACCCATGGTATATACAAAAAAACACTTCTATATACATATCAAACAATGTTTTATATAGTTACATATATAATTATCCCATAATCAATTAAAAACATTAATGTTTCATCTTTTGAAACTCATGATCCCCTCTCAAAAATGTCTGCCAATGCTATCAGTTTCCAAAAAAAATCATCTCAACCTGAGAAAAAGATTATTCCTATATAACAAAACAAATATTATGTTCAAAATACTATAAATAAATAAATTAAATATTAATATGAAATAATAAATTAATAAAATTTCAATATTTAATAAAAAAGACACATTTGAAGTTATACCAGTCACAATGTGAATCCTATTGAGGTGGATTTGATTCCAACACATCTCAAATGAGTTATGGATCATTTTCCTAAAATATCAAAATAATCTGAATGGTTTTTCTTGGTTTTGAGTATGCCACTTGTTATTTTATTAAAATTAATGTCGCTTTTAAATGACACATTTGGAGTTATACCGGCCACATCATGTGTCATATTGAGATGGGGATGATTCCCACACTTCAAAAATGACATATCTATCATTGTCTAAGAGTATCAAAACAATCTGAATTCATTTTCTTGGTTTTATGTATGCCAGTTGTGTTGTTTTAATAAAATGTCATTTCAAATTGTAAACACGCATTATGAGTAATATCGGTCACATAGTGCATCATTTTGATGTGAGAATTCTTCATACACGTCAAAAATGACATATGAATCAGTGTCCTAAATTATCAAGACAATTGGAACGTGTTTTCTTGGTTTTCAGTGAGTGAAAAATTTTGAACTATAATGTCAATTTTTAATAATAACAAACAATTTTAGTCATACCTGTCACACCATGTGTTGGATTGTGGTGAAGTTGACTCCTACACATCAAAAATTTCTCATGGATAATTTTCATAAAGTATCAAAAAAATATGAAATTTTTTGCTTGGTTTTTAGTATGTCACTTGTTCTTTTTACATAAATTAATGTAAATTTTAAATAAAAAACACTTTGAGTCATACCAGTCACACTGTGCATCATATTGAGGTGTGGTTGACTCCTACACATCAAAAATAACTCATGGATCATTTTCCTATAATATAACAACAATATGAATGCATTTGCTCAGTTTTCAGTATGTCAATTATACTTTTTACTTAAATTAATGCCAAGTTTAAATAAAAAGACACATTTGGAGACATACTGGTCACATTGTGCATTGTAATGAGGTTTGGTTATCTCTTTCACATAAAAAATGACTCATAGATCATTTTCCTAAAATATTAAAACAATATGAATGCTTTTTATTGGTTTTTAGCATGCCACTTGTTGTTTTTACTTAAATTAATGTCAATTTTATATAAAAGGACATAGTTGGAGTCATACTGGTCACATCGTGTGTCAGACTGAGGTGAGGATAATTCGAACATATCAAAAATGACTTATAGATCATTTTACTAAAGTATATAAATAAATTGAATGTATTTTATTGGTTTTTAGTATGCCAGTTGTGTTTTTTGAACTAAAATGTCAATTTTAAACAAGAAACATGTATTATGATTCATATCGGTCACATCATGTGTCAGTTTGATGTGAGACTGCTTCATACAAGTCAAAATTACTTATGAATATATTTCCTAAATTATCAATACAATCATAGTGTGTTTTATTGGGTTTTATTGAGTGACATGTTTGGAACTAAAATATCAATTTTAAACAGATAACAAATTTTTTTAGTCATATCAGTCACACTGTGTGTTTTATTGAGGTATGTTTGACTCTTAAACATAAAAAATACTTATGAATTGTTTTTCAAAAATTTCAAAACAATTCAAGTGTGTTTTATGGGTTTTCAGTATGTCAGTTGTTATTTATACTTTAATTAATGTAAATTTTAAATAAAAAGACACACATGGAGTAATACCAATCACATCGTGCATTGTATTTTGATGTGGTTGACTCCGACACATCACAAATGACTCATAAAACATTTTCTTAAAATATCAAAACAATCTAAATGTGTTTTATCAGTTTTCAATATGTCACATTTTTTACATAAATTAATGTCAATTTTAATTAAAAATTCACACTTGGAGTCATACCAGTCACAAATGTCTTATATATCATTTTCCTAATGTATCAAAGCAATTTGAATGCATTTTCTTAGTTTTCAATAATGCCAGTTGTGTTTTTTGAACTAAAATGTCGATTTTAAACTAGAAACACACATTATGAGTCATAAAGGTCGCATCACGCATCAGTTTGATGTGAGAATACTTCATACACATCAAAAATGAATTATTAATCAATTTCCTAAATTTTAAATAAAATCAGAGATAGTTTTCTTTGTTTTCATTGAGTGAAACATTTTGAACTAAAATATCAATTTTAAACTGATAACAGACACTTTTAGTCATACCGATCACACAGTGCATCAGATTGAGGTGTGGTTGATTCCTCCACCTCACAAATGAATCATGGATCATTTTCCTAAAGTAGAAAAACAATATAAATGTTTTATCTTAGTTTTAAGTATGTCACTTGTTCTTTTTACTAAATGTAATGCCAATTTTAATTAAAAAGACACACTTGGAGTCATATCGGTCCCTTGTTCTTTTTGATCAGTTTTGAGTAGTTCAGTTTCTCTAATACGAACTATATTGACCCAGACATTTTATACAAAGATATCATATCTTAGTAGATTAATAATCCTTACATAACATAATGATCCATTACACTACCTTTGAAGTAAAGTGATAAATGTCGACATTTATCACTTTCCATCAAGTTACTTCCACTGCATTTGAAGAAAAGGGATAAATATAAACAATTAAAGGGTGACAAGGTTTTGAGGGAGAATAATTTTGTGGAAGACATTTTCTGCATGATTAGTTAAACATTTAATTTAGATTATGTTAATATAGAAGAGAACATATAATATTATTAGGAAAAACATAGTATATTAAAAAACATTACCTTACTATTGAATTATGAGTTTCAACCTCAATTTCCAATCTCTCATGATCAGGAGAATCTTCAAACAAACCACCCCGACTTGAAAAAAGGAATCCACCTATATAAGAAAACAATTTTTATGTGATTATTAATAAAAAAAAAAATTAAACATAAATATAAAATAATACACTACTTATATGGAAGTCACATATTCATGTTATTTGTGTACATTTTTCATCAGGTATGTTGCCCATTCATTTCTAAGAATATCTATATTGTCTTGTGAATATGAGTTTTTTCAATAGACATAGTGGTACTGGAAAAGTATAAATACACAAAGGATTAATAAATATTTTAAATGAAATAGTAATGATCATTGAAAATAAATCTTCAGGGATGTTTTTTTGTTCATGGAATATGTTCTTTCTCATGAATTTACAAACATAATAACCGCAATATTTTCTATTGGTTTTTTTTTTGACACTGCATAAAAATTGAGAAGAAAAATTAATTTTTTTTATATGTGTTTGGGTAGTTAAATCATATCATATATACCCTGATACAAGTTCAGCTATAGAACTTGTCTTCTTTCTTGTTCTTAGCCAATGGCCTCATTCCTTTTTTTCATGATACTGATGCACTACCATATCATAATAGAATCTTCATTAAAAGATAATATAAATTATATAAATTTATGTTTAGTTCTAAAACATTGGATGTAGTGTGCTACTTATTGAAAAATGCCATCATTTATGGATGGTTTGATGGATATCCATGCCTTGAATCAAAGAAATAAATATGTGGAGTATCTAGATTTACCGCAATAAGCATCTAATTCTTCCTAAAAACACAAAAAGGAATAAGTAATGAAGGAAATGAAAATATATTTGATATGATTAAATTGTATAGTATTACCCTAAAATTGTTGGTATTAAATATATTTTGTCAGCCAAATTTTTTATTTCAAACGATTTGATCAGGCCTGCTACTATTTTTGTCCTTTTTTGTATCTATTTTTTTTTGGTAGAGGAGATGTTGTGACTAATGAGTCCAAAAAAAATTAATGGGAAAATCTCTTCAAAAAATTTCATATATAATCCCACAAAAAATATGAAATTTATTTTTTCATAATTAACACAGTATATCATCTTTTTTAAAGTCAAATCATGAAGAAATACCTCATGTATACATTTAAAAATATTCCACCTAGACAATCATAGTCAAGGATTTCACTTACACTCTCAACACAAATGAAGTCTTGATATTTCTCTCCACACATATTTTCTTAAAAATAAACTATTTGATTATGACTATTTTTTAACTTTTTATCCACATGAACCTTCAATGGTGGTAAATGAGGATATAGAATGGGTATGGTAATAGTTCTTTTAGTAGATATTTTCGATTGTTTGGTCGACCATTAGATGGTTTTGAGTCGGTCTTTCATTTCACCCCTTCCCTTTGAACGTCTGTAATTACATTCATAGGTTCATACATTTTTTCATTAATTGTAAAAGGATTAGTTTGAAAAATAAATTGGAAATGAATACCTACTTTTTGACATCTTTTTTAAAAAGATGTTATGGTCATGCAATAAATTTTCCAATATATTTTTCAACCATATGAATATCTTCCTTATCAATTGGAATAGATAGATTGGTGCTTGGATCATGGGCTATGCTAATCAACACTTGCATGTGACCTGTTAGAAGTGGTCTACTGTGTAGTATGTCATTTTGGATATTGAACACCATATCCCTACCTACATGGTGATGGGTTGGTGTTGATATATATAAATAATAGTAATTATAACCATATATAATAACATTACATGAAAGGTATCAGTATCTTTCTGATTCAAATTTCACAGTAACATTTATTAAAACATTGATTACCATAGATAATATATCTCTTTGAGGGGAATGTCTCACCTCATAGCTGGTGGGGGTGGGGCGAGATCTCCACATGGTGGTTTTTCTATATTTTCTTCTTCTATTTACTTCCCCCTATAAAATTTTTCATCGTCTCTCTATTACATTGTAATTCTTATTCAAGGGTAGCTAGTCTTTCCCTCATCTGTTTTATTTCTTCACTTCGATCCTACCTCTGACGGTACCATACTTTTCTTCCCACTTAAAGGCCACTGATAGTATGTGTTCATATGGTATAGGTTTTTCTGATTCCTATGATTATTTAAGATAAAAAATATTGTAAAATAAGTGATCATTATTTTTTAATATATATTTAAAGGAAAAAAAATTCATTATGTAATACTTACACAAGTTTCTCACACCTTTGATGTGTTTCCATCTATTAGTATCTAGTATTTATTTACATGCTCCTCCTTCCATAACACATGGTGTGGGATGGAAGTGGATTTGGATTTGGAGTCATCAATATTCATATAAATAGAGAAGCATAAATACAGTGTTGTTTCATGTCACATAAATGTATTACAGTATATTTAAAATCCATACCAATTTTTTTTCAAGAAAATTGTTCCCCATCCCTGCTTTATGATAGGGGTACACTGGTTTTACTACTCATTCCTTATTTCCAACACTCAGATTTTATTTCATAAATAAAAAATTGTTAATCAAAGTGATGAATACACATATCGTCAAACAACTTATTACTAGCCACGATATACCTGAAAAGACACATCCTCATGATGTACAATAAACACACCCCATGCTTCCTGGGTTATCAGGTGTGTATAGATAAGTGGTGGGTGTGGGTTTATTTTCTCTTTAGAATATTTAATATGATTTCTTGTTAGAATTGTGATAAATCCACTATAAATCCTTCCTGCAAGAACTAATACATATTTCTTGTGGGAGTCATCTACTAAAAATTCACTCTCTAATGGATGATGAAGAGTAAATTAATGTTTAATTATTTTATTTGTTAGTAAAATAAAGAAATGATATCATAATGTTACTGTAATATCTTCCAACATCAGTTTCTTAAGTCTGTGCACAGCATGGTGCCACAAATACAAATCAATTGGAATGCATTTTTGAGTAATGATTTCAATTTAACTACTAAACATGGACATGTTGGGGTTAACATGATATCACTGTGCATTCTATATAACCTCATATTTGATGCCTTTGACTTTCACCTTAATGATTTTTGCTAAAAACATCAAACTAAGGAGCTCTAGTTTTTTATGCATCACTGGTCCTTCATTTCCTGTCATTTCCTCATATTTAACATCTTCAATATGTTCCTCTAGAGCAGTATCATCATCATGTGCAGATGGTCATTGTACCTCTACACTAGGAGCAGCAACTAGTTGAGAAACCTTTTGTTCCTCTAGAATAGGAGCACCAACACATGCATAAGGTCATTTTTCCTCTACACTATGTGCAGTAGTAGGTTTAGAGACTTGTTCTGCCTTGGGATTAGGAGTAGAATCACGTGCAGAAGGTCATTTTTCCTCTACACTGTATGCAGCAGCAGGTTGAGAGACCTATTGTTGCTCAAATTTGGGAGCACTAGCACATGTAAAATTCATTATCTGTAGAAGTGTTTTAAAATTTAATTTAGAGTACATAAATGCAATAGAAAATGGATATTTACACGAGGTAACATGATGTATATTACCAAAAAAATATTACCTGATTATTGAACTCTAATTTTTTTAAATTATAAAGGTATTTTCTCCCTCTACCGACTATCCAAATCCCTTCATTGTGGTCTCTTATGACATAAAAAAATTCCGTCTACATTGGTGCCACTGTTAAATGATTGTAATGCCCCAATAAAAGGTTCATACATGGTATAATTTTAATCTAACCCTTCAGTGGTTTTGTTCGATAATAAAACAATTAACCACTTTCAGTTTGAGGGGTATGGAAAATAAAATATTTTTACTGTCTTTGATTCCATTATAAATGGTCTGCCCGTGTACCCTTTCTTACTGAAATCAGCTTTCATGAATCCCAATTCATTTATTTTAACAGAACTCTTGTTATCATCCCCCTTGAATTGAAAAATTGGCACTTAGAATGTTTTATATTACAATTCCCATATTTTTTTGATGATTCCAAAGCATGACATATTCACGTAAATTGGATTTCAATCCTTAGTTCCAGAAACATACATCGCTTTAGCCATAAGTGTAACTCCACTATTCTTCCTGGTACATTCTTCATCATGTTAATTTTTATAGAACATAAAACCATTAATTACATAACCATTGTAAGATAATACCTACACACTTGGTCCTTAGGTTATCCATCAATGTTATTCTGAAATTGAATCCATATTTTAATCTGAATCCTTAAAAATATAGACTCAAAACCATCCTATAAATTGTTGATTATGTATATTTAATATCCATAATTCATCCCTTGATGGATACAAATGCCTAATAATTTATTTATGGGTTTCAAAATATGGGGAAACCTCTAAAATATTGTCCAAAATGTAAAGTTGGGCATGCTCCTAATTTTTAATATTGATTGTGATAATATATCTTCCAAAAATTTCTTCACCCACAAGCCGCCCAATGTGATGAGATTTCAATATACCAATGCTTTCCACACCATATAAGTATTTGGTACAGAATTCAATGGATTCCTCAAAAAGTATATCACTTTGCAATAAAACCCTCTGGCCAAATTCAGTTTTTGAAACACCCTTTCAAAATATTCATATACCCTTCAATGGGGTAAAACAATCTATAGTGTACAAGACCACATAGTTGAATCAGTCTCACTGAGTGAACCATCAAATGAACCATCATATCAAAGAATTTTGGTGGGATGAATATTTCCAATTCACATAAAATGACAGCAATTTCTCTTTCCATAGTCATCAATTTAGTCGGGTCTATAACTTTATGGCATACTTCTTTGAAGAAGAAACATAGCTTGGTTAATGTATGATGGACATTATTGGGAAAAATGAAATGTAAAGCTATAGCCATTAGATCTTACATAAAAACATGGTAGCTATGTGATTTTAGGCCCTTTAACATTAAATAATTCATTGACAAGATGTAATTTATATTTGATGAATACCCCTCTAGAACCTTTATTTCATTCAAGAAGTTTCAAAACTGATCTCTCCTACCTAGAAATAGTGTAAGCAGGTGTAGGATGAAAAGTTTGTTTTTCACCCTTTAATGGTGCCAACTCTTCTTGTATTACCATGTAAACCATGTCCAACCTATCCTTAATTCCATCCTTTTTTTTTCAGGGTACATTTATCAATGTGTCGATGACACTATCACATACAATTTTTTCAACCTGCATAACATCAAAAAAATGTATGACATATAAACAATTCCAATATCATAAGAGAAATTCATCCACATAGAGAAGTAAAATTACAATAATCCCATCATAATACACCTTAATATAGTATAAATTATTTACATTACACTATATGAACATTAATTTTACCATGGAAGCATTGGAATTCCATTTACACTATCTTGGCTCCTACTTCATCTCGCAAAAAATCCATTTGAGACTAGAACCAAACTTTGTATTCCTCTTAGCTTGAAGCCTTCCTATTTAAATATGTATATTTCTTCCTCAAAATCTCCATGAGAGAATATAATCATGACAACCATTTTTTCAAGAAATAAACCTTCAATGAAAACCAAGTTGAGAACCATCTAAATTATTATATGCTTTATAGTAGGAGAGAAAATCTAACTAAATTCTAATCCTTCAAATTATTGAAAAACATTTACAACTAGAGACACCTTTAACTAATTTATATTATCCACTTTCTCCTTTAGATGATAAATATAATTGTTCTATAGATCCCTCTTTCTTGGTTCCAATTCTATTATCTACAATGTATCAAAATCATATTCAACCTATGTTGAATATTAAAAAAATAGAATATCCACCTGACTTACCCACACATTCCTCAAGATAGGTACTCCTAATAAATAAAAAAACCATAAAACATGGAGAAACTTACTACTTATTCAGATAACTAGTGTAGTATACATCTAGACCTATTTCTTAGTTTATAGGGTTCACATGCAACCAAACAAGTGTAAGTGAGAAACAATAATCCAATGATCATCGCATGAATAAATATCATATAAGTAGTAAATCACATGTAAACTCTAACATCCTCACAAGAAAGTGATCATTTCCACATCCCTGAATAAGCATCAAGAATTTCAATATTAATAATCAATCACATCCCTCATAGGGAAAATGCCTAAATAGACATAACAAACAAGGGGAACCCTAATTTAAACCATGTTGGTGAAGTTGGATGAAATGTAAGTTTAGGAGTTTCAATGGGGTTAAACATTAATTCACATTTTGTGGGAGTGAGTTCATGATGTATATCCTATGGTTGAGATACATTTAGTGACATTCCCTTGTCATGGTTTTATTATCATTCTACTTGTCCTCCCTATATAATGTATTGGGTTTCCTAATTCTATGAAAATAAAAACATAAAATATTGTGGAAAAACAACATTTTAGATTTCCTTTGAAAACTATTTATAAAATCACATTTGAAATTACATTAAACACCCAACCATTTACAAAAATTACTCTTTAAAAAAACCCACCCTTTTTAAAATAAACCAATCAATTCCAAGAACTCTTTTAAAAAACCACAATTTCTTTTCTTAGGAATTCAAAGAAACTTCATGACCCAATAGTCTTAATTATTTAAAATGAATAAAAACCCTCTATATTTTACAAAATTTAATGTAAAACATCACACACCCCTTTTTAAAATTAAACCAAAATTAAATACACTTTCAAAATATTTACATCCCTTTATGAAAGTCAATCAGGTGAGTTTACAAATAGTTGGCATGCAACCTAAGTCCATGCCATGTGTTTAAATCATTTTAAAAATATTTAAAACCAAAAAAACATATGTTGAACACATATAATTTTTAAGAAACAATTCAAAAAACTTGAATCGTTTTATTTGAGACACATAGGCATTTTCACAAAATCCCAAGAGAGGAGCTCTATAAAAGATACATGAATCAAAAAAACCACGATTTTATAAAATATAAAGCTATAAGACAACCCAAGAAATTTCTAGTTTTAGGGAAAATAATTTTTTTCCATATAGTAATATCAAATGACACATAAAACATGTGTAATTCTTATTAGTGGTTATTTCCAAGGGACCATTCTTCTTAGAGATCACCAAGTGTGAACTTTAAAACAAGATGTATCAATTTCTTATGAGGCTCCATCACCTGATAGTCAACCATCATCTATATCATGTAAGATAGATGTATCTAGAGTATATAATATATTGATTTAAGAATATCATTATATAATATCTATGTACTCATTATAGTGGGGAACTATTATAACCTATTAATGTGAATTATATTCTTTAGAAATTAAAAAATTAATGTTAAACAGAATAATAATCACTATGTGATATAAATATATATTCATATTTTGGAAATTGAAAGTAAAAAAGTTAGTTATATATATAGTTCTATCTCTAACAATTTATGTTAAATGACACAAATAACCTTTTTTAAAAATGTATTTTTATTACCTTTTTTATAACAAATCAAAACACATTAATTTTGATTTTAATTAATCATCGTCTTTCACATCACCAAAATAAGGTAAACATTAAACTACAAACATATATTTAGAAAAATTTATGATTTTAAAAAATAATTAAAGATAATCAAAAATATTTATATAATTTATTAATTCAAAATTATTAATTCAAGGTAATAAAATTTTTAAATTAAAATTATTGATTCCAAATAATTATTAATTAAAAATAATTATTAATTCAAAAATATTTAAAAATTATTTATATAAATTTTTAGTTCAAAATAATCATAATTATTTACAATCAAAATTATCTATAACCAAAATTATTTATAAATTATTTATGATTATTTATATTCACATAATTAGTTATAATAAAAATTATTTATATACACATTATCAAAATTATCTATATTTGATTTTTGTTATTATTTATAAATTATGTTGAACTTAGAAAAATCATTTTTTATAAATTAGGTTGAACAAAATATTTAGATAACTATAAAAATATAGTTTGTTTTTATCATTAATAATTAAAATTATGTTCATTTATATAAATATTAATTCAAGAAAATAGTATATCCATGAATAAGGAAAACATTTATCTTTTTTTATGAAACTCAAGTAACCATAACTTTGAATTTATCAACTAAATTCATTTGTTTTCCCATTACAATGGGCATATATAAATTAACAATGAAAATATTATAACCATGCTTGTTACCCTCAAGGTGTTTCATAAGTAAGTCAAACATTTTTGTGATTCATGTGTTAATAAAGAAACTACTCAATAGGTCCATATATCATTCAAACCAAAAACCTAAAATAATCATAACACAACAAATTAAATGATGAAAAACAAGAAAGGGGGTGATGTCACAACTTGAAGGAACACCATTAAGAATTTCATGTATATTAAATGTAATGTGAGAATAGGCAAAAACCAATCCAAAATCTATCTATATATTAAAAATTCATAATGGTGTGGAAACAATGGCATGACCCTCTGGAATTAGTAGTAGGGTTAGGTGGCGGCAGAGTCGGGTTAGGCAGCAGTAGTAGTGGAGGGGTTTGCAGTGGAGGTGAATTCGCGGCGGAGGAGGGTTCATGGCCGAGGAAGGTTTCATGACAGGAGGTGTGGTATGGAATGAAGTGGAGGTGGGTTCGCAACAGACGTGGGTTCGTAGTGGAGGAGTGGTGGACAAGGTCTCGTGGTGGAGGTGGGTTTGTAACAGAGGAGCGGCGGATGCGGGTTCCCAGCAGAGGAGCGGCGGATGAGGGTTCGCAGTGGAGGTGGGTTCGTGGCAGATGAGGGGTCCACGAAGGCAAGGGAGGAAGTGGTGGAGGAGGGGTCGGTGTAAGAGGATGGGTAAGAGGTGGAAGAGGTGAGTTTAGGGGCAGATGATAGGTCGATAGTGTAGGGTTCGAATTCCACGAGAGCTTGAGGTGTGTGAGACCAAGAGGAGATTGTTATGGTTTATTTATAAAATTGGGTAAACCTTTTATGAGTTCTAGTTAAAAATTGTTGGTAATGGTGTATTTTATTAGTTCTAAAATAGATTGTGCTGATAAAACATGTCTTTATTAGGGATAAAAAATAACTGATAAATATATAAGGTTAGGAATTTATTTATATTATTATATATATTTATAAAATTATGTATATGATAAATAAATAAATATTTATTTATTTATTTGTTTATTTATTTCTATATTAGGTTCTTGGGGGTAAAATTATTTAAATAAGTATTTATAAAATTATAAGAAATATACTTATTTTATTTATAGTCATAGAAATATATATAATAAATATATTAAATACATTTATTTATAAGATTATAGATATATAAAAATATATTTATTCTAATTTTATAATTATTTAAAATAATATATATTTAATTATAATTATAACTATAAATAAATATTTACTTATTTATTTAAATAATAATTAAATTATAACAAATATTTTGATTTTTATTTTATAAGGGTTGAGACGTAAAGCCTCTTTATTTCAAAAATGCAAAGAGTGGAAAGTTTGGAGGATACAAATTGAAAAATAATGGAACACATAAAGGCATCAAATAATTTTGGGGCTGATGCTTATACTATGTGACGTGATGCGTCTACCCCTACCTTGAGGGTGTAATCCCCTCCTCCAGGTTTTGACCTGCACCCATGGGCCATCATCATCATTGTAGTGTTCAACAATTGTGTCCTCCTTCATGGCTTTAGCTCCTGCCACATTTTCACTTTTATTCCCATATTCATCACTAATAGATGAAGCATGAAGGTCAAAAGAGTTATGCATAAACAAACTCTTATTTACCTCATCCTTTAGAGCTTTAGAAGATGAGTTTCTTGAAGAAGAGCTAGCTGCATTCAGTACCTTATCATATTTGTTTGTCTTCTCCTTGCAGCCTTGCAAGTTTCTTTCTAAGGTTTCCACATGCCTCTAGATATGAGAAGTTCAAATTCCCATTTCCATTGGGATGGTATCATCAATCCTTCCAATACGTTGATCAAAAGGATGCTCACTAAGGCGTTGTAAGGACTTTCCATAAGCTCCTGTGGTTGTTCCAGCATGACTTTTCATAGAAGCTAGGGTGTTGTCCATTTTCTTGGGTCTAGATTTTACAGCAGAAACATCCAAAGATATGATGTCCGACAAGCCTAAACCTTGAACTATTTTAGGTATAGGTAGTTCCTTTTCAACCCCAACATTAATTCCACCTCCTTCCTTGGGTGACAGAGTATAAGAATATTTTGAAATAAAATCATTAATTTGTTGGGATTTGGGGTCTCCACATGACCCCATTGTACTTATAGGTGTGAAGTGATCAGGGGAGATTTTTGAGCTATCTTTCTTCACCAATAACCCAATAGAAGGTTCACCCAAACCCTCATTTGGCACAAATTCATTTGATTCAGGGGGACATGAAGATAACTTCTTAGTTGTAATATCAGTAGTGACTTTATTCTTCTCTTTATTCATGTGGGAACCTTTATTCTTGATATTCGTTGATGTACCATCCTCTAACACAATCTTCCAATTTCATCCTTTTGAAAAAATAGTATGTTTCTCCTATCTAACTCTATCATCAGCCTCAGCCTGATCTGATATTTCTTTCTCTAATTGACTATCAATAGTTTTAGTCTCATTTTGATCTTCCAAAAAGGATCTAGTTAGGGAATCTTTGAAGGAGAACCCCACTTCAGTCACATATTATTCTTCTCCTAGATCATGCCAACTAACATTGATCTTACTAGAGGATTAAGCATCCATTCGTGTAACATGAGTGGAATCTAGTGTTTGGATTTTTTTCCAATCCCCAATCTACTAGTGAATCTGAACCATATTCTAAATGTTATTATCCATTAAGATTTTTGTGGGAGATTCATAAGGATTCTCCTTATTAGCTTTAACCTTAGGCAAAACATCAGTCCCTTGGGTAGCTTGTTTACCCTCATTTCATCTACAATGTATGTCAGCATGACCCTTCGACATACATCTAGCACAAACAATATTTGATCGAAAGATGGACCTCGAGTGTCCAATGATACAACAAACATCACAATATAAAGGAATTTTTTATACACTATTCAAAGGTTGATTTCATCATGGGGTGGATAATAGGACCCTATCAATCAAGGAATAACTTAAATCAATTTCAGCTAAATTTTTGGAAATGTGACCAAAACTTACCTTTTCAATTTCCATATTCATCCATATTGGTATGCTTATCACATAGGCAACACCATACAGTATTTCAGAGTGCCGTTTGACCAGGTTTAAACCCTAAATTTTGACCCAAACTTGTGAAAAGGTATCCGTGAAGTCACTGAGACTTAAATTAAGATTCCATTTGTGGGTTCTAAGAGTTCCTGGCTTTAAATTTTTTGATTCAAAGCCCCATGATCAACACTTAAAGTCAGTAGAGGGACAAAAAATCAAAAAAACCTCTTCCAAGAGACACACATTTGAAGTCTTGGAAATCCCAAATAGCAGTTAGGCGATCGACAAGATGAGAAATATTACAAGGTTGCGATCCTTTTGGAAAAGAAATCTAGGAAATAAATGAGTTCTTAGAGAGTTCTAACCGCTTCAAAATTTCTCCCTCTGAGGATGATATATGAGATGTGGTTCCTTTTCTAACAATGTGTTGAGAAATATAGTTCTCTAAAAAGATGAAAGAATCTATTGAATCACTAAATAAGGAGAACAGTTTTATATGTTCATCCAAGATATATGCCTTCTTCATAAAATTCAAAGTAAGACATGTACATTGACTCTGAGAATCATAAGAGAATAGGTTTAGGCTTCTTAGGTGGATTAGGTCAAACTGATCCCCATTGAGAGTCGGGAGCTCCTTCTGTCCCTCTTCCATCTGTACTTATAACAAATATATTTATTATATTTATAATTTTATTAACTTATATAATTAATAAATTTATTATAATTTTATAATTATTTAAATATATCTGTATTGATTTGTAATTATAATTATAAATATTTGTATATATTTATAAATATATTTATTTAATTATATATATTAGGTGCTTGGGGGTACAATTACATTAAACGCACACACACCACCCACACAAGCCAGAAAGGGAGGTCATAGTTGTAATTATAAATAAATATTTATTTATTTATATTTGTAATTATATATATATGTAATTAAAAAATTATAAAAAATATATTAATAATTTTATAAATATATATAATTAATATAATTTTAAAATTTTAAAATTATTTAAATATATCTGCATTTATTTATAATTATAATTATAACTATTTGTATTTATTTATAAATATTTATATATAAATATATATAATTAATACATTTATGATATTTTTATAATTATTTAAAAATATCTATATTTATTTGGAATTATAATTATAACTATTTGTATTTAATTATAAATATTTTTATATATTTTTATATATATTTATTTAATTATATATATTTATAACTTTATAAGTATAATAAATATATTTATTATAATTTTATAATTATTTACATATATATATATTTATTTATTTATAGTTATAATTATAACTATAAATAAATATATTTATAAATATTTGTATATAATTATAAATATATTTATAAATATATTTTTATATATATTTATAAAATTATAATAGATGTATTTATTATAATTTTATAATTATTTAAATATATATAAACAGTTGTAATTATAATTATAAATAAATATATTTAAAAAGTATTTATATTTAATTAAAATTTTATAATTATAAATAAAATAGATATTTTTATTATTTAAATATATTTATGGTAATTTTATATGTATTTTTGAGAAAAAAAATAGATTCATGGGTATAACATGAATGAATCATATACCTAGTAAGTATAGATAATAAAAAATAAGTCATCATAAATGGATAACATGAATAATAAGAAGGGTGTAACATATAAATGAACATTCATAATGAATACATAATATATATGCATGTCAATTATACTCACGTGTCAATATATTTATCGACCAAATTCATTGGAAACGTATATTTATTTATTTATAATTATAATTATAAATATATATATATTTAAAAAGTATATATATATAATTGTGAATATAATAAATCTAATAAATCTAATAAATATATTAAATATATTTATTATTTAATGAAATTTATTATAATCTTATAATTATTTAAATATATTTTTATTTAATTATAATCTTAGAAATAGTTTTTTTTTAACATGCATTTTTATTTAATGTATATAAATAAAAATTATTTTTTAATATAAAAATAATAATTATATATAAATTAGTACTATTTTTATTAAAAACTTTTGTATGCGCTAAAAATAGTGCTGATAAACCTACCCTTTATCAGCACTCACCTTTAGTAGGGATTTTTTTAGTGATGATAAAGGATAGATTTATTTGCGCATTTAGCTAGCACTGATAAAGGCCCCCTCGTTTATCAGTGATTTCTGCTTAGTGCTGAAAAAACATGGCGCAACCCTTGCCCAGATCTTTGGTAGTGATAGATGCAATGTTGAATAGAAAAATAAAAATATTCTTACAATGCCCCTCCTCCACCCTCTACAAACTATTTTTTCCATGAGAAAACCTCAGGCATTCGCTACGATGTAATGGTGACAGGGATTTGAAACTTGGGGCACCCATCTCGATCTTTCCTAAACCTATCATCACTACCATAGATCTGGGCAAGGGATGCGTTGGATTTTTTCATTGCTAAATAGAAAGCACTTTTAAAAGGGGGCTCTTATCTGCACTAACAAAAAGCACTGATAAATCTACCATTTATCAGTGCTAAAAAGAGTGGTGATAAAGGTGTACCCTTTATCAACACTCTTTTTAGCGTGATAAAAGGTAGATTTATCAACGCTGTTATTAGAAATGATAAAAAAATTTAATAAAAAATATTATTAATTTATATAAAAGTATTAAATGTATATTAAAAAATAATGTTAATTCATATACACTAAATAAAAATTGCATGTTTATAATTAATACATATTTTTTAATAATTCAAATATATATATAGTTTTTAAAAAAAGTAATTCTAATATTATAATTAAATATATATATTTAAAAATTTATAAGATTATAATAAAATTCATTAAATAATTAATATATTAATTAGATTTCTTAGATTTATAATTATATATAAATACTTTATATATATATATATATATATTTCTAATTATAATTATAAATAAATATATATATATATATGTTTCCAATGAATTTGTTCAATAAATATATTGATGTGTGTGAGTATAATTGACGTGCTTATATATTATGTATTCATCATGAATATTCATTTATACATTACACCCTTCTTATTATTCATGTTGGCTATATGTGATGACTTTTTTTTTATTATCTATACTTTACTAGGTATATGATTCATTTGTGTTATACCCATAAATCTATTATGTTCTCAAAAATTCTTATAAAATTAAAATAGATATATTTAAATAATAAATATATTTATTATATTTATAATTATAAAATTTTAATTATATATAAGTAATTTTTAAATATATTTATTTGTAATTAAAATCATAACTATATAATTATATTTATTTAAATAATTATAAAATTAAAATAAATACATATATTATAATTTTAAAAAAAAATATATATTTATTTATAATCATATACAAATATTTATAAATATATTTATTTATAGTTATATATATATATATATATTAGCTGTTTGGAGGTATAATTACATTCAAACACACACATCCCTGAAAGGCCGGTCATAGCCCCCCCAAGGGATTACCCACCCAACCAACCACTTTTATCACAACATATATTTTTCTGACCCAAAGGCCCAATGGGCATGAAGCCCATTACATAGCCTGTAGGCTCCAAATTTGTAGCCCAAAGGCCCATTCTTTAAATATTACTCAACTACTACAGTTTCCCACTACAGTACCATCGTCGCTAAAGTAGTCGCCACATTACCCACCACTGCAACTCTGTCGTATGTTGTTGCTATAGTGCCTACTAGTGCTACAATACCTGCCGCTGCTACAGTACTCACTACTACTACAATATTGCTACAATACACTATGCCCAATGGGTTTTGAACCCCCAACCTCATGTAGTATTACGAGGTTGCTTTACCACTAAGCTAAACCCCTACTACTTATAAATATATGTGTGTGTGTGTGTGTGTGTAAATAATTATAAAATTATAATAAATATATTTATTATATTTATAATGTTATAAATATATAAAATTAAAGAGATATATTTACAAATATATACTAATATTTATAAATAAATAAATATATTAATAATTATAATTCTAAATAAATATAGATATATTTAAATAATTACAAAAAATATAAAAAATATTTTAATTATATATATTTATATACAAAAATATATAAATAAATAAAAATAGTTATAATTATAATTCTAAATAAATATATATATATTTAAATTATTATAAAATTATAATAAACATATTAATTATATATATTTATTAAATAACAAATATATTTTTTATTTTATAATTATTTAATTATATATATTTAATTATAAAATTATAATAAAATATTAATAATTACGAATGTTCAGGGCCAAGAGTGCACATCCCTAAAAATTTTATTGAAAATTAAAAGGCACAAGAAGTGAAATATGTGGTACAAAAGTACCAGCAAAATGTAGAAATGGAAAAATAGAGCCATCCAACAGAACATGATCCAAATACCCAAAACTATATCCAAATACAGTAAGAATCCATATCATCCAAGCCACACAATTGTTACCAGTCAAGAACACATCATGTGGTGTTGTGTTCTTCAAACACTAGCAGGCCTTCACCGGGGTCCGATAAATTCGACCTCCAGACACGCCATACAGCCTTTCATGCTAACTTAATACCCAAGTTCAAACCCTTCTAATAACACCTCAATGAGGTCGTCCCCATCAACTGTATCACCATCTCCCTACATCCCAGCATGAAGGACGTTGTCGTCATGATCCTCACCAGAGAAAGAAACCCTAGGTCGATGAGTCACCCCGTCGCATGTCACTCCAAATGCAACCTAACGCAGCTACCGGTCCCGGTATCAATGACCATCGAGCAGGGGACCAGACTCTCGGTCAAGGTTTTCGATGACAAACTCTATCGCTAGTCGGCCCCTACAGTTGGAATCTGTTGTTTTTGTCTGATTGTTCTCTCACAACCATGCCATGCACTTGCCAAGCCATCCAATATCCCTACTGTCTGAAACATGCTATGTCACCTCCAGCACACATGCACCCCAATACATCCCTCCATAGATATGCTTGATGCCTCCAGGATCCCACACAAAGCTGAAACCCCACAATCATGCTCTGTCAGTAGTCTAGAACCACCTCACCACACCAACAAGTCACCTCCGCCTAATGCCATCATCACCAGCTACCACCAGTAAAACAGTTGTTGACTCCAAACACTGCAAAGAAACATCCTCTGCCTAAGAAGTGCCTCACTATTCGATCCCAGAAGATCAACCCATGCCGATCGTCCTAATTTTCTTTCATCAACTAGTCCAAGGCTGACTCCCACTACTCCTGCAAAAAATTGTCATCAGTAGAAGGACACCAGCACCCCTCTATGCATCACTAACAAGGTCCCCTTGTATGGGGATACCCATACCAAATTGTTCGATCAAACCAGTATGAGGACTTTTGGGAACCGATCTATCATCATGTAGAGATTGGTTGCACCCAGCACTGCATACAACAAACATATCAAAATAACGAATGATTGCATCTTCATCTCTTGCTCTTGGAATCAGATCACCGAAGTAATCCCTAAGAGAGAGAACCTCTCCCTTGAAGAGAGATAAAATATATATCTCAAAATCAATAAATATATTAATTTTATATATTAATAAAATTATAAATATAATAAATATATTTTTAAATTTTTATAAGTATTTAAATATATATATATATATATATATATTCTTCATATTTATCTTTAATTTACTTATTTTTAGTATTACTAATGTAACGAATTTTTTTCTTATACAGGTGGATTTATTTGTTCGAGTTGGGGTAGTTTTATTGAAGATACTCTTGCTCGTGAGAGATTAGACTTCGAGGTTATAACTGAGATAATGAAAACATGGAAATGGGTCAAAAATTTAGAAAGGTAAATTCCTACTACTTCTGTAATTAATTAATTTTTTCATCATTTTATCTACTATTTTTAAGTAAATTTCCATATCATTTTTATCTAATACTTATTTTGTTTTCTAAAAAATCTTTTGGGAAGTCATATTTTCCTTTCAACTATGCACAACAAGCTAGAAAAGAGAGAACATGTTGAATGAAAAATATGAATTATCAACAGTTGAATGCAAATTATTAATTCCCAAAAGATATATCATGAATATTTTCCTAAATAGTATACTAATCATCCATAGCTCAATCAGTTGCACCTTAATCTAATACATAGTGTTCTCAGTATGACTCGAAGTGTATCTTTTTATTTTATAATATTCTTTGATCCTTTAAGATTCATGTCTTTTGAACTACCATACTTTTATCCACGACTCGTGATTATGATCTATGATATGCAGGTTATGAATTTATAATGTTAATATCACCTTCTAACATCTTTTTTCTCATGTTATCCTTAAATGATCATTGATATCCAACTTGTTTACACTTATTGATCATATATTATCACCATTTCTTATGTTTCATATCCTTATGTTATTGAGAATGTTTTTATAAATGATATGTCTAAGAAGGTTTCTAGTAAAGAATCAATTAATGAGATACTCTTATGAACTAGTTATTTATGTTTTCACATTTCCAAAAGCAGTACACCTAAACTATTTTAGCATGGATCATTATGTCATGTATGGAATATTAATCTACTATGACATGATATCTATGTATGAAATATCTGGTTCAATATAGTTGGTATCAGAGCAACTGACCTACTCAAAATCAAGAAAAAACAACAGGTGACATGTATGACTCCAAGTGTGACTTTTTATTTAAAATTAACATTAATTTAAGTAAAAAAGAACAAGTGACATACTGAAAACTAAGAAAAGGAATTCAGATTGTTTTTATACTTTAGTAAAATGATATATAAGACATTTGTGATGTGTAGGAATCATCTTTACCTCAATACGACGCACTATGTGATCGGTATGACGCCATGTGTGTCTTTTTATTTAAAACTAACATTAATTTTAGTAAAATGAAAAAGTGACTTACTAAAAACTGAGAAAAAACATTTGGATTGTTTTGATATTTTAGTAAAATGATCCATGAGTCTTTTTTGATGTGTAGGAGGCAACTGCACCTCAATAAAACACACGGTGCGATTGATATGACCCCAAATGTGTCTTTTTATTTAAAATTGACATTAAATTTAGTAAAAATAAAAAGTGAGGATCTGAAAACTATGAAAATTAGTTCATATGATTTTGATATTTTAGGAAAACTATATGTGAGTCATTCTTAATGTGTAGGTTTCAACTGAACCTACATATAATGCATGGTGTGACTGGTATGACTCAAAGTGTGTCTTTTTATTTAAAATTGACATTAATTTAAGTAAAAAAGAAAAATTGACATACTGAAAACCAAGAAAAGGAATTCATATTGTTTTGATACTTTAGTAAAATGATCCATTAGTCATTTTTGACATGTAGGACTTAGTCGTGCCTCAATACGATGCACAGTGTGACCTATATGATTAAAAGTGTTCATTATCAGTTTAAAATTGACATTTTAGTTCCAAATGTGTCACTCACTGAAAACCAAGTAAAAGATCTTTGATTGTCTGGATAATTTAGGTTAGTAATTTATAAGAGATTTTTGATGTGTATGAAGTAGTATCACATCAAACTAACACACAATGCAACTTGTATGACTCATAATTGATGTTTTAAGTTTGAAATGACATTTTTGTAAACAAACAATTGGCATACTGAAAACCTAGAAAATGCATTCGGATCGTTTTGATAATTTAGTAAAATGATATATATATATATATATATATATATATATCTGTGTGTGTAATTTTTGATATTTATGAATCATCTAAACATAAATATGATGCACAGTGTGACCGATATGACTCCAAGTGTCTGTATTTATTTAAAATTGACATTAAATTTAGTAAAAAGAAAAAGTGACATACTGAAAACCATGAAAACACATTAAGATTGTTTTTATATTCTAGTAAAATAAACTATGAGTCATTTTTTTATTTTTAGGATTTAACCTCACCTCAATACGCCACATGGTGTGACCGGTATGACTCCAAGTGCTTCTTTATATTTAAAATTGACATTAATTTAAGTAAAAAGAACAAGTTACATATTGAAAATTGAGAAAATGAATTCATATTATTTTGATACTTTTGTATAATGATCCATGAGTCATTTGTGACATGTAGGAATCTTTCTCACCTCAATACAAGACATGGTGTGACTAGTATGACTAAAATTTTCCGTTATCTGTTTGAAATTGACATTTTAGTTCAAAATGTCTAACTCACTAAAAACCAAGAAAATAAACTTTGATTGTCTTGATAATTTATGATAGTAATTAATAATAAATTTTTAATGTGTATTAATTATTATCACATCATACTGATGCACGATTGTACTATTATGACTCATAATTCACGTTTCCAATTTGAAATGAAATTTTAGTAAAACAAAGTTGGCATACTGAAAACTGAGTAAACACATTTGGATTGTTTTGATACTCTAAGAAAACGATATATAGTCATTTTAAAATAAATAAATCAGCCTCACCAAAATGCAACACATTGTGTGACCGGTATGACTCCAACTGAGTCTTTTAATTTAAAATTAACATTAATTTTAGTAAAAAGAACAAGTGGCATACTAAAAACTTAGAAGGCGCATTTGGATAATTTTTTGTATTTTAGTAAAATGATCCATGAGTCATTTTTGACATGTAGGAGTCAACCAAAACCCAATAAAATTCATTATGTGATTGGTATGACTCCAAATGTGTGATTTTATTTAAAATTAACATTAATTTCAATAAAAAGAACAAGTGACATACTGAAAACCAAGAAAATGCATTCAGATTGTTTTGATACTTTTGGAAAATGTTACATGAGTCATTTTTTATGTGTGAGAATCAACCAGACATTAATACAATGCATGGTGTGACCGGTATGACTAAAAGTGTCCATTATCAATTTACAACTGACATTTTAGTTCAAAACGTGTCACTCACTGAAAACCATGAAAACACGCTCTGATTGTCTTGATAATTTAGGGTAGTGATTAATAAGTCATTTGTGATGTGTATGAAGTAGTCTGACATCAAACCAATGCATGATGTGACTGGTATGACTCATATTGTGTTTTTCTAGTTTGAAAGAATATTTTAGTGACAAAACACATTTGGCATACTGAAAAATGAGAAAACACATTCATATTGTTTTGATACTTCAAGAAAATTATCTATAAGTCATTTATGAAATGTAGGATTTTCTTTCACCTCAATATGATCCACCTCGTCACCAGTATGAATCCAAGTGTTTTTTATTTAAAATTGACATTAATTTTAGTAAAATAACAAGTGACGTACTCAAAACTGAGCAAACACATTCAGATTTCTTTGATATTTTATAAAAACAATACATAACTCATTTTTGGTGTTTACTTATTAACCCCACCTCAATAGGATGCATGGTGTGACGGTTATAATTCCAAATGTGACTTTTTTATTAAATATTGAAATTTTATTAATGTATTCTTTCATATTAATGTTTAATTTATTTGTTTATAGTATTACTAACATAAAAAAAATTCTTATATAGGAGGATTATTTTTTTGTTGAGGTTATTTTTTTCGAAACTGATGCCTTGGTCAGACATTTTTGAGAGGGGATCATGGGCGTCAAAAGATGAAATATTAATGTTTTAAAATGTTTGTTGGATAATTGTAAATGAAATTATATAAACCATTATTTGAAATGTAAATAGTAGTTTTTTTATCTACCATGGTTGGAAATTTTTGTATCCACGATGTCAACTAAATGTATATACTATTGTTTGAAATTACATGTTTTATATAGCATTGTTTGAAATTATAGGTTCTTGCTGGGTGTGCTGTAAAATTAATAGCACATTGCAGCCAAATAGGATTTTATCAGTACTATTTTTACCAATGATAATAGGTGGCCTTTATCATCACTTTTTTAGAATTGATAAAGGGTACCCCACACCTTATTAGTGTTGCGATTAACGGTGTTTTTTTAGTGCTGTTAAAATCCATTTTGTGTGCTATTAAAGGGAATATCTGTTGTAGTGCATGTCCATTATTTTATGTACCACTTTATAAATGATTTCATACTTAATTATGGTTATATATACTATTTTCCACATTATCCTAGTCAACCATATAATCTAAAAAATCATAAAATTAAAAAAAAGATATGAAATTTCCGATCAATTTATTTTTATTTGAATGTGGTGTGTCAATTTGACCTCCTATCCCAAGATTAAAATAATATTACATTCCTCTGTTTAATTGATTATATTATATTTAATTGTTTATATCAAATTAAATATAAAAAATGTAATAATTAGTTAATATAACTTATTTTTACCTCCACTATTTTTTATTTCTTAACATATTGTAATGATTTATTATCAATTTTTATTTTAATGATTATTTTCAATTTATTATATCATTGGTCTTCTCATTTGAAGGCTTGGAAATAAATACTTTAGAATGAAGAGGCATGACATTTATTACTTTTAATCACAATCTCACTCTCAGTTAAAAAATTTTCATAAATAATAGACCACAATTTATAGTCACTCCATGTCATATGGTGTTGTTAAAAAAATAAAAAATTCTCAAATTAATGCATGTTTTGGGGGCTTCTACAGGTTTTTTTAATATATTTTACATTATAAAAAAACAAAAAAGGTTTAGGGTTCTCTATATTTTAAAAAATGTGTCTTGATAGAAACAACTTAACCTCAAATGTACAATAATATCTAAATTACAGGTTCTTTACCAACTCTCATGCTTATGTCACACGTTCAAAGAAGAATATTACAAAGAATGGGGCTATAGATTTCATTTAATCTAACCCTAAATTCATCCAATATTGGATTGTGAATTGAAAGAGATCTATCATCGCTTAGTTGTCTCTACAACACAAGAGTAATTCATGGAATCTTGAGGATTTAAGAACATGGCCATGTCAAGTTGGTGGATTTTATGGATGGAGGATCGTCTCAATTGGTATGTGTTTCTTTCATATTATCATTCCATTATAAGAGCTAAAATGTAAGTCTTAGGGTTTTGGTTTCATTTATCTTATTCTAGGGACCTTGAGACTACATAGCTGAGACACCTGGTTTTATTTGTCAAGGGCCAAAAATTAAACTACTCAATCATGTATCTAGATTAGGGGGTTAAATTAGATTTTTGGAACTCAAAAATTCTATGGTATTTTTCCTCATCCATGGGTATCCACATAAAATTTGATAGGGAACTAAGATTTCATGTTATGGGAATTATTCCCAAATTATTTTAGATGTTGACCTTTTTACTCTATTGATTGAAATTATCTTTTTGGTAGCTAATGACTTCAAATTTGAGCTATCTACTGAGTATGACCATGTTCCTGATTTTTTTATTTGATTTTTATTTCATTGGGAATCGTAGAGAATTTTTCCATAAGGGTCTGAAATTTTCTAATTGAAAAAAGGGAGGTAATATTATTGATAATTGTAAGTTTAAATTTCCAGTGGTAGAAGCTGCAAATTCTGATGGAAACAAAGAATTAAGGTCTGGTATGGTTCCTACTGTAAGGGATAGTTTTATGGGATCTAAGGTCTTAAAACCTATGTAAAGGAGAGGAACACCTACTAAAGGTCATGTTTCTAAAAAACACAACTTGTCTCGAGATTCTAATAATCTGGATGGAATAATAGATGGAAAGAGGTCTAATTCAATACAATTGTTGCAAGAACCAATGTTCGTTGATGACATGGTTTCTGGTTCTAAGTATGGCACTTCTGTCCAATAAAAATATTGACACACTTGCTACTAAAATAAGTTCATAGTATGTGACTCGATTTAAATGGGGAGATAGGAGTGACTTCATTGAATATGAGGATTTTGACAGTGATTTTGGGGGAGACCATGTTGAAGCTCTTGAGGATCAGTTTTTGTCAAGTGGTAAGGTGGCTCTTAACTCATGATATTTTTCTTTATAGCTAAAGAATAATTCATACAAAGATATTCCTAATCTAAAGTTAAGGGAAGTTGAATAGTATTTGGGATATGAGGCAATGCAGAGTGGTATGGGCAAGAATCTAGAAACTTTTGTGTCTTCTACGGGGAAGGAACCTGAGGGGGGTGAGGAAGCCCTTCCAAGTTAGGTTTTTGGGTTTTCACCTTTAGTGGATGGAAAGTCAAGTTCCACTTATAATAACCAGTTTTATGCTATGGTTATAGTGGAAGAGGCTACTGGAATCACGGAAGATGATATACATGGGAAAGCAGTGGATGTCGATATTTTCATGGGTTATGGAAGTTGTGAGATAGATACTATGGGAAGGTTGTTAGGAATGGCCCCCAAAATTCTTAACCATATTGGATTCTTATAGAACCCCTGAAATTGTGGATTTCTATACATAATGAATGAATGTGGATTTTATTCCTCCATCTCTAAAGGAACAGGGCCCCAATAAAGAGCTCACAGGGGGGTGAGCAGTTCACTCTTCCTGAGGGAAACTGCATGTTGGAAGTGAAGAAGAGTCCCCTGACTAAAATAAACATTATTGTAACGTATGAAACTATGGAAAATGATACTTCAAATAAAGAGAAACTAATTTCCTTTTGACAATAGAAAACTGATAAAAAAATCTTCTTTAGGTAAGGATGTTGAAGTTATAGAACACCCCTCTAATCTGAAATTAATAATGAATGAACAAGGGGAAATTGAGGCTAAGGAGTTTACTATCAAGAGCTTGTATGATCGAGGTGGCCCTTGGGTTACTCCTAAATGGAGGAGGGTATGTCACCCTTAAGGTTGTGGAAATGTAAAAAAATTGGGTAATAGGCACTAAAGAAGATATTTTTTCCCTTTTTTCTCTCATGTACTTATGTAGTGGATTGTGGGAAAATGGATGATAGGAAATTCCCTTTTTGTTTATAACTTCTCTGTTTCTGGGTTTGGTGGCTTGTGTTTCACTCTTTATTCACCCCCTTGTATTGTTTTTTCTCTTCTTCTTAATAAGTTTTTCTTGGACATGGGTTTGAAAATGAATTTTAACAATATTGGGTGAATTGTATTAATTATAATGGGTAAAATAAGGTTTTTATGAATTTTGTTGAAATTTTCAATTGAAAGATCAATAAAATAATTAATTTTTTTATTTCCCTAAGAATATTATGAAATTGATATATAAAAATTTGAAAGTATTTTTCATTGTTAAAATGAAATTATAGATCAAATTAAAATAATATTGAATAAAATATATAATAATATCAAAAAAAATGATTGTGAATCAAATGAAAAGCCATTAGAAATGGGAAAATTAAGATAAGAATAAAAGAAGAAACTCATCCTAGGAAGGGGCCAAACTATATATGATTTATTATTTATTTTTGGTTGGTAAATAATTATATTACTTATGAAAAAACATATTACTTATCAAATAAATGTTTTATGTATATGATTTTTTTAGACATTTTATGTATCATGATTTCATCCAAAAAATATATGTTGCGTATTTTATATAATGTTTAAATATATTATGTATGGAACTATTTATTTATAATTTAAATTGTGAATTTACCACGTTGGGAATTTTCATAAGTCTTTTTCTCTTATGCTTTTAGTTTTTTAACACTATGTGTTTTTCTTGAAAAGTGGGGAGCCGAATAGATGCTAGTATGTGAAGATTTCAAGTTTATTACTCATTGTTAATTGTTTTTTTTTGTTTAATATGATGTTTAATACTTATATATGTTGTATTTCCTTTTTAGGTATGTCGAGATCTATGTCTAAGGTCAAAAATAGTTTAAGTATTGATTTCTTAAATTAATGCATTTTTTAATTGATAATTTATTTTTTTTAAATGAGTTTTCCTAACCTAATTAGTGGTATTTTGATAGATAAATGTAATAATTATTTTACATATGAGATTAGATGAATTTTTATGAATAATAAAAATCAAGAAATAAATGAAAATAGAGAAAAATATAGGCATGTACTAGTTAGAGTTATCACTGGTGAACGACAGGTATAATTAGTGTGTGGAGTCACTACATATTCTATAGTGTGGGGTACCACAAGGGGAGAACCATAATTTAGGAAAAATTGAAATGTGAACTGTATCTTAAAATTAAAATATGTGTTATGATGCTGGTGTGCGCTGGACTCAAGTGAAGAACCAAGTGTGAATTATGGAATTTAATTTCTTGTTTTCCTATTAAAATTTTCCATGTTTCTTATTATTATTATTATTCCATTTACATTGTTATTGATTCAAGCATGAAAAAATATTTAATTTTAATTTTAATTAAATAATCAAATTTTTACCTGTTGGTATTTCTTATTTGTGATAGGTCGCTGTCCCACATGGGATTCTTCTTTGGGACTTGTCTTGAGGCCAACCCCAATATCTGTTTATGCCCGGTGATTTGGAAATACCTATTTCATTTTATCCTTGGTCATTTATTAGCATCATCAACCATTTCTTCTCGGTCGTCCACCTGTGCACATCAATTATGTTGTGTGGTTGGTGTTCTACTTCGCATGGCTTAATGGTCTCACCTGATTTTCAGTACCATTTCGAGGCATTAAAGTGTCATGGGAGTGATGGCCCTTATGACCTGTATCTCTATAGCATGTTGATCATTCAAATTTCTCCACCTCTTGATTCTGGCACTCAGTTTTCTCTGGAAAGACCCTAGATCATTTTCACCTCTTTGCTTCATTGGAGCTCTGTCCAGGCTTTCCACTCTCTCTGATGTCATCTCATTTCTAGTTTTATTATAGATATAATGTATTTCCTTAGAGGAATAAGTGTGGAACATTATCGGTGACAGTTCCATGAGAACGGAAATAAAAATAAGAACTTTTGAATCTAGGTGCAACATGAATCAAGCGTCTATCGTGAAGAGAACAAGTCCACTAGAGTGTTACCCACTCCAGCACTATAAGTATCATTTTAGTTTTGTTTATTCTTAAGCATGTGAATACTGTATAATTTATTTCTTTTTCGTGTTCTTCTGAATTTTTCTAGTTTTCACCTGTAGTGTTTTCTGTTTCCTTTATTCTTAATAAAATACGTGATTCGGGGGGTGTTATTTCCATGCATGTAGGTCCCCACGAGACTGAAGAATGTTAAATAACTATGTACTTTCTCTTTCTTTTACTTTATTTCATCTTTCTATCCTAGTTCTGTAACTTTTGACATTGAATTGAAAACCCCCTATTTGATCGTGTTGAGGTTTGGTGTTCTTATTGTTTTTAGTTTACCATTACCCCTCAAAAAGTTGTATTATATCTTCACTGGTTATCTTGTGTTGTTTAATTAAATTATTATTTCTTTAATTTGTAGTTCTTGTTTATGTTTATTTCTACATTGTTATATCTTGTTAAATAATCACTATCTATCTCACTTCAATTGTTTTAATCCACTGTATTATCTTATATTTCATATAATTTCAAATCCCTTTGAATAAATATTGTTTACCCAAGAGATTGGTCGACTATTAAGGGAGTATGCATTGTGTAGTCTGCAAGAACTTGACATATACTCTTCGGGTAAACATGTCAACAACTAGATTCAAAATCAAGAAATCTGATGGCGATAGTGAATTTAACCTTTTAAAAATTTATATGAGAGTCATGCTGGTTGAGCACGGCTTAATTGATGCCCTCTATGGGCCTAATAAAACTATTTTTAGTGTAAATTAAACTGTACATACCACTACTGAGTACCAAGATGCATCCCCTGATGTATTAGTTAAATCATATAGCGCTTTACTACTTTCTTTAGGTGATGAAGTTATAAGATAAGTTTCTTATGAGTCTATGGGTACTGGTATTTGGATTAAACTGGATAAATTATACATTATTTCATCATTTGTTGGTAAGATTTATAAAAAACCGCATTTTTACATTTAAGATGAAAATTGATAGTTCTACTAAACACCTTCTTGATGAATTCAAAAAGGTTATGTTATATATTACCAAAATTAATATAACTATCAATGATGAGGATCAAGAAATTATCCTTTTAATATATTTAGATAATTACTACAACACCCTAGTTAAAACGATGATATAGGTTGAGCCTCGCTAACCCTTGAAGAGGGTAAGTCAGCCATTCTTTCTAAAGAAATGCACTCTAAACCTAGATTCAAAGGTGAGGCTGAGTGTTTTTTTTCTAGGGGAATACCACATTCAAAGGGAAGAAAGATACAATTTACTAAATATAAGAGTAAGGAAAATAAGTACCCTAAATCAATATCTGATTCTAGAGAAAGAAAAGTATTTGGTTTTCATTATGAAAAACTAAAACATACTAATCCTGACTGTTGGAAACTAAAACATGGGTTAGAATCCAAACAACCCACTAACTAGTCCCTTTAGGTTGACTCAAGTTATTACACAGATGATGTATTAAATTTTTCTAGAAATGCACTCAATCAAGAGTGAGTTCTTGACTTAGGATGTTCCTTTCACATGTGTCCTTTTATAGAGTCATTCCTATATTTGGTTGAAATGTTAGAATGAGATGTCCTCTTCAGAAAAAATAAATGGTGAATTGTTGAGGGAAGATGTTTTCTTACTAGAACTAGATGATCATTACATCATCACTTTACTTGATGCAAGGTGGGTTCCCAACCTTCACAACAACCTGATTTCCTTAGGGATTCTGTAAAAAAGGGTTTAGTTTTAGGTCTAAAATAGGTTGTATAAAAATCTATAAAGGCTCAAGAACCATCATTTAGGGTTCTGTTATTAATGTGTTTTATGTATTTAATGGGGAGACCCATTCAGGGCTATTGGGCAGTGTTCACAACACCAACAATGATAATACTATGCTTTGGAATAGATGATTGGGGAATATTAGCTCCAAATGCTAGGATGAACTCAAGAAGCATGGGATGTTGAGTGACATCATACCTTCCAATCACGCATTTTTTGAATAGTGTGTGATGGAAAAATCTAAGAGAGTTACTTAAAATATTCCCTCCTTTAATGATATTATCCCCTTAGAATATATTCATTATGACCTATGGGGCCAACTAGGAATACCTCTCATCATGGTGGTTCCTATTTTGTCACTATTATGTTTGACTATTCTAGAAAAGTCTGGATTTACATTCTAAAAAATAAATCTGATGTTTTCCAAACCATTAAAACCTAGACAACTATGGTGGAAAACCAAATTGGGATGAAAATTGAAACCATGAGAACAAATAGTGGAATGGAATTTCTATCCATGGTATTCATTCATTTTTTTTAATTAGGAGGTATTAAAGGACATAGAACTATCATAACCCCCCCCCCCAATAAAATGTCTTAGTTGAGATAATAAATAAGACTATTTTAGATAGAGTTAGGAACATTCTTCCATTCTCGGGTCTCCCTAAATCTTTCTGGGAAGAGGCTACTATAACTATTGTCTACCTGGTTAATAGGTTTCCTTCTTCTGAAAATAAATTTAAAACACCTAAAGAATTTTAGAATGGTTATCCTCCCTCCTATACAAACTTAGGATTCTTTGTTTATACTACTTATTCTTTCATTAAAACTAATAAACTATAACCAAGAGCTCCCAAATTAATTTTTTTTGGGTATCTCAAGGGTGTAAAGGGGTATAATCTTTGGGTATAAAAATATGGTTCCCAAAAATTAATTATAAGTAAGTATAAAGTGATTCATGCATTCTATTCTCCAAAAACTAAGTCTACCACATCTAAAAACCCAAAACCAGTCTTAGAACAAGACAATGAAGATGATCGCCAGACTCATTTTGAAGTTGTTGTCCAGCCCACTCTACCTACACCTCATCCAACTTTTGGGGCTAATTATGAGACTTATTCTAGTTCAGATTATAAACTAGAACCTCCTACCAATGAGAGGAACTACCAGTTGACCTGATATAGAGAAATTATAGTTTGAATACAAATTTATTAGTTCATCTAGTATGTCATGGCTTCCTCTATTTTCTATGTCACCCAGGATCTTATATATTATGTTCTTCAAACCTAAAGGAAATCCTTAAATGAAAAATACTAAAAATAGTGGGTCTATTCCATGGATGAATATATACACTTTTTAAGAAAAAATAACACTTGTACTATTGTTAACAAACCACTTAATACTAAGATAATTGGTTTAAAGTGGATTTATAAAAGAAAAGAAGACAAAACTTAGGGAAATAAATATATATATAAAAGAAGGTTTTTTTCTAAGGGTTTCCTTAAAATTGAGGGTATTTATTATTCTAAAATTTGTTACCCTATTGTAAAGAATTTTTTTTATTTGGATTTTACTTTCTTTTACTTCCTAATGTGATCTTCACATTAAAAAACTTGATGTTAAAACAACTTTATTACATGGGGATTTAAATGAGAATTTTTACATGAATCCTCCTAGTGGTTACTATAAGGAATTCAATCCAAATCAATTATTATTATTAAATAAATCATTGTATAGATTGAAAAAATCCTATAGGTAGTGTTATTTTAAATTTGTTTCATTTATTTTAGATAATCATATCACCATGAGTCAATATGATGCATGTGCCTATTTTAAATTAACTAAAAAACGTATGATTTATCAATTGATTTATGTTGATGACATGATTAAAATTTGTAAAAACATGAGCCTCATAATTATTGTAATATCAAAAAATAATGGTATGTTTGAAATGAAAGACCTAGGCATAGCTAATAAAACCTTAGGCATTGAAATTGTTAGAGATAGACAAAATAAATTTTCTTTTCTCAAAATGGTTACATATTAAATATTAAAAATAGATACATGTTTAAATCTCTCGAAATTGTCAATTTAATCCTTGAAAAACACTTTATGTTTTCTTCAACACAAAAACCCATTATTGATGATGATATTAAATTTATGTCTAAAATCCATTATGATAATATTTTTTGTATCATTATGTACTATATGATTTCCACTATACCTGATATTGCCTATGAAATCTACACTCTTAGCAGATTTATGAACACACCAGGGAAGCCACATTGGCAAGACCTTATGTGGATTCTTTGATACCCATCATGTAGCTCTAATCTTTCTTTGTGTTATGGTAAAGAAGTCAACACTTCTGAAATTCTGGATGGATATGTAGATGATAACTATGCAGGTAATATTTAAACAAAAAAAATCCTTGAATGGTTATGTGTTCACTTCCTTTCGTGGCCTCATTTCTTGTAAATGTAACATACAGTCCATGTTTTCTCATTCAACCATGGAATCTCTGTATATTTCCTTGACTAAGGAAGTGAAATAATCCATATGGATGAAACGCTTATCTTTTAAACTTAACCTTTTCAATTCTGTGATAAATTTTTATTCTAATAGTCAATCAGCCCTTTATTTTTCCAAAATTTTAGTTTTTCATGATAAATCAAAACACATAGACATTAGACTACATTTTATTACAGATGTTGAAGAATCTGGAACCATCAGTGTCAATAAGATACATACTGATGATAACCCACCTGATGGTTTGACTCAATTCATAGTGTTGACTAAATTCAAATATTATTTAGATAGATTGAATTTGGTTCCCATTTTATAAATATATGTGAAATAAAATCACCAATATCAATTGAAAATAGTGGACATTTATAAATTTTAGTATTCAATTTCATATTTTCCTTTCGAAATTTACCATTTTTCTTATTATTATTATCCTTAAAATTATGTTTTTATTGATTAATTCATGAAAATTTCTTTAATTTTCAATTTTATTATATTCTCAAATCTAAAATTTTTGGGAATTATTATTTGGGTTGGGGAATTGTTCCATGTGACCTTATTCTTTAGGCCTTAGCTTGTGGCTAGCCCGGTTTCCCGTGCACCCTGGGTGATTCAATGATCCTAGTGGCCTTTTATCCCTATACATTAATTGGAATCTCCTCCCATTTCATCTGGGTCATCCACCTATATGCAATAATTATGTTGTGCAGTAGGTGTTTTGTTTCACATGGCTTTGTGGCCTCACCAGATTGGTTGTGCCATTTTGAGGAACTGCGGTGTAACCGGAGTGATGAACTCTATAACCCATGTATCTTCAAAATCTCAATCATTTGTATTTCTCATCCTCTAAGATATTTATATAGGTTTCCTCTGGTAAAAACCTTGCTCTCCATCACTTCTTTACTTCATCAGATCTTTTTCCATACCTATCTCTCCCCAAACTCATATAATTTTTGGTTTTATAGTGGTGATGACATCCTTCCTTGAAGGAAGAAGTGAAGACCCTTCTTGGTGTAGTTCCAAAACTGCAGAAAGTAGAAGAAGAACTTTCAGATCCTGGTGTATCGTGCATCAAGCTTCCAGCATGAAGAGAATGGGAATGTTCAACTACTACCCACACTAGTACTATGATTATCATTTTAGTTTCATTTATTTTGAAGCTTGTGAGTCTTATATACATATGTTATTATCCCTTATATTATTATTGTATCTATTTTTTAGTTGTAGGGTTTTTTCTTTTACCATAATAAAATGTGTGAGTTAGGTTGTGTTATTTTTATGCATGTAGGTCCCCACGGGACTAAATCATGTTAAATAATATTGTCCTTTATATTTCATTTACTTTCTTGCATCCTGTTCTTATAGTTCTATAACTTTTAACTTCAAATTTAAAACGCCAGTTTGGTATCATTAGGGTTTAGTGTTCTTCTTGTATTTTGTTCACCCTTACCCGACGAACCACAAAGAAGAACCAAAAAATCATAAAAACAACAAAAATAGATTATGCAGATAAGAAGAACCTAAGGAGAAGAAAAAAATCATGAAAAATGATTAACAATAGATTAAAAATGAGCAAGTATTAACATACCTTTGATTTATGGTTTGATTCATCTAAAATATCTTAAGGAGGTTTTCATGAACCAAGTCGAGATGTCATCCAACCTAATACCCGACCTGGTATGAGACATGGTCCGAAGGGAGTTTCTGATCCCCATGAGCAGGAAACTAGTGCTGGAAATCAAATTAATCACTATGGGAGTGATTTTTTCCAATAAACCAAGATCAAATAAATAAACTGAACATGTGAAAGATTAGATAATCACTGAATCTCAAATAAATATACAAACTGATCCAAATACAAAAACTATTGAACAAAACAAAAACTGATTACAAAACTGAGACTGAACCATGCTAACACAATGTCCCCGTGAACTCTTGGTCACCACCACCCACAAGACCAACCTGCTCTAAAGACACAACCAAACCAGAAACTTGAACCTGCAAAATATCTCAAGACTATTGACACTGAGTGGTACAAGTAGGATGTGATCTTAAACAGCTCAGTAGGCAATCACCAAAGATTCCATGAATTATATTTCCCAAAACAATCTAGAAAAATATAGTTTGAAATACATATATAAAATAAACTTTTAAATCATTTACAGTAAGAAAGAAAAAAATACAACCTTACTCAAATTCCCTTTTTAAAACAACACATGTATCATTAATTTTAAAAAACGGTTTCACTTTCCTTAACCCATTTCAAAACAAAAACACAAATATCAAATCAAAACTAAATAAACAATAAAGGGAATGTGTAGAAAGTAAAACAGGAAACTAAAACAAGTAGTAAAAATCTAGCAGGACTAACATCCAACATCCAATAGAAAAAATAGATCATACAGATAGTAGATCTCAAGAATTTCCTAAACATCACTAGAGGAAATCCCTGTACATACTTGGTTCAGACTCACCAATCGACATATAGTACGCTTCATAGTCAATAACAAACTAGATGCTCTCAACTAGACAATACAGTGGCACGTCCAACCTAGCCCCATCCAGTCAAGGGGGTACCAACCCATCCAACTTGGGGTTGAAAAGAAACCATCACTCAACCCTCTAGATAATGCCTAGGAATTTCATGATAATAGTATACAGTGAAATGGGGATTCCCTCACATGCATGGATCACTTAACCTTCCATCATCGCACTTGCCTACCCAAAGCACTAACATCACCTATGCATTTCCCCTCACTATGGGGAATCCTATATAGAGGATCCCAACTCACAATAATCTATCCACAAGATTAAACCTGGACTTCACATCACATGAACCTTTCAAATCATTTTCCAGGCCATTATAATCATCTAACGAAGACTTCACATCATTTCATATCAAAACTAGACTTCTTAAGGAAACATAAAGTACCAATCGGGCCATTAAATTTTCCAAATCAAATACATTTACAAAGAAAATTTCAAACCATTTCTCAAAGTCAATATAAAACACCATTTTCACAAGTGTGATGCCAAACAAGTATTTACATTTCAAATCCAAAAACTTTTCCCAAACCAAGTGAAAACATACCACAATATGAGAAGTTCCAAATAGGTCTATAAATATTTTTAGAAACCAACCCACATCACAAGATTAAAAACATTACTTTATTACAATTGTTCACCAAAACATATCTCAAAGTTCAGAACAAGCCTCAAACAACCTTTAAGAAAACACATATGAAAAACAACTGTTCACATGGGTAAAGACCCATTTCTAAGTTCATACACACACCAAATCTATTTTGAATTACATTTCACACCACTTTCACAATTTAAAGAGAAATTTATAAATCGCAAAAATGTGGAACACTTGAAACATAATAAATTTCTTTTATAAATACATCTTCTATTTCATACACACTTAAAATCACTTTGAAAGCATATTTTTAAAGAAGTGTCACTTTATTTTAAACCAACACAACAAGTCACGCATAAACATCACACTATAAAAGCCACCATTTTCTACATACAACGCCCATATCACAATCCAATAACATTATACAAATATAACCGAGGGCAAACACCACCCAAATCACCCAATTTCACTTTTAAAACCCAATTAACATTTTATCGAACGCCTTACATGCGTTTAAATATGTACATAATAAAAAGGACACCTGAAAAAGCATTTCACACCCATATTACATCATGAAAATACAAAAAAAAATTAGTCTAGCACATTGCAATAAATATTATAACATTTTTAAAGAAATCAAGGAATGATAAAGTATTAAAGAAATGTGTCGGAAAGAAAATGGATGGAAACACATACCTCAATGATGTGAGAATGCAACCAAACATTGGGAGAAGAATGATCCAAGAATGAGATATAATATTCCAACCCTAACATTCATGAAATCAAACCACACATCAACCCTCACCCTTAGGGTTCGGCCAATAAGGAAACCCCGGCATGAAAGACCAAGAACTCAAGAAAGGGAGAATGAAAGTGGTGTAAATTGACCAAATGATCACAAGAACTCACCTTATAAACCTTAAAGGGACTTCAATATAGGTTGGGAAGCAAGGGAGGAGGATCTCATGGAGCCCCCTAATGCTCCTAGGTATGAAACATGAAGTAAAACCCAAAACAGGGTTAAAAGAACAGAGTATAAAACTTGGAATTTAATATTTTTACAAAACTAGGTAAACTGAAAGTTTTGGCTACAATGTTTCCCAACCCATGAATAGGCTACTAGAGGGGAAGGCACCCCTCATGGGATGACCACATGGTTTCCCAAACCATGAACCAACCATGTCAAATGAAACTTTCCAATTCCAAAACCATATTTCACACTTACCGCATAGTTTCCCTAACTATGCATAGTCCATGCACCATGTCGCAAGCACCAAAATCAACCCACACAGTTTCTTGGGAAAAGTTTCATGGTTTTCCCTAACCATGTTCCACCTGCTGCCAAGCCAAAAACTCCACTTTTCAACAAACACTCACCAAAATAATTACAAAAAACAAAAAATTAAACTAGGTATCAAACCAAACATTGAAAAAAGGATTCAAAACTAAGAAAATAATATAATAAAAGAATTTTCAAGGTTTATGTCTGAAAATTATCCCCACCATAAACACTTTCTACCCCCTGAAAGTCACTTGGACAAAGGATAAACAAAACTCAATCTAAAATCTAAATAAGGCCAAACAAAACCCCAAACATCAGGGTGACCATTCTCTTCACAAGTCACACCCAACCATTCTAGAGGAAACCATAGCATGAATAACAATGGGAGAACATGAAATTGTTCTTCCCGCCACCATAACCTAGATAACAGGACCAACAATGAAATCCAAAACAACATAACCTAAGGGAGACAAATGCAGGAACTAACACAAACTTCTCCACACCAATTGAGAAACACTCCCACCATAACCAATTACTCTCAATCCAATCCAAAAACCCCCATCACAAGGGGAAACCCATGAATAAAACTCGATCCAAAAGTTCAATCTAAACACAAGATTTTATTACCAATTTCCTAAATAATGGATATCTTTAAACATGAACAACAGAAAAATAAAATCTATTTATGAAGGGCTAAACATTTAAAGATCTATAATTTGGGCACAAAAACAGGATTAAAAGAAAATTGGGCCACCAATCCTCTTACAAAGATAATACAAACTCTTGATGAGAAAAAAACCACAACATGAACTGAAATTGTATCCACTCCAACACTAGATACAAGAACTGGGCCAAGATTTCCCACACCCCTAGTTATTTTTGACTACGTGCTAGCTTCACTCCAAGGTCTATGGATAGATCTTTGATGTTTGAATAATACACTACCTCACATCCAGAAGCTGACATCCTCCGATCAAGACTCCTTCATTAGGAAACACTTCCTACAAAACATTTCCAGATGACCCAAACAGCCACAACGATGACAAGTCTTCGGATTATCATGACAAGACGGTTTCAAATACCCAAACCGATAGCACCGAAAACATATGATAGAATGGTACAAATAATGAGAAGATAGAACTAATGAAGGATACTCCATAAGAATATATTACTCTAGAATACACCTCTCTCCATATGGGGAACCTTTATTGACACTGAGAAAAACTTGTTCATCCACCACCACTGACTGCACCATAATAACTAACTCAACTAAGAAATCCTCATTCACCAACTTCTCAAAATGAAGATCCTTGGAGGATAGGGCTCACTCCTTGATATCTAGACAAAAACACTAGATGAAAGGAGTTTCTTTCAACAGATCCTATGATGATATATCTAAAGAAAAGGAAACCAGCTCCTTGAAATTCTCAGCATAATCCTTCACTGACTGCTAGACTTTATGAATACTTAAGAGCTCTTCCACTTTCTTTGTTCTCACCTACTCAAGCACAAACCATCAGACTAAATTGATCTTAAACACCTCTGATTTCATTCCAACTTGCATCGATGATGGGGAAATAACCTTTCACTAGTCCAAGGATGGGCCTTCTAATGAATACAAAATAGCATGGACTCTCACAGCTTTGAGAATTCCCAACAATCCGAATATACTATCGACTTCGACAACTCATTCAACTACCTCTAACTGACCTCGATCATCAAAAAAGATAGGAAAAAACTAAGAATAAACATAAATTGGGAAAGACCCACTAGAAATTTTGGGGACCTTTCTTGGTGGCATATTTTGAAAAGAAGAAAAACATAGAACCAAAATCAACATCAACAAAAATTCCATCCAAATCTAGAATAATTGTCTCACAAGCCAAACATTACAATCACAACAAAAACCTCTTTTCAAATATCACTATTTCCATTTCAATTTTCAAAATCGCCTTCTTCCAAGGACACTATCCAATTACCGAAATCCATTTCATCACAAAATAAGAACCCACTTTTCTAAAGAAACCCAATCCCGAAACTTTTAAATTTCAAATACACACCCATGGAATCCTATGAACCATCGCATATGCATTTAACTCACATCCACTGATCTCTTTCATACACTCATTCCATTATTCACTTTTCATACATACCCACACATATTCAAACGTCCATCAGGAATACTAAGGGTCACCCATTCCATTTTATTATCAAATCCAATCATTCAAAAAAAATTCTGTAAAAAACACATTCTATTTTAAAATCCATTCATTCCAATCCAAACCCACTAGAAGGAACCCATTTCCATTTCAAAAAAATATTTCATTTTAAAATCCCACTAACACCAACTGAAATTAAACCAAAACACAACTCACAACAAACAACTGGAATGAGGAACTAGTGGCCATGCATAACTCAGTGACATGGTCAGTGGGCCATGCCCCAAGTAAAAAATAACAACTAAGAGTATCTTGAACCATGTACTCGGACTACACATTGGTCATAACTCCATGTGAGATCACAATATAGCACTGTATTGCCTCCATTTTCATTCATAAATCTGAACACAAAAGACTCAAATCCTAGACTTCCCCTAGAAACATGGGGATCAGTACGAGTAAGGGTTTGCGACATCCTCCCCAAACCTATCTCCTAAGTCTTGAAAGTCTTAACCTCTAACTACCTGACACTGTAAATAAAAATATCCTACTCTGATACCAATTTTTCATGAACCAATCTAGGATTCCATTTAACCCAACACCCTACCCGGTCTGATATAAGGCCCGAAGGGTGTTCCTGATCCCCATGGGCTGATAACTAGTGTCGGCCAAGAAATTAATCACTATGGGAGCATTTTTTCCTAATAAAACAAGATCAAATAAATAAATTGAACATACAGAAGATCCAACAATAACTGAATATCAAATAAATATATAAACTCATCCAGATACAAAAATCACTGAAAAAATCAAAAACTGAATACAAAACTAACATTGAACCACGCTAACACGATCTATACATGCCCTCCTGGTCACCACCATCTAGAATACCAACCTACTCCAGAGTCACAACTAAACCGAAAAACTAAACCCACAAAACAGCTCGGGTATAGTGATGCCGAGTGAAACAAGTAGGGTGTGAGCTTAAATAGATTAGTATGTAATCACCATAGAGTCCATGCATTTCCTTTACTGAAACAGTCCACAAACCCTAGTTTGAAATACATTTAAAAAATAAAATTTTAAATCATTTCCAGTATGTAAGAAATAAAAACAGCATTCCTCAAATTCCATTTTTAAAATAAAACATGCATCATTTCTTTTCAAAAATAGTTTCACATTCAACAACCCACTTCAAAACCAAAACCAAAATACCAAATCCAAACTGAATAACCAAAAAGGGGATTGTACAAAGATTAAAGGAAACTAAAAAAATCAGGAAAAATCAAGAAGGACTGATATCAAACATCAAACATAAATAAATAGAACATACAGATAGTAGAACATAGGAATTTCTATAACATCACTAGAGGTAATCCTTATAAGTACCCAGTTCAAACTCACCTTCTGACATATAGTGTAGATCCATAGTCAATAACCAACTGGATGCTCTCAACTAGCCAATAAAGTGGAATGTCCCACCAATACCCATCCATTCATGGGGGTACCAACCCATCTCAATAAGGTTCAAAAAGCAACCATCACTTGATAATCTAGATAACTCCCAAGAATCCCATGATAATAGTACACAATGAAGGGGGAGGCCCCCGCACGTGTGGCTCACCTGACCTTCCGCCACTTCACTTGCCTATCCCAAGCCCTAACACCACCTATGTGATACCCATCACTCTAGGGAAGCATCCATAGGGGTTCCCACCTCACAAAAATCTATCCACAAGTTCCAACCAAGCATTCACATCACATGATCTTTTCAAATTATTTTCTAAGAAATTATAAAATCCCAATCGATCCTTCACATCACATCACATAAAAACTAGCCTTCTCAAGGAAACACAAAGTACCAACTAGGATTTTAACATTTACAATCCAAATACATTTACAAATTCATTTTCACACCATTTCTCAAATTCAATATAAAACACCATTTTCAAATGTGTAATTCCCAATAGCCCTTTACATTTCAAATACAAAACATTTCCCATGACAATTCCAAATATCTTTTTTTTATTTTCTAAAAGACACATTATGATTTAGTGGTAACAGCACCATACATAATTCAAACACAACAAAATTCCAAACTTTACTAGATGTAAAACAAGAATTTATGCCAATTTTTTACAGAAACATATCTCAAAGTGCCAAATGGGCCTCAAACAACCTTTAAGAAAACACATATGAAAACCAATTATTCTCATGGGCAAAGCCCCTTTTCCATGTTCATACACACACAAAATCCTTTTTTAATTACATTTCACACCACTTACACAATTTAAAGACACATTTATAAAGAGTAGCAAGGAGGCACAATTGAAACATAATAAATTTATTTTAGAAACCCAACTTCCATTTCATACACACTTCAAATCACATTGAAAACATTTTTTAAAGAATAGTCACTTGATTTTACACCAACACAACAAGACACAGGCAATCATCACACTATAAAAGCCGCCATATTCCACATAAAACACCCAAATCACATTCCAACAACATTATCGTAATATAAACAAGAGAAAACACCACTCAAACCACCCAATTTCACTTTAAAAACTCAATTGAAATTTTATCAAAGAAATGCATGTGTTTAAATATAGGAATATTAAAAAGGAACCTTAAAAACCTTTTCACGCACATATTTAATCATAAAAATACTTAAAAATTTTATTCTAGCACATCACAAGCAAAATTATAACATTTTGAAAGAAATCCAGGAAAGCTCAAGAATTAACGGAATGTGTCAGAAAGGAAATGGATGGAAACACCTACCTCAAAGATGTGTGAACACAACCAAACCTTAGGAGAAGAAAGATCCAATCCTGAGAGACAATCCACACACCCTAATATCCAAGAAATGGAACCACACATCAAACCTTACCCTTAGGGTTCTTCAAAACATGTAAACCCCACCAAGAAAGACCAAGAACTCAATAGAAGGAGAGGAGAAGGTGAGTAAATAAACCAAAAAATCACAAGACTCACCTTATGAACCTTCAAGGGACTTTAATGGAGGTTGAGAAGCAAGGGAGGAGGGTCTCATGGAGCCCCCTAGTGTACCTAGGTTGGAAGAGGGGAGGAAAACCCGGAATATAGTTAATATAATCTAGGGGAAAACATAGAATTTCACATTTTAAGGATCTGGGTAGGCTGAAACGTTTCGATGCACAGTTTTCCAAAATGTGCACCAACCGTGCACAAGCTAAAGGAGAGGAAGGCACCTTGCATGGGATGGACACACAGTTTCCCAAACCATGCATAAATCATTCCAAACATCACTACCTAATTACAGAACCATACAACATTCTTGTCGCACAGTTTTTTTAATTGTGTGCTGGACATGAGCCATGTCCCATGCACAAAAATCAAGGTGTGCGGTTTCTTGGGAGAAGCTGTATCATTTCCCCTAACCATATTCTAACCATGTGCCACCTTCTACCAAGCCCAATAACTCCACTTTTTAGAAAAACCTCACCCAAATACTTTCAGGAGTCACAAATTTAAACTCGGGATCAACCCAAACCTCAACCCAAGGATCCAAAGACAAGAAAATAATAGAATAAAAGAATTTCCAAGGTTGGGTTATGACATAGGTGACATAAGGATTCAGTTTTCACGAGTGATTTAATGGCATGACCAAGTTCGATCTTGGTTAGGGTTATTTTAAAATAGGAGAAGGGGTTTTATCAATGCTAGTAAAAAGAAATGATAAAATACCAATTTGTCAACTCTAAAATAGAAATCATTGCTAACTATATAATTGTCATTTCTTTCTAGTGCTGATAAAGCCCCGGATTTTTAAATGCCAAAAATATGATGATAAATCATACCTTTTGTTGGGAAAAAATCCCTCAAGGTATCATTGAAGCCTTTTTGAGGTGATTGTGTTTGTTGACAAAGTGGACATCTGAGTTGTGATTGTTGACAAAGAGGATTTCATGATGGAATGTCGAGTTCAAGAGCTGAGGTCAACGATCCATGTTTGATTCAAGAACGTCGATAAAAGGAATGGAAGATATGGAGGCGGTACAAAAGAACAGATACAAGGTGACGCCGTTTTCCAGTGTTTGCCAAATTTTTGGGCCTGAAAATCGGCAAATGAAGAAAAGTGTTTTTGGCAAAGGGACTTGCGTGCCGTGGACTTGGAGTATAGAAAACTTGCGCGCCACATGTTTTTCAAGATCAGAAGATCAAAATATGGCTAAGGAAATAGGTTCGCGCAAGTTTGGGAGTTGGTCGCGCAAGTGTCTAAAGGAGAGGAGACTTGCGCGCCGAAATTGGGTCGCGCAGGTGACTTGCGCGCCGTCGCGCAGGGTGGTCAGATTGCCTATAAATACCGGACCACCCCTCCTCATTTCTCACCGGAGTTCAAGGCGAGAGCTCCCGTCGCGCAGGTGTGGTGGTCGCGCAAGTGGTGTGTGTGGTCGCTCAGGTGGGACTTGCGCGCCAGTGGTTGAAGTTGTGCGCCGGTGTTAGAAGTTGCGCGCCGGTTTGCAGTTGCGTGCCAATAGTGGTTTGGGCGTAAAGGGAAGAGAGTCGCGCAAGTTTGGAGTTGAGGAAGCTTGTGTCGCGCAAGTGTCAGAGGAGGACTTGCGCGCCCGTTGTGACTTGCGCGCCGATACTTGCGCGCCGAGGTTGACTTGCGCGCCAAGTAAGGTTTTGTTCCCGCAGTGATTTTCAGACTGTGTGGAAGCTGGAAGTTTGCCCGATACCTTCGGTGCAAAGAGATATTCATCAACGGGTGAAAGTTAAACTTCAACAGAGCATCTACATACAAGAGAAGATGCATTCTTTCAGGAAAATGAAGAGACCTACAGGTCTATAAACTGTGAGTGGATTCCCTTCTGGAGCAGTGAGCTTAGGAAGAGGAAGAAGGTGATCCTCTCCACCGGCAGTGAGCCAGAGAGAGAGAAACAGGGAGTGACCCTTGGGAAAGCAGTGAGCTGACCCTAAACATTGTAAAGGCAGTGAGCCTGGGCATAGAAGTGATCTAGCCCGAACATTGTAAACAACAGCTAGTGAAGTTAGTGGATCTTGGTACGAACCGGCAACTTGTCGGCGTATGCTCCTTGGACGTAGCCCTTAGTGGTGAACCAAGTAAAAATCGTTGTGTCTGCCTGGTCGCTTCTCTGCATTGCACTCAAAGCATTATAATCAGATAAACTTGAAAAGAACTGAGCATAGTATACACACAAGAGCAAACAAAGTGACCCTTGTAACAAAGAGGTCAAGATCCAGTGGGGCAGGAAGTATTTTGAAAAGAATATCCATACCCTGATTCACCCCCCCTCTCAGGGTACATAGGCCCTTATTGGCCATAACAATTGGTATCAGAGGAAAGGTTGCTTTTATCAGATTTGTTTGCTTGGACTTGGTGTAGTCTTTCTGTGTAGTTGAAGATATTGTTTTCACTTATATCGGTCTTCCATGGGGAAAAGAAAATCTTCAAAGAAGAATCAGAAGTCAGGTGGTATCCCTCAGTGTGGAAGTGTTTTTGGAAAAAGTGTGATTCAATTAAAATAATCAAATAGCTTACTGAAGGAATCATGTAGTGAACAGAAAAATGATTTGGATAAATCATACAACAAAAATACTTACTCATTCAAAGATGTTGATGGAATGAGTGAAGAACCTGACTTTCCAAGTGACGTTGGAACCACTGACGATGAAGAAGAAGAAATTGAAGGAAGAATTGATATGTGAGCTGAGTTGGAGGCTGCTCTGGAAGAGATAGATGTTTGGAGGGCCAAAACCAAGAAAGCTAACAAAATTGTTCGCGATGCCAAACTCTATATGCAGCAGCAGGAAGAAGAGAAATCTGAGCTGATGGAAGAAATTCAGAAACTTAATTTATCAACATCAGAGAACTCAGAATCCGTTAGTAAGTATAAGCTGAAGGTTGAAGAACAGAAAAGAGAGATTGATGGCCTGAACAAAAAGGTGGAAGTTGTCCATGGGACTAAAGAATTGGATCAGAAATCCACTGAAGAAATTAAATCTAAAGGCATACAGATCAATGCTCTGGAAACTGAGGTCAACAAGCTAAGAGGCTTAAATCAAAGGCTTATCGATATAGTTACTGACCTAACAAAGAAGAATGATTCTCAAGGTGAGGTATTACAGAAGCTGGCTAAAATGAAAGGAAAACAAAAGGCTGATGATTATGAAGAGAATCAAAAGTCAGATGAAGTACAGAATCTGAAAGCTAGAAATGATGATCTAGCAGCACAGTTGTCTGAAGAAGTTCAGAACAATCGAAGCCTTCAACAAGAGAATGAATCTGTCTCTAAATCTGTTTCTGAGGAAAAATTAAAAGTAGTGAAGAAAAGTGCAATGGTGGAAAAGCTCACACAGGAACTAGAAGATGAGGTGAGTAATGGGAAGCTTCTCAAGAAAGAACTGGATGTCCAACTTGAATCAAGGGAGACGAAGATTAAAAAGTTGGAAGAGGATCTAGAATTAGTAAAGAAGGATGTGGAAAAATCTAATGCTAAAGGAATGCAAAAAATGAAGGATGCCTTACACTTGCTATTTGATCATCCTTCGACAAGTGATGATAAAATGAAGAATAGGTATGCTATTTCTGAAGAGAAACAACAGAATATTTTCTCAGCTCAAAGACCAGCAAGTTTCGGAAAAGCTGGTATCAGATTTGATGAATCCCCTCCCGTGCAAGATAGAAAGAGAGCTATGAACAGTTCTAGATGGGAAAGAAATCCTATAGGTGCTGGAGATAGGCCTAAAAGGACAGATACAAAAAGTAGTGATGACATGTGCTATTTTTGTGGGATTCATGGCCACACATCAAGCTTCTGTTCAGAGGCTCTGGAATACATCTCAGGGTGTGAAAATAGAGACATTACTAAATCTGAGAATAAGAAGAAGCATCATGAGAAATCAGAGAGAGGAGTCTCTCAGAGGAAAGCATATGTTAGATGCTATTACTGCGGAAGAATGGGACACACAATGAGTATGTGTCAGGAAGCTCAGGAGCCCAATATCAAAATAAGAAATCAAGGGGCATCAACATCTCAGCAGAGAGATGATGAAATGAGGTATGCCTTTGAGGGAAAATGTTTTATATGTTCTCACTATGGGCACATGGCGAGACATTGCAGTAAGAAGAAAGCAGGAAAGGGAAAGGAACAAGAAAAGAGATCTCCACCACAAGAAGTGTACAAGAAAGAAGCCTGTACTGGGAGACAAAGTTGTAAGGAGAAGAATAGGCTTAAAGCCTCGGGGAAATCACATGGAGCTGAACGAAAGTTGTATCAGTCACCTCCTCTATCGTGCTCACAACAACTCTCAAGGAGAGAATGTGAACAAACCTGGAAGATTAAGGGGAGATCTACTCCTGTTGTGATAAAGAAGAATGAACGTTCAATGGAGGACCCACCACCAATGCAAAATAGGGTGGTGACTCATAAATCTGATAAAAGGCAGATAAGAAAAGAATGCATTGCAAAATTCGCCCCGCAACGAGAAGTGGAAGAAAAAGGCAGATCCCTGCAATGGACAAAGAAGATGGGGAAGATGACAAGAAAGGAGATTCCTGCACCGAGAAACAATCAAGGGAAATGGAATTTCAGTAGAACATCAAAGACCAAAATGTGTACCAGTTGGTCTAAACCCCAGATTGTGAGAAATGCCAAGACTACAGAATCTTCATATCAGAAAAAGGCTCAGAATGTGAGAAAAGAATGCCTAGTCATATGGCCAGAACAGTTGAAGTTGGCTAGGCAGCTAGAAGAAGCAAGGAAAGAGTGTGATACTCTTCAAGAAAGAATCAAAGGGTTGACCCATCAGGATCAACCACAATCCTCACCTTGAAGAATTTGGAAGACTCCCCTCTCCCTATGTATATAAATTCTATTAACTGATGATTCTTGTGTTTCAGGTTTTAGGGAGATACAATCCAAGGGGAAGTGGCATCTAAGGATGCGAAGTGGAGAAATGATATGCTCTAGAGTTTCAATTGATTCAAATCAGATACTAGAGTTGAAGAAGAAGGAGAGAAACAGAGCACAATAGGAAGTGATTGTGTTATTAACTTTATCTCTTGTTTCCTACACCGAGTTTCAACTCCGTAGGCTTAGAGATTTTGTTAGTGGCTCAAATCTGATTGGAAGATGAGAATGAATGATGCAGGAGGAAAATACGTGTTATGGGTCTAAACTGTTGGGCCTAACCCCAGGAAGTGTTGCATAACATAGGGGGAGCATTCAACAACAAAATCAGATGCCAGATCCATCAAGGAAATAATTGGATGACCCAGCTCAAGAGTTGTCTATCGAGAGAAGACATACTATGAGAGAAGCAGCAGTGATCAAGCATTTCATGCTTATTTATTTTGATCTAACATTGTGGTATCAACTGACTGTTTTTCAGGATACCAAGAAGCTGTGAAAAGTAGCTGAAAGAAATGAAGCCACTGAAAAATGAGTCAGTGAACAATTTCCTGACGAAAGTGTTGAGGAAGAAAGCAACACAAGGGGAGAAGAAGTGGCTGAGGGTGACTCAGAATAAGATACTGATGATGAGTACAAGGATGTAAAATCCTTATCTACACAAAATACAAAGAATCGAGCTGAAATTGACAGGCAGACTATCATCAGTGATCAGTGAGATCCAGTTCAGACAAAGAGAATGAAATCACTACAGCAGACATCATTACTATCTCAGGTTGAGTCGAAATGCTTTGCTGATGCAGCTGAAGATGAAAACTGGGATCATGCCATGAATGAATAGATAGGTCAGAATTGAGAAGAATCATACCTGGGAAATTGTTTTGAGGCCAGATGATAAAAACGTCATCAGGACAAAATGGGTCTATTTAGACAAGACAAACAAAGATGGCACAATGATTCGAAACAAAGCACGACTGGTGTGCAAAGCATACACCCCAAGAGAATGGTACTGAAGGCTATATCAGTATTTGAAGAAGATTGGTTTTCAGTGTGGGGGATTTGATTACAATCTTTATTTCAACAACAACAGTAATCAAAGGATGGTGAGGCTGGTCAAGGAAGAAGACATAATATTTGGAAGATCAGATGAAGCATAGTTACACAAGGCAGGAATAGAACATTCATTTCTGAATCCGAGTATGCCAAGGATGCTTTGGAATAATTTGGAATGGAAAATTCCAAGGAGATGAAGACTCTGGTTTCTACCTGGATGAAATCATCAAAAGATGACAGTGGCAGGGCAGTTAATATCACAGAATACAGGCAAATCATTGGAAGTCTGTTGTACTTAACCGCAACAAGGCCTGATATTGTTTTCGCCACATGCCAAGCAGTGAGATATCAGAGTAATCCCAAGGAAAGTCACATACTTGCAGTGAAAATAATACTTCGGTATATCAAGGGCACGGTGGACTTTGGCTTGACCTACAACAACAAATCTCAGAAAGAGTTATTGGGATATACTGATGCAGACAGGGCCGGTTCATCAGATGATAGAAAATCAACGTTAGGTGGTGCATTCTATCTTGGTGGATTGTGTATTTCTTGGTTAAGCAAGAAACAAGATTGCATTTCATTGAGCACCGCAGAAGCAGAGTATATTGCGGCCACTCAAGCATGCACACAGTTATTGTGGATGAAGCAGCAGCTTGGGGATATGGGAGTTGAAGTGAAGCCTTTGATCGGAATCCAGTGTGACAACTCAAGTGCTATAAATCTTAGCAAAAATCCTATCCATCATTACAGGACAAAGCACATTGAGATCAAGTATCATTTCATCAAGGAGAAGGTTGAGCAGGGCATCGTGAAGTTGGAGTATGTGCCTACAGAGCTACAGGTTGCAGACATTCTGACAAAGGCCTTACCCAAGGAAGCTTTTGAGAGGCATCGACTAGCTCTGGGAGTTCAGTCGATTCCCCGCACTTGAAATAGTGTGGATGTGGGACCCCTCCCCCTCTCCCCGAGGTATGCTGTGTTTTCCCTACTGTGCTAATGTGTTCTCTACTATGTTACAGACTACAAAGGCGTGACCTTTGGGTTCGTTGACAAAGGGGGAGAAAATAGTGGTTGTTCAAGGGGGAGACAGTGCGGAGATTTGATAAATCATGAATGATAAGGGGAGAAGCTGACAGGTGGAGCAGCCAGATAGGGGGAGTTGAAGCTAGTTGAACGTGCTTAGCCAGAGCTTAGCTTGGACAACACAGGAAATATGGCTAAAGAGGCGTTGAAGCTGTGAGCAGAAAGGGGGAGCGTATTACATCTGACGATGCTAGAAGTGATCGATCAAAGAATAGATATCACGACAGCTGAGGATCGTGATAAAAGCAGAAGAGTGGTGTTGGACAGTGTTTGGTGTCAACAATGGATGTTAGAGACAAAGTGATTCATTGATGAACTTTTCATTTACTCTTGTTTCTCACGCCGAGCATTGCTCATGTGGGCTTAGAGTATGTGTTGAGTAAATCCTTGGTCGCTATCAGAATCGCAATGCGGCGAATGGAGGTTGAAGAATCAATGACGTATCTTTGTTTGGAAGAGTTGTCAACAAACCCAAAGGGGGAGATTGTTGGGCAAAAATCCCTCAAGGTATCATTGAAGCCTTTTTGAGGTGATTGTGTTTGTTGACAAAGTGGACATTTGAGTTGTGATTGTTGACAAAGAGGATTTCATGATGGAATGTCGAGTTCAAGAGCTGAGGTCAACGATCCATGTTTGATTCAAGAACGTCGATAAAAGGAATGGAAGATCTGGAGGCGGTACAAAAGAACAGATACAAGGTGACGCCGTTTTCCAGTGTTTGCCAAATTTTTGGGCCTAAAAATCGGCAAATGAAGAAAAGTGTTTTTGGCAAAGGGACTTGCGCGCCGTGGACTTGGAGTATAGGAAACTTGCATGCCACATGTTTTTCAAGATCAGAAGATCAAAATATGGCTAAGGAAATAGGTTCGCGCAATTTTGGGAGTTGGTCGCGCAAGTGTCTAAAGGAGAGGAGACTTGCGCGCCGAAATTGGGTCGCGCAGGTGACTTGCGCGCCGTCGCGCAGGGTGGTCAGATTGCCTATAAATACCGGACCACCCCTCCTCATTTCTCACCAGAGTTCAAGGCGAGAGCTCCCGTCGCGCAGGTGTGGTGGTCGCGCAAGTGGTGTGTGTGGTCGCTCAGGTGGGACTTGCGCGCCAGTGGTTGAAGTTGTGCGCCGGTGTTAGAAGTTGCGCGCCGGTTTGCAGTTGCGTGCCAATAGTGGTTTGGGCGTAAAGGGAAGAGAGTCGCGCAAGTTTGGAGTTGAGGAAGCTTGTGTCGCGCAAGTGTCAGAGGAGGACTTGCGCGCCCGTTGTGACTTGCGCGCTGATACTTGCGCGCCGAGGTTGACTTGCGCGCCAAGTAAGGTTTTGTTCCCGCAGTGATTTTCAGACTGTGTGGAAGCTAGAAGTTTTCCCGATACCTTCGGTGCAAAGAGATATTCATCAACGGGTGAAAGTTAAACTTCAACAGAGCATCTACATACAAGAGAAGATGCATTCTTTCAGGAAAATGAAGAGACCTACAGGTCTATAAACTGTGAGTGGATTCCCTTCTGGAGCAGTGAGCTTAGGAAGAGGAAGAAGGTGATCCTCTCCACCGGCAGTGAGCCAGAGAGAGAGAAACAGGGAGTGACCCTTGGGAAAGCAGTGAGCTGACCCTAAACATTGTAAAGGCAGTGAGCCTGGGCATAGAAGTGATCTAGCCCGAACATTGTAAACAACAGCTAGTGAAGTTAGTGGATCTTGGTACGAACCGGCAACTTGTCGGCGTATGCTCCTTGGACGTAGCCCTTAGTGGTGAACCAAGTAAAAATCATTGTGTCTGCCTGGTCGCTTCTCTTCATTGCACTCAAAGCATTATCATCAGATAAACTTGAAAAGAACTGAGCATAGTATACACACAAGAGCAAACAAAGTGACCCTTGTAACAAAGAGGTCAAGATCCAGTGGGGCAGGAAGTATTTTGAAAAGAATATCCATACCCTGATTCACCCCCCCTCTCAGGGTACATAGGCCCTTATTGGCCATAACACCTTTACTAGTGGTAAGTGATAATAATTGATAAATGATTAATTTATCAGTGCTTACTAGTTAGTGATGATAAATTTTTTATCATCATTTAATATAGCAGTGATAAATACAAGTGGGATTTTTTAAAAAAATACATAAAAATAAAATTTAAAAATTACAATAAATGACTAATTATATAAAAATGAATATTTAAAATTACTTGATAATAAAAATTAATTATTATTAAAAATAAATTAAATAAAAATATATTTTAAAAAAAAATTGGTAGGGGAAACATGCCCTTTTTATTAAGGAAAGAAATATCTCTTTTCAACTGGATGATGTAACCATTGTCCCGAAGGCCTAGTGGGTTGAAGGACCATTACAATTTAATGGTCTGAAGGCCCTATAGCACAAAAGCCAAAGGAGATGACCAGATGGCCCAAGTTGAGTAGTCAAACTTCACATCATGAACCTAGTATTCTCGATGTGACACCCCCTACCATAAGTTGTTACATCGTGTCGCCCTATGATGAAGGCGTTGAAGATAACCCCTCCTAAACACATGTCTATATAAAGGTACATATGATTGGTTCCAGTGAACCTATCACTCTTTCGAGTTGCCCACTGAACAAAGCTTTCATGTTACCATGTCGCGTTGTCTGTCGTGATGTGTCGTTTCTCCTGTCTGGTTGTCACCACACCCACAATGTTCTGCCCCCTCTACCAAGAACCATCACATTGTTCTACCCTTTCAATGTCATGGAAGTGAACCCCTTAGACCCATGTGGTTAGAGGGCTAATTGATAGGTTTCAAAGCACCTATCGTTCTTTTAGTTTCCCACCCGACAATGTTGTCTGAAGCCAAGCTGCACTGCCAACCTAAAGTGTTTCATTAATCGAATCGCCACTCTATGTCACATGTTTTTCTATGGTGACCCGAAGGCCCTGTGGTCCGAAGGCCGATGGTGGCCCAAAGGCCAAATTATGTGTCTTAGAGACACGATTTGGGTGAATAGTTCTTCTAATATAGTAACCACTACAGTAACTGATACAGTACCTCAAAAATCTACCCTTTCGCCATTTCCAATTGATGTCCTTTTTGATGAAAATCTAGAGCCTGTACCACTCAGCTACAGGCTCGTTGGCATATGAAATATTAAAAATAAATAGAACATATTATTTATATGAAAAGGTATTAATAAATGAGATAATATTATGATAAATGCATTAATATTATGATAAATGAATAAATAATATTAATTATGTAAGTCACAGAAGTACTAAAAATGAATAAATTATATATATTATATAAATTGAAAAAAATAGATCCTTAAATATTAAAAAGACAAATAAAAAATAAAAAATTATTTTAAATAAAATAGATTTAAAACAAATTCTTAATTGAAAATGAAATGATAATAAATGCATAAAGATTTAACTTAAAATATTAAATAAAAATTGATAAATATTAATTATGTAAATTAAAAACATATTAGGAATATTAAATATTAATAAATAAAAAATTTTAAGTAAATATTAAAAATGAATAAATTATAGAAATATTGAATGAATAAATATTAAAAATGAATAGATTACAAAAATATTATAAGTGAATTTGTATTAATTATTAATAGACAATAATAAATGAATTAATATTAAAAAATGATTAAATTTCATGATTAAAAATGGATAAATATTCCAAAATAATTAAAAAAATAATTAATAATCTTAATTATATATATTAATGCGATATTAAAAAAGAATGAATATTAAAATAAATAAAAATATTAAAAAATAAATTTGAAAAGAAGTGATTAATAAGGAAGTACTAATTATTAATGAATAAATAATAATTGTGTAAATATTTATGTAAAAATATATTAAAATAAATATTGATAAATTTTAATTATATAAATTACACACATATTAATATTTTTGAATATTAATATTTAAAAATATATAAAAAACTCTCAAATTTGAATATATTTAAAAATATTAAAAGAATAACTATTAAAAATGATGAAATATTAAAAATGAATAAATTAAAGAAAATATTAAAAATGGAGAAATGTTAAAAATGATTAAATAATATTAAAAAAATAAATGTTAAAATGAATAAAATATAACAGTTACTATAATGAGATAAGTCATATTGAAAAAAAAAACAAATGGATTTTCATGTTATATAATGATATATTCATATACATATACATAGACATACACATTACATACATATATATACACACATGAATATGCCTAGACATTCACATACACATACATATACATATATACAAACACACATTCACATACATACACATGAAGATACATACACATACACAAACACATACACATACACATATACATACACATATACATACACATGCAAATATACATACTTGTACACATACATATACATACAAACAATTACACATGCACATACAGATACATACACATACACATACACATACACATACACATACACATACAAATACACATACACATACATATACATATATTCACAAGAATGCATATACATGCACATATATACACATATGAATACACATACAAACACATACTTGTATACCTACACATACACATACATGTATATACACATACATATACACACACCTACACACATACACATACACATACACATAAAAATATGCATACACATACATACATACAAACATACATACAAAGACATATCTCCACATACATACACATACACGCACACATACACATATATTGTCATGACCCCCTCACACTAATCATATTTTAATGAGGGTAGAGGGATAATGACCCCTAAGTCCCAACTCCAATAGGTCTCGTGTTGGTGACTACCACTGAGGGTATAAAAATCTCATATAATGGTAGGCATTGTAACGACCCGAAATTTTGAATAAATCTTGTTTCCTAATTTTGTGTGTTATTTTTTTTATACTCAACAAAAAAAAATTCATTTGATAATATGAGTATAATTAAAATGAGACCGTTGGTTTTTTGACTATTATATGACAATTGGTCAGTATGACTGCTGGAAACTAAACGTTTTGATTATTGTCTCTAAATACAAGTAATCTTGGTTAATTAATATAGAAAGAAGACTCGATGGCCTCACCCAGTAGTCTTGGACCGATCGAAGCCCATCTAACAGAACTTGGGAAGGAGGTAGCACCACTAGGCTTTGCTCTGGACCAAACCCAAGCTGAACTTCATCGTGTGAAGCTAGAACAGGATCGCCTTCACGAGAAGTTCAAACTGATAGAAATTACTACTCATGCGATGTTGGTCGAGCCTCCCTCGGATTCTCTCACCTTAGCACACCTTACACTTAGGTCCTATGCTGGTGTGATAAAGGGCTATGTAAGGAGACCGTAACTTCCTTGTGTAATCCTTTGTTTTAAATAAAAATTGGGATTTCTTCTTATGATGAAGTTTATGAATTTTCTAATGTCCGGATAAATACAGTATGCATATTTTTAATGAATTTTAGAAAAAGGATATTTTAAAAATGTTTATGTAAACCTCAAATAATTAGAAATGTGTAATTATTTTCAAAAAATGGTCTTCTACAATTATGATCAGTACGAAATTTAGAGTCTAATAAGGTCAACTTAATTTTTGATTAATAGTAAATTATGAATAGTGATTTTATGCTTAGGATTAGTAATGTGACTAAATGGATTAGTAATCTCACTTAAAGAAAGTGTTAATATAATCTAGGCACCTTGATTAAGTAGTGTGATTCAATAAAATGGTTAAATAACGGTTTCATAAATTATTATTCAAGTATTAGTTTTTTTCGGGTGAATAGTATTTTTTAATTAAAAATTAAATTAAAAATATTTAGAAAATTATTTTTATAAAATGGATTTCATTTTTGAACTCAGAGCATCGATATTATGTTAAGGTAACTTTTGGGTTTTTTTCTGAAAAAAATGAATTTTCGGTGAATAGTGTAATTATTTAAAAAATAGATTAAAAATATTTAGAAAATTATTTTTATAAAATGGAGTTCATTTTTGAAATCAGAGCATTGATATTTGATTAAGGTAAAATTTGGGGATCTTTCTGAGAAAGTTGAATTTTCAGTGAATAGTAAAAATACAGTTTTAGGGTTTCGGTATGTTTAATGACATCATAACTGTGTCATGATGATGTCATGAGATATTTTAAGGTTTGGCCGGACAAGGGTGATGAATTTTTGTTTTGGGGGCCCCATGTGGCCTAACTCCATGGTTAATTCCAAAGGAGAGCACATGGTTTTGAGAAAAGCACTTTTGAGGTGTCCCTTGGCCATTAATGCCTTGTCCCCTCATTTTCCCTATAAATACCAAGCCATCCTCTCATCCATTTCGACTCCCCACTCTCCCCCAACGAATTTATAGTCTCATTACCTCCCAAGGAGTCCTCCCAAGGTGCCCCCAAGCACTCAAGGCCCAAAACTTTGAGTTTTAAGAGTTACGTTTTAAGGTAAGGGATCTGATCTCTCTCTTTCTTTTCAAGAAATCTATTTTATGTAATTTCTTTTATGCTCCATGTTCTTATGTTAAAGGGTGTTCTTTGATACTCCTATTACTTCCCTTTTCATGTTCACATAATGAGAGATCCCCTCTTACTCTCATTATTTCGTTTTATGAAGTTTTAAGTGGTGTCGTTAGGCTGCCGAAATTTTTGTAACGGATTCTTTCTCCCTTCTCATTTTTTAAGATCTATTATCATGTAAAGTATTTCAAGTTCCTTTTTATTATGTTGGGGTATGATCTATAAATTTATCATACTGATATTTTATGATCATATTATGAGAGACCCCATTTGATCTCTTCAATTCAGTATTTTGAAGTTTCAAGTGGCGCCGTTAGGCTGCCGAATTTTTATGTGGTTCTTCACCCTTCCCGTTTTGAAGTTCTACTTTCATGTCAATTATTTCAAGTTCCTTTTTGTTATGTTGGGGTATTATCTCTATATATATCATACTGGACTCTTATGTTCATATGATTAGAGACTCTATTTTATCTCATCAATTCATTTTTGTTGAAGTTTAAGTGACGTCGTTAGGCTGCCGAATTTTTAAGGGATTCTTTCACCCTTCTCCTTTTAAAAGTTATAATTCCATGTCAAGTCTTGCAAGTTCCTTTTTATTATTTTGGGGTATGATATATATATCTATCATACTGATATTTTATGTTCATATGATGAGAGACCCTATTTGATCTCATCAATTCATTTTTTGTTGAAGTTTATGTAACGTTGTTAGGCTGCCGAATTTTCATAAGAGAAATCTTATTTTTGTCTTCCTTTCATGTTCTTCATTTCATATGGTATATTTTCAAATTTCATTACCATGTTCTTAAATCCCTTATATTATGTCCCTCTACTATTTTATGGTTCATTAATGAATGTTTGACCCATGTCCCCTCTCTTTTCAATGTTTTCTAAAAACCTTGTAACATAGTCGTTATGCTGCAGAATTTTCGTCTCAAAATGCCTCTCTCTTTGTTCTAAAGATATTTTATGTTATTAAGTGAATACTAAAAGCTCTTATTTCTACAGTGGTATTCACATGTATATCAAAATGTTCTATTTTAAATTCTGGGATTTACATACATGAAACCCGCTTTCCCTTTTCCGTGGGTTTAAAGTGACATAAAGATCATGTCTTTAAAGCAGTTTTTAAAACGTTATGATCATGAAATGAAACCCACTTATTTTATGATATATGGGTTGTTTATGAAATGATTGATGATGATATATGTGGCTCACATGATAATAAATACATTTTAAGGGTGCACCCAGATAGATCTCCAATGCATTGGGTAAAGACTTAATCTCTAGAGATGACCATTTTTAACGACGCCTTGGTGAATAACCTTGGTAATTTTAACGACACCTTGGGGATGGACCTTGGTGAAACGAAACGATTGTCAATATTAAATGTTGTATCCACATCATCATGTTATGAAAAATGTTATTTTTATTATGATGTATCTCATGATTTCTTTCTCATGCCTTAAAGTTCTTTTCATGTCCTTATTGAAGTATCTCAAGTTCACATGTAAAATGTTTCTCTTGTTTCCCTTACTGGGCCTTCTGCTCACCCTTTCTTTTGATGTATGTCCCCAGGTTATGAGATGAAATAATGAATCTAGGATTAACTTAAGGATAACCCTTTCAAGTGTTTAAGAAGAGTGTTTTTTTTTTGTTATTTTCATGTATTATGTTCCTTGTTTCCAAGACACTAAACCTTAAATATCCTCAGTTATGTGTAATGGAATGAAAGTTATGTTATAAAAAGATGGGATGCTATAGTTGGTATCAAATGATGGTTTAGTTATTTGTGGAATTTAGGATATGAAAACTTTAGGAAGAAACCTATAGAAAAATTTAAATATAGGAAATCTTCCTGGTATTTTGGTGAGTATTGAGTAAGGGGTTACCAAGAAAATACATCCCTGTCTAGATACGAGCAGGTAGAGGTAGCTCTGGCACAGATGTACATAGGGGTAAAACCTGAAAACACCGCTTTGAGCTAGACTCGAATGAGAACTAGTACACGACAACGGGCCTTGCTTCACTCTTGGTTACGACACTCCCGAGAGATTTGCTTTGGTAAATTCATAAGCATAGTATGAACCATTATTAAAGGAACAAAGATAAAATAAAATAAAGATTCACATAAGAATATATGATCATGGATAACCTAGTTTGAAATCTAGGGGACCACAAGTTAGTGTATACTTTTCTTCTACAAGTTATCCTTATATGCTTTAAGTTCCTTTTTATGATTATTGGCTAAGTATTTAAGCCCCTAATTATACTTTCTCTTCTTAGTTAATGGTGGGAAATCGAAGAACATGTCCCAACAACCAATGTTATAGGAAATGCAATGATTGCCGTATTAATATGACAGAGATGATTAGGGGATTAAAAGATGATTATTATTTTGGAAGACGTTCACTATTTTTGGGACCCTATATGATCAAGGTAAATAGATTACTACGGTATTTTCATTGAGGAGTAAGGTTGACTTATATTTTGAAGAATCGATGAATTTAAGGTGGACTTATAGTAATTTAGGTTACTTATGGGAATGATTAACCTATCTTGGGTAAAATATGTTTAGGTTAGCTACTTTTGTTATAAGATGTTAGGAGTGGTTGATGTTGTTTGGAGGTGAACAATGAAGTTTATTTTGGAAGACTATGTTATCAAATCCCTCTTGTATTTGGGTTTCAATCTTAGTTTGGTTTATTTTGAGGAATTTTAAGGACCGTTATTTATGGAATGGTCTATGATGAACTTTGGTTAGTACCATGGAACTTTGTAGATTTAAAAGTAGTTTCCATTCCTATGGGATTCTTTCTTTTTGAAGAGTTGTTTTACCTTACCCTTTCTGTTTTTGGGATAATGTTTAAAGATAGATGAAATATATAGTTAATCTTTTGTGGATTATGGGATTCTCTAGAAGATGATTCTTGTGTTTTGATGAGACCAAGTAGTTTTGAATGCTCATAATTTGGAGAAAAGATTAGTTTTGGTAGAAACATATTAAAGGATGAAACTCTACATGAAGGTAGGTATATTTTCTTATGTTTTTGTTCTATTTAGTAAATGAATTCCTCAAAATTATGAAAAGGAACGTAAAACAAAAACGTTGTTGGTTTACGTTTCCTACTAGGTAATCAAAGACCGTTTACACACATCGTAAGTTTGGGATTTTCTTATGGTTAACTTTCTCCTAATCATGTTTTCTATCACTCTCCCTTAGAACGTGATTCTTGGTTTTTTCCTCCATGTCCATGTTTTCCTACATGGGATCCTAGTATGGGTTAACTCGGGTGACCTTTGTACTTCCCTTTCTTTCTTTTAAAGTAATAGTTTTACTGACTCCTTTTCTGATGTAGGACTTTCAATGAAATTTCAAAACCCAATTTTAAAAATTGCGAGGACGCAATTTCTTAAGGGGGGAAGATTGTAACGACCCGAAATTTTGAATAATCTTGTTTCCTAATTTTGTGTGTTATTTTATTTTTTTTATACTCAACAAATTTTTTTTCATTTGATAATATGAGTATAATTAAATTGAGACCATTGGGTTTTTGACTGTTATATGACCATTGGTCAATATGACCGCTGGAAAATAAACGTTTTGATTATTGTCTCTAAATACAAGTAATCTTGGTTAATTAATATAAAAAGAAGATTCGATGGCCTCACCAAGTAGTCTTGGACCGATCGAAGCTCATCTAACAGAAATTGGGAAGGACGTAGCACCACTGGGATTTGCTCTGGACCAAACCCAAGCTGAACTTCATCGTGTGAAGTTATAATGGGATCTCCTTCGCGAGAAGTTCAAACTGATAGAAATTACTACTCGTGCGATGTTGGTCGAGCCTCCCTCGGATTCTCTCACCTTAGCACACCTTACACTTAGGTCCTATGCTGGTGTGATAAGGGGCTATGTAAGGAGACCGTAACTGCCTTGTGTAATCCTTTGTTTTAAATAAAAAATGTGATTTCTTCTTATGATGAAGTTTATGAATTTTCTAATGTTTGGATAAATACAGTATGCATATTTTTAATGAATTTTAGAAAAAGGATATTTTAAAAATGTTTATGTAATCCTTAAATAATTAAAAATGTGTAATGATTTTCGAAAAATGGTCTTCTACAATTATGATCAGTACGAAATTTAGAGTCTAATAAGATCAACTTAATTTTTGATGAATAGTAAATTATGAATAGTGATTTTATGCATAGGATTAGTAATGTGACCAAATGGATTAGTAATCTCACTTAAAGAAAGTATTAATATAATCTAGGCACCTTGATTAAGTAGTGTGATTCAATAAAATGGTTAAATAACGGTTTCATAAATTATTATTCAAGTATTAGTTTTTTTCGGGTGAATATTATTTTTCAATTAAAAATTAAATTAAAAATATTTAGAAATTTTTTTTTATAGAATGGATTTCATTTTTGAACTCAGAGCATCGATATTATGTTAAGGTAAATTTTGGGGTTTTTTTCTGAAAAAAATGAAATTTCGGTGAATAGTGTAATTATTTAAAAAATTTATTAAAGATATTTAGAAAATTATTTTTATAAAATGGAGTTCATTTTTGAAATTAGAGCATTGATATTTGATTAAGGTGAAAATTTGGGATCTTTCTGAGAAAGTTGAATTTTCAGTGAATAGTAAAAATACAGTTTTAGGGTTTCGGTATGTTTAAGGACATCATAACTGTGTCATGATGATGTCATGATATATTTTAAGGGTTGGCCGGCCAAGGGTGATTAATTTTTGTTTTGGGGGCCCCATGTTGCCTAACTCCATGGTAAATTCCAAAGGAGAGCACATGGTTTTGAGAAAAGCACTTTTGAGGTGTCCCTTGGCCATTAATGCCTTGTCCCCTCATTTTCCCTATAAATACCAAGCCATCCTCTCATCCATTTCGACTCCCCACTCTCCCCCAACGAATTTCTGGTCTCATTGCCTCCCAAGGAGTCCTCCCAAGGTTCCCCCAAGCCCTCAAGGCCCAAACCTTTGAGTTTTAAGAGTTACTTTTTAAGGTAAGGGATCTGATCTCTCTCTTTCGTTTCAAGAAATCTCTTTTATGTAATTTCTTTTAAGATACATGTTCTTATGTTAAAGGGTGTTCTTTGATACTCCTCATACTTCCCTTTTCAAGTTCACATAATGAGAGATCCCCTCTTACTCTCATTATTTCGTTTTAAGAAGTTTTAAGTGGCGTCGTTAGGCTGCCGAAATTTTTGTAACAGATTCTTTCTCCCTTCTCATTTTTTAAGATCTATTATCATGTAAAGTATTTCAAGTTCCTTTTTATTATGTTGGGGTATGATCTCTAAATTTATCATACTGATCTTTTATTATCATATGCTGAGATACCCCATTTGATCTCTTCAATTCAGTATTTTAAAGTTTCAAGTGGCGCCGTTAGGCTGCCGAATTTTTATGTGGTTCTTCACCCTTCCCATTTTGAAGTTCTACTTTCATGTCAATTCTTTCAAGTTCCTTTTTGTTATGTTGGGGTATGATCTCTATATCTATAATACTGGACTATTATGTTCATATAATGAGATACCCTATTTGATCTCATCAATTCATTTTTTTTGAAGTTTAAGTGACGCCGTTAGGCTGCCGAATTTTTAAGGGATTCTTTCACCCTTCTCCTTTTCAAAGTTCTAATTCCATGTCAAGTCTTGCAAGTTCCTTTTTATTACTTTGGGATATGATCTCTATATCTATCATACTGATCTTTTATGTTCATATTATTAGAGACCCTATTTGATCTCATCAATTCATTTTTGGTTGAAGTTTATGTAACGTTGTTAGGCTGCCGAATTTTCATAAGAGAAATCTTATTTTTGTGTTCCTTTCATGTTCTTCATTTCATATGGTATATTTCCAAATTTCATTACCATGTTCTTAAATCCTTTATATTCTGTCCCTCTACTATTTTATGGGTCATTTATGAATGTTTGACCCATGTCCCCTCTATTTTCAATGTTTTCTAAAAAACTTGTAACATAGTCGTTATGCTGCATAATTTTCGTCTCAAAATGTCTCTCTCTTTTTTCTAAAGATATTTTATGTTATTAAGTGAATACGAAAAGCTCTTATTTATATATTGGAATTCACATGTATATCAAAATTTTCTATTTTAAATTCTGGGATTTACATACTTGAAACCCGCTTTCCCTTTTCCGTGGGTTTAAAGTGACATAGAGATCTTGTCTTTAAAAAAAATTTAAAAGGTTATGATCACGAAATGAAACCCATTTCTTTTATGATATATGGGTTGTTTATGAAATTATTGATGATGATATATGTGGATCACATGATAATAAAGACATGTCAAGGGTGCACCCAGATAGCGCTCCAATTCATTGGGTAAAGACTTAATCTCTAGAGATGACCATTTTTAACGACGCCTTGGTGAATAACCTTCGTAATTTTAACGACACCTTGGGGATAGACCTTGGTGAAACGAAACGATTTTCAATATTAAATGTTGTAGCCACATCTTCAAGTTATGAAAAATGTTATTTTTATTATGATTTATCTCATGATTTCTTTCTCATGCCTTAAAGTTCTTTTCATGTCCTTATTGAAGTATCTCAAGTTCACATGTAAAATGTTTCTCTTGTTTCCCTTACTGGGCCTTCTGCTCACCCTTTCTTTTGATGTATGTCCCCAGGTTATGAGATGAAATAATTAACCTAGGATGAACCTAAAGATAATCCTTTCAAGTGTTTAAGAAGAGTGTTTTTTTGTTCTTTTCATGTATTATGTTCCTTGTTTCCAAGACACTAAACCTTAAAGATCCTCAGTTCCGTGTAATGGAATGAAAGTTATGTTATAAAAAGACGGGATTCTATAGGAATCATACTCAATAATAATATAGTATCATGATATAAGATGAATCTTCCACAAGTAACTCTATGAAATAATATAAAAAAACCAAAACCAGCTCATAATACATGCATAAATAAAACTGATACAGATAAAAGTCTCCAAAATTAAATACCCAAAAGAAAAGCTAAATCTACGACATAACAATTGTCCCAAAATTTCCAGGTTAGTATTATCCAACATGATCCACATAATCCTCTTGGAAACTTGAAAATTAGTTTATATATGTAGGGTGTGCATACAGGTATACTCGGTAGGAAAACCAAAGTCTCTCTTCCCCATGTGAAAGAAGCATACTAATGAACCAGTGAGAAAAAATAAGAATCAAGAACACCTATATAGGTCAACTATCTATCCCAACATCACCAAATAATGCTCAAAACACTCAATCCAAGTATAAAAACATAAAAAAGAAGCATATAGATTAAGGGAACCCCACACCACCTTCCTATTAATTTTCCACTCTCACGCCCTAATGTCTTATGTCCTGGTTCTCCCATCTCTTCTAAATAACATATACCATAACCCCACAACTCAGCCACATCACATCAGGCATGTAGCCACCTGGGCCACCACCCCATAGCATGGGCACATCTCATCTCACCCAAAGACACCTAGGAGATCATATCACAACAATTTTCATAACCAGGGTAGTTGGGTATAGTGAACATGAAGGACATAAACCTTGTGCCCTCATCCTACCATGCACAATGTAAGATCCTATCTTTTACCAGGTACACCCCTCTTAGAATTTTTTGTTTGAACCTCAGTGGTTTATTCTTCTTTGGAGATGGAGAGCCTTTGTTGGGGAAACCAACTTAAAGTTAATTGATGTTTGTTTTTATTAATGAACCGTGACTTGGGTTGTGAGGAAACTTGAGAAAAAACTGAATGGATCCATACAGGGAGTGGTTTAGGGTTTCTGTTTGAATTAATGGAGTCTAGATTAATGGGATAATTATTAACATGGGTCCTTGGTAAGTTGATAATCCTTAATGGTGGTTCGGTTATTTTATAATAAAATAGGTTGAAAACCGTCTCCAAAACATTTACACTCCATGTAAATGGGCTACATGTCATGTAATGTTTAGGTGAATTTAATATTCAATCAAAGCGATGGTTTTTCGATGTATCCATCTAAAAATAATTACATGATGTGTAACTATATTACACATCATGTAATTTCCTGAGAAGGTTTTTGAAATAATGTTGTGCAGTTGAATTGTATTTATAACTCATATGAATCCTTCTTTTATCCACCCTAGGGAATTTTCCATGTGATTTTAGAGCACCTCCCTTGATTCCATAAAACCAATTTCAGAAATATGATCCTTGGTAAGTGGTTTTGATTCATTTTTATCTTCTCTTCCATTGTACTCCAATCGTTACAGTGTAATATATTGACCATGTGAGTTGTTGGTTTTGATATTGATCAGTTATGATCAATTAAACTTATTATGATCATCTACACCTTTGTTCTTGTTGGTGAATCCTACTGGAAGCATTGGTTGATCATTAGTTAAAGTTAGGGGTCTGAACCTTAACTCTATGGTTTCATAATTTGAATATATGTGCAATATTTTAATTTCACCAATATATCTTGCACCAAATAAATTAAAATGAATGAATGGATTTATTCCTTAGAGTCCCTTTGGATCGAATTTTTTATTTATGTGGCTTGTTCCTATCATTCAGGTGAGAGAACCCTCGAATATAAATGCATTTATTAATGGCTTAAAGTGTCTTTATCAAGACATGAGATTAGGGTGTTTTCTTGATAATGATTCACCTTATCTTGGCATATTTATTCAGATAACTAGCATGTTTTTTTATGACAAATTGATTTATTAAATATTTAATTGAATAATAAATGGTAATTTTCATAATTAACCATTGAATCATATGACGTGATATTTTAATATCCTTTTTGTTATGACTTATGTTGTGATTTCTATGTTTTAATGCATATATAGGGTGTTTTCCTAGTGAAACATGAATAAATTCTTATATAGAGGGCTATTCCCAATGACCCATGTTGTAATGATTACATATGGGGATGGACTAGTGTACATTATGAAATGATTATATAGAGTTATAAGACTAGTTGGAATGTAGAAATGCTTATATAGTGGGCTATTCCTAGTGACAGATACTGAAATATGAAAAAACTAGGCTATGTCCACTAACACATGCTGAAATGATTATATACTAGGTTCAACCCTAATTGAATCCTAAAATAATTATATAGAGGGTTTGACCTAGATTTTTCTAATTTATACATTGGTTATAAGGTTATGGATGGCATGGTTGTGAGACATGCTTAGAGACATTTCAACATGGCATTGAGGTAGGTTATATTTTACCATGGTTTTATGGTTATGGTTGGCATGGTTGAGAGGCATTCTAAAAGAAATTTCATCATGGTGTCTAAGAAGTTTGATATTATATTAATTTGATTTTTTAATTAATTAATAAACTTGTTATTTATTTATTGCATGCACTTCTTATCAGATTTTATGTTTTATACATGGTGGTGTTGAGATACTGAGTTATACTCACACCCTATTTGGTCCATTGTTTGGTTCCCAAGTAGATTACATGGTTGTGGGATTGGAAAAGGAAAAGGACCTTGTTGTTGATTATTGCTTTATAGATGGGCTGGAGTTTGGGGATGAGATCGACATGGGGTTTGGGACTGGGGACTTTTTATTATTTATTTGATCCTAATAGTATTTTATTTTTATTACATATAGCACTAAATTTATTTACATTCTAGCACATCATTAAATTACTCCTTATTTATTTATTGGATTATTCAGTTGGCTACCATTATTGGTTTTCTGATGTATTTCATTATTTCCATTATTTCTGCTCTGATATTTATTTTTTATTATTATTTTATTATTTTCATTCTTCTGTAACTCTATAACTAGGGGGTATAGTCTACCCACTGTACTTATCACACCCCCATTGATAGTTGGAAGCCTCTAGCATATGGGGAGGCATTCTTGAGGTCTTATAACCAACCCTTTTTGGCAACATGACGGAGTGTCAGGTCAGGGGACATTACAATGCGGTATCTAAGGAAATCATGTCCCTTTATTGTTTGTTTACTGTTTTCAAAAGGTAGAAGGAGACTAGGATGTGTTGGTATTTGGTAATGTTCTTGTTCATGGTTGTTTCTAAACCATGTATGGGGGAAATATAAGTTCCCATGGGAAGATTGATTTTTATATTTTTTTTCTTGTTGCATTTGATGTTATTTCACCCTGAGTGATTCACATGTTGTGTGAGGATATTATTTCATGATGATATTGGTTCTTGAGATTTATACTCATGGTCGGATATGGCATGAGATGATTATGAATGCATCATGATAAAAACATAGAGATCTATATTGGCATGAATTATTCATGATTTAGACATATTTATTGCATGTGACATATACTTTCCAATTGAAATGTGAAATGGTATACCTATTATATCTAACAAACGAAATAAATAAATTGTTATGTCATTCTAAAATACTTTTAAACCATGTTTAGAGAGAGAAAGGGTTGGTGTTTCCCTATTTTTGTCACCTGTTGAGGTTAAACTTGCTGTTATAGCAAGTGTTTTAAGGTATTTTTTATCTTGTAGAGAAAATTCCTCCTCCTCATCATTGAGTAGAGCATCAGGACAGTGGAAATCAGAATGCTCCTAACACAACTGAACTAGAGCTTCATGTATTTCATGACGATCAAATGGATGTTCAGCTACATGGAAGCTTCCTAAGGGTCATGAGATCCATGGAAAGAGATAATGTTTGCACCATTCCTTCGATGTCTGAGCTGAAGATAGAGTTTTAGTTGTAGCATCTACCTATGATCACTAGGGAGGGAGACCCTTAGGCAGAAAAGTTCTGGATTGAGTCATTCCAGATGATCTTTAAGCATCTAGAGACACTGGTGGATAGGAGGGTGAAGATTTCTGCTTATATGATTCGTGGAAAACCCAAGAATTGGTTGTAAATTATATAGTAAGAAGGGAATCATGATGAGTAATCTTGGAAGGACTTTGATATGATGTTCCTAGTCCATTTCTATCTCGAGACATTGAGGGAATAGAATGGACATGATCTTATGCACCTGATATAGGAGGTTGTTTCAGTGTTATACCACACCGAATGTTTCACTGACCTACAAATCTTTGCATCATCCTTAGTAGATAATGGGATCTACAGGGTGAGATGTTTTAGGATGGTATTCTCTATGATCTCAGGTTGTGGGATAACCTATTTTTTAGTAGTTTTACAAATGTGATAAATCAGGAACTTGTCATGAAAGGTAATTTCAGAGAGTCCCTAAGTAGTAGCCAATCTATTTCATCAGGGAAAACTATGAACTCTTATTCAAGAGGAAATTAGAATTTCAAAGATAGTTTTAACTAAGGAAATATCAAGAAGATCAGTTAGGGTAGTGGGAATCCATCTCAAGAATGTGTTCTATTGAAGTCTTATAAGTGTTGAAATATGGGCCACAAACAGCCTCAATTCCCATAACCTGCTTTAAAGTTTCATGCTTGTGGAAGATTGGGCCACCAAAAGAGGTTTTTTGGAGCATACAACATTATAGTAGTGGAAAAGGATCAGGAAAAGTACTGGAGTTTAGGAAGGAATCATCTACTCCTTAGCAGACATGTATCTAGAGTCCCATGGGACATTCTAGTTAAGGCTGGGGACATGGTACCCTAGTGCAGGAACGATAGTACCAGATAGAGGGTATTACTTAGGGGAGTCATGGTGGAGCATAGGGTAGAGGGGATGGTCAGATACATGTTATTAAAACTAATCTGGCTATTGTGGATTTAAGACCGTCTACTGCCAGAGGTATGATTCTTGTACCATCTACCCTTTCTTATGATTTATTTGATATATGAGCATCACAATCCTTTTTATCAAATATTTTTTTAAATGGTTTTGGCTGGGATGTGGAAATCTTGGATGGTGTTTTTACCATTAACACACTCTTGGGGGCGCGGTTAGAGAATATCAAATGTTTCAAGGTAAGTTCCATGGAGATTGGTGGTAACCATTTCATTTGGGAACTGTTCATGCTGTAAATGAAAAAGGATTTGATTTAATTCTTGGTATGAATTGGTTAGTTCAACATCATGACCATATTGACTATTATCGGAGGAGAGTTACCTTTATATATCTAAAAGGATGTAGTTATTCTCACCTAGGTGAGTGGGTTCTTTAGGCTTGTTATGAATGACCAACTCAGTGTAGATTGGATTGTCTCATGGATTAGATAGTCATCCTTTCTCTAGATAATAGTGGAATGTAGCATTATTCTTTTAATCCTGTGGTAGACCATTTTTCGTATGTCTTTCCTAAAAATTTATATGGCTTACCTCCCGAGAGAGATATTGATTTTTCAAATGAGTTGGTGTCGGGAGAATATCCAGTTTCTATCCAGCCTTATATAATGTCACTAGAATATATTCAGGAGTTGAAATTTTAGTCAAAAGATCCAAAATCTAAAGGTTTCATATAGACTATTACCTCTCCTTGGGGTTCTCGACTTCTTTTCTCCCAAAATTCTAATGGGAATTTGTGCTTATGTGTGGATTATCTGAGATTGAACCAGATAACAGTCAATAACCATTGTCCTATTCCATGCATTAATGATTTCTTTGATCAGTTAAGAGGTGATAAGATCTTCTAAAAGATCTATTAGAGATTAGGATACCATCAGTTGAGGGTGATACCATTAGATATACCTTGGACTAGTTTTATGAGAAGGTATAGCTTGTATGAGTTCATAGTGATGCTGTTTGGTTTGACCAATACACCGACAGTATTCATGGCCTTGATGAATCAAATATTTCACCCTTTTCTAGACCAGATTGTGGTCATTTTTACTGATGAAATATTAGTATAATCCAAATCTGTAGAAGTTCATCCCCAACATCTTGACATCATCCTAATAACATTGAGAGAAAATTAGATTTATTCTGTGCTAACCAAACCAAATTTATGGATTGATAAAGTGCACTTATTGGGATATGTCATCTCATAGGAAAGAGTTTCAGTGGAACCAGATAAAGTTTCATCCATATTGTGGGAGCATCCTAATAATTTCCTTGACATTCAAAACTTTCTAGGTTTATCTGGTTATTATCGACACTTTATCCAGGACTTCTCCCATTTGCAGGCACTAACGTCCAGGATAACCAAGAAAGGGGTGAAGTTTGTTTGTTCATATGATTATGAGAGAGATTTTTTAGAGCTTAAAGGTAGGATGACCTCAACACCTATCTTCACATTACCTATGTTGGGTAAAGTATATACTGTGTACTATGACACATCGATAGTCGGACTCAAAGCAGTTATGATATAGAAGGATTGACTGGTTTCCAATGGATCCAGATAGCTGAGACCACATGAGGATAATTACCCTATTCTTGATTTTGATTTAGTAATAGTGGTACATTCCCTATGATTCTGGATACAATATCTCATGGGTGAGAGTATTGTGGTATACACTTACAAAAAGATCCTTAGGTACATATTTTCTTAGCAGTACTTGAACCTTTAGCGGAAGAGTTGGGTCAAGTATCTAAAGTATTTCGAATTCTAATTGGATTATTCACCGAAAAAGGTAAATTTCATAGATAATGAATTGATCATAAATAAATAAGAAGAGGAAACACTAGAGTCTTACGATGAGAGGCAGGTGATGGACCTCTTTGCAGACATGCATCAAGATGTTCAAGATTTTTGGGGATGAGTAGCTCTAACTTTGACATCTGATATACTTAGCCTTTGACACTAGATTTTTATAGTTTAATTATCTATTTAAGAGGTCTTAGTTATGAAAAAAATATTATATTGTGGTGAGACACCTTTGACATGTTCTATTGGCAGTGGAAATTCTCTTCTTTTATGTGGTTGAGTATGGGTTCCTACAGGATTGCATGAGGAGCTGATGAGAGAGTTTTATGCTTCAAGATGGGTGGTACATCTTGGTTTCACAATGATGTATAATGATCTCCATTGATAGTACCAGTGGTTAGGAATGAATAAGGTGGTAGTAGGCTTTGTGGTGATATGTTTTGCTCATCAGCAGGTGAATGCTGAGCATCAAAGGCCAACTAGGATTTTTCATCCTTTTCACATTACTAAGTGGAAATGGGATGACAACACTACAGATTTTATTATAGTATTACCCAGGATAAACAATAATAATTATTTTTTATGGGTGATTTTGGATCAATTGATGAAGGTAGCCCACTTTTTCTTTAATTGGGAAACCTTCACAGTTGATGATATGGGAAATCATTGTGTATGTGAGGTAGTTTTAAAGCATGATGTTATGAGGATTATCATTTTAGACAGATATCCTTGTCTCCCATCACAATTCTGAAAGGTTTATCCGAAGGATTTAGGATCATAGGTTCTTTTGAGTATGACATATCATTATCAGATTTACATTCAATCTGAGTGGACTATTTAGGTTCTGAAGGATATGATATGGGCTTGTATTATAGATCTCAGTGGTTCGTGGGAGAAATAGACGGAAATGGTAAAAAAAAATTATAATAACATATTCCATCCATAAATATAGATGAAAACATTCGAGGCATTGTATGGAAATCCATTCCATTCTCCTCTTTATTATTTGGAGGTAAGTAAGTTAGTGTTTGTTGGCACTAGTCTAGTGTACGAGATGTATAAATAGGTTCAATTGATCAGACAGTAGTTGGTGACCGCATAGAGAAGGAATAAATCTTAAGTTGACCATAATAGATGACCTATGGAGTTTGAGGTTAGTCATCGTGTTTTCCATCGTGTGTCTTCTAGGTTAGGGAAACATCGTATCAGGAAATAGGGAAAGCTAGTGCCCTGGTTTTTTGAGACGTTTGAGATAGTGGATAGGGTTGATCCAATGGGATACTAATTAGCCCATCTTCAGTGCTATAGTGTCATGCACGATGTGTTTCACAAGTCATAGCTTTGGAGATATTATTGAAACCTTTATTAAATGATATACTTATCATACTTAGAGCTTAGTGTTGATGCATCATTTGAGAAGAATATAATACAGGTTGTGGACCATAGTGAGAATTATCTCTAAGGTAGGGCGATTCCATTGGTTTGAGTGTAGTGGAAGCGTGGGTGAGTTCAGGAGGATACTTGGGTTAGGGAGTTTGATATATGAACAAAATGGTCAGAATTATTCATCAAGACCCCACAGTGATTCTTGGATCCTCATGAGGATTATCTATTATATGGTGGAGAGGTTGTAAGATACTATCATTTTTCAGGTATATCACTCTTTGGGTTTTTCATTTTATCCTTGGTGTCCAAGTCTTATTTGGAGATGGGGCACCTTTTTGGGAGAAATTTCTTAATTTTCATGGATGTATATTTTTTTAATGAACATAGACTTGGGTGGCAAGGAAACTTGAGAAAAAAAAACAGAAAGGATCCATGCGGGGAGTGGTTCAGGGTTTTTGTTTGAATAAATGGAGTCTGGGTAAATGGGTCAAGTGTTACCATGGGTTATTGGTAATTTTAGAATCCTTAAATGGAGTTTGAGTCTTATATAAAGAAAATAGGCTTAAAATATATATATATAACATTTACACACCATGTAAATGGGTAACATTCCATGTAATGTTTGGGTGAATAAAATATTCATATGAGGCGATGAGGTTTTCATCGTATCCCTATAAAAATAATTACACAATGTGTAGTTGTATTACATGCCTTATAATTTCTTTAGTAGTTTTAAAACAATTTTATCTGTTTGGTTTTTATTTCTAACTCACGTTTATCCTTCTCCTCTTGATCCTATGGTGTTTTCCAGGTGATTTTGGAGTGCCTCCCTTGATTCCGGGCATCCTCTTTGAGAAATCTAATCCCTAGTAAGTGGTGTTTCTTTAGTTTTCACTTCGCTCTCATTGTTCTATGATAATTATAGTGTAATATCTTGACCATGTTCATTTTTGTTTCTGATATTGTTCTATTATGATCTTGGAACCTTCTTGAAATCATTTGCGCCTTTTTCTTGTTGGTGAATTCTACTGGAAGCGTTGGTTGATCACCTGTTAAAGGTAGTGGGTCTAAACCTTAACCCTGTGGTTTGATAATTGTCAAGTATGTGTAATATTGTAATTTCACCAACATATCATGCACTAAATAAATTTGAAATAATGAATTGAATTATTCCTTAGAGTCCCTTTGGTTCCAATTGTTTTTTGATTTGTCTTGTGGCTACCATTCATGTGAGCGAACCCTTGAATATAAATTAATTTTTTAATGGATTAAAGTGTGTTTAGCATGACATGGGATTAGTGTGTTTCCTTTATATATATTCAACTTGGATTGGTTTTTTTATTGATATAACATGCATTTTATTTGTTATGACCAATTTATTTATGAAAGGTGTAATCGAAAGATAAATGGTAATTTTCATAACTAACCATTCATCCATGTGATGTTATGTTTTGATATTATTTTTCAATTACTTTTGTTTTGATTTATATGATTTAATGATTATATAGGGCATTTTCCAGTGAAACATGCTAAAATTATTATGTAGAAGGTGATGCCCAGTGACACATTCGATAATTCTTATATAATGCATTGTCCTAGTGTACATGCTGAAAATATTTTATAGTGGGATATGCCTAGTTGACATTGTGAAATGCTTATATAGTAGGCTATGTCTAGTGACGCATGCTAAAATGATGATATATGGGCTATGCCCTATGATGCATTCTAAAATTCTTATATACTGGGCGCAGCCCTTATTGAATACTAAAATGATTATATAGCAGGTAAAACCTATATTTTTATTATTTATAACTTTTTTATAAGGTTATGGTTGTCATGGTTGGGAGACATGCTCAAAAACATTCCAGCATGACACCGATATAAGTTATGTTTTACCATGGTTATATGGTTATGGTTGGAATTGTTGGGAGACATGCCCAGACACATTCTAGTATGGTTCTGAAGAATGATGATGTGGTATTAATTTAATTTTTTAATTAATTAATAAACCTTTTATTTCATTATTCCATGCACTTTTAATCAAACTAATTTTTTTAGACACTGTGGTTCTGAACTACTGAGTTATACTCACACCCGATTCGATATATGTGGAATGGTGTCTCCTCCAATCAAAGTCTCTCTTCCCTGACATATTTAGGGAATGCAGTGAAGGTAACTAATTGGGTGGGTCTAGAACGGGATGAAGGAATCTAAAGTTCCTTATAAATCTATCAGTCTGATTCCATTCGACAATATGAAAATTAATCAATGGAAGTGTGTAGGATCTAGTGGCAATCACCACCATACAGTACTCTGGAAGTCTCTATATGATATCATCAGTATGATATCCAAGTAATCTAAAATAAAAAATTAATAATAAATTAATAAATGAATATATGTATAGTAAAGAATAAATATTTAACAATATAAATAATAATCACTTTCATCGTATAGTTGAAGGCTATCCAGAATAAGTCTGTAGGTGTGGAAATCATGTATGGCGGTATTTGAATACAGATGTGCCTAAATCCACCTGTAGATAACATTATTATAGTTACATTTAATAATAGAAAGTTATAAAATAAAGTTATACATTATAAGGAAGGAATAAATATCATTTTCCATGTGAAGCCTCTGCTATAATTTTTGCAGGCAATGGTGCATGTGGTTCTAAGTGAGGGATGTGCTATCATACCCACATTTGTAGAAAAACAATGCATCATGTGATCTGCATCGTATCGATGCGACATGCACTGCATAGCACCCAATATGTATATTCAAGACAATAATAACCCTAGTTATACCATCTTTCTTGGTCTAAATCCTCTATAAAATTTTAATACATCAGATGTACAAATGTAGTGAAGTGATGAACGAAAAGTGTTCCACCGATCAGCCTCAAAATATAAACACATGTAAATCACAACACAGTTATCTCATGAACATCCTCTGCTTGATGTGTGAAGTGATGGTCTAACTAGGGAATGCATAATCTATAACTGATGACTAACTTTCCATCATCATGGACCTTTATGGCCAATAATCTATGAACAATCTCAATACAATATGCCCCAAATCGGCCTGTCACAGCTACATCGTCGATGGGGAGGCCCAACATAATGGACATATCCTACGGTGTAATAGTCATCTCCCCCACTGTAAAATGGAACATATGTGACTCTGACCTCCATCTCTCTATGAGAGCATTAATGAGATGATGGTCGACAAAGTTGAAGTCATACATTATTATGCCATAGAACCCAGCGCGATGAAGATGGGGGGTGATAGCTGGAGGTGGTGCGACATGATGGAAATAATGAGATCTATGTACACTCAAAGGGAGAATAGTATGTCCCCATAAAACCAGTCATGAAACATGAGTATCCTAGGATGTGAGAAATGGATAACCTTCCATCCACAAAAGTGATATCATCGTTATTTGTTTATAGTGAATTAAATACAAATTGTATATTTTTAAAAAAACTACAACAATAAAAATAAGGTAGACAGATATATGTTGGCAGTGTTGTTGGTTTAGTTTATGAATTTCTTGTTTTATTGACCTCCAATGATGTTTAATTTATTATATTTTTTATATAAACTAGAAGAGATAAGAAACCTGTATTGAACTTATAGATGCATGATATATTCATTTTTGTTGTATGTTTATTTTTCTTAATAGTTATAGTATCATAGAATTCATTCTGATAGAATCCAGAAAAGAAACAAACCAAAATGGAAACATGTCAGAAATGGAGCAAGTCAGAAATAAAAAGATTCATTACTGAAATGTCCACATACCAAACAAGATATATACATTCATGGTAAAATAAACAGACTCGGTCATGGATGACAGGATGTGGAGCTCTTCCCTACCACTTGGGGAAATCTCTTACGAGTATGTCATTCTGTGTGATAAATATTGCATCCTAGTCCCCCTCCACGCTGTTGAGGACAATCCATATCATTTTTTATTCGAGTAGACTTTGGTCTTCCTTAGGGGTGAAACCTGGTATTATGAAGCCAAAAATTAAAAAAAAAAGAAATTGAAAAAACATAAATGAAAACAAAACCAACTTACGAAGAATGGAAATATCAGGGATGATAGTTGGATGATCAGCAGGCAATTGGATAGAATGAAAGTCACCAACATGCATCCAATATGTACTATAACAGTTAACCAAAGTGCTCATGTGATACATCAGGTCAACATATGGCTCCCATGATATATTTACTAAAGCACAAGCTGTAAAAACATGTGCTCATGTGTAACTCCCCGGCCCCAGTTACCCAGAGTCGGTGCATTATTACATAACATTGGCATGATCACAAGAAAGATCAAATCTCGAAAGACCGATTAGTTTAGTCGCCCTGGAAACACTAGATATATTCATAAGTCGTACATTGCATCATAAAAATGAAAACTACAACAACATATTTTCTTCATAGTCCACACTCATATCCCCACATACTATCCCTGCAGGTCATTCATAAATTACTTCTTCACATCCTGGGAAAAATAAAACATAGAAAAGGGGTGAGCTCAAATGCCCAGTAAGGATAACAATATAACAGAAACTTTCATAAATAAGAATAAACATTTAAGGTAGTGTATAACTAAAACAAAATCCTTTTAAACTTGAACTTCAACATAGTATGGCAAAAATAAAATTAAATAATGCCATTTACTTATTCACATGGATATTCTAATAATCGAATAATCACATGCAATATCAATAACCACTTTCATAATGATGGAATTCATAATGTCAGACTATCATAACCACATAGCCAAGGCCTCGTGCTAAGACTACAAATAAGATTTTGTCAAGGCCTTGTGCCAAGACACTAGTTTGTCTCATGAGACCTACCCATGCATCGAGGAGCTATAGCGGGCTCCACCAATCACATATTAAGTCCAATTAATTCCTCATATGAATAGGATTAAACATAACATAAACATTCGTATTAAAACTAGCATAAAAAATGTCAATACTTTCACCATAAACCATGAATGGTATAACAATAGCACATCCACTGTCAAACATATCACAAAACCTTCAATACAATATATAAGTTTTGTATCATAATAAATCAACTTCAAATAAGCGTAAAATCCATCAAAGGATGTTGACATAGATGAAATCAAAACTCTTTTTAGAGAAATATCTCTTTCTATTTTGAAATCATTTAAGTGTAATATATTTATAAAACATTTTATTTGAAAATATTCTTATAATATTGTAAGGGATGATTTGATGATTTTATAACGGCGGAAAATAGCCGCACCCGCCGTATAAGTTTTAAAAAAACATTCTTACCATAATTCTGTCGAAAAGGTTAAAAAGCACCTTGTATGGAAAACGCTGGAAAGATAAATTTATACAACTCTTATAAAAAGTCAAACAAGGGTATAAATGACTTTAACCCATATTCTTTTAAATAGTAAAAAAAAAATTGAAATACATTTTTAATAAACATGGATGTGGATGATAAAGACATCCCAGTAGATTATTACGTATAAACAACCTCGGATAATGAAGAGATTGTGAAATAACCCTTACTGTGTACTTTTCCTTGGTTCGGGTAGGTTAACCTCCTGTATAATAGTGAAATTATTGTTATTAAATTATACAAGAATCATATACATTAATATGATATCATATATGATCTTTTAACATTGATTTGTTAATAATATCTTAGTATTATCGTTGTTTCGGGGGTTAACTTACTCGTTTTCTTTTATATGTTTTGTTAAGTAAGCTATGTTTTTCATGGATAGGATGTATCTTAATCATATCCATAATTATATCAAGTCCTTATATACTATTATTAATCATCAAATGAGAATTATACATGAATGGATACGATGGAGAATGAATCTCATCACGTTCGTGGAGACGGTAGTCCGTACGTACGCACGAGCGACAATATCATTCTTTTGATATTAAAATAACATATAATTGGATGGTATATCATATATACAGAATCATTATCATGTTATAATTATTATTTACATGAGTTACACATCATTATTATACCCATCCAAATAATAATTTATTGAATAACAATTACACCACGACGTGGAGACGGTAAGTCGTACGTACGCACGTATGGTGACATGTTATTCAAAGGATGGATAGAATACTGAATATGGATGTGCCATATTTATAATAACATCACAGTATATATAAGATACTGGAGTTATTATTTTATAATGGTAATAAAAAATAAATAAGAAGTGGAAGAAGAAAGGAACTTGGAAAAGGGTAGTGAAATCATTACCTCTTCTTCGGGTTCTTCCTTCTGATTTGATCAAAAGGGCTCTTAGGTTGGCTTTATGAATAAAGTAAGGCCTCTAGGATGAATTGAGTGATGTTGAGAGATTATTTGGGTAGAGTTTGGCCGAAACAAAATGAGAAGGGGGAGTGCCCTTTTATAAGACGGGTGAGGGGCATTTTTGGAAAAGCTAGAAATATTATTTTATAATAAATTCATATTCGGTTTATAATGGCTAAAAAGTGTATTATTTAAATTTTAAGGCGGGTATGGGTCGAAAACCACTCAACCAATGGAATTTAGACTAGTTTGGGTCATTATACTAACCTTATCTTTAAGTATTAACTCTTAGTTAATTAGTTTCACTTTTACAATGTCTCTTTGTATTTTTATATTATATGGTTAATAAACTTACTATATACATCCAAGAGACCCCAAAGTGGTCCATTAATGATACACCTATCATTATATAAGTCTCTTGGCCAAACCTTAGATTTTTAGGAATTTAATATCAATTAATAATATAATATTTGTTTTAAAAAACTCTTTTATATCAATTTTGAAACTATTCAATAATTGATTTTTAAAAAAATCATAACAGAGTTATTACTTAGAAAAAAGTTAATTAAATAATTACTAACATGTCATATTAACCTATAAAATTATTTTAATTCATAAAAAGTCTCAAAGTATATTTATTTGGGTATCTACAATATCAATCATTTTAATTTTTCACTATTATGGTAATTACTGCATCACCATTGTGTCATAAATAAATTAAATTATTTAATGTATAAAAATTAGAAATAAAATACCATTATGTAGGAAATATTTTTATCTTTCTAATGCATATTTATAGTCGAATAGGAAACATATATAACCCTATGTAAAAATTGTTTTTCTAAAAGATATATGCTTGTGTCATTTTTGTATTCATTTTAACTTAATTAAAATAAAGTGTCCCTATCACTTACAAGTGGCACCATGGGGTCCCAAAATCGACCCAAAGATTCCCATGGTTGGAAATTTATCAACCAATAAGGTTAGGATACGTTTTATGGTAATTTGTTATTATTATAATATTATTCTTCAACCCTTACTTACTGGATTTACCCTTTAACCATGGTAAATAAAATATTTACCAAAGTAATTATTCAAAATGTCTAAAAATAAAAGTTACCTATTTACACATTTTGAACATCCTGATTCAAAATATGGAATCCATTTTTCCAAATTCAAAACACAGAAGTGGCAGAAATTAATTTAAAATTAATTCCCGCTGTCAAAATAAAAAAGCGTGTTTTTAAGATATAATAACTATCAAAAGATTGATACTTGTTTATGTTCGGTTTAATTGTGAAATTATGTCCAATGACCAACATTGTATTAAATGGTAAAAAAATATTCTAAATATACTTTAAAAACACTCAAATTCATAATTTATCACTATTAATTATTTTGATTAAAAAATTTGTTTTTAATTAAAATTTAGTAATTTTCACTATTCATCAAAATATTAAAGTTATCCGAAAAGTACCAAAATATCACCTTAGGCTAAATTCGATACTCCAGATCCAAAAAATGAAGTCCATTTTGAGAGATAAAATCTATAAAATTTTAAAAAGTATGTATTACTATTCATAACGGCTAGTTTGATCGGTTGTGGTGTGTATTAGAACTCGATGTTGCGTACAACACACACTATTGCATTATTCAAAGAGAAGCGTACCGTAGAAGTTTGGGGTGTTACATTCTCCCCTCCTTCAAATAATTTCATCCTCGAAATTTCTAGAATACTACCACATGAAAAGACTCGGGTGGTTCTTCATCATAAGTTCCTCGGGTTCCCACGTTGCTTCTTCCATCTTATGGTTTTTCCACAAAACTTTTACTAGACGCGTCGTCCGGTTTCTCAGTACTTGTTCTCTCATATCAAGAATCTTGACGGGCTCTTCGCAATAAGACAGATCGGGTTCCAGTTCTAATTCCTCGTAGGTGAGTACATGCGTTGAGTCAGGCATGTATTTCCTCAATAGAGATACGTGGAACACATCGTGAACTTTGGAGAGACTTAGCGGCATTTCCAATCGGTAAGCTATAGTCCCAATTCATTCTATAATTTCGAAAGGTCCGATGTACCAGGGACTCAATTTACATTTCTTACCAAAACGTATGAATCCCTTCCATGGAGATACCTTCAGGAAAACATGATCACCGACTTGAAATTCCAAATCCTTCCTTCGATTATCAGCATAGCTCTTCTGCCTACTTTGAGCTGCTTTGATGTAATTTTGGATCACCTTCACGTTTTTCATCGTTTCCTCCACCAGTTCTGGGCCTACAAGTTTTCTTTCACCAACGTCATCCCAATAGGTTGGTGTACAACATCTCTTTCCATATAACGCTTCATATGGTGCCATCTGAATACTCGAATGGAAGCTATTGTTATAGGAAAATTCTACCAGAGGTAAATATTGATCCCAAAAACCCTGAAAGTCAAGTGAGCAATATATCAACATGTCTTCTAAGGTTTGAATAGTTCGTTCTGATTTTCCATCTGTCTGAGGGTGGTAGGCAGTGCTCAAATGAAGTTCAGTATCAAAGGATTTCTGAAGACTCTTCCAGAATCTTGAAGTAAAACGGGGATCACGATCTAAAACAATCGATATGGGTACTCCATGAAGTCTCACAACTTCATTAATATATAGTATTTCTAGACGTTCCAGTGGTAGATCTACTCTTATAGCTAGAAAATGCGCTGAATTGGTAAGACGATCAACAATAACCCATATTGCATCATTCCTTCTAGGAGTCTTTGGTATCCCCATGACAAAGTCCATCGTAATATTGTCCAATTTCCACTCTGGTATGGGAAGAGGTTGCATGAATCCTCTAGGTTGTTGTCTTCCAGCTTTCACTTGTTGACAAACCATACATCTTGACACAAAATCAGAAATCTCCCTCTTCATGTTGTCCCACCAAAAATGTTCCTTCAAATATCTATACATTTTGGTGCTCCCAGGGTGTATAGAGAAATTGGAACTATGAGCATCATACAACAATTCCCTTTTTAGATCAGGTATATCGGGAACACAAAGTCTCTTCCTGAATTTTAAAATTCCATCTTCATACACAAAGTCTCTCAATCTCCCATCATTCACAGCTTTAATCTTCTTTTGAAATTCTTCATCATCGGTCTGAGAACTATTAATCATTTCTAGTAAAGATGTTTTGGCAACCATTTGAAAAGGCATTGATGTTTCACCTTCCCTGGTTATTCCCATGTCCATCTTCACCAGATCCATGAAAATTGGATCCCTTTCAATTCTCATATTGTTCAAAACTCCATGATCTTTTCTGCTCAAATCATCTGCCACCTTGTTTGCTTTCCCTGGGTGGTAGTGTATCGTGAAATCATAATCCTTGAGTAACTCAAGTCATCTCCTTTGCCTCATATTGAGTTCTTTTTTGTGAGAAAATATACTTCAAACTCTTGTGATCAGTATAAATCTCACATTTTTCACCATAGAGGCAGTGCCTCCATATCTTCAAAGAAAATATCACAGCTGCTAACTCAAGATCATGAGTAGGATAGTTTTGTTCATGAGTTTTCAACTGTCGTGATGCATAGGCAATAACCCTATCATTCTGCATAAGGACACAACCAAGTCCTTTCTTCGATGCATCACCATAAATAACAAACCCATCATTCCCCGATGGTAGAGTCAATATAGGAGCATTGACTAGTCTTCTCTTCAGTTCTTAGAAACATTCTTCACACTCTTTTGTCCAAACAGATTTAACCCCTTTACGTGTGAGATTTCTTAATGGGTTAGCCAAACGGGAAAAATTATGGACGAAACGTCGATAATAACCTGCCAAACCAATAAAACTACGTACCTCAGTTATACTCGTAGGTGATGGCCATTCATGGATTGCCTTGGTCTTAGAAGGATCAACATAGATTCCATCTTTAGAGACAATATAGACAAGAAAATAAATCTCCTGAAGCCAAAATTCACACTTACTAAACTTCTCATATAATTCATGTCATCTCAGAGTCTTCAGGATAATGCGCAAGTGATTTTCATGATCTTCGTAGCTTTTGGAGTATACAAAGATATCATCAATAAATACCACCACAAATTCATCGAGATATTCCTTGAAAACTCTATTCATAAGATCCATGAATACAGAGGGTGAATTAGTCAATCCAAAAGGCATTATAGTAAACTCGTAATGCCCGTACCGGGTTCGAAATGCCGTCTTCGGAATGTCTTCCTTCTTTACACACAACTGATGGTATCCAGATCGAAGGTCAATCTTTGAAAAGTATTGATCTCCATGCAGTTGGTCAAATAAATCATCAATGCGAGGTAGGGGATACTTTTTCTTTATTGTTATAGCATTGATATCCCGATAGTCGATACATAACCTCATAGATCCATCATTCTTTTTAACAAAAAGAACAGGGGATCCCCATGGAGAAATACTAGGGCGAATAAATCCCTTATTACTCAATTCCTCTAGTTTTTTCTTTAGTTCGACTAATTCTACAGTGGCCATTCTATAAGGGGTCTTCGATATAGGCCTTGATCCAGGAATTAAATCAATGGAAAACTCAGCTTCTCGTTCTAGAGGATGTCCAGGTAAATCATCCAAAAATACATCTACATATTCTTTCACAACAAGTACATCCTCTATTTGAACATTACTTTCCTCACCCACAGTCATTCCATTCTCTTCCTCCCCAATAATTGAATTTAGTTGAGCTACTGGGTGTGGATCTAGATAATAATTAGGTGGTGAAGATTCTGCTCTAAAGATAAGGTGTTCCTTATCATCATCATCAAAAACGGTGACCTCCTTCTTCTTACAATAAATCTTCGCATCATAGTCTGAAAGTCAATCCATACGTAGTATCAAACTCAATCATAGGTATGAAGATGAGATCAGTGGATAAAGAGCATTTATGTGCTCTAATGGGGACTGATTTACAAAACCTTTTTGCAATGATACTTCCCTTAGGAGTTTTAACTGACAACTCCCTTGTTAAATCAAATTGGAAATATCTAATTTTCTTAGCAAACTGGGAATATATGAAACAATACGATGATCCAGAATCAAATAATGAATTTTCTAAACTTGAGGAAACCATTAAATTACCTGCCACCACGTCTTTTGGAGCTTCTACCTCAGCAGTAGTGATAGCATAAGCTTGGCCTTGATCACTTGGCCTTTTTGAGGTAAGATCCCCTGACGCTTGGGAAATTCATTTGTATAATGTCCCATCTCCCTGCAATTGTAGCACTGAACATCGGTAGCTTCCTTCTTTTCTTTGCAATCACGAGCATGGTCACCTTTTTTACCACACTTGTAACAGACACCCATTCCCTTCAAGCAAGTACCGGGGTGTTTCTTCCCACATTTACCACAGGATGGATATTCAACCTTTCCCTTCTTCCCCTTATTTCCATTCCCAGATTGATCAGCAGATCTCTTCTTCTATTTCTTTTCTTTAAAGTCATAAGACTTAGAGAATTCTTTCTCTGTCTTGATAGCATATGAGACAATGTCTTAGTACGAACAGAAGGATTATGAGACTAATGCTCGATGGAGAAATGGTTTTAACCCATCAAAGAAATGATCAATCTTACTTCTCGGGTTACGTATATAATCTCCATCATACCTTTCTAACCTTGTAAAGTTAGCCTCATACTTTGCGACATTCTCATCCTCCTTTTGTCTCAGACTCAGAAATTGTCTTTTCATATCTTCTCGATGGTCACGAGGAAAGTATTTTTATAAAAACAGATCTTTGAACTCCCTCCATTCCATATTTGATACTTCATCATCTTCCTTCGTGTTTTGAATCAATGACCACCATTGATCAGCATCTCCAATGAGGCGGTAAACTGCCATGATAACTTTTTCCCTTTCACTACTCCCCAAAGCCTGAAAGATTTTCTCTAGGGAACTTATCCATTGCTTAGCTACTAATGGATTTTTACTCCCATTGAATTTTGGTGGTTTCTGCCTCATGAAGCGATCTAAAATTGATCCTCCATGCTGCGGATCAGGGTGATCCATACGAGTAAGGTTATTATTCATAACCTGTGTGAGTTTTCCCAGTACGACGATTAGATAATCGGCACAAGTTGCATCACCAACTCCACTATAATTATCTTGAGCTGGAGGGAAATCCCTACATGGAGTGCATGCATTGATACGGTTTCCATTTCTTCCACTAGGCGCCATTTCTAAACAATGGCATAAACTAGACCAGTTTATGAATCAGAAAACATAATTCCATACTTATAAAACACTTAACACAAATTGAACTATTTATGGATATAATCCATAGTCATAAAAATGTTTTATTTGAGGAAGTATATACTCATAAACCCTTCATAATGATTTGTAATGAAAATGAGAGTTATCCTAAGCATATCCCCCGGGAGTGTCGTAACCCAGAGTGCATCACGTCTCGTTGTTGTGCACCAATTCCCGTTCGATTCTAGCTCAATGCAGTGTTTTCGAGTTTTACCCCTAGGTACATCTGTGCCAGAGCCACCTCTACCTGCTTGTATCTAGATAGGGATGTATTGCTCAGAAAACTCACAAAATCTCTACAATACCAAAATTCTAGAAAGTTCTTCTATACTAATCCTCAAAATCCATCTTAGGTCTATGTCCTCTAATCATAGTTTATCTAAATCTAGCTTCCAAGGTTTGTACTAAACTTCCTCTGATACCAACTGTAATGCCCTGACCCCAGTTACCCAGAGTCGGTGCATTATTACATAACATTGGCATGATCACAAGAAAGATCAAATCTCAAAAGACCGATTAGTTTAGTAGCCTTGGAAACACTAGATATATTCATAAGTCTTACATTACATCATAAAAATTAAAACTACAACAACATATTTTCTTCATAATCCACACTCATATCCCCACATACTAATCATGTAGGTCATTCATAAATTACTTCTTCACATCCTGGGAAAAATAAAACAAAGAAAAGGGGTGAGCTCAAATGCCTAGTAAGGATAACAATATAGCAGAAACTTTCATAAATAAGAATAAACATTTAAGACAGTGTATAACTAAAACAAAAGCCTTTTAAACTTGAACTAAAACATAGTATGGAAAAAATAAAATGAAATAATTCCATTTACTTATTCACATGTATATTCTACTAATCGAATAATCACATGCAATATCAATAACCACTTTCCTAATGATGGAATGCATAATGCCAGACTATCATAACCACATAGCCAAGGCTTCGTGCCAAGACTACAAATAAGATTTTGTCAAGGCCTTGTTTCAAGACACTAGTTTGTCTCAGGAGACCTACTGATGCATCGAGGAGCTATAGCGGGCTCCACCCGTCACATATTAAGTCCAATTCATTCCTCATATGAATAGGTTTAAACATAACATAAACATTCGTATTAAAAATAGCATGAAAAATGTCAATACTTTCACCATAAACCATGAATGGTATAACAATAGCACGTCCACAGTCAAACATATCACAAAACCTTCAATACAATATAGAAGTTTTGTATCATAATAAATCAACTTCAAATAAGCGTAAAATCCATCAAAGGATGTTGACATAGATGAAATGAAAACTCTTTTTAGAGAAATATCTCTTTCTAGTTTGAAATAATTTAAGTGTCATATATTTATAAAACATTTTCTTTGAAAATATTCTTATAAGCTTGTAAGGGAAGATTCGACGATTTTATAAAGGCAGAAAATAGTCGCACCCGCCGTATAAGTTAAAAAAACATTCTTACCTTAATTCTGTCGAAAAGGTTAAAAAGATCCTTGTTTGGAAGACGATAGAAAGATTCCTTTATAAAACTATTATAAAAAGTAAAACAAGGGTATAAATGACTTTAACCCATATTCTTTTAAATAGTAAAAATGTTTTGAAATACATTTTTAAGAAACATGGATGTGGATGATAAAGAGATCCCAGTAGATTATTACGTATAAACAACCTCAGATAATGAAGAGATTGTGAAATAACCCTAACTTTGTACTTTTCCTTGGTTGGTGTAGGTTAACCTCCTATATAATGGTGAAATGATTGTTATTAAATTATACAAGAATCATATACATTAATATGATATCATATATGATCTTTTAACATTGATTTGTTAATAATATCTTAGTATTATCGTTGTTTCGGGTGTTAACTTACTTGTTTTCTTTTATATGTTTTGTTATGTAAGCTATCTTTGTCATGGATAGGATGTATCTTAATCATATCCATAATTATATCAAGTCCTTAGATACTATTATTAATCATCAAATGAGAATTATACTTGAATGGATACGATGGAGAATGAATCTCATCGCGTTCGTGGAGACGGTAGTCCGTACGTACGCACGAGCGACAATATCATTCATTTGATATTAAAATAACATATAATTGGATGGTATATCATATATACAGAATCATTATCATGTTATATTTATTATTTACATGAGTTACACATCATTATTATACCCATCCAAATAATAATTTATTGAATAACAATTACACCACGACGTGGAGACGGTAAGCCGTACGTACGCACGTATGGTGACATGTTAGTCAAAGGATGGATAGAATACTGAATATGGATGTACCATATTTATAATAGCATAACAGTATATATAAGATACTGGAGTTATTATTTTAGAATGGTAATAACAAAGAAGGAAGAAGTGGAAGAAGAAAAGAACTTGGAAAAGGGTAGTGAAATCATTACCTCTTCTTCAGGTTCTTCCTTTTGATTTGATCAAAAGGGCTCTTAGGTTGGCTTTCTGAATAAAGGTAGGCCTCTAGGATGAAGTTAGGGAATTTGAGAGAGTATTTGGGTAGATTTTGGCCGAACCAAAAGGCTTTGAAGGTGTGAGTTAATGAGATGGGGGAGTTCCCTTTTATAAGAGGGGTGAGGGGCACTTTTGAAAAAGCTAGAAATATTATTTTATAATAAATTCATATCCGGGTTCTAATGGCTCAAAAGTGGATTATTTAAATGTTAAGGTGGGTATGGGTCGAAAACCACTCAACCAATGGAATTTAGATAGATTTTGGTCACTATACTAACCTTATCATTAAGTATTAACTCTTAGTTAATTAGTTTCACTTTTACAATGTCTCTTTGTATTGTTATATTATATGGTTAATAAACATACTATATACATCCAAGCGGCCCCCAAGTGGTCCATTAATGATAAAACTATCATGATATAAGTCTCTTGGCAAAACCTTATATTTTTAAGAATTTAATATCAATTAATAATATAATATTTGTTTTAAAAAACTCTTTTATGTCAATTTTGACACTATTCAGTAATTGATTTTTTTAAAAATCATTACAGAATGATTACTTAGAAAAAAGTTAATTAAATAATTACTAACATGTCATATTAACCTAGAAAATTATTGTAATTCATAAAAAGTCTCAAAGAATATTTATTTGGGTATCTACAATATCAATCATTTTAATTTTTCACTATTATGGTAATTACTGCATCACCATTGTGTCATAAATAATGTAAATTATTTAATGTCTAAAAATTATAAATAAACTACTATTATGTAGGAAATCGTTTTAGATTTATAATTAATATTTATAGTCAAATATCCAACATATATAACCCTATGTAAAAATTGTTTTTCTAAAAGATATATGCTTGTGTCATTTTTTGTATTCATTTTAACTTAATTAAAATGAACTGTCCCTATCACTTACAAGTGGCACCATGGGGTCCCAAAATCGACCCAAAGATGCCCATGGTCAGACATGTATAAACCAATAAGGTTAGGACACGTTTTAGGGAAATTGTTTATTATTATTATATTATTCTTTAACCCTTATTTACCGGATTTACCCTTTAACCCTGGTAAATAAAATATTTACCGAAGTAATTATTCAAAATGTCTAAAAATAAAAGTTACCTATTTACACAATTTGAACACCCTGATTCCAAATATGGAATCCATTTTTCCAAATTCAAAACACAGAAGTGGCAGAAATTAATTTAAAATTAATTCCCGCTGTCAAAACAAAAAGCGTGTTTTTAAGATATAATAACTATCAAAAGATTGATACTTGTTTATGTTCGGTTTAATTGTAAAATTATGTCCAATGAAAAAAATTGTATTAAATGGTAAAAAAATATTCTAAATATACTTTGAAACCACTCAAATTCATAATTTATCACTATTAATTATTTTGATTAAAAAAGTTGTTTTTAATTAAAATTTAGTAATTTTCACTATTCATCAAAATATTAAAGTTATCCGAAAAGTACCAAAATTTTACCTTAGGCTAAATTCGATACTCCGAATCCAAAAATGAAGTCCATTTTGAGAGATAAAATCTCTAAAATTTTAAGAAGTAGGTATTACTATTCATAACAGCTAGTTTGATCGGTTGTGGTGTGTATTAGAACTCAATGTTGCGTACAACACATGCTATTGCATTATTCAATGAGAAGCGTACCATAGACGCTTGGGGTGTTACATCATGGATATCTCAATGCCTGAAAGTTTCCACAATCACAGTACCTATTGTTCAACAGGGCCATAAGAACTCGACCACTAGTGTATGTAGCTCGATCATAGCACTCTCTTACTTGAAAGCTCCTATTTTCCTGATAAAAGGTTAGAATACTCCATCTTCAAACCTCATTAATTATCTGATCAATTTCACTTTGGAAGTTTTGAGTAAAATGTATTCCATTTTCCATCCTCTAAAAGGCCTTTTGGGACCGGTTAACAAAGTAGTGCACACATCTATAAAATGTATCTTGCAATAACCCCATGATCAGGGGTTTGTGCACACCCTTGAGGATCCCATTTATTAACTCCACTATATTAGTAATCATATGGTCATATCTTCTACCACCATCATATGCTAATGACCATTTTTCCTTTGAAATCTGCATCATATATTCATACACATCTTCACTAACCCTTATAATATCTTCAAGACATCAATCAAACCTTTATTGTTGGAGCTCATATACTGAAACCAAAAGAGAATAATGTATTAAAAAGGTTATTAAATTTTCATTAAAAAAATATAGTGCAGAAAAACATACCCAACTTGAGGATCCCCTCATTTATTGCCTCATCTCTGAAATGCATATACACATTACTGGAAATATGTATAATGAAATTGTAAAGACCCGAAAATTGCATGTAAATTTATTTTAAATTATATAGGAATTTTACGAGTTTGAGAAAATTTACGGCGTGTGATTTCGAGGCTTGGAGTGCCCGAAATGAATTTTTGAACTTTTTTTTCAGGTACGTTCAGTAAACGTATGAGTGGGTTTTTTGTAACTTTTGAACCGGTGCTCAAAATTGAAATATGAGGGCACCGTTTTTCTCAAAGCACCAGTATTTTCTTAAGGGGACCTGCACCTCAACCTCAGTAGGTCGAGGGTGAAAGATAGAATTTGGGTTTTTCGTGGAAATAGAAATAAAATAAAATAAACTTTTATCTTAATTTTCTTTTTGGTGAAACCTCCCATGTAGATGGTTTATAGGTGGGGACCACCTGAACTAAAACCTCCCACATGTGTTTTATGGAGGTGGGGACAACCGAACCTAAAACCCCCAATTTGAATTTAAGGGTGGGGACCACCCGATCCCTCCAAATGAGAGAAACCTCTTGAACTCCCTCGTTAATGAGGGAGGTGACCTTTAGGTTTCCCCAAAATTTATTATGCCAACCTCAATGTAATTATGATGCCAATTTAATTTGTGCCAATAATTAAATTGGGGAAACATATCATATTGGATACCTTTTATTTTTGGTGGAATTTGAGGGAAGTTTTGGGAAAGGGAAATTGGGAGAGAACCTTGGAGGAATTCTTCTTCTCCAATGAAGAATGCTCCTCCAAGGAAGAACACTGATGCACAACTTTGACTTCTTCCTCGGTACATCCTCCAATGTGGGACTTCTTCAATCGATGATTGTCCTTCCCTCCTCATCGATGTCAACAAACGAACGAGGTAGGGATGTCATTTAAATTGATCAATGTTAATTTTTCTCTCATATTGAATCATTCCCCTTGAGCCACTTGGTACCACCCTAACACGGAGGGTACAGGACAAACAAACATGGCCCGACCCCCCCCCCCCCCCGCCGCCGCAAACGTTATGGTTTTTTTTGTGTTCTTTGCGATGGTGACGACAACCGATGCCGGAGTTTGGCACCAGTGGAACTCAAGAACCGTGGTCGGCACCATGGTCAACTTTGACGGAGGCGTCAAATGGAGGGTGGCCGGTCAAGCCGGCTGCCGGTGAAGGCACGTCGTGCGATCGTGCTGCATGACCAGCCATGACGGACCGCCGCCCTGCGACATCCGTCGTCCCATGCCCTCGCTGCCCCGTGACCCCCGCAGTCTCACCGTCCCACGGTCTCACCGTCCTGCGGCTTCACGAACCCCGCAACCTCACCGTCCCACGACCCTCAGCGGCCCCTGCGGCCTCCGCGGCCCCATGGCCCTTCACGCCCCATACGGCCATACCGCCTCGCGGCCCTCTTCCACCCCCATGTCATTGTCGCATCGCATCCCTCCATGGCCCTATAGCCTTAGTCATCCCGTGATCTCGCAGCCTCCATGGCCCCCACGGCCTCTGCAGCCCCGCGGCCCTTTGCGGCCCTCGCGGCCTATGCCGCCCTCATGGCATCCATGCCGCCCACGAGGCCTCGCGCCGCTCCATGGCCCCTACACCGCCCATCACGAGCCAGGCCAGACCCGGTAGGTTGGGTCGACCCAAACCGGGTCGGGTCGGGCCAGGTCGGACCGGACACGGACCAGCTACGAGCTTTACAATCTTTTGGCCATAACTTTGGCACTAGACGTCTGTTTGACGAATCGTCTACAGCTCCAAAAAAACCTAGAGCAAGAAGTTCCCTTTGGTATACCCACTTGATATTTGGATAAATTTGGGATACGTCGGGTTGGATCAAGCACGAATTCAACCGGGCCCTTGGGACTAAAAGTCTAATAACATAAAAAAGGGGCATCCAATTGATGCACCATCTATTGTGTTGAGACCCCTAAGAAGTGGAGGTCTTTTGGGTTAATTATTCATGGGACTTCGTGGTAGTTCAAGTATCAACCAGTGGCTTGATGAGTGGACCCTCCCAGAGACGAGCAAGCTTAGTGTGGGAACCTAGTAGCCGGCTGTGGCATGAAGAGTGGATAACGATCATGTGTGGGTCAACACCGAGAAATCCTGTGTGGGTGAGCACCGAACGATCCTGTGTGGGTCAGCACTGAGCGTTCCTATGTGGGTTAGCACCTAGAAATCTGGTGTGGGTCAGTGCCGAACGATCTTGTGTGGGTTAGCACCGATAAATCCTATGTGGGTTAGCACCGAGCGATCCTGTGTGAGTCATCACCTAGAGATCCTATGTGGTTCTGATGATGTATTGATGATGTACTACGATCCTCTATGGGTCTGATGATGATTTATGATCCTTCGGGGGTCTCTCTCTTAACAGAGTAAGATGATTCAGTAGTTACATCTAATCATCTCTACTATTATACTTAAGTTATACATGTTGTGAGCTGAGTTCATACCTGTATGGTACTTTTCTTCGTGGTAATACCTTGGTGGTATTCTTCTGTGTGGCGTACCTGTGTGGTACTTACCTTTGTGGTATTCCTTCCTTTGTGGAATAGTTGAGCTTTGGGATTTTGGGTTGGACCCTATGTTTCCTCATTATTGAGATGGGTATACTTGATAACTTGGGTATATGTATGGGCATATACCTAAGTAGGGTTGTATATTGATTACATGCTTTGTGGTTTATCCTTTTTGGATTATTTGATACCTTGAAGGTCTCAGGGTCCCTAATGAGTATCGTTATACTCACCCGGGCACGGTCTATGCCCGCACCATGTTGTGTTTGGTGCAGACGATGGACAACACTGATCGAGGCTGAGGGTATCAGGACTGGACGGTGCCCGGAGGTAGACCATACGGCGTGTCGGTACGTAGAGGAGATGGGAGGATATGGAGTGCTGAGGAGGCAATCTGTACCTACCTTTCAGGTAGGAACCTTGTAGGATGACCTAATATTTATCTTTCTCTTTCTTCAGTTGTATTTTATTTCAGTTATACTTGTACCTTTACTGTTGGTCTTGTATTCCGGACCCTCTTACTTTCAGCACTCTTTTTTCTATACAGTTTACTTGTTTTCGTATCTTTATGTGAGCTTGGTTGCGTGTGTTTACAGGATATAAAGGTAGTGCCTTCCCAGATTTAGGGAATACGCCTTTCGGTGCTAGTCGTCAGCCCCTGGCCTATGGAAGGCAGACTTGGGGTAGTCACGGCACGGGCCCCAGGGGACGGGTCATGACAAATTGGTATCAGAGGAGTTGGTTCTACCGTATGACATAGGACTCTAATCTTTTCTTAACAGTAATAGTGTTAAGTGTAGTGAGTGTGTCTATCAGTTTAGGGAAACCAATGTTGGTGCAGCGGCCGACGTATCCATACACCAAGACCCTGACTTCTGATATCTGAGTCAGTGCACAAAAACATTGATTGCGTGTGTGTGTTTTTAAGAGTTTTAGTTTTGATATCTTGAGTTAACTCATCAGGTATAACTTATTGACCATGGCGCACCTGTTTCTTTTCAGGATGCCTCCACACAGACAGCCAGCTAGGGTTCTGGATATAGTATGAACTGATATCCCACCAAGTGATGAGGTCTTGGTGTAGGGCCCTCTTCCAGTAGAGGCACCAGCAGAGGCACCAGTGGTACCATTAATCGTTGGGCCGCCAATGCCACCATCCCCAGCAGCAGAGGGTGCATGCATCTTGAGCGCGTTTCACAATTTCCAGTGCCAGAGGCCACCCAGGTTCAGGGGAGAGACATACCCACATGCGGCTTAGGATTGGCTGGAGGCCATAGTGAGAGTCTTCTGACTGGTAGGGACACCAGCAGATCTCATGGTGATCCTTACCACCATCCTTCTACAGGAAGCAGCAGGCAGACGGTGTAGCTTGATGATCCACGTTCATGACGAGGTGACACTTCTCTGGGTAGACTTCGAGAGCCTATTTCGGGCAGAGTTTGTCCCAGAGACTCTTCGCACAGTGCACATACAGGAGCTTCTTCATCTGCAGCAAGGAAAAATGAATGTATCTCAGTAATCAGTGAGGTTCACTGAACTATCACGCTACTCCACTGATATGGTGCGGGACCTATTTTTCAGGGCCCAAACCTTCAAGCAGGGGATCAGGAAAGAGATCAGGGCTTTGATGATTTCTCTTAGCATCCCGACGCAGGCAGGGGTGTTAGAGCGAGCCCTCTTAGGGGAGAGTTTTCTTAATGAGCAGTCACCAGCAACGAGACCCACCACTAGATGTCACATAGTAGAGTCTTCCGCAACTAGCAAAAGACAGATTTCGTAGAGGTCCAAGAGGACCAAACCTACAGGTGGACGACCACATGATTCAGGGTTGGTTGTGCGGGGCACCTGAGGTAGAGCCAGTCATGCCAGGAGCAGACAGTGTTATGCATGCGGTGGGCAGGGTCACATGGCTCGTGACTGTCTGACCCGTCGTATGGATGATCAGCAGACGGTAGAAGGACCTCCTAGGAACAGAGGTTCGACCAAGGAGGTCTGCAGGGAATACGCGGACGTGGCAGAGGAACTGGTCATGCAGCTGGCGGTGGGTGACGATTCGAGTTGTTACCGCCACCTCCACCAGGTGGTCCACCCTGACCACAGGGAGAAGGAGGACAGGGGTGAGCTCATCTCCAGGAAACTGAGGCCTACTATCAAGGTGCTCTGGAGATGATATGAGGTATGATCTGTGTCTACTCCACCTTAGCTGCAGTACTTATAGACACTGGTTTCAGTCATTCTTTTATTTCCACTACCCTTGTTTGGAGCTTGGAGATTCCGACAGAGTCGTTGGCTCGATCCTTACAGCTAGAGACTCCAATGGGAGATGATTCGATGATTACGCACTGGTTTCAGTAGTGTGAGCTTACTCTAGGAGGTGAGAACTTAGGCTAGGATCTCTTAGTAGCGGCGTCGAGGCCATACGACGTCATCTTGGGTATGGACTTGTTATCAATAGTCTATGCTCAGATACACTGTATTAGGCGCAAAGTGCGGTGTGTCCACATGGATGGGGCTAGGTTTACCTTCATTGGCGAGAAAGGATCCTTTGCAGCACATTATGGACTTTCCTGGAGGAGAGTGCAGACGATCACTCATCAGTTGGCTAGCCTTACCCTCGGAGCAGTTGATGTGGAGATTCCGAGTTATCCTACAGTGGTGAACTAGTACGCGGATGTCTTCCCTGATGATGTTTCGGTTCTACCTCCTCACATAGAGGTGGAATTTTACATTGACTTGTACCTCGAGCCAACACCGATATCTACACCAGCATATCCGATGGATCCCACGGAGCTTCATGAGCTGCGGGTATAGCTAAAGGACTTGCAGGGGAAGGGATTCATTTGGCCTAGTTTTTCTCCTTGGACAGCCCCGATTTTGTTCTCCAAGAAGGCGGATGGGAGCTTGAGGCTTTTTTTTGACTATCGCCTCCTGAACCAGGTGACCGTGAAGAACAAGTACCCACTTCCGAGGATTGATGACCTCTTTGATCAGCTAAAAGGAGCATGGTGGTTCTCGAAGATAGATCTCAGATTGAGCTATCACGAGCTCAGAGTACGAGATGAGGATGTGCAGAAGACAACTTTCAGATGTCGATACAGACATTCCGAGTTCTTGGTTATGTCATTTGGCATGAACAACACTCCAGCAATGTTAATGGGACTCATGGACAATATCTTTCATCCATACCATGATCTCTTTGTAGTAGTCTTCATCGACAAAATTCCGATCTACTCGACTATTGAGGAGGAGCATGCTTATCATTTTCAGGTAGTACTGGACAAACTCCGAGAAAACCATATTTATAGTAAGCTCTCTAAGTGCCAGTTTTGGATCCAAGAGGTTCACTTTCTGGGACATGTCATGTTGGAAGTTGGAGTTTCAGTAGGTCCCGCAAAGATTGAGGTGGTACTTGCTTGGGATCCACCCAGGAGTGTGACGGAGGTATAGAGTTTCCTAGGTTTGGCTGGATACTACCAGAGGTTTGTGATAGATTTCTCTAGAGTTGTATCTACTTTATCAGCATTGGCAGAGAATGGAAAACCCTTCGTGTGGTCAGAGAGATGCCAGCAGAGTTTTCAGGAGCTGAGGTAGAGGCTGACTAGTGCCCCCAATCTTGAGGCTACTGGAGGAGGGCATAGGGTACATAGTCTACTGCGACACATCAGGGACCGGACTCCGATGTGTCCAGATGTAGGAGGGAGAAGTTATTGCATATGGTTCTTGACACCTGAGACAACATGAGCAGAACTACACTACCCATGACCTGGAGTTAGCAGTAGTGGTCTTTGCATTGAAGATGTGGCGACATTACTTAATGGGCGAGCGCTTTACAGTTTACTCGGATCACAAAAGTCACAGGTATATCTTCTCTCAGAAAGACCTGAACCTGAGATAGAGACATTGGCTTGATTTCCTCCAGGACTATGACTTAGAGATAGTCTATACTCTTAGAAAAAGGAATGTTGTAGCAGATGCACCCAGTAGGAGGTCTGGTATACAGCTGCTAGGCGAGGCGACGGAGCAGCTAGCCACTTTGCAGATATCCTTTGTGTATTGGGATGTAGAAGATTTCCTTCAATATCTTACAGTCACTCCCCCACTTCTTCAGTGAGTCAGGGAGGTGCAGTGCGGGGACACTGACTGCGAGACTCGACGTGTTCAGATATCCACGGGATAGGCACCTGATTGATTTTCTGAAGGTGCGGAGCACGTCATCCTCTTCAGAGGACGTACCATGGTACAAGTGTCACTTCCAGAGGAAGTGATCAGAGAGTTCCACACATCCCCTCTAGCGTTACATCCAGGAGTGGAGAAGATGTACTAGGATCTATGATGACAGCACTGGTGGCTGGGAATAAAGAAAGAAGTAGCAGAGTTTGACTCTCAGTGCCTCACTTGTTAGCAAGTGAAGGCAGAGCATCAGGTACCAATAGGCTTGGTTCATCCTTTAGAGGTCCCAGAGTGGATTTGGGATGGGATATCCATGGACTTTGTGACAGGACTTCCACGTACGTCCAGAGGTCATGATTCTATCTGGGTGATCATCGACCGACTCACCAAGTCTGCCCACTTCCTACCTATCAGAGAGCATGGTTCAATAGAGAACTTGGGACGCCTCTATGTGCAAGAGATTGTGAGGATACATGGAGTACCCTCAACAATTTTCTCCGATCATGATGCAATTTTTACTTCCTATCTATGGAAGGGGTTGCATGGGGCTTTCAGGATGCAACTTTGTTTGATCACCGCCCTCCATCCTCTGACAGATGGCCAGACTGAGCGGACCATTCAGACCATCGAGGACATGATGTGTGCTTGTGTCCTCTACTTCGGTCGTAGCTGGGAGGATCACTTGCCTTTGGTGGAGTTTTCACACTACAACAGCTATCACTCCACCATTGGGATTACACCTTTTGAGGAGTTGTAAGGGCGACCTTGCAGATCACCTTTGTGCTAGACTGACCCAGGGGAGTTTGCACTAGTGGGACCAGAGATGGTATGGGATACCACATAGAAATTGAATATCATCCAGGATCCAATGAAGACTGCACATAGCAGGCAGAAGTCTTATGCGGACAAGAGATGGAGACCTCCAGAGTTTGAGGATGGTGACCACATCTTTCTACGGGTCTCACCACGACGAGGTTTTCATAGATTTGGTAGAGGTGGAAAGTTATCTCCGAGGTTCATCGGACCTTTTCAGGTCCACAGCAAAGTTGGAAAGGTGGCATAACACTTATCTCTTCCACATCACTTGAACCGGGTGCACGAAATCTTCCACGTATCCCAGCAGAGGAGATACTTGAACGACCCTTCTCACATCATCAGCCATGGTGAGCTAGACATCGATGATGTGGAAACTTTTATGGAGGTTCCAGTAGAGTTTGAGGATCGACAGGAGTAGGTCCTTCATGGGCAATCGATACCTCTGGTGCGTGTTCATTGGAAGCATGGGAACCTCTAAGAGAGCACATGGGAGCAGGAGCCTCAGATACGTGCTCAGTACCCCCACTTGTTTTCCTAGTTTTGTGATGTGGATTACGGGGATGTAAAGCCCTGAGGTGGAAATAATGTAAAGACTTGAAAATTCCATGTAATTTTTTTTAATTATTTGGGAATTTTACAAGTCCGAAAAAATTTACGGCACATCATTCCGAGGCCCAGAGTGCCCAAAATGAATTTCTGAACTTTTTTTTAGTACGTTCAGTAAACGTATGAACGGGTTTTTTTAACTTTTGAACCGGTTCTCGGAATTGAAATCTAAGGGAACCGTGGAACTCGTAGTGCCGGTATTCACTTAAGGGTACCTCCACCTCGACTGCAGTAGGTCGTGGGTGAAAGATAGAATTTGGGTTTTTCATGGAAATAGAAATAAAATAAAATAAACTTTTATATTTTTTTTGTTGAAACCTCCCATGTGGATGGTATAATGTGGGGACAACCTGTACTAAAACCTCCCACAAGTGTCTTATGGAGGCGGGGACCATCGAACCTAAAACCCCCAATTTGAATTTAAGGTTGGGGACCACCCAAACCCTCCTAATGTGAGAAACCTCTTGAACTCCCTCTTTAATGAGGGAGGTGACCTTTAGGTTTCCCCAAAATTTATTATGCCAACCTCAATGTAATTATGATTCCAATTTAATTTGTGTTAATAATTAAATTGGGGGAACGTATCATAATGGCTACCTTTTCTTTTTGGTGGAATTGGGGGGAAGTGTTGGCAAAGGGAAATTGGGAGAGAACCTTGGAGGAATTCTTCTTCTCCGATGAAGAACGCTCCTCCAACGAAGAACGTCGATGCATGATTTTGACTTCCTCCTTAGGACATCCTCCAACATGGGATGTCTTCAATCGATGACTATCCTTCCATCATCATCGACATCAACAAACGAACAATGTAGGGGTGTGTTTTAAATTGATCAATATTAATTTTCCTCTCACATTGAATCATTCCCCTTGAGCTGCTTTCTACCACCCTAACGCGGAGGGTACGGGTCAAACAAATAAGGACCGTCCCCTCTGCAAACCTTATGGTTCTTTTTTTTGTTCTTCGTGATGGTGACGGCGACCGGTGTCAGCGTTTGGCACCGGTGGAACTCGAGAACCGCGGCCGACACCATGGTCGGCTGCGATGAAGGCGACAAACGGAGGGAGGCTGGTCAAGCTGGTCACCGGTGAAGGCACGATGTGTGACCGTGCTGCACGGCCAGCCACGATGGATCGACGCCCCTCGGCCTCCGCCGTCCCATGGCCTCGCCACCCCCGTAGCCCTCTACAGCCCCCACGGCCTCGCCGTCCCATGGCCTCGCAGCACCCACTACCCTCAACGGTCCCCGCAGCCCTGCGGCCCTTCGGGGCCCCATGACCCTTCACGGACCCCGCGACCTTGCCACCTCATGACCCTCTACCTCCCCCACGGCTTCACCGCCTCGTGGCCCTCCGCGGCCCCGCGACCTCCTCCGTCTCATGGCCCTGTCGCCCCTGCGGCCTCCGCGGCCCTTCATGGCCCCCACGGCCTTCGCTGCCCTTGCGGCCTCTACGCCGCCCTTGTGGCCTCGCGCCTCTATGTGTCCCCTTCACTGCCCAGTGTGGGCCGGATCGACCCAAACCGGGTCGGGTCGGGCCGAGTCGGACCGGACCCGGACCAACTATGATTTTTATGCTCTTTTGGCCATAACATTGGCACCAGACTTCCGTTTGGCGAACCATCTACGGTGATGGAAACCCTGGAGCCAGAAGGTCCCTTTGGTATACCCCAATTGATATTTGGATAAAGTTGGGATATAGTCGGGTTGGATCAAGCATGAATCCAACTGGGCCCTCAGGACTAAAAGACTATTAACTTACAGACCGGGCGTCTAATTGACGCACCGTCTGTTGCATTGAGACCCCTAAGACATGGAGGTACTTTGGGTTACTTCTTTGTGGGACTTTAGGATAGATGGAGTATCGACCAGTGGCTTGATGAGGGGACCCTCTCGGAGATGATCAAGCTTAGTGCGGGAACCCAGTAGCTGGCTGTGACGTGAAGAATGAATAGTGATCCTGTGTGGGTCAACACCGAGCGATCCTATCTGGGTCAGAACCTAGCAATCGTATGTGGTTCAACACTGAACGATCCTCTATGGGTTAGCACTGAGTGATCCTGTGTGGGCCATCACCTAGGGATAATGTGTAGGTCAGCACTGAGGGATCCTGTGTGGGTCCGCACCGAGCGATCCTGTGTGTGTCAGCACCGAGCGATCCTGTGTGCGTCAGCACCTAGAGATCCTATGTGGTTCTAACGATGTACTGAAGATGTACTACAATCCTCTATGGGTATGATGATGGTTTAGGATCCTTCATGGTTCTACCTCTTAACAGAGTAAGATGATTTAGTATTTATATCTAATCATCTCTACTATTGTACTTTAGTTATACCTGGTGTGAGTTGAGTTTGTACCTGTGTGGTACTTTTCTTCCTGGTAATACCTTGGTGGTATTCTTCTGTGTGGTAATTACCTTTGTGGTATTAACTCCTTTTTGGAATAGTTGAGCTTTGGGCTTTGGGGTTGGACCCTGTGTTTCCTCATGATTGAGATGGGTATACTTGATAACTTAGGTATATGTATGGGCATATACCTAAGTAGGGTTGTAAGTTGATTTCATGATTTTTAGTTTATCCTTTATGGATTTTGTGAGAACTTAATGGTCTCAGGGTCCCTACTGAGTATCGTTATACACACCCCTGCGCGGGCTATGCCAGCCCTTGTTGTGTTTGGTGCAGATGACGGACATCATTGATTGAGGCTGAGGGTACCAGGACTGGACAGCACCTGGAGGTGGACCATACGGCGTGTCAGTACGTAGAGGAGACGGGTGGATGTGGAGTACTAAGGAGGCGATTTGATCCTACCCTTCAGGTAAGAACCTCAGAGGATGACCCAGTTGTTACCTTTCTCTTTCTTCAGTTATATTGTATTTTAGTTGTACTTGAACCTTTACTGTTGGGCTTGTATTACGGCCCCACTTACTTTCAGCACTCTTTTTTCTATACATTTTAATTGGGTTCGTATCTTGTTGTAAGCTTGGTTGTGGGTGTTTACAAGATATAAAGGCAATGTCTTCCTGATTATAGGGAATACGCCTTTTGGTGCTAGTCACCAGCCCCTGGCCTATGGAAGGAGGGCTTGGGGTAGTCCCAGCACGGGCCCTGGGGGAAGGGTCCTAACAGCAATATCAATGATAAGCATTTAGATCAGTCCATGAAACCTCATCACTATTTACGGCCTCTATAATCGCTTGATGATGATCAGATATCAGACACACTCCCTAGTTTTGTGTGACATGAATGTGTACACATACTAAAAACTAACACCAGGATTAAAAATTCTCCTTTTCAATAATAGATAATGAAAGTGGTAGAGGATCATGATTACCATCCTTTGTGGTAGAAATGAGTAGAACTCCTATATATGTACCATAAAGGAAAGTGCCATCGACCTGAATGAATTTTTTACAATAGGGAAAAGTAGTGATGCATGGTCTGAATGTCCAAAAAATCCTATTGAACTTCACCTTTGATCGATCACCTCGGTTATTAGGGGACACATACTCAACAGTGTTCAAATGATAAATAATCTGATTCTTGAGAGATGACAATTCCATAAGTTGTGGAAACATTACATAAGATTCATCCAAATCACCATGCTCTTTTACAATTGCCTTTTGTTTTTAATTCCAAGCTTTATTTTATGATATCATATAGTTAAACAACTATTGAATTATTTCATGAACAAGGAAAATGGGAATTTCCTCACATGTTTGTATCATCTCAACAATAACAGTTGATATAAACTCTACATCATATGAAGAGTGATCTTGTGACAAGCTTAGATGCACACAAGTGTGTGGGCCTTCAAATTTGGTTATCTTTCGACATGAAAAAAATTATCATATGTTTCCCTTAATCAGAATTTACATTCTTTCCCATATTTTTCACATCGAATGAGATATATTTTTCTTTTTGTCTCATCAACCACAAATGTGAATTTCCACTCTATGTGGTATTGTTTTTTCACATTTTTATGGAAAGTTTACTTTCAAACTCCTGCCCAACATAGATGGAGTTATCCTTTGATGTAGATATATTCCCTATAATGTCAAAGAATTCAAAATTTGGTGTAATGACATAAAAATCAAAATGTTGTTCACGCGACATTCCTTCAACTAAGGAACTCAATACTGAAGGATGGTTACCACTAATTGGTGGATTTCTTGGAGGCATGACTCTCATAGAAACCTCAGAAGGTTCATTCACCACATCACCCTCACCCAAATAATCTCTTGATGCCTCAGAAGATAGTTCATCCTCCGATAAATTTTCATTCACTATATCAGTAGTACACAAAGGGATGTCCCCTATATTACCTTCCAAATTCTGACCATCTTCTTCATAATTTGGTTCTATCATGGGAGTCATATGAGGATGAGGAAATGAATAACAGTTTTGTGAAGGACCGAATTCTATAGATCTCACAAAATATGGTTCTGTAGTAGTAGGTTGCACCACATCAACATCACAAATCACCACATACAATTCCATCAGACCATTACTACATTTTTCCCTAAATAACAAAGATGTATCCATCCAATCCTCATAATCGAGGAGATGGTCCTCAGTGTGCCATAAGCGTTTAGGATATTGAAGATGTTGATATGTTATTGAAGTAATTGATTGATCAACCCTCGGTTTTAATCGACTATGAATCTTATTGCGAACTTCACCCAATGGAAGACAACTATAAAGATTTTTCACTCTTGCCGGTGGGAAACTATAGCTAAAACCCGGCTCGGTATAAATTACCTCACCATGGCAATATATTTGTGCAGAAACGATTATCAAGAAAAAAATAATTCATAAAATATTATATACTACATGAAAAGTTTAAATTATTTAAATTGGTTATCATTGAATAATTTACTTGATCTTGAGACTTTTTATATGGATTGGTGTATCACTATTGATGTATATTGATGGTGATATTATTAACAAAGTAAATTTAATAAAATGTTATATATTTTTATACCACATCATCAAATGTGTCATAAATTTTAATTACTTATGAATAAATAATCATGACTTGATCTTGAGACTTATTATGGATTAGATTATCATTATCTGATAGACACTACAAAATATATCACTTTTTCCAACATGGTAATATCTGTTGGTAAAACGTTTTACCTACATATATGTCTCTATCACTAAACTGTTGGTAAAACCTCTGTCACTAAATGGTTTTTCGACAGATAAAATAGATTTGTTGCAATTATAATAATACCAATAGATAATATATATGTTGGTTAAAGTGTAGCAACAGGTTCTGGTGAAAAATTTATCTGTTGGTAATAATATTACCAATATATAATATTTTTATATAAATTAAATTTAAATAAAAAATTTAAAATTTTATATCCAATAAAACTTCATATTATATTTATTAATTTATCATATATAATACATATGTTTTAATTATTAAACCGAATACAATTTTAACACATGTTCAAAATGAGACAATAATTAATTATATTAATAATGAAATTTATTACAAATAATGCCTGTTGGGTCGCCACCTAGGATTGTTCCCCAATTTTGTCACGAAAACCCCCTGCCCCCCCGAGATTTATTCGCTCAACAACCCTACCCCCCCCCCACACACACACCATGTTGGATCCCCACCACCATGCTGGTTCAACCACCCCAACAGCTCCAGCCCATCATTTCTAGTGACTACAACACTAGCAACTCCAGCCCATCATCGCCAGCGACTCTACCACCAAACAACTCCAGCCCTAGAAGCTTCACCCATCCATTCCAGCTCCAGCCTCATCCATGCTAGCTCCAAACTATGCACAAAAAGATGAGAAAATAGATAAGAAAAGACCTCATACGGAATTGAGGGAGGTACAAAGACAACTGACAGAAATATGATTACACATCAATTTTCATTATAGATTACACTGGCGGCAAGGTACATGCATGCAGTTCACCCACTCAACCCAAATCAAACATTTTTGGGCTTTGGCATAAGCTTGTTGAAGGCGACTTTAATCCAGTCATCGATGATCAACTTGAGACTATCATAGAAATCAAGTATCTTCATCGATATGTTTTTCACCACAGTTATGTCAACTCGAAGATCTTCGAACCATGTTGTGGTGTCCTTGTCTTTCAGAATGCTTTCAATGTAAATGCAAGCTAGTGAAATCAAATGAGGAATATGTATGAGGAAAAGGGATGTCTTTTAGGTATCATTGTCAATTCTCTAGGTTGTCAGAATCATAATTTTATTACCATCATCCCATATCTGATTGTCCCAACACATGTCCCAACTTCACCAATATCCATATGAAGCAACACCTATCCCAACCCCTATCAAACAACCAAATTACATTAGATAGTGCATAATAATATTGAATAAAGATAAATCACATTTCTAAGAACTTCTTATAGAACAATAAATGTCACCCCTAATTTGTTTCTACAAAACAATTTATAGTGAAAAATAAAACCACTTGAATGAATTATAGAAGCCTTGATCCCATTAAATTATTAAAAAATGCATCCTGATCATCAAAATATATGATTTTGGCCATGATCATTAGCTTAAAATTTCATGCATAAAACATCAACAACAAGTGAAAACAAGGTATCAAAACATGGAAATTCCATCCAAAGAAAGAAATAGTCAAGAAAAAAATACATTTAATAGTCATATAGGTGTGAAAGATAGAAAACCCCAATCAAATAATAAATTTGATATTCCCTACAAAAATATTGGATTCAGTACCAATAGAAAATCAAATATGATCTGTAATAACATAAAAAATATACTCTAAATGAAATTGCATGCAATACTAGAAAAGTGAGGGGAAACAAAGTGCACCATTGGATTTCTAGTTTAGTTATAATCCAAGACATGTGATATCTTTTACAATAGTGACAATGAGTACTTTTCACATGCTAAGTGCAATATATTACATTTTATAATGAAGGATTCTTCAGTATAATAACATAAAGAGGGTGATCTTCTTGTGGTTTTTTAGAGTTCTATTTTTTCAATACTTATTCCAACTGGTGGCATTGAAAAAAAACATCAACTAGTAGCAGAAATACTATAGTTGTATTAATGACACATTTTGAAGACTTGTGGAATGGTTATGGACACATGAAACATATATCGAAGCTCCTTATAATGATGCAGCTGTTGTGTTCAAAAATAATATAGGTTAACCTGTTTTTATGAGTGTTTTAGAAACATTAATATATTAATAGAAAAGGGAGCATGCTGGTGGTTGGTAAAAAAAATTCAATTATGTATGAGTCTGAAATTTTAGTGAAATTATGAGGGAATGTCCTTAATCTGTGGGTTGATCTCCTCAATAGGGAATCATAGAACCCAAGTTTTTTTTTTCTATCTATCAATAACTATTAAGGGAATCAATATAGCCGTGTTAAAATTTTTAACATACAAACATGCATGAATTTATATCATCCTACAAAATATACACAAAACTAGGAAGTTTATTTAGTATCCCACTTACAGTTGTCCAAAAGTGCTTGAGCAGAATACCCATTTAACATTACATCAATATCAACTAAAAAATCTGACCACACATGGATGTATAAAATACAATAACAGATAAAAGTGACGCTACACACTTGATGAATGTCATCAAGATTTAAAGGTACTCATTATTGTACCAGATCCATCTTTTCATCCACAAAAGCATTCTTAATTGAAATGAATACACAGAACAATCCCTTAAAAATCTAGAAACGAGAACATATATAGTGAATTTGGTAATATAAGTAAGAATATAATATTATAGGTAATAATAGACTGTAATTTGGGAAAGGATGGAAAGAAAAAGATGAAACAGAAAATTAGTCGAAGGCAGAACCATGAAATTTGATAATTGAGGCAAAGAAATTTAACGAAGAAATGAAATTAGGGATGGTGGGAAAATTGATGATAAACTAACCTTATTTTTCCAAGCATAAAACCCCCTCCCCTGAGAAGATTTTAAAATGAAAACGTTCACAGCATGCTATGAAAGCCAGCTGAGTCCAGGAGGACTGCCTTGCTTTGATCTGGATGCAATTCCTACCATTCTTTGCATTGCTCATCTTGAAAGATGTCTAGTGAAAAGCCATAGAAGTAGATAATAACAACCTGTTGAATGTCAAGCCCAAACTCTTCCAAAGCCCTCATGGTGGAAAGTAGAAGACTAGGATTGTGACCACAAAACATGTGTATGTACACAGCTCTTACTTCCCTGGCCCTTACTTCAACCCTTCCCAGATGGTGGTAATTCAGGATAGGCATTGAACTAGAGAAAATTTCATCCTTCATTCGGCATGGGTGGGATGGAAGTGTCAATGTTAATGGGTGGAAGCTTGTTGTAGGTGTAACTGCGGGTCCTGTAGGAGCCGACTCCAATTCATTATGTAGATCATTGATCTTCTGGAGAAGTTCATTCATGTACTCAATGGCATCTCCAATGACTGAAGCTCGATCCATCTTACTGATCTTTGGGACAACAGATCGCAAAATGTAAAGCCTATCATTAAGCTTCTCCCGACGCTGCCTCTCAGCCATCAGATTCTTGGCCAGGAGCCCCTTCTTCTTCCCCTTCTAATCTCCTTCCCTAACTCTATAGTTCTCATTCGAGATGGTTCCACCTTTCTTCCTACCATCATCCATCCTATAGCTACTAATCAGGTCATCAGAACCATAATTCAGCCCCGAACCCCAAATGCTTGGTTCATCCACACTATCCATGTTGTTGTTGTTCCTTCTCATGGTCAGCTTCTCTTGTTCGTCTCCCTTATTTCGCTCTGAACCTAGAACCAAAAAATTGGTCCCAACATTATTATCCAAATTCTTATGAAATGCATCCTACATTTGGAAGAGAGTGGGTTGTTCTTCAACCAGAGGGAATGTTTCCCGGGGTCTCAAAAACATGGATCTATTTAGTTGGAGAGAACCTCCCACGCCAATAGAAGAAACCTCCTCAAAACCACTAAAGCTCACCCTATCAAGAGCACTTTTGTGCGCTGAGGGGAGCAGATGCGTCGTCATCAAGAATAGTTGTCCCAAGCTAAATTCATCGGTACGCATGTGGCAGTTCAAGCTCAGATCGGAGAAATTCGTCAAGATTCCACTTCCCATGTTCATCAGATCCTTGGTGTGGGCATCCAGGAACTCTGATTCACAACCCAGATTGAAGGCAACTTCTAGTAAAAAGGTTCCAGAGGTGACATAGAGGAGCAATGAGGAAACCCTAAGATATATATTGTGGAAATAATAAGACCATAGTTGGAGGGAGCTGAGGGGAGAAAAGAGGAAGGACTATGAAGAAAACCCTAGGATAGAGGCGGATGCGGGGATCTAGGAAACCAGGGAGCCATAGGCCGGGAAGCGGCGACGGTGAGGCGGGGGCACAGGCGCGGGCGTGGGCGGAGACGTGGAAGTAAGAACAGATTTTCCTTATATTAAAATATATTATGTCACCCAAATATAATCATTTACACAAATAAAATATACAATTACATTTAATATTTTATATTAAAAATATAATAAGTGTATATAAAAATAGAAAATTTATTAATTTTATAAAATTAAATAATTATAATATATAATATATATAATATGTATATATATATTCAATATCTCAAAAAGTATAATAAATAAATAAAATTACAAAATGTAAATACCCCTTACTAATTACTTAAAAATAAATAAAATAAATATTAAATAAATATTAAATTCCATATGTGAATATTAAATTAATATTATAAAAAATCAATATGTTAATATTAATTATAAATTACTTATATTTTAATTATGTTTATTGATTTTTTATTTATTATAATGTTTGATTTATTATGTTCATTAAATTAAAATATCGTAAGGATTGATTTTTTTTATGAAAAGTGTGGAAATGTATATTAAATGAAAAGCATTAGAAAATATCACAACTGTTGATACTTAGAGAAAATTGAAAATTAAAATCAATTAATAATAAATATTTAATAAAACCTCTAAAATTAAATATTTACTTTGGTCATAAAAATAATAACCTATATAAAAAATTAGTTTCTCTTAATTGGTTATTATCATTGAATGGTGTATCATGACAAATTTTATTGAAGGAAAAAATATTTGTTGGTAATATTTATTATTAATAATAGATTCAATTGTTAGTAATAAAATATTTTTATTAGTATCATAAAGTAATAGATTAAACTGTTGGTAAAATATTTTGTTGGTGTTAAATGATCAATACCAACAGATATATCTCTTGGTAAAAACAAGTCTTGATACATAAAATCAATACAAATAAAATTTAAATTTAATTAAAAGTAATATAATTTATACTTACATAACAACCATTACAATAATGAACACTTATGTTGTTTTCAATTTTATAAAAGTACATATGTATAAATAATATTTTTTTGTCATTCTACTACTTTCCAAAATATAAGTAATTATATTTTATACTTTATTACTTGAAAGAATAATTATTTATACTTAATATTATTTAAATTTATTGATTAAAACTGTTATTAATAGTAAATGAAAGTTATATAATATAAACTTACATAAAAACCATTAAAATAATATAAACTTATGATATTTTGAATTTAATAAAATTACATATATATATATATATATAATTTTATGTCATTTTTTTACTTTCCAATATTTAATAAGTTATGTTTCATACTTGATTACTTCAAATAATAATTGTTTCACTACCACAAAACTGGGCAAGGCATGCGTCTGCCTTTATCAGCTCTAACAGTAAAGCGCTGATAAAGGGTCGGGCCTTTATCAGCGCTAACAAAAGCACTGATAAAGGTCAACTTTATCAGCGCTAAAACAAGCGCTGATAAAGGTGTATCCTTTATCAGCGCTTTTTTTAGCGCTGATAAAGGTTGTATTTATCAGCGCTTTTCATTTTAGCACTGATAAATACACCCTTTATCATCACTTTTTACTAGCGCTAATAAAGGCTCACGCGGATTTGTTAAAAACCCGTGGGTCCTCTTCCTCCTCCCTGCACCCGGTCAAGCTCTCGCGGAAGCCCTCCTCTGCGCCACTGCCGCCGTCGCCTCCTCCTCCGCCGCCTCCTCCTCCTCCTCCGCCTCCTTGTCCGCCGCGGCTGCTGCCTCCTCCTCCTCCTCCTCCTTCTCCTCCTCCTCCGACCGCCGCCTCCTCCTCCTCCGGCCGCCGCCTCCTCCTCCTCCTCCTCCTCCTCCACTGCGGCCTCGTCCTCCTCCTCCTCCACCGGCGCTTCCTCTTCCTCCTCCTAGTCTGTGGCCTCATCCTCCTCCTCCTCCTCCTAGTCCGCGACCTCATCCTCCTCCTCCTCCACCGGCGCCTCCTCCTCCTATGCCTACTCTGCTACCTCCTCCTCCACCGCGGCCTCCTCCTCCTCCTCCTCCTCCACTGCCTCTGCTGCCTCCGCTGCCTCCGCCCTTCCTCTGCCCTGCCTCTGCGCTGCCTCCGTGCTGCCTCCGCTGTCGACACCTCCTTCTCCTCCGCCACCGGGTCCTCCTCCTTAAGGTGATTCAAATTGAATTTTCATGAATTAATTATGTTTCGAATGAGTAAGTGTTTGGCCAACTATTCTTCGTGTTGAGTCTTCAGTTTCCATGGGTGGTTTGGGATTGTGGTTATGTTTTGATCCTGACTATGGGTTGCTTTTATGAATTCCCACTACTTCATTAGATTTATTTAGTTATTCTTATATTTTGGTGTTTTCATTTGGTTTGATCCATGTTGGGACCATTAATGTGGTATGTTAGGAAAGTGCCTTGGAAATGGGTGAATTGATTTGGGTGGTTTGGGGCTGCCCTTGGTAGTAAATGAGTTTAGTTTGATTGATGGTTTCCAGGATGACCCTTTGGAATATATAATTTGTATGGCCATAGAAATTATAAATGGAAGTTTTGAATTGAATTAAATCATGATCATGGCCTTTTAAATCATAAACAAAAATGTAAAATTAATTAAATATAAATCTTAGTTTAATGTTTTAAAATTGTACGTATATGAAATGGATTAAAGTGAGGAATCATGGATTGAGATGTTGAATTTTTTTATATTTTAATTGGAAGTAATGGATTGTTTTGTATTTTTTAAATTTAATGTTATAATTTGAATTCCATGGGAAGTCCCTTGGATTCCATATGAAAAGGATGGGTGTGGAATTCCTTGGAGTAATTAATTGGATTCTTGATGATTTATATTGGTGTGGAATTCAATTCATGAGACTTGGAATCCACAGGGGTCTCATGTGAATATAGGGAGTGGAAAATTACTTGGATTCGATGAGGTCCAATTTAATGGAATTCATCAAGAAAGATTGTGGATTCTATATATATTCATTATTTTTAATTCTATAGGGAGGATACCACTTATATTTGGGTAATGTATTCATTTATCTAATGATATAGATTAATTTCATGGATTATTCAGGGTGTCCCTTATTAAATACTGAAGGATGAGCTCTATAGATTTATATTGATTATTATTGGTATGGAATTACTCGATTGTGGGACAAGTATTTCAATAATTATAGTATACTATTGTTATGGGAGGTCCCCCAAGTTCAAACCAGATGAATGGATTTCTTGAGAATTATTGGGATGGAATTCATGTTGGAGCCATATAGATTCCTCTCATGCTACTTGATTATGGTTTCCTCGATTAAGTGCCTTAGAACCAAGTTGAGACATGATACATACACCTTGATCAGAGGTCATGGATATGGAAGAAGTATGTAGTGTCAACCAAGGATGTCCTCTTCAGACCAAAGTCATGATACATTTCTATTATTTTCAAATATTATTATTATTACCACTTCACTTATTTCTTCTACACCTTTATGCTTTATGATCAATGATTGGGTATTCATTAGACACCATTGATAGTGGATTACTAAGTTGTAATCACACACTTCTCCAGCATCCACGGAACATGGGTACCCGAGTAGATGCTCCTTGGTCATAGGTTCTTGGTTTAGGGCATTTCCTGAGGATGATTTATAATTATTATATGGTTAGGATGGAGTTTGGAGTAGGAATCTAGGCCAAAACATAGAAAATATAGGTGTTGTACTATTTTATGGTATTGTTCCCTTTTCTTACTTTTTAGATATCTATAATTGTTCTTATTATTATGTACTACCATGTATATTATATATGTAACATCATTATGATATTTCATGGGAAATGTTTTGGTATTTTATCTCATGATGTTGATATATGTAGTTTGTGATGTTATATGATGTCTCCCTTATTTACTTATGTGTTTCACACTATTTTAAAGAGGGTATAGTCTCCCCACTATACCACCTATAGACACTCACTACTAGTCAATAGCCTCTAGCATATATGTAGGTACACTTGAGGCTATGTAGCACATCATATCGAGGCTATGTACACTTGAGGCTATGTAGCACATCATATCGACCTATAGACACTCACTACTAGTCAATAGCCTCTAGCATATATAGAGGTACACTTGAGGTTGTTTTGGGTGTTTTTAGAGAGCTTTGTCTTTATTACAATATTATAAATTCCTCATATTTTGTTTAAGAAGTATTGTTTCATGGTCACATTATTTCCTTGGAAGGAGTTCTAGGTTATCCAGAAAAGGTTCGAGAATTCATTTCTCCTCTAACATATATACTCATCCTATGGGTTTAAAATAGGATGAATATAAATAAATAATGGACGAATGCCAATCGGTTGACAAAAGAGTATGAAGAAGGCGTGAAAGAATTTATCAAGTTTGCAAAAGATCATGTATGTGACTCTTCTCAAATCCTTTGTCCGTGTTTACGCTGTTGTTATTCAAAACAAATTAGTCCAGATGAGTTGGAAGTACACTTGATCTGTCACAGAATAGATCAAAGTTATACATGTTGGAATAAACATGGGGAATCAACGAATATAAGTAGTGACTGGGGTGACACTGCGTTTTATGGATCATCTGATATGATTACAAACATGAACAATGAAGATGACTGTATGGAGGATGTGATTACAGATGTGAATGATGATGAATATCGTATTGAGAAAATGACATGGACCTTCGAAGATGAACTTCGTGATTGCCCAAAATTGTTTGAGAAGTTAAAAAGTTGTGCAAAGACGCCATTGTATGCTGGTTGCACTAAATATACAGCATTGTCAGCCGTAATGAAGCTGTATAATTTGAAAGCAGATAACGGGTGGAGTGATGACAGTTTTACGAAACTACTTGCCCTCTTGAATGACATGCTCCCAGAAGACAATGAGCTCCCGAACCGAACATATGATGCCAAAAGAATGCTACGCTCTATGGGTATGATCTCTGAAAGAATACACGCCTGCCTGAATGACTGTATACTATTTCGCAAGGACCACAAATCACTTAAAGAATGCCCAAAGTGTGGTGCTTCTCGATACAAGAAAGATGAATCTAGTCCTACTAAAGTTGTATGGTACTTTCCAATAATTCCAAGGTTTAGACGCGTATATGGAAGTGAGGAGACTGCATAACAATTAACATGGCATGCAGATACAAGAATTAAAGATGGGATACTACGTCACCCGGCAGACTCTCCTCAGTGGAAGAGAATCGATCATGAGTATCCTGAATTTGGAAACGAGTCGAGAAACCTTCGTCTTGCGTTATCTACAGATGGAGTGAATCCTTTTGGTTTTCAAAGCAACAGTCACAGTACATGGTTGGTTATGTTGATAAATTATAACTTACCACCGTGTTTATGCATGAAACGAAAATACATCATGTTATCTATGCTTATATCAGGACCCAAACAACCGGGTAATGATATTGATGTTTATTTAGCTCCATTGATTGAAGATTTGAAATTATTGTGGGATTCAGGTGTTACATTGTATGATACTTACAGAAAGGAAGATTTCACTTTGAGAGTCATGTTGTATGGGATGATAAAGACTTCCCTGCTTAAGGAAATTTGGCAGGATATAGCATTAAAGGAACTGAAGGCTGTCCTGTTTGCGAAGAAGGTACACAATCAATTATGTTGAAACATTCATCAAAAACCGTGTTTCTAGGACATCGCAGATTTCTTCCGCGACAACATAAGTACCGTTCTTGGAAGACATCATTCGATGGAAGTTCAGAAGAACGTACAACACCGTCTCCACTAACAGGAGATCAATTGTTTGAGAAAGTTAAAAATGTGGACACTACTTTTGGTAAACCGGCTTCGAAAAACCTTATGAAAATCGGTTGGAAAAAGAGATCAATTTTTTTTGAATTAAAATACTGGAATTGTCTGTATGTAAGACATTTTATTGATGTTATGCATGTAGAAAAAAATGTATTTGACAGTGTTATCGACACATTGCTAAATACATATGGCAAAACAAAATATGGAATTAAGTCTAGGTTGGACATGGTTGAGATGGGAATACGAGAAGAGTTGGCACTAGTGAAGGGTGAAAAACGAACATTTCTTCCTCCTGCTACTTACACTATTTCCAGGCAGGAGAGATATCAGTTTTGCAACTTCTTGAATGACGTAAAGGTTCCAGAGGGGTATTCGTCAAATATCAGTAACCTTGTGTCAATGAGCGACTTGAAGTTAAAAGGTCTGAAATCACATGACTTTCATGTTTTGATGAAAAATCTCATTCCAATTGCTTTACGTTGCATTTTTCCCAAGAATGTCTGCCATACATTAACAAAACTGTGTTTCTTCTTCAAAGCTATATGCAGCAAAGTTATAGACCCGGCAAAATTGCCAGCTATGGAAAAAGAAATTGTTGTCATATTATGTGAATTAGAAATGTTCTTATCGCCTTCATTTTTTGATATGATGGTTCATTTGATGGTCCAATTGGTGAGAGAGATTCGACTATGTGGTCCTGTACATTATAGATGGATGTACCCATTGAACGGTATATGAATATTTTGAAAGGGTATGTCAAAAATTGAAGTTGGCCAGAGGGTTGTATTGCAGAGCGATATATTGTTGATGAAGCCGTTGAATTCTATACCGAATACTTGTCTGGTGTGGAAAGAATTGGCTTACCGAAATCTCGTCACACTGGGCGTCTTGAGGGTGAAATAATTTCTGGAAGAAAGGTTGTCACAATCAATATTACATATCGGGGGTAGGCCCACCTTTATGTTTTGCATAACAGTTTCGACGTTGACCCATATGTTGAAATCCACAAATAAATTCTTAGGCACTTGAATCCATCAAGGGATGAAAAATGGATATCAGATACACATAATCGACAGTTTATAGGATGGTTTCGAGATCATATTTTTAAGAAGTCAGATGAAAATCCAAAGTCAATTTCGGAATGACTTCGATGGCTAGCCGGAGGACCAAGTGTGTATGCATTATCTTACAATGCTTATGTAGTTAATGGTTATACATTTTATACTAATGAACATGATGAAGACAGTACTATGCAGAATAGTGGGGTTACACTTGTGGCTGAAGCGATGCATGTTTCCGGTGCTAAGGATAGAAATCCAATTTATGCGAATATGTCATACTTTGGCATCATCAAACAAATATGGGAGTTGGATTATATGGAATTTCAAGTTCCGATATTTCAATGCAAGTGGGTTGATAACAGGAGTGCTATTAAAATAGATGATTTGGGATTCATGAAAGTTTATTTCAGTAAGGAAGGGGAGAAAGACGAACCATTTATAATGGCATCACAGGCAGTTCAAGTATTTTATGTTCCAGATCCCGCAAACCGAAACTAGTCAATTGTTCTGTTATCGACCAAAACAACTGAAGGATCAGATGAAAATTCAATGGACGATGACCCTTTCATTGGGAATTCGCAATCATTTCGCAGTGGTACCAATGTAGATGATGTTTTGTATGTCAGAGGAGACCACAATGAAGGGATATGGATAGTTGATAGAGGGGTCAAATCCCTTCAGCCTTTAAAAAAATGGAGTTCAATAATCAGGTTATTGATTTTTATTGTAATATAGATTGTGTTACATTATGTTATTATCTGTTTGATGCTGCTTTTATGTGATCTAAATTAAATTTTAAACCAGTTCTGTAGATAATGACTTCTTCACCTGCTGATGCACCCAATCCCGAGACACAACACATCTCTCAACCTGTTGCAGCTGGTCCCACTGATGAGAGACAACAGGTCTCTCAACCTGTTGCAGCTGGTCCCACTGCTGACGTACAACAGGTCTCTCAACCTGTTGTAGCTTGTGTCAGTGCCGATGCTAGCGCTTCGGAGAAACATAATGATGATGCAGAAACTGAGGAAATGGTAGGCGATGAAACCCCAGTGAAACAAAAAAACAAGTGCGCCGTAGTTTGACAGTTTTAGCAAAAATCCTTAAGGCAAGAGCAAAAGGCATCAAATATGAGGTGGGATGGAATAAGCTAGGCCAGCATGTAAACCCCAACAAAGCCATGTTTAGTAGCTACATTGGAATCGTCACTCGACAACGTATGCCGATTGACGTAGAGTCGTGGCACCATGTTGTTAGTGGGTTGAAAACATTAATGTGGGAAGAGATTACGGTACCATTACGATATCATCTATTTAATTTATTAAAATAAAATAAAATATTGAAATATTGACTAACCCTTCATCAACTCTTGCAGAGTGCATTTATAGTAGATGTTTCGCACAAAGAATATGTTTTCAGACTGGCAGGAAGGATTCATAGAGGCTTTCGCAGCATTTTAACGAAACATCATCTGAAAGATGCCGAAGGGAAAATCAAGCCGCATCTGCCTCCTCTTTATGCACACTTGATATCCCAAGGAACGTGGGATGCGTTTTGCAACCGTCGTGCAGAACAGAATTTTCAGGTACATTGTGTTTGGTTGCACGTTGTGTAACATTGCTTGTATTCATCATGTTGATTGATAGGTTTTTATTTATGAAATAGCAACTGAGTGCTGAAAATAAAGAACAGGCAGCAAAACCAGCGTACCCCTACCGTAAAGCAAGGTTGGGGTACGCTTCAATTGAAAAACAATTGGTATGTATTTTAAAAGTATTGTAATAATTTTATGTGACATAAAACAACACTGTAACCATGTTTTTCTGTTTATATGCATATTGATGAAGCAAAATCTCAAGTCACTTCCATTCCACGCCATGTTCTATGGAAGGAGGCTTGTGCTAATAAATAGGGGAAACTGATAGATGAAAACACACCAAAAGTGTGGGAAACATGTGTAAGTATGACATAATATAAACGTGTTTTGCTTTAAATCACTATTACATAACGATGCTTACTTATTTTTTCATATTTTCTATTTGACATAGTCACAGGAATCAACAACACTCGCACCGGATGCAGACATACTTTCAACGGCCTTGAAACAGCTAGAACAGTATGGCCGCGTCAGAGGTGTGGGTATTGGGGTGTCACCCCGAACATATTTTCAGAAAAAAAAAACAAGAGGATGAACAAACTAAAGAATTGAATGTAATGAGAGATAAAGTAGCTACCCTTGAAGAACTAATCCAAACTCAGGGAAAGATACTAACGAGTTTGATGGAGGAGAGGTGAAGAGAACAAACAACTCAAGAACAACCCCCGCGAGAAGATCCACCCCTCACCAGCTTTGACGCGATCCATTCCCCTAAAATACCTGACTTAACCGAGGTAATCAATGTTATAATATTCTTTTTTGTGAGATGTGAATCACAGACACTGATACCTTTCATGTAATGATATTCTGCAGGGTGAAAATGACTGTGATTTATATCTGTCAACTCCCACCCATCGCCTTGTAGCGAGGGCTACGGTGTTCAATATGCAGAATGACATGCTACACTCCAGACCACTTCCAACCGTTCATTTCAAAGTGTCGATTAACGTAGCTCATGAGCTGAGCGCCGAGATACCCGTGCCAAATGACGATGACAACATTCATACGGTGGAAAAAGCTGTTGGAACATTCGTTGCATGGCCGTCGAATCTTGTAAAAAAACATGTCGAGCAGGAGGTATTCATTTCCAGTTCATTTTTCAAGCAGAACCTTTAACATTAAATTAGAAAATGGCTGAACTGATGAATGTTATTACAGAAGAATAAAATGGAGAAGCTAAAACAAAAGAGCGGCTCCAACATTGGATCAACCAACTGATCAAAATGATCTACTAAGAGCGCGTTCACCCTGCCCGTTCTATATCCACATTTAATATCATTGCAAGCTCATGTGGATACGAAAATGAAAGATGGAAAGTGTAATAAAATTGTTTATGAAAAAGATATGTACAGAGAGGAAACAATAGATTTCGTTAGTGCAGACTTTTTTTATGAGATCATCACATACGACTGGCTAGGCGCCTCAGTTATAAATGTATACGTGAGGTATGTTTTCCTGATTTGATTTTACAGAAGTTGATATACTTTGATAATTATGGATAAATACATATCATATTTTTCATAGGCGTATATATGAAAAACAATTGAAGGGATTTTCCCATGAATACAAATTTGGAATCGTTAGTCCTCACACCATTTCTACACAACGAACAGAAATAGATTCTAATTTTCAGGCTGAATTGATGTCAAATCTGCTCAGAACATTTCAAAGAATAATTACAACTGACAGGATCTTTTTAATACCAACGATGCAAGGGTAAAACTCTACATTTTAATCATATCAATTATATTTTCATTTCTATCAGTACTTATTTCTTTTTGTGTTTTTAGAGAACATTGGATGCTCATTGCAGTCAATTTGGACACTCCAAAGATTTATTTTCTGGATTCACTGCATGGATATCCAACTAACCGACCACAGATGATGGCGATTGTCAATTTTTAATACACTAGATCCAAAATTTTAGAACTAAATATCTAGTTATATAATTTATATTATCTTTTAATGAGGATTTTGTTATGATAGGGCGGTGTATGAATATCGTCTAAAGGCTGGAATGAATCCAGGGCGTAAGGACAACAATGCCCACAAGATCTACAAATGGAGAAGTATCTGGGTATATATAATTATATTTCACTATCCAAATACATATCAAAACAAATTACTTATTTTTCTCGATGTTTCTATAGTGTCCGAAACAAACAAATGACAAGGACTGCGGTTATTATGTTTGTAAATTTATGAAAGAGATCGTATTTCATGGACAAACTAGCAGCCCTGAAGAGGTATTTTTGAAAATAATTACTAATTTATTTAAAATAATTATTAATACTTTGTGTATTTATATTTTTTCAGTACTACTATGACTGTCGCAAAAACTCCTATTCAGAAGATGATATAAATGTCTTTAGAAACGAATGGGCATCGTACCTGATGGAAGAATGTAAACAAATAGGACAATGAAGGTGAATTACTAATACATATGTTATCTTTATATGGTCATTGATATCTCCCTTTACACTTATTGAGAATCTATGATCTCCTTTTCTTATGATTCATATCCTTAGATTAGTGAATTCCTACTACTTAGTTTGAAAATGACATAAACTTTGGAAAACAACACCAATGACATACGGAAAACCGAGAAAACGCGTTCGGATTGTTTTTATACTTTAGGAAAACGATCCACGAGTCATTTGTGACGTGTACGAATCAACCGCACCTCAATCCGACGCACGGTGTGACTGGTATGGCTAAAAGTGTCTGATATCAGTTTCAAATTGAGATAAACTTTGGAAAACAACACCAATGACATACGCCAAACCGAGCAAACGCGTTCGGATTGTTTTGATACTTTAGTAAAATGATTCGCGAGTCATTTGTGATGTGTACGAATCGACCGTACCTCAATACGACGCACGACGTGACCAGTATGGCTAAAAGTGTCTGATATCAGTTTCAAATTGAGATAAACTTTGGAAAACAACACCAATGAAATACGCCAAACTGAGAAAACGCATTCGGATTGTTTTGATACTTTAGTAAAACGATCCACGAGTCATTTTTGACGTGTACGAATTGACAGAACCTCAATCCGACGCACGGTGTGACCGGTATGGCTAAAAGTGTCTGATATCAGTTTCAAATTGAGATAAACTTTGGAAAACAACACCAATGAAATACGCCAAACTGAGCAAACGAATTCGGATTGTTTTTATACTTTAGGACAACGATCCACAAGTCATTTGTGATGTGTACGAATCGACCGTACCTCAATCCGACACACATCGTGACCGGTATGGCTAAAAGTGTCTGATATCAGTTTCAAATTGAGATAAACATTGGAAAACAACACCAATGACATATTCCAAACCAAGAAAACGCGTTCGGATTGTTTTGATACTTTAGGAAAACGATCCGCGAGTCATTTGTGACGTGTACGAATTGACCGCACCTCAATCCGACACACGGTGTGACCGATATGGCTAAAAGTGTCTGATATCAGTTTCAAATTGAGATAAACTTTGGAAAACAACACCAATGACATATTCCAAACCAAGCAAACGCGTTCAGATTGTTTTGATACTTTAGGAAAATGATCCACAAGTCATTTTTGACGTGTAAGAATCAACCTCACCTCAATCCGACACACGGTGTGACCGGTATGGATAAAAGTGTCTGATATCAGTTTCAAATTGAGATAAACTTTGGAAAACAACACCAATGACATACGCCAAACCGAGAAAACGCATTCAGATTGTTTTGATACTTTTGGAAAATGATCCTCGAGTCATTTGTGACGTGTATGAATCGACCTCACCTCAATCCGACGCATGGCGTGACTGGTATGGCTAAAAGTGTCTGATATCAGTTTCAAATTGAGATAAACTTTGGAAAACAACACCAATGATATACGCCAAACCAAACAAATGTGTTTGGATTGTTTTGATACTTTAGGAAAATGATCCGCGAGTCATTTTTGACGTGTATGAATTGACCGTACCTCAATCCGACGCACGGTGTGACCGATATGGCTAAAAGTGTCTGATATCAGTTTCAAATTGAGATAAACTTTGGAAAACAACACCAATGACATACGCCAAACTGATCAAACGGGTTCGGATTTTTTTGATACTTTAGGACAATGATCCACAAGTCATTTGTGACGTGTACGAATCGACCTCACCTCAATCCGATGCACGGTGTGACTGGTATGGCTAAAAGTGTCTGATATCAGTTTCAAATTGAGATAAACTTTGGAAAACAACACCAATCACATACGCCAAACCGAGCAAACGCGTTCGGATTGTTTTGATACTTTAGGACAACGATCCGTGAGTCATTTGTGACATTTACGAATCATCCGCACCTCAATCCGACACACGACGTGACCAATATGACTAAAAGTGTCTGATATCAGTTTCAAATTGAGACAGACTTTAGAAAACAACACCAATGACATACGCCAAACCGAGCAAACGCATTCGGATTGTTTTGATACTTTAGGACAACGATCCGCGAGTCATTTTTGATGGGTACGAATCGACCGCACCTCAATCCGATGCACGGTGTGACCGGTATGACTAAAAGTGTCTGATATCAGTTTCAAATTGAGATAAACTTTGGAAAACAACACCAATGACATACGCCAAACTGAGAAAACGCGTTCAGACTGTTTTGATACTTTAGGATAATGATCCACGAGTCATTTTTGATGAGTATGAATCGACCGCACCTCAATATGACGCACAGTGTGACCGGTATGGCTAAAAGTGTCTGATATCATTTTCAAATTGAGATAAACTTTGGAAAACAACGCCAAACTGAGCAAACACGTTCGAATTGTTTTGATACTTCAGGACAACGATCCACGAGTCATTTTTGATGTGTAAAAATTGACCCTACCTCAATCCGACGCACGACATGACCAGTATGACTAAAAGTGTCTGATATCAGTTTCAAATTGAGATAGACTTTGGAAAACAACACCAATGACATACGCCAAAACAATCAAACGCGTTCGGATTGTTTTGATACTTTAGGAAAATGATCCGCGAGTCATTTTTGACGTGTAAGAATCGACCGCACCTCAATCCTACGCACGGTGTGACCGGTATGGCTAAAAGTGTCTGATATCAGTTTCAAACTGAGATAAACTTTGGAAAAAACACCAATGACATACGCCAAACTGAACAAACGCGTTCAGATTGTTTTGATACTTTATGACAACGATCCACGAGTCATTTGTGACGTGAACGAATCGACCACACCTCAATCTGATGCACAGTGTGACCGGTATGGCTAAAAGTGTCTGATATCAGTTTCAAATTGAGATAAACTTTGGAAAACAACACCAATGACATACGCCAAACCAAGCAAACACATTCGGATTGTTTTTATACTTTAGGAAAACGATCCGAGAGTCATTTGTGATGTGTACGAATCTACCGCACCTCAATCTGACACATCACGTGACCAGTATGACTAAAAGTGTCTCATATCAGTTTCAAATTGAGATAGACTTTGGAAAACAACACCAATGACATACGCCAAACCGAGAAAACGCGTTCGGATTGTTTTGATACTTTTGGAAAATGATCCGCGAGTCATTTGTGATGTGTATGAATTGACTGCACCTCAATCTGATGCACGGTGTGACCGGTATGGCTAAAAGCGTCTGATATCAGTTTCAAATTGAGATAAACTTTGTAAAACAACACCAATGACATATGCCAAACCGAGCAAACACGTTCGGATTGTTTTGATACTTTAGGACAACGATCCACGAGTCATTTGTGACGTGTACGAATCAACCGCACCTCAATCTGACGCACGGTGTGACCGGTATGGCTAAAAGTGTCTGATATCAGTTTCAAATTGAGATAAACTTTGGAAAACAACACCAATGACATACGGAAAACCGAGCAAACGCGTTCAGACTGTTTTGATACTTTAGGACAACGATCCGCGAGTCATTTGTGACATTTACGAATCGACCGCACTTCAATCCGACGCACGACGTGACCAGTATGACTAAAAGTGTCTGATATCAGTTTCAAATTGAGATAGACTTTGGAAAACAACACCAATGACATACGCCAAACCGAGAAAACGCGTTCGGATTTTTTTTTTGATACTTTAGGACAATGATCCGCGAGTCATTTGTGACGTGTACGAATCAACCACACCTCAATCCGACGCACGACGTGACCAGTATGACTAAAAGTGTCTGATATCAGTTTCAAATTGAGATAGACTTTGGAAAACAACACCAATGACATACGCCAATTATATTGATTTTACATTATTCCCTTTCATTGTTATGAAAAAGAAAACTTTTGAGTTTAAAATTTCATATTTTAGTTTCACATTTCCATATTAATTTATTCTTTCATATTACTGTTTTAATTTCTTTCATTATTGAATTACTAACATAATATTTGTTTTCTTATATAGGTGAATTTTTTTCCTTGAGTTCGGACGCTTTATTCGGCAACAAATACTGTCGAGAGAGGATCACGAATATCAAAGGATGAAACATGAATGTTTATAACTGTTGTTGAATAATTGTAAATGTAACCATGTAAAACAATGTTTGAAATGTATATAGCAATGCGTTTTTTTGTATTCATGATGTTAAGTAAATTTATATACCATTGTCAGTCAAAATATTGGGTGCGGGTGCTATGGTGTGCAGGTGTGCATGTGCTACTTTGTGCAGGTATTCAGGTGTGCAGGTGTGCAGGTACTGTTTTTTTGGTGCAGGCGATGGAGCCTTTATCAGCACTTTTTTAGTGCTGATAAAGGACACCTTTAACAGTGCTAGAGGAGCGCTGATAAAGGAACCCTTTATCAGTGCTCCATCAAGTGCCGATATAGGAGACCTTTATCAGCGCTAAAAGAAGCATTGATAAAGGGGTCCTTTATCAGCGCTCCGAGAAGCACTGATATAGGGGACCTTTATCAGCGCTAAGAGAAGTGGTTGCGCCCAAATTTACCCTACTGGTAAAAGCGGTCGTTGAAGTACAAGTAGGGATCGAATCCACAGGGACCGAAGAAGTAACCTTGAGACGCTATGATTTATTGATGGATTGGCTATGAAGTGGCCAACTTTGAGGTAGATTTTAATTGGAGAACTAAAGATATAATTTAAATAAGATATAATAAAAAATTATGTGAACTAAACAATTATTGATGGTGGGTTGATCTTAGGGTTTTGCTTGGGTTGGATTGGATGAATTTCTTTTCTTAGAAAATTTCATGTCATTAATTCAAGACATATCCAAACAATGAGATAATTCTTCCAAATCATTCACCAATTTAATCCCTACACAATTCCAAGGCTAATCACAAATTCACTTTAAGGATCACTTTAATGAGCACTCAAAGGAAATAGATCTTACTAGCACTCAAAATGTGTCATCATTAAAGTTGGCAAAGATGAGAAAGAATGTAACTCATCAAATGGAAATCCAAAAATAACGAATAGATTTAAATATTAAGTACATGAAATAAAATTAAATACCTGACCTTACTACTCCCTTGGATCAAACCTTAAGAGGTTAGCCCTCCATTGATGCTATTCTACCAATGGAAGTGGGATGTAGACTTATGGGGGTGGAATTGAAGAAGAAGAAAATTATTAAAAGAACGAACACTCCACCGTTGTGTGATTGAAATCACAAGTGCTTGTGTGAATAATTTCACACCATGATTCAACGGTATAAACGTGTGAAGAAAAGGAAAATAAAAAGTGAAGAAGAAGAAGAAATTTTATTAAAATAATAAACGTGAAAGAAAAACTTACATGGGAAAACTTGACGATGCAATTACAAATTGAAAGCAAGAAATTACAATTGAAAGAAATACAATCACTACTAGAAAAACAGCTATTTGCGACGGGCTAGTTGCGACGGGATCCCGTCGCAAATGGCTTTTTGCGACGGGACCCCGTCGCAAATAGCCCGTTGCTGAAAACGCCGTCGCAACTACACTTATTTGCGACGGGCCCGTCGCTATAGCGGTTTATTGCGACGGGCATTCTCCCCGTCGCAAATAGTATTCCGTATTTTTGTAAAAACTTTTAAAAACGTTTTTGCGACGGGACCCGTCGCAAATACCTTTTGCGACGGTACCGTCGCAAATACTATTTGCGACGGTACCGTCGCAAAAACGTTTTTAAAAAAATAAAAAAATATTAATAATACTGGTATTTGCGACGGGCATCGCATCCCGTCGCAAATAATATTGATAGTATTTGCGACGGGACCCGTCGCAAATAATATTTTTAAAAAAAATAAAAAACTATTAATAATATTAGTATTTGCGACGGGTATAGTATCCCGTCGCAAATACTATAAAAAAAATAAAAAAAATAAATTTTTAATAAATTATTTTAATGAATATAATAATAGAATTATAATTTACAAATGAAAATAATAAATTATTTTAATTACTATAATAATAGTAAAATTATAATTCAAAAATAAAAAATAATAGAATATTAATAAATGATTTAATTAATATAATAATAATACAATTATAATTCATAAATACAAAAATATTAATAAGTTATTTTAATTAATATAAAAATAATAGAATTATTTTACATTCAAATATTAAAATAATTCAAGTATTACAAAAAAAATAATTAAATTATAATATTATAAAATTTTAATATATATATAAAATTTAATATTATAAAATATAAATAATATTATTATTCATATTAATATTGTTATTTAAAAATATAATATTATTAATATTTTATAATGAGACAGAAACTACGAATAGAAAAAAAAATTTTGATTTCTCAAATTTTATAACTGAAATACAAAATCTAATCTGAAGGAGGGGGGGGAGGTGGGGGATCTGCAGATGGTGGTGGAGGAAACTCCACCCCTAAAGCATGAGTGAGTCGGCGCATGTACTCCATCTGCTCCTGATGCTGCTGCTGCCACCGCCTCGTCTGCTCCTCGTACAGCTGCTGCTGGCGTCGACGCTCCTCCTCATGCTGCTGACGAATCTGCTCCTGCTCCTGTCGGAGACTCTCTATCTGTGCAGTCTGAGATCGCAACTGATCCTCATACTGTGTAGAAAAAGATGCACGAGCTCCTCTCGAGCTGGATGCCGACATCGCAGCACTGCCATAATAATCTCCGGGAGTCAGTCGAGAGCCGATACCAACTACCCGGCCCTTCTCGAAAGCATACTGGGTGGCCTGCATCCATGCCGCCTCATCAAACTGACGGGCAGTGGTCTGATCTGATGACTCGGCCTGACTCTCAGGCCGGGTCTGTGACGCTGCGGCCTCATATGACTCCTATAGTTGCAATTTAAAATTAAAATTGTGAATATATTATATGCAGTTAATTTTTAAACTTGAAAACAAATTATACTGACCACGATGTGATGCTGACGATCACCTCTGAGCTCCCCAGTAGCAGGATCACTATACATCCTCCGATATACGTCGTACTCTGTAATATCGGGGTGCTCGACAGCCTATAAGAATAAAAAATAAACTGTTAATATTTATAGTTATATAAAATATTTATAAATAATGTACGTACCAGATGCTGTCTATGAGTACTGAAAGAACGACTCCCAGCTCGATGAGTCACCTCCTGTCTCCCCCGATTCTGCCTCCCCAGCGATGATCTCCTCTGAAAGGCACCACTCAACCAGTGCGCACATAATCCATCCCATACATGGGATGAAATATACTCTGGTCGGTGTGCTCTACATGACTCCTCAAAATCTGACACTCCTGCTTTCTTCATCGCAGCTTTTCTTAAATTGTGCAAAAACTGACGAAGGCGATCACGCATGGCCACCTCCCATGCCTCGTGGATGGCGTCACGCATGGTATCCTCGATCGGATACCATAAACCCTACAAAAAAAATCAAAATATCAAGTTAGAAATGAAATAATTTTCAAAATAAAAATTATTTATTTACGTACGTACCAGCCAATGGTCGAACATGGCCTGCTGCACATCAATGAGAATCTGCTCCCATGTGGTCCACGGCTGAGAGAAATAGTTGCGCAAAATAGCGCTGCCCTGTCCGACTGCTATATGCGGAAAACTGAAAAAAAATAATAAACATTTATTATGTGAATAGATTATTGAAATCTTAGTCAAATCCACGGGTTATCACACAGGTTATCACACCTCCGGGTGCGCGGATCAAACCCAAGGCGTGGACGTCGCTCGGGGACGGGGTCAGGAATCATCAATCGTGCAAGACCGCGCCCCCTCCGCGTACTCCCTGAAGCGCCTGCAGGCTGAGGGTCATCTGCCAGCAACTCATCCGCATCGAAAGGCAGGTGAGCATCCGTCAACTCACGAAATGTGGCCTCGTCCATCTGAAACAGAAAATGTTAATGTTAGCAAATAATTGATAATTACTATTATATATACATATATACATATTATGATTGTATATAAATACCATGGAATTCTATAAGTGTTCATCTTCATCATCATCTTCATATATGTCAATGTCATCTTCATATTCCTCCTCAACATCATCGATATCCATTCGAGTTGCAGTTGCTTCATCTCTTACCATTTCAAATTCATGTGTGACATCATTAACATCATCGTCATCACCGACTCTTAAATGCGGGGTGTCGTCATCGATACTCATGTCTCTTTGTAAAAAAGATTGATTTTGAGTACTCTCTTGAAAAACTTCAATTCTTTGCACATCAGTGAAAGCACATTCACTTTGACTAAACTGATTGTCTCGAATTTTGATTTTTATTACACTCCACCAATCAGTCAAGTCTCTTGATGTTGCACAGTACTTTGCATAATAAACTTGATATGCCTGTTGAGCCAATAAGAATGGTTCATTTACTGCGAGAACACTTTTACATTTAATATCGATGATTCCATGAGTCGGATGAACACGCACGGCTCTCTCTGTATCCAACCAACGACATTTGAACATGGTTATGTAATGTTGTCCAAGATAACAGAGTTCAATGATTTCATCAAGTATGCCATAAAAGTCAACTTCATTTTCTCGATGATGAGATCCTCTCAAGCTAACTCCACTGTTCATTGTTTTTTTTGATTCCCCATATGCATGTGTGTGGAATCGAAATCCATTCACCACATATGCATTATAAGTTTTAACAAGTTTGGAAGGTGGGTTACTCAATACACACAGCCGTTTGTCAATTTTATCAGCATGTCGAGACACCTGAAAATTTGTGAAATAATTATCAATATAGTAAACTATACATTGAATGAGTTGCTAAAAGATAAAGAATTTATGTTACCAGTTTTTGAAACCACTGAGAGAAATTTTTCAGTCGACGTTCTTCGAGAGCAGCTGCTGTAATTTGTGGAATTTGTTTCTTGATATGATTATCATACAACCTATAAAAACCAAAGTTATTTACTGTAACATAAATGATAGAATAAGTGATATAAACACTTACAGTACAACTGATGTCATCTCTTCACAGTTGAGCAGAACATACGTATGAGCTCTATGATGTTCATCATCTGAAAGCCAGCGTTCAGAAACTCCACCAAAACCAAGCTCTGACTGGTTGAAAACAGATAATTGATTGTCGATTTCATCAATATTCCTCTCATTCCGTCCCATTCGGTTGTGTTTTGAAGGATACTCAGATTCAAAATAATGGGAGCAGAAAAAAGATATTTCCTCTTGCAAATAAGCTTCTGCAATAGATCCTTCAACAGATGCTTTGTTGCGTACTTTTCTTTTCAATTTTTGCATGCATCTTTCAAATGGGTACATCCATCGAAACTGTACCGGACCTCCACATTTGGCTTCATATGGCAAATGTAACATCAAATGTTCCATTGAGTCGAAGAAAGACGGCGGGAATATTTTTTCCAATTTACATATAATTACAACAACATCTTTTTCAAGTTTGCCTAGAGCATCATAATCTGCCGTAGCCGCACAAATTTCCCGAAAAAAATGAGACATGTCTGTTATGGAATCCCAAATCACAGAATTCAACAGACCTCTTAATCCAATTGGTAGAAGTCTCTCCATTATAACATGACAATCATGACTTTTCAATCCAGTAATATGACCATTCTTTACACATCTACCCAAATTGGAAGCACAGCCATCTGGAAGTCTCAAATCTGCAATCCACTGACAAAATAATAAACGGTTTTCTTTAGACAGTGTATAAGCTGCTTTTGGTTTCAGTAACCTTTCTGTTCTGACATTCTCAAATAGTTCCAATTCTGGACGTCTGCAAATTTGGGCAAGATCTAAACGTGCATTTACATTGTCTTTGCTCTTTCCTGGCGTATCCAAAACTGTATGAAACAAATTATCAAAACAGTTCTTCTCAATATGCATGACATCTAACATGTGTCGGACCAACAAATCAGACCAATATGGCAAATCCCAAAATATGCTACGTTTAATCCAATTGTGTTCTTTCCCAAAACCAGAAATTTTCTGTTGGTTTATTGTGGGACCAAAAGTGATGGGAGGTAATGAAAATACAACCGATTTTAACTCCGAACCTGATAGCATTTTTGGAGGTCCATCCCTTTCAACTGTTCCTTTTCTGAAATGAGATCTGTTTCTGCGAAAAGGATGATCAGCTGGAAGAAATCTGCGATGACAGTCAAAATAACAAGGTTTCTTTCCATGAATGAGCATAAATGCTTTGTTCTCTCCCATACAGTAAGGACATGATTTCTGACCATGTGTACTCCAGCCAGATAACATCCCATAAGCCGGGAAGTCACTTATTGTCCACATCAATGCTGCTCTCAGTATGAAATTCTGTTTCGTTGCAACATCATATGTACTGACACCAGTACTCCACAATAAATTTAATTCATCAATCAATGGCTTCAAATAAACATCAATATTTTTCTTCGGATGTCCTGGAATTAGTAAAGTCAAAAAGATATATGGCTCCTTCATCAACATCCATGGAGGTAAATTATACGGAGTTAAAAAAACAGGCCAACATGAATATTGACTACCATAAGATCCAAACGGACAGAAACCATCAGTGGAAAGGCCCAGTCGAACATTTCTAGCTTCTAAAGCAAATGATGGATGCACTCTATCAAAATGTTTCCATGAATCACCATCGGCTGGATGATTCAAGCTTTTATCGGTTGAAATATTCTCTTTATGCCATGACATCATTGTCGCTGTATTCTTAGACATGAATAAACGCTGAAGTCTGGATGTAAGCGGAAAATATCTCAGCTGTTTTACAGGAATCAAACCAGACTTCCCGTGTTGTCCTTCTTTATATCTCTGTTGCCCACATGTGGGACAACTATCCAACGACTCATTTTCCCCTGAATATAAAATGCAGTCATTTGAACATGCATGAATCTTCTGACAAGTAAGTCCCAAATTTCGAACCAACCTCTTACTTTCATAGTAATTTGCAGGTAAAACATTTCCTTCGGGTAACAGTGTTTTCAGCAAAGAAAATATCTGGTCAAAACATGTGTTTGACATTCCGTTATCTGATTTGATAGCCATAAATTTTGCAACTGCTTCTAATTTTCTCATCTTGCAGCCAGGATATAATGCATCCTCAGCAGACTTCAACAACTCATAAAATTCAGACGGTCCCAACTCAGGATTTGAAGCTATATCAGCCGGAGTTTCTGTATGTTGAACAGATGAACCTGCAACATCATGTACTAAATCTTGAAACTGGGATGGATCCGGAATCAAGTTGGTATCACCTGCTCTGGAACTGCGTTCACCGTGTTGATACCAAAAAACATAATCTGCTTGAAAACCAAAACGCAAGAGATGTTCCCCCACTTTGTCAAACGTGTCAAACGTTCTCAATGCACATTTTCTGCAAGGGCATTTTATCTTTCCTTCTGAAACAAATTCTGAATTTGATGCCGCAAATGATAAAAAAATCTCCACACCCTCTATATATACTGGATTTAAACCAGAACCATTTGGATTTCTACGTTGATTTATCCATATGCGGTCATCTAATAATGACTGTTGACGACCTCGCTGTTCCATATTTTTCTATAAAATATAAAAGCATTACTGGTTTTGAATAATTTGTTAGAAAAAACACTCAAGCAAGGATTACTAATTATTACAATTTATTACTAATTATTACAATTTATTGCTAATTATTACTATTTATTACTAATTTAGCAATACTTAGCAATACTTAGCAAAAGGAAAACTGCTTGAATAATGAAAGGAAATTTGATAATCATCGTTGTGGAGATGGTTATAAATTTTCCCTTCATTATCCAAGCAGATTTCGTTTACTAATTATTAGTAATAAAAAAAATATTATCAATATTTACGAAAAAACAATATTAATATTATTAAAATAATAAAAAAAATTAAAAAATATTAAAATTATCAATATTCAGAACAAACTTTGTTCTATTATTAACATGTTCAAATCTTAAAGGGTCGTCAATCGTCAGGTCATGCGCAATAAAAAGTTTGTGTCAGCCATGTCTAATGTAAACTCTATAATTGTCCTTGCATGGTTGATCACTTCGCAAGTAATGTTGCAATCAGACAAACCAAGTCATTCCCTTCTTAACTATAAGAATTATCTTACATGAACCTCTACATAGATCATTCTTCCTTAAAAATTTGAGGGGATATCATTATTTTTCCCTTAAATTTTCAAGGAAGAATGGTCTATGTAAAGGTTCATGTGAGATGATTCTTATAGATAAGAAGGGAATGACTTGGTTTGTCTGATTGCAACATTACTTTTGAAGTGATCGACCATGCAAGGACAATTATAGAGTTTACATTGGACATGGCTGACAGAAACTTTTTATTGCGCATGACCTGACAATTAGCGACCCTTTAAGATTTGAACATGTTAAGAATGGAGCAAAATCTGTTGTAAATATTGATAATTTTAATATTTTATAAATTTTTATTATTTTAATAATATTAATATTTTTTTCATAAATATTGATAATATAATTTTTTTTGCTAAGTGTTCTTGAGTATTCCTGAGTATTCCTGAGTATTCCTGATTATTTGTGAGTATTCGTGAGTATTCGTGATTATTCGTGAGTATTCGTGATTATTCGTGAGTATTCGTGAGTATTCCTGAGTATTCCTGATTATTCCTAATTATTCCTAATTATTTGCAATTATTCCTAATTATTTGCAATTATTGGTAATTATTGGCAATTATTGGTCATTATTGGCAATTATTACTAATTATTCCTAATTAATCCTAATTATTCCTAATTAATCCTATTTAATCCTAATTAATCCTAATTATTCCTAATTATTCCTAATTATTACTAATTATTCCTAATTATTGCTAATTATTACTAATTATTGCTAATTATTTCTAATTATTGCTAATTATTTCTAATTATTTCTAATTATTGCTAATTATTTCTAATTATTGCTAATTATTGCTAATTATTGGTAATTATTTCTAATTATTTCTAATTATTCGTAATTATTACTAATTATTGGTAATTAATACTAATTATTGGTAATTATTGCTAATTATTGGTAATTATTGCTAATTATTGGTAATTATTGCTAATTATTGGTAATTATTGCTAATTATTGGTAATTAATACTAATTATTGGTAATTATTACTAATTATTGGTAATTATTACTAATTATTGGTAATTATTACTAATTATTGGTAATTATTACTAATTATTCGTAATTAATACTAATTATTCCTAATTAGTACTAATTATTCCTAATTATTGTTAATTATTCCTAATTATTACTAATTATTGTTAATTATTCCTAATTATTACTAATTATTGTTAATTATTGGTAATTAATACTAATTATTGGTAATTAATACTAATTATTGGTAATTAATACTAATTATTGGTAATTAATACTAATTATTGGTAATTATTACTAATTATTCCTAATTAATACTAATTATTGGTAATTATTACTAATTATTCCTAATTAATACTAATTATTACTAATTATTGTTAATTATTCCTAATTATTACTAATTATTGTTAATTATTCCTAATTATTACGAATTATTGTTAATTATTCCTAATTAATACTAATTATTGGTAATTAATACTAATTATTGGTAATTAATACTAATTATTCCTAATTAATACTAATTATTCCTAATTAATACTAATTATTCCTAATTAATACTAATTCTTCCTAATTAATACTAATTATTCCTAATTATTACTAATTATTGCTAATTATCGTTAATTATTACTAATTATCGTTAATTATTCCTAATTAATACTAATTATTGGTAATTAATACTAATTATTGGTAATTAATACTAATTATTGGTAATTAATACTAATTATTGGTAATTAATACTAATTATTCCTAATTAATACTAATTATTGGTAATTATTACTAATTATTCCTAATTAATACTAATTATTCGTAATTATTCCTACTTATTGTTAATTATTCCTAATTATTACTAATTATTGTTAATTATTCCTAATTATTACTAATTATTGTTAATTATTCCTAATTATTACTAATTATTGGTAATTAATACTAATTATTGGTAATTAATACTAATTATTGGTAATTAATACTAATTATTCCTAATTAATACTAATTATTCCTAATTAATACTAATTATTGGTAATTATTACTAATTATTCCTAATTAATACTAATTATTCCTAATTATTACTAATTATTGTTAATTATTCCTAATTATTACTAATTATTGTTAATTATTCCTAATTAATACTAATTATTGGTAATTAATACTAATTATTGGTAATTAATACTAATTATTGGTAATTAAGACTAATTATTGGTAATTAAGACTAATTATTGGTAATTAATACTAATTATTTGTAATTAATACTAATTATTCCTAATTAATACTAATTATTGGTAATTAATACTAATTATTCCTAATTAATACAAATTAATCCTAATTATTCCGAATTATTACTAATTATTCCTAATTATTACTAATTATTCCTAATTATTCCTAATTATTGTTAATTATTCCTAATTATTCCTAATTATTGTTAATTATTCCTAATTATTACTAATTATTGTTAATTATTCCTAATTATTACGAATTATTGGTAATTAATACTAATTATTACGAATTATTGGTAATTAATACTAATTATTGGTAATTAAGACTAATTATTGGTAATTAAGACTAATTATTGGTAATTAATACTAATTATTGGTAATTAATACTAATTATTTGTAATTAATACTAATTATTTGTAATTAATACTAATTATTCCTAATTAATACTAATTATTTGTAATTAATACTAATTATTCCTAATTATTCCTAATTATTGGTAATTATTACTAATTATTCCTAATTAATACTAATTATTCCTAATTATTCCTAATTATTACTAATTATTCCTAATTATTCCTAATTATTACTAATTATTGTTAATTATTCGTAATTATTGTTAATTATTCCTAATTATTACTAATTATTGTTAATTATTCCTAATTATTACGAATTATTGGTAATTAATACTAATTATTGGTAATTAATACTAATTATTGGTAATTAATACTAATTAGAGGTAATTAATACTAATTATTGTTAATTATTGGTAATTATTACTAATTATTCTTAATTATTGATAATTATTAGTAATTAAATGAATAATTATCAATAATTAGAAATAATTACCAATAATTACAAATAATAACATTATTAATATATTTTATTATTAATATTAAAATAATATAATTTTCTAATTTATATACAGTTCTGTTTTCATCTGTGCGTTTTCTATCTCCACATACAAATAATACATGTGAAGACAGCAAACACACAGATGAAAAAAGAACTGTATATATATAAAAAATTATATTATTTTAATATTAATAATAAAATAAACTAATAATGTAATAATGTTCTTATTCTTAATTATTGGTATTTATTACTAGTTATTAATATTTATTCTTAATTACTAAAAATTATTACTAATTATTCCTAATTACCATATAAACAATTAAAAATAATTAAATTACAACTAATTAATAATAATAAAAACTAATAAAAAATTAAAAATAAATAAAAAATTAAAATAAAGATAAATACCTTGAAAATTGATCTGTTCTGATCGTTCTTCAAAACTTTAATATCGGCTCCGGAGAAAAAACTTAAACTAGAGAAAAACTCAACTCTAGAAATATGATTCTGAGAGAGAGAGAAGATAAGGAATGAGAATGAAATGAAAAAAACGGATGGGGGTATTTATAGGTTAGATTAGTTGCGACGGGCTCATTTGCGACGGGATTCCCGTCGCAACTAGTATTATTTGCGACGGGTCCCGTCGCAAATACCTTAGCCAACATTTATTACGGTCAACCGGTAAATAGTTATTTGCGACGGGTCCCGTCGCAAATAACCGTCTGCCGACATAGTATTTGCGACGGGGGAATATTCCCGTCGCAAATACCATTTACCGCCGCCGGTTATTTGCGACGGGAATATTTCCCCGTCGCAAATACGTTTCCCGCGATTTGTTATTTGCGACGGGAATATTTCCCCGTCGCAAATACGTTTCCCGCGATTTGGAGCGCATCGCGGGAAAACTATTTGCGACGGGTCCCCGTCGCAAATACGTTTCCCGCGATTTGGCGCGCATCGCGGGAAAACGATTTGCGACGGGGAAAAAAATCCCGTCGCAAAAGCCTCCTTATTTGCGACGGGAAAATACCCCCGTCGCAAATAATTTTTTAACATGACTATTTGCGACGGGAATAAATCCCGTCGCAAATAACCCGTCGCAATTGCTCATTTTTCCCGTAGTGAATGGATGAAAGAAAAACATGGATTCAAAGAAAAATGTTAGATGATTATTCCATTAACCACCAGCTCCTTATATAGGCATATTAGGAGCCTTCTGTCCACCCCCAACATTAAATTCACCCCCCAACAATTAAGAGAGTCAAAAGGAGGGTGAAGAATCAAAAGGAAATTGATGTTTCGAAGTTGACCCGGAAAACTGTCCAGATTCATCCTCTATTTTCACGTGTGAGTTTGACACTTCATATGGACGAATCCGAAGGTGTCTTAAATATAAAATATCTTCGTCAATGTGTCTTATAGAAGCTCTAAATATTTTAGGACATTTGGATCATCCGTTTGAAAGTTATGGTCGAAATGGTGGGACATATTTCTGTGCATTAATGACGAGTCCACCATTTAAATCTCAACTTCAGATCCCTTTATCATCATGAAAAAATCAGAATTATCTCTGGACACAGTTGAATAAAATGATCCTAATATTTTTATCTTTCTACTTTATAAATTTGAGCTTCATTGAGATTGGTTTCTGGGCCCCACATATGTTTGATGGGCCTTAGGCCCATTATGCTTTTTCCAGCATGTTTCTGCATTCAGGCGAAAAATTCTCCATCTTCCTTTGGGATTCATCCATCGGACCTAAAAGATAAAATGTTCCAAAAAAATTGATAAATCATATCCCAAAATTTCAAATTAAAATGATGAATATTGTAATTTCCACAAGCAAATTATTGAGTGGGCCCAAATTGACATTTTAAGCATGAATTGCACAATGATGGGAAATGAAGTTCAATTTCTGAATTGGACTAAAATTGATGTTTATGAACTTTTAAACACATTAATATTAAGATCTTAACAATGAATATTAGCCACTTTCAGTGACTAATCACACCCCCCAACTTGATTTTTGCTAGTCCCGAGCAAAATAAATTACAAATATGAAATCCAAATCCCCTTTTCCAAAAACATTTAAATACACATTGCTCACTCAAAAGACCTCATACCAAAAAAAATTATGGAACCCATCAAAATCATTTAAAACAAGCTAGTTCCATAAGCATATCCCAAGCCCAAGCCCATTCCTTTGTTCAAATTCATTGCCACATTTCATCCAATTCCAATTAAGCATGATAAAGTGTTGTGCATCATAAAAGATATGGGGCCCATTTTATTGTTCAAGGGGAAAAAATGGAAGCTCTAGGTGGGAATCACATTAAACCTTAAGATTAGTATCCATTTATTTATTTATTTTTAACCACAATAGATATGAAAAGACTAACTCTGGGCATGACAACTATGGAGTCATGATCCCCAAGTGCCGGACGCCACACATATTGTCAATTTCATGCTCTACAATAGAGATATAAAGCCTAACTCTGGGCAAGACAACTATGGAGTCACAATCCCCAAGTGCCGGACGCCATGCATTTGGACAAAACATTTCTCTATGTGGTCAATTTTTTTGTTTTTTTTTGTTTTTTTTGGATACTCAAATTAAACTAAAAGTGACCCCAGAACCCTATGCTATAATGAAAGGGACCCAAGAACTCAAATTTACACCCACGATCCAGTAGACGTGATTTGTGGCATTTTTATTAAGAGGATGAAAATGTAAACTTTGAAAAATCACATTAGACAACCGCACTTTCCAAAAACTATGATCATGAACTTAAACTTGCATTAAAATCAGAATCAAGGCATGCAAAAATTATTTGATATCCAATTTTAGAGTTTTCAATGTGTGTTATCATGTTTATGGTTAATGGAATTTTTCTTTTCATGCATGTTTTTATTCACAAAATAAAAAAATCATTTTTTTATCCCCCCCCCCAACTTAGAATAACACTGTCCCCAGTGTTTAAAGAAAATAAAAGTTAGAAGGGGGTAGGAGAGGAGTTCAATGAAGAAATTTAAAATGAAAATCATGGAATTAAGTCACCTGGTGGTTGATGATGATAGCACATGCCATAGTCTCCCTTCAATCCGGGATTTGAGTCTCAGTGGCTTGGATGGTGGTGAATGGATTTTCCTTATGGATTTCAACATGTCCTTTTATTTTTTTAACCTATAAAAAAATAAAACAAAACAAAATAAACTGATGATACATTGTCTTCTTTATATTTTCTGGGTAAGGTATTACTCAGAGATCACACCACGTGACACGGATGAATATGGCGCTCCCCTTTCATACCCATCCTTACTCATAAAAGAATAACTGGTCAACAACTTATGGTAATTTATTATATGAAAAAAAATGATTCAAAATAACTGGAAAACAAGAAAACCATGGGTTGCCTCCCATGCAGCGCTTTTGTTTAACGTCGTTAGCTCGACTTGTACCCCCCAACTTATCCAATTCCAACTTTCAAAATTTTAATTAAATCATCTTTCTCCACTTCAACAAGATTGAGATTGATTGTTTTTTTTGAAATTTGTTTCGTATGAAATCCTATTTTCTACAATGATTGGTAAAATCCAAGGAATATCTAAAATGGTTGATCGTGTTTTATCCGGATTATTTCCTATGATTTCAAGGTTCATTCCTACATGGTGAGATTATTGATGAAAATTGATGATAATTGAATGGTCTTGGTTATCATAAATAGAGGGATTATTGAGTAGGGAAGGAAGTATTAAAACATCGAGTTCAGTTTGATTGAATTTTCCTAAAGAAGAATGATAATTTGAATCAAAAATTGTTTCTTCTTTAAAAACATTTGAAAGAATTGGTTCCTTTTGAAAAGATGATTCATCCACAAAATTTTACATTTGAATTTCATGAGTGGGTATAGACACAATATTCTTTATATCTCCCAATGGTTCAATGATCGGTGATTCTAAAAAAAATTTTATTGGAGAAATATTCCGAACACTCAATCCATGAAGACAAATTCTCCCCTTGTGAATTAATTTCATCCTGATTTAAATACCCTTCAACATTTCTTTGATCTTGTTCAGTTATCCCATATCCAAAGGTTAGTTCTTTTTTCAATTCATGGGAGGTTTTTGGGATAAAATATTCATCTATAAATGATGAGGAAAGAACATCTTGAGTGGGAACGGGTTCCTCAAAAGTCTTAAAGCTTTGTAGTTCTAATCTGAAAGATGAAACTTCTGAATTCATTTTATCCATTTGTTCACACAATTGTTCAAGAATTTTTTCAGGATTAGGGTTGATATATGTTTGTACATCATGGACTTCCTCATTATTTATCTTTTCAATCATTCTTGATAGGTATGGAAATTGTTCTTGTAAACATTCAGCATCCCATTGATTGTACATCTCATCTGGTGTGGTGTATTCAATTAAGGATTGGTCAATGAAATTCCCTATGTGAGGTGTTTCCCAATATTGATTTACGACTTGATTACAGCATTGATTTATGAAGGGGTATTTTGGAGGATAATCCATTGGAATTGATTGAAAATTAGTTTTGAGGTTTTTTTGGACACACAGAAATTGAAAGGGGAAAAGAGAAGAGAAATTAGGGTGAGAATAGAGAATTTGGGGTGAGAAAAGAAGATTTGGGTCTAAGGTACTTACTTGGGTCCCCGGAAACGGTTCCAAAATTTGGTTTCACCCAAATTTACCCTACTGGTAAAAGCGGTCGTTGAAGTACAAGTAGGGATCGAATCCATAGGGACCGAAGAAGTAACCTTGAGACGCTATGATTTATTGATGGATTGGCTATGAAGTGGCCAACTTTGAGGTAGATTTTAATTGGAGAACTAAAGATATAATTTAAATAAGATATAATAAAAAATTATGTGAACTAAACAATTATTGATGGTGGGTTGATCTTAGGGTTTTGCTTGGGTTGGATTGGATGAATTTCTTTTCTTAGAAAATTTCATGTCATTAATTCAAGACATATCCAAACAATGAGATAATTATTCCAAATCATTCACCAATTTAATCCCTACACAATTCCAAGGCTAATCACAAATTCACTTTGAGGATCACTTTAATGAGCACTAAAAGTAAATAGATCGTACTAGCACTCAAAATGTGTCATCATTAAAGTTGGAAAAGATGAGAAAGAATGTAACTCATCAAATGGAAATCCTAAAATAACGAATAGATTTAAATATTAAGTACATGAAATAACATTCAATACCTGACCTTTCTACTCCCTTGGATCAAACCTTAAGAGGTTAGCCCTCCATTGATGCTATTCTACCAATGGAAGCGGGATGTAGACTTATGGGGGTGGAATTGAAGAAGAAGAAAATTATTAAAAGAACGAACACTCCACCGTTGTGTGATTGAAATCACAAGTGCTTGTGTGAATAATTTCACACCATGATTCAATGGTATCAACGTGTGAAGAAAAGGAAAATAAAAAGTGAAGAAGAAGAAGAAATTTTATTAAAATAATAAACGTGAAAGAAAAACTTACATGTGAAAACTTGACGATGCAATTACAAATTGAAAGCAAGAAATTACAATTGAAATAAATACAATGGATGAAAGAAAAACATGGATTCAAAGAAAAATGTTAGATGATTATTCCCTTCACCACCAGCTCCTTATATAGGAATATTAGGAGCCTTATGTCCACCCCCAACATTAAATTCACCCCCCAACAATTAATAGAGTCAAAAGGAGGGTGAAGAATCAAAAGGAAATTGACGTTTCGAAGTTGACCCGGAAAACTATCCAGATTCATCCTCTATTTTGACGTGTGCGTTTGACACTTCATATGTCCGAATCCGAAGGTGTATTAAATATAAAATATCTTCTTCCATGTGTCTTCTAGAATCTCTAAAAATTTTAGGACATTTGGCTCATCCGTTTGAAAGTTATGGTCAAAATGGTGGGACGGATTTCTGTGCATTAATGACGAGTCCACCATTTAAATCTCAACTTCAGATTCCTTTATCATCATGAAAACATCAGAATTAGCTCCGACCACATATGAATAAAATGATAATAATATTTTTATCTTTCTACTGTATAAATTTTAGCTTCATTGGGCTTGGTTTCTGGGCCCCACATTTGTTTGATGGGCCTTAGGCCCATTATGCTTTTTCCAGCATGTTTCTGCCTTCAGGTGCAAAATTCTCCATTTTCCTTTGGGATTAATCCATCGGACCTAAAAGATAAAATGTTCCAAACAAAGTGATAAATCATATCCCAAAATTTCAAATTAAAATGATGAATATTGTAATTTACAGAAGCAAATTATTGAGTGGGCCCAAATTGACATTTTAAGCATGAATTGCACAATGATGGGAAATGAAGTTCAATTTCTGAATTGGACTAAAATTGATGTTTATGAACTTTTAAACACATTAATATTAAGATATTAACAATGAATATTAGCCACTTTCAGTGACTAATCAAGAAGCGCTGATAAAGGCGGTCCTTTATCATCTCTTTTGTTAGCGCTGATAAAGGTCCCCTATATCAGCGCTTCTCGGAGCGCTAATAAAGGGGACCCCCCCCCCATTATCTACGACGACATTAACAGCGCTTTTCTAGCGCTGTTAATGCTGGTTTTTAGTGCTGATAAAGGCCCAGGTTGTAGTAGTGGGTATGTTTTTCAACAAAATTTTTCCTCGAACCCACCATCTCAAGATGGAAAGAGAGTTCCTCGGACTTAAGAAGAATAAAGATGAGTCTATCGGGGCGTATGAATTAAAATTTAAAAGGCTTGAAAGGTACGCCTCTGGCTTTGTTATGAACACCGAAAGAAAGGTGGATCGCTTCTTTAGCGGACTAAAGCTGAGTCTACGAAAAGCATTGGTGATTCGAGACTTCGACAGATATGAGGATATTTTCTGTTGTTCCCTCAAGGTTGAAATGGAGATTGGAGACTCTCACTGGTCTCACAGGCTTAGTGATAAGAATCCTAAAATGGAGAACAACATGGGTGGTCCATCAAAAAAATACCATGATGGAAAGAGGCTTGACTTTCCCACTTGCAAAAATTGTGTGAAGAAACATCCTGGTAACTATCACAAGGGAACCTGGGATTGCTTCAAATGCAGAAAGTTTGGTCATCTGACCAACAACTGCTGAAGGGATATGAGAAATCCCTCTAATTTTGAAGAATAAAGGAATGGTCAGATTAACACTCAGATGACAGTGCAGTGTTACAACTTGAGGGAGCTTGGACATTATGCAAACAATTTCCCTAAGCCGAGGGTTGTCAGAGGCAATCAATAACAACCTACGAGGTAACAAGGAAGGGCGTATGATATCACTACCACTGAAGTAAACCCTGAAAATGGAGTGGTTCCAGGTACTCTAGTTATTCATTAAAGAATAGCAAACATACTTTTTTGATTCAGGTTCTACACATTCTTTTATATCTCGAAAGTTTAGTAAAACAATCCCAACACCACCACAAATCATGGAAGTAAAGATGTCGGTGAGTACATCAAAAGGGGAAATCATTGCATTTCATGAATATAAATCCTCCCCTTTCATAATCTGTGGATTGAACTTCCTAAAAAACCTCGTCATACTCCCTCTGGTGGAATTTTATGCAATTCTTGGCATGGATTGGCTTTCCTTATATAGATCTAACATAAATTTCTGTGAGAGGGAAATCACTCTCCATGTGGAGAATAAACCTCAAATTATTTACAAGTGCAAGGAGGAAGATGAATCTTCTTTAGCTCCATCATCTCAAGTGTGGATATTACTTCCCTGTGAGCATGCATATCTCAATCAGATGATTGAGTCCATGGAAGCAACCATCCTTGAAGACATGCCTATTGTGAGGGAATTCACTGAAGTGTTTCCCGGGGAATTGTCTGGTCTTCCTCCTAGAAGAGATGTTGAATTCCATATTGAACTTATACCGACGGCATTTACAATATCCAAAAATCCATATAGAATGGTTTTTTTGGAGCTTGAAGAGCTGAAGAAACAACTACAAGAGAATTTGGAGAAAGGATTTATACTCCCAAGTGCTTCACCATGGGGTGCACTAGTCCTCTTCATCAAGAAGAAGGATGGATCAATGTGCCTTTGCATCGATTATCATGAGCTCAACAAAATCATGATAAAGAACAATTATACTCTCACACGAATTGATGACTTGTTTGATCAGCTACGTAGAGCACAATAGTTCTCCAAGGTGGATTTGTGGTCGGGATATTATCAAGTAAGAGTGAAGAAGGAAGATATCCCAAAGACTACTTTTCGTACAAGATATGGGCACTAGGAATTCATAGTAATTCCTTTCAGACTCACTAATTCTCTAGAAATCTTCATGGACTTTATGAATAGAGTATTTATATATTACCTCTAAAAATTTGGTGTCGTCTTTATAGATGATATTCCGATTTACTCCCAAACCAAGGAGGATCATGAGGAGTATCTAAGAACTGTACTAGAAACCTTGCAGAAGGATAAGCTCTATGCCAAGTACATTAAGTGTGAGTTCTGGTTTAAGGAGGTATCATTCATGGGCCATATCATCACAACCAATGGGATATCTGTGGATCCCTCCAAAACAGATGCAATTGAGGGATAGACGAGGCCAACATCGGTAACAATATTTTTAGCTTCTTGGGTTAGTTGGATATTATCGACGATTTGTGATAAATTTCTCATGATTTTCCAACCCTCTTACTAAGATAACTCTGAAGGGAGTAAAGTTTACTTATAGTGATGAATGCGAAGAAAGATTCAAGGAGTTGAAAATGAGGCTTATCACTGCACCCATTCTTACTTTACCCACAAGTGGAGAAATTTTTGTGGTATTTATTGATGCTTTGAAGAAGGGCCTAGGATGTGTGTTGATGCAAAATGACAAATTCATTGCCTATTATTCAAGTAAATTGAATGTTCATGAACAGAACTATCCAACACATGACCTCAAGCTAGCTGCAGTGATCTTCGCTTTAAAATTTTGGTGGAATTATCTTTTTAGGGAGAAGTGTGAAATATATACGAACCAAAAAATACTCAAGTATATATTCTTACAGAAAGAGTTGAATATGCACTAACAAAGATGGTTAGAGCTGATAAAATACTATGACTGCTCAATCCATTACCACCTTGAAAAAGTGAACAAGGTAGCAGATGCTCTATGTAGAAAGGACCCAACAATTCTATCATTGATGAGAATTGAAAAGGATCCAATCTTCTTAGATTTGATGATAATGGATATGGTAATCATAAAGAAGGGAACACCATCAATCCTTTCACAAATTATTGATCAACCATCACTTTTGGAATGGTTAAAGGATTCTCAAAAGGATGATGTGGGAATTCAGGAAAAAGTGGAAGCTATCAGAAAAGGTAAATCCTCTGATTTTAATGTTATTGAAGAAGGAATTGTGAGATTTGGGAAAAGACTATGTTTTCCATCATGTCCGGAGCTGAAGAAGGAACTTTTGGGTGATGCACATAGTCCAAATTTCTCTATTCACCCAGGAAACACAAAGATGTATTGAGATATCGGAGATCATTATTGGTGGGATAATATGAATAAGGAGATCGCTGAATATACATCAAAGTGCTTAGTGTGTTAGCAAGTGAATGTAGAGAGGCAGAAGTCTAAGGGGATGATTCAACCATTGCCCATACCAGAATGGAAATGGGAGAACATCACCATGGACTTTGTCACTGGACTTCCGAAGAAATCCAAATGAAACAATGAAATCTGGGTTGTTTTAGATCATATTACAAAGTCTTCACACTTCATTGCAATTCGGGAGGAATTCACATTGGATCAACTGGCATGGATATATATCAGGTAAGTGGTAAGGCTGTATAGAGTACCACAATCTATTGTTTCTGATCGAGATCCAAGATTCACCTCTACGTTTTGGAAGAATCTTAAACATGCTCTAAATACTGAACTAAACTTCAGTACAGCCTATCATCCTTAAATTGATGGACAATCTGAGCGGACTATCCAAACACTGGAGGACATGTTGAGATCGTGATCAATGGACTTTAAAGGAGGATGTGATCAACATATTCCTCTGGTTGATTTCTCTTATAATAACAGTTTCCACTCGAGCATCCAAATGGAACCATATGAATCCCTTTATGGGAAAAGGTATAAAACACCGATGTGTTGGGATGAGGTCGGTGAGCGTAAGCTTCTTGGACCAGAAATGGTCGAAGAAATAGTGAAGAAGGTGAAAACCATTCAGCATCATATCAAGGCAGCCCAAAGTTGACAGTATAGTTATGAAGATAACTATCAATGAGACCATGAGTTTAAAGTTGGAGACATGGTATTTATATGCATATCTCTTTGGAAGAAGGTTGTGAGGTTTGGAAAGAAAGGGAAGTTAAGTCCAAGGTACATCAGCCCCTTCAAGATTCTTGATCGTGTCGGGGTTGTGGCCTATTGACTAGCACTTACACCTACCATGAAAAAAGTGCACAATGTCTTTCATGTATCCCTCTTAATTAAGTACATATCAGACCCTTCACATGTACTCTTTTCAGAGGTGGTACAGTTAGAGGATGATCTTTCCTATGAGGATAAACCAGTGAAGATCTTGGATTGTAGAGACAAAGTTCTACGCAACAAGACTACTCATCTAGTCAAGGTAATATGAAAAAACAATAAGTACGAAGAGGAATCATGGGAACTGGAGGAATAAATGAAGGAAAAGTACCCACATCTTTTTGTGGCCTAGAATGTAAAATGTAATTTTGAGGGTGAAATATCTTAAAGGGATAAGATTGTAATGACCAAAACCTTGTTAATGAAAATTCCTCGTGATCTAATTAAATGTCTTAATATGTGAAATAGTTATACAACATATGCACTTCTTTTGTTTCTGGATTTTAAAAAACCATTAAGAATTGTGACTGTTGCTTTTGTATCTATTGAACAGTGATCACATGATTAGTATAAATATGGGCTTTAACCAATCCAATTTACTTAGACAAAGTAAGTGATGGCCCCATCCAGTAGAATTGCTCCATACGAAGCCCATTTTTCGAAGCTTAGAAAAGAGGTGGTGTCATTGGGCTTCACTCTTGACCAAGCCCAAGCAGAGCTTCATCAGGTTAAGCTTGAACGGAACCGCCTAAGGAAGAATTGGAAGTTGTTAGAGATCACCACACGAGCAATGTTATCCGAGCCACCCCACAAGTCTGTCACCATTGCACACCTCACCCTTCAGTATTATGCGGGTATTTTAAGGGGTTATTTAACAATACCCTAGTACTATGTTTATGTACATTATTTTTTTATATAATAATGAATAAACTTTCATTTTATTATTGTTACATTGTACATAGTTTTTAAAACAAAAATTGTATTTTTAGTTAATGTTCAACTAAGGAATATATTTTGAAAAATTAATGGATTTTTGAATTAAATATTATTTTAATGAAATATTAATATTATTAAATTAATTATTATTAAATATAAAGGATCATATAATTTTACGAATGCAATTGTAATTTTTTATTAAGGTTCGAAAGGCATTTTTGTCAAAACCCATGAATTTTTGATAAATGTCGGTTTTTATTTTAAAAGTAAAAATTAACATATTTAGAAAATTATTTAGATAAAATAAATATTATTTCTGGAATCAAGACATCAAAATTACCCAATGATGAATTTTTTATAATTTTTTGATACAGTCAAATTTTTGGGTAAAAATTAAATACCGTTTAAATATATAATGTGTTTTATGACATCATAATGACCCAATAGTGATGTAATAAAATAATAAAAGCCTTATGTTTGTCCAATATATGTTTTAGAATTAATATAATGTGATTTTGGGTTTGTTTGACTTATTTTAAAAAGCATTAATGGACCCTTCAAGGCTTATTAAACATCTTGTCTTTTTAAATTGATTTCCTTGGGAGTGTGACTCACCTCCACATAAGCCACCCCATTATTTTAAGAAGTTCGGACTTTGGCCTTATAAATTTTTTTCCACTTCCCTTTTCCAAAATCCATGGAAAAAAACCATGGGCTTTTTTGTGGTTTGGATTAGTTTAATGTGAGGGGTCCCAAACCTAAATACTAAATAATTCTTTCACCTTTCCTATATAAACCCACCCAAGCTCCCACATCCTCCTCACTCAAAGCCTTTGGAGTTTGTCCAACCTCTGCCATCCTCTCTCTAGAATCCTCCCAATGTGCCCCAAGATCCCAAGAAGACTCTATGAAGCCTCTCTCCAGCCTTTGGAAGCACACTTCCAAGTAAGGGTTTTTCTTCCTTTCTCATTTTTGTCCAATTTTATTAATGTTGTTATGCCCTTTTAATTTAAATTATAAATCATGGCGTATGGTTTCGAACCTCCACCATACCTCCCTATTTATGTTTGAATGATGGGATATCCCTTTATCTCTCATTATGTGCCTCCCATTTACACCTGTTACTATGCCGAAATTCCGAAAGGAATTTCCCTCTCCTCATTTACATTCAAGGAATTCTTTTGTATCATGAATCTAAATTTCATTACATTTGTTGGGAAATGTATCTATATGACCCCCTTACTTTCCATGTCATGTAAATATGATGAGACACCCATTTCTCTCTCATAAACCATTTTTATGAGTTTTTATGTCATGTCGTTATGCTGCCGAAATTGCACCGCGTTTTTCCAAGCCAAAGTCATTGTGTAGTGAATACCATGCCCATTTCTCTATCAAGGGTATTCAACTTTATGCACGTTCACTTATTGTTTAAAGTGTTTCATGTATGTATTCCACATTCCATTATTGTGGAATAAAGGATTATCTTGAATGATTCAATGTTTTATGATCCATGTGGCACACTTATGCATGAAATGAAAAGTTTAAGAAGGGTGCGCCCTGATAGCCCTCCAATGCATTGGGTAAAGTAGAGTATCATGATACCTTATGTGCAATGGATGTTGACTCATGATAATTCTAGTGCAATGAGGGTTTACACATGCTTCATGTGCAATGAGGTTTTACTCATGCTCTATGTGCAATGATCCTTGGCTAATTCTAATTCCAATTTAAGAGTTGTTGCCACATTTCCATGTTATGATTATCATACTTTATCATGCCTCTATGTTTATATTTCTCTTGTTCTCTATTGATATGCCTATTGACTAAAATGTATTGTATTACTCATGTTATTCCATGTTTATTCCCTTACTGGTCTTTGTAGATCACCCTTTTCTTATGCGTGTCCTTAGGTTATCCCATGCAATGCAATGTACGAGGGAATGTAGTGGTCATGTAAAGGAAGTTTTAAATAAAGATGTTACATGTTTCACGTTTTAAGTTGTTATGTAATGATCCTAAGCCCCAAAGACACTAGACCTCATGATCTTCTATGTTGTATCAAGTAAAGTTCATGTAATAAATCATGTTTAAGTGTTTAATAAAAACCAGGGTTTTCATAGGTGGCCCATAAGCTCCATGGACGAAAGGCCAACGGTGTCTCGAAGGTCCAATTACGTGGCTTGTAGGCTCGATTTTGGTTAATAGTTCTACTGATATAGTAACCGCTACAGTAACTGCAATAGGTACTCAAAAAACCACCCCTACCCAATTTTGATCTAGATTCATTTTGGATGCAAATCAGGAGCCTGTAATACTAATTTTCAGGCTCGTTGGAACAAAAAATATTAAAAATAAAAAGACCATAGTATTTATATAAAATTTATTAATAAATGTGATAATATAATGATAAATGCATTAATATTATGATAAATGAATAAATAATTTTAATTATGTAAGTCACAAAAAAACTAAAAATGAATAAATTATATAAATTATTTCTATTTCAAAAAAGTATAGATGATTAAATAATAAAAAAAATAATAAAAAATGATTTTAAATAAAAAATATTTAAAATAAATCCCTAATTAAAAATGATGTTTTAATAACTGTATAAATATTCAAATAAAAATTATTAAAAAAATTAATAAATATTAATTATGTAAATTACAAAAATATTAGAAATATTAAATATTAAGAAATAAAAATGTATAAATAAATATTAAAAAAGAATAAATTACACAAATATTGAACGAATAAATATTAAAAATGAATAAATTAGAAAAAACATTAAAAATAAATTTGTATTAATTATTAATAGATAATAATAAATGAATGAATATTAAAAATGAAATAAATTTAATAATTAAAAATTGATGAATTTTCCAAAAAAATAAAAAATAAATTAATAATATTAATAATATAAATTAATAACATATTAAAAAAGAATAAATATTAAAATAAAAATATATTTAAAATTGAATTTTAAAATAAGATATTTATAATGAAGTATTAATTATTAATGAATAAATAATAATTCTATAAATATTTAAATACAAATTTATAAAAATAAAAAATAAAAAATATTTATTATATAAATTGCAAACATATTAAAAGCATGAAATATTAATATTTAAAAATCTATAAATAACTCTCAAATTTGAAAATATTTAAAAAATTAAATGAATAATTATTAATAATGATGAAATATTAAAAACTGATAAATTAAAGACAACACTGAAAAAGGAGAAATGTTATATATGAATAAATAATATTAAACAAATAAATGTTAAAAGAGGATAAAATTTAACAATTTCTATAATAAGATAAGTCATATAGAAAAAAATGAATCTTCTTATTATATAACGATATATTCAGATACACGTACATAGACATACACATTACAAACATATTTATACACATATGTGTATGACTATATATTCACATACACATCCATATACATACATATAAATACAAATACACATACATACATATACACAAACACATACTCATACACAAACACATACACATATACGTACACATACACATAGACATATATGTACACATATAGATATATACATACAATTACACATACATATACACATACACATACACATACGCATACACATACACATACACATACACATACTCATAGATATACATATATTCACATACATACAGATACATGCATATACATACACATATGAATACACATATATACAAATATATGTATAACTAAACATACACATACACATACACATACACACATATATACACATACATATACACACATATTTACACATACACATAAACATATACATACACATACATACACACATACACGCATACATACAAGGACATATATACACATAAATACACATACACATACAAATACATTGTCACTAACCCCTCCCACTAATGATATCGCAATGAGGGGAGAGAGATAATGACCCCCAAGTCCCAACTCCAATAGGACCCAGATTGGCAACTAGCACCGAGTGTATAAAAATCTCATAAACTGGGAGGCATCACCCTCTATAATAATATAGGATTGGGATATAAGATGAATCATCCATAAGTAACTCCAAAACATAATATAAAAAGAAACCAAAATTTTTACATAATGCATGCATAAATAAAACTCATACAGGTAAAAGTCTCTAGAAGTAAATACCCAAAACCAAAGCTAAAGCAGTGACATAACAATTTTCCAAAAAAGGTCTGAGTTATCATTTTCCATCATGATCCACATATTCCTCTTGGAAACTTGAAAATTCATTTCTATACGTAGGGTGAGTACACAAGTATACTTGGTAGGAAAAACAAATTCTCTCTTCCACATGTGAAAGAAGAATATTAATGAACCTGTGAGAAAAAAAATAATCAACAACACCTATATAGGTCAACTATTGATCCCAACCTCACCAAGGAATTCTAAAAAAATAATACAAGCCATGTATAATAACATAATAAGAAGCATATCGATGAAGGGAACCCCACACCACTTTCCCAATGATTTGCTACTCTCAAACCTCAATATCATATGTCCTGGTGCTCCCATCTCTTCTGAATAACATATAACAATACCCCACAACACGATCACATAAAATCACACCCATAGAAACTTGTGCCACCACCCCATAGCATAGTCACATATCATCCTTCTTGAAGAATCTTGGGTCATCACATCACAACAACTACCACAACCAGAGTAGTAGGGTATATTGAGCATGGAGGACATAAACCTCATGTCCTCTTATAACCGTGTATGATGTAAGATCCCATACTTTTCTAAGTAAAAACCTCTTTGAGTTTTTCATTTGATCCTTGGTGTTCGAGTCTTATTTGGAGATGGAGAGCCTTGTTGTGGAAAATGGAATAATGTTCATGGATGTTTATTTTTTGGAATGAACACAAACATGGGTTGTACAGAAAATTGAGAAGAACCAGAAAGGATCCAAATAATGATCCATTTGGGTTTTCTGTTTGAATTAATAGAGTCTTGATAAATGGGTCAATTTTTACCATGGGTTCTCATTATGTTGAGAATCCTTAAATAGGGTTCATGACTTTTATATCGAAAATGGGTTGAAACCCTTATGTAGAAAATTTACATGCCATGTAAATGTGTTACAAGTCATGTAATGTTTCAGTGAATTTAATATTCATACAAGGAAATGGGGTTTTAGAGTATCCCTCTAAAAATAATTGCACAAAATGTAATTTTATTACACACCATGTAATATCTAAGGAAGGTTTTAAAAAAAATCATGTAGTTGTTTTTTATTTCCAACTCAAGGGAACCCTTCTACTCTCCACCCTAAGGCATTTTCCAAGTGATATTGAAGTGCCTTCCTTGATTTCAAACATCCCATTTGAGAAGTCTGATCCCTGGTAAGTGGTTTTTCTTCAGTTTTATCTTATATTTCATCATTATTTGATCATTATGGTGTAATATCTGGATAGTGTACATTTTTTTCTCTTGATAGGATATGATCTTTGAACCTTTTTTATATCATTTTCACATTCATTCTTGTTTGTGAATCCTGCTGGAAGCATTGGTTAATCGTCAGTTAAAGGTATAGGGTCTAAACCAAAACTCTAGGGTTTGATAATTGTCATGTATGTACAATACTACAATTTTTCCAACCTATCATGTATCGAAAAAATTAAAAATAATGAATTGAATTATTCCATGGAGTCCCTTTGTATACAATTGGTTTTTGACCTGGCTTGTGGCTATTGTTTGGGTGAACAAACCCTTGAATACAAATGAACAATTTAATGTCTTAATGCATATTTTGCATGACAGGAGATTACAGGTGTTTTCTTGATATAGATTAACCTTGTATTGGCATGTTTATTTAGATAACATGTATGTTATGAGTTATGAACAATTGACTTATGAAATGTTTAATTGAAAGATAAGTGGTAATTTTCATAATTAACCATTGAACCATATGATGTGATAATTTTATATCCTTATTGTTTTGAATTATGTTGTGATTTATATATTGTAATGATTTTATAGGGAGTTTCCCTAGTTTCACATGTAGAAGTTATTATATAGAAGGCTATGCCTGGTGACACATGTTTTAATGCTTACATAGGTCGTTGGCCCAGTGTACATGATGAAATTATTATATAGCAGGATATGCCCAGTTTACTTGATAAAATGCTTATATAGTATACTATACCTAGTGACACCTACTAAAATATGGATATAACAGGCTATTACTAGTGAGACAATCTGAAATTCTTATATAATAGGTTCGGCCCTAATTGAATTATTAAATGATTATATTAATGGTTCGACCCATATTTGTTTAATTTATACCTTAGATATAAGGTTATGGTTGGCCTGGTTATGAGACATGCTCAGAGACATTCTTTAATGGCACCGAGGTAGGTTATGTTTTACCATGGTTATATGGTTTTGGTTGGCATGGTTGTGAGACATTCTTAGATACATTGCAACATGGTGTCGAAGTAGTTTGATGTGGTGTTAATTTAATTTTTTAACTAATTAAAACACTTTTTATTGCATTATTTCCTGAAATATTTATCATACTAAGTTTTCTTAGACATGGTGGTGTTGAGCTACTAAGTTATACTCTAACCCAATTCAGGACTTCATTTGGTACTCGAGAAGATTACATGGGAATAGAATTGGACAAGGGAAAATGACCTTTTTATTGATTATTGCTTTCAGGACGGGCTGGAGTTTGGAGATGAGATCAACATGGGGTTCGAGACCGGGGACTTTTGAGTCTTTATTTTAGTTTTATTGTCTTTTATTTGTATTAAATATAGAATGAAATTTAGTTATATTCTAGAACATCATTGCATTATTCATTATTTATTTATTGGATTATTCAGTTTGATATGGTTGTTGGTTTTTTTGATGTATTGCATTGTTTCCATTATCCCATCACTCTAATTCTTATTTTTTAGTATTATTTGATTTTTTACATTATGTTGTAACTCTATAACCATGGGGTATAGTCTCTCCACAATAATTATCACACTAATTCTGGTAGTTGGTAGCCTCGGGAATATGGGGAGGTGCACTTGATGTCTCATAAACAACCCTTACTAGCCATGTGAGAGAGTGCTAGATCAGGGGATGTTATAAAGTGCTATCAGAGGACACCATGTTTCTTTATTGTTTCTTTACTAGTTGTGAAATGTATAAGGAGACTAGGATGTATTGGGACATGGTAACAAGCCTTTGCATGGTTATAGCTAACCCATGTATGGGGAAAAATCTAAGTGCCCAGGGGTGGATTGATATTTATACTATTTTCTTGTTACTGTTGATGTTATTTCACCCAGAGTGATTCACATGTTTTGTGAGGTTATTATTTCTTGATGATATTGGTTATTGAGATTTATACACATGTCCTAGTATGGAACAAAATGAGTATTCATGCACCATGATAGACACATAGGGATATATATTGGAATGCATTATTCATGATATGGACATATTTATTACATGTGATATAATATTTCCTATTGAACTCTGATATGAGAAACCTAAAATATCTAATAAATGAAATAAATAAATTTTTATTTCATACAAAAACACTTTTAATCCATGTTTAGAGGGACCAAGAGTTAGTGGTTCTCTTTTTTGTCACTTGTTGAGTTCAACCTTTATATTATAGCCAGTTTTCTAAAGGGTGTGTTTGTCTTGTAGAGAAAATTCCTCCTCATCAACTTTGAGTTGAGTTTCAGGAGAGTGGAAATCAGCAGGATCCTAACATAGCTAAACCGTAGCATCCTATATCTCCTCAGGATCATATGGATGTCTAGAATCAAGAAAACTTCTTAAGGGTCATGAGAACCATTGAACGACAGATAGTATGCACCATGCCTTCAATTTCTAGGATGAAGAGTGAGTTTCATTAGTAGCATCGACCTGCATTCACTAGGGAGGGAGACCCCCAGGCACCCTAGTTCTAGATCTATTTAGTCCTTAATGTCTAGAAAATTCAATGTGATTTTTTAAAAATTATATGGGAATATTTCAAGACCAAAGACTCATAAAACACTAGATTCCAAGGCCCGATGATCCCAAAATATAATTTTAAACATTTTTATTTTCATTTAAATAAACATAAGAGCGGTTTTTTATATCATTTAAACTGGTGATCGGATTATAAATATGAGGGAATCATTGATCTAAAAATGATGGGATTCACCTAAAAAGGACCTTACTTAGACCGGTGATAGTCGACCTAAAAAGATTGTTTTTGGACTTTTCAGAAGAAAAATAAAATAACTTAAAAATGTTATTTTATTTGTTTCTCTTCGCCATTGAGTGGTGGCACATCAATACAGCGACAACGACGATGAGACAAAAACGAGTCACATTAAATTAATCCCATTAATGAGGCTCTTAAATGTGTAGTGTACTGACTCATTAATCAAACCGTAACAGATACATTGTTTCATTAATGAAACAACGTAATGATGCGATGACACAATGTAATAGAAACATTGTGACACGTTTCTCTTTTAATGAGATAACGGTTTGGAGAATCAGATAAGTAATATCTATGACAGATGGCGATAAAATTCTCTCCAATGAAGAACGTTGGTGAATCTCTAGTGACAACGATGCACCTCAATGAACGGGACCGGCGAACAGAGAATGCATTATCCTTACACCCTTCGAAGAATCGCTAGTAATGTTGGTGGTGAAAAAAGAATATAGAATAAAGGCGCACGGTCCCACACTTCCCCGACCAACATCTATCCTAGGTATGAGATACTTCTTTTAATTTTAATTCCCCATTATTCATTCTAAAATAATGAATGTGGATAAACCCATGAAAAGGTTGGTCTTCAGATCGCTTTTTCTTGAGATAGGGTGCTTATTATTGGGGTTTTGTATTGGGATTAGTTTTGATAGAATCGTAATCCTATCTCCCCATGTTTTAATGAAACTCTAATACGGATGGTGAGGGCTGACATGAACAAAGCCTGATCCCATCCTCCTTGTGTGTTCTTATGTTTTATTTGTGGCCGCCACTCTGGATTGACGGAAAGGAATTTTTTAGGCCGTAGTATGGATTATAGAACCCCATAGAGGCTGGAGGCACAAACTGTCTGAAGAACAGACCACTAGAGCGGACCCAGTGGTCCACTGATCATCTTATTGGCATTAGTGGGTGGTGGAATGCCATGACAGTTCACCAAGATGGGTGGCGGCGGTGTTCCAGGAGCTTCACAGTAGTGGTCCAGAAGAAAGCGGAGGTGGGACGCGGCCAACTAGTTGTGTCATGTGGAGTGGCCCACGCCATGTGGGATGCAGCTTCACGCCAGCACACTGTCCAGCAAAAACCGAATGCAAGACTAGGGGGTGGCCATCCTCTGTAGGATGGGTACAACCGAACCAAACATGCAACGGGTTTCTGGGATGGAGAAGACTGGCATGTCATGCGGGTTGGGTCGGGGGCGCGAATCAGGCCATTGAGCGGCCTGGGCTAGAATTAAGTCGGCCCGCTTATGTGGTTCGGGCCGACAGAATTAAACAAAGCCAGTGATCATACCGTGGTGGGAATAAAGCAGCCCGCCTATTATGATCCAGTCCGAATAAATCTCGGTCGTGGGGTGACCCGGCGGGCTGGACCCACGACCAAAACTGGCCGGGTCCAGCAAGGCCCAATGGTCCTCACAATTTTGCCATGCAGGACCAATCCAACCTAGACCTAACCAGGTCAGGTCGGGTTGGACGAACTGATTCGGTTCATGTGGGACTCCCGGTCCATGTTGGTCGGGTTGGGCCAACCAGGCCCAGATATAACCAACCCCTATTTACTAAAATGCCATTATCTTTCAGGTCGGGAGTCCAATTGATGAGACTTTTGCAGCATTGAAACCCCCAAGATGAGGAGGTTATTTTGAAATGATCTAGGGAGGATTTCATATAATTTGAAATATTATGAATGACTTGAGGAGTGGATTCTCCCAGAATCAAGCATGCTATGTGGGGGAATCCTGTGGTTGGCTGAGACCCGAAGACTGCTAACGAGTAGGCCCATGTGACCATTTATGGATTAACTACCAGTGACCCTATGTGGAATAGATACCAAAATGGTGTGTGGATTAGCTACTAGTGACCTTCTGTATATTATCTCCAAGCGACCCTATGTAGATCATCTACCAGCGACCCTATGTTGATCAGCTACAAGCGACCCTATGTGGATTAGCTACAAATGAATCTATATGGATCATCTCCAAGAGACCATGTGTGGACCAACTACAAGTGGCTCTATATGGACTAGCTATGTTGGCCTAAGTGGTAAGTGGATCTGTGTGACCTATAAAATCCATGGTACTCATCAGTGATGAGTACCTCAGTAGTCTAAGTTGTTCATTGTTACTATTGATAGTCTTGATTTCCATACATTAGATTATACCTAAGTGAACTATCTTTAATCATGATCATTCTTTGTGATTTTCTTTGTGGATTTATTTGAGGTCTTTAATTTGTGTTTTGGGGTCCCTACTAAGTATTTTGTTACTCACCCCTGCACGGGCTTCATCCGCACATGTTGTGTCTAGTGCAGACGACTGACTCTTTGACGGAGGACTTGGTAGACCTCAACCCATTCGTACCTAGTGAGATCAGGAAGGTGGGGCATACTTCTACAGCTTCCATCAACTACTCTATACTTACCCATAGGGTGGGGATTTCAACGGATTTCATTCCAAAGATCTTTTATAATTCTCTATTTTTAGTTTTTCTTTTTTTGGGTTTGTATTCAGACCCATTTGACCAACAAATTTTACCTTTACTCGGTTTTTGTTTAGTGGAATTTATGTTTTCTTTTAAATTTTTTGGGATGTGGTTGTGTGTGTGTGTGTATAAAGTTACTCAATAGAATGCCTCCCACTTGCAGGTTTATGCCTTCGGCGCTAGTCGCAAACCCCTGGCCTTTGGGAGGTGGGCTTGGGGGAGTCACAACACAGGCCCTAGGGGACGATTCGTGACAAATTGGTATCATCCCCAATGTTGTTTTCCAGTAAGGTAGACGGAATCCTGAGGCTATGCATGGACTTCCAACACCTGAACCAGGTGACTATGAATAAAAAGTACCCACTTCTAAGGATTGATGATCTATTTGATTAGCTAAAGGGAGAAAGGTGTTTCTCAAAGATATACCTCAGATCAGGCTATCACCAGCTTTGGGTATGGGATGAGTATGTATGAAATATAGATTTAAAATGATGGTATGGACACTATGAGTTCTTGGTGATTCCCATCGGCATGACCAATTCCCCAGTAGTGTTCATGGGACTCATGAATAAGATCTTAAATCCATACCTCGATCATTTCATGGTGGTCTTCATTGATGACATCTTGGTGTACTCGGTGTCAGAACATGAGCATGCTACACACCTATGGATAGTCCTGGATACACTTAAAGAGAACCAAATTTATGGGAATCTCTCAAAGTGCTAGTTCTAGATTCTGGAGGTCTAGTTTATGGGACATGTAATCTCAGAGGCTAGAGCTATAGTGGATCCGGTGAAGATATAGGCAGCGCATTCATAGGATCCACCTAGGAGCATGATTGAGGTACAAAGTTTCTTGGGGTTGGATGGATTCTACAGAAGGTTCATTCTTGACTATTCTAGAGTAGGAGGTCCCTTATCAGCTCTGACATGAAAGGGACAATCTTTCATATGGATGGTGAAGTGCCTGCATAGTTTCCAGGAGCTCAAGCAGAAACTGACGAGTGCTCCCATCTTGATACTACCAGAGGAGGGCATTGGGTAAGTAGTTTTTTGCGACATGTCAGGGACCGAACTGGGTTGTTTCCTAATTTATAAGTGAGTAGTGATCACCTACGGTTATAGTGGTTGAGGTAGAATGAGATGAACTACGTGATCCATGACCTAGAGTTAGGATCATTGGTCTTTTCTTTGAAGATATGGCAGCACTACTTGATGGGTGAACGATTTACAGTCTACTATGACCACAAGGGTCTTAGGTATATCTTCTCCTAAAAGGACCTGAACATGAGGTAGGAGCGATGGATATAGTTCCTCTAGTACTGTGACATTGAGACAGTCTACAGTCTTGGGAAGGGGAATGTGGTGGTAGATGTGCTCAGTAGGAGATCCAGTTTTCAACTATTGAGTGAGGCGATGAAGTAGTTAGCCATGATACAAATATCCTTTGTGGATGATGATGGAGTAGATTACCTGCAATCGATGATTGTTACTCCCCTACTCTAATAGTGAGTTAGGAAGGCACAACTTGTGGATGTTTACTATGAGGACCGACATGCTTAGTTATCCTCACGATAGGCTCCTCATAGATTTTTGATAGGTGGGTAGTATGTCATTCTTTTCATAGGGCGCACAGTAGTATCAGTGGCGTTGCGAGAGGATATTTTGAAGGAGTTCCATACAACACCCTTGAGGGTATATACTAGAGTGTAATATATGTACTAGGGTCTCGGACATCAGTGCTGGTAGCTAGGGATGAAGAAAGTAGTAGATGGGTTCGTTTCATGGTTCCTCACTAGTCAATAAGTGAAGGCAGAACATCAGGTTTCAGTAGGCTTGGCCCAGCCACTTGAGATACCAGCGTGGAAGTGTGATAGTATCTCGATAGAGTTTGTGACAGGATTACCAATCATTTCTTAGGGCCACAATTCTATCTAGGTGATCATTGAATGACTCACCAATTTGGATCACTTCATACCCATCAAGGAGCAAGGATCGATAGAGGGCTTGGAACGCCTCTACATCTAGGAGATAGTGAGGATTCATGGGGTTCCTTAGACGATCGTCTTAGACCATGATGCTCGGTTCACATCCTAGCTGTGGAAGGGATTATAGGAGGCATTCCGGGCTTAGCTGTGCTTGAGGACAGCCTCTCACCCATAGATGGATGGCCAGATGTAGAGGACCATACAGACATTGTAGGATATGCTTCATGATTGCATCCTTGATTTTGGTCGTAGTTGGGAGGACCACCTACCACTGGTAGAGTTTTCATATAATAAGAGCTATCACTCCACCATTTTTATGTAACCATTTGACGCTTTGTACAGGTGACCATGAAGATCACTTTTATGATGGATGGACCTAGGGGAGTCGGCACTCATGGGTCTAGAGTTGGTACGGGATACAACTAAGAAGGTGAAGATCATCCAAGTGTGGAAGAGGATTGCACAGAGCAGGAAAAAATCTTATGTTGACAGGGGATGTAGTCCCTTGGAGTTTGAGGAGGGATACAATGTGTTCCTTCGAGTCTCACCCCAATGGGGATTGTGGATATTTGGCTGGGGCGAGAAGTTATATATGAGGTTCATTGGACCTTTCTAGATTATGAGTACAGTTAGTGAGGTGGAGTACCACCTATCTCTCCCCCAATCGATGCATCGTCTGCACGATGTTTTCCAAGTGTTGCAGCTAAGGAGGTACATCCATGACCCATCGCTCGTCATCTACTAGGGTGAGCTGGACATTGATGATGAGGTGATATTTACAGAGTTCCCGGTGATTATAGAGGATCGACATGAGTGGGTCCTTCATGGATGGTAAATTAATCTGGTTCACGTTAAGTGGCAGCATGAGAATATCTAGGATACCACATGGGAGTGGGAGGATCATATTTGTGCTCAGTACCCCCATTTGTTTTATTAGATTTGTTTTGTCTTGTGGGTACATGTATCCTTAAAGGAGGGGGTAATGAGACGTCCCATAAACTCTATGTAATTTTTTTTAAATTATATGGGATTATTTCGATACCAGATGCTCGGAAGGAACCTAATTCCAAGGCCTGGTGATCCTGAAATAGAATTTTCAACTTTTTATGTTCAATTGAATAAACGTGTGAGTGGGTTTTTCATAACTTTTAAACTCGTACTCTGATAAAAAATCTGAGGCCACTATTGATCTCAGAATGGTGGGATTCACCTCAAAAAAACCTAACTTCGACTGGTGAGGGTCGACCAAAAAATATAGTTTTTGGGAATTTTTGGAAGAAAAATAAAATAACTTAAAACAATTATTTTATTTGTTTCTCGTCACCGTTGAGTGATGGAATGTCAGCACTATAGTGGTGGTGAAGAGATGACAATGAGTCACATTAAATGAATCCCATTTATGAGGCTCTTAAATGTTCAGTGTAATGACTCATTAATCAAAGATTAATAGTTATGATGTTTCATTAATGAAATAGTGTAACGATGAGATGATGAACTGTAATAGAAATTCTACAATGTGTTTCTCTTTTAATGAGATAACGGGTTAGAGAATCAAAGCTAGAATTTCTCTAACGAACGACAAGGAAATTCTCTCCAATGAAGAACGTCGTCGAATCACTAGCGACAACGACACACTATGAAGAACAAGGCCGGAGAATGATGAATGAATTCTCCTTCCACCCTTTGAAGGATCATTGGAAACATAGGTGGTGGATCAAGAATGAAGAATGATGGTGTACGACCCTGCTCTTCCCCAACCAACGTCTATCCCAAGTAGGGGTTATTTTTTGTAATTTGAATTCCTCGTTCTTCATTCTAAAACAAAAAATGCAGATCAACCCACGAATAGGTTGGTCAGAAAATCTCTTTTTCTTGTGGGAGTTAGGTTATTCTCGAGGTTTTTCATTGGGATTAGTTTTTATAGAATCATAATCCTATCCCCCAATGTTTTAAATAAACTCTAACGCGGACAGTGAGGCCGAAATGAACAAGGCATGAGCCCCTCCGCCTTGTGCATTCTTGTGTGTTCTTCATGGATTCCACTCCAGATTGATGGTAAGGAATTTTCAAGTCCGTAGTAGGGAATATGGAACCCATTAGAGGCTAGAGGCATAGAAGTTCTGAAGAACAGACCACCGGAGTGGACCCGGTGGTCCTTGGAACATCCTGTCGGTGACTGGTAGTAGCAGCCTACGACGGCGGCCGGGGGCAGGTGGCGGCATGACATGATAGTGCACTGAGGTAGGAAATGACTATCTTGGGGTTCGGTTGTGCGGAAGGACCCGCTGGCTGTGGGCCGGCGGATGGCGGAGGCTGGACGTGGCCAACCAGTCGCATTAGGTGGAGCGGCCCATGTCGTGCGGTGCATGACTTCAAGTTACAATGTGGTCTAGTGGAAACCATGTACAAGACTAGGGTTCGGTCGGCACCTTCCGTCTGTATGGAGCCTAACGAACGTCCAACGGGTGTCTGGGCTGATTCGGGGGGTGTGAATTAGGCCGCGGAGTAGCCTGATCTGGAATAAAGCTAGATCACTTATGTGGACGAGGACGGTGGAATAAAATTGGGCCATTGGGCAGCCTGGACTTGGACAAACTGACCTTCTTGTTACGGGCCAGGCCGGATAAATCTGGGTCGCTGGGCGACCCAGTGGGCTGGACCCATGTCTAAACTGGACCAGGTTCCGCAAGGCCCAATGGGCCTATCCCAATAGCCAGCCAGACCAGGCCGACCCAGAACCAACCGGTTCGGGTTGGGTCAACTGAACCATCCCAGGTCATGCGGGACCCTCGGTCCACGTTGGCCAGGTCGGTTCGACCGGGTCGGACCGGGCCCGAACACACCTCGCCCCTATTTTCTAAAACTTCAATATATTTCAGACTGAGAATCCAATTGACAAGTTGTTTAGGGCGTTGCAATCCTCATGATGAGGCAGTTCTTTTGGAATGCTCTAAGAAGGGTTTCGTGGAAGTTGAAATATGATGAATGGCTTGAGGATTGTATTCTCCTGGGATCAAGCTTCTATGTGAGGGAATCCTACAGCTCGATGTGACCCAAAGATTTCTGAAAAGTGGTCCCAAGTGGCCCCGTGTGGATAATCTACTAGTGACCATATGTGGATCAGCTACCAATGACCGTGTGTTGATCAGCTACCAAAAACCCTATATGGATCATCTCAAAGCAACCTTGTGTGGATCAGAAACCAGCGACCCTGTGTGGACCAGTTATAAGAAACCCTGTGTGGATCAGCTACAACTACCCTATGTGGATCAACTCCAAGTGACCCTATGTGGATCAGCTACAAGTGGCCCTGTCTGGACCAGCTATGATGCCCTAAGTTGGAAGTGGCTCTGTGTGACCCAACAAACCCATGGTAATCATCAGGGATGAGTACCTCAGCAGTACAAGGTGTTCAGTGTTATGACTAATAGTCTAGCTTTCCGTACTTTAGATTATACCTGAGAAGGATATATTTCTTTATGATCTTGCTTCATTGTTTTCTTTGAATATTTATTTGTGGTATTAAATTTGTGGTTTGGGGTCCCTAATGATTATTTAATTACTCACCCCTAAACGGGCTTCGCCCACACATGTTGTGTCTAGTACTGGTGACTGATGTCTTGACAGAGGACTTGGTGGCCTAGAACCTGGTGGTTCCCAGTGAGATCAGGTAGGCGGGGTGTACTTCTACCACTTACGGAAGCTACTCTATGCTTACCCATTAGGTGGGGTTTCCAGTGGATGACTTTCCAGAGATCTTTTATTCTTTCCTATTTTCTGTTTTTCTTTTGATGGGTTTGTATTCTGGCTCATTTGACCAAAATTTTTTACCTTTACTCCATGTTTGTTTAGTGACATTCATGTTTTCCATTCCATTTTTTTGGATGTGGTTGTGTGTGTGTGCATAGAGGTACTCAGGTAAATGCCTCCCACTTGTTGGTTGACGCCTTCAACTCTAGTTACCAACCCCTAGCCTTTGAGAGGCAGGATTGGGGGAGTCATGGAATGGGCCCCAGGGGATGGGTCGTGACAATTCCAGGAAATCATTAAGATCTAGAGAAACTGTAAAATAGAAGGGTGGATGTTTTTGGTTATATGCTTCATGGAACAGCCAAGTGTTGGTGCAGAATTCTAGAGGAATAAGGGAAGTAGGATGAGTTATCTTATAAGGACTTCAAGATGAATTTTCGGATTAATTTATATCTCAAGATGTTTAGTAAAGAGAATGAACATTAGTTAATGCATGCGACATAGGAGGTCATGTCATTTATATAATACACTGAATGTTCCACTGACCTACAGTTCATTACGCCTTAATAGAAAGCTGATGAGATCTCCAGGGAGAGATGTTTTAAGGATGGTATTTACTATTAGATATAGTTGCATGTGAACATGTTCAGTCTGAGTAGTTTTGTAGATGTGATGAATCAATAACTCATCACAGAAGGTAATCTGAGAGAGTCCTTGAGCAACGACCATGATATGTTATCAGGTAAAACTATGAACTATTCTTCCAGTGGAAAGAAGCGTCGTTATGATAGTTTTCACCAAGTAAACAGCCGGAAGCGTAGTTAGGGAAGTGGGCATCCATCTCAAGGTTTTGTTCTGTTTCAGTGTTATCGGTGTGGAAATATGTTCCATAAACTACCTCAATGTCCATACCCCACATTGATGAGTCGTTCTTATAGTAGATTGGGCCACCTACATTGGTTTTGTTTGGGAATATAATATTAGGGCAGCAGAAGGGGATCAGAACAAGTACCAGGGTCTAGAAAGGACTCATCTAATCACTAGTAGATAGGTAGTTTTAGTTCCATGGGATGTTCTAGTCGAGGGAGGGTATGTGGTACCCCAGTGTTTGAATGGAAGTACCAGGAAGAGGGTATAGCTCAGGGGAGTCAGGCTGGAGCCTAGGGTAGAGGGGATGTTAAGTTGCATGTCATGAAAACTACTCTGGATAGTGTAGATTCAATACTTTCTACTATCAGAGGTATGATTCTTATATCATCTACACTCTCTTGTGTTTCTTTGATATAGGAGCATCATATTCCTTTTTATCCACACTTTTTTAAGTGGTTTGGTCTAGTATGTGGAAAAAATGTATGGTGTTTTAACCATCGACACGCTATTGGGAGTTCATTTAGAGAATATCAAACATTGGAAGGCATGATCCCCAGAGATTGATGGTTTCCATTTCATTTGGGAACCATTCATGCATGAAAAAAAGGTTTTATTTGATTCTTGGTATGAATTGGTTAGTTATATACAAGGATAGTATCGACTCTTACTGTAGTAGAGTTTCCTTTCAATTTCCAGAAGGAGGCACCTATTCTCATCAGGGTGAGTGGGTTCTTCAGGCTTGTCATACAGGACCAATTCAGATTAGATTATATTGTCTCATGGATCATATATCTGATTATTCTCTAGATTATGGTGGAAACTAGCATGATGTTTTTCCTCCAGTGGTAGAAAATTTTTATAATGTCTTTCCTAAAAATTTATATGTATTACCACCTGAGTGAGAGATTGAGTTTACGATCAAGTTGGTACTAGGAGCAGATATAGTTTCTATCATGCCTTATATAATGGCACCAGTATAGATTCAAGAGTTGGAGGTTTAGTTGGAAGATATAGAATCTAAAGGTTTCATATAGCCTAGTAAATCCCCTTAGGGTTCTCTAATTATCTCCTCCAAGAAGGAAGATGGGACTTTGTTCTTATTTGTGGATTGTCTGAGATTGAACCAGATGACGTTCAATAATTTTTATTCTCTTCCACACATTGATTTGAAGTTGAGACCTCCAAATACACCTCAGACTACTTTTAGGAGTAGTTATGGATTGAATGAGTATATAGTGATGCGATTTTTTTAGAACAATGCACCAATCATATTCATGGACTTGAAGAATAAGATCATTCATCCTTCTCAGGATTGATTTTTGGTTATTTTTACTGATGAAATATTAGTGTACTCCCAATCATAATACAGTCATGCCAAGCATCTTGACATCGTCTTGAGTACATTGAGTGACCATAGAATTTATGATAAGCTAACTAAATCTAGTTTCTAAATTGATAAGGTTCACTTATTGGCCTATTTCATCTCATAGAAAATAGTTTCAATGGACCCATATAAAGTTGCATCCATATTTTGGGAGCATCCCAATAATTTCTTTGTTGTTCAGAGTTTTCTAGGTTTAGATGGTTATTATCATAACTTTTTCAAGGACTTCTCCCATTTGGAATCACTGATGTATAGGATTACAAATAAAGAGGTGAAGTTTTTTTGGTCAGATGAATTTGACATATCTTTTTAGAAGATAAAAGGAAAGATGACCTCCGAACCTATCCTCACTTTACCTGTGCTGGGTAAATTATATATTGTGTATTGTGACACATCTGATGTTGGAATCAGAGTGGTTCTAATATAGGTGGATTGATTGGTTTCTTATGGCTCCAGACAGCTGAGACCGCATGATAATAATTACCCTATTACATATTTGGAGTTAGTAATAGTAGTACATGCCCTGAGATGCTGAATACATTATCTCATGGGTGAGAGTTTTGTTGTATACATGGTCAAAAATCCTCAAGTACATATTTTCTTAGTGGGACATGAACTTTCGGTAGAGGAGGAACATAGAGTATCTATAGTCTTTCAACTTTTAGTTGGATTATAAACTAATCAAGGGAATAATCATTGTAGATGAATTGAGCTAAAAGACATAATAAAAGGAATTATGGAAGTATTGAGATGTGTGTTAGGTGATGACCCACTTTATAGAAATGCATCTACATGCTCACGAGTTTCAGGGATCAGTAGCTCTGACTTCGACATCTATTATACCCATGATTTTTTTTTTGGATTAAGGAAAATTAGTTTTATGGTTCAAAGGGCTTCGTTATGAAATTCTGATTATATGGTGGGTTGATTCCTTTGGGATGGTCTTGGTAGTGAAAATTCCCTTCTTTTCCATGCCTGAGTATGGGTTCCTACAATATTTCACGAGGATCTGATGAGGGGGTTTCATTCGTAAATATGGGAAGTACAACCCAGTTTGACAAAGATGTTTCGTGACATCCGTAGAAAATACTAGTTGACAATAATGAAGAAGGAGGTAGTATGATTTTTGGTGAGATATTTCACTTGTCAGTAGGTGAATGTTGAACACTATAGGCCAGTTGGGATTTTTCAGACCTTTCCCATCCCCAAGTGGAAATGGAATGATGTCACTATATATTTTATGATAGGATTACACAACAAAACAAATAAGAATAATGTTTTATTGGTGATTTTGGTTTGACTGATGAAGGTATCCAACTTTTTTCCTATTAGGGATACCTTCACATTTGATGAGATGGGTTTTCCTTACGTGTGTGAGGTAGTTCGGTTGCATGATGTTTTGAGGAGTATCATTTCAGTTAAAGATCCTCATTTCAAATCACGATTCTAAAAGGGTATTCAGAAGGATATGGGATCAAAGTTTCTTTTTAGTATGACATATCATCCTCATATTAACGGTCAATCTAAGTGGACTATTTAGGTTTTAGAGGATATGTTATGGGCTTGTGTTTTTCATCTCAGTGGTTCATGGGAGTAGCATATCGAACTCGAAGAGTTTTACTATAATCACGGATTCTAGGAATCAATCTAGATGACTTCTTGCAAAGATTTTTATTGAAGGTCATTTCATTTTCCTCTGTTGGTTTGAGGTACATGGTTCAGTGCTTCTTAAGCCCAGTCTCGTGCACGATACATCTGACCAGGTTCTAATTGTCATGAAATGGTTGGTGACCTCATATAGAAGGAATAAATCTTATGCTTTCCTTTAGATATGGCCTTTGGAGTTTGAGTATGGTCATCGTTTTTTCATTCGGGTGTCTCCTAGGTTGGGGAATCACCATATCAGGAAACAGGGAAATCCATCCCCTAGGTTTATCAAGATGTTTGAGATAGTGGATGGGGTTGGTCAAGTGTCATACCAATTATCCCTTCCAAATCTCTATAATTCCATGATTGATGTATTTCACATGTGTCAACTTTAGAGATATTATCCAGACCCTTATCACATGATAGACTTAGCAGAGATCAAGATTAGTGATGATGCATCCTTTGGGGAGAATCTGGTATTGGTTATGAACCATAGTGAGAAGTATCTCTAAGGTAGGGTTATTCCTTTGGTTTAAGTGTAGTTGAAATATGTGTGAGTTTGGGAGGATACCTAGAAGAGGGATTTTGATATACAAACATAGTGGCTAGACATGTTCACCAAGACCCCACAGTGATGCTTGGAGAATCTCAAGGATGAGTTGTTATATTGTGGGTAGGTTGTAAAATCCCATCTTTTTTCAGGTAAGTCCCTCTTTGAGTTTTTCATTTTAGCCTTGGTGGTTGAGTATTATTTGGAAACGGAGATCCTTTATTGGGTAAAATGACTTTATATTTATAGAAGATTTTTCTTAATGAAAACAGACTTGGGTTGTGATGAAACATGAGAAATACTGGAAAGGATCAACATAGGGGGAGGTTGGGGGTTTTTTGTTTGAATTAATGGAGCTTGGGTAAATGAGTCATGTGTTGCCATGGGTTCTTTGTATGTTGAGAATCATTAAAGGGGGTTCAGGTATTTTATAAGGAAAATGAGATGAAAACCACCTTCATAACATTTACACTCCATGTAAATTGTTTACACATCATTTAATGTTCGGGTGAATTTAATATTCTGCCAAGGTAATGGTATTTTCATCGTATCACTCTAAAAAAAATTACACGCTGTGTAACTATATTACACACCTTGTAATTTCCATAGCATGTTTTTTACGAAACTTTTTGTGGTAGATTTTTATTTCTAACTCAAATTTATCCTTCTCCTCTCAATCCTAGGGTATTTTCTAGTCAATTTTGGAGCGCCTCCCATGATTCCATATGTCCTGTTTGAGAAATTTGATCCCTGGTAAGTGGTTTGGATTCATTTTTCTCTTATCTTTCATCATTATCCAATCTTTGTGGTGTAATATATTGATTGTGTATATTTTTGGTTTTGATATTGATCAATTATGATCTAGGAACCTTCTTGAAATCATTTTCTCCTTCGTTCTTATTTGTGAATCCTGCTGGAATCATCGTTTGATCATCGGTTAAAGTTAGGGGGTCTAAACCGTAACCCTATATTTTGATAATTTTCAAGTATGTGTAATATTGCATTTATGCCTACATTTCATGAACCAAATAAATTATAAATAAATAATTTAATTATTCCTTAGAGTCCCTTTAGATCTAATTGGTTATTGACTTTTCTTGTGGCTACATTTCATGTGAGAGAACCCTTGAATATAAATGAATTGTTTAATGTCTTAAGGTGTGTTTAGCATGACAAGGGATTAGGGTGTTGACTTGATGTATATTCACATTATCTTGACTTGTTTATTGAGATAACTTTCATGTTATTTTTTATGACCAATTGATTTATGAAATGTGTAATTGAATGATAAATGGTAATTTTCAAAATGAACCATTGAGACATATGATGTGATATTTTGATATCCTTATTTCTATGACTTGTGTTGTGATTTATATGATGTAATTATTATATAGGTCATTTTTTAGCAACACATAATGAAATTATTATATAGTGGGTGATTTCTAGTGACACATGTTATAATGATTATATAAGGTGTTTGCCCAGTGTACATGTTGAAATGATTATATAGTGGGATATGCCCAGTTGACATGTTAAAATGCCGATATAGTAGGCTATGCCCAGTGACACATGTTGAAATGCTAATATAGTGGGATATGCCCAGTGATACATGAGGAAATGCTTATATGTTGGGTTCAACCCTGATTGCATATTGAAATTATTATATAGTGGGTTCGACCCAGATTTGTGTAATTTATACCTTGGTTATAAGGTTATGAATGGCATGGTTGTGATACATGCTCAGATACATTTCAGCATGGCACCAAGATAGCTTATGTTTTACCATGGTTATATGGATATAGTTGGCATGGTTATGATACATGATCTAAGACATTCTAGTGTAGTGAAAAATAAGGTTAATGTTTTATTAATTTAAATGTTTAATAAATTAATACACTTGTAATTTAATTATTCCTTGCACTTTCTATTTGATTGATTTTGATTAGACATTGTGGTTCTGACCTACTGAGTTATACTCACACACTATTTGGGACATCATTTGGTAACCAAGATAATTACATGGATGTAGTATTAGATAAGGTAAAAGGACCTTGCTATTGATTATTTCTTGATGGATGGTATCATGTTTGTAGATGGGACCGACATGGGGTTCTGGAATTGGGAATTTTTAGTCTTTATTTGATTCTACGGGTATTTTATTTTTATTACATCTAGCATGATATTTAGTAAAATTATATCTTGTCATTACAGTATTCCTTATTTATGTATTGGATTTTTCAGTTGGATTCCATTGTTTCTTTTCTGTGGTATCACATTGTTTCCATTATTTCCATCCTCTAGTATTTATTTATTTTTGTTATATGATTTTTCCACAGTTTTGTAACTCTATTACTAGGGGGTATAGTCTCCACACTATACTGGTAACACCCCCACTACAAGTCAACAACCTCTTGCATATGGGGAGGTATGATTTCGGTATCATAACTAACCCTTTCTGGCCATGTGAGAGAGTGTTAGATTAGAAGATGTTACACACCACCACAACCACAACCATAAGTCGTCCCACAACACAGCCATATCACACACCACCCAAAGACACTAGGGATATAACCTATTTTACTAACAATCCTTCATCCGTTATATCCTCTGCATATCTACTTTCCTTAAAGAGGGAGCAGGGAAGATCGGGTAGCTAGTCATCCATCCTCATCACTAAGATTTTATGAGGAAAACCTCAATGTGAAAATATTTGTTTGGGCACATAGTGCTCAATGTGGGTAGGTTGGCTATTGAAATCACATGGAATATTCAAGTAATTAAATATGACACACACACTCCCAACCTATGGGTTCACAACAAAACACTAACCAACTCACAACTCCCCCACCTTCATTGCCCCCACTGAATGAATAACACCACTCAATCCACTAGCAACATTTCGCATTTCCAACCAATCTCATTATCCAAACCAACTCCAACCATTTCAATCGTTATTAAATAATTATTCCATCACTGCTTAGGCTTATAGAAAAACACAACCATTCATCACAAACCACTAATCAATCCCATCAAACCATCACCTCACTACCCAACAAGAAAATCCAAACAAATCATCACCTCACCACCCCAAAAGCACGACCAAACAAATCATCACCTTTCCATCCTAATAGCATGAACAAATGAATCATCACCTCACCTCTCTAAAAGAACGAAAAATAACCATCACCACACCTCCCCCAAAAAATGGGCAAACAAACCATACATCACCCCAAACTGCATCACAACCACACATCATGTCCCCCACCAGCACAACCACACATCCCAACACATAAAAGACCATATTAATGATTTAAAAAATGGGATTTAATCACATTTCACTTTATTTTAGGGGTGTTATCACACAAACCATTAATACATTGGCAAACCATTCATTAGGAAAATATAAGTGGTTACCTAATTTCCATTTCGTGGTGATATCAGAACAACATGAAACAAGGTTTCCATATCACAACAAATACAGCACAAGAAAAGGCTCCAAACAACCATGATTTTCATCAGGGTATTCATCCCATAAAAACACAAAATCATAATAATATCAAAGTTGTAAAATCACATGAATCAATCCCCCTTCCCCTTTAATTTCAATTAACTAATAAATTTATCTTGATTAGTCTAGTGAGAACCATCCCTCATAGATAAACAAGATTAAAACCCTCCAGTGTGACACACAAAAGTGAGAAGCAAAGGAATTTCCTGCCTCATAGAATATTTTCCCACTCACTACACACCACAGGGTGAAGAATAAATGCATGCAAACCACAACTGCACACAAAACCCCCAGATTTCACCTACATCAAATCAAGGGTTATCAAAAATTCAACCCAACTAACAACCCAAACCAAAACCGCACCACCATATAGTGGATCATCATGAGAATAACACAAGAAAAATAACCAAGAAGAAGAGAAGGGCTTACCTCTGACCACTAACGAGCATACACTAGAACCAACAGATCAAGGTGGGAGGAATCATGATAAAGATCCTCCGAGATCCACCTAGGGTTCACCCAAAATTGAGAGAGAGAAAAGGTTTAGTCGAATGGGGAGGGGTTCAACTGAAAGACCTATTTAAAACCTATAACTTGACACTTTCATACCATGTAACCCATTCACGACGTGAATTTCATGGGGTCTTTTCCAAAAACCAATTATCATCAAAATTTTCATCGCCTTGGCCTGATTTAACTATGCATCACAAATTTCTTTCATGACATGAATATCATGCAATAACTCTACTGCACTTTGAAACCTCCTCAAGCCTCCTACGAAACAACTCCAACACCCAAAACTGAAAAAGGAACTAGTTGGGTAGGCATAAGGAATTACATACATACATACACACACATGCACATACATGCACACACACATTCATGAACACACACACATGTACATGTACACATAAACATACACCAACACAAGACATACATCAACATAAACACATACAAACAGACACAAAAGATATATACACATACAACACATACAAATACATATACACATACACATACATATACATATACATATACACATATAAAGACATACACACACATCCAAAAACCTACAAATATATGTATATATTTTAAATTATTCAATATGAATAGAAATAAATAAATTCAAATAAATAAATTTAAAAAATTTATATTCATTTATATATGTATATAATTGAATAAAATAGTAATATATTATATTTATCTACAACTATTTTAATTAATGTATATAAATTTGTATTTAATCATTTTTATCAATAAATATAAATTTTATACTATTTTATATATATAAAAATTGAAAATAAATTAAATTAGTCTTTGTTTCATTTAATAGAAAATATCCCCCTAACATAAACTATTTATGTTAAAATACAAGAGTGGGTCTTGGTCTATTTTTAAGGACCTACCCAGGAAAGATGCCCCAAAACTAAAATAATTGTAGAAAAAACAAAAAAAATCAAACCAACCAAAATGGTTGCATCATCATCCACATAGACATGACCAATGGAATAATTAATCACTACACCCGAAATCAGTACATCCCCATGGGGCACCATGGATTCTGCTCTTCAGATTCATCCCCATCACATCCATGGCCTTCTCAAAGATTTTGACCAACCTACTCTATGTCATTCCACATTTCTTCCTCTATGTCTTCTTCTACATAACAGTGAGGCTGCCAAAGAACAACAGGTCTATGAAGATAATGAATATGAGAACCGCCAACAAGGGAAACTTCTTCATGATCATGCAAAAGTATAAATATAAAACCACATTACCTATCTGATTCATTATGAAAACAATGTGAAATGGTGATGAAAATGGTCCACACATTTGTCACAAATAGAGAAATGAATGCAGAGAGGGTAGAGATAAAACATGAACTTGTAGTAGTACTTGATCTTTATGATTATCCCATTCACATCAATGTCTTTTTTTCGACACCCAAACAATAATAAATGGATAAATAATCAAAAGAAACATGAGGAGAAACCCTTGAAAAAGAATAAAAACTACATTATAAGTCATGTTATTATACAATTATACTATTCATACCCCTCAAAGTATTGTAGTAGTGTAGGATTATACACTACTACACACATTCCCTTTAATAGTGTGCAAAATGTATTTTAATAGTGCTAAAAATCACTATTAATCACAATAATGATAAAGGGGGGTACCCTTTATCAGCACTACAAAATATCTGATAAAGGGGGTCCTTTATCCACGCTAAAAAAAGTGTTGTTAAAGGACCCCCTTTATCAGCTCTATTTTCAGCACTGATAAAGGCCTAATTGGCTACAATATGCTATTAATATCATAACATACTCAGCAAAAACCTAAAATTTCAAACAATTCTATATACATTTAATGTGAAACCAGAAATACAAAAATGTCTACCCATGTTATATACAAAAAAACACTACTATATACATATCAAACAATGTTTTATATAATTACATAGACAATTATCCAACAAACAATTAAAAACATTAATGTTTCATATTTTTACACTCATGATCTCATATCAAAAATGTCTTCCCATGGTATCAGTTTCCAAACAAATCATCTCAACCTGAGAAAAATATTATGCCTATATAACAAAAAAAATATTGTGTTAGAAATACTATAAATAAAAAAATTAAATATTAATATGAGATAATACATTAATAAAATTTCAATATAAAATAAAAAAGACACATTTGGAGTTATAATAGTCACACTGTGAATCCTATTGAGGTGTGTTTGATTCTAAAACATAAAAAATGAGTTATGGATCATTCTCCTAAAATATCAAAACAATTCGAATGTATTTTCTTAGTTTTGAGTACGACACTTGTTCTTTTACTAAAATTAATGTCAAATTTAAATAATGACACATTTGGAGTTATAACAGTGATATCATGTGTCATATTGAGGTGAGGATGATTCAAACACATCACAAATGACATATCAATCATTGTCTAAGAGTATCAAAATGATCTGAATTCATTTTCTCAGTTTTTGTATGCCAGTTGGGTTTTTTTACTAAAATGTCATTTCAAACTGGAAATAGGCATTATGAGTAATATCGGTAACATCATGCTTTTTTTTATGTGATAATGCTTCATACACGTCAAAAATCACTTATTAATAGGTTTCCTAAATTATCAAGACAATCAGAATGCGTTTTCTTGGTTTTCAGTGAGTGAAACTTTTTTAACTATAATGCCAATTTTTAACAGATAACAGACAATTTTAGTCATATCGGTCACACCGTGCATTTAATTATGGTGTAGTTGAATCCTACACATCACAAAATTCCCATGGATCAATTTATTAAAGTATTAAAAAAATACGAAAATGTTTTCTTGGTTTTTAGAATGCCACTTGTTCTTTTTTCTTAAATTAATGACAATTTTAAATAAAAAGACTCACTTGGAGTCATATCAGTCACACTGTGCATCATATTGAGGTGATGTTGACTCCTAAACATCACAAATAACTCATTGATCATTTTACTAAAATATAAAAACAATATGAATTCATTTTCTCAGTTTTCAGTATGTCAGTTTTACTTTTTACTTAAATTAATGTCAATTTTAAATAAAAAGACACATTTGGAGTCATACTGGTCACATTGTGCATTTTATTGAGGTGTGGTTATCACTTTCACATAACAAATGACCCATGGATCATTTTACTAAAATATTAAAACAATATGAATGCTTTTTATTGGTTTTCAGTATGCCACATGTTGTTTTTACTTAAATTAATGTCAGTTTTATATAAAAGGACACCCTTTGAGTCATACCAATCACATCGTGAATCAGATTGAGGTGAGGATAATTCTTAAATATCAAAAATGACATATAGATCATTTTACTAAAGTATCAAAATAATTTTAATGCATTTTATTGGTTTTTAGTATGCCAGTTGTATTTTCTGAACTAAAATGTCAATTTTAAATAGGAAACATGCATTATGATGCATAACGGTCACATCGTGTGTCAGTTTGATGTGAGACTGCTTCATACATGTCAAAATGACTTATGAATATCTTTCCAAAATTATCAAGACAATCGGAGTGTCTTTTATTGGTTTTCATTGAGTAACATGTTTGGAACTAAAATATCAATTTTAAACTGATAACAAACAGTTTTGTCATATAGGTCACACTGTGTGTTTTTTTGAGGCGTGGTTGACTCTTACACATATAAAATAACTTATGGATTGGTTTTCAAAAATATCAAAAACAATACAAATGTGTTTTATTGGTTTTTAGTATGTCAGTTGTTCTTTATATTTAAATTAATGTAAATTTTAAATATAAAGACACACATGGAGTCATACCGGTTACACCATGCATTGTATTAGGATGCATTTGACTCCTACACATCACAAATGACACATAAATCGTTTTCTTAAAACATCAAAATAATCTGAATGTGTTTTCTTAGTTTTCATTATGTCACTTTTTGTTACATAAATTAATGTCAATTTATAATAAAAATGCTTACTTGGAGTCATACCAGTCACAAATGGCTTATATATCATTTTCCTAAAGTATCAATGCAATTTGAATGTGTTTTCTCAGTTTTCAGAATGCTAGTTGTGTTTTTTGAACTAAAATGTCTATTTTAAACTAAAAACATGCATTATGGGTCATACCGGTCGCATCATGCAATAGTTTGATGTGAGACTACCTAATACACATAAAAAATGATATATGAATCACTTTCCTAAATTTTCAAGAAAATCAGAGCTAGTTTTCTTGGTTTTCATTAAGTGGAACATTTTGAACTAAAATATCAATTTTAAACTCATAACGGACACTTTTAGTCATACCGATCACACTGTGCATTGGATTGAGGTGTGGTTGATTCCTCCACATCACAAATTAATCATGGATCATTTTTATAATGTATAAAAACAATATTAATGTTTTTATTAGTTATTAGTATGTCATTTTCTCTTTTTACTAAAAGTAATGTCAATTTAAAATAAAAAGACACACTTGGAGTCATATCAGTCACTTGTTCTTTTTGATGAGTTTTGAGTATGTTAGTTTCTCTAATATGAACTATATTGACCCAGACATTTCATACATAGATATCACATCTTAGTAGATTAATATTCTTTAAATAACATAATGATCAATTCCACTTACTTTGAAGGAATGTGATAAATTATTACATTTATCACAATTTTTTCATTTATCACTTTCCTTCAACTTCCTTTTACTGCCTTTTAAGAAAAGTAATAAATATCGAAAATTCAGTGGTGACAACGTTTTGAGGGAGAATAAGTTTTTGGAAGACATTTTCTACATGATTAGTCAACCATTTAATTTAGATTATGTTAATACAGAAGATAACATATAATATTATTAGAAAAAATATAGTATATTAAAAAAACATTACCTTCCCATTGAATTCAGAGTTGCAGCCTCAAATTCCAGTCTCTCACGAGCATGAGAATATTCAAACAAACTACCCTGACTTGAAAAAAGGAATCAACCTATATAAGAAAAAAATTCTTATGTGATTAATACTAAAAATGAGTAAATTAATCATAAATATGAAACAATACACAATTTCTATAGAAGTCACATCTTCATTCTATTTGTGTACATTTTTTCATCAGGTATGTTGCCCATTAATTTCTAAGCACATCTATATCATCTTGTGAATATGAGTCTTTTCGATAGACGTAGGGGTACTGAAAAAATACAAATACACAAAGGATTAATAAATATTTTAAATTAAATAGTAATTATCATTGAAAATAAATCTTCAGGGATGCTTGTTTGTTCATGGAATATGATCATTCTCATCAATTTACAAACATAATAGTCGTAATCTTTTCCACTGGTTTTTTTGGACACTGCATAAAAATTGAGAAGAAAAATTAATTTTTATTGATATGTGTTTGGGTAGTGAAATATTATTATATATAACTTGATACTTCTTCAGTCATAGAACTTGTCTTCTTTCTTGTGCTTAGACAATGGCATCATTCCTTTTTTTCATGATATTGATGCACTAACCTATCATAATATAATATTTATTAAAAGATAATATAAATTATATAACTTTATGTTTAGTTCTAAAATGTTGGATGTAGTGTGATACTTATTGACAAATTCCATCATGTATGGATGGTTTGTTGGATATTCATGCCTTAAATCTAAGAAATAAATATGTGGAGTATTCAGATTTACCGCAATAAGCATCTAATTATGACTAAAAACAAAAAAAGGAATAAGTAATGAAGGATATGAAAAAAAATATTTTATATTATTAAATTGGAGAGTTTTACCCCAACATAGTTGGTATTAAATAGATTCTATCATCCAAAAGTTTTATTTCAAATGATTTGATCAGTCCTGCCACTATTTTGTCCTTTTTTTGTATCTATTTTGGTTGTTCTGTAAATGAGATGTGGGGACTAATGAGTCCAAAAAAATTATGGGAAATATCTTCAAATATTTTCATATATATGCCCGCAAAAAATATGAATTTTTTTTAGTCATAATTAACACAATATATCAGCTTTTTGAAAATAAAATCATGAAAACATACCTCATGTATAAATTTAAAATTGTGTCACCTAGCCAATAATAGTAGATAATTTCAATTACACTCTCAACACCAATGAAGTCTTGATATTTCTCTCCATACATATTTTATTAAAAATAAACTATTTTATTCTGACTGTTTTTTAACTTTTTTTCCACATGAACCTTCAATGGTGGAAAATGCAGATATAGAATGGGTAGGGTAATGGTGCTTTTGGTAGATACTTTCAATTTTTTGGTCAATCCTTTAGATTTTTTTTGAGTCGGTAGTTCATTTCACCCCTTCCCTTTGTACGTTTGTAATTACATTCATAGGTTCATACCTTTTTTCATTAATTGTTAAAGGATTAGTTTGAAAAATAAATTAGAAATGAATACCTACTTTTGACATTTTTTTACAAGATGTGATGGTCATTAAATGAATTTTTCAATATATTTTTCAATCATATAAATATATTCTTCATAAATTAGAATAGATATATTGGTTATTGGCTCATGGGCTATGCTAATCGACACTCTCACATGACCTGTTCGAAGTGGTCTACTATGTAGCATGTCATTTTGGATATTGAACACCATAGACCTCCCTATAAGGTGATGGGTTGGTCTAGATAGATATAAATCATAGTCATTATAACCCTATATAATATCTTTACAAGAAATATATCAGTATCTTTCTGATTTACATTTCACAGAAACATTTATTAGAACATTGATTACCTCAGATAATACATCTCTTTGAGGGGAATGGATCACCTCATAACTGGTGGGGGTGGGGGAGATCTCCACATGGTGGTTGTTCCATATTTTCTTCTTCTATTTATGCCACCTATAAATGTTTCATCATCTTTCTCTTCCATTGTAATCATTATTCAAGGGTAGCTAGTCTTTATCTCACCAGTTTCATTTCTTCACTTTGATCCTACCTCTGACGGTACCATACTGTTCTTACCACTTCAAGGCCACTGATAGTATATGTTCATATGATAAAAGTGTTTCTAATTCCTATGACTATTTAGGATATAAAATATAGGAAAATAAGTGATCATTTTTTTCTAATATAGATTTAAATCAAAACAAATTTTAATTATGTAACACTTACACAAGTTTCCCACACTTTATGTGTGTTTTCATATATTATTATCTCGTATTTATTCACATGTGCCTCCTTCCATAACAAATGGTGTGGGATGGAAGTAGATTTGGATTTGGAGTCATCAATTTTCATATAAATAGAGGAACATAATTATGGTGTTGTTTCATGTCACATAAAATTATTACGATAGATTTAAAATATGTACCAATTTTTTTTCAAGAAATTTTTTCCCCATCCTTGCTTTACGATAGGGGTAAAATGGTTTTGCTGCTCTTTCCTTATTTCCAACACTCAGATTTTATTTCATAAATAAGAAATTGTTAATCAAAGTGATGAATACACATATCATCAAACAACTTATTTCTAGCCACAATATACCTGAAAAGACACATCCTCATGATGTCCAATAAACACATCCCATGATTCTTGGGTTATCAAGTGTGTATAGATAAGTGGTGGGTGTGGGTTTATTTTCTCTTCAGAATATTTAAGATGATGTATTGTTAGAATTGTGATAAATGCTCTGTGAATCCTTCCAGAAAGAACTAATACATATTTCTTGTGGGAGTCATATACTATAAATTAACTCTGAAATGGATGGTGAAGAGTAAATAAATGTTTAATTATTTTATTTTTTAGTAAAATAAAGAAATGATATCATAATGTTACTGTAATCTCTTCAAACATCAGTTTCTTAAGCCCATGCACAACATGGTGCCATAAATCTACATCAATTGGAATGAATTTTCGAGTGATGATTTCAATGTAACTACTGAACATAGCCATATTAGGGTTATCATGATATCCCTATTCAATCTATATAACCTCATATTTGATGCCTTTGACTTTCACCTTAATGATATTTGTTGACAACATCAACCTACGGAGCTCCGGTTTTTTCTACCTCACCAGTCCATCATCGCTTACCATTTCCTCATATTCAACATCTTCAATTTGTTCCTCTAGAGCTGTATCATCATCATGTGTAGATGGTCATTGTACCTCTACACTGGGAGCATCAACTGGTTGAGAAAACTATAGTTCATCAAGAATAGGAGCACCAGCGCGTTCCAAAGGTCATTTTTCCTCTACGTTGTGTTTAGTAGTAGGTTTAGAGACTTGTTTTTCCTTGGGATTTGGAGTAGAATCATGTGCAAAAGTTAATTGTTCCTCTACACTGTGTGCAGCAGCAGGTTGAGAGACCTGTTATTCCTCAAGTTTGGGAGCACCAGCACGTGTGGAAGTCATTATCTGTAGAAGTGTTTTAACATTTAATTTATGGTACATAAATTAAAAATCAAATGGATATTAACATGATTTAACATGATGTATATTAAAGAAACAATATTACCTGATTATTGAACTCTCTTTTTTAAGGCTAAAGGGATTTTCCCCCTCTATATAATATCCAAATCCCTTCATTATGGTATCTTATGACATAAAAAATGTCGTCTACATTGGGGCCACTGTTAAATGATTGTAACGCCCCAATGAAAGGGCCATCCTTGGTTGAATTTTCATCCAACCCTTTGGTGGTTTTGGTCGATAATAGAATAGTTGACCACTTTTAGTTTGAGGGGTATGGAACATAAAATATTTGTACTGCATGTGATTCCATTATAAATGGTTTGTCTTTGTACCCTTACTTACTGAAATCAACTTTCATGAATCCCAATTCATCTATTTTAACAGCACTCTTGTTATCATCCCACTTGAATTGAAAAATTGTCAGTTAGAATGTTGTATAATACAACTCCCGTGTTTTTTTGATGATTCCAAAGCATGACATATTAGAGTAAATTGGATTTCTATCCTTAGTACAAGAAACATGCATCGGTTCAGCCACAAGTCTAACTCCACTATTCTTCTTCGTCCTTTTTTCATCATGTTAATTTTTATAGAACATATAACCATTAATTACATAACCATTGTAATATAATACATACACACTTGGTCCATAGGTTAGCCATCAAATTTATTCTGAAATTAAACCCAGATATTCGTCTTAATCTATAAAAATATAGACTCAAAATCATCTTATAAATTATTAATTATGTGTATTTGATATCCATAATTCAGCCCTTGATGGATTCAAATTCCTAAGAATTTATTTATGGATTTCAACATTTTGGAAAACATCCAATCATTTATCCAAAATGTAAAGATGGGCCTACTCCTAATCTGTAATATTGATTGTAACAACATATCTTCCAAATATTCCTTCTCCCACAAGCCGCCCAATGTGATGAGATTTCTGTAGACCAATGTTTTCCACGCCACATAGGAATTTGGTATAGAATTTAATGGCTTCCTCAAAAAACATACCACTTCGCAATACAACCCTATGGAAAATTTTTATTTTTGAATCACCCTTTCAAAATATTCATATACCCTTCAATGGGGTACATCTGTCTATAGTGTACAAGACCACATAGTTGAATTTTTCTCACCAAGTGAACCATCAAATGAACCATCATATCAAATAATTTTGGTGGGATGAATATTTCCAATTCACATAATATGACAACAATTTATCTTTCCATATTCATCAATTTAGTCAGGTCTATAACTTTACGACGTCCAACTTTGAAGAAGAAACATAGCTTGGTTAATGTATGATGGACATTATTGGGAAAAATGAAACATAAAGATATTTCCTTTATATATTGCATCAAAACATGGTAGATTTGTTATTTCAGACCCTTTACATTTAAATTTTTCATTGACATGATGTTCTTGATATTTGATGAATACCCCTCTAGAACCGTTATATTATTCAAGAAGTTGAAAAACTGATCTCTCCTACCTAGAAATATTGTAAGCAACTGGAGGATGAACATTTTGTTTTTCACCCTTCACCGGTGCCAAATCTTCTTGTATTCCCATGTCAACCACGTCCAACCTAACATTAATTACATCATTTGTTTTTCCAGGTTCATTTATCAATGTGTTGATGACACTATCACATACATTTTTTCAACATGCATAACATCAAGATAATGTCCCACGTATAAACAATTCCAATATTATAAGAGAAATTCAAACACGTAGAGAATTAAAATGACACAAATCCCATAATAATACACCTTCATATAGTAGAAATTATTTACATTACACTGTATAAACATTAATTCTACCATGGAAGCATTGAAATTCTATTTACACTATCTTGGTTCCTACTTAAGCCCACAAAACTCCATTTGAGACTAGAACCGAACATTCTATTCTATTTAGCATGAAACCTTCATGTTGAAATATGTAGATCCCTTCCTCAAAATCTCCATGAAGGAATATAATCATGAAATCCATTTTTTAAAGAAATAAACCTTCAATGGAAACCAAGTCGAGAACCATATGAATTATTATATGCTTTATAGTAGGAAAGAAAAACTATCTAAATTCTAATCCTTCAAATTATTGAAATAAATTTACAACTAGATACACCTTTAACTAATTACTATTATCCACTTTATCCTTTAGATGATAAATCTAATTTTTCTATAGATCTTTCTTTCTTGGTTCCAATTCTATTATCTGCAATGTATCAAAATCATAGTCAGCCTATGTTGAATCTTAAAAAAAATAGAATATTCAACTGACTTGCCCACACATTCCTCAATAGAGGCACTCTTATAGACTAAGAAAACCATAAAACTGGGGGAAATGTGATAGTGTGTGTACTAACTAGTGTAGAATACATCTGGACCTATTTTTTAGTTCATAGGGATCCCATGAAACCAAACAAGTGTAAGTGATAAACAATAATCCAATTATCATCACATGAATAAATATCATATAAGTAATTGTTTCCGACGCTTTCTCCAGGGCGCGCACGTTCGTCCTCTAGGGCGTGATAGGAGTGGATTTTTTGTTACCCCTCATTCCCGATTTCCAAAGGCGGGCGGCATTCACTCCTTGTTTAGGGACATCTTCTCCTTGATCGAAACTGGGATGATGGGATGTCAGTTCTTCCTTCTATGGATTCCTTCTCAGAGCTCATCACATAGTACGGGTCTCCCTCATAGATTTAATACGTTGTTCGTGAAACTCTTCCCAGTTCTATATTTCCATGGACGCCGGTTAATTACACTACTTCTGTCAGGACATTCCAAAGGGTCCGGTCAGGGCAGAAACCTTCAGTTGGGGGAGTAGTCACGTCGAGGCATCATTAACATGTCTGGATGCTGGGGAATTGGAAGGTCTGTTGTTTGTCCCTTATTATAGGGATTCTCGATGGCGTGGAAGCCTGAGGCATCCCACATCGAATGCAGGGAATTATATGTCATAGGCATGTCTCTGAGGTTTTCCTCAGCTTCCCATGTTTAACATGGGGTATGTCGCAAGTTTAACGTCCAACGGAGACGGATCAGCTTGATCAGAACACTAACTGGAGTGGATTAGATTGAAAAACCCCCTAGAGGGAACATCAACGTTGGGGCCAGCATGTGGGCGGCTTCCCGAATATTGTGGAAGGGGATGGGGTGACATGATCCCATCAGGATGTGGCGGCCCAGGTAGGAATCAGGATGGATGATGGTGGTGGGGAGCTTGAGTCTCAAAGAGACTTCCTATGTATCCCCATGGTGAGGAATCAAAGTCTGTGTAGTTCGATATGGAATGGGGCTTACACTCTGGGGTGGCCCAAGGATGTGGGGTCGGTGAACCGATGTGAAGGGACCAGGGGTCCAGGTGGGCTTGAGCCTCGTGGAGGCTTCCTACGTACCATGCCTTAACATGAATCAAAGACCACGTAGTCTAGATGGACGTCAAAAGGCCGACGTGAAGGAGGACCTTAGTCCAATGGGTGATGGGATTGAACCTCAGGGAGGCTTCCTACGTATCATGCCTTAGCATGGATCAAAGACCACGTAGTTCATAAAGGTGCGGGTGTTGGTGAACCTATGTGAAGAAGGACCTTATTCTGATGGGTGGCAGGGCTTGAGCCTCTGGGAGGCTTCCTACGTACCATACCTTGACATGGATCAAATTCCTCATAGTTCAGGGGTGGATGCCAGAAGGCCGATGTAAAGGAGGACCAAGGGTCTAGTTGGATGGTGGGATTGAACCTCATGGAGGCTTCCTACGTACCATGCCTTAGTATGGATCAAATACCACATAGTTCAGAATAGGGGTATGTCGGAGGACCGAAATAAATGCGGACCATGGTACAAGTGGTGTGGGTCTTACACTCTGAGGTGGCCCAGGTGTTGGTGAACCCACGTGAAGGGGACGGGATGACCAACGGGTGGTGGGATTGAACCTCATGGAGGTTTCCTACGTACCATGCCTTGACACGGATCAAAGTCCTCATAGTTCTGGTTTGGTTTCGTCAGTGAACTGACGTGAAGGTGAACCCAGGGGGTCCACTAGTGGTGGGATTGAACCTCTTGGATGCTTCCTACGTACCATACCTTAGCATGGATCAATGTACTCATAGTTCAGGTATATAGTTTAACATCTTTCTAGACGAGGGCATACAGTTTAACATCATGCTGGATGAAGGTGGAACTCGGTGTGAAGAAACGACTGAGTGGTGGGATTGAACCTAATGGAGGCTTCCTACGTACCATGCCTTGACATGGATCAAAGTCCCCATAGTTCATTGGAGGTGGGGGTCAGGGTCGGTGCTCACTCTAAGCTCACATGAGTCATGCTCTGTGTGAGAAACAAGAGGTTGCAGGGACCTGACAATGACGTCGCGATGGGTGCGTCTGTAGGAAACGAAGAGGGGCTTACGCGTTAGGTGGCTCGTGGTGCTGGGACTTACTCCAGGACAGAGGCCCAAGGTGCGACAAAGCACAACAGGATATGGATTTGAGACCCAAGAAAGGAGGATTCCCGCTTCCCTATCACGTCCTTTGCTGGCCTTGGAACCAAGGAAGTGAGGAGGGGCAGGGGTAGTGCCTCCTGCATGAAGAGCTAGGGGATTAAACCAAGGTGGATGCCCTTCCCCTACGGACAAATTTCACTCCCATAAGAAGGATATAATCCCCTGTGAAGACCAGGGGGTGTGCATAATGTACAAGGTGGGGGCACCCCGCATGAGAGGCATGGAGTGATGTCACAGTTTAACGTCATGTGTTGAGGATGAGAGTCTTGGAAGTTTAACGTCCTGCAGCTTGGACGAGGTGGGTTTACTCCGCACCCCTAGGGCTTACATGATCGGAACCCTATACCCCTTATGGGAGGGAAGGAATTGGTAAGACTGTATAGAAGGGGGGTCGTAGAGCGAACCATCAAGGGGTCCACGTTAGCGAGGCTATACAAAGAAGCAATAGCCATTAGCGTGCCTATGCAAGGAAGCATTATGAGAAGCAACACTACGGGCGGTATCGTCCATGGGACTTTGAAATCACATCGTGCGAGCCTGGAGGGCCGCATGGGAAGAGGGATTGCCAAGCAAAAAGGTCCACAGGTAGGGGCCCAGTGGAACTCGGTTGCTCTTAATGGTAGAGGGAACTTTCAAAGGGGGGTGCTTTGCAAAGTGGAGTGCCTTGGCCTTAGCCTGGGGCAGGGGTGTGAATGGGAGGTGCTTCGCGAAGTGGAATGGAATTCGTAGAGCACCGCCTCGCGAAGCTTAGGTGCCTCACGAAGCGAAGTGTCGCTAAACAATGTGCTTCAAAAAGTACAGTGATCTTGCCTTGGCATGTGGATCACGTGTACATGATGGGTGTTTCGCGAAGCATAAACGCTCCGCGACTACCCAGGTCCCCTTGGGGATCCCCTTCCTTCGCGAATGCCCTTAGGCTTCACGAAGGGCATCCCTCTTAGAAAAGGGGCTCAAAACGAGACAAGGCGAAGGCCTCTCGCGAAGTAAAAGTACCTCGCAGAGATCATCATTCCCAGAGTGGTGAGTGCTTCGCGATTTGGGAGCTGAGAAGCCAAATGGTCGGATTTTCCATCCGGAGAGCTCAGGGGAGATCAGTATTTATAGGCAAGGGGCGCCGCGAAGCGGAGCTCACACGGCGTGAAGGGGCCTCGGTTGCTTCACGGTGGGTCGCGAACGTCAAACGCGTTCGTGAAGCAATACCGCCTTCTCTGCTTCGCGGAGGGTTCATGAACGTCAACCGCATTCGCGAAGAATTACTGCCTCCTCTGATTCACGGTGGGTTCTCAAACGTCAACCACATTCAAGAAGCATTACCGCCTCCTCTGCTTCATGGTGTCCGCGTTTCTTGGGGGTCCTCCGCGTCGGAGCTTCGCAAGGCAGCACATGGGCTTATTTTTCTTCATCCTTTTTCGTCCAATATTTTGGCGCCACAAATGCCCCCCTCAGACTTGGAGCTGCAGAGGGATAAAGGGTCAAAGTCTAAGGGAAAATCGCCATAATTATTGGCAGTTCGCGGTGCTGACTCACGAAGAAGGCGCGTGGAGCGGAGAGCGGTTGCGCGCTCCAGACGCGTCGCGATGATCTGTGCGGGTTGGATGCGCCACGAAGCTCTGGGGTCACCACCTATAAATAGGGGGTTGACCTCTTTTTTGTCCTCTTTCTTCTCCATGAATTTTGTCCTTTTGCGCCCTCAATTTCGTGAAGCTCAGCCTACTCCGTGTTTTCTCACCGCGAATCGAGCTTCGTGGCGAACCGCGAGTCGATGACTCCACGACTGTGCCAAGAGAACGTCTGATGGAAAGCCGAGGACTGGCTTCGCGTCTTGGATTTTCAAACGAGATTCACGAGAAATCATCGCAAATAACCTTCACGATCTAACCTGAATTTTTTTCCGAGTTCTGAAAGTGTATTGGACAATCCAGAGGCTCTATTGGGGGTACTCGCAGATGCTGGCCGGAGGGATGAGATGGCCAACAGTCTGGGCTTGGGGGAACTGGTCTGAATTCATTCAGACCATAATTCTCTGATGCAACTCATGTAAGAGAGTCAAAAGAACTATTCTCTATGCAAGAAGCATCCCTTGTATGGATTTGGGCTAAGGGATGACATCTTCATCCCTGAAGCGAGCAGGGAAAAATCATCTTGCTGGTTCAAGAGCATGCCATGCCAGCACCAATGGTTCCGGGCGGCTTATGGTCATGCACGGGAGGACTTCACGCCTGTCACTAATGACTGTCTACACAACCATCTGAACATCATTGATGGGAATACCTATAAACCAGAGACGTCCCCTCCCATGCACCGCACTATTTTGAAGACATCTTTGAGGGATTCAAAGAAGGGGTGGTCCGACGAGTGGGACCTGCACCAGGGCGGCAACTTCACCAATGACTGGGCATGGGCCTACTGGGTAGGGGCCTCATGCGAGGAGTTCGGGGCCGAGCTGAGGAGGGTGGGCTTATATGAGGCATCATGGGCCTCCCAATTCCACATTTATCAACCGAAGCAGCTAATGCCGGAGCTGTTGAGCAGGTGATCGTCTGGGACTAACACTTTTCATCTACACCATGGAGAGGTGGGCATCATTCTATGGGATTTCCATCAGATTTCGAGGGTCCCGATCTTGGGGGCCATGTATAATGAGTTCCTCCCCATCTTGAGTGCGTGGGAGGACCCAGAGAAAATGTTGCAACTCGCTCTGGTGCTGATGAGAATGGTCCCTGGAGAGGACAAGGAAGTAGCGAGGGATGTCCACTTCAAGAAGTGGTTCGAGTAGTTCCTGAACCTCCCAATGAATCGGGAGTTCCCTCTGATGCCTCGAACATTCCTGAAGGGGGCTCAAAGGGGCAAGGAGCACTAGTACTGGAGGCTCTTGGAGGACAGCCAATGGAAGACCTGGGGATTCAGTTTCAATAATTTACATCAACCAATAGTTAGGCTGGCGACATTTATCACGACCCTTATCTACGGCTGGATCCTACCGGTGAGGGATACCAACATGGGGGGTGCGGCCTAGCTCGTTCATCATGGAGTCCATGCTGGCCATGGGACGACGGGTTAATATGGGGATCCCAATTCTCGCCAAGTTGTACAGGATTCTGTGACACGTTAGCGAGGGAAAGAAGCCGCTGAGGATATGTGGGCCCTTCCACCTTCTATACGGGTGGATTGCAGCGCACATTAGGGGGGTTTATGAGTATCCAAACTGCATCTCTCCACTGGGTTCGAACTTCCACCCCTCCATTTTGAATGCTGGTGGGAGCTTCCCAGTCAAGCTAACCTTACCGATGGTGTTAAATCGGGTATGGAAGGAGAACAAGTTTAACTTCCACCCATTTACGTTGCCAACGTGGGTTCTCACCGATGACGGTCAGGGAACAGAAGAGCACTGGGCCTATCTCATGGCCTTTCGAGGCAGAGTCTTGGTGGCACAGGTGGACCGTGAGCTGCTCTGCGAACCGTACACCCCTCATTGGTTCGTGAGGCAATTCTGGTGCCTACAGTGGCAGACCCCGTAGGTCTACTGGGAGGTGCGTTATGAGGAGCATCTGTGTTTAATGAGGCAGCTATGTCTCATGTTCACATGGGAAGACAGGAAGATGTGAATTGCATTGCCTCTATCCACTTCCACTTTTGGACTGGTGAGGGAGTATGCCATCAGCTAGGAGGTAGCCTACCTGGGGAAAATGTTGAAGAAGCCGACCGTTCGAGCTGGTGACGGTGGGCCTCCCCTACCCCAGGGTCGGGGTCGGAGGGTGACAAGGGCCTCTCGCGGTGGCGGGGCTGCCATGGCAGTGAGACCTGCACCAGCTGAGGATAAGGTAGCAATGACAGATCCCATTATGGTGGTGAACCCGGTGGTCCCAGAAGAGCAGAGCCATCCGGAGGGGTGACCACCGAGGGGATTCCGCATGATATCCACTCTAGCTCTAGGTAAGAAGCTGCGCCATATTGACATGCCAGAGGATGCTCTTTTCTCGGAGGCCTGGGACACTTGGGACGTCAACCAGAAATTCCTCAGCCCGCCCAAGATGTGGGCACACTTGAATCATCTCGGGATGGAGCTACTGGGCATAGGCCCAGTTAGGGAAGGTTTTACGGTGTCTCCGACGGAGGTGGAGAAGTATTTAGATGAGCTGGGGGACTACATCCACTCTAGTGGTGTCCCACTCCAAATGACAGACCGGGTGAGGGTACTGCTGGATCGAACGGTTCCCCTGCATCTGTCGGCCGCTGATATGAGGGAGTGGTTTCCCCTACTAGAAGATTCTGAGGGATCCTCTTGGGGAGACGAGGACAGTGGAGGGATCCCACTAGAGGAAGGCGAAGTCGGTGATCAAGACTCAGATTCCGATAATTTGGCAGAGGCTCTCGAGGTAGCATTCTGAGATTCTCCCCTCATGGTCAGCTCTCCGGCCATTATGGACCTCTTACAAACATGTGAACCATGCAAGAGGAACTTGTGCATAGACCGCGCTCTCGCAACACAAGGCCTTTAGAACCTGCACCTATGGCCGCGTCCAGTTTGGTGTCTGGCAGGGCTGGGTCACCTGAGGTGTCTCTTCTAGAATTTCCGAACCATCCGACAATATACAGAGGGCCACGCCTCGGGGTCCCGTCAACATCGACTCAGGAGAAGCACCCGGAGTTTGACCTCCGTAAGCTTCCTCTACTGACTCATTCCTATTGTACATAGATTGTGCCAACTAACATCCACTCCCTTCTCCATCATACAGTTCTTTGATTGGCATGGGATGCTGCAGCAAGGCTGGTTGGGATGTCTGGAAATATCCCTCCTAGGGGCATGCCGGTGATTGTGGAGATAGTTCCCCCACCTACCCAAGCAGCATCACTCCCTACCATCGATGGGACCACCATTAGGGTCGTTCCTAAGGTTATTTAGGTGGAATATGATGATGAGGATCAATCGGCAAACCCAAGTTCCGTTACGCCTGCTACGGTGCCAGAAGTCGATAGGATTCAACGCTAGATGTCGATACTACGGAAGATTTCCTGTGAGCATATCCAACATACGAGACTGCCAATCACACAGACTGGGATGAAACAGCCTCCAATGAAGAGGACAATAAAATAGTCTGTGGTCGATCATGGAATCTAATCACGCGCTTCATCAAGAACACCCCCAAGCGCTATGGCTGAATGAAATAGATAGACTCCACTCATGACTGCGCGAACTGTGCGTTGGGGGAGTGGATTCCCAACGTCCTCATGCGCTCATCCGAGATCTCATGGCTGAGAAGATCCAGGAGTATGATTATGGGCTCAGAGTGGGCTGGTAGCAGAGGAAGGCGACCAGTATAAAGAATCTCCAGGAGGTGGAAAATGAGGTCCAGCAGCTGCAGATCCGGGCGGATGATCATTCGGCCTCTCTCAATGCACAATCTGAGATGATCTTGCGACTGAAGGCCCAGATGGCAGAGGCGTAGGAGGGCCTGAAGCAGGCTTCCAAAGAGATGACCATCATCCAGGCTGGCGTAGAGCTAGCCCGATCTGAGGCTGATGAACTACGCCCCATCGCTGTTGAAGAGGAGCGGGAGCTAAGTCGACGACATCAATTCCTGGATGCCACCAGTCGAAGGGTGGTAGAGTTGCAACACTCTTTTTATGGGGTAAATCTATCCATGGGGGGAGTTGAACCTCGAGTACTATAATAATTTCAATCCCTTTAATGGTAATTTCGTTTTTCGATTTTTTTTCTTGAATGTCGTAGCTTGCACGATTTCCACTGTTTGCACTGGTTCATTGCATCCTTACAATGTTTGCGGAACGTCCAACGATAGTTCCCTAAGCTCACATGGGTCGATCCCTATGTGAGAAACAAGGGACATCCGCCTCATCGCCCCACCCAACATAGGAGTGTAAACCAAGATTCGGGCATCCGGGGTTTGGATAACCGGTCTAGATTTTCGGGAAGTAGGAGAGACCTGACTGGAGAAAGAAGTTCTCAGAACAGCCAAATTACGATTTTTCAGCGTTCTCTTGCGCACGAATGGTGCAACTCTAGGTGTGCTGAAATTGGGCTGAACAGATGGGAATGGTAAGTGTGAATCACGATACCCAAGATTCAAAACATTATGAGGGTGGTGTGACAACAAAGGACAACTGTTATCCATGGCGGAGAAACAATATTCTTACTGCGTTAGCCTGAAATGGGGATAACAAATGAGGGTCGACTGTTGACCATGTTCGAAACATGGGACCATGTCACAAATGTTGTCGATCAATCCTTCAAGACGTTGGCCTAGGATAGTAGGCAGACCATAGGTCGAGCATCCATACTGTTAGGGGGTCCTTCCAAACATGACCAGTCTTCCGGAACATTGGCCCCGGATGGTAGGTGAGCCGATGCGGCATGGGACCAGGCCGTTAGGGGGTCTCTTCAGACATGAAAGAGGATGGAGATCCAAATAAGGGGAACGCGAAGCATGGAAAGTGGAGTGATGGTTTGTTCAAAAAGAATCCAAAACTCGTGAAAGTACACCACCGTGGTGGGAGTACGCTAGATGGGCGCATTGGTTTGATCATGGATCATTCCTTCTTTCATACATGGCCTTTCTCGCGAGGGAGACTGTTGCTTCCCAATATCATCTTGGGGAATCCTGAACATGTCCAGGGCATAGTTGCGGTTGTTCGGTTCCCTACGAGGGGGTCGGCCAGTGGGCCGGAAAGGGGAAGAACAAGTTTTATAATTTATGGGGGCTGGACCCTAGGAAAAATGCTGGGGTGTCTCTACATATCCCATGAGGATGGGAATCAAGCCATACATAGTTCTGGAGGCATAGTTTAATGTCATGTAGGACGATGTGAAGCCTGGTTGCATCGGTACATATCCCACCAAAACTACTAAGCCCATGTGTGTTATACTCGATGTGGGAAACAAGAAGTAATGGAGAACTTTCCTGACACATGAAGGGGAATGTCAGGGTGAAGGGACACTCAGTGAATACTAGCCCAATGATGCTAACATGTCCATGTGGCGCACATAGATGCGTGAAGAGATAAAGCCGAGTATGTCAGAATTAAACTTGAACAAGAGGAAGTGGAAATGTGTGAATCATAACGCTTGAGATTTGGATCATATTGATGGCGGTGTGACGATAGAGGATAGATGTTGACCATGGCAGAAATGCAGCATCCAAATCACATTTGGCCTAGAATGGGGACAGACAAATGAGGGTCGACCGTTGACCATGTTCGAAACACGGGACCTTGTCGCAAATGTCATTCGAAGTCTTCCAGGGCATTGGCCCAAGATGGTAGGTGAGACGATGCGGCATGAGACCAGGCCGTTAGGGGGTCCCTTCAGACATGGAAGTGGATGGGGATCCAAATAGCAAGCACACAAAGATTGGACATGGAACGAGGGGATGTCCCTATAGGAATTCCACACTCCGGGCTCTTTTTCAAAACACATATGGATACGTTAATGAGAGTATTAGGCAGAGGGAGTCGAGTTCCTTCCCATAGGGAGATCTTAGTTTAAGGTCGTCTAATTTGGACCATGGATGGGAGGAAAACACAGGAGGCACATAGCGGGTAATTAGGAAAAAACCAATGTGGATGAGAACCGGGGGTGTGTACGGTGTGGTGAACAACCCGACGTGAATGAGGACATAATCCCATATCACGCCGCACAACCCCCCTGGACAGAGGTTTTAGGTCAAGGGACCGAAAAAGAGAGTTGAGTTGGGCCTGAGCAAAGTGTAAAGGCATTCCTACGTACCCCATGGGGATGGGGATCAAGCTGCATGTAGTTCTTGAAAGGGTCTTAGTTTAAGGTCATAGAAGTCGGACCATGGATGGGAGAGAAGGAGGCACATGGTAAGGTGGTTACAAAACCTGACGTGAATGGGGACATAATCCCCTCTTACCCTGTGTTCTCTAAAAGAGTGCTCGAGTCGAGGGACCGAACACGAGAATTAGGTTGGGACCGTGGGGAGTACCCGGGCGATCCTATGTATCTCATAAGGATGAGTTTCAAGCCATACGTAGTTCTAGAAGGTGGCACGGTACATTAAGGTACCAGTGCGAAGGATGAAAGGGGCGAGCGGGTCTAGGCCTCGCAACAAGAGAAGAGGTATTTGATAAATCTCGTTTTCCTTTAAGGTGAATGGTGTTTTTTATGAAGCGACAGACCTAGGGTAGCAAGTCCTAGTGTCGCCACAAGAATCAAGCCGTAGTAGGCATTCAAAAATGGTATGGCGCGTGACCAATACCCAACATGACGTCCTCCACGATGAGGTAATCACAATGTGGTGCCATCTTTCGTCTTGCGGCCAAGACAATAATGTCACAGTTTAGGGTCATGTGATGGGACCAAGCATGCATTTTAACGGCATGCAGCACAGACGTAGTAGAGGTGATGCTAGGTGGGGAATGTGCACAGTGTCATGAAACACAACTGACATGAATAGGGACATGATCCCACATCATACCGTATGCCACTATGAGAGGGAGACCTCAGGTCGAGGGGCCTATATAGAGGTAAGAGGTGAAACAGGGGGGAGAGACCAGCTCCCCAAATGGGCTGGACCCGAAGACAAGACGTCTGTGTGGTCCTACGTATCCCATTAGGATGGGAATCATGCTTTACGTAGTTCTGAGTATATCTTAGTTTATGGTCTTAGATCTCGGACCGTGGGAGCCCCAAAGGACACTGTATTGTAGCTTTTACCCCTCTGACATGCAAAGGTGCACTGGGGGATAGTGCCAAAAGTGTCGAGATTCCACCTAGATAGGATGAGGGTGGAACATAATGTGAATCATGTAACCAACATTCAAGGACTGAAGGGGATGGTGTGGCGACTTGGGATTACCACTGACCATGGCGGAAAAGCAGCATCTATATTGCATTAGCCTGATATGAGAACAACAAACGAGCATCGACCGCTGACCATATTCGCAACGTGGGATTTTATCGATTTTTTGTCCAAAACCCTCGGGGGCATTGGCCCATATCGGTAGGAGAGTCCTTAGGCATGGTATCCAGGCCGTTCTTGGGGGTCCCTCCGGGTGTGAAAGGTGATGAAGGCCCGAATGAACGGGAACATGAATCTTGACCAATGGAAGGAACTTTGCCAAGTTGGATCTGACACTCTTTGTAATAAACCAGAGTACTTTTAACACATGGGTGAACCACTGCAAGGGGTCGAGGGACTCAACTTGAGGGTAACCAAGAGATGGTAGATTCCTGGGAAATGGGGAATCTATAAAAGGTGGGACTAGACCTGAATTCTAGACACTCGGGTGGTCCTACGTATCCCATGAGGATGGGAATCAAGACACACGTAGTTCTAGAGGGCGCCTTTTAATGTCAAGTGGGACAAGAAATAGAAGGGCTAATTCATAGAGAGGGGTGTGCATGGTGTAGCTATTGCAAACCCGACGTGAATGGGGACATGATCCCGCACCACACCACGCAGTCCTGTATTCAGGGTCCCGAAGGTATGACCGAAGAGGAAAATTAGCTGAAATCGGGCTGGACCCAAAGACAGGAGGTCTGGGCATTCCTACGTATCCCATTACTATGGGAATCAAGCCAGACGTAGTTCTGAGAAGATCTTAGTTTATGGTCTTAGAGCTTGGACCATGGGTGGATGAAAACTTTCTGAGTAAGCGCAAACTTCAACCCAATCCCTAAGCCCACATGAGTTAAACATGGTGTGGGAAACAAGGGGGGAAGATCCTTATCGCAATACTTGGAAGGTCCATATAAGGGAAGTCGGTGAATAGCACAAAAGGACACTTTAACACGACTCTATTCCCCTAACGTGCAAATGCATACTGAGGAACAGTACCAAGAGCTTCAAAAATATACTTGGACATGATAAAGTGGAGAAGGATGTGGATCGTGTACCCGAAATTTTGGGATTAATGGGGGTTGTCATGGCGATGGAGGATAACTGTTAACCGTGGTGGAAAAATAGTCTCCATATCGCATTTTCCTGAAGTGGGAACAACAACGAGCATCGACCGCTAACCATATTTTCAACACGGGATTTTATCGATTCGTTGTCCAAAACCCTCAGGGGCGTTGGCCTGTATCGGTAGGAGAGCCCTTAGGCGTGGTACCCAGGCCGTTCTTGGGGGTCCCTCTAGGTGTGAGAGATAATGGAAGCCCAAATGAAGGGGAACAAAAAGCTTGAAAAAGAGGATGGAAACATTTCCTACAGAGTCCGACATTCTAGGTAATAACCAGAGTACCCTTAGCCACATTGGTGAACCGCCGAGAAGAGTCATCGAGACGACTTAGGAGGGAGAATAATCCAAGGGTCCAAGGTGGGATAGAGATTTCCGAGAGATGGGGCTGGAACCGAATCCTAGACATTAAGGTGATCCTACGTATCCCATAAGGATGGGAATCAAGCCACACGTAGTTCTCGAGATGCAGTTTAACATCATGCAGGACGAGGAGGGGGGTAAGGTACCCCCGATCAAGGAAAGTGTAAGGTACGGTGAACAAACCGACACGAATGAGGAGATAATCCTGCACCACACCATACACTCTGGGTATAAGCTAGGGCTAAGGGGCCCGAGAAGGCCAAGGGGCCTGAGGCTGGGCCTAGGCGAGGTGAGTGCGTACGACATGGAAAGAAACCTGACGTGAATGAGGACATGATACCACACCACACCGTACACTCCCATAAGAGAGGACCTGGGTCGGGGGCCTGAAAAAGGCCAAGGGGCCTGCTAGTCGGTGGTTTGGTCAGGAAGGCCTGACTGGCTTGCAGTTTAATGTCTTGCGGTAAGGACGTGGGGATGGATAACTATATCTCATCTGGGGATGTGTATGGCATGGAAAGTGACCCACTGTGACTGAGGACATGATCTTACACCACACCGTATAATCCTCTCATAGAGAACCTAGCCCATGGGCGTAGAAGGATGAGGGGCCTGATAATTGGTGGTTGGGTCAGGAAGGCCTGACCAGCATGCAGTTTAACATCTTGCAGGGAGGACGGGGCCAGGGGCCCGAAAGGGCCAAGGGGCCTGAGGTTGGGCCTCGGTCAGGAAGGCCTGGCCAGTTTGAAGTTTAACATCTTGCAATGAGGACGGGGGAAGTGGGCCCGGAAAGGCTGAGAGTCCTGAGGCTGGGCCTCGGTGAGGGAATGTGTATGGCATGGAAAGCAACCCGACGTGAATGAGGAAATAATCACTCACCACGCCGTACATCCCTTATAGAAGAATCGGGGTCGTGGGACCGACTGTTGGCACCACCTGGAGGAAAGTTTGTCGCTCTGGGATGGGGCAGAATTAATCAGTGTACTCGATGTTTGGGACATCTTGGGGTAGACCCGATGATCCAGGACACTGTTGACCATGTTCGAAACACAGTGTCCCTATGATGACTTGATATGGGAGCAACAAATGAGCATCAACCGCTGACCAAATTCGAAACGCAGGACTTGTATCGGCTTGTTCCTCAGAAACCCTCGGGGGAGTTGGCCCATATCGGTAGGAGAGCCCTTGGGCGTAGTATCCATGCCATTCTTGGGGGTCCCTCTAGGTGAAGAAAGTGATGGAATCCCCGTCAAGAAGTGGGTGAAGCATAGATTTACCTGTTTAGGAAAGAGGCGAACATCTCTAAGGAGGGGGACATACAACCAGGTTGAGGCTTACTCAACGTAAATTGGGGAAAAATTGTGCACCTTGCCATATGTCTTGACCCGAGGGGAATATTTTGGCATTTGGGCTAGGCCAACGGACGAAAGGTCTGAGCGTTCCTATGTATCCCATGAGGATGGCAATCAAGACATACATAGTTCTAGAAGGATATGCAGTTTAACGTCGTGTGGTGAAGACGTGGGAGAATAGAAGAACGGGAGTGGGAACATGGTGTGACCATTATAATCCGCGTATGAGTGGGGCCAAGAAAGCCTATTCCATACCATGCGAGGACCCTCCGAGGAAACTATACCCAAGGTGGGACAGTCAAAGAGAAGAGCTTGGGGCTGGGCTCAAGACGAGATGTCTGAGCGTTCCTACAAATCCCATTAGGATGAGAATCAAGCCATACGTAGTTATAGAAGCACAGTTTAACTTCATGTGGGACGAGATGTAGTTTAATGTCATGTGGGACGGGGGACACATCTCGTCAGGGGATATGTACGGTACGACGGGTAACCCGCCGTGAATGAGGACATAGTCACACACCACACCGTACCATCCCATAAGAGAGCCTAAGTCATGGAACTCCAAGGGGACTCAGTCAGGAAGGCCTGACCAATTTACAGTTTAACGTCTTGAAATGAGGACGGGGGTCGTGGGTCCTGAAAAGGCTGAGAGGCCTTAGGCTAGGCCTCGGTCAGGAAGGCCTGACTAGCTTATAGTTTAACGTCGTGCTGGACGAACGCGCAGTTTAGGGTCATGCTGGACCGTACAGTTTATGGTCGTGCAGGACCAGGGTGCAGTTTAGGGTCATGTAGGACCAGGGTGCAGTTTAGGGTCATGTAGGACCAGGGTGCAGTTTAGGGTCCTGCAGGACCACGGTGGAGTTTAGGGTCATGCAAGACCACGGTGCAGTTTAGGGTCCTGCAGGACCAGGGTGCAGTTTAGGGTCGTGCAGGACCAGGGTGCAGTTTAGGGTCGTGAAAGACCAGGGTGCAGTTTAGGGTCGTGCAGGACCAGGGAACAGTTTAGGGTCATGCAAGACCAGGGTGTTGTTTAGGGTCGTGTAGGACCAGGTTGCAGTTTAGGGTCGTGCAGGACCAAGGGGATCAGGAAAATTATTGCTTGAGAAACTTGGCATTGATGGGAGGAGTTATACGCTCACCATCCATTGTCACCAAGGAGTACGCTCTATTGGGGTAAACCTTATGAATGACGTAGGGTCCTTCCCATTTGGGCTCCATCTTGGGTGGTTTCTTGCCCGGGATCATTGGTGCTCTGAGGGCCAACACTAGGTCACCTTGTAGAAAAGAGCGAAGGCGAACCTTCTTGTTGAAAGCTCTGGCGATCCTATTCTGATGCCTTTCCAGATTGTGTAGGGCACGTAGCCTGTTCTCGTCCAGTGCTTCCAATTCAACTAGATGGATTTCGGCCACCTTATTTGATGCATGCTGGTCATAGACCGCAGTGCGAAACGATGACAACTGGATCTCGATGGGTAGGACGGCCTCATCCCCATACACTAGGGAATATGGAGTCACCTGGGTGGAATTGCGAGTCATTGTCCGATAGGACCATATGACATTGGGGAGCTTGTCCGATCAACTTTTCTTTTTATGAACAACCATCTTTTGCAGAATGTTAGAGAGAGTTTTGTTGAATTCCTCGATCTATCCATTTGCCTGCGCATGATAGAGAGAGTTATGGTTCGAATGTATATTGTACTTGGCATACAATTTCTTCAGCTCAGCTGCTCAGAAGTTGGTGTCGTTATCGGTGAGGACAGCATGAGGGACTCTGAACTGGTGGATGATATTGGAGCTCACGAAGTCAACGATGGAACAAGCCTTGACCTCTTTGAGTGGAACTGCCTCCGCCCACTTGGAGAAGAAATCTGTAGCAGTCAGGACGAACCTGCATTGGCGAGCTGTCTCTGGTGGGTATGGCCCCACGACATCGAGTCCCCACACAGAAAATGGCCAAGAGTACTTGGTGTAGTGGAGAGGCTCTAGCGTCCGATACAGGAAGTTAGCATGAACTTTTCATGCGTGGCATCTCTTGGAAAACTCAATACAATCATGGATCATAGAGGGCCAGAAGTACCCCAACCTCCAGATCTGATTGGACAGCTTCGGCCCATCCTGGTGGGCGCCGTAAGAACCGGCGTGAACCTCTTGCATGACCTGAGAAATCTTGACTCCTTGAATTAAACGGAGGAAAACACCATCTAAGCTCCGCTTATAGAGGATCTGATCAAGACTGGGACCACTATGAAGGGTAAACTGCTCTGCGCGGCATCGGATTCACTCGTTCTCGGCCCGATCCTCCAGTCAGGAGTGGAGGATACTCGAAAAAGGGTGCCCTCCAGTCAGGAGATACTCGACAAAGGGTTCCCTCAAGTCAGGAGTGGCCTCGGCCACTGCATCTAAAGAACCTGAGGCTCCTGACATGGAGGATCCGACGGTAAGATGGCCAACCTGTAGGCCATCATCATCCTTCGGGGTGACGGGGGAAATGACCCTCCGGTGTGCCACATGTATGATCAAACCATCCTTCTCGGGTTCTGCAAGCGATGTGGCTAAGCCGGCCAAAGCGTCTACTTGACCATTCTGTGACCGAGGGACATGGGTAACCTCTTGTCGAGAAGGAAACCGGGCCATTAGACGGAGGGTGCACTTCAAAAATGGCACAAGCTCTGGCTTCCTGATGACATAATCTCTATTGACATACTTGATGACCAGTTCGGAATCCCCTTTTACATGCAAATAGGCACATCGATCTCGAGGGCCAGCTCGAGGCCGGTGATGAGAGTCAGATACACTGCCTCATTGTTGGTGCATCCTTTTGACAACAGGAATGAGTATGGCAGGACAACTTGTGTTGGGGTGATAAAGACGACACCCAGACCCCCTGTGTTGATCTTAGGATCATTGAGCCTCCTACCGGTGGGGCTCTGGGAGGCACCGTAAAATTGCATTTTCCAGAATGAGACGACATGATCGACTGAGAGGATTGCCTCATCAGGGAAGTCTAGGTCTAGGGAATGATCCGCAGAGGTTGGATGGGCAGCTAGGAAGTCTGCAAATTCCTATCCCTTGATAGCCTTCTGAGGCACAAACCTGATTTCAAACTACTGGAGGATCACCGCCCACCGCGCTAGTCGGCCGATCAACATGGGGTGGTTCAGAATGTAATTTAGTGGGTCTACCCAAGAGACCAACTGTACCTCATGGTGCTGCAGGTAATGCCGCAATTTCTGGACAGAGAATACGAGTTCAAGGCAGCTCTTCTCGATGGGAGAGTATCTGGTCTCTGTGCCGAGGAGCATGCGACTGAGGTAGTAGAGACTGTTCTTCGTACCCTCATTGTTCTTCTGGGTGAGCAGTGTGCCAAGGGACCATTCCAGGGCGGTTACGTAAAGGACCAGCAGATTTCCGGAGATGGGTGGCATCAAGACCGGAGGTTGGAGTAGATACTACTTGATTTCCTTGAAGGCGGTCTAGCACTCTTCATCCCACTCATAGGTGGAGCCTTTCCTCATGAGCCGAGAAAAGGGGTTACACTTTCCATCCAGATTCGCAATGAATTGGTGTATGTAGGCTAAGTGTCCTTGGAGACCTCTAAGCTCCTGAATATTTCTCGGGGGAGGAATCTGTCTGATGGATTTGATCTTCTCTGGGTCAATCTCGATGCCTTGGTACCCAACAACGAAGCCAAGAAATTTCCCGGAGGTGAACCCGAAGGCACACTTCAGCGGGTTCATCTTCAGGTGGCAGGAATGGAGGAAGTCGAACACCTTTTCAAGGTCCTTTAGATGGTCCTAGAGCTGACGATATTTGACCACCAGTTCACCTATATAGAAATCCACTAATGTCCCGAGAATCAGCTTGAATATGCGGTGCATGGCCCGCTGATATGTGGAACCTGCATTTTTCAGGCTAAAGGGCGTGACCTTGTAACAGAAAGTGAATTGGGGAGCCCTGAAGGAAGTGGACTCCTCGTCTTCAGGGGCCATCCATATCTGGTTGTACTCAGAATACCCATCGATGAAGTATAGGGCTTGGAACCCAGCAGTGGCATCAATCAACAACTCTATCACTGGGAGGGGGAAATCGTCCTTCAGATAGTGGAGGTTGAGATCGAATAAGTCGGTTCAGACTCTGATCAGTCAATTCTTCTTCCTGACTGGCACAATGTTGGCTAGCCACTTGGGGTACTGGACCTCTTTGACGAAGATATATTTGATGATATTGTCAACCTCAGCCTCAACCATGTCACCGTGAGAAGGGTGCACCTTTCAAGGAGGCTTCTTGAATCCACGATGGTTTGTCGGAAGACCAAGGCGGTGAACGACCACCTGAGGATCTATTCCTAGCATCTCACTATAACTCTAAGAAAACACATCACGGTGTTGCTTGATAAATTCCACATACCACTGCTGCTCTTCGAGGGACATGGCAGCACTGATCAATGTGGGTCTCAGATTTTCCTCGCTACTAAGGTTCACTTGTACCAGTTAATCGGCCGTGGTAGCAACACATTCTTCAAAGGTGGGGGGAGCATCCTACAAATCCTCTTCTGCACCTGTGGAGGGGTCTTCCACAAAGGGAGTTGTTTTTGGGCCACAAGACTCTGATGGGGGGCTGGTGCCGACCTGAGCGGTAGTGGTCGTCACGTCAGTAGACTCATGCGCTACTGGGACCATGGAGATGAAAGCGGTTGATCCAATTCTATCTGGCCTTCAGCCCAAGGGGCCACGCTTGATGATATCAAAGCAGTGGTGACGCGTCATCTTGCACTGGTTGATTCCATACCGGCAGAAGAGACACGTATGATGTACTTCTGTTGCCATGCGCCTGACGTTTCGGTACCGCAGATGGGTAAAAGGTTCCGGGATCACCAGATCCTGGTTGGTGTAAGAGTACGAAGTGATTTCCCACCATCTCCTGGACCTGGGAATATGCCTTTCTATTGCACCTGAAACAAGAAAACACTACCCCATATCGGGGTTAGTGGCCTCCAACCGATGGATTGGGAAGATGCAGGCGTCATCCAGACCTACCCAGGGATCACTTGTGGTCGGGGCGGGTTCAACCTCACTTGCCAGGATTTGCTTGTCCTTGATCTTGTAATAGTCATCATCTAGATAGTGGGATTTACAAGAGGCAAAAGTAGATGAATCTCCTTAGATCACGCCTACTCGACCGTTGAGGGAGTATTTGAGGCATTGGTGATATGATAAAGGGACCGATGCATGCATATAGAGCCATGGTCTGCCCATCAATGCATTGTACGCGGTGTCCTGGGAGACAACCATGGATTTGGTGCTGGAAATTTGGCCCCTGAAATGGGTCTTCAAACAGATCTTGCCGACTGGAGTCTGCTTGGTCCAGTCATATCCTTGAATTCTGAGGTCGGAGGGAGTTAGATCATCCTCTAAAAAACCCATCTTCCATAGTGTCCGAGTCAGGATTAGGTTAATACCAGAACCTATATCGATGAGGCAACGACGGACTTCTACACCATTGAATTGACCAGTGATGTACAGCGGGCGAATGTGCCCCTGTATGGGAGGGTCTTCGTCTTCACCAGAGAATGAGATAACTGCCTGACATTCGGCATTCTCCATTACCTCAGCGTGGAAGGCTTTTGCAGCTGCTACCTCCATCTCAAACTGGAGGGGGCTCCTTAGGGCCTCGGTAAGTAACTCACACATTTAAGACCACAGGAGAAGAGCCTAAAGGATAGAAATACTTGCTAGAATGCTAGCAAGGTGATTCAGAACGTCATACTTCTGTTCCAGACGTGAGCCTCTGCCTACAAGAGGTTGCTCCGCAATTGGAGTCATGGCGGGCCCTGCTGGCTGGACCGGTGGCTGACTGGTACTGGGTACATCCCACTGCCTGCTAGTTGATGCCTGAAGGGTGGCTGTCGGGTGAGGACCGGAAAACTGAGATTGTCTTGTAGTATGGCGAGGATAGCTGTGTTACGGACAAGGAAGCTCTGCCTGATCTAGTAGCACAAACAACAGTGGAGGTAGATCTGAGGGAACCAAATGAGGTTGCGCGTGCTGAGCTCTACATTGGGCCCGCTTTCTGGTTTCAGTGGCATGAACAACCTAGCTGAAAGTTCCTGCTGATGTGCCTTGACTACCCACATGGTTGCGGTTTCGCTGACGTTGACGTCGGCTGGGGACGTTGGGGAGGCTCTCCTGGCATTCCCCGTCGTCGGGAGTCATGTAGGGATTTACCAGCTCCACGGTATTAACCGAAGTGTACCCCAAACTGTCACTTGAGGAATCATCCACCACTGGGCGAATTCTAGGAGGGATCCCCTTCTCAGGAGGAATAAAGTCACTAAGAGTGCGGGATGACGATGGCAGTGGGGGAGCACGATGCTTCTTCTTACGTCGCCGCTGCTTAGTCTTTTGGGAAGGGGTTGGCTGAGATGACAATGCAGAGGTGTTGGTCGCTTCCTCCGAAGGCTCCAGCTGCTTCAGGCATGCCCGAATGATACCATCAACATGTGCGACTATTTTACGAGCCATAAAGTCATCGTACTTCTGAGACCCGCGGCTGGGAACCTACTGCTACTCACCTTCATCGTCACTACTGCTTTCTGACCTTACGAAGACACCCACTACATGAATCAGGGCTGGGCCTAGCCTGACTATGTTGTTGTCGACCTGGTCTTGGAGCCATTATTTAAACACAAAGCACTACTTGAGGGTATGACACAGAATCTGGTGATAGGGGAAGTAGTTGGGGTGATCGGTGAGATTCGCCTCTACCGGCCTTCTCCACTCGGGTAAGTGCACGATCCCCTGCTCTAGGGAACCTCGGAAGTAATCGGGGACCTGATTCTCACCGAACGAGTAAGTATGGTGCCTTATTTCCGGATAAGGGGCTCTGGGAGCCTATCATTGATGAGGGGCCTTAGCGGCCTACCGAGGAGGTGGAGCCTGATTTTCTCACCTAGGTGGCAGTGGCGCATTGCGCGGGGGAACCTGTCAGTTCTGTGGCGGTCGCTGCTGGGCAGAAGGATGTGCCTGAGGCGGAGTGCCCCTATGGGGTAGAAGAACTAGTGCTACTGGTAGAAACTCTAGCTACCTGGGAGCTTCTACTTGGGCCACTATAGAGGGATCAACTTTGGCTCTCCTTGTTGGGATCACAGGGGGTGGAAGACGCGCCTGACTAGCCTGTTGCAGAGCTTCCTCGAGGCGCTGGGCCTTATTTGAGAAGTCCCGGAACCCTCCAGGATAGTTTAGGGTGATCATGGAAGGAACCAGCTCTATTATAACATTCCCTACAAACATCATCAGTAATTTCCCCTGAGTCAGTGGCATGTCGACGGAGTATGTAAGCCCTTTCCACCGAGCGATGAAGTCTGCAACTCGCTCATCAGGCCTTTTTTGAACTTGAAGAGGTCTACGATTCTGGTATTTTGTATGGTGGAGCTGAACTGGTATAAGAACTGCCAGCAGAGATCCTCCCAGCCGGTCACCAATCCAATAGGGAGCTGGCTGTACCAGACGAATGCAGGGCCCCCTAATGTCTGCACAAAACATCGGAGCTTGGCAGCATCTTGCTGTGCTGGGGACCGCATCATGGGGTCACCCCCTAAAGAAAAGTGGGAAAGGTGCTACGTTGGGTCCCTTGTCCCATTGAAGGGCAAGAAAGTGGGGTTCCCGAAACCCGGAGGTGCAGACATATCATCCACCCACGTGAGATATGTCTTGCCATCTGGTGGGACTGCCACCTGCCGTGTTTCCAACGCCTCAAGACGGGCGATGAGTACCACTATAAGATCATCCGGGTGGGGGTCCTTGTCTTGACGGGGATCCTTAATCACAAGTGCATTTCTAGGTTCTTCGACATGGTAGATGGATTCAGCGGCTCGTGGAGCGGCTGGCGGAACGACCTGTGGGGTGGCCGGGGGAACCCGAGCTGGATTCCTCGGATTGCCTCACCTTTCTGGAGGGTTTGGCGAGACGTACTGCACCCTCTTGCCATGAGTTCCGGCTTATGCCCTGTCTACAGGAGTAGCATGATCAGGGATGCCTGGAGGCATCTTGCCGGGGGGAAATTGTTCCTGGCCCTGTTGCCCCAGCTTAGGATCACCATTGTCGGGTCACCACTCTACAGCGTGCTCAGCCAGGAGTTCATCGACCATCCTCTTCTGCTCAGTGATATATTGACACAACGTGGCCTTTTCGGGGTCTTCGTCCGTCTTCTGCTCCGAGACGGACGAGGCGGAGTGCTTGACAGCTCTAACGTGCTCCTTACCCTTACCTAAAATCCACCTGAGTAATAGAGACTCAGTGGGTACAGAGAGGCCTAGAAGGTTCCTCTATTGACGGGTAATCCTCCCTGATGGGCCCAGCAGTTGTGGTACACCCTCAGGGGGTAAGTCTCCATCGATAAACTCAAGCTCATCCCCTTCATCCACTATTCCATCCATGTGGACCGCGACCCCTCTTGGGGGAATGTCCTCAATGTCGCATAACGAATCGGGTTGCCGCCAGATGGGACTGAAGAGGAGGGTGGCATATTGTCCGCTTCCATAGACTTGCACATGGGGGATAGCTTCCCTGATGATTCTGTGGAGTACTTTGAAACTCTAAATGCATTTGTGTTGAAGGGCGCCCTGGCGACCTAGTGACTCAGAGCGGTGGGCCACGGGGAGTGCGGCCAGATCAACCAAACGACATTGCTCGTCGATTTCCTCAAAGTGATCCTGGATCCTGGGGTACACTACCCGTTCATAACGAAGGCAGAAGTGTGTCGCCTATAGGGTTTGGTGGAAGGACCCCACTTCCTCCGGGGTGAGGGATTCCGACACACAAAAGTTCGACACCACCGCCGACCAGAACTTCTCCAGGAAGTGATCCACTGCGAGAATGTTACAGAAGCTCATGGGCTCAGATTCAAGGTCTGACCCCATATTTCCCCACTCATCAACTGGAGGTGGTTGAGGAACCGGTAGGGGTACCGAGGCAGACCGCTGGGACAGTAAGCTGGGCGGCGGAGAATATGGGGAATGAGCCGACTGAACGCCGAACTCTGGGCCATCCTCCGAAGAGTGAGGTGACCTAACCATAATGTCACAGTACGACTGTCTGAACATCATAGCTTCTGGTGCAGGGATTGTGTTCACCGGCGATGGGTCGCACCGTTTCTCAACCGCTGCTGGTCCACAAAATAGCTCTTTGTGATCTCTGGTAGAGGTAGAGGGCGCTTCTGGCGACGATGGTGGTGACTGCACGGTCGGAACCTGGGGGATTCCCAGAATTTCCTACTCCTGGATATACCTACGGAGAGAGGCGAGAATCTGGTGAACTTCACATTCTGGGAGAATGAGGCTGACACGCCTTGTTCCTGCCCCAGTCCTTGACACGGAGGACCTAGGAGAAGACTCCATCGTTGAGTCGCATTCCGCTTCAGAATCTGAGAAGCGAGCTGGTTTAATCTCCGCCCGGGCCTTCCCGGGATTCATCTTGTGGTGGCGACGACCCGCTCTCCTGCCCCTGGATGGCTCTTTGGGACAAGGCTGATTCCCGACAAGTAGTCTCGAGGCCACGCTGGTGCCAGGGCGGAGAGGAATTACGCTTGAGACGGCCGGGGTGTGAGGGGAACCGGGGCAAATGTCAAAGGGTACATGGGGAGGACCTCCACAAACAGCACCCATGCAGGCAGAACCTCCACCGGAACCGGCAGGAGCATGGGGAGGACCTCCATGCTTGATGCGGGTGGAGAGAGGTTGACCTTCACCCCTCTAGTTTCCAGGGCGAGGAGGACCTTCGCCAGTTGCAGAGAGGACGTAGGGAGGATCCCCACGTTCGAGGGGGACTTGATGGGCAATACCTTCACATAAATGGTTGGGGGCAGGAGGAGGAACTCCATACCCAGTGTGGTGGGCGTGGGAGAGGCTTCCGCGCCGAGTATCACTGCCGCGGGGCAAGTCTTCATTCGGGATGGGGGTACCACGAGGCATACCTCCATGAATAGCTTCAAAGTGGGGAAGTCCCATGCTTTGTGGAGTAGTGGTATGGGGAGGGCCTTCGTACGGGGTGACATCACCACGGATTGGTTTGCGGCGATCACCACTCAGGCCTGCGACCCGAAGAGTCAACCCAGCCTGCCCATGGGGCGGTTGGGGCCTCAATCCTGGTCAGGTGCAGGAGGGTCCCTGCTCAGCATATTCAAGGACTTTATGATGAACTTCGGCAGTGTCTTGGGCCATGGTAGCTGTTGACATCGATACCCCTTGACGGGCGTCCTCAACTCGGGCCCGACGTTGGCGTCGTGTGAGACGGGCCGATGCGGCCGATGCAGGGGAATAGCCTACCTGCTCCTATGGCAAGGCCGGACGGCGGTGCTGATGTGGCCGGGTGGGGGCCGTTGTTTGGAGCCCTTGGACCGGGGCCCTGATCGGGCGATGTCGGACATCACCCACCTCATTGGAGTAAGGCAGGGAGTCATTAAGGCGTTCCAGGGACAGGCTACCGAAACGATTGAACGTCAGAGTGGGGAGCAGGGGCTCCCTGTGCGGCCCTTTAGGGCAGCGTTGACGGCGGGGCCTAGATGCCTCTAGGTCCAGGCAGGCCATATCCAGGGTTGGGATGACCTCTTCCTCCTCGTACCTACGTACAAGGTCATTGATCACCCTTTATTGGATAATCTCTGACGGGGAGACGGGACGTGGGCGTCCTGTATTCGTGGATGTAGATGTCGTTGTGGCTGTGGCGGAGCCACGCGGTGTGGTTGCACCGGTATTTCCCCCTCCCCTGTGTAGGCGAGCGGGCGGTGATCATGTCTCCATAGCAGAAACCTGGTTCCTAGGAAGCAGGGAGATTAACTCATCAGCACTACGAGGAAAGGAATTGACAACCAGTGCCCTAACGCCATTCCGTCTTCCGTGGTCGGTAAGAGGGTTCCACGCCAACAACGTTGCGGAACGGGATGGCCCACATTCTACTACCCCAACTGCTGTTGAGTTTCACGCCAGGCCCTCTATTTTTCTAGTGGGACCTGGGACCAGATATCTGGATCCGGTGACACATCAATCAACTGATGTCTGGAGCGCTACTAATCTCAACATTGAGGAGAAGAATTTCACGTCAGGTTCACCATTTCTGTTTCCGACGCTTTCGCTGGGGCGCGCACGTTCGTCCTCTTGGGCACTCCAGGCGTGGATTTTTTGTTACCCCACATTCCCTCTTTCCAAAGGCGGGCATCATTCGCTCCTTGTTCAGGGATGTCTGCTCCTTGATCGAAACCAGGATAATGGGATGTCAGTTCTTCCTTCCGTGGATTCCTCCTCAGAGCTCATCACCTAGTCCAGGTCTCCCTCATAGATTTAATACATTGTTCGCAAAACTCTTCCCAGTTCCATATTTTCTTGGACGCCGGTTAATTACAATGCTTTTGTCAAGACATTATAAAGGGTCCGGTCAGGGCAGCGACCTTCATTTGGGGGAGTAGTCACATCGAGGAATCATTAACGTGTCTGAACGCTGGGGAATTGGCATATCTATTATTGTTCCCTTATTATAGGTATTCTCAAGGGTTCAGAAGCCCTAGGAATCCCACATCGAATGCGGGTAATTGTATGCCACAGGTAGGTCTCTGAGGTTTTCCTCAGCTTCCAATGTTTAACATGAGGTATGCCGCAAGTTTAATGTCCAGCAGAGATGGATCGGCCTGATCAGAAAACTAAATGGAGTGGATCAGATTGAAGAACCCCTTAGAGGGAACACCAATGTTGGGTCCAATGCGTGGGTGGATTCTCGAATATTGTGGAAGGGGATGGGGTGACATGATCCCACTGGGATGTGGCGGCCCAGGTAGGAATCAGGATGGATGATGGTGGTGGTGAGCTTGAGTCTCAAAGAGACTTCCTACATATCCATGTGGTGAGGAATCAATGTCCGCATAGTTCGATTGTGAATGGGGCTTACACTCTGGGGTGGCCCAAGGATGTGGGGCCGGTGAACCAACGTGAAGGGACCAGGGGTCTAGGTGGGATTGAGCCTCGTGGAGGCTTCCTACGTACCATGCCTTAACATGGATCAAAGACCACGTAGTTCAGATGGATGTTGGAAGGCCGACATGAAGGAGGAACTTGGTCCAATGGGTGATGGTCTTGAATCTCGGGGAGGCTTCCTACGTACCATGCCTTAGCACGGATCAAAGACCACATAGTTCATAAAGGTGCGGGTGTCGGCGAACCGACATGAAGAAGGACCTTAGTCTGACGGGTGGCGGGGTTTGAGCCTCTGGGAGGCTTCCTACGTACCATGCCTTGACATGGATCAAAGTCCTCGTAGTTTGGGGGTGGACGTCGGAAGGACAACGTAAAGGAGGACCAGGGGTCCAGTTGGATGGTGGGATTGAACCACGTGGAGGCTTCCTACGTACCATGATTTATCATGGATCAAAGACCACATAGTTCGAAATAGGGGCATGTCAGAGGACCGACATGAATGCGGACCTTGGTCCAGGTGGTGTGGGGCTTACACTCTGAGGCGGCCCAGGTGTTGGTGAACCAACGCAAAAGGGTCGGGATGACCAACGGGTGGTGGGATTGAACATCATGGAGGTTTTCTATGTACCATGCCTTGACATGGATCAATGTCCTCATAGTTTGGGTTTGGTTTCGTCGGTGAAACGACGTGAAGGTGAACCCAAGGGGTCCACTAGTGGTCAGCTTAAACCTCGTGGATTCTTCCTACGTACCATGACTTATAATGGATGAAAGTCCTCTTAGTTTGGGTATACATTTTAACGTCTTACTGGATGGGGGAATACAGTTTAACATCATACTGGACGAGGGTGGAACTCAGCGTTAAGAAACGACCGAGTGGTGGGCTTGAACCTCATGGAGGCTTCCTACATACCATTCCTTGGCATGGATCAAAGTCCTCGTAGTTCACTAGAAGTGGGGTTCAGGGTCGGTACTCACTCTAAGCTCACATGAGTCATTCTCGGTGTCAGAAACAAGAAGTTGCAGGGACCTGACAGTCACGTCGTGAAGGGTGCATCCATGGGAAATGAAGAGGGGATTACATGGTAGGCGGCCCGTGGTGTTGGGACTTACTCTAGGATGGAGGTCCAAGGTGTGACAAAGCGCAGTGGGAGAGGGATTTGAGACCCAAGAAAGGAGGAGTCCCGCTTCCCTATCACATCCTTCACTGGCCTTGGAACCGAGGAAGTGAGGAGGGGCAGGGGTAGTGCCTCCTGCATGAAGAACTAGGGGCTTACACAAAGGTGGTTTTCCTTCACCTACAGACAAACGCCACCCTCAGAAGGAGGACATCATCCCTTATGGAGACCATGGGGCGTGCAGAATGTCCAACGTCGGGGCACCCCGCGTGAGAGGCACAGGGTGATGTCACAGTTTAACATCATGTGGTGAGGATGAGGTGCTTGGCAGTTTAACTTCCTGCAGCTCGGACGTGGTGGGTTTACTCCGCACCCCTAGGGCTTACATGACTGGAACCCTCTACCCCTTATTGGAGGGAAAGCATCGGCAAGGTCGTGTAGAAGGGGGGTCACGGAGCAAACCATCGAGGGGTCCACGTTAGCGTGGCTATACGAAGAAGAAATAGCCATTAGCGTGCCTATGCGAGGAATCATTAGGTGAAGCAATGATATAGGTGGTATCGTCTAGGGGACTTTGAAATCACGTTATGCGATCCTAGAGGGCCGTATAGGAAGAGGGATTGACAAGGAAAGGGGTCAACAGGTAGGGGCCCAGTGGAACTCGGTTTCTCTGTATGGTAGAGGGAACTTGCAAAGGGGGGTGCTTCGTGAAGTGGAGTTCCTTGGCCTTAGAATGGGGCAGGGGTGTGAATGGAAGGTGCTTCATGAAGTGGAATGGCATTCGCGAAGCACCGCCTCATCAAGATTAGGTGCCCCACGAAGCGAAGTGTCGCTAAGAAATGTGCTTCGTGATGTACAGTGATCCTGCCTTGGTATGTGGAACACGTGTACATGATGGGTGTTTCACGAAGCATAAACACTCCACAACTGCCCAGGTCCCCTTGGGGATACCCTTCCTTCTCGAATGCCCTTATGCTTCATGAAGGGAATCCCTCTCGGAAGAGGGGCTCAAAACGAGACAACTCGAAGGCCTCTCGTGAAGCAAAAGTTCCTCACAGAGCTCATCATTCCCATAGCAGAGACTGATTCGCGATTTGGGAGATGAGAAGCTGAAAGGTCGGATTGTCCGTCCGGAGAGCTTAGGGGGAGCTCGGTATTTATAGGCAAGGGGCGCCGCCAAGCGGATCTCACACCCTGCGAAGGGGCCTCTTTTTCTTTGTGGTGGGTTTCAAATGTCAACCGGGATCGCAAAGGGTTACCGCCTCCGGTGCTTCACGGTGAGTTCGCGAACGTCAACCGCATTCGCGGAGCGTTACCTCCTCCCCTGCTTCGCGGAGGGTTCGCGAACGTCAACCGTGTTCGCGAAGCGTTACCGCCTCCTCTACTTCGTGGCAGGTTTGCGAATGTCAACCGCGTTTGTGAAGCATTACTGCCTCCTCTGCTTCGCGGAGGCCGCGTTGCTTGGGGGTCCTCTGCATCGGAGCTTCACGAGGCAGTGTTCGGGCTTGTTTTTCTTGTTCCTTTTTCATCCAATATTTTGGTGCCAACAGTAATAAATCACATGTAAACTCTAACAACCTCACAAGAAAGTGACCATTTTCACATCCATGAATAATCATCAAGCATTTCATATTAATAATTAATGGCATCCCTCATTGAGAAAAGGCTTAAATATACATATCAAACAAGGGGAACCCTAATTTAAACCATGTAGGTGATGTTGGATGAAAATTTAGTTTAGGAGTTGCAATGAGGTTAAGCATTAATTCACCTTTTGTGTGAGTGAGTTCATGATGGATATCCTCTAGGTGGGAAAGATTTAGTGACATTCCCTTGTAATGGTGTTATTATCAATCTACTTTTCCTCTCTATATAATGTATTGGGTTTCCTAATTCCATGAAAATATAAACATAAAATATTATGGAAAAACTACATTTCATATGTCCTTTTAAAACTATTTATAAAATCACATTTGAAATACCATTAAAAACCCAACCATTTACAAAAATTACACTTTAAAATAACACAGCCTTCTGAAAAACAAACCAATCAATTCCAAGAACTCTTTCACATAACCACAATTTATTTTCTTAAGAATTCAAGGAAACATCATGACCCAATAGTCTTAATTTTTTAAAATGAATGAAAACCCTATATATTTTACAAAATTTAATTTAAAACATCACACACCCCTTGTTAAAATTAATCCAACATTAAATACACTTTCAAAATATCCACATCCCTTTATGAAATCAAATCATGTGAGTTTACAAATAGTTGGCATGCAGCCTAAGTCCGTGTCATGTGTTTAAATCATTTTAAAGATATTTAAAACAAAAAAACATATGTTGAAAACAAATATTTTTTTAAGAAACATTTTAAAACACATGAATAATTTTATTTGAGGCACTTAGGCATTTTCAAAAAATCCAATGATAGGAGATTTATAAAAGGTACATGAATAAAAAATAAGATTTTATTAATTATAAAGCTATAAGATAAACCAAAAAATTTCATGTTTTAGGGAAAATAAATATTTTTGAATATAGAAATATCAAATGACACATAAAACATGTGGAATTATTATTATTGGTTCTTTCCATGGGGCCATTCTTCTTAGATATCACCAAGTGTGAACTTCAAGACAAGATGTATCAATTTCATATGAAGCTCCATCACGTGATAGTCAACCAGAATCTATGTCATTTAATATAGATGTATCTAGATTATATGATATATTGATTTAATAATATCTTTATGGAATATCTATGTACTCATTATAGTGGGGAACTATTATATCCTATTAATGTGAATTATATTCTAAGTAAATTAAAAAATTAATGTTAAATAGAATAATAATCACTATGTGATATAAATATATATACATATTGTGGAAATTGAAAGTATAATGTCACTTAAATCTATAGTGCTAGCTCTAAAAATTTATGTTAAATGACAAAATTAATATTTTTAAAGAATGTATTTTTATTAACTTTTTTATAACAAATCAAAACACATTAATTATCATTTTAATCAATCATTATCTTTAATGTCACTAAAATAAGGTAAACATTAAACTACAAACATGTATTAATACAAATTTTAATTTTTTTTTAAAAAATAAAGATAATAAAAATTATTTATATATTTTATTAATTAAAAATTATTAATTCAAGGTAATAAAAATTATAAATTCAAAATTATTGATTCTAAATAATTACTAATTCAAAATAATTATTAATTCAAAAATATATAAAAATTATTTATATAAACTGTTAATTAAAAATAATCATAATTATTTATAATCAAAATTATCTATAATCAAAATTATTTATAAATTATTTATGATTATTTATATACACATAATTAGTTATAATCAAAATTAATTATATACACATTATCAAAATTATCTATATTTGATTGTTGTTATTATTTATAAATTATGATGAACATAGAAAAATCGTTATTTATAAATTACGTTGAAAAAAATAATTAGATACCCAAAAAAATTTTGTTTGTTGTTATCATTAATAATTAAAATTATGTTCATTTATATAAATATTAATTCTAGAAAATAGTATATCCATGAATAAGGAAAACATTTCTCTTTTTTTTTATGAAACTCAAGATATCACAAATTTGAATTTATCAACTAAATACATTTATTATCCCATTAAAATGGGCATATATAAATTATCAAGGAAAATATTATAACCATGCATGTTATCCTCAAGGTATTTCATAAGTACGTCAAACATTTTTGTGATTCACGTGTTAATAATGAAACTAATCAATAGGGCCATATAGCATTCAAACCAAAAACCTAAAATACTCGAAACACAACAAATTAAATGATGAAAAACATGAAAGGGGATGATGTCACGACTTGAAGGAACGCCATTATAAATTTCATGCATATTAAATGTAATGTGAGAACAGGCCAAAACTAATCCAAAATATATCTATATATTAAGAATTCATAATAATTTGGAAAAAAATTGCATACCCCTCTGGCGGTAGCAGTAGGGATAGGTGGCGGTAGAGTCGTGGTTAGGCAGTAGTGGTAGTGGAGGGGTTTGCAGTGGAGGTGGGGTTCGTATCATAGGTGAATTAGCGATGGAGGGGGGTTTATGGTGGAGGAAGGTTTCACGATATGAGGTGTGGTATGGAATGCAGTGGAAGTGGGTTCGTAATATACGTGGGTTCGTGGTGGAGGAGTGGTGGATGAGGTCTCATGGTGGAGTTGGGATCGCGATGGAGGAGCGACATATGAGGGTTCGTGGCAAAGGAGCGGTGGATGAGGGTTTGCGGTGGAGGTGGGTTCATGACAGCAAGGGAGGCGATGGTGGAGGAGGGGTTGGTCGTAGTGGAGGGGTTAGAGGTGGAAGAGGTGAGGTCAGGGGTAGAGGAGAGGTCGATGGTGTAGGGTTCGACTTCCACGAGAGATGGAGGTGTAATGACCAAGAGGAGACTACTAGAGTTTATTTATAAAATTGGGTAAACCTTTTATCAGTTCTAGTTAAAAATTGTTGGTAATGGTATATTTTATCAGCACTAAAATAGAATTCACTGATAAAACACGTCTTTATCAGTGCTAAAAAAGCATTGATAAATATATATTGTTAAGAATTTATTTATATTATTATATATATTTATAAAATTATATATATGATATATATATATATATATATTAGTTTTTTGGGGGTAAAATTATTTAAATAAGTAATTATAAAATTATAAGAAATATACTTATTATATTTATAATCATATAAATATATATAATTAATATATTAATTACAAATATTTATAAGATTATAGATATATATAAATATATTTATATATTTATTCTAATTTTATAATTATTTAAAAGAATATATATTTAATTATAATTATAACTATTAATAAATATTTACTTATTTATTTAAATAATAATTAAATTATAACAAATATTTTGATTTTTATTTTATAAGGGTTGAGACGCAAGGCCTCTTTATTTGAAGAAGGCAAAGAGTGGAAAGTTAGGAGGATACAAATAGAACCATAATGGAAAACATAAATGCATCAAATCATTTTTGATCAGGTGATCATACTATGAGAAGTGATGCATCTACCCCTGCCTCGAGGGTGTCATCCCCTCCTCTAGGTTTTGACCTTCACCCATGGGCCATCATCATCATTGTAGTATTAAGCAATTATGTCCTCTTTCATGGATTTAGCCCCAGAAACATTTTCAATTTTATTCCCATCTTCATCATTAATAGAAGAAGCATGAAGGTCAAAAGAGTTATGCATAAACAAAATCTTATTTACCTCATCATTTTAAGCTTTAGAAGAAGAGTTACTTGAAGAAGAGCTAGCTACATCAATGCCTTAGCATATTGGTTTGTCTTCTCATTTCAGTCTTGCAAGTTCCTTTCTAAGGTTTCCACATGCCTCTCAATATGAGAAGTTGGAATTCCCATTTCCATTAGGATGGGATCATCAATCCATCCAATATGTTGATCATAAGGATGCTCACTAAGGCATTGTAAGGACTTTCTATAAGCTCCAGTAGTTGTTCTAGCATGACTTTTCATAGAAACCAGGGTGTTTTCCATTTGCTTGGGTCTAGATTTTACAGTAGAAACATCCACAGATATGATGTCCAAAAAGCCTGAACCTTTCACTATTTTAGGTGCAGTTAGTGCATTTTCAACCCCAACATTAATTCCACCTCCTTCCTTAGGTGACAGAGTAAAAGAATATTTTAAAATAAAATCATTAATTTGTTGGGATTTGGGGTCTCCACATGACCCCATTGTACCTATAGGTGTGAAGTGATCAGGGGATCTTTGTGGGATATTTTTTCACCAATAACCCAACAAAAGGTTCACCAAAACCCTCATTTGGCACATATTTATTTGATTTAGGAGGATGGGAGGATAAATTCTTAGTGGTAATATCATCATTGAATTTATTATTCTCTTTATTCATGTGGGAACCTTTATTCTTGATATTCTATGATGTCCCATCCTCTAACACAATATTCCAATTTCTTCCATTTTAAAAAATAGTAAGTTTCTCCTATCTAACATTATTATCGACCTCTTCCTGAGCTGATCTTTATTTCTCTATTTGATTGTCAATAGTTTTAGTCTCATTTTGATCTTCCTATAAGTATCTAGTTAGGGAATATTTGAAGGAGAACCCCACTTCAGTCACATATTATTATTATTCTAGATCATCCCAATTAACATTGATCTTAGTAGGGGACTAAGCATCCATCCATGTAACATGAGTGGAGTCTAGTGTTTGGATTTTTCTACAATCCCCAATCTACTGGTTAATCTAAACCATATTCTCAATGTTATTAACCATTACGATTTTTGTGGGAGGTTCATAAGTATTCTTCTTAGTAGCTTTCACCTTAGCAAAACATCAGTCCCCTGAGTAGCTTGTTTAACCTCCTTTCATCTACAATGTATCTCATCGTGACCCTTCAACATACATCTAGCACAAACAATGTTTGATTGAAAGTTGGACCTTGAGTGTCCAATGATACAACAAACATCACACTATAAAGACATTTTTTATACATAATTCAAAGGTTGATTTCAACATAGGGGTGGATAATACAACGTTATTAATCAAGAAATAACTTAAATCAATTTCAGCTAAATTTTTGGAAAGGTGACCAAAACTTACCTTTTCAATTTCCATATTCATCCGGATTGGTAGTCTTATCGCATAGGCAACACCATACAATATTTCAGAGTTCCATATGACCAAGTTTAAACCATAAATTTTGACCTAAACTTGCGCAAAGGTATCCGTGAAGTCATGGAGAATTAAATCAAGATTCCATTTGTGGATTCTAAGAGTTCCCTACATAAAATTTTCTGATCCAGAGCCCGATGCTTGACTCTTCAAGTCATCAAAGGGAAACGGAAAATCAAAAAACATCTTCCTAGAGATGCACATTTGAAGTCTTGGAAACCCCAAATAGCAGTTAGGCGATCAACAAGATGAGAAATATTACAAGGTTGTGAACCTTTAGGTATTGAAATCTAGGAAATAAATGAGTTCTTACAGAGTTCTAACCAATTCAAAATCGCTCCCTCTGAGGTTGATACATGAGATGTGGTTCCTTTTCTAATGATGTGTTGATCAATATAGTTCTCTAAAAAGACGAAAAAAATGTTGGAGCACTAAAGATGGAGAACAATTTTATATATTCATCCAAGATCTACGCCTTTTTCGCGACATTCAATGTATGAGATGTGAATTGACTCTGAGAATCACAAGAGAAGACTTTTATGCTTCGTAGGTGGATTAGGTCAAACTGATCCCCATTGAGAGTTGGGACCTCCTTGTGTTCCTCCTCCATCTTTTCTTATAAAAAAATATTCATTATATTTATAATTTTATTAACATATATAACTAATATATTTATTATAATTTTATAATTATTTAAATATATCTGTGTTGATTTGTAATTATAATTATAAATATTTGAATATATTTATAAGTATATTTATTTAATTATATATATTAGGTGATTGGGGGTACAATTACATTAAACACACACACACCACCGACACAAGCCAGAAAGGGAGGTCATAGTTGTAATTATAAATAAATATTTATTTATTTATAGTTTTAATTATAAATATATATATAATTAAAAAATTATAAAAAATATATTTATAATTTTATAATTATATATAATTAGTATATTTTTTTAAAATTTTATAATTATTTAAATATATATTTGTTTATTTATAATTATAATTATAACTATTTGTATTTATTTATAAATATTTATATATAAATATATATAATTAATACATTTATGATAATTTTATCATTATTTAAAAATATCTATATTTATTTGGAATTTTAATTATAACTACGTGCATTTATTTATAACTATTTGTATATATATATATATATTTAATTATATATATTTATAACTTTAAAGTATAATAAATATATTTATTATAATTTTATATTTATTTACATATAAATAAATAAATATTTATTTATAATTATAACTATAAATAAATATATTTATAAATATTTGTATATAATTATATATATATATTTATTTATAAAATTATAATAGATTTATTTATTATAATTTTATAATTATTTAAATATATATAAATAGTTGTAATTATAATTACAAATAAATATATTTAAAATTTATTTTTATATAATTAAAATTTTATAATTATAAATATAATAAATATATTTATTATTTAAATATATTTATTTTAATTTTATAAGTATTTTTGAGAACATAATAGATTCACGGGTATAACATGAATGAATCATATGCCTAGTATGTATAGATAATAAAAAATGAGTCATCACATATGGATAACATGAATAATAAGAAGGGTGTAACATATAAATGAACATTCATGATGAATACATAACATATATGTTTGTCAATTATACTCACACATCAATATATTTATTGACCAAATTCATTGGAAACATATATTTATTTATTTATAATTATAATTATAAATATATATATTTAAAAAGTATTTATATATAATTATGAATATAATAAATATAATAAATCTAATAAATATATAAAATCTAATAAATATATTTCTTATTTAATGAAATTTATTATAATCTTATAATTATTTAAATATATAATTATTTAATTATAATCTTAGAAATAGTTCTTTTAAACATGCATTTTTTATTTAATGTATATAAATAAATAGTATTTTTGAATATAAAAATAATAATTATATTTAAATTAGTTCTATTTTTATTAAAAAAATTTGTTTGTGCTAAAAATAACGCTCATAAATCTACCCTTTATCAGCACTCACCTTTATCAGTGCTTTTTTAGTGCTTATAATGGTTAGATTTATCAGCACATTTAGCTAGCACTGATAAAGCCCCTCGGTTTATCAGTGCTTTCTGCTTAATGCTGATAAAACCTGGCGCATCCCTTACCCAGATCTGTGGTAGTGATAGATGCAACGATGAATGAAAAAAGAACAATATTCTTTCAATGCCCCTCCTCCACCCTCTACAAACTAGTTTTTCCATGAGAAAACCTCGGCCATTCGCAACGATGTAATAGTGAGAGGGATTTGAAACCTGGGGAACCCATCTTGATCTTGCCAAAACCCATCATCACTACCACATATCTGGGCAAGGGATGCACTGGATTTTATCAGTGCTAAACAGAAAGTGCTGATAAAAGGGGACTTTTATCAGCACTAACAAAAAGCGCTGATAAGTCTACCTTTTATCACCGCTAAAAAGAGCAGTGATAAAGGTTTACCCTTTATCAGTGCTCTTTTAGCGTGATAAAGGGTAGAGTTATCAATGCTGTTATTAGTAATGATAAAAAATTTAATAAAAAATATTATTAATTTATATAAAATTATTACATGTATATTAAAAAACAATGTTTATTCATATAAATTAAATAAAAAATGCATGTTTATAATTAATATTTTTTTTATAATTCAAATATATATATATATATATAATGTTTTAAAAAAGTATTCCTATTATTATAATTAAATATATATATTTTAAAAATTATAAGATTATAATAAAATTCATTAAATAATTAATATATTTATTAGATTTATTAGATTTATAACTATATATAAATACTTTATATATATATATATATATAATTATAATTATAACTAAATAAATATATGTTTCTAATGAATTTGGTCAATAAATATATTGATGTGTGTGAGTATAATTGACATGCTTCTATATTATGTATTCATCATGAATATTCATTTATACATTACACCCTTCTTATTATTCATGTTTTCTATATATGATGACTTGTTTTTTTATTATATATACTTTACTAGCTATAAGATTCATTTATGCTATACCCCTAAATATATTATGTTCTCATAAATACATATAAAATTACAATAGATATATTTAAATAATAAATATATTTGTTATATTTATAATTATAAAATTTTAATTATGTATAAATACTTTTTAAATATATTTATTTTTAATTATAATTATAACTATATATTTATATTTATTTAAATAATTAGAAAATTACAATAAATACATCTATTATAATTTTATATATATATATATATATATCTTTATAATCATATACAAATATTTATAAATATATTTATTTATAGTTATAAATATATATATATATATATATATATATATATTAGGTGTTTGGAGGTATAATTACATTTAAACGCACACGCATCACACACACACATCCCTGAAAGGTGGGTCATAGCCCCTGCAAGGGATAACCCACCCAGCTAGCCACTTTTATCACAACATGTATTCTTGGACCCAAAGGTCGAGTGGGCATGAAGCTCATTACATGGCCTGTAGGCTCCAAATTTGTAGCCCAAAGGCCCATTTTGTGAATAGTACCTGACTACTACAATTTCCCACTATAGTACCATCATCGCTACAGTAGTCGCCACATTACCCGCCACTGCAACTCTGTCGCTTATTGTTGCTATAGTGCCTACCAGTGCTACAATACCCGCCACTGCTACAGTACTCACTACTACTAGAGTGTTGCTACAATACACTGTGCCCAATGGGTTTTTAACCCCCAACCTCATGTAGTACTAAGAGGTTGCTTTACCACTAAACTAAACCCCAACTACTTATATATATATATGAAAATAATTATAAAATTATAATAAATATATTTATTATATTTATATGGTTATAAATATATAAAATTAAAGAGATAAATTTAAAAATATATACTAATATTTATAAATAAATAAATATAGTTATAATTATAATTCTCAATAAATATATATATATATTTAAATAATTATAAAAATATAATAAATTTATTAATTATAAATATTTATATACATATATTTATAAATAAATAAAAATAATTCTAATTCTAATTCTAAATAAATATAGATATATTTAAATTATTATAAAATATTAATAAACATATTAATTTTATATATATTTATTAAATGAAAAATATTTTTTTATATTTTATAATTATTTATTTATATATATTTAATTATAAAATTATAATAAATATAATAATTATTAGGAAAGTTCAAGTCCAAGCGTACACATCCCTAAAATTTTTATTTAAAACTAAAATTCACAAGAAGTGAAACATGAGGTACAAAAGTACCACCAAAATAGAGAAATGGAAAAATAGAGCCCTCAAACAGAACATGATCCAAAGACCTAAAACTACATCCAAATATAGTAAAAATCCATATCATCCGAGCCACACAGTTGTTACTAGTCAAGAAGGAACTATGTGGTGTTGCGTTCTTCAAACACTAGTAGGCGTTCACCGGGGACTGATAAATTCACCCGCCAGACATGCCATATAGCCTGTCACGCGGACTCAATACCCAAGTTCAAACCCTGATAATAACACCTCAATGAGGTCATCCCCATCAACTCTATCACCATATCCCTACATCCCAGCATGAAGGACACTATCGTCTTGCTCCTCACCAGAGCAAGAAACCCTAGGTCGATGAGTAACCCCGTCGTATTTCACTCCAAACGCAACCTAATGCAGCCACTGGTCTCGGTATTGAAGACCATTGAGTAGGGGACTAGACTCTCGGTCAAGGTCATTACCGACTAACACTATCTCTAGTCGGCCCCTACAGTTAGCCCCTATTGTCGTTGTCTAACTATTCTCTCACAGCCATGCCCTGTACTTGCTGATCCAACAACTATCCCTACCGTATGAAACCTACTATGTCTCCTCCAACACACACTCACCCCAATCCATCCCTCCATCGAGATTCTTGATTCCTCCAGGATCCCACATGAAGTTGAAACCCCACAACCATGCTCCGCCGGGAGTCCAGAACCACCTCACCACACCAACAAGTTACCTCCGCCTAATGTCATCATCACAAGCTTCCGCTAGTAAACCGATTGTTGACTCCAAACACTGCAAAGAAACATCCTCTACCAAAGAAGTTCCTCACCACTCGATCTCAGAAGATAAAACCATGTCGATCGTCCTAATTCACTTTCATCATCCAGTCTGAGGCCGACTCCCACTACTCATGCAAAAAACTATCATCGGCAGAAGGACACCAGCACCCCTCCATGCATCACTAACAAGGTCCCCTCGGATGGGGAGACCTATACCAAATTTTTCGATCGAACCAATATGAGGAATTTTGGGAACTGATATATCATCAGATCGAGACTAGTTGTGCCCAGCACTGTATACAAAAAACATATCAAAATGATGAATGATTGCATCTTCAACTCTTTCTCTTGGAATCAGATCGCTGAAGTAATCCCTAAGATAGAGAACCTCTCTCTTGATGAGAGCTAAACTATCTATCTCAAAATCAATAAATATATTAATTATATATATATTAATAAAATTATAAATATAATAAATATATTCTTATAATTTTATAATTATTTAAATATATATATATATATATTTTACATATTTATGTTTAATTTAAATCTTTTTAGTATTACTCACATAACAATTTTTTTTCTTATACAGGTGGATTCTTTTGTTTGAGTTGGGGTGGTCTCTTGGTGGATACTCTTGCTCGTGATAGATAGGACTTCGAGGCTACAACTGAGATAATGAAAAAATGGAAATGGGTCAAAAATGTACAAAGGTGAATTCCTTCTATTTATGTGATTAATTAATTTTCTCATCATTTTATCTACTGTTTGTAATTTAATTTCTTTATCATTTTTATCTAATACTTATTTTGTTTTTTTATCTTTTGGGTTTTCATATTTTCGTTTCAACTATCTGCAACAAGCCAGAAAAGAGAGAACATGTTTAATGAAAAGTATAACTTCTCAATAGTTGAATGCAAATTGTTAATTCCAAAAATATCCATCATGATTTTTTCCCTAAAGAGTATACTAATCATCTACAGCTCAATCAGCTGCACCTTAATCTAATACACAGTGTACTCAGTATGACTCGAAGTGTATCTTTTTATTTTATAATATTATTTGATACTTTAAGACTCGTGTCTTTTAAACTACCATGATTTGATCCATGACTCATAATTATGATCAATGATATGAAGGTTATGAATTTATAATCTTAATATCACCTTATAACATCTTTATTCTCATGTTATCCTTATATGATCCTTAATACCTATCTTTTTTACACTTAATGAGCATCTATGATCACCCTTTCTTATGTTCCATATCCTTAGGTTATTAAGAATGGTTTTATAAATGATATGTCTAAGAATGTTTCTAGTAAATAATTACTTAATGAGACACTATTATGAACTATATCTTTATGTTTTAATGTTTATAAAAGCACTAGACCTAAACTATTCTAGCATGGATCATTATGTCATGTAAGGAATATTAATCTAATACAAAGTGATATCTATGTATGAAATGTCTGGTTCAATATAGTTGGTATCAGAGCAACTGGCCTACTCAAAATTGAGGAAAAACAACAGGTGATAGGTATGACTCAAAGTGTGACTTTTCATTTAAAATTAACATTAATTTAAATAAAAAAGAACAAGTGCATACTGAAAACTAATAAAAGAAATTTATATTGTTTTGATACTTTAGGAAAATGATCTATAAGCTATTTGTGATGTGTAGGAATCATCTGCGCCTCAATATGACGCAAGATGTGATCTGTATGACTCCATGTGTGTCTTTATATTTAAAATTGACATTAATTTTAGTAAAAAGGACAAGTGACATACTAAAAACTGAAAAAACACATTCGGATTGTTTTAATATCTTCGAAAAACGATCCATGAGTCATTTGTGATGTGTAGGAGACAACTGAACATCAATAAAACACATTATGTGACCGATATGACCCCAAGTGTATCTTTTTATTTAAATTTGACATTAAATTTTGTAAAAATAACAAGTGAGATTATGAAAATTGATAAAATGAATTCATATCATTTTTATATTTTAGGAAAATTATATATGAGTCATTTTTGATGTGTAGGTTTCAACCGAACCTACATATGATGCATGGTGTGACCGGAATGACTCCAAGTGTGACTTTTTATTTAAAATTGACATTAATTTAAGTAAAAAGAAAAAGTAACATACTGAAAACAAATAAAAGGCATTCATATTGTTTTTATACTTTAGTAAAACGATCCATTAGTCATTTTTGACATGTAGGACTTAGTCTCTTCAAAATATGATGCATGGTGTAACCTGTATGATTAAAAGTTTTTGTTATCAGTTTACAATTATCATTTTAGTTCCAAATGTGTCACTCACTAAAAACCAAGTAAAAGCTCTCTGATTATATTTATAATTTAGGATAGTAATATATAAGTCATTTTTGATGTGTATGAAGTAGTCTCACATCAAACTGACAGACAATGCAACCGGTATGACACATAATGCATGTTTTAAGTTTGAAATAACATTTTAGTAAAAAACAATTAGCATACTGAAAACTGAAAAATGCATTCGTATTGTTTTTATACTTTAGGAAAATTATATATATGTCATTTTTGATATTTAAGAATCATGTAAACATAAATATGATGCACATTGTGACCGGTATGACTCCAAGTGTGTCTATTTATTTAAAATTGACATTAAATTTAGTAAAAAGAAAACGTGACATACTGAAACCAAGAAAACACATTAAGATTGTTTTTATATTTTATTAAAATGATTTATGAGTCATTTTTTATTTGTAGGAGTATACATCACCTCATTATGACACATGGTGTGACCGGTATGACTCCAAGTGTATCCTTTTATTTAAGATTGATATTAATTTATGTAAAAAAGAACAAGTGACATATTAAAAACTGAGAAAATGAATTCATATTGATTTGATACTTTTGGATAATTATATTTGAGTCATTTTTTACATGTAGTAATCCCTCTTACTTGAATACAACACATGGTGTAACTGGTATGACTAAAAGTTTCCGTTATCAGTTTAAAATTGATATTTTAGTTCAAAATGCGTCACTAACTAAAAACCAATAAAACACACTCTGATTATCTTGATAATTTATGATAGAGATTAATAAGTCATTTTTGATGTGTATGAAGTAGTATCACATCATACCGATTCACAATTATACTATAATAAATCATAATGTAAGTTTCTAATTTGAAATGAAATTTTAGTAAGAAAACAAAACTGGCATACTGAAAAATATGTAAACACATTTGGGTTGTTTTGATACTCTAAGAAAATGATCTATAAGTAATTTTGAAATACATGAATCAGCCTCACCTCAATACAACACATAGTGTGATCAGTATGACTCCAAGTGTGTCTTTTTATTTAAAATTAACATTAATTTTAGTAAAAATAACAAGAGGCATACTGAAAACTGAGAAGACGCATTTGGATTGTTTTTGATATTTTAGGAAAATGATCCATGAGTCATTTATGATGCGTAAGAGTAAACCAAAACCCAATAAGATGCACTATGTGACTGGTATGACTCCAAATGTGTCATTTTATTTACAATTAACATTAATTTCAATAAAAAGAAGAAGTGACATACTAAAAACCAAGAAAATGCATCTATATTGTTTTGATATTTTTGGAAAATGTTACATGAGTAATTTTTTATGTGTAAGAATCAACCATACATTAATCCAATGCACTGTGTGATAGTTATGACTAAATTTTTCCATTATCATTTAAAATTAACATTTTAGTTCAAAATGTGTCACTCACTGAAAACCAAGAAAACATGCTTTGATTATCTTGATAATTTTGGGTAGTAATTAATAAGTCATTTTTGATGTGTATGAAGTAGTCTTACATCAAACCAATGCACGATGTGACTAGTATGACTCATAATGTGTTCTTCCAGTTTGAAAGGACATTTTAGTGAAAAAACACAACTGGCATACGGAAAAATGATAAAACATATTTAGATTGTTTTAATACTTTAGGAAAATGATCTATATGTCATTTGGGATGTGTAGGATTTTTTTTCACCTCAATACGATCCATCTTGTAACCGGTACGACTCCATGTGTGTTTTTATTTAAAATTGACATTAATTTTAGTAAAAGAACAAGTGTCATACTCAAAACAAAGGAAACACATTAAGATTGCTTTGATATTTTAGGACAATAATACATAACTCATTTTTAATGTGTAATAATTAACCCCACCTCAATAGGATGCACGGTGTGACTCGTATAACTCCAAATGTAACTTTTTTATTAAATATTGATATTTTATTAATGTATTCTTTCATATTAATGTTTAATTTATTTTTTTATAGTATTACTAACATAATAATTTTTTTCTTATATAGGAGGAATATTTTTTTTGGGTTGAGATTATTTTTTTTGGAAACTGATACCATGGTAAGACATTTTTGAGAGGTGATCACGGGCGTCAAAAGATGAAATATTAATGTTTTAAAATGTTTTTTGGATAATTGTAAAGGTAATTATATAAAAATTATTTAAAATGTAAATATTAGTTTTTCTTATCTACCATGGTTGGACATTTTTGTATTTATGATTTCAACTAAATGTATATAACATTGTTTGAAATTACATGTTGTATATAGAATTGTTTGAAATTAAAGGTTTTCGCTGGGTGTGCTGTTAAATTAACATCACATTCCAGCTGGTTAGGCCTTTATCAGTGCTATTTTTAGTGCTGATAATAGGTGGTCTTTATCAGTGCTTTTTTAGAATTGATAAAGGGTACCCCCACCCCCACCCCCACCCTTATTAGTGTTGCGATTAATGGTGCTTTTTTAGCACTGTTAAAAACCTATTTGTGCGCCATTAAGGGAATATGTGTAGTAGTCCATGTACATTTTTTAATGTACCACTTTATATATGATATCATACTTATTTATGGTTATATTTATTTTTTTCCATGCGATCCTAGTCAACCATAAAATCTAAAAAATCATAAAATAAAAAAAAACAGGAAATGGAATATCAGATCAATATATTTTTATTTGAATTTGGTGTGTCAATTTGACCTCCTATCCCAAGAATAAATAATATTACATTCCTGTATTTAATTGATTTTATTAGATTTAATTATTTATATATAATTAAATATAAAATGGGAATAATTTATTAATATAACCTATTTTTACCTCCACTATTTTTTATTTATAAAAATATTGTAATGATTTATTACCAATTTTTATTTTAATAATTATTTTCAATTTATTATATCATTGGTATTATCATTTGAAAGCTTTGAAATAAATACTTTATAATGACAAGACATGACATTTACGACTTTTAATCACAATCTCACTCTCAGTTAAAAAGTTCTCATAAACAATAAACTACAATTCATAGTCACTTCATGTCATATGGTGTTGTTAAAAAAATAAAAAATTCTCAAATTAATGCATGTTTTGGGGGCTTGTACAGGGTTTTTAATAGGTTTTTCGTTATGAAAAAAAGGGTTAGGGTTCTATATATTTTAAAAAGTGTGTCTAAATAGAAACATCTTAACCTCAAATGTACAGAAATATCTAAATTACAGGTTCTTTACCAACTCTCATGCTGATGTCACACATTCAAAGAAGAAGATTACAATGAATGGGGCTATGGATATCATTGAAGATAACCCTAAATTCATCTAAGATTGGATTGAGAATTGAAAGGGCACTTTCATTGCACCGTTGTCTCTACGAAACAAGAGTAATGAATGGAAGCTTGAGGATTTAAGAACATGTCCATGTCAAGTCGGTGGCTTTGATGGCTGGAGGATTTTCTCAATTGATATGTGTTTCTTTCATATTATCTTTCTATTATAAGATCTCAAATGTAAGGCTTCGGGTTTTGGTTTCATTTATCTTATGCTAGGGACCTTGAGACTACATAGCTAGGACACCTGGTATTATATGTCAAGGGCCAAAAATTCAACTACTCAATCATGTATCTGGATTAGGTGGCCAAATTAGTTTTTTGGAACTCAACAATTCTGTGGGATTTTTCCCCATCCATGGGTATCCCCATAAAATTTGATAGGTAACTGAGCTTTTATGTTATGGGAATTTTTCCCAAATTATTTTAGATGTTGACCTTTTTACTCCATTTATTGAAATTATATTTTTGGTAGCTAATGACTTCAAATTTGAGCTATCTACTGAGTATGACCAGGTTCCAGATCTTTTTATTTTATTTTTATTTCATTGGGAATCTTAGGGAAATTTTCCTCAAGGGTCTGAAATGTTCTAATTGAAAAAAAGGTGGGAATATTATTGAAAATTGTAAGATTAAATTTTCAGTGGTAGAAGCTGCAAATTATGAGGGAAACAAAGAATTAAGGGTTGGTAGGGTACCTATTGTAAGGGATAGTTTTATGGGATATAAGGTCTTAAAACCTGTGGAAAGGAGAGTAACACCTCCTAAAGGTCATGTTGCTGACAAACACAACTTTTCTCTAGATTCTAATAATATGGGGAAGAATGGATGGAAAGAGGTCTAATTCAATACAACTGTGGAAAGAACCAATGTCCGTTGATGACGTGGTTTCTAGTTCTAAGTATGGAACTTCTTGACAAAAAAAATATTGACACACTTGATACTAAAAGAAGTTAATAGGATGTGACTTTGTTGAAATTGGTATATAGGAGTGACTTAAATGAATTTGAGTATTTTGACAATTATTTTGGGGGAGGCCATGCTGATGCTCTTGAGGATCAGTTTTTGTCAAGTGGTATGGTGGATCTTAACTCATGATATTTTTATTTGTAGCTAAAGAATAATTCAGAAAAAGAGATTCCTAATATAATTTTAAGAGAAGTTTAATATTATTTGGGATATGAGGAAATTAAAATTGTTATGGTTGAGAATCTATCAACTTTTGTATCTTCTGTGGGGAAGGAACCCGAGGGGTAGAGGAATCCCTTCCAAGTTATGGTTTTGGGTTTTCACCTCTAGTGGATGGAAAGTCAGGTTCCACGTATGATAACCAGTTCTCTGCTAAGGTTGTAGTGGAAGAGGCTATTGGAATCATGGAAACTAGTAAACTTGGGAAAGCAGTGGATGTTGATATTTTCATGCGTTAGGGAAGTTGTGAGATAGCCATTATGGGAAGAGGCTGTTAGGAATGGCCCCCAAAATTCTTAACAATACTGGAATCTATTATCACCCCTAAAATTGGGTCTTTTTATACATAATGAATGAATGAGGATTGTATTCCTCCATCTCTAAATGAACAGGGCCCCAAGAAAGAGCTCACAGGGGGTGAGCAGTTGGCTCTTCCAGAGGGATACTGCATGGCGGAAGTGGAGAAGAGTCCACTGACTAAAATCATCATTGTTTTAACATATGAAACTATGGACAAGGAGACTTCAAATCAAGAGAAACTAATGGCATTTGGACAAGAGAAAACTGATAAAACATCTTCTTTAGGAAATGATGTTGAAGTTATAGAACAACCCTCTCATATAAAATTAATCACGAATGAACAAGAGGAAGTTGAGGCTATGGAGGTTACTGTCAAGAGATTTTATGATCAAGGTTACCCTTAGGTTACTCCTAAATGGAGAAGGGTACGTCACCCTTGAGGTAGTGGCAATGTAAAAAATGTGGGTAATAGGAACTAAAGAATATATTTTTTTCCTTTGTGTTCTCATGTACTTATGTTGTGGATTTTGGAACAATGGATAATAGGAAATTCCCTTTTTGTTTATAACTTCTCTGTTTCTGGTTTTGGTGGCATGTGTTTCACTCTTTATTCCACCCACTTGTATTGTGTTTTTATATTCTTCTTAATAAATTTTTCTTGTCCATGCGTTTGAAAATTATTTTTAACAATATTGGGTGAATTATACTAATTATAATTGGTAAAATAATGTTTTTATGAATTTTGTGGAAATTTTCAATTGAAATATCAATAAAATAATTATTATTTTTATTTCCCTAGGAATATTATTAAATTGATATATAAAAATTTGAGAGTATTTTTCATTGTTAAAATAAAATTATAAATCAAATTAAAATAACATTGAATAAAATATATCATACTTCCACAAAAAATGATTGTGAATCAAAGGAAAATCCATTGGAAATGGTAAAATTAAAAGGATAAGAGTAAAAACAAAAAATCATTCGAGGAAGGGGACAATATATATATGATTTATTATTTATTATTGTTAGGTAAAGAATTATATTACATATGAAAAAAATTATTACTTATCAAATAAATGTCTTATGTATATGATTTTTTAGACATTTTATGTATCATGATTTCATCCAAAAAATTATATGCTAGGTATTCTATAGAATTTTTAAATATATTATGTATGAAACTCTTTATTTATAATTTAAATTGTGAATTTACCAAGTTGGTAATTTTCATAATTGTTTCTCTCTTATTCTTTTAGTTTTTTAACATTATGTGTTTTTCTTGAAAAGTGAGTAGCCGAATAGATGCTAGTATGTGAAGATTTAAAGTTTATTACTCATTGGTAATTGTTTGTATTTGTTGAATATGATGTTTGATACTTATATATGATGTATTTCCATTTTAGGTATGTCGATATCTATGCCTAAGGACAAAAATAGATTAAGTGTTGATAGCATAAATTAATTTATTTTTTTAATTTATAATTTATTTATTTTTTAAATGAGTTTTCCTAACCTAATTATTGGTATTTTGATAGATTAATTTAAGAATTATTTTACATATGAGATTAGATGATTCTTTAAGAATAATAAAAATCTAGAAATAAATGAAAATGGAGAAAAATCTAGGCATGTACTAGTAAGTGTGATCACTGGTGAACGAGAGGCATAATTAGTGTGGGGAGTCACTAGATATGCTATAATATGGGGTGTCGTAAGGGGAGAACCATAATTTATGAAAAATGGAAATGTGCACTGCATCTTAAAATTTAAAGATGTTTTATGATGCTGGTGTGCCCTGGAATCAAGTGAAGAACCAAGTGTGAATTATTGTATTAAATTTCTTGATTTTCTATTGAAATTTTGCATGTTGTTTATTATTATTATTATTCCATTTACATTGTAATTGATTCATGTATGAAAAAAAATTTAAATTTCATTTTAATTAAATAATCAAATTTTAACCTGTTGGGATTTCTTATTTGTGATGGTCGGCTGTCCCACATGTGCTTCTTCTTTAGGACTTGGCTTGAGGCCAACCCCATTTTCCGTGTATGCCTGGTGATTTGGAAATACCTTTTGCCTTTTATCCTTGGTCATTGATTAACTTCACCATCCATTGATTCTAGGTCGTCCACCTGTGGACATCATTTATGTTGTGAGGTTGGTGTTCTACTTCGCATGGATTAATGGCCTCACCTGATTGGAAGTACCATTTTGAGGCATTACATTGTCATGAGAGTGATGAACCTTATGACCTGCATCTTTACAGCATGTTGATCATTCAACATTCTCCACCTCTTGATTCTGGATCTCAATTTTCTTTGGAAAAACCCTAGCTCATTTTCTCATCTTTGCTTCATTGGAGCTCTGTCCAGGCCTGCCACTCTCCCTGACCTCATCTCATTTCCAGTTTTATTATAGAGATGATGTCCTTACATGGAGGAATAAGTGCATAAAATTATCGGTGATAGTTCTATGAGAACTAAAATAAGAACAAAAACTTTTGGATCTAGGTGCAACGTGCATCAAGCTTCTATCGTGAAGAGAACAAGTCCACTGGAGTGTTACCCACTCCAGCACTATAAGTATCATTTTAGTTTTGTTTATTCTAAAGCATGTGAATATTGTATACTTTAGTTATTTTTATTTTTCTTATAATTATTACTTGTTTTCAACTATAGAATTTTTGTTTCCTTTATTCTTAATAAAATACATGAGTCAATTGGTGTTATTTCCATGCACATAGGTCCCCACGAAACTAAAGCAGGTTAAATATCTATGTACTTTCTCTTTCTTTTACTTTATTTTATCTTTCTCTCCTAGTTCTGTAACTTTTGACTTTGAATTAAAAACCCCTATTTTATCTTTTTGATTTTTGGTGTTCTTATTGTTTTCAGTTCACCATTACCCCTCACAATGTTTTATTAGAGCCTCACTAGTTATCTTTGGTTGTTAAATTCAATTCTTGTTTCTTTGATTTGAAGTTCTTGTTTATGTTTATTTCTACACTGTGATCTCTTCCTAAATCGTCACTATCTATCTCACTTCAATTTTTTGAATCCACTATCTTATCTTATATTTCATATAATTTCATATCCCTTTGGATAAATATTGCTTACCAAAGAGATTGGTTGGCTATTAGGGGAGTACTTTTTGTGTTGTCCACAAGAACTTGACACATACTCTTCAGGTAAACATGTCAACAACTAGATTCAAAATCAATAAATCTGATGGCAATAGTGAATTTAACCTTTGGAAATTTAATATGAGAGTCATTCTGGTTGAGCAGGGCTTAATTGATTCCCTCTTTGGGCCTAATAAAACTTTTTTCAGTGTAAATGAAACCACACATACCACTACTGAGTACCAAGATGTGTCCTCTGATGTACTAGTTAAATCATATAGTGATTTACTGCTTTCTTTAGGTGATGAACTTATAAGAGAAGTTTCTTATGATTCTAATGGTACTGGTACTTGGATTAAACTGGATAAATTATATAGGATTTCATCATTAGATGGTAGGATTTATAAAAAAACTACATGTTTACATTTAAGATGAAAAATGATTGTTCTATTAAATCCCTTCTTGATGAATTCAAAAACGTTATGTTAGATCTTGCCAACATTAATGTAATTGTCATTTATGAGGATCAAGAAATTATCCTTTTAATATATTTAGATAATTCATACAACACACTAGTATAAACCATTATATAGGTCGAGACTCACTAACCCTTGAAGAGGGTAAGTCAGATATTCTTTCTAAATAAATGCACTCTAAACCTTGATTCAAAGGTGAGGCTGAGTGTTTTTTTCTAGGGGAAGACCACAATCAAAGGGTAGAAAGATACAGTTTACTAAAGATAAGAGTAACGGAAATAAGTACCCTAAACCAATATCTGATTCAAGGTAAAGAAAAGTATTTTGTTTTCATTATGGAAAACTAGGACATACTAATCCCGACTGTAGGAAACTAAAACATGGGTTAGAATCAAAAAAACCCACTAACCAGTCCCTTTAGGTTGAGTCAAGTTATGACACAGATGATGTATTAAATGTATTTAGCAAAACACTCAATCAAGAGTGGGTCCTTGACTCAGGATGTTCCTTTCACATGTGTCCTTTTATAGAGTCATTCCTATAATTGGTTGAAATGTTAGAAGGAGATGTCCTATTCGGAAAAAATAAGTGGTGAATTATTGAGGGAAGACGTTTTTTTACTAGAAATAGATGATCATTACATCATAAATTTACTTGATGCAAGGTGGGTTCCCATCCTTCACAACAACCTGATTTCCTTTTGGATTCTAGAAAAGCAGGGTTCAGTTTTAGGTCTGAAATAGGTTGTATAAAAATCTATAAAGGCTCAAGAATCATCATTAATGGTTCTATTATCAATGGGTTTTATGTACTGAATGGGGAGACCCATTCAAGGATATTGAGAAATTTTCACAACACCAACAATGATAATACTTTGATTTGGAAGAGATGATTGGGGAATATTAGCTCCAAAGTCCAAGAAGAACTCAACAAGCATGGGTTGTTGAGTGACATCATACCTTATAATCACCCATTTTGTGAAGATTGTGTGATGGAAAAATCCAATATAGTTGCTTAAAATAATCCCTCTTTTAATGATATCATCCCCTTCGAATATATTAATTATGACCTATGGGGCCAGGTGGGAATACCTCTCATCGTGGAGGTTCCTATTTTGTTACTCTTATAGATGACTATTCTATAAAAGTCTAGATTTACATTATAAAAAATAAATCTGACGTTTTCCAAACCTTTAAAACCTAGAAAACTATGGTGGAAACCCAAATTGGGAAGAAAATTGAAACCGTGAGAACAAATAATGGGATAGAATGCCTATCCATGGTATTCATTCAATTTTGTGAATTATCATTTATTAAAGGACATAGAACTATCATATAAAACCCCCCCAAAAAATGGACTAGTAGAGATAATAAATAGGACCATTTTAGAAAGAGTTTAGAACATACTTGCATGCTCAGTTCTCCCTAAATATTTCCGGTTAGAGGATACTATAACTATTGTCTACCTGGTTAATAGGTTTCCATCTTTCGCAAATAAATTTAAAACAACTAAACAATTGTAGAATGGTGAGCCTCCCTCCAATACCAAATTAAGAGTCTTTGGTTATACTACTTATGATTTCATTAAAAATAATAAACTAGAACCAAGAGATCTAAAATTAATTTTTTTGGGTATCTCAAGGTTGAAAGGGGGTATAATCGTTGGGTATAAAAACCCAGTTCCCAAAAATGAATTATAAGTAGGTATGTAGTGTGTCATGCATTCTATTCTCCTAAAACTAAGTCTACCACATATAGAAGCCCAAAAATATTCTTAGAACAAGATGATGAAGATGATCTATAGACTCCTTTTGAAGTTGTTGTTCAGGCCACTCTACCTGCACCTCATCCAACTTTTGGAGATAATTTTGAAGTTGATGCATGTGTCTATTTTAAATCAACCAAAAAATGTATGATTTATCTGCTGATTTATGTTGATGACATGATTACAATTTCTAAAAACATGAGCCTCATCATTATTATAAAATCACAAAATAACGGTAAGTTTGAAGTGAAAGACTTAGGAATAGCTAATAAAACCGTAGGCATTGAAATTGTTAGAGACAGACCAAAAAAATGTTCTTAATTATCTCAAAATGATTAAATATTAAATATTACAAATAGATACATGTTTGAATCTCTCAAAATTTCCAATGTACTCCTTGGAAAACAATTTAAATTTTCTTCAACACAAAAACCCTTTGCCGATGATGATATTCAATTTATGTCTAAAATCCATTATGATAATATTTTTGGTAGCATTATGTACTATATGATTTACATGGGACAGGATATTGCCTATGAAATCTACACTCTTAGCAGATTTATGACCACACCTGGGAAGCCACATTTTCATTCCCTTAAGTGGCTTCTTTGATACCCATCATGTAACTCTAATATGTCTTTGTGTTATGGTAATGATGTCAAAACTTCTGAAATTCTGGTTGGATATGTAGATGTATACTATGAAGGTAATATTTAAACTAGAAAATCCTTGAATGGTTATGTGTTCACTTCCTATGGTGGCCTCATTTCTTGAAAATGTAACATGCAGTCCATGTTTTTTCTTTCAACCATGTAATCTATGTTTATTTCCTTGACTGAGGAAGTTAAATAATCCATATGGATGAAAGGCGCATCTTCTAAACTTATCCTTTTCAATTCTATTATAAATTTTTATTCTAATAGTCAATCAACCCTTTATTTTTCCAATATTTTAGTTTTTCATGGTAAATAAAAACACATAGGTATTAGACTACATTTTATTAGAGATGTTGAATAATCTAGAACCAATAGTGTCAATAAGATACATACTGATGATATCCTACCTGATGGTTTGACTAAATCCATGGTGTTGAATAAATTAAAATATTATTTATATAGATTGAATTTAGTTCCCAATTTATAACTATAGGTGAAAGAACATCACCAATATCAATTGAAAATATTGGATATTTGTAAATTATGGTATTCAATTTCATGTTTTTATATCGAAATTTACCATTTTTTTATTATTATTATCCTGAAAATTATGTTTTTATTGATTAATTCATGAAAATTTATTTAATTTTCAATTTTATTATATTCTCCAATCTAAAATTATTGGGAATTATTATTTGAGTTGGGTCATTGTTATGTGTGAGCTTCTTATTCGGGCCTTAGCTTGTGGCTAGCCCTGTTTCCTGTGCATGCTTGGTGATTCAGTGATCTTGGTGGCCTTTTATCACTGTACATTGATTGGAATCTCCTCCTATTGCATCTGGTTCATCCACCTATACGCAGTAATTATGTTATGCAATAGGTGTTTTGTTTCACGTGGATTTGTGGCCTCACCAGATTGGTTGTGCCATTTCGAGGTACTGTTGTGTAACGGGAGTGATAACCCGTATGACCCAAGTATCTTAAAAATCTTGATCATTTTTATTTCTTATCCTCTAAGATATTTCTATAGGATTCCTCTGGTGAAAACCTTGATCACCCTCGTTGCTTTGCTTCATCAGAGCTCTTTCCATACCTATCTCTCCCTGAACTCATATCATTTCTATTTTATAGTGGAGATGGATTCCTTACTTGAAGGAAGAAGTGAAGACCGATCTTGGTGATAGTTCCACAAGAGCAGAATGGAGAATAAGAACTTTTGGATCCTAGTGCATTGTGCATCAAGCTTCCAGCATAAAGAGAATGGGAATGTTGTACTACTACCCACTCTAGTACTGTGATTGTCATTTTAGTTTTGTTTATTTTGAAGCTAGTGAGTCTTGTATACTTATGTTATTGTCCCTTATATTGTGATTCTTTCTAGTTTACAGTTGTAGGGTTTTTGTTTTCTTTGACCATAAAAAATGTGTGAGTTAGGTTATGTTATTTTTATGCACGTAAGTCCCCACGGGACTAAATCATGTTAAATAATAGTGTTTGTTATATTTCTTTTACTTTCTTTCATCTTGTTCTTATAGTTATATACCTTTCAAATTCAAATTGAAAACCCCAATTTGGTATCATTGGGGTTCAGTGTTCTTCTTGTATTATATTCACCCATACCCCACGAACCACGGAGAAGAACCAAGAAAAATGAAAACAACATAAATAGATCATGCAGATAAGAAGAACATAAGGAGAAGAAAAAAATCATGAAAAATGATGAACAATAGAATAAAAATGAGTAAGGACTAACATACCTTTAATTTATGGTTCGATTCATCTAGAATATCTGAATGAGGTTGTCACGAACCAAGTCAAGATGCCATCCAACCCAAAACCTGGCCTGGTATGAGATGTGGCCTGAAGGGAGTTTATGATCCCCATGAGCAGGTAACTAGTGTCAAAAATCAAAGTAATCACTATAGGAGTGATTGTTTCCAATAAACCAGGATCAAATAAATAAACTGAACATGTGGAAGATTAGACAATCAATGAATCTCAAATAAATATAAAAACTGATCCAAATACAACAACTGCTGAACAAAACAAAAACTAAATACAAAAATGAGACTGAACCATGCTAACACAATCTCCACGTGAACTCTTGGTCACCACCACCCACAAGACTAGACTTCTCCAAAGGCACAACCAAACCAGAAGCTTGAACCTGCAAAATATCTCCAGACTATTGACGCTGAGTGTCACAAGTAGGGTGTGATCTAAAACAGCTTAGTAGGTAATCACCAAAGATTCCATGAATTTACTTTCTCAAAACAATCCAAAAACTATTGTTTGAAATAAATATATAAAATAAACTTTTAAATAATTTCTACTAAGTAAGAAAAAAATACAAACTTCCTCAAATTCCCTTAAAAAAACACATGCATCCTTCCTTTTCAAAAATGGTTTCACTTTCCATAACCTATTTCAAAACAAAAACCCAGATATCAAATCAAAACTAAATAAACAAAAAGGGGAATGTGTAGAATGTAAATGGAAACTAAAACAAGTAATAAAAATATAGCAGTACTATCATCCAACATCCAATAGAAAAAAAAACAAATAGATAGTAGATCACAAGCATTTCCAAAACATCACTAGAGAAAATACCTGTACATACTCAGTTCAGACTCACCAACCGACATATAGTAAACTTCATAGTCAATAACAAATTGGATGCTCTCAACTAGACAATATAGTGGCATGTCCAACCTAGCCGCATCCAGTCAAGGGGGGTACCAACCCATCCAACTCAGGGTTGAAAAGAAACCATCACTCGAACCTCTAGATAATTCCCAAGAATTTCATGATAATAGTACACAGTGAAATGGGGAGTCCCTCACACGTATGGATCAATTGACCTGACATCCTCACACTTTCCTACCCAAATCACTAACACCACCTATGCATTTTACCTCACTCTGGGAAATCCTCTATAGAGGTTCCCAAATCACAACAATCCGTCCACAAGTTTCAACCCGGACTTCACATCACATGAACCTTGTAAATCATTTTCCAAGACTTTATAAACTTCCAACTGAGACTTCACATCATTTCACATCAAAACTAGACTTCTCAAGGAAACATAAATTACCAATAGGTCCTTTAAAATTTCCAAATAAAATACATTTACAAAGTAAATTTCAAACCATTTTTCAAAGTCATTATAAAATACAATTTTCACATGTGTAATGCTAAACAGGTATTTTCATTTCAAATCCAAAACATTACCTAAAAAAAGTGAAAATAAACCACAACATGAGAAGTGCCAAATAGGTCATTAAATATTTTTAGAATCAAACTCACATCACAAGATTAAAAACATTCCTTTATTCCAATTTTTTACCAAAAAATATCTCAAAGTTTCAAATGGGCCTCAAACAACCTTTAAGAAAACACATATGAAAACCAACCGTTCGCATGGGTAAAGACCCATATCTAAGTTAATACACACACCAAGTCTGTTTTGAATTAAATTTCACACCACTTTCACAATTTAAAGAGACATTTATAAATCACAACAAGGTGGAACCCTAGAAACATAATCAATTTCTTTTATAAATCCATCTTCCATTTCATACACACTTCAAATCACTTTGAAAACATATTTTTAAAGAAGTGTCACTTTATTTTAAACCCACACAACAAGTCACACATAAACAGCACACCATAAAAGCCACAATTTTCCACATACAACACCCATATCACAATCCAACAACATTATAAATATATAACCAATGGAAAAAACCACCCAAATCACCCAATTTCACTTTAAAAACTCAATTAACATTTTATCAAATACCTTGCTTGCGTTTAAGTATATACATAATAAAAAGGACCCTTGAAAAAACATTTCTCACCCAAATCACATCATGAAAATACCAAAACATTTTAGGCCAGCACATTTCAATAAATATTAAAACATTTTGAAAGAAATCAAGGAAAGGTCAAGCATTAATGAAATATTTCAGAAAGAAAATGGATGGAAACACATACCTCAATGGTGTGAGAATGCAACCAAAAATTTGGAGAAGAAAGATCCAAGACTGAGATATAATATTCCAACCCTAACATCTATGAAATATAACCACAAATCAACCCTCTCCCTTAGGGTTCATCCAATAAGGGAACCCTAGCATGAAATACTAAGAACATAAGAAAGAGAGAATGGAAGGGGTGTAGATTGACCAAATAATCACAAGAACTCACCTTATAAACCTTAAAGGGACTTCAATATAGGTTGGGAAGCAAGGGAGGAGGATATCATGGAGCCCCCTCATGCGCCTAGGTCAGAAACGTGGAGGAAAACCCGAAATAGGGTTAAAAGAACATACAGGAAAACTTGGAATTTCATATTTTTACAGAACTGGGTAAACTGCATGGTTTGGATGCACTGTTTCCCAAACTGTGAATAGGATACTAGAGGGGAAGTTACCCCTCATGGGATGACCACATTGTATCCCAAACCATGCACCAACCATGTCAAATGAAACTGACCAATTCCAGAACCATATTGCACGCTTACCACATAGTTTCCCTAACTATGCATAGGCCATGCATCATATCCCAAGCACCGAAATCAACCTGCACAATTTTTTGGGAAAAGTCGTATGGTTTCCCCTAACCATGTTCCACCTGCTACCAAGCCCAAAAACTCCACCTTTCAACAAAAACTCACCCAAAGAATTCCAAAAATAAAAAAATTAAACTGGGTATCAAACCAAACCTCGACTGAAGGATTCAAAGCTAAGAAAATAATAAAATAAAAGAATATCCAAGGTCTGTGTGTGAAAATTCTCCCCACCATAATCTTTTTCTACCCCCTTAAAGTATCCTAGACAAAGGATAAACAAAACTCAGTCTAAAATCCAAATAAGGCCAAACAAAACCAAAAACATCGGGGTGACCATTCTCTTCACAAGTCACACCCAACCATTCTAGAGGAAACCATAGCATGAATAAAAATGGGAGAACATGAAATTATTCTCCCACCAGTAGAATCTAGATAACATGACCAACACTGAAATCCCAAACTACATAACTTGAGGGAGACAAATGCAGGAACTAATGAAAAATTCTCCACACCAATTGAGAAACAGTCCCACCGCAATTGATAACTCTCAATCCAATCCAGAAACCCCCATCACAAGGGGATACCCATGAATAAAACTTGATCAAAATTGTGAATCTAAACACAAGATTTTATTACCAATTACCAAAAGAATAGATATCTCCAAACATGAACAACAGAAAACTAAAATATATTTATGAAGGGATAAACATTTAACGATCTAAAATTTGAGCACAAAAATAGGATTAAAATAAAATTGGTCCCCCAATCCTCTTACAATGATAATACAAACTCTTGATGAGCACGAAACCACAACATGAACTGAAATTGAATCCACTCCAACACTAGATACAATAACTGCTCCAAGATTTCCCACAACCCTAGTTATTTTGGACTATGTGCCAGCATCACTCCAAGGTCTATGGCTAGATCTTTGATGTTAGAATCAAAAACTACCTCACAGCTAGAAGCGGAAATCCACCAATCAAGACTCATTCATTGGGAAACACTTCCTACAAAACATTTCCAAATGACCCAAACAACCATGGCGATGAAAAGTCTTCAGAGTATCGTGACAAGATGGCTTAAAATACCCAAACCGATCACACTGAAAACATATGATAGAATGGACCAAATAATGAGAAGACAGAACCAATGAAGGAGACTATATAAGAATATATTCCCCTAGAATACACCTCTCTCCATATGGGAAACCTTTATGGTCACTGAGAAAAACTTGTTTATCTACCACCACCGACTGCACCCTGATAACTAACTCAACTAAGAAATCCTCATCCACCAACTTCTAAAAATGAAGATCCTTAGAGGAAAAGGCTCACTTCTTGATATCCAAACAGATACACTAGATGAAAAGAGTTTATTTCAACAGATCCTAAGATGTTATCTCTATAGAAAAGGAAACCATCTCCTTGAAATGCTCAACATAATCCTTCACCAACTGCAAGCCTTTCTGAATACTCAAGAGCTCTTCCAATTTCTTTGTTCTCACCTCCTCAAGCACAAAAAATATGACTAAAGTGATTTTAAACACCCCTAATTTCATTCCAACTTGCATTGATGATGGTGAAATCACCTTCCACTGGTCCAAAGATGGTCCTTATAATGAATACAAAACAGCATGGACTCTCACAGCTTTGAGAATTCCCAACGATCAGAAGATAATCTCGACTTCCTAAACTCATTCAACTTCCTCTAACTGACCTTGATCACCACAAAAATAGGAAACAACTGAGAATAACCATAAATTGGGAAATAACCACTAGATATTTTGGGGACCTTTCTTGGTGGAATATTCTAAAAAGAATAAAAACATAGAACCAAAATCAACATCAACCAAAATGAAACCAAAATACCATCCAAATCTAGAACAATCCTCTCACAATCCAAACATTACTATCACAAAAAAACTCTTTTCAAATATCACTATTTTCATTTAAATTTTCAAAATCTCCTTCTTCCAAGGCCACATTCCAATTACCGAAATCCATTTCATCACAAAATAAGAACCCACTTTTCTAAAGAAACCCAACCCCAAAACTTTTAAATTTCAAATACACACCCATGGAATCCTATGAACCATCGTATATGCATAGATCACACTTCCACTGATCTCTTCCACACACGCGTTCCATCATGCACTTTTCATACATACCCACACATATGAAAATGTCTATAAGGAATACTAAGGTTCACCCATTCCATTTTATTATAAAATCCAAGCATTCACCAATTTTTTTAGTACAAAACTCATTCTATTTTAAAATTCATTCATTCCAACCCAAAACCACTTGAAGGAAATCATTTCCATTTCAAAAAAAAAGTTTTCATTTTAAAATACCACCAACACCAACTGAAATCAAACCAAAAAAGCAATCTCAACAAACTATTGGAATGAGGAACTAGTGGCCATGCCTAACTCAGTGACATGGTCAGTGGTCCATGCCCCAAGTAAAAAATAACATCTAAGTGGATCTTGAACCATGTAATAAAACTCCACATGGGTCACAACTCCATTTGGGATCACAATATAGCACGGGATTGCCTATATTTTCATTCCTAAATCTAAACACAAAAGTATCAAATCCCATAATTCCCCTAGAAACTTGAGGATTAGTACGAGTAAGGGTTTGTGACGTCCTCCCCAAACCTATCTCCCGAGTCCTAAAAGTCTTAATCTCTAACTACTTGACACCCTAAATAAAAATAGCCTACTATAATACCATTTGTTCATGAACCAATCTAGGATTCCAACTAACCCAACTACTGACCCAGTCTGATATAAGTCCTGAAGGGTGTTCCCAATCGCCAGGGGCTGATAACTAGTGTCAGGTATGAAAGTAATCACTATGGGAGAATTTTTTCCTAATAAACCAGGATCAAATAAACAAATTGAACATGTGGAAGATCAAACAATAACTAAATATCAAATAAATATATAAACTCATCCAGATAAAACAACCACTGAAAAAATCAAAAACTGAATAAAAAACTAACATCAAACCATGCTAACATGATCTCTACGTGACCTCTTGGTCACCACCATCAACAATACCAACTTGCTCCAGAGTCACAACCAATCCAAAAACATGAACCTACAAAATAGTTTGGGTATACCGACACCGAGTGGCATAAGTAGGGTGTGATCTTAAATAGCTCAGTAGGTAATCACCATAGATTCCATGCATTTTATTTCCTAAAATAGTCCACAAACACTAGTTTGAAATACATTTTTAAAATAAAATTTTAAATCATTTCCCGTAAGTAAGAAATCAATACAGGATTCCTCAAATTCCCTTTTTAAAATAAAACATGCATCGTTTCTTTTCAAAAACTTCTTCACATTCAACAACCCATTTCAAAACCAAAACCCAAATACCAAATCCAAACTGAATAACCAAAAATGGAATTGTAAAAAGTGTAAAGAAAATGAAAACAATCTGGAAAAAGAAAGCAGGACTAACATCCAACATCAAATAGAAATAAATAGAATATACAGATAGTAGATCATAGGAATTTCTAGAACATCACTAGAGGGAATCCTTTGAAGTACTTAGTTCAACCTCACCTTCTGACATATAGTGTATCTCCATAGTCAATAACCAACTGGATGCTCTGAACTAGCCAATAAAGTGGCATGTCCCACCAAGCCCCATCTATTCATGGGGTTACCAAACCATCTAAATCAAGGTCAAAACGCAACCATCACTTGATAATCTAGATAACTCTCAGGAATCCCATGATAATAGTACATGGTGAAAGGGGGAGGTCCCCGCAAGTGTTGCTCACCTGACCTTCTGCCACCTCACTTGCCTATCCCAAGCACTAACACCACCTATGTGATACCCCTCACTCTAGGGAATCCTTCATAGGGGTTCCCACCTCACAACAATCTATCCACAAGTTCCAACCAAGCCTTCACATCACATGATCTTTTCAAATAATTTTCTATGAAATTATTAAATACCAATCGATCCTTCACATCATATCACATAAAAACTAGCCTTCTCAAAGAAACACAAAGTACTAACCAGGATTTTAACATTTCCAATCCAAATACATTTAAAAATTCATTTTCACACCATTTCCCAAATTCAATATAAAACACCATTTTTAAATATGCAATTCCAAATAGGCCTTTACATTTCAAATCCAAAACTTTTCCCATGCCAATTCCAATTATCTTTTTTTTATTTTCTAAAAGACTCATTATGATTTAGTGGTAATTGCACCATACATAATTCAAACACAACAAAATTCCAAACTTCACTAGATGTAAAACAAGAATTTATGTAAATTTTTTATAGAAACATAACTCAAAGTTCCAAATGGGCCTCAAACAACCTTTAAGAAAACACATATGAAAACCAATTATTCTCATGGGAAAATTCCCTTTTCCATGTTCATACACACAAAAAATCCTTTTTTAATTACATTTTGCACCACTTACAAAATTTAAAGACACATTTATAAAGAGAAACAAGGAGGAACACTTGAAACATAATCAATTTATTTTAGAAACCCAACTTCCATTTCATATACACTTCAAATAACTTTGAAAACATTTTTTAAAGAATCATCACTTGATTTTACACCAACACAACAAGTCACATGTAATCATCACACTATAAGAGCCACCATATTCAACATAAAACACCTAACTCACAATAAAACAACATTATCATAATATAAAAAAGGGAAAACACCACTCAAAGCACCCAATTTCACTTTAAAAACTCAATTGACATTTTATCAAAGACCATGAATGTGTTTAAATATAGGAATAATAAAAAAGGACCCTTAAAAAACCTTTTCGCACACATATTAAATCATGAAAATACCTAGAAAATTTAGTCTATCATATGACAAGTAAGATTATAACATTTTGAAAGAAATCCAGGAAAGCTAAAGAATTAACAAAATGTGTCAAAAAGGAAATGGATGGAAACACCTACCTCTACGATGTGTGTACGCAACCAAACCATAGGAGAAAGAAAGATCCAATCTCGAGAGACAATACACACACCCTAATATCCAAGAAATGAAACCACACATCAAAATTTACCCTTAAGGTTCATCAAACAAGGAAACCACACCAAGAAAGACCAAGAACTCAATAGAGGGAGAGGAGATGGGTAGGAAATCAACCAAAAATTCACAAGAATCACCTCTGGAACCTTCAAGGGACTTTAATGGAGGTTGAGAAGCAAGGGAGGATGGTCTCATGGAGCCCCCCTAGTGCACCTAGGTTGGAATAGGGGAGGAAAATCTGGAATAGAGTTAAAATAATCTAGGGGAATACTTAGAATTTCACATTTTAAGGATCTGGGTAGGATGAAACGTTTGGCTACACAGTTTTCCAAACCGTGCACCAACCGTGCACAGCCTACTAGAGAGGAAGGCACCCTGCACAAGATGGCCACATAGTTTCCCAAACTTTGCGTAAATCATTCCAAACATCACTGCCTAATTCCAGAACCATACTACATGCTTTCCGCACTGTTTTTCCAACAGTGCGCAGGACGTGAGCCATACCCCATGCACAAAACTCAAGGTGTGCAGTTTCTTGGGTGAATCCGTAATGTTTCCCCTAACCATATGCTAACCACGTTCCACCTTCTAACAAGCCCAAAAAAACTCCACTTTTTAGAAGAAACATTCCCAAAGACATTCAGAATTCAAAAATTTAAACTGGGGATCAACCCAAACCTCAACCCAAGGATCCAAAGACAATAAAATAATAGAATAAAATAATTTACATGGTCGGGTTATGACATAGGTGATAGATGAATTGAGTTTTCACGAGATCTTTAATGCCATGAGAAAGTTCGATCTTGGTTAGGGTTGTTTTAAAATAGTAAAAGAGGTTTTATCAATGCTAGTAAAAAGAAATGATAAAATACCAATTTAGTAACTCTAAAATAGAAATCACTGATAACTATATGATTATCATTTCGTTCTAGTGCTGATAAATCCTTGGATGTATAAATGTTGAAAAGATGATGATAAATAATACCATTACTAGTGGTAAGTGATAAGAATTGACAAATGATTAATTTATCAGTGCTTACTAGTTAGTGGTGATAAAAAAATTTATCATCATTTAATATAACACTGATAAATACAAGTGGGAAAAAAATTAAAAAATACTAAAAATTAAAAAATTAAAATTAAAATAAATGACTAATTATATAAAAATGAATATTTAAAATTACTTGATAATAAAAAATTATTATTATTAAAAATAAAATAAATAATATATATATATATATATATATATTAAAATTTGTAGGGGAAACACGCCATTTTTATTAAGGAAGGAAATCTCTCTTTTCAACTGGATGATGTAACCGTTGTCCCGAAGGCCTAGTGGCTTGAAGTACCATTGCAATTTGATGGCCTGAAGGCCCTATATCACAAAATCCAAAGGAGATGAACTGATGGCCCATGCTGAGTAGTCAAAATTCACATCATGAACCTAGTATTCTCACTGCGACACCCCCTACCATACGTTTTTACATCGTATCGCCCTGTGATAAAGGCATTGAAAAGCACCCCTACTAAACCCATGTCTAAGTAGAGGGCCATATGATTGGTTCTAGTGCACCTATATCTCTTTTGAGCTGCCCACTGAACAATGCTTGCATGTTACCATGCCACGTTGTCTGCCGAGATGTGTGGCTTCACCTGTCTGGTTGTCACCATACACACAATGTGCTTCCCCCTCTACCAAGAACCATCAAATTGTGCTAGCCTTGCAATGTTATGGAAGTGAACCCCTTAGACCCAAGTGGTTAGAGGGCCAATTGATAGTTTCCAAAGCACCTATCATCCTTTTAGTTTCCCACTCGACAATATTGTCTAAAGCCAAGCTCCACTACCAACCTGATGTGTTGCACTACTCGACTCACCACTCTATGTCACATGTTGCTCTATGGTGACCCGAAAGCCCTGTGGTAGGAAGGTCGATGGTGGCCCGAAGGCCAAATTATGTGTCTTAGAGACACGATTTGGGTGAATAGTTATTCGGATACAGTAACCTCTATAGTAACTGATACAGTAACTCAAAAATCCACCCTTTCCCAATTTCGAATCGATGTCCATTTGGATGAAAATCAAGAGCCTGTACCACTCGACTATAGGCTCGTTGGCATAATAAATATTAAAAATAAAAAAACATATTATTTATATTAAAGGTATTAATAAATGTGATAATATTATGATAAATTCATTAATATTATGATAAATGAATAAATAATATTAAATATGTAAGTCACAAAAGTACTAAAAATGAATAAATTATATATATTATATATATTGAAAAAAATATAGATAATTAAATATTAAAAAGGCAAATAAAAATAAAAATTTATTTTAAATAAAATAGATTTAAAATAAATTCCTAATTGAAAATGAAGTGATAATAAATGCATAAATATTTAAATTAAAATATTAATAAAATTTGATAAATACTAATTATGTAAATTAAAAACATATTAGGAATATTAAATATTAATAAATAAATTTTTAAAAATAAATATTAAAAATGAATAAATTACAGAAATATTGAATGAATAAATATTAAAAATGAATTAATTATAAAAATATTAAAAGTTAATTTGTATTAATTATTAATAGATAATAATAAATGACTTAATATTAAAAAATAATAAAATATAATTGTTAAAAATTGATTAATTTTCAAAATAAAATAAATAAAATAAATATTCTTAATTATATAAATTAAGGAAATATTAAAAAAGAATGAATATTAAAATAAAAAATATTAAAAATTAAATTTAAAAACAAGTGATTTATAATGAAGTACAAATTATTAATGAATAAATAATAATTTTATAAATAGTTAAGTACAAATATATTAAAATAAATATTTATAAATATTAATTATATAAATTACATACATATTAAGATTTTTTAATATTAACATTTAAAAATATATAAAAACCTCCCAAATTTGAATATATTTAAAAATATTAAAATAATAACTATTAAAAATTATGAAATATTAGAAATGAATTAATTAAAGAAAATATTAAAAATAGATAAATGTTAAAAATGATTAAATAATATTAAACAAATAAATGTTAAAACGAATAAAATTTAACAATTACTATAATGAGATAAGTCATATTGAAAAAAAAACAAATGGATTTTCATGTCATATAATGATATATTCATATACATATACATAGAAATACACATTACATACATATATATACACACATGAATATGCCTAGACATTCACGTACACATACATATACATATATACAATCACACATTCGCATACATACACATGCGCATACATTCACATACACAAACACATACACATACACATATACATACACATACACATAGACATACTTGTACACATACATATACATACAAAAAATTACATATACACATACAAATACACATACACATACATATAAATATATTCACATACATGCATATACATGCACATATATACACATATGCATACACATACATGTATACCAACACATAAACATACACAAATATACACATACATATACACATACCCACACACATAAACATACACATACACATACAGATATGCATACACATATACACACACACACATACATACAAAGACGTATCTCCACATACATACACATACACATGCACATACACATATGTTGTCGTGAACTCCTCACCTTAATCATATTTTAATGAGGATAGAGGAATAATGACCCCTAAGTCCTGACTCCAACATGCCCCGTGTTGGTGACTACCACTGAGGGTATAAAAATCTCATATAATGGGAGGCATCATCCTCTATAATAATATAGGATCATGATATAAGATGAATCGTCCACAAGGAACTCCATGAAATAATATAAAAAACCAAAACCAGATCATAATTAATGCATAAATAAAACTGATACATATAAAAGTCTCCAAAGTAAATACCCAAAAGAAAAGCTAAAGCTACGACATAACAATTGTCCCAAAGCTTCCAGTTTAGTATTATCCAACATCATCCACATAATCCTCTTGGAAAGTTCAAAAGTAGTTTATATATGTAGGGTGAGCATACAGGTATACTCTGTAGGAAAACCATAGCCTCTCTTCCACATGTGAAAGAAGCTTAGTAACGAACCTGTGAGAAAACAGAAGAATCAATAAAACCTATATAGGTCAACTAGCCATCCCAACATCACCAAATAATGATAAAAAAACTCAATCCAAGTATAATAACATAATAAGAATCATATAGATTAAGGGAACCCCACACCACTTTCCCACTAACTTTCCACTCTCACACCCCAATGGAGTATGTCCGGGTTCTCCCATATCTTCTAAATAACATATACCACAACCCCACAACTTAGTCACATCACATCAGGCCCACAACCACTTGGGCCACCACCCCATAGCGCAGTCACATCTCATGTCACCCAAAGACACCTAGGATATCATATCACAATAATTGTCATAACCAGAGTAGTAGGGTATAGTGAACATGAAGGACATAAACCTTGTGCCCTCCTCCTACCATGCACGATATAAGATCCTATCTTTTACCAGGTACACCTCTCTTGGAGTTTTTTTTGGAACCTTGGTGGTTGAGTCTTGTTTGGAGATGGAGAGGCTTTGTTGGGGAAAATGACTTAATGTTAATTGATGTTTGTTTTCTTTAATTAATAGAGACTTGGGTTGTGAGGAAACTTGAGAAAACCCCGAATGGATCCACACAGGGAGTGGTTTAGGGTTTCTGTTTGAATTAATGGAGTCTAGATAAATGGGATAATTGTTAACATGGGTCCTTGGTAATTTGATAATCTTTAAAGGGGGTTCGGGTCTTTTGTAAGAAAATAGGCTAAAAACCATCTCCAAAACATTTACACTCCATGTAAATTGGCTACATTTCATGTAATGTTTCGGTGAATTTAATATTCAAACAAAGAAATGGTTTTTCGGTGTATCCCTCTAAAAATAATTACATGACGTGTAATTGTATTACACATCATGTAATTTCCAAATAATGTTTTTGATATAATGTTATGCGGTTGGATTTTATTTCTAACTCATATGAATCCTTCTTTTCACCACCATAGCGAATTTTCCATGCGATTTTAGAGCACCTCCCTTGATTCCAAAAAACCCATTTGAGAAATATAATTCTTGGTAAGTTGTTTTGCTTCATTTTTATCTTCTATTCCATTGTAATCCAATCGTTGCAGTGTAATCTATTGACCATGTGTGTTTTTGGTTTTTATCTTGATATGTTAGGATCTATAAACCTTCTTGTGATCATCTACACCTTTCTTCTTGTTGGTGAATCCTACTGGAATCATTGGTTGATTGTCAGTTAAAGTTAGGGGGTCGAAACCTTAACTCTATGGTTTTATAATTTTCATGTATGTGCAATATTTAAATTGTACCAATATATCTTGCACTAAATAAATTAAAATGAATAAATGGATTTATTCCTTAAAGTCCCTTTGGATCGAATTTGTTATCTATGAGGCTTATGCCTATCGTTCAAGTGAGAGAACCCTTTAATATAAATGAATTTATTAATGGATTAAAGTGTCTTTATCAAGACATGAGATTAGGGTGTTTTATTGATATAGATTCACCTTAGATTGGCCTATTTATTCAGATAACTAGCATGTTTTGGTTTATGACCAATTGATTTATTAAATATTTAATTGAATGATAAATGATAATTTTTATAATTAACCATTGAAGCATATGATGTGAAATTGTAATATCCTTTTTTCTATGACTTATGTTGTGATTTCTATGTTGTAATGCTTATATAGGGTGTTTTCCTAGTGAAACATGAAGAAATTCTTATATAGAGGTATATGACCAGTGACCCATGTTGTAATGATTACATAGGGTGTTGGACCAGTGTACATGATGAAATGCTTATATAGAGGGATATTTCCAGTTGGCATGTAGAAATGCTTATATAGTGGGATATTCCCAGTGACAAATGCTGAAATATGAAACAAACTAGTCTATGCCCACTGACACATGCCGAAATGATTATATTCTAGTATCAACCCAAATAGAATCCTAAAATGCTTATATAGAGGGTTTAACCCATATTTTTCTAATTTATAACTTGGTTATAAGGTTATGGATGGAATGGTTGTGAGAAATTCTTAGAGACATTACGATATGGAATTGAGGTAGGTTATGTTTTACCATGGTTTTATGGTTATGGTTGGCATGGTTGAGAGACATGATAAAAGACATTTCATCATGGTGCTGAAGCAGGTTGATATTATATTAATTTGATTATTTAATTAATTAATACACTTGTTATTTATTTATTTCATCCACTTCGTATTAGATTGGATTTTTTATGCATGGTGGTATTGAGATACTAAGATATACTCACACCCTATTTGAGCCATCATTTGGTACCTAAGCTGATTACATGGTTATAGGATTCGACAAAAGAAAAGGACCTTGTTGTTGATTATTTCTTTCTTGATGGGATGGAGTTTGGGGATGAGATAGACATGGGGTTTGGGACGGGGGAATTTTTATTATTTATTTGAGTCTACTAGTATTTTATTTTTATTACATATACCATGAAATTTATTTATATTCTAGCACATCATTAAATTATTCCTTATTTTTTATTGAATTATTTAGTTGTCTACCATTATTGGTTTTCTGATGTATTCCATTATTTCTGATCAATGATATTTATTTTTTATTATTATATGATTTTTTCATTCTATTGTAACTCTATAAATAGGGGGTATATTATCCCCACTATACTTATCACACCCCCACTGGTAGTTGGAAGCCACTAGCATATGGGGAGGCATGCTTGAGGTCTTGTAACCAACCCTTTCTGGACACATGAAGGATTGTCAGATCAAGGGACATTACAAAGTGGTATCCGAGGAAATCATGTTTATTTATTGTTTATTTACTATTTTGGAAAGGTAGAAGGAGACTAGGATGTGTCGGGACTTTGTAATGTTTTTGTTCATGGTTGTTTCTAAACCATGTATGGGGGGAAATATGAGTTCCCATGGGTGGATTGATTTTTTTATTTTTTTCTTGTTTCATTTGATGTTATTTCACCCTGAGTGATTCACATGTTGTGTGAGGTTATTATTTCAGGATGATATTGGTTCTAGATATTTATACTCATGGCCCTATATGGCACGAGATGATTATGAATGCATCATGATAAAAACATAGATATCTATATTGGAATGAATTATTCACGATATGGACATATTTTTTGCATGTGATATATACTTTCTTATTGAAATGTGATATGAAATACCTGTTATATCTAAAAAATGAAATAAATAAATTATTATCTCATTCTAAAACACTTTTAAACCATGTTTAGAGAGAGAAAGGTTTATATTTTCTCTGTTTTTGTCACCTATTGAGGTTAAACATGCTATTATAGCAAGTGTTCTAAGGTATTTGTTTGTCTTGTAGAGAAAATGCCTCCTCATAATCTTTGAGTAGAGAATTAGGAGAGTGGAAATCAGAATGCTCCTAACACAACTGAACCAGGGATTCATGTATTTTCTAAGGATCATATAGATTTCCAGCTACATGAAAGATTCCTAAGGGTCCTGAGATCCATGTAAAGAGATAACATCTGCATCTTTCCTTCGATGTCTGAGATGAAGACAGAGTTTTAGCTATAGAATCTACCTATGTTCACTAGGGAGGGAGACCCCTAGGTAGAAAAGTTCTAGATTGAGTCATTCCATATGATCTTTAAGCAACTATAGACACTGGTGGATAGGAGGGTGAAGATTGATGCTTATATAATTCGTGTAAAAACCAAGAATTGGTTGTATATTCTATAGTAAGCGGGGAAGCATGATGAGTTATGTTGGAAGGACTTCGAGATGATGTTCATGAGACATTTCTATCCCGGGACATTGAGGGAATATAATGACCATGATTTCATGCACCTGACATAAGAGGTTATGTCAATGTTATACTACACTGAACGTTTCACTGACCTACAGAGATTTACATCATCCTTGGTAGCTAATGTGATCTACAGGGTGAGACGTTTTAGGAAGGTATTCACTATGAGCTCAGGTTATGGGAGAACCTGTTTTTTCCGAGTAGTTTTCCAGATGTGATAATTCAAGAACTCATCACAAAAAGTACTCTGAGAGTGTCCCTAAGTAGCATCCAATCTGTTTCATCACGGAAAACCATGAACACTTATTCGAGAGGAAATAAGCATTGCAATGAACATTTTCACCAAGTAAATAGTAGGAAGAGTAGTCAGGGTAGTGGGAATCCATATCAAGGCCATGTTCTATTGTAGTCTTATAAGTGTGGAAATATGGTACAGAAAAAGCCTCAATTCCCATATCCTGCTTTAAAGTGTCATGATTGTGGCAAATTCGGCCACCAAAAGAGGTTTTTTGGAGCATAAAACATCAGAGTAGTGGCAAAGGATCAGGACAAGTACGAGAGTTTAGGAAGGACTCATATACTCCTCAGCAGACATGTATATAGTGTTCCATGGGACATTCTAGTTAAGGTTGGGGACATGGTACCCCAGTGTAGGAATGACAGTACCAAACAGAGGGTATTACTTAGGGGAGTCAGGGTGAAGCATAGGGTAGAGGGGATGGTAGGCTACATGTTATGAAAACTAATCTGGCTAGTGTTGATTTAAGACCGTCTACTACTATAGGTATGATTCTTGTACCATCTACCCTTTCTTGTGTTTTTTTTTGATATATGAGCATCAAAATACTTTTTATCAAATATTTTTGTAAATGGTTTTGGCTAGGATGTGGAAATCTTGGATGGTGTTTTTACCATCAACACATTGTTGGGGGTTCGGTTAGATAATATCAAATGTTGTAAGGTGTGTTCCCTGGAGATTGGTGGTTACCATTTCATTTTGGAACTTTTTATACTAGAAATGAAAGGATTCGATTTAATTCATGGTATGGATTGGTTAGTTAAATACCAGGACCATATTGACTGTTATCGGAGTAGAGTTACCTTTATATATCATAAAAGCGGTAGTTATTCTCACCTAGGTGAGTGGGTTCTTCAGGCTTGTTATGAATGACCAAATCGGTGTAGATTGGATTGTCTCATAAACTAGATAGCCATTATTTCTCTAGATAATAGTGGAATATAGCACGACTTTTTTCCTCTGTGGTATACCATTTTTAGTATGTATTTCCTAAAAATTTATATGGATTACCTCCCGAGTGAGATATCAATTTTACAAATGAGTTGGTGTTAGGAGAAAATCTAGTTTCTATCCCGCCTTATATAATATCACTAAAAGAGATTTAGGAGTTGAAAGTTCAGTTAGAAGATCCAAAATATAAAGGTTTCATATAGCATAGTACCTCTCCTTGGGGTTCTCGACTTCTTTTCTCCCAAAATTCTTAAGTGGATTTTGCGCTTATGTGTGGATTATCTAAGATTGATCCAGATAACAGTCAAGGACCGATATCCTCTTCCATGCATTAATGGATTCTTTGATCATCTAAGAGGACATAAGATATTCTAAAAGATCTATTTGAGATTAGGATACCATCAGTTGAGGGTGAGACCATTAGATATACCTTGGACTACTTTTATGAGCAGGTATAGCTTGTATGAGTTCATAGTGATGCTGTTTGGTTTGAACAATACACCGATTATATTCATGGCCTTGATAAATAAAATATTTCACTCTTTTCTAGACCAGATTGTGGTTGTTTTTACTGATGACCTCTTAGTGTACTCCCAATCAGTGGAAGATCATTCCTAACATATTGACATTGTCCTGAGTACATTGAGGGAAAATTAGATTTATTCTAAGATAACCAAACCCAATTTATGGATTTATAAAGTTCACTTATTGGGATATTTCATCTCAGAGGAAAGAGTTTCAGTGAAACCAGATAAAGATTCAGCCATATCTTGGGAGCATCCTAATAATTTCCTTGAGATTCAAAAATTTCTAGGCTTAGCTGGTTATTATCGATACTTTATCCAGGACTTATCCCATTTGTAGGCACTGATGTCTGAGATAACCAAGAAAGGGGTGATGTTTGTTTGTTCATATGATTGTGAGAGAGATTTTTAGGAGCATAAAGGTAGGATGAACTCAGCACCTATCTTCACATTACCTGTGTTGGGTAAAGGATATACCGTGTACTATGACGCATCTATAGTTGGACTCAATGTAGTAATGATGTAGAAGGATCAAATGGTTTCTTATGGATCCAAACAGTTGAGACCACATGAGGGTAATTACCCTATTCCTGATTTTTATTTAGTATTAGTGGTACATTCCCTATGATGTTGGATACATTATCTCATGGGTGAGAGGATTGTGGTATACACTTACAACAGGATCCATAGGTACATGTTTTCTTAGCCGGACTCTAACCTTTAGCAGAAGAATTGGGTTAAGTATTTAATGTATTTCAAATTCTAATTGTATTATTCACCAAACAAGGGAAATGTCATAGATAATGAATTTATCATCAAGACATAAGAAGAGGAAACATGAGAGTCTTACGATGAGAGGCAGGTGATGGACCTCCTTACAGAAATGCATCTACATGTTCAAGATTCTCGGGGATGAGTAGCTCTAACTTTGAAATCTGTTATACCCAGCCTTTTACACTAGATTAATATAGATCAATTATAAAGTTCATAGGTCTTATTTCTGAAAAAAAAATATTATATTGTGGTGAGATACCTTTGGTATGGTCTATTGGATGTTTGAATTCTCTTCTTTTATATGGTTGAGTATGGGTTCCTACGGGATTGCGTGAGGAACTAATGAGGGAGTTTTATGTTTAAAGATGGGTGGTACATCTTGGTTTCACAATGATTTATCATGTTCTCCATAGATAGTACCAGTGGTCATGAATGAAGAAGGTGGTAGTAGGATTTGTGGTATGATTTTTCGCTCCTCATCAGGTGAATGCTGGGCATCAAAGGCCAACAAGGATTTCCATCATTTTCACATTCCTAAGTGGAAATGGGATGACATCACTATATATTTTATGTAATTATTACCCAGGATAACCAATAAGAATGATGTTTTATGAGTGATTGTGGATCGATTGATGAAGGTATCCCACTTTTTCCTTAATAGGGAGACCTTCACAGTTGATTATCTAGGAAATCCTTGTGTGTGTGAGGTAGTTTGGAAGAATGATGTTTTGAGGATTATCATTTTAGACAAAGATCCTTGTCTCCCATCACACTTCCAGAAGGGTCATTAGAAGGCTTCAGGATCATAGGTTATTTTGAGTATGACATATCATTATCAGATTGAAATTCAATCTGAGTGGACTATTTAGGTTTTGGTGGATATGATATGGGATTATATTCGAGATCTTGGTGGTTCGTGGGAGCAGCATATGAAAATAGAGGATTTTTCTTATAGTAAAATATTCCAGCCATCAATCTAGATGAAAGATTTCAAGGCATTGTATAAAAATCCATTCCATTCTTCTCTTTATTAGTTGGAGGTAGGTAAGTTAGTGTTTTTTGGGACTAGTCTAGTGTAGGAGATGTATAAATAAGTTCAATTGATCAGGAAGCAGTTGGTGACCATATAGAGAAAGAATAAATCTTATGTTGACCATAAGATATGACCAATGGAGTTTGAGTTTGGTCAACGTGTTTTCCATAGGGTGTCTCCTAGGTTGGGGAAACATCATATCAGAAAATAGGGAAAGTTAGTGCCATGGTTTTTTGAGAGGTTTGAGATATTGGATGGGGTTGATCTAATGGCATACCAATTAGCCCCACCACAATGCTACAGTGTCATGCACGATGTGTTTCACAAGTCATAGATTTGGTGATATTATTGAAACCATTATTAAATGATATACTTATCATACTTAGATCTTAGTGTTGATTCATCATTTGAGAAGAATATGGTACAAGTTGTGGGACATAGTGATAAGTATCTCTGAGGTAGGGTGATTCCCTTTGTTCGAGTGAAGTGGTAGCATGGGTGAGTTCGGGAGAATACTATGGTAAGGGAGTTTGATATATGAACACAATAGTCAGACTTAATCATCAAGACCCCCATAGTTATTCTTGTATCCTCTTGAGTATTATCTATTATATGGTGGAGAGGTTGTAAGATACTGTCTTTTTTGAGGTATGTCCCTCTTTGAGTTTTTCATTTGATCCTTTGTTTCCAAGTCTTATTTAGAGATGGGGTGCCTTTTTGGGGAAAATTTATTAATTTTCATGGATGACTATTTGTTTTAATGAATATATACTTGGGTATCAAAAAAACTTGAGAAAAAATAGAAAGGATCTATGCAAGGATTGGTTCAGGGTTTTGTTTGAATAAATGGAGTTTGGGTTAATGGGTCAAGTGTTACCATGGGTTATTAGTTTTTTTAGAAGCCTTAAATGGGGTTTGGGTCTTTTATAAATAAAATAGGCTGAAAACAATATATAGAACATTTAAACACCTTGTAAATGGGTAACATTCCATGTAATGCTTGGGAGAATTAAATATTCATCTGAGGATATGAGTTTTTTATCATATCCTTATAAAAATAATTACACGATGTGTAACTGTATTACATGCCTTATAATTTCTTGATTAGTTTTAAAACAATTTTATGTGGTTCATTTTTATTTATAACTCACATGTATCCTTCTCCTCTTGATCCTAGGGTGTTTTCTAGGTGATTTTGGAGTGGCTCCCTTGATTCTGGGCATCCTGTTTGAGAAATCTAATCCCCATCAAGTGGTGTTCTTTAGTTTTCTCTTCATTATCATTGTTCTCTGATAATTGCAGTGTAATATCTTGACCATGTGCATTGTTGTTTTTTATATTGTTAGATTATGATCTAGGAACCTTCTTGAAATCATTTGCGCCTTTTTCCTTATTGGTGAATTCTACTGCAAGCGTTGGTCGATCTTCAGTTAAAGGTAGTGGGTCTAAACCTTAACCCTATGGTTTGATAATTGTCAAGTATGTGTAATATTGTAATTACGCCAACATATCATGTACAAAATGAATTATAAAGAAATAATTGAATTATTCCTTATAATCTCTTTTGTTCCAATTGGTTTTTGATTTTTCTTGTGGCTACCATTTAGGTGAGAGAACCCTTGAATATATATGTATTGTTTAATGGATTAAAGTGTGTTTAGATTGACATGGGATTAGTGTGTTTCCTTTATATAGATTAACATTGGATTGGCTTGTTTATTGTGATAACTTGCATTTTATTGGTTATGACCAATTGATTTATGAAAGGTGTAATTGAAAGATAAATGGTAATTTTCTTAATTAACCATTCATCCATATGATGTGATGTTTTGATATTATTTTTTCTATTACTTGTGTTGTGATTCATATGATTTAATGATTATATAGGGAATTTTCCAATGACACGTGCTAAAATTATTATATATAGGGCGATGCCCAGTGAAACATTCTAAAATTCTTATATAATGCATTGGCCTAGTGTACATGATGAAATGATTATATAGTGGGATATGCCCAGTTGACATGGTGAAATGATTATATAGTAGGCTATGTCTGGTGACATGCTAAAGTAATGATATATGGTCTATGACCTATGATGCATTATGAAATGCTTATATAATGGGATCAACCCTGATTGAATACTAAAATTATTATATAGTAGGTTCAACCTATATTTTTGTGATTTATACATTTGTTATAAGGTTATGGTTGGAATGGTTGGGAGACATGTTCAAAAACATTCCAGCATGGCACTGATAGAAGTTATGTTTTACCATGGTTATATGGTTATGGTTGGAATGGTTGGGATACATGCTCAGACACATTCTGGTATGGTGTTGAAGAAGGATGATGTGGTATTATTGTAATTTTTTAATTAATTAATAAACTTGTAATTTCGTTATTCCATGCACTTTTTATCAAAATGATTTTGTTTAGACACTTTGGTTCTGACCTACTAAGTTATACTCACACCCTATTCAGGCCTCCATTTGGTACCTAGCCAGATTACATGGATGTAGGATTTGACAAGGGTAAAGGACCTTTCTGTAGATTGTTGATTGCCGGACGGGCTGGTGTTTGCAGACGGGACCGACATGGGGGTTGGGATCAGGGAATTTTGAGTCATTGTTTGAGTTTACTAGTTATTTGTAATACATATAGAATGATATTTTGTTACATTACATCCCTTCATTACATTATTCCTTATTTATTTTTTGGATTATACAGTTGGCTTCTATTTTTTCTTTTCCACAATATTGCATTGTCTCCATTATTTCTACACTTTGGGATTTATTTATTATTGTAATATGATTTTTTTCATAGTCTTATAACTCTATAACTAGGTGGTATAGTCTACCCACTATACTTTTCACAACCCCACTACTAGTTGGCATACTCTGGCATATGGAGAGTCATTATTGAGGTCTCATAACCAACCCTTTTTGGTCATATGAGAGAGTGTTGGATTAGGGGATGTTATACACAACCACAACAAAAAATCATCCCATAATAAGGTCATATCACATCCTATCCAAAGATATTTGGTCCATCACCTAGTACACTAATATACCTCCAACTATCACATCATGTGTTATCTCCTCACATTGAAGAGAGAGAATGGATGATCGGGTAGCAAGTCATCTATCTCCATCACTGTGATGTTGGAAAAAACACCCTAAGTGTGAAAATATGGGTGTGGGCACATAGTTCTCAGTGTGGGTTGGGTGTGTATAAAAATAAAAAGGAATATAAAAGTATATATATAAACCACACACAATCCTAACCTATGGGTTCACAACAAAAAACTAACCAACTCAAAACACTTCTACTTTCACTACCACCACAAAATGTATACCACCACTCAATCCACAAGCCATATTTTTCATTTCTAACCAATCCCATTATCCAAACAAACTCTAACCATATCAATCATTATTAAATAATTATTCCATAAATACTTAGGCTTCTTGCATAACACAACTATACAACAAAAACATCTCATCATTCCCATCGAAACATCACCTCACCACCCAACATGCACGGCCTCACAAATCATCAATGCACTACCCCAAAAGAACGGACGAACGAACCATCAACTTTCCACCCGAAAAGCACAGAAAAATGAATCATCCCCAAACCTCTCTAAAATCATGACCAAAAAATACATGACTTCACCTACCCAAATTACATACAAACAAACCATACATCACCCCACACTGCATCGCAACCACACACCATGTCCCCCACCACCACGACCACACATCACAATACTTAAAAAACCATTTCATAGATTTAAAAAAGGGGATTTTATCACATTTCACTTTATTTTATGGGTGTTATCACACAAGCCATAAATCTTGTGGCAACCATTTCATAAGGAAAATATAAGTGGTTACCCAATTTCCATTTTGTGGTGATATCACAAAAATATGCAATAATGCTTCCATATCACAATAAATAATGTGAAATCAAAGGCTCCTAATAACCATGAATTTCAGTGGGGTATTAATCCCATAAAAACACAGCATCACAATAATATAAAAGTTGTGAAAGTGAGAGAATCATTCCCCCTTCCCCTTTAATTTAAATTAATTGATTAATTTATCTTGATTTGGATAGTGAAAATCATCCCCATAAAAAAACAAGAGTAAAACCCTCCCACATGATAAATAAAAGTGAGAAATGAAGGAATTACCTACCTCATAGAAGGTTTTAACACTCATTTTGTACTATTGGGAGAAGAAGAAACACCTGAAAACCACAACCACATGAAAAAACCCACAGAAAAACCTACACTGCATCAAGGATTATAAAAAACAAAACCCAACTCACAACCCAAACCAAAACTGCACCACCATATATCGGATCCTCAAGAGAAGAATAGAATAAAAACAACCAAGAAGAAGATAAACTATTACCATCGACTGCTAATGGGCATCCTCCGGAACCAACAGATCAAGGTGGGAGGAAGGGGGTTAAAGATCCTTCGAGTGCTGCTTAGGGATCACCCAAAACATTAGAGGGAAGAGGTAGAGAAGAATGAGGAGGGTTTCAGTTGAAGGACCTATTTAAAACTTGGAAATCGGAACTTTGACATTGTGTAACCCATTCATGATGTGAATTTCATGGGTGTTTTTCCCAAAAACCAAATCCCATCAAAACTCATGTCGCCTTGGCCTGATTTAACTATGCATCGTGAATTTCTCTCATGACGTGAATCTGTTTCATGGATTCTTCCATAGTCATACTATGGTTGTGAAACTAGTCAGCTAAAAAATTCATGAATCACCAATTCACATCGTGTAAACCATTCATGATATGAATATCCTACGGCGACCCTACTACACCTTGAAACCACCTCAAGCCTCCTCTGAAACAACCCTAACACCCAAAATCAGCAAAGGAATGGGTTGGAAAGGCACGAGATGTTACATACGTACATACACACACATGCAGATACATGCACACACATGAACATATACACATAAACATACACATACACAACACATAAATGCACATAAACACACACACACACAAAAGATATATACACAAAAATCACATACAAATTCATATACGCATAAACATATATATACATATACACATACAGATGTACACATACATCCACATAAATACAAAAATGTATATATATTTTAAATTATTCAATATGAATATAAATATATAAATTAAAATAATTATATTTAAATTAATGTATATTCATTTATATATTATATAATTATATAAATAAAATAGTAATATATTATATTTATATAAACCTTTTGTAATTGATTCATATAAATCTATATTGAAACATTTCTATGGAATAATATAAATTTGATAATTTTTTATATATAAATTTTTTAAAATAAGTTAAATTATTCCTAGTTCCCTTTATCAGCAAAGATGCCCCTAACATAAACTAATTGTGGAAAAAAACAAAAACACATGAGCGGAGGGTTTTTTATGGGTTTTTAAATATTTTTTAAATGGGATTGGGTTCCGAGTATTTTTAAAAAAGGTTCACTAGAAGCCTGAACCCTATTCATGCTTCTTCCCTCACAAGGAAGCATAAACAAGTTTCACGATTCCTATGTAAAGTTTATGAAGGAAGCATGAACAGAGTTCATGCTTCCTTTATAATTTTTAATTAAAAAAACATCAATAGTTATAAATATTAATTAAATATAAATACATATTAATTAAAAAATCATCAATATGTATAAAATATCAATAAATATTAATACATATTAATAAATATTAATTAAATAATCAAAAATATTAATAATAGTGTTCAAAATAAACAAGGGATGTCAAATGATTGAATCTAAGTGCTTCTGTGGGTGTGTGAAAGTGGGAATGGGGGGAGGCTTGGAATGTCATTTCTTTTTCAGCACTAACAAATCCTATTTCTAGCCCTTTAAAAAGCGTGACTTATTGTAGTGACAATACACCCCTAAAAATATGGAAAAAGATAAGTATTAATTTATCAATGCTAACTTGGGACTGTTAAAGACTATTCATCAATGTTATTTTATCACAGACCTTTATTAGTGTCTTCAAAATAACTTTTTAATCACTGAAAAAATTCATTTTGATAGGTTATAAAACTCAATTTTTCAGTAGTAAACTCAAACCAAATATTGATTGCCTTAATTAATTATAATACAAAATGATGGAAAACACTTTTATGATTACGTTACTTTCTAAATAATTATGCATAATTAATTCCTTATAACATTTCGTTATAGCTAATAAATCCTTAACTAAATAAATATGAATTTAAATTAGGGTGATGTCTCGAATTCTCAAACTACAATCGTATTTCACATTAAAGATTATAAAAGTGTACGTTGTATCTGATTATTAAAATTAACACAGTATCTCACTATCTTCAAGGTGAATTATTTTGGCGACTCAACATCTCCCCTGGCCTTCATTTATTACTCCACTGATACCTCCTCCCTCTTCACTTTCCTACCCATTATTGTAAAATGTCTGGTTATCTTCATAACAAGCTTAATAATTACTAAAAATATCAATTCATTCCATACAGACAGTTGAATAATGATACTTGGTGATGAACATGCCACTGTCTTACTTTCGAACCAATTATTTGATTAACTCTGCCGTCTCTTTTCTCCCTGACAGTGGTATGTGAGTGTCGATCATCCAACCACCCTCTCTAGTGACCAATTCTGTTCATTCACATGGCCAGAGAATAGTACCAGATCTGTTGGTCAAGGATTCCTGATAAAGAATAACCCTTATCCCTCCCCTACCATCTTCCTCCCCTTAATGATTACAATTGAAAATAATCATTCTTTTTACCCTTCTCTCTTGTGTACTTTAATATGACATTTTACTTAACCTAGCTTTCCACTAGAAGACAACTTTTTCGATGCTATCCCTCTAAAGAATACGCCAGAATTCATCTTCGAATTATGAGTTTCCATATTTGAAAACTTATATAACTTCACCAAGGATGATATTATTTAATACATATTATTTAGGATACATAAAATATGATCAAACCATGATGATATCTTCATTATACTTATTATCTTGGATATGCCAACACATTCTTAAAATTCATCAATGGTGACCCCCGTTCTTATTTTTATTTTAAAACCATTTTACGAATCATTCAAGGATGATAATTTCTTTGTATTTATGATCAATATTTGATAGCACTCACTGCTTATCATGTTCACCCCCTAAGAAAATGGTTCACCATCAATTCCATACACCAGAAAAATAGATAAAATAAATAATGAGTAAGGAAATAAACAATGAGTAAGAATGAACTCTATAAATGATAACAGTAAGTCACATATAAAATGTATCATAAATCTAATATCAACCTAATCTATGCATGTGGTGTGGATTGTCCTCTATCCCATAGATAGGCATATACTGGATGTGTTCATGCCATGTCTATCTATGTATCCGCTCTGGCATATACTGATCATGTATATCATCATCGACGACCACCTCCACATCCTTCTGTTTGACAGGTGGTGGATATACAGTCTCACCATCTGTACTTTATCCTACCACTAAGGATAGTATATGCTAGCTAGAAATCTTACCAACATATGAAGAAGATGTTTTTTGTGTTGTGGTTTTCTACATTGTAGGGAGTAATAAAGCATCCAAATCAATCTAGTCAATGCCTATATATTCCTCTAGCTGTGACTGAGATGATGGAGGAGAATATGACTAATCATGATGAACACCCTCCTCTTGTGTAACTTCAGCATCCATAACAAGGTTCTCACCCCTGGTACATCTATATCAGGATCATCAGCCTCATCATCATGTGGTGGATAAAAGAAAATTCCTTGATAAATTTCATCCATCAAAGGAAGAAACTCGGCCACAACATTGTGAAAATATGTATGGTCAAATATTCCTCCTTCTAATGGATCATACATATGAAGTAGACGAGTGATACCAACATCCGGAGAAAAAAAAATTTTGTTGTTAAGTAATTTTAATAAAATATATATTCAACAACTGAAGAAAAAATGATTACCAACTGAGTAAATCCCCATCCGTGTCATATCAGAAATATGAATGGGGATGTACAGTACCAGGATTCATAATCCAACTGATCAAATAAATGAAAATTTATTTTCTCCTCCCCTCATAATCGGGACTCCTATCATATGTCCCATATATCAATACATGTGGCATGGTATCTCCTCCAATCAAAGTATATCTTCCCCAACATCTTTGGGGAATGCAGTGAAGGTAACTGATTGGGTGGTTCCGGAATGAGCTGATGGAATCTGAAGTGCCTTATAACTCTATCAGTCTGATTCCATTCAAAAATATGAAAATTAATCAATTGAACTGTGTAGGATCTAGTAGCAATCATCTCCATGCAATACTCTAGAAGTCTCTATATGATATCATCAGTATTGTATCCATGTAATCTGAAATAAAAAGTGAATAATCAATTAATAAATGAAGATATGTATAGTAAAGAATAAATATTTAACAATATAAATAATAATCACTTGCACGTACAATTGAAGGCTATCCAGAATAAGTATGTATGTGCGGACATCGTTTCTAGTGGTATCTGAATACTAATGTGCTTGAATCCACCCATATATAACATTGTTATAGTTACATTTCATAGTAGAAAGTTATAAAATAAATTTATAAATTATAATGAAGGAATAACATACAATTTTCCATGTGGAACCTCCGCTAAAATTTTTGAAGGCAATGGGGCATGTGGTTCTAAGTGAGGGATGTGCTCTAATACCCACATTTGTAGAAAAACAACGCATCATGTGATATGCATCTTATCGATGCGACATGCACTTCATAGCACCCAATATGTATATGAAAGAAAATAATACCCCTAGTTATACCAAATTTCCATGTCCAAATCCCCTAGAAAAGTTTAATACATCCGATGTGCAAATTTAGTGGAGTGATGAACGAAAAGTGTTCCACCGATCAGCCTCAGAATATAAGCACATGTAAATCACATCACAGTTATCTCATCATTATCCTCTACTAGATGTGTGAAGTGATATTCTAACCAGGGAATACGTAATCTATAATTGATGACTGAATTTCCATCATCATTTACTTTTATGGCCAATAATCTATAAACAATCTCAAACCAATCTGCTCCAACTCAGCATGTCACAACAACACCATCGATGGGGGTGCCCAATATAACAGACATATTCTGCAGTGTAATAGTCATCTACCCCTTTGTAAAATGGAATATATGTGACTCTGGCCTCCTTCTCTCTATGAGGGTAGTAATGATATGATGGTTGACAAAGGTGAAGTAATACATTGCTATGCCATAGAACCCAACACGATTAAGATGGGGGGTGATAGCGGGAGGTGGTGTGACATGATGGAAAAGATGATATCTACGTACAATCAAAGGAGGCATAGTGCATCCCTATAAAACCACACATGAAACATGAGTATCCTGGGATATGAGAAATGGATAACCTTCTATCCACAAAAGTGATATCATCATTACTATTTTTATAGTGAATTAAATAATAATTGTATGTTTTTTTTAAAAACTACAATAAGAAAAATAAGGTAGACAAATATATGTTGGAAGTGTTGTTGGTTTATGAAAGAGCGCTGTCGTGGGTGCCCTCAAATGATTAGTGTGATTTTGGGGTACTTAGGTGCAGTAGAGTGGCTGACCAAGGTCGTCTCTCAAAGGAGGAAGTGAATTAAAACAACTTTTCAGAGGTATTCTAGAAACAAAACAAAAGGGAATAAAAACACTACTTGAGAGTATGGGGGTGGTTGATTATAGTTTATAAATCTAGAATAAGTTTGCTGGAAGAAGATTGTATTTTTTTTTTGTTTTTAATTTTGAAATGAAGTTCGATTAAAATGACACAACAAAAAGATGTTTTTTTAGACAATATTTAAAAAGCGTAATCGATATAACTCTACCTCTTCATTAAATTATTAATAATTATCATTTAAATAAATATCCACTTAATTATGATCCCCTAATTTGTTATCCCTCGAACCCTACGAGAGTTAACTTAACCATAAAGATGAAATTACTTAAACCCTAGGCTAGCTTCGGAACACGCAATCGCAGCACCCTGCTTTGATTGTTGTTCTAAGGATAGCTTATGGTCAGTGGTTAATTAGAGAACATATCCATTCTAGAAATGAGGATGAATTGTGTTTAGGGATTTTATTTTAACTCTACAAATTTATCCCGTGTGGTCTTGTATTACCGATTAAGATTACGCTCTCACAATTTACACAAAATCCCGACCTCGCATGTTTTTGTGTTAATTGTTCAATTGCTTGCTTAGTTTCTTAAAATTTAAAAACACAATTAATGAATCATATTAAGTGAATTACAGTAGCTCAATGATTCAAAATAATTAAATAAAGAGGGTACAAGATAGATCGATTACTAAAAGGCTACTCTTCCATGGGTGGCGTAATCATCGTAGAAGCGTTTTGCATGTGCAAAGGTTTATAATGGGTATAACCCAATAACACTTCTACTCAAGAATTCCAGATCAAAGAGGAAGATTAAGAGAAGAATAAATTTAAATAAAACAGAAGAAAATAGAATAAATAAAATAAGAACAAAGAAGTTTATTACACAAACAAAATCATTACAACATGAAGGAGAAGAAGAAGGCTTCGTCGAATGGATCCTTGCTTCAAGAGATACCCTTATTTAAATGGTTGGAGAATTGGAGTGGATCCACTTCTACTCTGCCCTAAACTTCCCAAATCACGTCCCAACCCCTCCAAATGAGAAAAACTCCAATTTATAGAGGGGAGGGGATGAGAGGTTACAAGTGGTTTCAAGTGTGAATGTGAAAATTCGGCCAAATATTTTATTCCAACTTTAACCACCTATTTGACCTCCAAAACGCGTGAATAGATCGGCCTTCTAGAAGGATGAGTTGTGAAAAATCATGTTCTCGAGCGTTCCTCAAAAGTGGGGCTCAATCAAAGCCCTGATAAAGAATATATGGCCCAAATACAGAACCCATGACCATTCTGCCGAGTCCAGCCCACCATTGGATTAATGACCCATTTACTCCATCCAAATGCACTCTTTAGCTCTAGTGTCCTGAATAAAAGATGTATAAAATTAAGTGAGAAACATTGTTACAAAATTTCAAATTCAAATAATAAATATAAAAATATTTATCTTCGAAATACTACAGTGCACTATTAAGGGTAAAACTTGAATTTTCACCAAATTTTCAAATGAATGATCAAATTCCAAATATTTTATAAATAAACATATTTAACACAATGTGAGGAAATTATATCATTTATTATAAATAAAATATTCAACAAAATAGTGTTTTATCAACTCCCCCACACTTACCCTTTTTCACTCCTGGGCAAAACCTCATGTCAAGTAAACATCAATATCAAATCAAAACCAATTTTAAAACACATATCCTTGAGATCAAAAAATTATACACCAAGAAAAAAAATATATCATGCCTCATAAAAAACCATTATTTCAAGTTCTTAATTTATATCAGTCAATATATTTCCACTTCATTTATCCTCCCATGCACAAAACACTTACCTCGCTTGAATTTTCTCTCATCACTCAAATATCAATTTTTTTTTTGCAATGTCTTTCTCATCCAAACTCATACAAGGGTCATCATAGGCTTGATAGATTCCTACATCACCACCCGATGTGAGTCAAGGAAATATGTTTATCATGAGGACTTTTTAGGGTTGTTCTGTGGCTTCTGGTTGGTAGGATTTAGATGTGAAAAATTTTGAGGCTGAATGAGGAGGGCTTGACTCTTTTTGAAGCAAAATTGCATTAATCTAATTTTAACTTAAATATGGCCTTCTCCTCAATCCCCATAGTATCAATTCAGCTCCATCATCATGAAAAGTCATGAAAGGTTTACACCATTCATCATTCCAGCTTCAAAAATTTCAATCTTCTCAAACATGATTTTCTTGAAAGCTCTAGATGGGCACAACTTTCCACCTCAATTAAAAGCTCCAGAAAAGGCACAGCTTCACTTTGTCATGAAAGCTCCAGAAAAGGCACAGCTTTCAATATAATGACTTTATTCAGCAGCAAACCCATCTCTTAAGAATTTAATTTTCCACCCAAAGTATCACAGAATGTGGTGGCACAACACAAGATAGATTCCCCCACACTTAAGCTCAACTAGATTATGCAATTTCACTTCAAGAGTTGGTTGGATAGGGAAAATTGGCTTGTAATGTGGCTAACCTAATAGGCTGTGCATATATTCTAAGGGCTAAAAGGATTAAATATTCAAGGTATGCCATTATAAAAAAGGATTATTTGAAATAGGGGCTTTAATACCAAACAAATTCCTCAATCATTTAAACATAAGTACCTCAAACCCTCAAGTTTTGACAGGAATAGATCAAATTCTGGTTAAATCAAGCATGGTTTGGTTCTATCAAGAATTGAGGTGAATGTAAAGAATATGAAAATAATGGTTCAGAAGCCTCATAGGAAAGTGATTTCAAATATAAAGACAGTGAGATGTGGCATGGGATTCAAAATTCAGTGTACTTTTCATGAAATTACTAAATATTTGAACTTGAAACAAAGTCATTTTCAGCATTAATTTAAGCTCAGTTTCAAGGGATAAATTGTTTCACTCATTGATATGAATTTCAAAATTGTGATGAGAATCATTTAAGCTCAAAAATTTCAAAAACACAAAGAAAATTGAAAAAAATAAACACGCAAAATTTGAAAAAAAAACACATTTTTTTTTGTTTTTTTAAATGAAAACAATTGAAATTACTAAACTAAAAGGTTTCCTCCCCCACACTTAAAATATTGCCTTGTCCTCAATGTGAACCCATGATATGATATATGCACATGAAATGCAGAATTTTTAAATAGGACAAATAATATAAAAGTGAAAGGGTTAGGAACAACCTGATGTACTCAAGTGATGATGGGGTCATGCAGTGTGATAAAATCCACTGCATCAGTAGGATGTCCCTCAATGTATCTCTTCAAACGTTGATCATTGACTATAAAGCTCCTTCCAGTGTCCTCTTGTGTGATGTCCACTACACCATAAGGAAAAACATTAGACACAATATAAGGACCTAACCATCTGAAACGCAACTTACCAGGCATCAAATTCAGTCGTGAACTATAGAGAAGGACTTTCTCTCCAACATGAAACTCCCTTTGTTGGATCATTTTGTCATGAGATACTTTTGATCTTTCCTTGTAGAGCCTTGAGTTCTCATATGATTACAGTCGAATCTCCTCAAGCTCTTGAATTTGCAACTTCCTTTGAATTCCAGCTTGGGCCAAATACATGTGGCATTTCTTTATAGCCCAATATGCCCGATGCTCAACTTCCACTGGGAGATGACATGCTTTCCCAAAAACAATCCTAAATGGGGACATACCAATGGGTGTCTTGTATGCTGTCCTATAAGCCCACAATGCATCATCCAAGCGCTTGCTCCAATCCTTCCTATTTGGTTGCATGGTTTTCTCTAATATTTGTTTCAACTCACGATTTGAAACCTCAGCCTGGCCATTTGTTTGGGGGTGGTATGGTGTTGATGTTTTGTGTGTCACCCCATACTTTCGAAGGAGGGAAGAAAAATTCCTATTGAAAAAGTGTGTCCCTTGGTCACTGATGATGGCTTTTGGTACTCCAAACCTGTAGAAAATTTGAGCTTTGAAAAAATCCACTACAACATGAGAATCGTCAGTCCTGGTGGCCTTGGCCTCCACCCATTTACTCAAATAATCAACTGCAACCAAAATATACAAAAATCCAAATTAACTAGGAAAAGGACTCATAAAATCAATGCCCCATACATCAAAAATCTCACAGAATAGTATGGGTTGTTGGGGCATCTCATGTCTCCTAGAAATATTCCCAATGTGTTGGCAACGAGAGCATGACTTACAAAACACATGGGCATCATGGAACAAGCTAGGCCAATATAATACAGAGTCCAAAACATTCCTAGATGTCCGTTGGGGTCCAAAGTGTCCACCACAAGCAAGTGTATGACAAAAATGCAAAACAGACTCAAACTCATGATCGGGAACACACCTCCTAATGACTTGGTCACTACACATGCGCCAGAGGTAAGGATCATCCCACACATAATACCTAGACTCACTTTTTAATTTTTGGACTTGATGCTTCTTGAAATTTGCTGGGATTTCAGAGGCAACAATGTAATTAACTAAATAAGCATACCAAGGATACTTACCTGAGATGGTATAGAGATGCTCATCAGGGAAAGTGTCCTGAAGTGGTACCTGGTCCAAGGTGTCACCCTCTAGTGTGTGAGTAAGCCTACTCATGTGGTCTGCCACCAAATTCTCTGACCCCTTCTTGTCCTTTATCTCAAGGTCAAACTCTTGAAGAAGGAGCATCCAATAGATAAGTCGTGGCTTTGCACCTGGCTTCTTTATGAGGTACCTCAAAGCTGCATGGTGAGAAAAAACAACTACTTTAGAGCCCAATAAATATGAACGGAATTTATCTAAAGCAAATATGACAACAAGAAACTCCTTTTCTGTGGTAGTGTAGTTTGATTGGGCTGAATCCAGTGTCCTTATTTCATAGGCGATCACATGTGAACGTCCTTCCACCCTCTGAGATAAGACAGCTCCAACCGCGAAGTTGGAGGCATCACACATAAGCTCAAAAGGAATGTCCCACCGTGGGGGATGTATGATAGGTGGAGTGGTCAGACGTTGTTTTAGCACATCAAATGAATTCCTGCAAGAAACATCAAACACAAAATCAGAATCCTTTTGAAGTAATCTTGACATAGGAAGAGAAATCTTACTAAAATCTTTGATGAAGCGCCGATAAAATCCCGCATGCCCTAGGAAAGATCTAACATCACGCACACATAAAGGATATGGTAAGGATGAAATAATTTCTATCTTAGATCTATCATCCTCTATCCCATGTTTTGACACTACATGCCCTAAGACAATGCCATACTCTACCATGAAATGACACTTTTCAATGTTCAGGACCAGATTCTTCTCAATACAACGATTCAACACCTTTCCAAAACTACTTATACATTCATCAAATGAAGACCCATACACTGTAAAATCATCCATAAATACCTCCATGTAGGTCTCAATAAAATCAGAAAAAAATACTCACCATACATCTTTAGAAGGTACCTGGGGCGTTGCAAAGTCCAAATGGCATCCTCCGGTAGGCAAATGTGCCAAAGGGACAGGTGAATGTAGTCTTCTCCTGATCCTCTTGAGCTATAGGAACCTGAAAATATCCAAAAAATCCATCCAAGAAACAATAGTGTGTTTTCCCAGCTAGTCTCTAGAGCATTTGATCAATAAATGGGAGGGGGAAATGGTCCTTGCGAGTGGTCTAATTTAGTTTCCTATAATCAATACACACACGCCAACTGTTTTGCACCCTCATTGGAACTAAATCATCTTTCTCATTTTTAACAACAGTAAAACCAGTTTTCATAGGCACAACCTGAATTGGACTTACCCACTATGAGTCAGAAATAGGGTAAATTATACCTTCCTCAAACATTTTTTCAACTTCTTTTTTAACAACTTCCAGGAGGGTGGGATTATGTCTCCTTTGTGGCTGTCTCACCGGTTTAGCCCCATCCTCCAAGAGAATCCTATGCATGAAAATGGAGGGGCTAATACCTGATATGTCAGCCAAGGTCCACCCAATCGCCCTGATGTTCTCCCTCAAAATATTCAAAAGCTTTTCTTCATGTTCAAAAGGGATATTGTTAGCAATGATAATAGGTAATCTCTCACCACTCAACAAGTATGAGTATTTCAGATTTGGTGGCAATGGCTTGGGTTCTAATGAAGGAGGGTGTAGTATGGATGGAGACATTGAAGGAACCGAAATATGTGCACAAAGAGCATCAGTATCATAATAGACATCATCAAAATCAGAGAATAAAGCATCAAATCCATCAGCATACTCAACAGCCATGTCATAATCAGAGTTCACATGATCAAAATCAGAATATGATTCCCTTTCAAAATCAAATCTTAGAGAGTCTTGTTCCTTAAAAATGGGTGTAGAAGTACTCTTAGACATCAAACTAGAACCAATACTCATAATCTCCCTAAGCATAGGACAATCCAATTCCATGGGGTTTTTACTTGGTGGTTCAAAATGGGAGATAACCAAAGCAGAATGGTCCTCGAAGGGGTACTTCATAGAATCCATAACATTAAATATCACAACTTCATCTCCAAATTCCATGGAAAGTGTACCCTCATTGACATTTATGATAGTTTTTTTAGTTTTGAGGAAGGGTCTACCTAAGATAATGGGGGAATGAGAACTTACCTGATCATCCTCCATGTTAAGCACATAGAAGTCTTCTGGAAAGATCATGTCTCTTACCCGAACAAGTACATCCTCAAGAACTCCCGCTGGATATGCCATAGCTCTATTCACCAATTGCACCACTACTCTTGTTGGCTTCAACTCACCAACCTGCAAGGAAGAGAATACAAAGTGAGGAATCACATTTATTGAATCTCCTAAATCACAAAGAGCATCAGAGAAGTGAAACTCCCCTATGGTACATGGGATGGTGAATGTCCCGAGATCCTTGCACTTTTTTGGAATTGCTAGAGTTTGTGTAATGAGTGCCGAGACATTCCTTCCAAGGTTGATCCTCTCATTTCCCTCGAGCCCTCTTCAATTGGTACAAATTTCTTTTAATAATTTCGCATACCTTGGAATTTTCTTAATGGCTTCAAGTAGAGGAATGTTGACCTCCACACGCTTGAATGTGTCCAAAACCTCCTTTTGCATTGTTTCTTCAGCCATCTTCTTGGTTTGAACAACCCTGTTTGGAAAAGGAAGGGGTTTAGGAGGTACATCATCAATCTTTTTCTTACCTTTATCTTTCTCCTTGGATTGCTCATCAGTTGGTATGGAATGCGGCTTCTCTAGAGTAGAGGTGAATACCGGTGGAATGCTAGGTACATATGTATCGTTCATTTGCTTCCCACTTCTCAATGTGATGGAACTAACATTCCCCTTTGGATTTGGAGTGGGTTGGGAAGGTAGATTTCTGGAATTATTACTTACAAGTTCATAGAGGTCGGTGGCAATCTGGCTCATTTGAGTCTTCAACTCCCTCAACTCCTAACTTTGACTCTTCATCTCATTCTGTTGATTAAGAACAATTTTCTTCAAAAGATCATCAGTATTAGAATCTACCTTTGGTGGAGGATTCCCTTGTTGCTGACTTGCTGATGCTTGGGCTTCAAATCTCCTTTGGGGTTGTTAGAAAGTCTGCTGGTAAGGCAGAAGCTGCTGGAAGTTTGGTTGAAAAGGGGGCCTTTATTGTTGTCCAGAGCCATACCTCATGTCCGATTGATCTTTCCACCCTTATTTGTATGTTGGAGCAAATGAATCAAACTTCTTTTGGGGATATGGTTGTTGTTGCTGCTGAAATGGTCTCCCTGGGAATACTGCTGCGCAATCCTCTATCTCTTGTAGTTGTGGGCAACAGTCAGTTGGGTGGCTTGTCTCAGTGCAAATGCCACAAGGCCTTTAAGGAGGGGGTAGAGATTTATTTTGTGCCAAAGCAATTTTCCTCACCATAGTTGTCAATTATTCTAACTTGGTATGAATCAAATGACTCTCAAGAGAAGAAGGACTTACCTGATGTACTCCCATGATATGTGGTGTACCTCGATCACCAAATTGTTGGAAATTTTGGGCCATCTTGTCGATCAATGCACGTATGGATGCTGGTGTCTTGTCCAACAATGCTCATCCAGCTGCAGCATCCACCATGCTCCTCTCCATGGGTGTGAGTCCTTCGTAGAAGTATTGGATGAGGAGTTTCTCACTGATTTGGTGATGCAGACAGCTTGCGCACAACTTCTTGAATCTCTCCCAATACTCATACATTGACTCCCCTTGTTCTTTCTTTATCCCCGATATCTCCTTACGAATGGAAGTGGTCCTTGATGCTAGAAAAAATCTCTGCAAGAAAAGACGTTTCAAATCGTTCCAACAAGTTACATATTCGGGTTGTAAATAATACATCCAATCTTTTGCAGCTCCATCAAGTGAGAATGGGAATGCTCTTAATTTTATTTGGTCTTCAGATACATTTCTTGGTTTCAAGGTTGAGCAAACCACATTAAATTCTTTAAGGTGTTTGTTGGGATCCTCACCAGATAAGCCATGAAACTTTGGGAGTAAGTGAATTAACCCTGATTTTAGTTCAAAGTCTGATTTGAGATTTGGGTATGCAATACAATTTGGTTGATAGTTAACATCAGGTGCAACCAATTCTCGAATGGTTCTATTAAGTTCATTTCCATTGTTTCCAGCCATTGGTTCCTCTTTTATGTTTGAATTTGAATAGCTTCCAATTTCAATGTTTCCAAAAGAGAGTAATTCACCAACTGGTTGAATATTGAAACTTCCCATAGACTGAGAATTTCTGATTCGATCCCTAAGGCTACGTTCAATCTCAGGGTCAAGATCTTTGGGATTAGTTCATGTCATAGATCAAATAAAAATGAAAATAAATAAAGTGGACCATATTAAAATAAAAATGGGAAGTTTGAGTTGATGATCCAAAAATAAGTAGAAGAAAATAAAAGAAGAGGACGAAAAATAAGATTGGGCAAAGAAGGGAGAAAGAAGAGAGGAAGAGAATAAAATGTAAAATAAAATAAATACCTCTAATAGGTTGAAATAATTACTTGCCTCCCCGGCTAGGGCGCCAATTTGAAAGAGCGCTGTTGTGGGCGCCCTCAAATGATTAGTGTGATTTTGGGGTACTTAGGTGTAGCAGAGTGGCTGACCAAGGTCGTCTCTCAAAGGAGGAAGTGAATTAAAACAACTTTTCAGTAGTATTCTAGAAACAAAATAAAAGGGAATAAAAACAATACTTGAGAGTATGGGGGTGGTTTTTTATAGTTTATAAATCTAGAAGAAGTTTTCTGGAAGAAGATTGTATTTTTTTTTTGTTTTTAATTTTGAAATGAAGTTCGATTAAAATGACACAACAAAAAGATGTTTTTTTAGACAATATTTAAAAGGCGTAATCGATCTAACTCTACCTCTTCATTAAATTATTAATAATTATCATTTAAATCAATATCCACTTAATTATGATCCCCTAATTTGTTATCCCTCGAACCCTATGAGAGTTAACTTAACCACAAAGATGAAATTACTTAAACCCTAGGCTTGCTTTGGAACACGCAATCGCAGCACCCTGCTTTGATTGTTGTTCTAAGGATAGCTTATGGTAAGTGGTTAATTAGAGAACATATCCATTCTGGAAATGAGGACGAATTGTGTTTAGGGATTTTATTTGAACTCTACAAATTTATCCCGTGTGGTCTTGTATTACCGATTAAAATTACGCTCTCACAATTTACACAAAATCCCGACCTCGCGTGTTTTTGTGTTAATTGTTCAATTGATTTCTTAGTTTCTTACAATTTAAAAACACAATTAATGAATCATATTAAGTGAATTACAGTATCTCAATGATTCAAAATAATTAAATAAAGAGGGTAGAAGATAGATCGATTACTAAAAGACTACTCTTCCATGGGTGGCGTAATCATCGTAGAAGCGTTTTGCATGTGCAAAGGTTTATAATGGGTATAACCCAATAACGCTTCTACTCAAGAATTCCAGCCCAATGTGGAAGATTAAGAGAATAATAAATTTAAACAAAACATAAGAAAAGAGAAGAAATAAAAGAAGAACAAAGAAGTTTATTACATAAACAAAATCATTACAACATGAAGGAGAAGAAGAAGGCTTCGTCGAAGGGATCCTTGCTTCAAGAGATACCCTTATTGAAATGGTTGGATAATTGGAGTGGATCCACTTCTCCTCTTCCCTCAACTTCCCAAATCACGTCTCAACCCATCCAAATGAGAAAAACTCCAATTTATAGAGGGGAGGGGAGGAGAGGTTACAAGTGGTTTCAAGTGTGAATGTGGAAATTCGGCCAAATATTTTATTCCAACTTTCACCGCCCATTTGACCTCTAAAACGCGTGAATTGACCGGCCTTCTAGAAGGATTATTTGTGCCAAATCATGTCCCCGAGCGTTCCTAAAAATTGGGGCTCAATCAAAGCCCTGATAAAGAATATATGGCCCAAATACAAAACCCATGTCTATTCTACCGAGTCCAGCCCACCATTGGATTAATGGCCCATTTAATCCATCCAAATGCACTCTTTAGCTCTAGTGTCCTGAATAAAAGTTGTAGAAAATTAAGTGAGGAACACTGTTACAAAATTTTAAATTCAAATAATAAATATAAAAATATTTATTATCGAAATACTACAGTGCACTATTAAGGGTAAAACTGGAATTTACACCAAATTTTCAAATGAATGATCAAACCCAAAATATTTTATAAATAAACATATTTAACACAATGTGAGGAAATTATATCATTTATTATAAATAAAATATTCAACAAAATAGTGTTTTATCAGGTTAGTTTATGAATTTCTTTTTTTATTGATCTCCAATGAAGTTTAATTTATTCTATTTCTTTATATAAACTTACAGAGATGAGAAACCTGTATTGAACTTATAGATGCATGATATATTCATTTTCATTGTATGTTTATTTTTCTTAATAGTTATAGTATCACAGAATTCATTCTGATAGAATCCAGAAAAGAAAAAAACCAAAATGGAAACATGTCAGAAATGGAGAAAGTCAGAAATAAAAGGATTCATTACTGAAATGTCCACATACGAAACAAAATATATACATTCATGGTAAAACACACAGACTCGATCATGGATAACGGGATGTGGATCTTTATCCTGCCACTTAGGGACATCTCTCACGAGTATGTTGTTTTATGTGATAAATATTGCATCCTATTCCCCCTCCACGTTGTTGAGGACAATCCATCTCATTTCTTATTCGAGTAGACTTTGGTCTTCCTCAAGGGTGAAACCTGGTATTATAAAGCCAATAATTTAAAAAATAATATAAATTGAAAAAAAATAAATGAAAATAAAACCAACTTATCAAGCATGGAAATATTAGGGATGATAGTTGGATGATCACTAGGAAATTGGATAGAATGAATGTCACCAACATGCATCCAAGATGTACTATAACAGTTAACCAAAGTTCTCATGTGATACATCAGGTAAACGTATGGATCCCATGATATATTTACAGAAGCACAAGTTGTAACAACATTTGCATAGGGATATCTGAATGCTTGAAAGTTTCTTAAATCATAGTACATATTATCCAACATGACCACAAGCACTCGACCACTGGTGTATGTAGCTCGATCATAGCACTCTCTTACCTGAAATATTTTTTTACCAAATCAATTGTTAGAATACTCCATGTTAAAGCCTCATTCATTATCTGATCAATGTCACTTTGGAAATGTTAAGTAAAATGTGTTGCATTTTACATCATCTAAAAGGCCTTTTGGGACCGATCAACAAAGTAGTGCACACATCTATAAAATTTATCTTGAAATAAACCCATGATTGGGTGTTTGCGTACACCCTTGAAGACCCCATTTATGAACTCCACTATATTAGTGGCCATATAGTCATATCTTCTACCACCATCATATGATAATGACCATTTTTTCTTTGAAATCTGCATCATATATTCATACACATATTCATTAACCCTTAGAATATCTTCAAGACATCAATCAAAACTTTATTTTTGGAGATCATATGATGAAAATGAAAGAGAATAATGTATTAAAAAGGATATTAAATTTTCATTAAAAAATAGTGTAAAAGACATACCCAACTTGAGGATACCCTTATTTATTGCCTCATCTCTGAAATACTAATGCACATTACTAGAAATATGTGTAATGAAATATCGATGATAATCATTTGGATTACTCCATGAAACCTCATTACTATTTACGGCCTCTTTAATCACTCGATGATGATCAGATATCAGACACACTCCCTGGTTTTGTGTGACATGAATATGTACACATACTAAAAACTAGCACCAGGATTCAAAATTATCCTTTTCAATAATAGAAAATTCAAGTGGTAGAGGAGCATGATTACCATCCTATGTGGTAGCATTGAGTAGAAAACCTGTATACGTGCCATAATGGAAAGTTTCATCGACCTGAATGAATTGTTTACAATATTGAAAAGTAGTGATGCATGGTGTGAATGATCAAAAAATCATATTGAACTTCACGTTTGATCGATCAACTTGGTGATTGGGGTACACATACTCAAGATTGTTCAAATGATAAATAATCTGATTATTGAGAGACAACAATTCCATAAGTTGTTGCAACATTGCATAAGATTCATCCCAATCACCATGCACTTTTATAATTTCCTGTTTTTCATTCCAAGTTTTGTTGTATGATATATTATAGTTAAAAAATTGTTGAATTATTTCCTGAACAAGGGAAATGGGAACTTCCTGACATGTTCATATCATCTCAATAATAATAGTTGATATAAACTCTGCATCAAGTGAAAAGTGATTCTTCGATAAGCTTGGATGCACACAAGGGTGTGGGCCTTCTAATTTGGATATCTTCCGACATGAAAAAAAATTATCATATATTTCCATTAATTAGAATTTACATTCTGCCCCATTTTTTTTACATAGAATGAGATATTTTGTCCTGTTAGACTCATCAACCACAAATGTGAAGTTCCACTCTATGTGGTATTGTGTTATCACATTTTTATGGCAAGATTACTTTCAAACTCCTTCCAAACATAGATGTAGTTATCATTTGATGCAGATCTATTCCCTATAATGTTAGAGAATTCAAAATTTGGTGTAATGACATCCAAATTAAAATTTTGTTCATGCTACATTCCTTCAACTAAGGAACTCAATACTGAAAGATGATTACCACTAATTAGTGGATTTCTTGGATGTTTGTCTCTCATAGGAACCTCAATAGGTTCATTCCCCACATCACCCTGTCGTTGATGCCTGTCTCTCATAGGAACCTCAGAAGGTTCATTCCTCACATTTACCTCACCCACATCATCTCTTGATGCATTAGCAGATATTTCATCCTCATATAAACTTTCATTCAATATATCAGCAGTACAAAAAGGGATGTACCCTCCATTACCTTCCAAATTCTGATCATCTTCTTCATAATGTGGTCCTATCATGGGAGTCATATGAGGATGAGGCGGCGAATAAGAGTGTTGTGAAGGACCTACTTCTATAGAACTCACAAAACATGGTTCTATAGTAGTAGGTTGCACCACATCAACATCACAAATCACTACATACAATTCCATCAGAACATTACTACACTTTTTACTAAATTACAAAGATGTATCCATCCAATCCTCATCATCGAATAGAGGATCCTTAGTGTTCCATAACCATTCAAGATATTAAAGATGTTGATATGTTATTGAATTAATTTATTAATCAAACCTCAGTTTTAACTGACTATTAATCTTATTTCGAACTTCATCCAATGGAAGACAACCATAAAGATTTTCCACTCGTCCAGGTGAAAAAATATAGCTAAAACCCTACTCGGTATAAATTACCTCACCATTGAAATATATTTGTGCAGACAAAATTATCATGAAAAAATAATTAATAAAATATTATATACTACATGAAAATTTTAAATTATTTAAATTGGTTATCATTGAATAATTGACTTGATCTTGAGACTTTTTCTATGGATTGGTGAATCACTATTGATGTATATTGAAGGTGATATTATTAACAATGTAAATTTAATAAAATTTTATATATTTTTATACCACATCATCAAATGTTTCATAAATTTTAATTACTTATGAATAAATAATCATGAATTGATCTTGAGACTTAATATAGATTAGTTTATCATTATCTGATAAATTAACCAAAACATATGGGTGAACGAACTCCTAGAATATCTATTATCAAATATTTTAGCAATCGCCAGTCTCTTTTCAAAGAGCAATGCCTCTTGTCAAACACCTCTTGTTGAAAATTTGTTCTTGAACGCCTCTTTTGGAATGCATCTTATCGATTGACTTTTTATTACAAATTTACTCAGATGCATGTGAGGGGGTCTAGGGGTATGAAATACATAACATCTTTTAAGCGGACACGTAGGTCCTTACATACTTAGTGAGGGATGACTCATAGGTAATCAATGTGGAAATGAAAATTTAATTATTACAAATCATATAACCACATACACAAAAATTACATGCAATTTCAATTATTCATTGGTCAGTCATCTCTAGATCAATCATCACATAATACTCGTAACTTTTTCTTTCAATATACTTATTATGTTCTACATATTATATAACTTTTCCTATTACTAGATGAAATATATATTAAATATCTAAACATGTTTTCCAAAATATTATCTTTTCAATGTGTACATCTATATATATGTATTTAATAATAACATGTAATAAATTTAATTAAATGTAATATAATTTACACTTACATAACAACCATTACAATACTGAAAACTTATGTTATTTTCAATTTTATAAAATTGCATATGTTTATATAATATTTTTTTTCATTCTACTACTTTCCAAAATATTACTAATTATATTTTATATTTATTACTTGAAATCATAATTATTTATAGATAATATAATTTAAATTTATTGATTAAAACAGTTATTATTTGTAAATAAAATTACTATAATTTACATTTACATAAAAACCATTAAAATAATATAAACTTATGTTATTATCAATTTAATAAAATTACATACATATATAATTCTTTTTTTCATTTTTCTACTTTCCAATATTTAATAAATTATATTTTATACTTTATTACTTAAAATAATAATTATTTACACTTAATATAATTTAAAATTATTATTTATAGAAGAAATAATTTATTCCATTAACAAAAATAATTTTCTACATTTGTTTTAAAAATTTAATACGATATTACATATAACTAATATACTTTTAATAAATTATATAGCTACCGTATAGAATATTATAATTAATATTTATATTACACTAAAAATAACATATTTATAAACATATAAATCTATTCAACTCACCATTTATATTTAAAAAATATATATATTAGAAAACAATTTTATGCTAGCGTATAGAATGTTATAATTTAAATTTATATGAATTTAAAACTAACATATTTATATACATATAAATTTATTCAACTTGCCATTTAAATTAAAAATATATAATTTTTTTAAAATAATTTAGTTCCCAAATTATAAATTACATTTTAAACACATCATATTTCAATTTCTTAAACATTCAATATGAACTGCATCATACAATAAACAATAACTCATTTAGAAATTAAATCAAAAAAGAAACTAATTGATACATTCATACATGCATAAATACAAATTAAATAAATAAACTATACAAAGAAAGAATAATTTCTACACATCAGATATTAAATAAATAAACCTTACACACAAACACTAATTTCTACACATCACATACTAAATAAATAAATCATAAAAACAAAATAATAATGATACCCAAAATCACTGCTTCTCCATGGTGGCACAATGGATTCTGCTTTCTGGATTCATCCACATCTCATCCATGGACTTCTCAAACATCCCTCCCATCCAGCTGGATGGAGCTCGATGATTAGAAGCAAAAGTGGAGCCCTGCTCCACCTCATTCTGCATTTCTTCTTCTACGTCATGGTGATGCGAGATTTGGTGAAGACTGACGCCCTCTTCCACATTTGTACGACAATCCCTACCCACCTCCTCCACTCGGGAATGAGGCCGCTATGCCTACCATTTAATATGGGATCTGAAACTGATTTTGGACAGTTTTAGCTTCGTGCAAAACACCTGAAAGATGTTTCCCATGAAACCGCGGTGGATGGAATTGGTCTTTGGTCCGCTCATGTGTTCATTCAACATCTGGAAAATCATTTATTGATCCATCGTAGAGATTGTGAGTCGACATTGATGGTAGAAAAAATAAAAACTTCTAAGCGAAACCGGAACCCACCTGGTTGGTGACGATTAGATAGAATTCGTAGTTGACTCCTCCCAAGACCAACAAATCGATGAAGGTCAACATGGAAAACATGCAGATGAAAAGGAGGGACGTGGAAGACATGAATAGAAAGAATAATCGGTAGTGGTGCTGCAAATACACAAACGCCCACGAGTGATCCTGAACGTCTTTTGTTCTAGGAAATTGCAACCCACCGGCCTTACCCAAAAAAGATTCGTAATGAAACTCCCCCATGGTAGGATGTGGATTAGAGGGAATCACCCCAGGGTCCCAACTTAAGGAAAGTAAATCAAACACCAACACCTACCCACATCCATCTAACTACCGTCAATCCAATAAAAACAACATAAGGAAAACTAAAAATACCAAGAGCAATGCAAAGGATTGATTAAGAGAACTAACACAAATGAACAGGATTGTTGTCACAACCAAGACCGCATATCCTGCCATATGTGACAAAACCCTGTGGCAGATATGTAGGAAAACTGACTCCCAAACAAAAACTAATAGAAAAATGGTAATCCCCAAGTTGAGGAGAATCCCCTGAAAATTAATAAAAACTACATTATAAGTAATGTGGTGCGTCAATTTACCTCCTATCCTGGGATTAAAATAATTTTACATGCCTATTTTTAATCGATTTTACTAGATTTAATTATGTATATCTAATTAAATATAAAAAAGGGATCAATCCATTAATACCACTTATTTTTACCACCTATGTTTTATATTTCTTAAAATATTATCTTGATTTATTATTAATTTTTAGTGTAATGATTATTGTCAATTTATTTTATCATTGACCTTCTAATTTGAAGGCATGGAAATAAAAAGATTTAGAATGACACGACATGACATTGATGACTTTTAATCACAATCTCACACTCGCTTTAACAAATTATCATTAATAATAGACTTCCATTCTTAGCCACCCCATGTCATCTGGTGTTGTCAAAAATATAAAAAATCTCTCAAATTAATGCCTATTTTGGGAGCTTTTAATGGATTTTTTAATAGGCTTTACGTTATGAGAAAAAAAATGGAAAAATGTTAGGGTTCTCTATATTTCAAAAAATGGGTCTAAAGAGAAACAAATTGACATCAAATGTACAAAAATATATTAATTACTGGCACTATCACAAATCGGCGCAAGGGCACTGCTAACTTTTTTCAGCACTAAGAATAAAGTACTGATAAAATGGGGTATTTAATTTATCAACATTTTTTTAACACTCGTAAAAGGTAGATTTATCAGCATTATTGTTAATGGTGATAAAAATTTTAATAAAAAAATTTATTAATTTATATAAAATTATTATATTTATATTCAAAAATAATATTAATTTATATACATTAAATAAAAAACACATGTTTATATTTCATATATATTTTTTAATAATTAATATATATATATATATATATATATATATATATTATAGTTTTAAAAAAGGTATTTATAAGATTATAGTTAAATAATTATATATTTAAATAATTATAAGATTAAAATAAATTTTATTAAATAATAAATATATATATTATATTTAAAATTATATATATATATATATATATGTGTGTATATATAATTATATAATTATAATTATATGGAAAAGATTTATCTAGAAGCAGAATCCCCTTAACATTTATTAAAGATAAAGAAAAAAATAACATGCAAGCAAGGAGAAGGACGGTGTCAAACATCAAGCCCTCACCCAAAGCAATATAACTACGAATCAAAAAGATCAGTATCATCCCTATCACCATAATTAGAACCATCACCATCATCAGCATATTCCCAGTCAGATTGATTTTTTTTTTTGAAAATCGCTAAGTACTTCTCCTTGATCGTTTCTTGCTTCGGCTTGAGTATTACCTTGGAAGAATTTATTCCATGCCCCCATGTTGCAGCCCAATAATCATTCCCATGTCCCTGACCTCATCCTTTTGGATTTCTACCCCATCTCCATGTTTTTTGAAGTAAAACTCCTTCAAGAACATCTTTCGCAAGAACATTAACTAACTCATCAACAATTGTATCATGCATTGGTTTCTCATAGGCATCAAGTACACCAAATCTATTTGCATCTGCAACATCAATCTTTGAATGATACAGGTTCTAACCAGAACCAGTTTTCCTATGAGGAACCAACTAAAAGGCTTCATTGTGCACAACACCAACTCCGCCCATCCTCTGACCATGAGAGACCTCAATTCCCTCCATTGTATCATCAACAAGCCCAACCTGTTGGGTATCTTTAGAGGCATCCACTATAGAGGGCCTCACCACACCTGTTTCAGTGACTGATGGTGATCCTCACTAGTGCAGAAAACATTTTTTACGTCGGTTATTTTTTATTATTTACGTCGGTTTTTAGGCGACGTTAATACAGACGACGTTATAAATAACGTTTTTTACGTCGGTTATTTAAAACCCGACGTAATATCCCTAACATCACGGTGGTTATCACGTCGGTTCATATAATAACCGACGTGATAAATATGCGCGGGGGGGCTTTATCACGTCGGTTATTCCCTAAACCGACGTGATAAAACGCCTGGGATATCGTTTATCACGTCGGTTATGTCATAACCGACGTGATAAACCCTTCCCCTGGCCTATTATCACGTCGGTTATTTAAGAAACCGACGTGATAAAAAGGCCTGGGAAATGTTTTAGCACGTCAGTTATCCAATAACCGACGTGGTAAATCGATTCCGAGGCCTTTTAGCACGTCGGTTATATTAAGAACCGACGTGATAAAAGCCCCGGGAACGGTTTATCACGTCGGCTCTAGAAAAACCCGACGTGATAAACCCCTACCGATTTATTTACCACGTCGGTTATAAAATAACCGACGTGAAAGAATTTTTTTTTTAAATAATTGCACTGCTCTCACCAAAAAGCAACCAGAAACCAAACAAAAATAACCATGCCAGCCCTCCCCCAAGCCCCAACTGAACCCCACCCTCATCTATACCCACCTAACAACCTGGCCAGCCCCCCCCCCCACCACATTGGAGCCCCACCACAACCCTTGGACACCCCCACCCCTTGGACAGCCCCCCACCCTCATTTACACCCCCACGACCCCTAGTACAGCCTCAAACACCCATTGGAAACCCCTCCCATATCCCTTGGACACCCTCCACCCCTTGGACACCCCCACCCCTTGGACAGCCCCCACCCTCATTTACACCCCCAAGACCCCTAGTACAGCCTCAAACACCCATTAGACACCCCCCCACACCTTGACAGCCCTCCCAGACCCCTTGGAAACCCCCCCGACCCCTGGACACCCCCCCGAGCCCTTGGACAGCCCCAAACACCCCTTGGACACCCCTCCCATATCCCTTTGACACCCCCCACCCCTTGGACACCCCCACCCCTTGGACAGCCCCCCACCCTCATTTACACCCAACCGGCCCCTTGGACAGAACTCCCAGACACCTTGGACACCACTCCCATATCCCTTGGACACCCCCCCACCCCTTGGACACCCCCCCACCCCTTGGACAGCCCCCCACCCTCATTTACACCCAACCAGCCCCTTGGACAGAACTCCCAAACACCTTGGACACCACTCCCATATCCCTTGGACACCCCCCACCCCTTGGACACCCCCACCCCTTCGACAGCCCCCCACCCTCATTTACACCCCCCGAACACTAGGACAGCCCCAAACACCCCTTGGACACCCCTCCCATATCCCTTGGACACCCCCACCCCTTGGACACCCCCCACCCCTTGGACAGCCCCCCACCCCCTGGACACCCCCCCGACCCCTTGGAAACCCCCCCTACCCCTTGGAAACCCCCCCATCCCCTTGGACAGCCCCAAACACCCCTTGGACACCCCTCCTATATCCCTTGGACACCCCCACCACTTGGACACCCCCCACCCCTTGGACAGCCCCCCCCCCCCCCACCCTCATTTACACCCAACCGACTCCTTGGACAGCCCCAAACACACCTTGGACACCCCTCCCATATCCCTTGGACACCCCCCACCCCTTGGACACCCCCCACCCTCATTTACACCCCCCCCGACCCCTAGGACAGCCCCAAACACACCTTGGACACCCCTCCCATATCCCTTGGACACCCCCCAAACACCCACCCACCCCCTTGGAACCTCTCCCCCCATACCAAAATCCAGACCAGAAAAACCATCAACAGTAGACCAAAACAAGAAGTAGAGAAAAATTAAACATTCACTTATATAACATTCAAAACTTACACTGTCAACTTCAAAAAAAACTAAATCCAACCTAAACGACTACGAAATACACAATTACATTGACAATATTCAAAATTAAATTTTACATTACAAACAACTAAAAGTCAATCAAACCTGTAAAATAATTTGACCACTCCACTTGTAAGTGTTTGATATCTTCAGCAGTAAAGGGTTGAGGGTCATCAAAAAGCTACAAAGGAAAAGGATAGTAGTCAACGTGTATAATGAATAAATCAAATTGAAATATTATGAGAAAGAGGAAATCTTACCAGGTCAAAACTCAGAACTGTCCCAGTTGTTATTATTTCATACATAAATCTTAACATGTAATATCCGCATTCGATGATGCCTTGTTGCTCATGACATTTCTGTTTGAATGAGTGTAAATTCAATATATTATTTTTATGTAATAAATCAAAATGTACAAATTATAAATGGATATTTACCTTCGCATGTACATATTTGATCTTGAAATTCCTTTTCTTTGCGCTTTTTCGAAAGTGGACCCATGCCCTGTTAGAAAATAATACGAATGGGGTAAATTTAAAATTCATTATAATATATAAAACTATTGTGAAATTGAAACTTACGTTTCCAATATATTCTTAAAACTTTATCACACATCATCATGGAGAGAGCATATCCAATAAAGTGTTTTCTCCCTAGGGAAAAAAACCCCTAACATCCAATGATCCCTGATAAAAGGAAATTTAAAGTTAGTGGTTTTTTATGTTAAAAGATAATTAACTCTTTGAGAGGGATGTGTTTCATACCTCTCACAAAAAGGCATCATCCAACACTGTGTGATTACATTCTTTTCAAATCTATCAGCAATATAAAGCATTCTTTGTTCCTCATCCAATGCACATGCTTCAGGGGAAATCAATTGTGGGTCCACGAATCCATATACATCTGTCAGCTCATTCCTCTCACAAATTTTATACAGATACCTAATACAAAGCAGACATAAGTATACATTTTTAATAAATATAACGCAAGGAAAAGGTGTTAAGACTTACATGATAAAAATTTGCACCACGTTGATGCCCAACTTATCTCCAGTGACAAACTCCATGATATCAGTTTTCATAATCCCCACACATAGTTCACGTCCATAGACATGAGCTTCCATTGTAAAGTCATAATGATCCGCCAACAAATTTGAATATCTTGACAATTTGTCAAGACTGCTAGTATCTGCATCTGATGTCATAGTTATCTGTCTTTGTTGTTGTCTATACAGTATTTCTTTACCTTTGAAGTATTCCTGTAAAAATAAATTGAAAAATATATTAGTTTTCAAATGATAAAACATTAATAAAAATATAAAATAAAAGATATAACATCCATACCTCTATGGTAATGAGTCGAAGAAGTCTGGATGGCCAAAGTAAAAAATGGCCGATACTATGTCCAACTGTCGTCACCTCATCTGTAGGTAATGGTATCCGAGCTGATCTATCTATAATATCATGTATAGTGACCCTCTGATTCTCTACCTCTAACTGTTGATGATGAACTGTATCTCCTATACAATATACCATCCCATATGCAACTATATGATGTTGAGGATCATCAACATACAACTCACAATAAGTAGGTAGCTGCGGCGGAGGAGGAGGATCAAAAATGGGGTCCGCAGGCTGAGGTGGGGGAGTGGGAGCTACTGGGAGAGGTGGAGTGGGAGCTGCACCCTGAAATTGTCTTTGCAAGTCTGCAAACATTAACTGCACCGATGCTCTAATCTTGTCCTCCATTGTCGCATTAATATTATGGACTTCAGCCTCCAAGGATTCTATTTTTTTTTATAAACTCCCTCAACGTTAGAAGTTGAGGAACGTGGCAACACTTTTCTTACCGATACACCTGCTGGATACCCTCTTACACGGCCAGGATGTTCGGGCTTTCCCAATGCCACAGATAAAATATCTTCCCTCCCAGATGGTGTAAATGTCCCCTGTGAACTCTGCTCCTCAAGAGAGTCCTGTAATAATTAATTGAACATTTCTATAATGATTGGAAATATATGACGAAAATAGTAAACTTAAATAAATAAAATAGATATCTTACAATCCTCTCAACTACGAGTCTCGATTATTCCGAAAGATATTGTCCTTTTTTGCCCTTCTGAGCTCTTTTCCATTTCTCATGTCTAGATGGAGGGGATGGAGGGGCCACCTCTCCAGAGCTTGAAGACTCAGCTCTTAGTTGTTGAAATTTTTCTGCCATCATTTTTTCTTCCAATAATGCATACCCTCCCCGAGATAAACTATGAGGGTATACATTTTTAGATTGGATCTCTTGATGAGATTTCCTTGTTTGCTGTAAATTAAGAATAAGTAATCATTAACAAAACAATAATAAGATCATTTATATAAGAAAGCTTATAAAAGTTTACATTGCCCTTACCAAAAATGATTCTTTTCTTCTACTTTCAAAAAATTGTCTCCATGTGTCTTCATCTATAAAAGGATATATACGACATGGATTCTCACGACTCCTATGACCATAAATGAAATCAGATGAGAGGGTTGATTTGAAATCCCTCCATCTCCTAGCAGCCAACGATAAGCATTTCTTCCTGACTCCTCCAGTGTCAGGAATATCAAATGTCATCTGATAAAAAAGAGATTAAAAATATTATATATACTAGAAACATTTAAAGAACAGTCAAACAATAGCAAAAGATCTTACCAAAATGGTCTCCCACAGATGAGAAATTATCGCCTTATCCACACTTCTCCAATCATCATAGAGAATGCTTACTTTGCTCTTAGCCTGAGTTGCTACAAAACCCTTAAAATCTTTAGCATTTGGACCTCTAGGAAGATCATCATCATCAAACTCCACGACTATCCTCTCCTCCTTCGTACGGGCAAGTGATAATTTTGGTAAACGTGTGCACCCATGCTTACCAACCTTTGAACTCTTTTTCGTAATAGGAGCATGTGAATGTTCCTCCCCAGATGTATGACCAATATGCTCATCTCCAGAATCATGTGGCTGATCAACTGATTGATCTGTCATTTTCCTTCAAATCAAAAAAACAAACATTAGTTCACAAATAGAAAAGTGTACTAAATTACATAATAGTAAACATTGGTAATATGGTAAGCATGTTAAACAATGATAAACATGGTAAACACAGGCAAAAGGTTGCCAAGGAGTTGGCCCAAGAAAGCTGAAAAATGGACTCACTGAGTCCACCGGTCAGCCGGTGTGAGCACACCGGCCAGCCGGAGGACCCAGGCAGTAGACTTGCCCACTGCCTGGTGCCACCGGCCGGCCGCTGGCTCACCACCGGCCGGCCGGTGGACCAGACAGAGAGCCTTCCTCTCTGTCTGGACCACCGACCGGCCGCTGGTGATCCAGACAGAGAGGAAGGCTCTCTGTCTGGTCCACCGGCCGGCCGGTGGTGATCCAGCGGCCGGCCGGTGGACCAGACAGAGAGCCTTCCTCTCTGTCTGAACCACCGGCCGGCCGCTGGCTCAACACCGGTCAGCCGCCGGTGATCCAGACAGAGAGGAAGGCTCTCTGTCTGGTCCACCGGCCGGCCGGTGGTGATCCAGCAGCCGGCCGGTGGTCCAGACAGAGAGGAAGGCTCTCTGTCTGGACCACCGGCCGGTCGCTGGCTCAGCACCGGCCGGCCAGTGGACCAGACAGAGCTTTGTTCTGGACCACCAGCCAACCGGTGATCCACCACCGGCCAGCCGGTGCGCCCATGACTTCTCCTCTTTACGGTTTTTATTGTTTTATCGTTTTGGTTTGATACATGTTTTAATAAGTAAAAAATTTACAGTATCTAACATTATATGAAAAAACTAAATGTAAACAAGAAATAAACTTGTGTTACCTGTAATTTTAGGAATGTAAAGTTGGATTGTTTTCCCAAATTCCTTCGTCGTGATCGTTCCTTATGGCACAAACCATGTCTTCAACATACTCATCATTATGTTCTGTTAATCTTTCCATGGAAGTAGGGATCTCACATAAATCAGCATCTTCATCAAATTCATCCTCACCAACATATTGGTTTTTCCCTTGTAAAACAACAGCCCACTGCATATCTGATTGATCTACTACATAGAAAATTTGTTTGGCATGTGTTTCCATTATAAAAGAATCAGCTGTGTCTTCCAATCTATTCAGATTAACAAGTGTCATTCCAAATTCATCGTGTCTGACACTGTTGTTACTGATAAACCATTTACAGTTAAAAACGGGAACTTTAATTTTAAAGTAATCAGCCTCCCATATGTCTTCAATCACTCCATAATATGCACTTGATGTCGAAATTGGGTTTCTGTCCTTAGCACTCGAAAAATGCATTGCTTCTGCAAACACCAATACACCACTATTCTGAACTGCACTTCTGTTGTCCTGAGCTTTCGTATGAAATGTATAGCCATTAATGTCATAAGAGGACCATGTTATCACATTTAAAGATGGACCACCCACTATCCATTTTAATTTCTCTGATACATCTGATCTACCAAGCAAGGTCTTTTTAAACCATGGCAAAAAAGTTTTGTTGTGCTCATTCAAAATCCACATTTCTTTCTTCTTTGGATGACATTGTTTCAACTCATTAATATGCAATGTGATATACGGTTGAACATCAGCTATGTTATTCAAGATGTATGATTCTAACTTCTTCATATGTTCAGCTGACAGTGATTTGAATTTCAAGCCACGAATCCCCTTTCCCTCATTATTAACCCGTTCATGGCGAGATGGAGGCAAACCTATGTGTTGCGCCGTAGCCAAGTAGCTCGTACAAAACTCTGCTACCTCCTCAGAAATATACTTTTCAATAATGGAGGCTTCAGGTCGATATGGATTTTTAACATATCCCTTTAATATTTTCATATACCTTTCAAAAGGATACATCCAACGAAGATATACAGGTCCACAAAGCCTTATTTCTCGAACCAGATGAATCATTAAATGCACCATCATATCAAAAAAAGTTGGAGGAAAATACATTTCCAAATGACAAAGTATAAAAATTGCATCCTTTTCCAAAATGTTCAAAGCATTCACATCAATCGCCTTGTTGCAAATTGAATTGAAAAAATAACACAACCTCATTATAGTCTTTCTGACACGGATGGGCAATATTCCACGCAGTGCAACTGGTAGAATTTGTTGCATCATGACATGACAATCATGTGATTTCATACCTATCAACTTCAAGTCTTTCAATGAGATAAATTTTTTTACATTTGAAGAATAACCTTGAGGCACTTTGATATCATGAAGACACTGACAGAAGCTACTTTTCTCCCTCTTTGATAATGTATGACAAGCCGGGGGAAGAAATGTTCGTCTTCCTTTAGGAGTGGGAGCTAACTCCAAACGTATTCCCATTGACAGTAGGTCTAACCTTGCATTCAACCCATCTTTTGTCTTTCCTTTAATATCTAGCAATGTTCCGATCAAAGAATCACAGATATTCTTCTCCACGTGCATGACATCAATATTATGTTTGACTTCATGATACCTCCAATATGGTAGCTCAAAAAATATTGACCTTTTCTTCAAAATATGTCTATCATTACCAGATTTCTGTGTCTTTCCCAATGTCACATCAAGGTTTTTCACCCTCTCAAAATACAATTCTGGGGATAAAGGTTGAGGAGCAGTATCAAATTCTTGTGAGCCATTGAATGCCTTTTTTAGTCTTCTATAAGGGTGATCCATAGGCAAAAACTTTCGATGACCCATGTACACTGTTTTCCTCCCATGATGCAATTGACAATATGACGTCTGTTGTTCGCAAATTGGACATTCTTTATGCCCTTTAACACTGTATCCAGACAAATTTCCATATGCTGGGAAGTCATTTATAGTGAATAGAAGCATTGCATGCAGTTGAAAATATTCCATTTTATAAGAATCATACACCCTAATACCATCAGCCCATAACAGTTTCAAATCATCAATCAGCGGTGACAAGTATACATCAATATCATTGCCGGGTTGCTTTGGACCAGAGATCATGATACTCAACATGACATATTTGCGCTTCATACAAACTTCAGGAGAGAGGTTGTAAATTACCAATAAAACAGGCCATGAACTATGTGTGCTACTGAGGGTTCGGTATGGATTCATTCCATCTGTGCACAAGCCTAGTCTCAGATTTCTAATTTCATTTCCAAATGTAGGGTACTGGGCATCAATTTTCTTCCATTGTGGACAATCAGCTGGATGAAGTATTTTTCCATCACATACCCGCTCATCAGCATGCCATCTTAACCTTTTTGCATCATGTGAATTAGCAAATAAATGTTTGAAACGAGGAATTATAGAAAGATACCAAAATACCTTTGAAGGGAGCTTTGTAATCTCTACATCAGCTTGTGATTTTTCTTTCACCTTATACCGTGATGTCCCACATTTAGGACACTCTTTCAGAAATTCATATTCCTTCCTATATATAATGCAGTCATTCGGACAGGCATGTATTTTCCTGTATCCCAATCCCATCGGGCATAATATTTTTTTGGCCTTATAATGTGAATCTGGAAGATCGTTATCTTTTGGAAGAATGTATTTCATCAATTGTAGCAGCTCTGTAAAACTTCTGTCACTCCATCCATGTTTCGCCTTCAGGTTAATCAATCTTAACACCGCCGACAAAACCGTAAAATCTGTACAACCAGGATATAATGGTTTTTCGGCATCACCATATAGACGTGCAACTGTCGGTTCTATCTCAATTTGTTCTGCTACAATATCGCGAATCATTTCTTCAATTCCATCGGAGTTACCATCTTGCGATTCATTATCATCAGTGACATTCTGTCCAGTTTTGCCATGCCAAATCCAAGGGTTGTAACTCGGATTGAAACCATGACAAATCAGATGATCTTTTATCTCTCTACTTTTCAACTTCTTCATATTCAGACATTTCAGGCATGGACAGAAAAAAATGTCACTACTTGGAACATTTCGTTTAGCAAATTCCAAAAAGGCATCAACACCTTCCTCATATTCATTGCTCATTCGATGTGCCGTAATCCAACTTCGACTCATTATTACCTATAACAAATAGCAAAAATATATATATTTTTTAGATAAGACAAATATATGTTTATATGAAAAAAATCATAATTTGAATGTAAACAATTTTGAAATATAAAACAAATCGATGTGTAAACCCCCCTGGACACCCCCCGACCCCTCTGGACAGCCCCCCACCCCTCCTGGACATAACCCCCCACCCCCGACCTGCTTGGACACCCCCCTGGACACCCCCCAACCCTCTGGACAGCCCCCCCCCACCCCTCCTAAACACCACCCCCACCCCCTACCCCCTTGGACACCCCCCTGGACACCCCCAACACCCACCCACACCCTTGGACAGCCCCCCACACCCACCCACCCCCTTGTAAACCCCCCTGGACACCCCCCGACCCCTCTGGACAGCCCCCCACCCCTCCTGGACACCACCCCCACCCCCCTACCCCCTTGGACACCCCCCTGGACATCCCCCAACCCTCTGGGCAGCCCCCCACCCACCCGGACAACCCCAAATACCCTCTGGAGAGGCCGCCACCCACTTAGAGAGCCCCCCACACCCATCCACCCCCTTGGACAGCCCCCCACACCCATCCACCCCCTTGGACACCCCCCTGGACACCCCACCGACCCCTCTGGACAGGCCGCCACCCCCTTGGACAGCCCCCACACCCACCCATCCCCTTGGACACCACCCTGGACACCCCCCGACCCCTCTGGACAGCCCCCGACCCCTCTAGAAAGCACCCCCACCCCTCCTGGACACAACCCCCCACCCCCGACCTGCTTGGACACCCCCTGGACACCCCCCAACCCTCTGGACAGCCCCCGACCCCTCTGGACAGCCCCCACCCCTCCTGGACACCACCCCCCACCCCCTACCCCCTTGGACACCCCCCTGGACATCCCCCAACCCTCTGGGCAGCCCCCCCACCCACCCGGACAACCACAAATACCCTCTGGAGAGGCCGCCACCCACTTGGACAGCCCCCCACACCCATCCACCCCCTTGGACAGCCCCCCACACCCATCCACCCCCTTGGACACCCCCCTGGACACCCCACCGACCCCTCTGGACAGGCCGCCACCCCCTTGGACAGCCCCCCACACCCACCCATCCCCTTGGACACCACCCTGGACACCCCCCGACCCCTCTGGACAGCCCCCGACCCCTCTAGAAAGCACCCCCACCCCTCCTGGACACAACCCCCCACCCCCGACCTGCTTGGACACCCCCCTGGACACCCCCAACCCTCTAGACAGCCCCCGACCCCTCTGGACAGCCCCCACCCCTCCTGGACACCACCCCCCACCCCCTACCCCCTTGGACACCCCCCTGGACATCCCCCAACCCTCTGGGCAGCCCCCCACCCACCCGGACAACCCCAAATACCCTCTGGAGAGGCCGCCACCCACTTGGACAGCCCCCCACACCCATCCACCCCCTTGGACAGCCCCCCACACCCATCCACCCCCTTGGACACCCCCCTGGACACCCCACCGACCCCTCTGGACAGGTCGCCACCCCCCTTGGACAGCCCCCCACACCCACCCATCCCCTTGGACACCACCCTGGACACCCCCCGACCCCTCTGGACAGCCCCCGACCCCTCTAGAAAGCACCCCCACCCCTCCTGGACACAACCCCCCACCCCCGACCTGCTTGGACACCCCCCTGGACACCCCCCAACCCTCTGGACAGCCCCCGACCCCTCTGGACAGCCCCCCACCCCTCCTGGACACCACCCCCACCCCCTACCCCCTTGGACACCCCCCTGGACATCCCCCAACCCTCTGGGCAGCCCCCCACCCACCCGGACAACCCCAAATACCCTATGGAGAGGCCGCCACCCACTTGGACAGCCCCCCACACCCATCCACCCCCTTGGACAGCCCCCCACACCCATCCACCCCCTTGGACACCCCCCTGGACACCCCACCGACCCCTCTGGACAGGCCGCCACCCCCTTAGACAGCCCCCCACACCCACCCATCCCCTTGGACACCACCCTGGACACCCCCGACCCCTCTGGACAGCCCCCGACCCCTCTAGAAAGCACCCCCACCCCTCCTGGACAAAACCCCCCACCCCCGACCTGCTTGGACACCCCCCTGGACACCCCCCAACCCTCTGGACAGCCCCCCCACCCCTCCTAAACACCACCACCCACCCCCTACCCCCTTGGACACCCCCCTGGACACCCCCCAACACCCACCCACACCCTTGGACAGCCCCCTACACCCACCCACCCCCTTGTAAACCCCCCTGGACACCCCCCGACCCCTCTGGACAGCCCCCCGCCCCTCCTGGACACCACCCCCCACCCCCTACCCCCTTGGACACCCCCCTGGACATCCCCCAACCCTCTGGACAGCCCCCCACCCACCCGGACAACCCCAAATACCCTCTGGAGAGGCCTCCACCCACTTGGACAGCCCCCCACACCCATCCACCCCCTTGGACACCCCCCTGGACACCCCACCGACCCCTCTGGACAGGCCGCCACCCCCTTGGACAGCCCCCCACACACACCCATCCCCTTGGACACCACCCTGGACACCCCCCGACCCCTCTGGACAGTCCCCGACCCCTCTAGAAAGCACCCCCACCCCTCCTGGACACAACCCCCCACCCCCGACCTGCTTGGACACCCCCCTGGACACCCCCCAACCCTCTGGACAGCCCCCCACCCCTCCTAAACACCACCACCCACCCCCTACCCCCTTGGACACCCCCCTGGACACCCCCCAACACCCACCCACACCCTTGGACAGCCCCCCACACCCACCCACCCCCTTGTAAACCCCCCTGGACACCCCCCGACCCCTCTAGACAGCCCTCGCCCCTCCTGGACACCACCCCCCACCCCCTACCCCCTTGGACACCCCCCTGGACATCCCCCAACCCTCTGGACAGCCCCCCACCCACCCGGACAACCCCAAATACCCTCTGGAGAGGCCACCACCCACTTGGACAGCCCCCCACACCCATCCACCCCCTTGGACACCCCCCTGGACACCCCACCGACCCCTCTGGATAGGCCGCCACCCCCCTTGGACAGCCCCCCACACCCACCCATCCCCTTGGACACCACCCTGGACACCCCCCGACCCCTCTGGACAGCCCCCGACCCCTCTAGAAAGCACCCCCACCCCTCCTGGACACAACCCCCCACCCCCGACCTGCTTGGACACCCCCCCTGGACACCCCCCAACCCTCTAGACAGCCCCCACCCCTCCTAAACACCACCCCCACCCCCTACCCCCTTGGACACCCCCCTGGACACCCCCCAACACCCACCCACACCCTTGGACAGCCCCCCACACCCACCCACCCCTTGTAAACCCCCCCTGGACACCCCCCGACCCCAAATCCATGCACCTATGCCATGGTTGTGTGTGAATAAAGTAGTAACAACTGTAAAAGGGCAACCCATCCAAATGGACACGCCCCAACCCTATCAGGGATTTATAGAAAACGATGAAAAATTAGTGAAATCATAAAATTACTCAATATTGCAAGTCGAACAAATATATCTAGGGATGATAAATAAGATTATGGTTCCAAAACGAGTTAAAAGGGTTCGCAATCGAAGAATCTTAGCTAGTTTCAACAAAAAAATCACAACACATATATATATACTATCCGCGAAAAAAAACGAACGAGTGGGAGGATTACCTGAGTGCTGCGAGTTTAGATGATTGATCTGAGGAGATTAAATATGAGAAACGATGATCGCAAAACGAATCTAAACCAACGAAATGGACGAGCCGATTCGGGTTTACGCGCGAGAGAGACGAGTCGCGACTGTCGAAGGTAAACTCGCGAATGACAATCCACGGGTCTGGGTAAATTTTTAAATGAGTTATCACGTCGGTTATTCAATAACCGACGTGATAATTGTTTTAAAAACATTTATAACGTCGGTTATTTCAATAACCGACGTAAAAACCTTCATCCGATTCATTTTTTACGTCGGTTATTTTATAACCGACGTTATAAAGGGCTCAAAATCCGCATTTTTTTACGTCGGTTATGGAATAACCGACGTCAAAAACATCTGCGGATTCTTTTTTTACGTCGGTTATTTTATAACCGACGTAAAAAAGCCTTCAAAAACCGCGTTTGTTACGTCGGTTATTCAATAACCGACGTAAAAAGGCCTTCGAAAACCGCGTTTTTTACGTCGGTTATAAAAATAACCGACATAAAAAACGAAGCCGCGCGATTAATAACGTTGGTTATAAAAATAAGCGACGTTAAAGGTGTACCGAACACAGGTTTTTACGTCGGTTAAGAAATAACCGACGTAAAAAACCTCGTTTTACATATTATGACGTCAGTTTTATATAACCGACGTAAAAAATGGTGATGTAAAAAACATTTTCTGGACTAGTTCCTGAAGCAAGAATATGCTACTGCTCCTGACAATGATCTATAACATCTAGCACTTCACATCCTAAGCTAGTGGACAAATCTTAGTCTACTTCAATTAGGATAGGGTCATTTTTTTGACCGTCCCGTGGTCAGGAACATTCACACAAATGGGGTAGAATGGGGATTTGTATCCTAGTTACTAGTTCAATCATGCTTTTCCATGTTTATATTTAAAGGTATATTTAATTATGAAAATACATTGCATGATCCCTACACCTAATAAATTTAGCTACTCATGGTGGGGTAGGACACAATTAATTAATGAAAGAGAACAGGTTTGATGGATTGATTAATGGAATTGGGATCATGCAAAGGTTCATGAAACTGAAATAAACATACTCTATGTAAATTAAAATTACAAATAAAAGACTGACTTGACAAAGAGAAATGAAAATTGAAACTAAACATGATTGCATGAATTGAATTTGTGAAGAACGGAGGCTCCATGGCTCTTGGATTAATAAAAAATGCACACATACTAAGAGTTTGAGAGTTTGAGAGGGGAAAGGGAAAAGGGATTCGAAAAAGAGATGAAAGGAAGAAGAGAAGGACATACAGAATTGATATTAAATGTTCTGCCACTCTGCATATTATATAAGAATTTTTTTCACAATATGTACCTCAGGTACATGATGTGTAGCCTTGATCCACGTCAGTTTTCGTAGATTTTGGATCTCCAGCGTGGTGCACGGGTCGCTCACGAATTTAAGAGGTTTGACTGGGTATACGACATGAGAGGGTCATCACGACGTGTACCTCATCTCTATCTGATTTCTTCATGAATTATTTGTGGATTTCTCACCTGGGGCTTTGACTGGCTTCACGACGTGTCCGGTCTGGCCACAATGTGTAGTGGCTTTTTCTTTAGGCTTCATAGCATGGTCATGGCGTGGGTTCATGACTTAAGGGAGGTTGTGATCTTCAGGTACACGATGTGTAAAGGAAGATCACGATGTGTGGTTGGCCTATTTTGCACCTTTTCTGCCTTTTCTTCCTTGGAAACCTGTGAAGCTCTTTTTCCTACAAAATTAAACACATACCAGTGCATTATCAATTAATTTAATGAAAACTATAAACAATTGACAGAAAATTTTATATATAAAGTAGACTTATCATCTCCACCCCTGAGGGCCTGTATCATTTGTGTCCCTCAAAAGATATCATCCGGCTATAGAACAAATATATAATAATAGTGACATAGCACTTCCGAGTTCTCATCATAGCGGGGAACTTCTACGACCTTTTAGTGTAACAGCTACTCTTGGGACATTATCTCATGAAATGTTATACAGAAGAACAATCATGATGTGATAATGAGTTTATTAATATCCATCCAATGAATACATGTTTATCATAAAGTAAAAACAAGTTGGATCTAGGGAACCAACTCCAACAGACTCCCACTTGCACTAGAGCCAATTGCTAACAATCTTTAGTCCACTAGCTCTCACATGATATTCATGCTTCTGCTGAGATAGGTCTTTATTCAAGGGGTCTTCCAAGTTCTCTTCTGTTAATACTCTACTCACTACAACTTCACCCCTTAGATAGAAATACCTCAATAGGTCACACCTCCAAAGTATGTGCTTTGTCTGTTGATGTAACCTTGAGTCTTTTGAAAGATCCACCACGGTAGTATTATCATAATGAAATGTGATAGGTTATTTACTTATAGGTACCACATAAAGATCTTGAATAAAGTTCCCAATCCAGAAGGCTTCCTTGGCTGCATCATAAGCCGCTATATACTCGAACTCTTCTATAGAATCAGCTACAACTGGTTGCTTTGAACTCTACCAGCTCACAACTCCTTCATTGAGATAGAAAACATACCCTGATTTTGACTTCAGATCATTCTCTTCCATCTAGAAACCAACATCAACATACCCTATGATGACAAGATCCTCATCTCATCCATACACCAGGAACATATTCTTAGTTCTTCTCATATACTTAAGGATAGTCTTAATAGTAGTACAATGTTGTTCTCCTTGATTTTCATGATATCTGTCTACCATGATCATTGCATAGGAAATATCAATTCTAGTACATAACATGGCATACATGATAGATCATATCACTGAAGCGTATGGGATCTTACTCATTGTATATTTCTCCTATTGTGTTTGGGGACACATTTTCTTAAAAATATATAAACCATGTGACATTGGAACCAATCCCCTCTTGGATTTTTCTATACAAATTATCTTTAGTATTTGGTCAATATATGTACTTTGACTTGGTCCAAGAAGCCTCTTGGATCTATCATGAATGATCTTGATCCCTAGAATGTAGATTGCTTCGCCAAAGTCCGTCATGGAGAAGTACTTGTTTAACCCGTCTTTAACTGACTGCAAGAATGGTATGTCGTTTCCAATAATTAATATGTCATCAACATATAATACTAGGATAACAACTGCATTCCCATTAAATCTTTTCTAAACACACAACTCACATTTATTTTTAATGAGGCCAAATTATTTTATGGATTCATCAAATAAAATGTTCCATGACCTAGATGTTTTCTTTAATCCATAAATTAATCTTTAAAACTTGAAAATTCTTTTGGCATCAGCTGGTGTCGCAAACCCTTCTCTTTGTTTCATATAGACATCTTCCTAAGGGATCCCATTAATGAATGCAATTTTGACATCCATCTTCAAAATCTCATAGTCATGGTAAGCTTCTATGGAAAATATGATTTTGATGGATTTAAACATGGAAATTTGTGAAAAGGTTTCATCATATTCAATTCATTAACATTTTTTAAACCCTTTAGCCAATAGCCTTTCTTTATAGGTACTTACTTTACCTTCCATGTCCAGTTTCCTCTTGAATTCCCATTTATATCCAACATGCTTAACATCAACTAGCGTATTGACCAAAACCTAAACTTGGTTTTAATACATGGAATCCATCCTAAAATTCATATCTTCTACCCATCTTGTAGCTTCTGGGCTCTCTACTTCCTCCTTGTATGAGAGAGGTTCATCATTTTCCAATAATAATGAGTCACCATCCTCGATGACAAGAAAACCATATATCTCTGGTTCCCTTACCTCTCTTACACTCTTACACAGTACTTGTGTTTCAGGAACTACTTCTTCCATGGGGACCTATGGAACTTGTTCCTTTACCAACTCCTATGTATCTTGAGCACCAACTTCATCAAAGTAAATCTTGCTCCCACTATCCTTTTTGAGGATGTGCTCCCTCTCAAGAAATAATGCTTGTTTGGCAACATTTACTTTTTTTTCTGAGGGTTTTTATAGTAAGTATCCCTTTGTTTCCCTAGGATACCCTAAAAAGATACACCTCATGCCCTGAGGTTCTAGTTTTTTTTTTCTGAGAAGGCCTTAACAAATGCCTCGCATCCCCATACACGTGTATGCAACAAAATGGTTTTCTTTCTACTAAATAACTCAAAGGGAATTACATTTTCCTCCTTAGTTGGTACTTAGTTTAATGTGTATGCCACATTTTGTAATTCATATCCCCAAAAGGATAATGGAAGATCTACATGAGTCATCATTGAACTTACCATGTCCAACAAGGTACAATTCCTCCTTTCACTAACACCATTTCACTATAGTGTATAAGGTGAAGTGATTTGAGATAGGATCCCAAACTCCTGCAGAAAGTCGATGAAATATTTGTTAAGATATTCTCCACCTAGATCCGATTGAAGCTTCTTTATCTTCTTACCAAGCTGATTCTCAACTTCATTCTTGAATTCCTTTAATTTCTCAAAGGACCTGGACTTATACCTCAACAAGTAAATATATCCATATCTAATCAAGTCATCAGTGAAAGTTATGAAGTAAGAATATCCACCTCTAACTTCTACTATAAATGGTCCACACACATCAGTGTGTACCAATCCTAGAAGATCTATGTCCCTTTCACCCTGTCCACCACATGGAGGTTTGGTCATTTTTCATTGTAAACAAACATGACATATATCAAGAGGTTTTAGCTCAAAAGAGTCTAAATAATCATCTTAATAGACCTTTGTCAAATACTTCTCATTTACATGACCAAGACAGTGATGCCACAACTGGGTGTTTTATGATTCATGTGAACTTGATTCATTATCAATTTCTAACACTAGTTTTCATAATTTAATACATACATACCATTATTTAAATTCTCCATGCCATAACATATGTTGTCCTTATAAAAGAAATAACTTTTATTTTCAAACATGAAAATAAATCCATCTGTATCCAAACTTGATATAGAAATTATGTTTTTGGTAACACGAGGTACATAATAATATCCATGAAAAATTAAAATCATTATTATTGGTAATGTGAGGTGGTATTCACCAATGGAAAGAGTAGTAAGCCTCGCACCATTGGTAGCTCACTGATCCACCTCTCCTCTGAAAAATTTCGAAAATCTACTTGTTTTTTGCATTTGAATACATATGTGAGAACCACAAGCTATATCTAATACCCAATGTGTAGAAAATGGAAAGATTTCACTCGATAACAAATGCTCTTTTGGATTCCCATTGCCTCTAGGTGCAGTCCCTCTTTTAGTGGCCTAACTTTCTACATGTAAAGCATACTACCTTCTTTTCCTTGTCATACCTTTGGATATTGTTCTTCTTGGTTAAACAGTGCTTGGGGGATTTAGACTATTTATATGTTTTAGGCCCCTTTTCCATATCCTTCATCTTTCTATTCACTATAAGGACTACGGTTTTTTCATGCCCCATGTCCTTATCCACTTGAAGAATTAAAGTAAGAAGTTATGGTAGACTCTTATCATTATTTATCATATTATAATTCACAATAAAAGTAGAATTGGTCTTGAGAAGTTATGATAGTATGAGATATATATGCAACTCATATGAGAATTTAATTTCTAAGATGTCCAGACACTCAATGTATCCAATAATCTTGACTACATGTGGCCCAGCTAGCGCATACTCTCCAATCTTAGTGGTGAAAAAAGCATTGGAGATCTCATAACTCTATTGTCTCACCTTCTCTTGATAGAGATCCTGAATGTGATACATCATGCTATGAGAATCCATTTCCTCATGCTGCTTCAAGAGCTTATTGGTCATGGATGATAGCATGAGGTACTAAACATCTTTATCATCATTTAGATGTTTCTAACACACATAGAGATCCTCATCACTCGCCTCATTTCCAGGAACAACTGGTAAAGGTTCTTCCAGCACATATAGTTTTCTTTCATGGCGAAGGATGACCCAAAGGATCCTTTTCCACTCTTGGAAATTAGTGCTCATGAGAAGGTTTTCCTTATCGAGTATGGATTGCAACAGTATGTTTGATTTCATTTTTAATTTCATTTTTACAAGTAAGATGAATAGAGTTTTATTACTTTATCTGATAAAATTAAGACAAATAAATAAATAAATATTCATTAGTCTCCCACTAAATTATCAAAACCCAATAGCCCTCGCTATTGGATTTGGAATATCTTGATGCTTGTGTAGGTTCTAGGTGCAGCAGAAGCATGTGGGTGGGTGTACCCGACTTTAATTTTTTCCATTAATGAAGATCAATCTGAGATCCTTCATGATAATAAAATGTCGGATCTTCAGAATAGAACAAAGAAAAAAATAAAATAGGGGAGTCCTAGAACCATATATAGGATCATCGTATACCAGTTATAATTAATTTAATTAAAAGATGAGAATTACCTTGATGGAATTCACTCTCTGTTGATGTTTTTGGTCACGATCTGATGTGATCTATCATTTCATCATAGAATCCAAGTGTAGTCTTCCTCTAGTGGTGATCCACATGTGCTCCATGTATATTTGGATGTCGCTGAAGGGATATTAGGGTGCTAGCATGGAAGAGACTTTGCTGGAGATGTCCGCCTTCAATCGCCTTGAGAGCTTCCTCCAAAGCACTCTTTTTGATCCTGTGGAGGAGGATCTCTCTCATAACTTGAGAGCGTTCTTAGAGTAAAAATAATTCTCTCTTGGATTAAGAGATTTTTTCAAATCCATTTTGCACAAACACAGAAAATGGCTAGGTTAATGAGAATAATATAATTGGGATTTTAATTACTTAGAATAATAAAACAAATTAATTACTTGAAATCATTTATTCATTTAATTTAATTTATAGTAATAACCCATGTCTAATAATAACAGTTGACGATTATTATTACATGAAATGCACCCAGATAATTACACCTAATATTATTTAATGAAATAAAAAATATTATTTAACAAAAATCCCCAAAAAACTACACGGTGTGTACTTTTTTTTTTCCATTGTCTTTATTTCCTCCACCACATTTAATATACCTTCAATAATGACTATTTATTTATTAAATAAATATCACTGCATTAGTTTGGGAATAAATATATTATTTCACCCACACTATATTCTATTGAATAACTAGTGTCGAAATAAATGCGACCATACATCGTTGAATAATTATTAAACCATAATCGGGAACAATATTTATTCATAAATTTAAATGAATATTTAATTGAGATACTTGGACACACTTAGTGTGTGACCCTCTAAGCCTTTTTCTCTGTGGAATTAGGAAGAGCCTGCCTAAAGTCCAAGGTTAGCATCTAGCAACATGACAAGGCACCCATAGAGAAAGAATTTAACGATGCAATGATGTGTCACCTCCTACGAATGTTTACCATTTAATGTAATCTCGTTGTCTCGATATCTCGAATCAAGAAGGTTGCATGCTAGTGCCATCAACCCACATGCTCGATTATTCATTCTTTGGATTCCTAGAATTGAACTTGCCCATTCCTCACCATGGAAAAGGATTTATTTATGCTATATCAATTACATCAAAGGGCCTGAGATATCAACTCCCATTATGGAATAGAAGGGACAAATCATTTCTCACACTATCTATTAACGCAGTATTACTCGTGATGCACCCAACATATCCTACCTTGTTGAGAACAGTGTGTCATCAAAGTTTTCATCAATACATCTAAGTGCACGATTTGTAATACCCATTAATAATTATATTAATGCCTAAGGACTAATACACACATCCGCAGATAGGAACATCCAATGGAACTATGAAATACAGATTTTCTACTGGCTGGTCTCATTCCCATAATATCCTCCTGGATATTACCAAGGGTGAACACCATGAGGAGGTTCCTCAATGTTTTATGATTCCTTACCCCTAATGGATTGTATTATTTGTGTCCCTAAAATAACATCATCCATCCATAGAATGTATATTCAAGAATAGTGTTATGGAACTTCCGGGTTCTCATTATAGTAGGGATCCGCTATGACCCTTTAGTGAAATAGCTATCCTTAGGACATTATCACATTCATTGTCACGCAGAAGAATAATCAAGATTTTATAAGGTATTTATTAATGAATAAAGAACAAAGTATTAGGTTCTAGGCCACCAACACTAAAAGACTCCCACTTAGACTAGAGCCAACAACTAACAACCTTTAACCCACTAGTTGTCACATGATATTCATGCTTATCCTGAGATAAGCCTTTATTCATGGGGTCTACCAAGTTCTCTTCCATGGATACTCTGCTCACTGCAACTTCACCCCTTTGATAGAAATACCTCAAGAGGTTATACTTCTAGAGAATGTTCTTTGTTCGTTGATGTGACCTTAGTTATTTTTCAAAATCCACCACTACAATATTATCACCATAAAATGTGATAGGGTCTCTACTACTAGGCACCACATCAAGATCCTGTACAAAGTTCCAAATCCAGAAGAATTCCTTGGCTGCCTCAGAAGCCGCTATATATTCGAACTCCACTATAGAATCGGCGACAACCAGATTCCTTGAACGCTTCCAGCTCAGAACTCCTCTATTGAGGCAAAAAACATATCCACATTGTGACTTCAGATCATTATTATTGGTCTAAAAACCATCATCATCATACCCTCTAACAACAAGATCCTCATCTCCTCCATACACCAGGAACATATCCTTAGTTCTTCTCAGATACTTAAGGGTAGTCTTAGCTACAGTCCAATGTTCTTCTCCTAGATCTTCTTGATATCTGCCTACCATGCTCAGTGCATAGGTGAAATCAAGCCTAGTACATAACAAGGAATACATCATAGATTCTATATCCAAAGAGTATAATATCTTACTCATTCTATATTTCTCCTGTTGTGTCTGAGGACCCATTTTCTTAGAAATATGTAGGCCATGTGACACTGGAATGAATACCCTATTGGATTGTTCCATACTTATATTTAGTATCTGGTCAATGTATGTACCCTAACATAGTCCAAGAATATTCTTGGATCTATCACAATTGATCTTGATCCCTAGAATGTATGCTTCTTCACCTAATTCTTTCATGGAGAAACACTTGTTCAACTAGTCCTTAACTAACTATAAGACGGGTACATCATTTTCAATAAGTAATATGTAGTCACCATATAATACTATGATAATGACCACATTTCCATTAAACCACTTATATATACATGGATCACATTCATTTTTAATGAAACCAAATTACTTTATGGATTCACCAAATAGAATATTCCATGACCTGGATGCCTGCTTTAATCCATAGATGGATTTTTGCAACCTTCAAACCCATTTGGCTTCACCTGGGGTCACAAAACCTTTGGGTTGTGTAATATAGACATCTTCCTAAAGATTCCCATTAAGGAATGTTGTTTTGACATCCAACTGCCAAATCTCGTAGTCATGGTAAGCTGTTATGTAAAGTATGATTCTTATGGATTTAAACATGGAAACTGATGAGAAGGTTTCATCATAGTAAATTACTTGATGATATATGAATCCTTTAGCCACTATCCTTGATTTATAGGTGCTAACATGACCTTCTATGTCAAGATTTCTGTTGAATACCAATTTGCATCCAACAAGTTTTACATCAACTGGCTCATCGACCAGAACCCGTACTTGGTTCTGATACATGGAATCCATCACAGATTTCATAACTTCTAGTCATCTTGTAGCCTCTTATTAAGACCCATATTTTTCTAGGTAATTTATTTTAATTATATGGGAATATTACGAGTCTGTGAAAATTGACGACGCGTGATTTCGAGGCCCAGTGTGCCCAAAATGAATTTCTGAACTTTTTTTCGGGCACGTTTAGTAAACGCGTGAGCGGCATTTTGTAACATTTGAACTAGTGCCTGGAATTAAAATATGAGGACACAGTTGAAATCGCAGTGATGATATTCTCTTAAGAAGACCTTTAATTCAACCACAGTAGGTCGAGGGTGGAAGTTAGTTTTCCATTTTTTATGGAAGAGTTAAAAGAATAAAAATAAAATAAGACAACAACATTTTATTTTTCTTTATGAAACATCCTTTTTGAATTTAGTGGTGGGGACCACCCGATCTTGAAACCTCCCATTTGAATTTAGTGGTTGGGACCACTCGACCCTTAAACTCCCTCTGTAATTAGAGTTAACCCTTGGAATTCCCCCAATTAAATGTGCCGACATTTATTGGTTTAATTAACTTAACTTAATTAATATTGGATCCTCATTTCTTGGTGGGGGGAATCATTGGATAAGGGAGAACATGGGGAGAGCTTTGGAGAAACATTCTCTAACAATGGAGATCCTCCAAACGGAGAACCTCTTCAGTGAAGAACGTCCTCCGGATCAAGAACGAGGACGACGCACGAGCTCAGATCAGGAGTGTGGTGCAGGAGCAACGAGTATCTGCGTCTTCTTCTCCTTCCACACGACATCTTCTACGAACATCCAGGTAGGGATTTGTTTATAATTATTTGAGGGTTTTACATCGATTTAAATCACTTTAATCACCTTCTATCAGACTAATGCGGAGGGTGCAAGACAAACACACACGGCCTAATCGCTCCGCAATCCTCTTTATTTGACATGTTCTTCGTGGGCCACGATGTCAGGGGCAGCACAACCGCACCGCTGAAGGAGTCCGCGGTCCGTCGATCACGGAAAAGGAAGGTGGATACCGAATCCCTGACCGACCACGTAGAACTGGGGTGGCATGCGTCCATGTTGTCGGAAGCAAAGGAGGTCGTGACCCATCAGTCACAACGGTGGGAGGACGGCGGTCGGCATGCCGACCAGCCACATGGAGGCGGGGCAGCATGCGTCTGCGCCACAGGTTGAGAAGATGGTAACAGCCTGTCGGCTGTGGCGGCTCCCCAAGGTGGCCGGCAACCGGCCGACCGTAGGAGGAGCGGCCCGCGTCCGCGCCGCTGGGAGGAGGGGAGACCTTTCTGGCCGGTCGCTTCAGCCGAGCAGGACCACTCCGGTGGGTCCCATGCGCTAGTCGAATGGTCCATGGACCATTCGGAAAACCAGGGGGAATACCTCCCCCTGGGTGTCAGTTAGGGCGAACCCCGCCACGACGGGCCACCCGACCGCGGGCTGCACTGCGGGCTGCTCCCTTCATGGGCTGGGTTGGACCACAGCCCAACTAGCCGGGCCCACCACGACCAAGGCCATCTGTGCTAGAACTAGGTCGGGTTGGGTCAACCCGAAATGGTATTGGTCAGCCCAGGTCGGGTTGATCCGACCGGGTCAGACCGGACCTGGGCCCATTCTCACCCAGTTTCGCTTTTTTGGCCATATCTTGAGAACCGAGCGTCATTTGACAAATCGTCTGCAGTTCCAGAATCCTTGGATCGAGATGGTCCTTTTTGTATAATCCACTTGAGTTTTGGATAATGTTGGAGTATGACCAGGTATGATTGAACCTGAATCAAACTGGGCCCTCTGAATGGAAATGCTAATAACTTACAGATCGGGTGTCCAATTGACGCGCCGTCAGTTGCATTGGGTCCCTTATGACATGGAGGAACTTTGGGATAATTATTTGTGGGACTTCATGGCAGTTGAAGTATCGACTGATGATTGAGGTGTGTAACCTCCCGGAAACAACCATGATTTGGGCGGGAACCCAGTGGATGGGTGTAACATGAAGGAAGAACATCGATCCTGTGTGGGTCAGTGCTCAGCGATCTTGTGTAGGTTTGCACATACCAATCCTATGTGGGTCAGCCCTCAATGATCCTGTGTTGGTCAACGCATACCAATCATGTGTGGGTCAGATCCTATTTGGGTCAGTGGGGGTTAGTTACCTATCAATCATGTGTGGGTCAGTAGGGGATAGTTACCTATCGATCCTGTGTGGGTCAAAATAAATGCTACTTAACAGAATAAGATGATCTAGCATTCGAATAATTATATGTACTTTTGTACATAAGTTATACCTGGTGTGATCTGAGTCTGTTACCTTCGTGGTGTTACTCGTGTGGTACTTTTACCTTTGTGGTGTTACCTGTGTGGTACTTCTACCTTCGTGGTGTTACCTTTTTGGTATTCTTCCCTCTTGTGTGAGATGAGTATATATTGATAACTTAGGTATATGTATGAGCATATACCTAAGTAGATTTTATTTCTATTAATTCATTCTTTGTGGATTTTACTTTTTGGAACTCTAGGAGAACTTAGGGGGGTCTCGGGGTCCCTACTGAGTATCGTTATACTCACCCCTGCACGAGCAACGCCCGAACCTTATTGTGTCTTGTGAAGAAGATGGAAAGTGTTGATCATGGATGAGGGTACTAGGTCTGGAGGATGTTTGAGGGTGGACATTATACGAGACGATCCAAAGAGATGATTGTGCGAGAGCTATACCTAACCTTTAGGTAGGGTCCTTGGCGGGTGATCACAGGAGATGTTCTTTTTCAGTTTTACCTGTACTTCCTAGTTGGGTTTGTATTTTGGATCCTTTACTTACTATACACACCCTTTTTAATATATAGTTTTCTTTGAGCTTGTATCTTACCGAGTGCTTGGTTTGTGTGAGTTTACAGGTTTAATGGCAATGCCTTCCCAGTTTTAGGGATATGCCTTTCTGGAGCTAGTTTCCATCCCCTGGCTTATGGGAGGTGGGCTTGGGGTAGTCATGGCATGGGCCATGTGGGATGGGTCATGATAAATTTGTATCAGAGGAGTTCAGTTCTACTGAATAACTAGGACTCTGATCTTTTATCTGTGGTAATAGTGTTAAGTGTTATGAGTGTGGTTTTCAGTTTGGGGAGTCCAGTGTTGGTACGATGGCCAACCTATCCATATACTAGGATCCTGACTTCTGATTTCTGACTCAGTTCATGAAAACATTGATTGCATGCATGTTTTTGAAAAGTTTTCTTTGTGATCTCTTTGAGTCAGATCACCAGTTATAACTTATTAACTGTGGCACACCTATTTATTTCAGGATTCATCCACCCAGATAGTCAACTAGGGTCCCAGGCAGAGTACGTGATGACTGCCCACTGAGCGATGAGGCTTCTTTGCAGGGCCCCCTTACGGCAGTTGTACCATCGGGTGGTGTAACAGAAGCACCACTACCCATTGGGCAGCTGATACCACCATCCCCAACAGTAGAGGGTGCACGCCACATGAGCGCATTACACGAGTTCCAGCGCCAGAGGACACTAAGGTTCCAGGGCGAGACAGATCCACAGGCGGCTGAGGACTAGTTGGAGGTCGTGGTTAGAGTTTTTCGACTGGTAGGGACACCAGCTGATCTCATGGTGATCCTATCTGCCAGCCTTTTTCAAGAAGTAGCGGGCAGATGGTGGAGATTGATGCTCTAAGTTCACAATGAGGTCACTCTCATGTGGGCAGACTTTGAGAGCCTTTTCAGGGAAGAGTTCGTACAAGCGAATCTACGCTCTGTGCGTATACAGGAGCTTCTCCACTTGTAGTAGGGAAGCATGATCGTGGCTCAGTATTCAGTGAGGTTAACTGACCTCTCGCACTACTATAATGACATAGTGTGAGACCCTTCCTTTAGGGACCAGACCTTTGAATAGGGGATCAGACGGGAGATTAGAGATTCGATTATTTATCTCAGCATCCTGACGCAGGAGGGGGTGTTAGAGCGATCACTCTTAGTGGAGAGCTTCCTTGCTGAGCAATCACCTGTAGCAGGACCCACCACCGGACGACACGTAGCAGAGTCATCAGTAGATGGAAGCAGACTAATGATGTAGAGGTCCAAGATGATCAGACCTATAGGTGGAAAACTATAGGATATAGGGTTGGTGGTTCAGGGCTCTCAAGACAGAGCAGGACAGGCAAGGATCAGGCAGTGTTACTTGTGCAGTTGGTAGGGTCACATAGTTTGTGACTGTCATGACCCCCTCCCACCAAAGATTCACCTCCTGAGCTAGAAATGGTGTAAGGGAGATAATTACCCCCAATTCCTGCCTCCAATAGACCCCAGAGTGGAAACTAGCACCAAGGGTATGAGTTTTCACAAGATGGGAGACATTACCCTTTTTATTATTTAAGATCAGGAAATAAGATGAGTCATCACCAAATGAAAAAGGAACAAGTAAATGAAAATAAACCCAAACCAATCCCACATGCATGTTTAAAAAAATTCTGAAAACAAAGTACAAGTACAAGAATCTCAAAAGTACAATACCAAAAGAAACGAGAGAACAAAAAACTGCAACAACTCCAACTGTCCTGACTAGTAGGGTCCTACGCGGCCCTGGTAGTTCTCCTAGAAACCTAAAAGTTTATGTAGGGTGAGCATACAAGTATACTCAGTAGGGAAAACTAAAGCTCTCGCGCACAGGTGGGGAGACATCCTAATGTCCCGTGAGAACAAAAGAATAAATCAAAACCTAGCAAGGAATTCTATCCACCCAACCTCACTAGCCACACTCACCAAAAACACAAAACAGCAGGTAGTAGTATATAAGAACAAGAGTATTGGGTACCCCGCACCATTTCCCACTTGTTAGCAGCTCTTCCTAATGGCGAACGTCCTGACGCTACCACACTCTTCTAGCCCGCACACACTTGGGTCTCACAAACCACATATCCCACCCGCACACACCTGGGACTCACAAACCACATATCCCGCCCCCACACACCTGGGCCTCACAAACCACATATCCCGTCCCCACACACCTGGGCCTCACAAACCACATATCCCGCCCACACACATCTGGGCCTCATAAACCACATATCCTGCCCGAACACACTTAGGTCTCACAAACAACAATCACATCCCTGCCCGAACACACCTGGGCCTCATCCCAAAGATTCTTGGGAATAGTAAACCTGCCCAAAGAGTCTTGGGCTAAAATCTCACCAAACGAAACCTACCTGAAGAGTCTTTGGTGTAAGGTCGCCTTATGTCATTACTACCTATGGAAGTAGGAGAAGGAAGGATCTAGTAACTAAGGGGGAAAACACCCTCTCCCATGAAATGGGAGTGTTCGACACTAGGTGCTCAACATGGGTGGGGTGAGACAAAACACAAAGATACAGATACATATATATATATACCAACCACACAGCCCAACCTATGGCTTCTAAACAGAGAAACTGAGCACGTGCCTCGACACTGCTACTATGAAGCATGCATACAACAAACAATCCCAACCCCATTTAGGTTTTCATGTTTCAATAGCATTAGTTTATTAGTTCCTTAACTACTAGGAAACTATCAAACCAGATCAAGCATTTCGTAGAACAAAACCCTACCATCCAAAAATGAAGTTAGATAAAACACAAGAAACACAAAACCAACCTTTTTATCATCAATCAGTCCCCATTGATTGTTCTCGCGTTTAATTCATTATCGTTCCCCACAAATCATTTATCAACTTTCCACTTTCGTTTAACACCACAACCCATTACTGCAGCCCTGCCGCCACTATAACCACGTCTCCACAACCGTATCAAAAAACATGGCTCGTGCCACATCATTTCCCCTTTAATATCATTTACCACAACTCCGATGCCCATCCTATTCATAATAAACCAGGATTCCCCCCCCCCTTTCACACACCAGGTAACCAAACCCACACCCACATGTTCATTATTTCATTTTGTTCAACCAGGGTGATCACACAAGTGTTCCAGATATTCATTTAATCAGCCAAATTTACGTGATTAACCCATTTCCATATTCCACAAAGTTTCCATCCACAAAAGGGTCTAGAAAGAAATGGAAACATTTAATTGTTCAAGAAAAGGCCCCCAACGACCGTGATTTTTAGTAGGCAGAAGCCTATTCAATTCACAACACAATAATAGAATAAAAATAAATAAACATAACAATCTCCCCATCCCTGTTCTTTAATCCAGTTATTATCTTCATTAAACTGGTTCAACTATGTCTCGTGAAAGAAAGAGGAAACCCATCCCGCATTATGCAAAATTTAGAGAGACGAAGGTATGATTCGTACCTCAAAGGTTTTTTTGACGGAAACCACAACGGCCACAGAACGTTCAAGGAACCCGGGTCGATTCTCCGAAACCCCACCTTTGATCTCTCCTCCTAGAAAGATCAAGAACAAGACTCATCATAAACGACATCCACACACTTATATCTACCCATAACAGGCGTAGATCTAAGATCCCGAGAGAAGAGGAGGAGTAGATCTAGGTAGATCTAAGAAACCAAACAAAAAGGATCAGATACCCCAAGAAACCAGGTCCGATTTGCCAAGGGGAGCCTCCAGATCGCCTCCAAAACGCTTGAGAGAGGTTCTTCTACCTCCAAGGAAGGGTAAACCTGAGTTATGGCCGATTAGGGGCTTAAACGAGCAAGATAAGGCTAAACATTCAAGATCCTAAATTTTAGGATCTAAATTTATATGCTAGCACGACTTAGTCATAGGGTTTAACAAACCGTGCGCTAACCGTGCGCTAGCTTCTGCCTCAACAACCCCTCCTCGCATGGTTAGTCTGCACGGTTAGACAAATCGTGTGCTAACCGTGCGCTAACTGTGCATTAGCCACTGCCCTCAAGACCATCCTTGCACGGTTTGGCCGCACGGTTTAGGCAAACTGTGCGCCAACCGTGTAAAAGATATTACCCTTTAAATTTCCTCAAAACTCCACCCAAACGCACCTCCAAGTCACCTTGACTCCCCGGAACACTTCTAGCACCACATTTTCACAAGGGAATGGACCGGAGAGGTCCATGCCATTACATCAGATACCTCTCAAAACATTCTCATCCTCAATAATTAAAACCCAACCCAGAGGAACCCAACAAGATACCTCTTAGGGCTCTCATTATAACAGGATCCCAGCAAACAACCCTAATCATATGTGTTAGGAATTACTTCTCCTCTGTCGAGATATTATCGGCTTTAGGTGGCACTGACTCACCTGCACCTGTTTAATCACATCCACATTAATGCGTCTCGATTAAGAATTGGGTCTTCCCACTTCCATATATTAGGACTTTTTTTCAAATTACACTGCCCCCCAACACCGTACAACCAACACACTGCCTGAACACATGGCTTGGGGAATTCCTTCTCCCATGTCGAGATATTATCTACTTTAGGCGGCACTGACTCGCCCGCACGGGTTCAATCGCATCCGCATTAATGCATCTCGATTAAGGATCAGGTTTTTCCTTTTCCCCGCACATCCGGGCACGTTACACACTTCCAGAGAACAAAGAAACAAAACGTCTCACAACCGACAAGCCAGGAATTCCATATATTAAAGGTATAGAGTATAACATCAAAACAGCTCAGAAGAACAGAGAAAAAGACAGGTCAAAACAACTCTGGGTACTGAGCATTCATCTGAGCCTCCTGCTCCAAATTGCTCTCCTCGAGTCCACCATGCCTCCACAACAAAATAACCAAGGTGATAGTTCGTCCATGGAGCACCTTCCCTTTACGATACTCGATTTTGATTGGTCATTCCTCGAAGGTCACATCGTCTCCCATATCTAACTCTCCCCAATCGATAACGTGAGAGTCGTCATGTGAGTACCAACAAAGCTGGGAGACATGGAAGATGTCATGAACATTATCCAACTGAGGTGGCAGGGCCAGCTGATATGCCACCTCACCGACTCGCCTCAGCACCTCGAAAGGTCCGATGAACCTAGGGGAGAGTTTACTCCCCTTCCCAAACCTCTGTTTCCCCCATAGAGGGGAAACCTTCAAGAACACATGATCTCCCACCTCTAACTCCAAGGGCCTCCTCCGACAATCCGCATAAGACTTCTGTCGGTCCGGAGCTACTTTCATCCTCTCACGCACAATATGAACATTCTCTGTGGTGCTCTATACTACCTCTGGCCCAAGGGAACCTGTCTCACCAACCTCTGCCCAGAAAATGGGTGAACGACATGGTCTTCCATACAAAGCCTCAAACAGTGCCATGCCAATAGTATAGTGGAAGCTGTTGTTGTAGGAAAACTCTACTAAAGGCAAGTGTCGCACCCATGATCCTCCGAAATCCAGAACGCATGCTTGCAGCATGTCCTCCAACGTCTAGATTGTCCGCTCTATCTCCCCATCGATCTGGGGGTGTAAGTAGTGCTAAGGTGTAGATGGGTTCCAAAAGCATGATGTAACCCCCTCTAGACTCATGAGATAAACTGAGTATCCCGATATGAGACGATAGTTTTCGGAACTCCAGGAAAACGCACCACCTCGTCTACGTACCTCTGTGCTAAGGTACTCACCGGGCCTGACTCCTTAATTTCTAAGAAGTAATCTGATTTCATCAGTCGATCCACCACTATGCAGATAGCATCATAACCTCCCTGATCTCTGGGTAGTCTTGTGATGAAGTCCATTGATATGACATCCCATTTCCACTCGGGGACATCTAAAGGATGCAAAAAACTACCGGGAACATAGTGTTCAACCATTACTTGCTGACACACTAGGCACTTAGCCACAAACTCTACCATAGCACGTTTCACCCCGGGCCACCAAAACTGTTCCCTTAGGCCTCGATACATTTTTGAAACTCCCGGATGTACACCCAAGGCTGAGCTATGGAACTCACGGAGAACTCCCTAAAGCATTGCCTCCGGAACAAACAACCTTCCATGAAAAAACATCTGATGTCGGCTATCCTCTGACCATCCTTCTGGAGCATTTCCCTAATCGATATGATCCTGCATTACTTCCACCTCAGAGTCTCCCCACCGAGACTCTTCCACCTACTACAACAAGAAGGACTGCACCTTCATTTGAAACAAACAGCCTCTAACACCCTCTACCCTTACATCCAAGTTCAAGGCAGCCAACTCTCTCATTTCTTTCCAAGCATTAGCAGATTCCCGAACAACTTCCTGATGTGACTTACTACTCAGGGCATCAGCCAAAATGTTTCCCTTACCTTCAGTATAAGAGAATTTGAAGTCATAGTCTTTTAGAAACTCAACTCATCTCCATTGCCGTAAGTTTAGGTCACGCTGGGAGAAGATATAACGTAAGCTCTTGTGATCTGAGAAGACCAAAAAGTGCTCCCCAAGGAGGTAATGTCGCCAAAACATCAGTGCGAACACTACTTCAGCAAGATCTAGGTCATGGGTGGCATAGTTACGCTCATGAGGGCGCAACTGCCTAGACCCATAACAGATCACACCCTTCTTCTACATCAGTACGCACCCAAAACCAAGGCCATAAGCATCACAAAACACCTCATACAATAATCCTTCTTCTGGAAACCTGAGTACTGGAGCACTGACCAACTTCTCCTTCAGGTAGTTGAAAGATTTCTGGCACTGCTTGCTCCATAGGAAGGCCTGGTTCTTCTTAGTCAAAGCTTTCAATGGAGCAGAAATTCGAGAGAAGTATGAAATGAACCTCCAATAATAACCTTCCAACCCCAGGAAACTATGAACTTCCGCCATGCTCTTGGGTTCTTCCCAAGAAACGACTGCCTCCACCTTCTACGGGTCCACTGACACTCAATATTGAGACACCACGTGCCCAAGGAAGTGTACTTCTTAAGTCAGGAACTTACACTTCGACAAATTCCGATAAAGTTGGTGGTGTCGAAGGACTTCCAAGACTGCCCTGAGATTATCAATTTGCTCCTCCTCTGATCTTGATTAGATCAGGATTTCATCAATAAACACAATGACGAACTGGTCTAGAAACTCTCGGAAGACAAAGTTCATAAGTCCCATGAACATAGCTGGTGCATTCTTAACTCCAAATGGCATCACTAAAAACTCGAAGTGCCCATACCTACACCTGAAAGCCGTCTTCGAGATGTCACTGTCCTTTACCCTCAGTTGATGGTATCCAGATCGTAGATCAATCTTAGAAAAACAACCTTCTCCCCTCAGCTAGTCAAAGAGATCATCTATCCTTGGAAGGGGGTAATGGTTCTTGACTGTTACCTGATTCAACCTTCGGTAGTCTATGCATAGCCTGAGACCACCATCTTCCTTATTCACGAACAATACTGGAGCACCCCATGGTGACACGTTGGGTCGAACAAAACCCTTCTTCTGCAGGTCGTCAATCTGAATCTGAAACTACCGCAACTCCGAAGGTGCCATCTGATAAGGGGATATCGAAATCGGATGGGCACCAGGATGCAAGTCTATCCCAAAATCAACGTCACGTCGAGGGGGGGGGGAGAGTTACAACCTCCTTGGGAAAAACATCGAGGAACTCCCCCAACAACCTATGGAACATCCATCATATTTGTATCAGCTGAAACCACTGATAACCCACCTAATAAGGAAAGGAGATGCTTCACATACCGGCTTCCCACATGATAGATCCTCTCACCAACAAAAGCTACATGCTTCCCATCCACGTCAGAGAACACGACTCTTCTTTGGAAGCAGTCGATAACGACACTAACAGAAAACAACTAGTCGATGCCTAGGATGACATCGTATAGATGCATCTGTAGCAAAAGAAGATCCCCACTAGATTGATGCGGTCCCAACATCAACCTGCATCCCTGAAAAACACAAGATACACTGGTCTAACCTCCAACTGGTGTACTCAACACCAGGGGTATAGAAAGTATATCTACGTCTAGACCCAAAGCATGGGCTAGAATAGGTGCAAAAAAAGAGTGTGAAGCTCCCAAATCGAACAAAGCAGAAACGAGAGTGATGAAAAAACAAATCGTACCTTGCACCACCTCTGGTACTGCCGGAGCTGCCAACTCTGCTGCATACAACTATCCACGCCCAGCTCCTCGGCCTCTCTGATGTCAACCACCTCCCCAACCATTCCCTGGTCAATGTCCCTGAGGAGCACCCTGAGGTCAGCCTCCCCTGGCAAAGTCTTCCCTCGGAGGATCAGGGTTCTGCTGCTGCTTTAAGGGCCTCGCTAGCAACTGGTGCTGCAGAGGCGGGTGCTGAACCTGCCCACCTCCACCGTACTGAGCTCGGGTCAGGCACCGACTCTAAATGTGCCCGAGAACTCCACAAGAGAAACACTTCGGTCCCGGGCTTGGGAAAAAGGGATGAGGACCTGAAGATCTGAACTGGAACTGCTGGGGTTTGCTCCCTACTGGCCTGAATCTGGAAGTTCCTATCGCAGGAGACCTGCTGCTGACTGCCTTCTCCTTCGAAGAACCCAGCTGGATCCCCTCTCGTGGTGCACCTCCCTGTGAGTTCATCCTCTCTACAACCTATGCCTTCTTTTGTACTGCCAAGTACGTCGGAAGGGTGAAGGGGGTGACAGCATACTGGAGTGAAGGACGAAGCGCCTCCCCCAAACGTCTCGCCCGAGACTCTTTATTTGGAAAGAGATCCGGATTAATGTGTAGGAGACCCTTGAACTTGATCCCTAATTCTTGTACTGACATACTACCCTGTTGGAGGGAGAGTGACTCATGCCTCTTCTCTTCCTTGATCATGGAAGAAAGGAATTCCTCTCGGAACTCCTTCTCAAAGTCAGCCCACAGAACCTCTGCCTCTGACTTCTCCTCGAGGTAGAGCATCCACCACTGACGTGCCGCACCTCTTAGCCGAATGACTTCTAGGGGAACCCAGTACTCCCTCGTAGCATAGATAAAAGTAAAATTGATCCCTAGATCTTCAATCCACCCCTCTGTCTCCATATCCAAAGTACTACCATCGTACTTCTTGAGGGTTTGTCGCTGGAAGGAATGGAGAGTCTTCTGCCACTGATCATCTTCCTCCTCTCGGTCAATCCTCAACTGATCGACCGCCTAAATCTACGGGTCCCCAATTGTCTGAGTCACCCAGGGATGACGTCCAGGTGCCATAGATGTATGTTAAACAAAGATGTCCTAAGACCAAGTAGCAAGGAAGGTTTCATTTTATCATTTTATTTCAATTTCTTTCCCAGAACACCCAAATCAAGTAAAACACAAACATGATGATGCATGTACCTTCCCTAGGGTCACTACCCTACAATCAATGTTGTCTCAATTAGTCGTTTGGTATGATCAGATTCCTTGCATCAGATCACTGTGGGCCCTAAAATCCCCTGTCCTAGCCGGTCTTCCCCGGCCTATGTCACGCACCAAGATCACCTAACACTGTTTCCCTACCATCCCATGCAATCCTCACTGTGACTAACTCTAGACTCCATCCTATCTCTCAACCTCCGCTCTGATACCATTCTGTCATGACCCCCTTCCACCAAAGATTCCCCTCCTGAGCTAGAAATGGTGAAAGGGAGATAATGACCTCCGAGTACCGCCTCCAATAGGCCTCAGAGTGGCGACTAGCACCAAGGGTATGAGTTTTCACAAGATGGGAGGCATTACCCTTTTTATTATTTAAGATTGGGAAATAGGATGAGTCAACACCAAAAGATAAAGGAACAAGTAAATGAAAATAAACCCAAACTAATCCCACATGCATGTTTAAAATAATTCTGAAAACAAAGTACAAGTACAAGAAGCTCAAAAGTACAATACCAAAAGAAATGAGAGCACAACAAACTGCAACAAATCCAACTGTCCCGACTAGTAGGGTCCCACACGGCCCTGGTAGTCCTCCTGGAAACTTGAAAGTAAACGTAGCATGAGAATACAAGTATACTCAATAGGGAAAACTAAAGCTCTCATGCACAGGTGGGGAGACATCCTAATGTCCCGTGAGAACAACAGAAGAAACCAAAACCTAGAAAGGAATTTTAACCACCCAACCTCACCAGCCACGCTCACCAAAAACACAAAACAACAGGTAGTAGTATATAAGAACAAGATTATTGGGTACCCCGCACCATTTCCGACTAGTTATCAGCTCTTCCTAAAAACGAACGTCCTGACACTACCACACTCTTTCAGCCCGCACACACCTGGGCCTCACAAACCACATATCCCACCTGCACACACCTGGGCCTCACAAACCACATTCACATCCCTTCCCGAACAGACCTGGGCCTCATTCCAATGATTCATGGGAATAGTAAACCTGCCCGAAGAGTCTTGGGCTAAAATCTCACCAAACGAAACCTACCCAAAGAGTCTTGGGTGTAAGTTCACCTCAAGCCATTATAGCATATAGAAGAAGGAGTAGGAAGGAGCTAGTAACTAAGGGGAAAAACACCCTCTCACGTGAAATGGGAGTGTTTGGAACTAGGTTCTCAACATGGGTGGGGTGAGACAAAACACAAAGATACAGATACATATATATATTCCAACCACACAGCCCAACCTATGGCTTCTAAATAGAAAAACTGAGCACGTACCTCGGAACTGCTACTACGAAGCATGCACTCAACAAACAATCCCAAACCGATTTAGGTTTTCATGTGTCAATAGCATTAGTTTATTAGTTCCTTAACTACTGGGAAACAATCAAACCAGATCAAGCGTTTTGTAGAACAAAACCCTGCCAACCACAAATCAAGTTAGATAAAACACAAGAAACACAAAACCAACCATTTTATCATCAATAAATCCCCATTTATTGTTCCTGAATTTAATTCATTATCGTTCCCCATAGATCATTTATCAACTTTCCACTTTTGTTTAACACCACAACCCATTACTGCAGCCCTGCTACCACTATAACCACGTCTCCACAACTGTATCACAAAACAAGGCTCATGCCATATCATTGCCCCTTTAATATCATTTACCGTAGCCCCGCTGCCCATCCTATTCATAATAAACTAGGATTCACCCCCACTTCCTTTCACACACCATGTAACCAAACCAACACCCACATGTTCATTATTCCATTTTGTTCAACTAGGGTGATCACACAAGGGTTCTGGATATTCATTTAATCTGACAACTTTACATGATTAACCCATTTCCATGTTCCACAATGTTTCCATCCACAAAACGGTCTAGAAAGATAGGGAAACATTTAATTGCGCAAGCAAAGGCCCCAATGACCGTGATTTTCAGTAGGCAGAAGCCTATTCTATTCACAACACAATAATAGGATAAACAAGGATAAAAATAACAATCTCCCCATCCTCGTTCTTTAAGATAGTTATTATCTTCATTAAAATGGTTCAACTATGTCTCGTGAAATCAAGAGGAAACCCATCCCGCATGATACACAATTTAGAGAGATGAAGGTAAGATCCCTACCTCAAAGGTTTTTTTTACGGAAACCACAATGGTCAAGGAACGCTTAAGGAACCTGGGTCGATACTCCGAAAACCCACCTTAGATATCTCCTCCTAGAAAGATCAAGACCAAGACACATAATAAATGACATCCACACACATATATCTACCCATAACGGGTGTAGATCTAAGATCCCAAGAGAAGAGGAGGAGTAGATCTAGGTAGATCTAAGAAACCAAACAAAAAGGATCACATACCTCAAGAAACTGGCTCCGATTTACCAAGGGGAGCCTCTGGATAACCTCTAAAATGCTTGAGAGAGGTTCTTCTGCCTCCAAGGAAGGGTAAACCCGAGTTATGGTCGATTAGGGGATTAAACAAGAAAGATAAAGGCTAAACGGTCAAGATCCTAAATTTTAGGATCTAACTTTAAGTGCTCGCATGGCTTAGTCACATGGTTTAACAAACAGTGTGCTAATCATGTGCTAGCTTCTACCTAGACAACCCCTCCTCACAAGGTTAGCCTGCATGGTTAGACAAACTGTGTGGTAATCATGTGTTAGACACTACCCTCAAGACCAACCTTGCACGGTTTGGCCGCACGGTTTAGGCAAATCGTGGTCCAACCGTGCGAAATCTATTACCCTTTAACATTCCTCAAAAGTCCTCCCAAACACACCCCAAGTCACCTTGACTCCTTGGAACACCTGTAGCACCACATTTTCACAAGGGAATAGACCGTAGAGGTTCAGGCCATTACAGTGACTGCCCAACCCGCTGTACGGATGAACAGAAGATGGTCAAAGGACCGACTGGCCAGAGGTGACAATTTGATTGAGGAGGTCTGTAGGAAATAGATGGATGTGGCAGAGGAGCAGACCGTGTAGCAGGAGGTGGGTGGCGATTTAAGGTTCTACTGCCACCACCACCAGGTGGTTCACCCCGACCACTGGGAGATGGTGGATAGAGACGAGCTCAACTCCAGGCAGCTAGGGCCTATGACCACAATGCTCTAGAGATGATACGAGGTATGATCTATGTCTACTCCACCCTAGATGCAGTACTTATAGACACATGTTCCAGTCACTCATTTATTTCCACAGCCCACATTCAGATATCGGAGATTCCAGTGGAGCTGTTGGCTCGATCCGTACGGCTAGAGACTCCTACAGGAGTAGATTTGACAATTACACACTAGTTCCGACAATGTTAGATTACTCTAGAAGGTGGGAGTTTCTCCTGGGATCTTCTAGTAGCTTTGTTGAGGCCTTACGACTTCATTTTGGGTATACACTAGTTATCCACAGTCCATGCTCAGATTGACTGTATTAGGCACAAAATGAGGTGTGTCCAAATGGATGGGACCAGGTTTTCCTTCACTGATTAGAAGGGAACCTTTTCAGCATAGGATGGACTTACCCGAAAGAGGGTGCAGCCGATCACACATCAGTTGGATAGCATTACCCTCGGAGTGGTTGATATTGAGATTCCGAGCTATCCTGTAGTGGTGGACCAGTACGCTAATATTTTCCCTGAGGATTTTCTAGGTCTACCTCCTCACAGAGAGGTGAACTTCTACATTGACTTGTACCCTGATACGTCACTGATATCTACTCCAGCATATTAGATGGCTCTCATGGAGCTATGAGAGCTGCGAGTACAGCTAGAGGACATGTAGAGAAAGGGTTTTATTATGCCATGTGTTTCACCTTGGGCAGCCCCGATTTTGTTCGCCCAGAAGGTGGATGGGATTTTGAGACTCTGTGTGGACTATCGACACCTGAACCAGGTGACTGTGAAGAAAAAGTACCCACTCTCGAGGATTTATAATATATTTGATCAGCTGAAGTAAGAATAGTGGTTTTCGAAGATAGTTCTCAGATCAGGCTATCAACAGCTCAGGGTACAAGACAATGATATGCATAAGACGACCTTAAGATGTCATTATGACCATTATGTGTTCTTGGTTATGCCATTCGGCATGAACAATGCCCCAGCAGTGTTCATGGAACTCATGAACATGATCTTCAAGCCATACCTCAATTGCTTTTCAGTAGTATTCATCGATGAAATCCTAATGTACTCAGCTACAGAAGAGAAGCACTCCTATCATCTACAAATAGTTCTAGACACACTCCGAAAGCACAAGCTTTCTGGTAATCTCTCGAAGTAATAGTTTTGGATATGAGAGGTTCACTTCTTGGGACACGTCATCTCAGATGCTGGAGTTGCGGTGGATCCAGTGAATATTGAGTTTGTGCTTTCTTCGGAGCCACCCAAGAGTGTGACGGAAGTGAGGAGTTTCTTGGGTTTGGCCGATTACTACCATAGGTTTGTGTATGACTTTTCCAGAGTTGTGGCACCCTTATCAGCATTGAAGAATAAGGGGAAACCCATTATGTGGTCAGAGAGATTCCAGTGGAGTTTATAGGATCTGAGGTAGAGACTGATGAGTGCTCCCATCTTGAGGCTACTAGAGGAGGGTGTTGGGTACATAGTCTACTACGACACATCAGGGATCATACTTGGATGTGTCCTGATGTAGGAGCGAGCAGTGATCGTGTATGGTTCTCGACAGCTGAGACAACATGATCAGAACTACGCTACCCCTGACCTAGAGTTAGCAGCAGTGGTCTTTGCCTTGAAGATGTGGCGACATTACTTTATGGGTGAACATTTTATAGTCTACTCTCATCACAAGAGTCTTAGGTATATCTTCTCTCAGTAGGACCTGAACCTGAGATAGTGGAGTTGTCTTAAGTTCCTCCAAGACTATGACTTCAAGATAGTCTATACTCCTAGGAAGGGGAACGTAGTAGCAGATGCACTCAGCAGGATATCTGGAATAGAGTTTCTAAGTGAGGAAACATAGTAGCTAGCCGCTTTGCAGATATCCTATGTGGATCAAGATGGAGAAAATTATCTTTAGTGTCTGACAGTCACTCCCCCACTCCTTCAGTGATTCAGGGAGGCACATCTTGGGGACACTGACTTCAAGGCTCGACGTGCTCAGATATCCATAGGACAGGCACCTGATAGATTTTCTGAAGGTGGAGAGGACGTCATACTCTTTATAGGACATACTATGGTACCGGTGGCACTATGAGAGGAAGTGTTGAGGGTGTTCCATATGTCCCCTCTAGCGGTACATCCAGGAGTGGCGAAGATGTAACAGGACCTTCGGTGTCAGCACTAGTGACAGGGAATGAAGAACGTAGTGGCATAGTTTGTCTCACAGTGCCTCACTTGTCAGCAAGTGAAGGTAAAGCATCTGGTTCCAGAAGGATTAGTTTATTCACTAGAGGTGCCAGAGTGGAAGTGGGATGAAATTTACATGGAATTCATGATAGAACTTCCACTCATGACCAGGAGTCATGATTCTATCAGGGAGATCGTTGAATGACTCACCAAGTAGGCCCACTTCCTACCTATTAGAGAGCAGTGATCAGTAGAGATATTAGGATGCCACTACATACAGAAGATTGTGCGGCTTCATGGAGTGTCATATAATATTGTCTCCAATCATGATGCACGTTTCACCTCCCATCTACGGAAGGAGTTGTAGGAATTGTTTGGGACACAACTTTGATTGAGCACTTCCTTCCATCCTCAGACGGATGGTCAGACAGAGCGGAACATTCATACCCTCAAGGACATGGTACGTGATTGCATCCTTGATTTTGGCCGTAGTTGGGAGGATCACATGCCCTTAGTGGAGTTTCCATACAACAATAGTTATCAGTCCACTATCGGTATGGAACCATTCAAGGAATTGTACGACTAACCTTGCAGATCACCTCTGTGCTGGACTGACCCAGGGGAGTCAGCACTCGTTGGACCAAAGATGGTATGGGCTACCACGGAGAAGATACAGATCATCCATGAGCGGATGAAGACTGCACAGAGTAGGCCAAAGTCATATACTGATAGGAGATAGAGACCTCTATAGTTCAAGGATAGTGACCATGTATTTCTATGGGTCTCACCTCAAAGAGGTTTGTGGAGATTTGGCTGGGGCGGCAAGTTATCTTCGAGGTTCATCGGACCCTTTTAGGTCCTCAGAAAAGTAGGCGAGGTGGATTACCGCATAGCTCTTCCAACTCAGTTGCACTGGGTGCACGAAATTTTCCACATATCCTAGCTGAGCAGATATTTACACGATCCTTCGCACATCATTGACAAGGGCGAGCTGGACATCAACGATGGGGTGACGTTTTTGGAGGTTTCAATAGAGATTGAGGATCGACAAGAGACAATCCTACGTGGACCATCGATACCTCTGTTGTGAATATACTGGCAGCATGGGAACCTCCAGGATAGAACATGAGACCAGGAGCCTCAGATTCATGTATAGTACCCCCACTTGTCTCCCTAGTTTGTGTTGTGGCTTTCCAGGATGCAAAGCCTTGAGGTGGGGAGAATGTGAAGACTCAGATTTTTTCCTGTAATTTTTTTTAATTATATGGGAATATTACGAGTCCAAGGAAATTGATGGCGAGTGATTATAAGGCCCGGTGTTCCCAGAATGAATTTTTAAACTTTTTTTATAGTACGTTCAGTAAACGCGCAAGCGGAATTTTGTAACTTTTGAACCGGTGCATGGAATTAAAATCTGAGGACACCGTTGAACTCACAGTACCAATATTCGCCTAAGGAGACCTTCACCTTGACCACAGTAGATCGAAGGTGGAAGTTAATTTTTTGGTTTTTCATGGGAGAGTTAAAAGAATAAAAATAAAATAAGAAAACAACATTTTATTTTTCTTTGTGAAACCTCCTTTATGAATTTATTGGTGGGGACCACACAATCTTGAAACCTCCCATTTGAATTTAGTGGTGGGGACCACACAAGCTTGAAACCTCCCATTTGAATTTATTGGTGGGGACTAACCGACCCTTGAGCTCCCTCTTTAATGTGAGTTAACCCTTAGAATTCCCCCAATTAAATGTGCCAACATTAAGTGGTTTAATTAACTTAACTTAATTAATATTGGCTACTCATTTCTTAGTGGGGGGAATCGTTGGAAAAGGGATAACTTGGGGAGAGCTTCGTAGAAACATTCTATAAAAAATGAGATCCTCCAAATGAAGAAACTCTTCAACGAAGAACGTCCTCCAGATCAAGAACGATGATGACGCACGAGCTCGGATTAGAAGCGTGGTGCGGGAGCAACGAACATCGATGTCTTCTTATCCTTCCTCGTGACATCTCCTATGAAAGTCCAGGTAGGGATTTTTGTATAGTTCTTCATGGTTTTTACGTCGATTTCAATCACTTTAACCACCTTTTATCAGACTAATGCGGAGGGTGTGGGCCAAACAAACATGACATGATCCCTCCTCAATCCTCCTTATTTGACGCGTTCTTCGGGGGCCAGGATGATGGTGGCAGCACAACCACGCCGCCGAAGGAGTCTGCAGTCCGTCGATCGTGGAAAATGAAGGTGGTGGCTGGTACCCCGGTCGGCCATGTGGAACTGGGGCGACGCGCGTCCACGCCACCAGAAGCGAAGGAGGCTGCAGCTCGTCGGTCGTGGCGGTGGGAGGATGGCGGTCGGCTGGACATGTGGAGGCGGGGCAGCGCACGTCCGCACCACCAGTAGAGGAGAAGGCCACAGCCCGTCGACTGCGGCGGCACACCAAGGTGGCCGACAACTGGTCGGCCGTAAGAGGAGTGACGCGCATCCGTGTAGCAGGGAGGAGGGTCGGCATTTCCCACCGTCCACGTCAGTCGAGCGGGACCGCTCAGGCGAGTCCCATGTACTAGTCGAACTGTCCATGGACCATTTGGAAAACTGGGGGGGCACCTCCCCCCCCGGGTGTCGGTTAGGGCGGAGCCCGTCACGATGGGCCACCCGACCGCGGGCTGCACCGCTGGCCGCCCTGCATGTCGAGCCGGGCCGAACCACAGTCCAGCGGGCCAGGCCTACCACAGCCTATTCTAGCTTGGCTGGACCCGAGTCGGGCCGGATCGGCCCTGGTCGGGTCAGGACGGGTTTGTCCGATCGGGTCGGACCAGACTCGGGCCCATCCAGACCCAGTTTCGCCTTTTTGGCCATATCTTGAGAACCGAGCGTCCGTTTGACAAACCGTCTGCGGTGCCAGAATCCTTGGATCGAGACATTCCTTTTAAAAGACTCCACTTTAGTTTTGGATAAAGTTTGAGTATATCTTGGTTGTATCAAACCGGAATCCAATTGGTCTATCAGAACGGAAACACTAATAACTTTTAGACCGGGAATCCAATTGACGTGTCGTCAGTTGCATTGGGTCCCTTATGACATGGAGGAAATTTGGGATACATATTTATGGGAATTAGTGGTAGTTGACGTATAGACCAATGCTTGTGGATTAGAACCTCCCAAAAACAAGCATGCCAAGTGAGAGAACCTAGTGGCTGGCTGTAACGTGAAGGAAGAACATCGATCCGGTGTGGTTCAGCGCTCAGTGATCTTATGTGGGTCTGTGCGTATCGATCCTGTGTGAGTCATATCCTGTCTGGTTTAGCGCTCAGTGATTCTGTGTGGGTCAGCGCATACCAATCCTATGTGGGTCAGATACTATGTGGTTCAGCGCTCAGCAATCCTATGTGGGTCAGCGCATACTGATCTTATATGGGTCAGATCCTATGTGGGTCGGTGGGGGTTAGTCACCTATAGATCATGTGTGGGTTAGTGGGGGTTAGTTACCTATCAATCATGTGTGGGTCATATGCAGTGCTACTTAACAGCATAAGATGATCTGTCCTTCAACTAATCATATGCAATTCTGTACTTATGTTATACCTGGTCTGAGATGAGTCTGTTACCTTCGTGTTGTTACCTGTGTGGTACTTCTACCATCGTGGTGTTATCTTTTCAGTATTCTTCCCTCTTGTGTGAGATGAGTGTATCTTGATAACTTAGGTATATGTATGGGAATATACCTAATTAGAGTTGATGTTTATTGCTTCATGCTTTGTGTATTTTCCTTTGTGAAACTCTAAGAGACCTTAGGGTGGTCTTGGGGTCCCTACTAAGTATCGTTATACTCACCCCTGCACGGGAAATGCCCGCACCATATCGTGTCTTGTGCAGACGATGGACATCGTTGATCGAGGATGAGGGTACCAGGTCTAGAGGATATTTGGAGGTGTACATTAGACAAGATGATCCACAGGGATGACCGTGCGAGATCTGTACCTACCCTTCAAGTAGGGTCCTTGGTGGGTGATCACAGGAGCTGTTATTTTTCATTTTTACTTGTACTTCTCAATTGGGATTGTATTCTGGCCCCTTTAATTACTATACACACACTATTTACTATATAGTTTTAATTGTGCTTGTATCTTGTTCTGTGTTTGGTTTGTGTGAGTTTATATGTTTAAAGGCAATGCCTTCCCAGTTTTAGGGATATTCCTTTCTGGTGTTAGTCGTCAGCCCCTGGCCTATGGGAGGTGGGCTTGGGGTAGTCATGGCACGGGCCCCGGGGGACGGGTTGTGACACTTCTAAACTCTCTAATACTTCCTTTTAGGAGATAGGTTCATCACTTTCCATCAATAATGATTCACCATCCTTAATGACTAGGAAACCAAATCTCTCTAGTTCCATTACCTCTCTTGAGCTCCTACGAAGTACTTTTGTTACTGAAACCTTTTCAATGGAGACTTGTGGAACTTGTTCTTATACCAAATATTGTGTATCTTGAGCATCAACTTTGTCAAATTCAATATTTCTCCCTCTATCCTTCTTGAGGATGTTCTCCCTCTCAAGAAAGACGACTTGTCTGGCGATAATCATTTTTTGTCTGAAGGGTTATATAGATAATATCCTTTCATTTCCTTGGGATATCCTATAAAGATACACCTCATGCCCCAGGGTGCTAGTTTGTTTTGTGAAAAGGCCTTAACAAATTCCTCTCTTACCCATACACGTGTGTGTGAAAAAATGGGTTTCTTTCCATTCCATAACTGAGAGGGAATTCCATTTTCCACCTTAGTTGGTACTCGGTTTAATGTGTATTTTTCAGTTTGTAATGCATATCCCTAAATGGATAATATAAGATCTACATGACTCATCATAGACCTCACCATGTCCAAAATGGTTTATTTCCTACTTTAACTAACACCATTCCACTATTGTGTATAAGGAGGAGTGGGTTGAGATAGAATCTTAGACTCCCGTAAAAGGTCGATGAACTCATGGTTCAGATATTCTCCACCTCAATCCGATCGAAGATTCTTTATCTTCATACCAAGATGATTATCTACTTCATTCTTGAATTCCTTAAATTTATCCAAGGCCTCTGACTTATACCTCATTAAGTAGATATATCCATATCTAATCAAATCATTAGTAAAAGTAATTAAGTAAGAATATACACCTCTACCTTCTACTGGAAATGGTCCACACACATTCATGTGCACAAATCCTAGAAGCTCTGTGGACCTTTCAACCTGTCCACTAAATGGTTCCTTGGTCATTTTACCTTGTAAACAAGCATGAAATATATGATGTGGTTTCATCTCAGTAGATTCTAAATAACCATCTTAGAAGATCTTTGTCAAGTGCTTCTCATTTACATGATCAAGATGATGATGCCATAACTAGGTGTTGTATGAGTCATGTGAGTTTGTTTCGTTATTGATTGCCAACACTTGGTTTTCGTAATTTAATACATACAAACCATTATTTAAATGCACCATACCATAACATATGTTGTTCTTATAAAAGAAACAACCCTTATTTGAAAACCAGAAAATAAATCCATCAACATCCAAACATAAAATAAAAATTATGTTTTTGTTAACACTAGGAACATAATAGAAGTTATGTAAAACCAAAATCATCCTAGTTGGAAATGAGAGGTGGTAATCTCCAATGGCTAATGCATCCAGCCTTGCGCCATTGGCAGATCGAAGATCCACCTCTCGTCTAGAAATATTTCTATATTTACTTGGTTCCAACATTTGAATACATACGTGATCCCCACAAGCAGTATCTAATACCTAATGTGTAGAAATTGAAAGATTACACTCAATAAAAAAATACACCTTTAGCGTCCCCATGCTTTTGGGTGCAATTCCTCTTCTAGTGGTTGGGCTTGGCACATGAAAAACACACCGCCTCCCATTCCTTTCCCTTACCTCTATATCTTCCCCTACTTGGAGGGATGGTTCTTAGGGGATTCAGACCATTTATAAGTCCTTGTCCCCTTTTCCTTGTCCTTCCTTTTATTATTCACCATAATGAATATGGGTTTGTCACACCCCCTATATTTATCTACTTGGAGAATTAAGGTAAGAATTTATGATAGACTCTTCTCTTTGTTTCTCATGTTATAGTTGACAATAAATCTAGAGAAGGTATTGGGTAGTAATGATAGGATGATATTTGTACGCAACTCATCCGGGAACTTAATCCCTAAGATGTCCAGGCATTCAATGTAGCCAATAAGCTTGACTACATGAGGCCTAGATGGTGAAAAATCTCCAAGATTATAGTTGTAAACAAATCGTTGTAGATCTCATATCTCTCCTTTCTCTCCTTCTCTTGATAGAGATCCTTAAGGTGAGACATCATGCTATACACATCCATATTTTAATGTTGCTTCCAGAGCTCATTATACATGGCAGATAGCATGAAAAATTGGACATCTGTGGAATCATCCAAATGTTTCATATAGAGAGATAGTTCCTCATCAATGGACTCTTTTCTAGGTTCAACTAGAATAGGCTCCTCCAAAACATACAATTTCCTCTTGTAGCGAAGGGTGACATATAAACACCTCTCCCACTGTTGGAAATCAGTGCTGGTGAGAAAGTTTTCCTTCTTGAGTATGGTTCTCAATGATATGTTTGAAGTAATTTTTCTTTCCATTTCTATAAATCAAGAAGAGAAATGGTTTATTACTTTATCATGATAAAACTGAGACAAATAAATAAATTAATATGTTATTAGTCTCCCACTATTTTCCCAAAATCCAATATCCCTTACCATTACCTTCGGAATATTCTATTTCTAGAATATTCTAGTTGAAAGGATCCATATTTCCCTTCATATTACCCGAAATAGGGTTGGTCAAGAAACATGAGGGGTTTTAGGTAGGCATTCCAAATGCCAATTGCATTAACTCATAGCTCCTTGATCTGCTGAGTGGATTCCCCAATCATGAAATCATTTAATTTTGTATTTCCTCAACCTTTTCCTCTTGGTCACACGAATTCTTGTTGTGGAAGTAAACCCTTGATTTGAACCAAGTCAAGCAAACCCAAAATCTGGAATTATAATTCCCCGATAATTGAAAGCATCCTAACTAGGGTTGTTCAACACTTTGAACTATGGTTTGATTCTAACCAAGATAATGGAAGGCTATACCGACTTAATATTTCTTTGAGGGATTTTATCCTTATATGTAAATTTCCATTTTATTATCTTTATTAAATTCTTGTTAATCTTAACTGGGATAAAATTAAGTTATTAAACTTGTCTAAGATAATATTTTACGCATAAGCCGGAGTTATTTTAGTTCCATCTTTCATGCTTGTTTAATACATTAATTGTGTGATCGTGACAACACACCCACAATAAATAAACCATGCAACTGACAGAAATAAAATAAATGGTATGATCATGAGATTTTTATATTGGTTAGTTTATCCAATGGTTGATAAACTAACCCAAGACCTAGGGGAGAAACACATTTAACCTTTTTGGGTTCGTGTTTATAGCTTTCCATCTGTTCACATTTGTATCTCCTTGGATTGGTTTCACCTTGGCTCTTAAATTGAGCCCCCTCCACTAGCTTGGGAGCTCTATCCATTACATATTCTTCTATCTCACTCGCAGGTTTGGGATAAAATGGGGTTTTACATAAAACAATCCTTGGGCACATATGACCTACATATTAATGGGAAGAAGGCTTGTAGGCCAACAAAATTAATTTAAATAAATAAATTAAAATAAACAATTCACATTAAAAGGTCTTGGTATAGATCATGATCATCAATTCATGTAATGATATTTATGCATAAATAAGACTAACATTAAATTCTTTAATCGTTATTGTTTAAGATAAATCACACTCAAATCAATTAATTATCTTTAATTAATCAATCCTTTTATCTTAAACCCTTTTCTGAATTTCATTGAGATTCTCATCCATCATATTTTTAAACAAATAAATCCATTTAAAATTATATTTGTACGTAAATTGTACCTTGTAGACAACCTGGTGAATCTCATTCATAATTACCCAATGAGTATAAATGAATATTACACAGATGTTAAATTAAACACATATATAAAAAACACTTATCACGTGTTGTGCCTCAGATTTACATCCACATTATGGTACACGTCTCAAGGGTTTGTATAATATAATAATAAATTTTAATAAATCTGTGTAATTGGTATGAGTACACGACGTGTAGTTCCAACTACTCGGTGTGTACATTCATTCACCGTTCATCCAAAGTACATTCCCAGGGACATGGTGTGTAGATGCACATCATAAATCTTCGGATTACACGGTGTATTCAGTGGGCCACATGCTGTGTAGTATCTGCATTACATGGTTTCCAGCCAGGAAAGTTGTGTATGAGGTACACGATCCAACCCTAACCCGAAGGGAATACACACTATGTTTAGTGGACCACATGGCATGTAATCTAGAAACTATGTGCCACCTATTCCTGGTCAACACACATAGTCATTTAAGACTTAGAAAGACTCCAAGACATGGCCTGGTTTGGAGCACCGTCTCAGTGCATGGAACTTATACTACACGGCATGTATTACTGAATACACACAGTGTGTTCTGGTGTTGTATGTCCAGGAATCTTTGGCACCTCTGGATGGGATCCTCTATTTTATTTTAATCAAAATTAAAAGTAAAATATCGTTTCTGTAAGGTTAATGAGAAATGAAAGAGGGGAAAGATATCTCGAGATTCAGATTTGTAGAATGATTAACATGAATTGAAACAACTAAATTATTAAATGTTTAAATCATAAATGGAAAACTAAATAATTATAATCAAGGATATGTCTCCTTTGATACCACTTATAGGTTCCAGTTGTAGTGGAAGCACATGGATGGTTGTACCCAAATTCAATTTATTTCATTAACAATGATCAATCGGAGATCCATCACAATTATAATAGACCGGATCATTAGAATATAATGAAGTACTAAATAAAATAGGGGACTCCTGGAACCATATATAGGATCATTATATATTTATTATAATTAATTTAATTAAAATACAAGAATTACCTTGATCAAATTATCTAACTCTTGATGTTTCTGGTCATGATCCGATGTGATCTATAATTGCGTCATAGAAGCCAAGGGTAGTCTTCCTATAGTGGCGATCCACACATTCTCCACATATCTCTGGACATCATTGAAGCGATCCTTGCGTGCTATCATGGAAGAGCCTTCACATGTGATGTCCGCCTTCGATCACCTCGAGAGATACTTCTAAAGCGCTCTCCTTGATCCGGTGGAGGAGGATCTCTCTCGTAACTTGATAATGTTCTTGGAGGAAAAAGAACTCTCTCTTAGATTGAGAGTTTTTTCCAAATATTGTGTGCACAACCACAAAAAATGGCTAGGTTAATGAGAGTAATATAATTGGGATTCTAAATACATAGAATAATAAAACAAATTAATTACCTGAAAAAATTTATTCCTTTCATTTAATTCTTAGTAATACCCCATGTCTAATAATAACAGTTGACTATTATTATTACATGACATGTGCCCAGTGAATTACACCTAATATTATTTAATGAAATAAATAATATTATTTCTTAAAAATCCCCAGAAAACTACTTGGAATGTATATTAATATACATGGAGTGTACTTTTGTTTTTGTATTGTCTTTATTTCCTCCACCACATTTATTAGACCTTGAATAATGACTATTTATTTTTTAAATAAATATCATTGAATTACTTGCTAGTAAATATATTATTTCACCCGCACTATATTCTATCAAATAAATAGTGTCAAAATAAATGCAATTATGCATCCTTGAATAATTATTAAAACACTGTCAGGGATAATATTTATTCAACTTGTTAAATTAATATTTAACTAAGATACTTGGACACACTTAGTGTGTGACCCTCTAGGCATCATTCTCAGTGGAATTCGGTGGAGCCTTGCTAAATTCCAAGGTTATCGTCTAGAAACACCCCAAGGTACCCATAAAGAATGAATTTAATGCTGCAATGATGTGTCACCTCTTATGAATGCTTACCATGTAATGTAATCCCTTTGTATCGATATCTCGAATTAAGTGGGTTACATGCTAGTGTCATCTACCCACATGCTCAATTATTCTCTCTTTTTCTTCCTAGAATTGAACTTGCCTATTCCTCACTATGGCCATGAATTTATTTAGGCTATATGAATTCCATCAAAGGGCCCAAGATATCAACTCCCACTATGGAACATAAGGGACAAATCCTTTCTCGCATTATCTATTAATGCAAGATAACTCATGATGCACCCAACATATCCTACCTCACTACGAACAGTGCGTCATCAAAGTTTTTATCAATATATCTAAGTGTGCGGGTTGTAATAACCATTAATAATAATATTAAGGTCTAAGGACCAATACACACATCCGTAGATTGGAACATCCAATTGACACTATTAAATGTGGATTTCCTACTACCGGGTCTCATTCTCATAATATCCTCCTAAATATTACCAAGGGTGCACACCATGAGAAGGTGCCTCAAAGTTTTATGAGTCCTCACCCCTAGTGGTCTATATTATTTGTGTCCCTCAAATAACATCATCCGTCCATAGAACATATATTCAACAATAGTGTTATGGAATTTCCATATTCTCATTATAGTAGGGATCTTCTATGAACCTTCAGTGCAACAACTATCCATATGAAATTATCTCAGGGATTTTCATGCATAAGAACAATCAAGATGTGATAAGGTATTTATTAATGAATAAAGTACAAAGTAGTTGGTTCTAGGTAACTAACTCCAATAGCTTAAACATTCTAATAGAAAGGATCCATATTTTCATTCGCATTACCCCAACTTTGGCTGGTCATTAAATTAGAAAGGTTTTAGGTAGGAATTCAAAATTCCAACTGCATTAACTCGCAGCGCCTTGATCTATTGAGTGTAATCCCCAATCCTAAAATCCTTAATATTGGATTTCCTCAACCTTTGCCTATCAGTTACGCTAAGTCATGCTTTGGAACTCATCCCTTGATGTAAACTAATTCAAGTAAACCCAAAACCTCAAATTAGAATTCCCTAATAATTGAAATCAACCCAACATTGGTTGGTCAAACACTTTGAACTATGGTTTGATTCTAAATGAAGTAATGGAAGGCTATAACGACTTAATATTTTATTGAGGGATTTTATCCTTTATGCGTAAATTGTTATTTATTATCTTTTCCCATGATTTTTAATATTAAGTGTGACAAGATTAAGTGATTAACCATGTATTAGATAATATTTACACATAAGCCAGTTTATTTTTGTTCTACCTTGTATGCTTGTTAATTGATTAATTATGTGATTGAGACAAAATATCCATGATGAATAACCATAAAACTAAAAAAAATAGGGTATGATCATGAGATTTTTCTAATGGTTAGTTTATCTATATGTTTATAAACTAACTACTGACCTAGAGGAGAAACACCTTGAACCAATTAGGTTCATGATTACAGTTTTCCACTTGTCCACCTTTGTATCTCCTTGGATTAGTTTCGCCTCAAATCCTAACTCGAACCACCTCCACTAGCTTGGGAGCTCCATCCATTACATATGCTTTCACTCACACACAAGTGAGGGGTAAAGGGGGTTTACAAAAAAACCATGGGCACACAGACCCTACATATTAAGGAGGAGAGAAGACACGCAGACCAACAATTTAATTTAATAAATTAAAAGGGAAACCAATCAAATACAAAAGGTCTGGTCTAGCTCATGACCATCCACATGCATGCAACATATTTATGTATTTAATAAAATTATAATTGAATTACTTTATAATTATTATTTAAGATAAATCATGCTTGAATCGATTAATTATTATCTTTAATTAATCAATCTTTTTATCTTAATCCTTTTCTGATTTTTTTGAGATTCTCATCCATTATAATTTGAAAAAAAATAGAATTAATTTAAAATTAACCTAGTACATAACATGTACCTTGGTGGAAATCCAGTGAATACCCATCCAAAACTATAAAACATGTATTATACTTCTATACAATTTATTCATTGTGACATGTAGCATGAAACTGAATTATAATTGTAATACAACTAATACATGATGTGCAGATATTTGAAGATTACGCAGATGTTAATTAAACATTTATATATATATATCAAACACCTATCACATGTTGTGTCCCAAATTTATTCCCACATGAAGATACATATCTCAAGGGTTAAATTTTTTTTTGAAATAATTGAGGGGATAAACCCCTTTGATTGAACAAAGAAAGATCTCCTTTTGAAGACTGGGCAAAGGAGAAACCCATTACAATGAAACATTGAGAACCAAATAGGAACCAAGGCCTTAACTAGATCCGACTACATGGTGTGTAACCTCCTCACCGTCCATCCAAAGTACACACCTAGGGAAATGACGTGTGAGGTGTACTTCATAAATCTTCGAAGTACACAACGTATCTTGTGGGCCACATGCCATGTAGACTCCACATTACATGGTCACCAGTTGAGAAAGTCGTGTATGAGATACACGACTCGACCCTCACCCGAAGGGACTACACACCGTGTCCAGTGGACCACATGGCGTGTAGTTTTATTTTTATGCACTAATTAATCCTATTCAACACTGCATGGATTAAAGCTCATTAATGGTGTCATTAATGCCTAATTAATGAAAGATATAAAATTGATTACCGATCCAAATATTGATACGTTGAACCATACCACAAGGCGTGTAATTCTGATTAAAAGGTGTGTAGTATGGTGTTGTATGATCAATATCCTTGGAACCTCCAGATTAGTGCCTTGATTTGATTTTATTCATAAAATTGATCATTTCTGTTAGATTTGGGAGAAACGATGAAGGAAGAAATTGATCTCAAAATTCAGATTTAAAGAATGATTAAAATTGAATTGAAAAAACTAAGTTATGAATGTGAAAATGATCAACGAAAATAAATAATTACAAATAATAATTTGTCCACTATGATACAACTTGTAGGTTCTAGTCATAGTAGAATCACGGGATGGGCGGTGCCCAAATTTAATTTTTACTATATTCAACGAACAATATGGGATCAATATGATGATGAATTCCAATATACATGGAATCTAATAAAGGATTTAGAAAAAGAAATATCAATCTAGATCCAAGATATATAATCCACATATTTTATTTATAATTAATTAAATTAAATTTAAGTATTACCTTCAAGGTGATTCTTTCTTCATTGATGTGTTCGACCACAGATCTGCAGTGCGCCTTCATTGTATTGTAGAGATCAAGGGTAGATATCCCCTAGTGGTGATCCACATGTGTTCCATGTATCTATGGACATTTCTAAATGAGTCTTTGGGTTCTAGCATGAAAGATCCATGTGCTTACGATGTATGCCTTCAATCGCCTTAAGAACTGCTTCCAAAGTGTCCTCCTTGATCTGGTGGAGGAGGATCTTTCTCATTCTTGAGAGTGTTCTTGGAGAGGGATAAACTCTCTTGCCTTGAGAGTTTTTCTTCAATTTATTGTACACAATAATAATAATCATCCCTTGTATAGTACTTGGCTAATAAGAGAATAATATAACCGAACATTTAATTCACTCGGGTAATAATAAATAATTTTCATATGTGCCTTGATTATTTTATTAATCCTAGAGAAACCCCCATGTCAAATAAAAACAAAAACATTATTATTTCATGACATGCACTTAACTTGTGAGTTATAAATAAATATTATTTAATAAAATAATATTCAATATTATTATTTCTCACCAAACCCTTCACTTGGTCTGCCAATCCTCCACCATATTTGTTGAACCTTGAATAATGACTATTTATTTATTAAATAAATATCACACCATTATTTTTCAATAAATATATAAATATTATATTCACTAAATATAAAATAAATATTTATTAATTATTCCACCCATATTATATTCTCTAAAATAACTAGTGTCAAAATAAATGTGATCAGACATCCATGAATAATTACTAAACCACAACCAAGAATAATGTTTATTCAAGTTGTTAAATAATAAATAATATATTTTTTAACTGAGATACTGGATACACTTAATGTGTGACCCTCTAGGACTCTTTCTCAGTAACATTAGGTGGAGCAGCCTAAAGTCCTAGGTTAACATCTAGAAACATGTCACGACACCCACATAGAAAGAGTTTAATGTCACAATGACTTGTCACCTCATATGAACACTTTCTGTATAATATAATCCATTTGTCTTGATATCTCCAATCAAGCGGGTTTCATGCATGTTCTGTTAACCCATGTGCTCGATTTCGCATTCTTTGACTTCCCAAAAATTGTACATGCCTATAGAACACCATGTAAATGGATTTATTTAGGCTATATCAATTCCATCAAATGGCCTGAGATGTCACATTCCATTATGGAATAAGAGGGACAAATCCTTTCTCATTTTATTCATTAATGTAGTATTACTCGTGACGCACCCAACATATCATACCTCACTGTGAACATATGTGGTCACAATTTTCACCAACACATCTAAGTGTTTGAGTCGTAATACCCTTAAATAATAATCTTAAAGACTAAGGACCAATACATACATTCGCAAATAGAAACATCCAATGACACTTATAAATGTGGATTTCCTACTGTGAGGTCTCGTTCTCATAATATCCTACTAGATATCACCATGGGAGTACAACAAGAGAAGGTGTATTAAAGTCCTATGAGTCTCCACCCCTGATAGCATGTATCATTTGTGTCTCTCAAATGATATAATATGGATATAGAACATTTATCTATGAATAGTTCCATTTCACTTCTGAGTTCTCATCATAGCAGGGAACTGCTATGACCTTTTAGTGCTACAGTCACTCTTGGGACATTATCACATGAAATGTTACGCTGAAGAACAATCATAATGTGATAAATATTTTATTAATATCCATCCAATGAATACATTATTATAATTAAATACAAATAAGTTGGTTATAGGGCACCAACTCTAACATACACAACATGTCCAAGCTATTGGGGTTGAGCTTTGTTCTCCTGACCGTGTCGTGTGGCATTTCTCTTGTTAGTGTACATTGGCCCACGATGTGTTCCTAGCCTTTCTCGTGGACATGCACAACCAGACTACACACTGAGCCTCCATAACATGTGTCACATTGCTTGTGGGGGGTCCCACACAACTTCTATTACTTATCTCTCCTGAAACCCTAGTCGTCACAGCCAAGGCCCTATATGCCATGTGTTATTTAGACTATATGGTGTGTTGAAATTTTTGTTCCAGAAATTTAGATCTGGTCTCCATGCTACAGATCTGGTATCTCTAACTTCAGATCCATTTTTCCCCACTTGAAATCAATGGATTTATACTCCAACCAGCAAATACGACCCTCCGGTGGCTGGAAATTGAATTCTGATTCTTCTTGTGTGAACCCGTATGCATCGCCAAACCTCTGAGGGTATCCCATCACCGCCATTGGTATTAGATCTCAAATCTATGAAAACAACACCCATCAACCATGATTCATCCCCAAATTCTTCGTTGATGATTGATCCAGTTGTTTCCCATGAAACCATTTCAAATCCGGGGGTCCGATCGGGGTTGGTCCCACCTAACAAGGTCAAATCATGACCCCATTTATCAATGATGAAAATCAAGAAGAATTTATGGGAGAAAGGAAAAAGAACAAGGATTTTGTGATCATTATCTAAGTGTTGTTGTCCAACAAATATAATGGGAGAACTAGGTTTAGAAAACAGTTGATTATTCAATATAATTTCAATACATGGGTGCATGCAGTGTTCAAAAATTGGTGTAGATCAAAGGAAGGGTTGATCATGCTAAATAAATTTAATAAGGGACTAATCCACAAATTGATGAGTCCTTCCTATAAATTTAATCCTTCATCATCAAAATAATAATGTAAAGACAAGGAAATACAAAAGGGGATGTTATAAGGATGGAGAAAGACATACGGTTGAAAATTGGTAAACAAGGACTTTTGAGTTTATGAGAAAAATTATGCATTCGAAGAGAGTTTAAGATAAATAAGGAGATATTGGGAAATTATTATATCACCACAATCTCTATCAATATAGTTATAAAAATGAAATAAAATAAACATTGGGAGAAGAAAATACATTACGATGAATGGTATACCACTGTTGATTATATATGATTGATACCTGAGGATTACATCATTATTATAAATAGTTCATTAACATGACTTTAAAAAAAATTGAACTTATATATTAATTATTAGCCATTGAATAATGGATCATATGAATGGACTGTGTAGACTCTTGAGGATATACTCATAGACTTTATATAAACATTATATTAGAATGGGATCAGGAATATGATATAGTTAAGTACTAATACAATAATATATTCCTCACAATCCTTATAATAGAATAACATAAGTTATTGGGTGACCAAAAAATCATAGAAAAGGCAGAGAAGTTGAAAGATATTAAAGTACACATCACTACACAAAAAAGATGATCGATAATCCACATTATTGATCATTGATGTGTCAAGGGAGAATGAGTTTAGTGATAAACCCTTTCATAATATATCACAATTGAAGAGAGACATGATGATTTGGGAGAAATAAATATTATAGCAAAGATACATTGATCCCATTGATATTCATTGTCACATTGATGAATAGGAGAATAATCACCACTATGAGGAGAATCAGATTATAATCATGGACCATATAGGGAGCAAGAAAATAATTTCAAACTAAAATGTTTATAAACAAATAAAAATGAATTTTAATATTTTCTATTTTTATACTGAACCCTTTCTTATTGTTCAGCTCATTTGATATAACCACTAATACAAATTTATCATGCGGAACTGAGACAGTCACCATCACTACCCCTTGTAATGGAAATAAAGAATAAGCCCCACTAGGAAGTAGCTGGCTTGTACAACTTCTTCACTATCTTCCTGTATTCTTGTTGATTCCCCCAAAGGGCGGCTTCCTGATTATTGAGAGGAGACTTTGTGTTGGGCTCTCCTAGAAAACTCTGTATGGACAACAGTATATCCTGCACGTCATAAGAAAATGACCATTTGTCCTGAAGAATATCCAAGCAAATGTTGTCGTGCAAGTCAACATTGGGATGGAAATAGGACATCTTGAATTTCACATTGGGAGATTTTAAAGGATAATCAGTGGGGATGGAGAGTGAGAGATTGTACTATGTTCCTTCAAAAATAGTGTCCTTGCTTCCCTGTATCGTCCCCTTCTAGTATAATATGTTGTCCCCTTGGGGAAAGCAGAGATCCCAGACATCCCACTCATCATTAGGTCCATGAACTCTGTCTGCAGCCTTTTCAGCACCGAATGGGTGTGGATTGTCTTTGCCAGAGCAGGCTTCCGGGCAACGTGGGTTGTCGAAGGTGTTGCTTCCATGTTAGCTTCGTTGTTGATAGATTCCATTCGATACACTTCTCCCCCAATGATTCTTGGTTCAAATCGGAGGATTAGCGAGAGGGGTTGTGGTGATATTTAAAATGGAGAATATGGCCGCAGTCGAACGTTGGAGAGGGGGATCTCATGCGCCCCTTTACCCGCAATGATTAGTTCTCACCGGTGCTATTGCATGGCATATTTGATTACTAGTTTTTCTTTTAATAAGAGATTCATATTTATAAAAGTTGAGAAGAAACAATAATGTTGAATAAATTTTAATTATAAATTAATGGTGTATGATAATTGAATATGAGTGCATATAATATGAAGACACCTTTGAAATAGTTGACAAAGATAAAACATAGAGTAAAAGTATACAATTATTTAAATATTGAGTAGGAAGATTTGAATTCATTTTCAATTTTCGATCACAATAACTGTAATTCAAGCACTGAAATAAAACATGAAAGCTAAATCAAATATAAGACATTGATCATAAAAAATAAAATGATAAATTTTAAAATAAATGTAATAATAATAAATTGAATGAGTGGGATCTTCAGGAGAAATGAAAATGGAGTAAAACTATTAATCATGTATCTAGAACTATATGGAATGAGGGATATAGAGATCAAAGACAAATACATAATGATGGAATAAAACTTATAGAAATACACACTGCCTGGGGACAAAAGTTAAGAATTTGAAAAATATAGGTTACATAATGAGCAGTGTCAACTGTACTAAGATGTTCCAAATCCTATAACTAGAATTTTTATCATGTTTACAAAACTACAGAGTGCCTAGGAACGTTTTTAGTCTTCTCTTCCTCCACCAGAACCATCAATTTCTACATCAAAGAAAAGTTGAATGAATCAACATTAATTTACATAGTTCAGGATTAGTTTTTAGAGTATACCCCAATCTCCCTCAATTACTGTCAAAAAAGTAATGAACCAAAGAAATAAAACTTATTTTATTGACCATATGTTATATATTTATTAATAATAGGAATGTTGCAAGTGAATATGAATCATTAGCATGTTTCTATTAGATTATAAAATATCACATGTTTATATGATAGAAATATTGTCTGTGATCGAATCTTTTGTAGTGATTTGAATGTCATAACTTTTTGGGGAATGAAGAAAGTCTTTCTTCATGACCATGGTGGTGTAAGTAAGTCATTAAATCTATCAACATAAAAAAAATATGACAACAAAAAAATTATCCGCTCCTATAAAAAAATGATACATCATGAATAAAGTATAAATCAGATATTATTCAAACATGTGACATCTTATTGGTAGAATTAAATAATAAACTAAAGCATGATTTATATCTAAATAAGAATATGATAACAATAATAAAATTGAATAAAATGATCCACTAATACCTCAAAATGAAAAATCATTTCTGCTCACTTTCATCAATATGCCTTCCAAATCGCTGGCCAACTGGTACCTAAAAATGCAAAATCATTTACGCTCAGAACAACGGCCACATGCATATAGAAATGGAATCAAATACAGAGGAAAATCATGATTGGGACATCTATAGACCTGTAAAATGTTATGTTTTTATTCAACTGAACATCAAGTTGACCACTAATCTTCATACCAAAATAAAATTTCCTCAGACAAGATTCCCAGATATCACCTAGAAGAACAGTAACGTCCAAATACAAGCTTGTCCTTTTGTTTTCCCCACACTAATGGGTCGTTAATGCTACAATATGTAAAATACATATTTTTTTATAGAACAAATATTATTTATCATGTAAATTTTCATGATAGAAACAATGGATTCTACTCTGTTGATAATTTCCTTTTCTTCAAGGATGTGAGGAATTTCAGCACCTAGAAGTAGTAGTTTTCCACATTAATTCCTTATTTCAATATTGGTGAGTGGAATTTCCTCTGTTTAAAATAGTAGCATCGCCAGTTTCCCTGCTAAATAGAAGTAATATACTACTTAATACACCATTAAAGAAAGTTCACATATATGTTGCTTCTCAAATAACCAATATACCTATATCTGCAGTAGTATCACCAGCATCATCAGTCTTCCTACTCAGATATATGTTGCTGCTTAGATATATGTTGCTACTAAACAGAAGAAAATGAAGATATATGTTGTTACAGATATTGGTGAGTGTCATTTCCTTGTTTCAATTTATTCATTAATTTATTCACCAATTTCATCTATTTAGTTTACTTTTATCTGCATATATATGTTGTTACTCATGCCATCACCAGGATGCATGCTTGCAGAATAATATTCTTTTAGAGGCTACATGTTTACCGAGTCATCAAAAATCAAGAAAATGCATATATCATACCTCAAATAATGTGCACCATGACATGAATATTTAATTTCTTGATGTACATCATTATATGGTCCCAGAAGATAGCACCACTTGTTTGGAATGTTCCATCTGGACCAGTTGGAGGTGTGTGTACTTCACCATTGGTTACCCGCCACCCCCTCCTACCTTAGGTTTTTATGTTTTCTCTATAGATAGGTGCATGATCCATTCGCTGTTGTGATTTGTTTAAGCTATGGAATAACAGAGAAATAAGTTTGAATGCTCCAAAAATGGATGAGAAGATTGAAATCATATTTAGATTGAAGAAACATAAAGAAACGTACCTTTAAAACTGATACCTTCTTTTTTATCTTTGTGCAAATCCACCAAGCACTATTTCAGTGATTATGTGATCCCCTTCCATGGTATCATGTTGTGTTCTTGATTTTCATAAAAATATAGTGGAGTAGAAGATCTTAAAGTAATTTCAAGGGAGACAATGTTTAGTGTTAGAAAAGTAGAAGCACTCTATGAGCTGTTAAGAATATTAGCAGTGCAGTGATTGATGATGGGCTAATAAATAAGGAAGAGTTTCAACAGGAATTATTTAATATGAACATAAAGGAAAACATGTTTTATGATTGATAGAGTTTCATTTAGAGGCGGAAGGTAAAATGAAAGGTCGTTTCTACACATTCTGAATTTGGTATGAATATTTCAGATGATGTTAAAGAAAACATCATTGTTAAGACATTTGACAAAGATAATAAAAAACATGATGAAAAGATTGATAATGAATGGAGAATCCTTTCATTATGGAGGCTCTTTATCTAGTATATTTTCAGTAATTTCATTCATTTGTATAACAATTTATACCAAAATCATATGTTCTTATGTGGATCATAAAATAAATTTAACAACCCAAGCTTCCTCGGTACGCTTCTCTTTGAATAATACAGTAGCGTGTGTTGTACGCAACCTCGAGTTCTAACACACCGTGACCAATCAAAGTAGTCGTTATGAATAGTAATACCCACTTTTTTAAATTTTATAAATTATATCTCTCAAAATGGACTTAATTTTTGGATTCAAAATATCTAAATTATCCTAGGGTGAAATTTTGGTACTTTTTGGATAACTTTTATATTTTGATGAATAGTGAAAATTACTAAATTTTAATTAAAAATAACTTTTTTAATTGAAATAATTAATAGTGATAAATTATGATTTTAAGTGGTTTTAAAGTATATTTATAATATATTTTTACCATTTAATACAATGTTGGTCTTTGTACATAATTTCACAACTAAACCGGACATAAACAAGTGTCAATCTTTTGATACTTATTATCTCTTAAAAACACACTTTTTGTTTTAACGATGGGAATTAATTTTAAATTAATTTTTGCTACTTCTGTGTTTTGAATTTGGAAAAATGTATTCCATATTTGGAATCAGGTTGTCTAAATTTTTTAAATAGGTAACTTTTATTTTTAGACATTTTGAATAATTACTTCGGTAAATATTTTATTTACTATGGTTAAAGGGTAAATCCGGTAAATAAGGGTAAAAAATAATATTATAATAATAATAAATTACCCTAAAACATGTCCTAACCTTATTGGATGATACATTTACAACCATGGGAATCTATGGGTCGATTTTTGGACCCTGTGAATCCACTTGTATTAGATAAGGACACTTTATATTAATTAAGTTAAAATAAATACAAAAATGACAGAAGCATATATCTTTTATAAAAACAATTTTTACATAGGGTTATATATGTTGGATTTTTATTATAAATATTAATTAGAAATAAAAAACTATTTCCTACATAATTATATTTTATTAATAATTTTTAGACATTAAATAATTTAATTTATTTATGACACAATGGTGATGTAGTAATTACCTAATTAATGAAATATTAAAAAAATTGATAATATAAATACGCAAATAAATATAATTTGAGACTTTTATTGAATTAAAAGAATTTTATAGGTTAATATGACATGTTAGGATTAATTTAATTAACTTTTTTCGAAGTACTAATGCTGTTATGATTTCCACAAAAATCAAATACCAAATAATGTCATAATTGACATAAAAGAGTTTTTAAAACAAATATTATATTATTAATTGATATTAAATTCTTAAAAATCTAAGGCTCTGCCAAAGAACTTGTATAATGATATTTTTATCATTAATAGACCACTTGGGGGTCGCGTGAATATATATAGTATGTTTATTAACTATATAATATAAAAATACAAAGTGACATGGTAAGTGTCAAACTAATTAAACAAGAGTTAAAACTAAAATATAAGTTTAATATAATGACCCAAACCTATCTAAATTCTATTGGTTGAATGTATTTATACCCATAACCACCTTATAATTTTAATAATTTACTTTGGAGCCATTATAAACCGAATAATAATTTATTATAAAATAATATTTCTATCTTTTCCAAAAGTGCCCCTCCTCCCCCTTATAAAAGGACACCACTTCTAACCAATTCTTCAAACATTCAAAGCCTTTTGTTTTGGCCAACCCCTACCCAAATACTCTCTCAACTTCTATCACTTCAACCTAGAGGCCTTATATTGATCATAAAACCAACCTAAGGAGCCCTTTTGATCAAATCAAAAGGAAGAACCCGAAGAAGAGGTAATGTTTTCACCACCCTTTTTCAAGTTCATTTCTTTTTCAACTTCTTCTTTCTTTGTTATTCCCATTCTAAAATAATAACTCCAGTATATCCTATATACTGTGATGTTATTATAAATATGGTAAAACCATATTCAATATTCTATCCATCCTTTGAATGACATGTCACTATACGTGCGTACGTACGGCTTACCATCCCCACGTCGTGGTGTAATAGTTATTCAATATATTATTATTTGGATGAGTATAATAATGATATGTACTTCATGTAAATAATAAATATAAAATGATAATGATTCTGTATATATTATATACCATCCAATTATATATTATTTTAATATCAAATGAATGATATTGTCGCTCGTGCGTATGTACGGACTACCGTCTCCAGGAACGCGATGAGATTCATTCCCCATCATATCCATTCAAGTATAATTCTCATTTTATGATTAAAAATAAAGTTTAAGGACTTGATATCATTCTGGATATGAATAAAATACAACCTATCCATAACAAACATGCCTTATATAACGAAACATATAAAAGAAAACGATTAAGTTAGCACCCGAAACGACGATAATACTAAAATATTATTAACAAAGAATTAATAGAAGATCATATATGATATCATAATTATGTATATGGTTCTTTTATAACTTAATAACAATTTTTTAACTATTATACAGGAGTCTAACATACCATATACTAAATAAAAGTACAAGGTAAGGGTTTATTTCACAATCTCTTCATTATCCAAGGTTGTTTATACATGATTATCTACTAGGACCTCTTTATCATCCGCATCCATGTTTCTTAAAAATGTATTTAAAATAATTCTTAATATTTTAAAGACTATGGTATAAAGTCATTTATACCCTTTTTTACTTTTTATAAGAAGTTTATAATGGAATCTTTCTGTCGTTTTCCAAACAAGGTCCTTTTTAACCTTTTTGACAGAATTAAGGTAAGAATGTATTTTTTAACTTATACAGTGGGTGCGGCTATTTTCCGCCGTTATAAAATCATCAAAGCATCCCTTAAAATATTATAAGAATATTTTCCAAGTAAATGTCTTATTTTATAATTATGTTACTTTTAAATGATTTCAAAAAAAGAGATATTTCTTTCAAATAGTTTTCATTTCATCTATGTCAACATCCTTTGATGGATTTTAAGATTATTTGAAGTTTATTTATTATGATACAAAACTTCCATATATTATTGAAGGTTTTGTGATATTTTTGACTGTGGATGTGTTATTTTTATACCATTCATGGTTTATGGTGAAAGTATTGACATTTTTTATGCTAGTTTTTATACGAATGTTTATGTTATGTTTAAACCTGTTCATATGAGGAATGCATTGGACTTAATAAGTGATGGGTGGAGCCCGCTATAGCTCCTCGATGCATCAGTAGGTCTCATGATAAAAAATAGTGTCTTGGCATGAGGCCTTGACAAAGTCTTATTTGTAGTCTTGGCACGAGGCCTTGGCTATGTGGTTATGAAAGTCTGGCATTATGCATTCTATCATTATGAAAGTGGTTATTGATATTGCATGTGATTATTTGACTAGTAAAATATCCATGTGAATAAGTAAATGGAATTATTTCATTTTATCTTTGCCACATTATGCTGATTTTCAAGTTTAAAAGCATTTTGTTTTAGTTATACATTGCCTTAAATGTTTATGTTTATTTATGAAAGTTTCCGCTATATTGTTATCCTTATTAAGCATATGAGATCACCCCTTTCAATGTTTTATTTTTTCCAGGATGTGAAGAAGTAATTTATGAATGACCAGAAGGGATAGTATGTGGGTATATGAGTGTGTAATATGGAGACTATGTTGTTGTAGTTTTCATTTTTATGATTTAATGTAAGACTTATGAATATATCTAGTGTTTCCAAGGCTACTAAACTAATCGGTCTTTCGAGATTTGATCTTTCTTGTGATCATGACAATGTTATGTAATAATCCACCAACTCTGGGTAACTTGGGTCAGGGTATTATAGTTGGTATTAGAGGAAGTTTATTACAAACCTTGGAAGATATATTTAGATAAACTCTGATTAGAACACATAGACCTAAGATGGACTTTGAGAATTAGTATAGAAGAACTTTTTAGAATTTTGGTATTGTAGAGATTTTGTGAGTTTTCAGAGAAATAAATCTATTTCTGGATACGAGAAGGTAGAGGCAGCTCTAGCACATATGTAACTAGGGGTAAAACCCGAAAACACCGCTTTGATCTAGACTCGAACGGGAACTGGTGCACGAAAAGGGGCCTTGCTGCACTCTTGGTTACGACACTCCTGGGGGATATGTTTAGGATAACTCTCATTTTCTTTACAAATCATTCTGAAGGGTTTATGAGTATATACTTCCTCAAAGAAAACATTTTTATGATTATGGATTATATCCATAAATAGATCAATTTATGTTAAGTGTTTTACAAGTATGGAATTATGTATTTTGATTCATAAACAGATCTAGTTTATGCCATTGTTTAGAAATGGTTCCTAGTGGAAGAAATGGAAACTGTATCAATGCACGCACTCCATGTAGGGATTTCCCTCCTGCTCAAGATAATTATAGTGGAGATGGTGATGTAACTGGTGTTGATCAGCTTATCACCATACTAGGACAACTCACTCAGGTTATGAATAATAACCTTACCCGTATAAAGCACCCTGATCCACAGCATGGAGGATCAATGTTAAATCGCTTCAGGAGAAAAAAACCACCAAAATTCAATGGGAGTACAAATACATTGGTAGTTGAGCAATGGATAAGTCCCCTAGAGAAAATATTTCAGGATATGAGGAGTATTGAAAGGGAAAAAGTTATCATGGTAGTTTACTACCTCACTGGAGATGCTGATCAATGGTGGTTATTGATTTAAAACATGAAAGAAGATGATGAAGTATTAAATATGGAATGGAGGGAGTTCAAAGATCAGTTTTTAGAAAAATACTTTCCTCGTGACCATCTAGAAGATATGGAAAGGCAATTTCTGAGTCTAAGGAAAAAGGAGGATGATAATGTCAAAAAGTGTGAGGCTAACATTACAAGGTTAGAAAGGTATGCTGAAGATTATATATGTAACCCAAGAAGTAAGATTGATCGTTTATTTGATGGGTTAAAACCATTTATTCGTTGAGCATTAGTCTCACAATCCTTCTCGTCATATGAAGAAATTGTCTCATGTGCTATCAAAATAGAAAAGGAATTCTATATGTCTTTTGACTTTAAAGAAAATAAAGAGAAGAAGAGATATGCTGATCAATCTAGAAATAGAAATAAGGGGAAGAAGGGAAAAGTTGAATATCCATCCTATAGTAAATGTGGGAAGAAACGCCCCGGTACTTGCTTAAAAGGAATGGGAGTCTGTTACAAGTGTGGTGAAAAATGCCACCAAGATCATGATTTCAAGGGAATGAGAGTTGCTATCAATGTGGAATGCTATAATTGTAGAGAGATGGGACATTATGAAAATGAATGTCCTAAGCGTCAGGGGAACTTGCCTCAGAAAAGGCCAAGGGATCAAGGCCAAGCTTATGCAATCACTACTACTGAGGTAGAATCTCTGAAAGATGTGGTGGCTGATAATTTAATGGTTTCCACAAGTTTAGAAAATGCTTTATTTGATTCTGGATCATCACATTGTTTCATATCTTCCCAGTCTTCTACGAAAATTAGATATTCCCAATTTGATTTAACAAAGGAGTTTTCAGTTAAAACTCCAAAGGGAAGTATCATTGCAACAAAGTTTAGTGAATCAGTCCCCATTAGAGCACATAAATGTTCTTTATCCGCTGATCTCATTGTCATACCTATGATTGAGTTTGATATAATCCTCGGTATGGATTGGATTTCGGACCATGATGCGAAGATTTATTGTAAGAAGAAGGAGGTTATGATTTTTGATGATGATGATAAGGAACACCTTATCTTTAGAGAAGAATCATCACCACCTAATTCTTATCTAGTTCAACCCCCCATAGCTCAACTAAATTCAATTATTGGGGAGGAAGATAACGAAGTGACTGTGGGTGAGGAATGGAATGTTGAAATAGAGGATATACCTATTGTGAAAGAATATGTAGATGTGTTTCCGGAATATTTACCTGGACATCCTCCAGAACGAGAAGTTGAGTTTTCCATTGATTAAATTCCTGGATCAAGGCCTATATTGAAGACCCCTTATAGAATGGCCACTATGTAATTAGTTGAACTAAAGAAATAACTATAGGAATTGATTAATAATGGATTTATTCACCCTTGTGTTTCTCCATGGGGAGCCCCTGTTCTTTTTGTTAAAAAGAAAGATGGATCTATGAGGTTATGTATCGACTATAGGGAGATAAATGCTATAAAAATAAAGAACAAGTATCCCTAACCTCACATTGATGATTTATTTGACCAACTTCATGGAGCTCAATACTTTTCAAAGATTGACCTTTGATCTGGATATCATTAGTTGTGTGTGAAGAAGGAATACATTCTGAAGACAACATTTCAAACAAGTTACGGGCATTACGAGTTTACAGTAATGCCTTTTGGATTGACTAATGCACCCTCTGTATTCATGGATCTAATGAATAGAGTTTTCAAGGAATATCTCGATGATTTTGTGGTGGTATTTATTGATGATATCTTAGTATACTCCAAAAGCTATGAAGATCATGAAAATCACTTGCGCATTATCTGAAGACTCTTAGAAGACATGAATTATATGGGAATTTTAGCAAGTGTGAATTCTGGCTTCAGGAGATTTCTTTTCTGGGCCATATTGTCTCTAAGGATGGAATCTCTGTTGATCCTTCTAAGACCAAGGAAATCCAATAATGGTCAGAACTGACGAGTATAACTGAGGTACACAGTTTTATTGGTTTGGCAGGTTATTATCGACGTTCCGTCCAGAATTTTGCCTGATTAGCTAACCCATTAACGAAGATCACACGTAATGGGGTTAAATTTTTTTGGACAAAAGAGTGTGAAGAATGTTTTGAATAACTGAAGAGAAGATTATTCAATTCTCCTATATTGACTTTACCATCGGGGAATAATGGGTTCGTTATTTATATTGATGCATCAATGAAAGGACTTGGTTGTGTCCTTATGAAGAATGATAGGGTTATTACATATGCATCACGACAGCTAAAAACTCATGAGCAGAACTATCCTACTCACAATCTTGAGTTAGCTGTTGTAATCTTTACTTTGAAGATATGGATACATTGTCTCTATGGTGAGAAATGTGAGATTTATACTGATCAAAAGAGTCTGAAGTATATTTTCTCATAGAAAGAACTCAACATGAGGCAAAGGAGATGGCTTGAACTACTCAAGGATTATGATTTCACGATACACTACCACCCCGGGAAGGCAAATAAGGTGACAGACGCTTTGAGTAGAAAGGATCATGGAGTTTTGAACAAGATGAGAGTTAAAAAGGATCCTATATACATGGATCTTGTAAATATGGATATGGTAATCACCATGGAAGGTGAAACATCAATGATTTTTCAAATTTTTGCCAAACCATCTTTATTAGACAGGATAAAGAGTTCTCAGACTGGTGATGAAGAGTTACAAAGGAAGATTAAAGCTGTGAATGATGGGAAATTGAGTGACTTTGTGTATGAAGATGGAATTTTGAAGTTTGGGAAGAGACTTTGTTTTCCCGATATACCTGATCTAAAAAGAGAATTGTTGGATGATGCTCATAGTTCCAATTTCTCTATACACCCTGGGAGCACCAAAATGTATAGAGATTTGAAGGAACATTTTTGGTGGGACAACATGAAGAGGGAGATTGTGGATTTTGTGTCAAGATGTATGGTTTGTCAACAAGTGAAATCTGAAAGGCAACAGCCTGGAGGAGTCATGCAACCTCTTCCCATACCGGAGTGGAAATGGGATAATATCACTATGGACTTTTTCATGGGACTAACAAAGACTCCTAGAAAGAACGATGCAATATTGGTCGTTATTGATCGTCTTACGAAGTCAGCACATTTTCTTAATATAAGGGAATATTTACCACTCGAACGGCTAGCAAGACTATATATTAATGATGTTGTGAGACTTCATGGAGTACCCCTATCGATTGTTTCTGATCGTGATCCCCTTTTTACTTCAAGATTCAGGAAGAGTCTTTAGAAGGCCTTGGATACTGAACTTCATTTGATCACTTCTTACCACCCTCAAATAGATGGACAATCAGAACTGACTATTCAAACTTTAGAATACATGTTGAGATCTTTCTCACTTGACTTTCAGGGTATGTGGGATCAATATTTACCTATAGTAGAATTTTTCTATAACAATAGATTCCATTCAAGTATTTGAATGGCACCATATGAAGCGTTATACGGAAAGAGATGTCACACACCAACCTGTTGGGATGACGTTGGTGAAAGAAAACTTGTAGGCCTAGAACTGGTGGAAGAAACAATGGAAAAGGTGAAGGTAATCCAAAACCACATAAAAGCATCTCAAAGTAGGCAGAAGAACTATGCTGACAACTGAAGAAAGGATTTGGAATTTCCGGTGGGAGATCATGTTTTCATGAAGGTATATCCATCGAAGGGAGTTATACGTTTTGGCAAGAAAGGTAAATTGAGTCACAGGTACATCGGACCTTTTGAAATTCTAGAACGAATTGGGGTTGTAGCTTACCATTTGGCAATGCCACCAAATCTCTCCAAAGTTCACGATGTGTTCCACGTATCACTATTGAGAAAATACATGTCTGACCCAACACATGTACTCACCTATGAGGAATTAGAACTAGAAACCAATCTCTCTTATTTCGAAGAGCCCGCCAGGATTCATGATACGGGAGAACAAGTGATGAGAAACCGTACGACTCTTCTGGTAAAAGTTCTATGGAGAAACCATAAAATGGAAGAGGCAACATGGGAACCCGAGGAACTTATGATGAAAAATAACCCAGTCTTTTTATGCAGTAATATTCTAGAAATTTAGTGGACAAAATTATTTAAAGGAGGGGAGAATGTAACACCCCAAGCTTCCACGGTACGCTTCCCTTTGAAAAATACAGTAGCGTGTGTTGTACGTAACATCGAGTTCTAACACACCGCGACCAATCAAAGTAGCCATTATGAATATTAATACCCACTTTTTGAAATTTTATAAATTTTATCTCTCAAAATTGACTTCATTTTTGGATTAAGAATATCGGAATTATCCTAGGGTGAAATTTTTGTACTTTTCGGATAACTTTTATATTTTGATGAACAGTGAAAATTACTAAATTTTAATTAAAAACAACTTTTTTAATCAAAATAATTAACAATGATAAATTATGAATTTGAGGTGTTTTAAAGTATATTTAGAATATATTTTTACCATTTAATATGATGCTGGTATTTGGATATAATTTCACAGTTAAACCGGACATAAACAAGTGTCAATCTTTTGATAGTTATTATCTCTTAAAAACACGTTTTTTGTTTTAACGGCGGGAATTAATTTTAAATTAATTTCTGCCCCTTATGTGTTTTGAATTTGAAAAAAAAGATTCCATATTTGGAATCAATATTTCCAAATTGTGTAAATAAGTAACTTATATTTTTATACATTTTGAATAATTACTTCGGTAAAAATTTTATTTACAATGGTTAAAGGGTAAATCCGGTAAATAAGGGTAAACAAATAATATTATAATAATAATAAATTAACCTAAAACATGTCCTAACATTATTGGTTGATAAATGTCTGACCATGGGCATCTTTGGGTCGATTTTGGGACCCCATGGATCCACTTGTAAGTGATAAGGACACTTTATATTAATTAAGTTAAAATAAATACAAAAATGACATAAGCATATATATTTTAGAAAAACAATTTTTATATAAGGTTATATATGTTGGATTTTTTATTATAAATATCAATTAGAAAGATAAAAATATTTCCTACATAATGGTATTTTATTTATAATTTTTAGACATTAAAGAATTTAATTTATTTATGACACAATGGTGATGCAGTAATTACCTAATTAATGAAATATTAAAATAATTGATAATAAAAATACCCAAATAAATATAATTTGAGACTTTTAATGAATTACACGAATCTTATAGGTTAATATGAAATTTTAGGATTAATTTAATTAACTTTTTTTCGAAGTAATCATGCTGTTATGATTTTCACAAAAAACAAATACCAAATAGTGTCAAAATTAACATAAAAGAGTTTTTAAAACAAATATTATATTATTAATTGATATTAAATTAATAAAAATATATGGTTCAGAAAAATTACTTGTATCATGATATTTGTATCATTAATGGACCATTTGGGGGTCTCTTGGATGTATATAGTAAGTTTATTAACTATATAATATAAAAATACAAACTGACATGGTAAGTGTCAAACAAATTAACCAAGAGTTGAAACTAAAAGATAAAGTTAATATAATGACACAAACCTGTCTAAATTATATTGGTTAAAAGTATTTCGACCCATCCCCACATTATACTTTTAATAATCCACTTTGTAGCCATTATAAACCGAATATAAATTTATTATAAAATAATATTTCTAGCTTTTCCAAAGGTGTCGCTCCTCCCCCTTATAAAATGACACCACTTCTAAACAATTATTCACACCTTCAAAGCAATTTGGTTCGGCCAACCCCTGCCCAAATAATCTCTCAACTTCTACCAATTCAACCTAGAGGCCTTATTTTGATCAGAAAACCAACCTAAGGATCCCTTTTGATCAAATCAAAAGGAAGAACCTGAAGAAGAGGTAATGCTTTCACCATCCTTTTTCAAGTTCATTTCTTCTTCAACTTCTTATGTCTTTGTTATTCCCATTATAAAATAATAACTCCAGTATCTCTGATATAATTTTATGTTATTATAAATATGCTAAAACCATATTCAATATTCTATCCATCCTTTGAATGACATGTCACCATACGTGCGTACGTACGGCTTACCGTCTCCACGTCGTGGTGTAATCGTTATTCAATATATTATTATTTGTATGGGTATAATAATGATGTTTAATTCATGTAAATAATAAATATAACATGATAATGAATCTTTATATATGATATAACATACAATTATATATTATTTTAATATCAAAAGAATGATATTGTCTCTCGTGTGTACGTACGGACTACCGTCTCTACGAACGTGATGAGATTCATTCTCCATCGTATCCATTCAAGTATAATTCTAATTTTATGATTAAAAATAATGTTTAAGGACTTGATATAATTCTGGATATTAATAAAATACAACCTATCCATAACAAAAATGCCTTATTTAATGAAACATATAAAATAAAACGATTAAGTTAACACCTGAAACAACGATAATACTAAATTATTATTAACAAAGCATTAATAGAAGATCATATATGATATCATAATTATGTATATGGTTATTTTATAACTTAATAACAATATTTTAACTATTATACAGGAGGTTAACTTACCATATACTAAGTAAAAGTACAAGGTAAGGGTTTATTTCAGAATCTCTTCATTATCTGAGGTTGTTTATACGTGATTATCTACTGGGACCTCTTTATCATCCACATCCATGTTTCTTAAAAATGTATTTAAAATCATTCTTACTATTTTAAAGACTATGGTATAAAGTCATTTATACCCTTGGTGACTTTTTATAAGAAGTTTATAAAGGAATCTTTCTGTCGTTTTCCAAACAAGGTCCTTTTTAACCTTTTCGACAGAATTAAGGTAAGAATGTCTTTTTTAACTTATATGGCAGGTGCGGCTATTTTCCGCCGTTATAAAATCATCAAATATTCCCTTACAAGATTATAAGAATATTTTCAAAGTAAATGTCTTATTTTATAATTATGTTACTTTTAAATGATTTCAAAAAAAAGAGATATTTCTCTCAAATAGTTTTCATTTCATCTTTGTCAACATCCTTTGATGGATTTTAAGCTTATTTCAAGTTTATTTATTATGATACAAAAATTACATATATTATTGATGTTTTTGTGATATTTTTGACTAGGGATGTATTATTTTTATACCCTTCATGGTTTATGGTGAAAGTATTGACATTTCGTATGCTAGTTTTAATACGAATTTTTATGTTATGTTTAAACCTGTTCACATGAGGAATGCATTGGACTTAATAAGCGATGGGTGGAGCCCTCTATATCTCCTCGATGCATCGGTAGGTCTCATGAGACAAACTAGTGTCTTGGCACGAGGCCTTGACAAAATCTTATTTTTAGTCTTGGCATGAGGCCTTGGCAACGTTGTTATGAAAGTCTGGCATTATGCATTCCGTCATTATGAAAGTGGTTATTGATATTTCATGTGATTATTCGAATAGTAAAATATCCATGTGAATAAGTAAATGGAATTATTTAATTTTATCTTTACCACATTATTCTGAAGTTCAAGTTTAAAAGGATTTTGTTTTAGTTATACATTTCCTTAAATGTTTATGTTTATTTATGAAAGTTTCCGCTATATTATTATCCTTACTGAGCATCTGAGCTCACCACTTTCAATGTTTTATTTTTACCAGGCTGTGAAGAAGTAATTTATAAATGACTTGTAGGGATAGTATGTGGGGATATGAGTGTGGAATATGGATACTATGTTGTTGTAGTTTTCATTTTTATGATTTAATATAAGGATTATGAATATATCTAGTGTTTCCAATGCTACTAAACTAATCAGTCTTTCGAGATTTGATCTCTCTTGTGATCATGCCAATGTTATGTAATAATGCACCAACTCTAGGTAACTGGGGTCGGGGAGTTACAAGAAATGACAGTAAATTTAAAAAGGGAATTTATGATGAAATGAAAAATAGCTATGAGATAAAAAAATTAATAGAACATAAATAAAAAAAAATTGATTTAAGACATGAAATGAAGCTATAAAAATAGAGAAATATTAGCAGATATAATGAAAATTAATACCTTCATGATCCAATAATGGTTTTTTGAATGTTATTTCAATGTCAAATAGGATATTTAAAATAAATTAAATGATACATCAACCTAAGAAACACCCAAAACACCCTATAGAACATGTATGTGACAGTGGGAAAACAGCAACAGAGTTAGAAAAACATACCTTTAGGGAAGAATAGATCCCCAGAAGCCCATACCTATAACTCAACTGAAAATAACACCATTAAGTCATACCACCAAACACATTCAAATCTCTATTCATACATGATCTCAAAACATTTCCATGAACACAATGTTATATAGACTGGAAAAACACCAAAAGGAAAATGAAATCAATGCTGTATAATTTCATATTTACCTTCTATGAAAGGTGTGATTGGTGTTATGATCCAATTCATATATTTGTTAAACCAAAGTTGAAATAATCAAATGATAAAAATATAAAATTATAATAGGGATAACGGTATTTTCATTTGGTAAAATTAAAAACCTAATTCATACAAATCTTCTCAAACAATATACCTTGAACACATTGAGACCCTCCATGTTTACATCAAATCCTGGAAATATTTAAATCAGATCCATCTTCATTTAAAAAAATTATAAGAAACACCCAAAACACCCTATAGAACATGTATGTGAAAGTGGGAAAACAACTATAGAGTTAGAAAAACATACCTTTAGTGAAGAAAAGATCCCCAGAAGCCCATACCTACAACCCAACTAAAAATAACACCATTAATTCATGACACCAAACACATTCAAGTCTCCATTTATACATGAGCTCAAAACATTTCCATGAACACAGAGTTACATAGCTAGGAAAACATCAAAAGGAAAATAAAATCAACACTGTATAATTCCATATTCACATACTGTGAAAGGCAGGATTGGTGTTATGATCAATTTTATATGTTGATTAACCCAAAGTTGAAATCAAAAAATGGTAAAAACACAAAATGATAATAGGGTAAACATTATCTACATTTGGTAAAATTAAAAAAATGATTCCTACAAATCCGGTCAACCAGGGTACCTTGAACACTTTGAGACCCTCCAAGTTTACATACACTCTTGAAAATTTGTAAAGGAGATCCATCTTAATTTAAAAAAAATATAAGGATTCAAAGCCAAGGGAATTGAAATGTTAGAATAGAACAAAATATTATAGCTAAATGATTTGTTTGTGCTATTTTATGTTCAAAATACTTACTACTGGAAATCATTTTTCTAAATAAATTAAATTCAAGAAAGCATGTGAAAAATAATTTGTTAATACAAAATGTTTTTCAAGTTAGTTTAAATGAATTAATGGAGAAATATTGGATGAAAAATAGATTTATAGGCATTAATTGGGGAATTAGAGTAGGGGAGAACTAGAAATAATTGATATGAAACTGGAAGTACTAATTATTGGAGAGAACTAAAAATAATTCCAAAAATTTATGGGAAAACACATGTTGAGAATCACTATATTGCATTACAGCCTGCAAATTTCTTATGAATTGAGTGAAATTATAAACCTAAAAGGGGGGGAAATATTATACAGATAGGATACAAAGGAGAAAATACTAACTCTCCGATGAGATCTACGTAAAAAACAGGATGGTATATAAAGAAATAATCAGATACGTCGTGGGTGGTAGGGCTCGGAGACGAGGAATATAACCGGTAAGCATAGGAGGCAGAGGTCGAGGAGCTGAAGGCGGACTAGGTAGAGCCAAAGAAGCAGGAGGTGGATGAGCCTGAGAAGGATCATCTCGTGGTGTCGAGTCGGATGGGGAGAAACCAGAGGGGGAGGATCCAGAGGTAGAGTAGGTATTTGAGGAGGTGGGTGGAGGCGGAGGCGAGGCAGAGGCGAGGCATAAATGGAGATGTGGATGGAGAGGGGATTCAGGGAGGGAGGCGACATCAAGAGGGGAGTCAGTGATGGACAGAATCATGGAGGGGGAAGGAAATCAAGGCGGAGGCATGGTGGGAGAGGGGAGTCCGGGACAGAGGGAGATGAGGATGTTCAGCATAAACCCTAATATGACTGCAGGAGAATCGTGATTGGGGACAGGGTAATGCAGAGGATGGAGTCAAAATGCAAGGGGGTAATACGAGGGTGTGAGTAGAAATTGGAGGGGTAAATGGTAATTAGAGATGCGGTAATGGGTGACGTGGTGTTTTGAGGAGGTGACACATAAGCATGGAGACACCCAGATTTAGTAGATATAGTAGATTATAGGCGCCAAACTGTTAGGTTCCTTCCACCGAATTCAGACGTCCATCATCCCTAGGCGAGGCTCTATGCATGCATCACCCTTTAAAATAATTTTCCCTAATACTAATTTGAACCATTTTCATTTTTAAGAAAATAATTATTCACTTATATCAAATCGTGTTTCATTTGTTTTAGACATTATTTTATATACCTACTTCTCCACTAGTTTCTTATGAAGTTTTATATAAATTAAATCAATATTCGTTACCTATTATTCATTATTTAGTACGAAATTTCCAAAACTCTTTAATCCCCCTCTTTTGTGGTAAAAATTACGATATATAATTTGGTTATTCTTTAAGTCGTTATTTTGTTAAACATTTATTCATGGTCATTTTTTTCATTATTAAACATTATTTATAGATTTTTTTACTCATATACTATACATATGCATGTATTTGTTTATATAACATCTTGGCTTGGAATTATATATTCCAATAATTAATTGTGTAACTTATTCCTCTCATAATATATATATATAATGTAATGGAAATAAGCATATCATATTGTGTTATGTTGTCTTGGTAGTGATTATAGACATTTTCTTATGATGGCATGTTATTTTTTGATGTCACAGTATAATGATTTCATGATCTTTTAAACAAGCATGACATATATCAAGTGGTTTTAGCTAAGAAGAGTCTAAATAATCGTCTTGATAGAGCTTTGTCAAACACTTCTCGTTTACATGACCGAGACGGTGATCCCACAACTGGGTGTTATAGGATTCATGTGAACTTGATTCATTATTAATTTCGAACACTTGTTTTTAGAATTTAATACATACATACCATTTTTTAAATGCGCCATACCATAACATATGTAGTCCTTAAAAAATAAATAACTTTTATTTTCAAACATGAAAATAAATCCATCTGTATCCAAACATGATATATAAATTATGTTTTTGGTAACACTAGGTACATAATAATAGCCATGTAAAACCAAAATCATTCTTATGGGTAATGTGAGGTGGTATTCACCAATAGAAAGAGCAGTAAGCCTCACACCATTGGTAGCTCATAGATTCACCTCTCCTTGGGAAATTTTCCGAAATCTACTTGTTTCTTGCATTTGAATACATATGTGAGCACCACAAGCTGTATCTAATACCCAATGTGTAGAAAATGGAAAGATTGCACTCGATAATGAATGCGCCTTTGGATTATCCTTGCCTTTGGGTGAAGTTCCTCTTTTAGTGGCCTAACTTGCCACATGAAAATCATACTACCTTCTTTTCCTTGCACTGCCTTTAGATATTCTTCTTCTTGGTTGGGCGGTGCTTGGGGGATTTAGAATATTTACAAGTCTTAGGCCCCTTTTCATTATCCTTCCTCTTCTTATTCAACATAAGAAATATGGGTTTTTCACACCCCAAGTCATTATCCACTTGGAGAATTAAAGTAAGAAGTTATAATAGACTCTTCTCATTATTTATCATATTTTAATTCACAATAAAAGTAGAGAAGGTATCAGAAAGTGATGATAGTATGAGATTTGGATGAAACTCATAAGGGAATTTGATCTCTAAGATGTCCAGACACTCAATGTATCCAATAAGTTTGACTACATGTGTCCCAGCTGGCGCAAACTCTCCAATCTTAGTGGTGAAAAAAGAGTTTGAGATCTTATAACTCTCTTGTCTCACCTTCTCTTGATAGAGATCTTGAATGTGAGATATCATGCTATAAGCATCCATTTCCTAATTTTTCTTCAAGAGCTCAATGTTCATGGATGATACCATGAGTCACTGAATATCTTTATCATCATTCAGATGTTTCTCATACATAGATAGATCCTCATCAGTCGCCTCATTTCTAGGCGCAACTGGTAAAGGTTCTTTTAGCACATATAGTTTTCTTTCATGGTGAAGAATGACCCAAAGGCACCTTTTCCACTCATGTAAATTAGTGCTGGTGAGAAGGTTTTCCTTCTCAAGTATGGATTGCAAAAATATGTTTGATTTCATTTTTAATTTTGTTTCTACAAGTAATATGAATCTAGTTTTAGTAATTTAGCTGATAAAATTAAAACAAAATAAATAAATAAATATTCATTAGTCTCCCACTATTTTATCAAAACCCAATATCCCTCACTATTGGGTTCAGAATATCCTACTTCTTGTGTAGGTTCCAGGTGTAGCGAAAGCGTGTGGGTGGGTGTACCTAACATTTATTTTTTCCATTAATGACAATCAATCTGAGACCCGTCGTGATAATAAAACACCAGATCATCAGAATTGAACAAAGAATGAAAGACAAGAGGGGAGTCCCAGAACCATAGAGAGTATCATCATATGTTGGTTATAGTTAAATTAATTAAAAGATGAGAATTACATTGATTGAATTATCTCTCTGTTGATGTTTCTGGTCATGATCCAATGTGATCCGTCGTTGCATCATAGAATCCAAGTGTAGGATTCCTCTAGCGGTGATCCACACATGCTCTACGTATATCTGGATGTCGCTGAAGGTATCTTCGGGTGCTAGCGTGGGAGATACTTCGCTTGCGATGTCCGCCTTCGATCGCCTTGTGAGCCTCTTTCAAAGCGCTCTCCTTGATCTGGTGGAGGGGGATCTATATCGTAACTTGAGAGCATTCTTAGAGGAAAAATAATTCTCTCTTGGCTTAAGAGATTTTTCCAAATCCGTTGTGCACAACCAGAAAAAATGGTTAGGTTAATGAGAATAATATAATTGAGATTTTAATTACATAGAATAATAAAACAAATTAATTACCCAAAATCATTTATTCGTTTCATTTAATTCTTAGTAATACCCCATGTCTAATAATAATAGTTTACTATTATTATTACTTGACATGTGCCCAGCGAATTACACCTAATATTATTTAATGATATAAATAATATTTTTTCTCACAAATCCTCAAAAAACTACATGACGTGTATATTAATATACAGCGTGTACTTTTGTTTTATTTCATTGTCTTTATTTCCTCCAGCACATTTATTAGACCTTGAATAATGACTATTTATTTCTTAAATAAATATCATCACATTACTCGCTAATAAATATATTATTTCTCCCACACTATATTCTCTCTAATAACTAGTGTCGAAATAAATGTGACCATACATCATTGAATAATTATTAAACCGCAGTCAGGAACAATCTTTATTCAACTTTTTAAATGAATATTTAACTGAGATACTTGGACAAACTTATTGTGTGACCCTCTAAGACTCTTTTTCCATGGCATTAGGCAGAGCCTCCCTAAAGTCCAAGGTTAGCATCTAGAAACACACCAAGACACTCATAGAGAAATAATTTATTGATGCAACGATGTGTCACCTCCTACGAATGCTTACTGTGTAATGTAATCCCTTTGTCACGATATCTCGAATCAAGAAGGTTCCATGCTAGTGCCATCAACCCACATGCTCTATAATTATTTCTTTGGCTTCCCAAAAATTGAATTTACCCATTCCTCACCATGGACATGGATTTATTTAGGCTATATCAATTCCATCAAAGGGCCTGAGATATCAACTCCCGTTATGAAATAGAAGGAACAAATTTTTTCTCGCACTATCTATTAATACAGTATTACTCAAGATGCACCAAACATATCCTACCTTGCTGTGAACAATGTGTTATCATAGTTTTCATCAATACATCTAAGTGCACAATTTGTAATACCCGTTAATAATAATCTTAAATCCTAAGGACTAATATAACCGTCCGTAGATAAGAAAATCCAATGACACTATGAAATACGGATTTCCTACTGGCGGGTCTCATTCTCATAATATCCTTCTGAATATTACCAAGGGTGCACACCATGATAAGGTGCCTCAAAGCTTTATGAGTCCTCTCCCCTAATGGATTGTACTATTTGTGTTCCTAAAATAACATCATTTGTCCATAGAATTTATATTCAAGAATAGTGTTATGGCACTTACGGGTTCTCATTATAGTAGGGATCCACTATGACCCTTTAGTGTAACAGCTATCCTAATGACATTGTCACATGCATTGTCACACAGAAGATCAATCAAAATGTGATAAGTATTTATTAATGAATAAAGTAAAAAGTATTTGGCTCTAGGACACCAACTCTAATAGACTCCCACTTAGACTAGATCCAACTTGTCACGACCCGTCCTCGGGGCCCGTGCCGTGACTACCCCAAGCCCGCCTTCCATAGGCCAGGGGTTGGCGACTAGCACCAAAGGCGTAAAATCCCGATAACTGGGAAGGCATTGCCTTTATAAAGAAAACAAGCACCACAGAGTACAAGCGGAAGTAAAACACTAAGTACAAAAAGAAGAGCTGAAAAGTAAAAAGGGGCCGGAAATACAAGCCCAACTGTAAAGTACAACTCGAAAGGGAAAACAGCGACTGAAAAGTAAAGCTGCTACGCTGAGATGTCCACTGGAAATCCCACCTGAAGGGTGGGTACAGATAGCTCTTCTGCTCCTCGGGTCCCGCCGTCTGCTCCAAGTATGACCCGCCCAGTGGTCTGCCTCTGGGTACCGCCTCGTCGTATAGTCCACCTCCAGGTACCGTCCAGTCCTCGAACACTCGGCCTCTGCCAGTACTGGCCGTCGTCTGCAACCAACACAACGAGGTGCGGGCATAGCCTGTGCAGGGGTGAGTATAACGATACTCAGTAGGGACCCCGAGACCCTCAAGGTCTCACTAAAACCAACAAGGATAAACACAAGAAGATCTCAACAGATAAACCCTACTTAGGTATATGCCCATACATATACCTAAGTTATCAAGTAACCCATCTCAATCATGAGGAAACACAAGGATTGTGAAATCGACGGATAACCACTACCCGAGTATATGCCCATACATATACCTAAGTTAGCAAGTGACCCATCTCAATCATGAAGTAAACACAAGGTCAAAAGTCTCAGCTCAAACCAGGATTTTCATTATCGAAACCGTAACTGCTGAAGAGCTCCGTCTCTAGAGTGTACAGTGGTCCTGTCACGACTCCGAGGCTGCCGCTCACTAACCTAGGACTGCTGAAGTACTCCTCCTGTCGAGTACTGCGGGTTTGCGGCCAACTACCTGGCGCTCCGTCCGCTGAGGGTCTGTCGCCAAATACCGGGCGCTACCCAGATAGCCTACTGAGGTACTCCTCCTGTCGAGTACCGCGGGTTTGCGGCCAACTACCTGGCGCTCCGTCCGCCGTGGGTCTGCTACCAACTACTGGGCGCTCCGTCCACTGGGCTAGTCGACTCACTCCAAGTCGAGTCGGTCAAGCAGTCGTCAGGTCTCAGCCGGCTACACGGTCTCCGTACTCTGCACGCTCGTCTCCGGGAGGATCCGCTCCACGAGCTACTGGTCGATACTCTAAGTATCTCAAAGTCCCACGAAGAAGTGTCTCAAAGGTCCGTCTCGTCACAGGGGTCTCAACGCAACAGACGGCGCGTCGATCGGACGCCCGGTCTGTGAGTTATTAGCCTTTTCGTCCCAGGGGCCCGGTTGGTTTCGTGAGCGAAACCAATCCCGGCCGTATCTCAACTGCACCCCGAACTCCCATAGGGTATACTCAAAGGGACCGTTACTCAACGTAACCACCAACGCCGCTGACGGCTCGTCAAGCGGACGTCCTGTCTGAAAGACATCAGCTTTCCCGTTCCAGGGGCCCGGTTGGATTTCGGGAACAATCCAACCCGGCCATACTCCGACTGCATCCAAAACTCGGGCGGAGTATGTCAAAAGTTCCGTCTCATCAAGAGGAAGTCAACGAAACAGACGGCGCGTCAATCGGACGCTCGGTCTGTGAGTTATTGGCATTTTCGTCTCCGGGGCCCGGTTGGTTTTTAAGGAAAAACCAACCCGACCGTACTCCACCTGCGTCCAAACCTCGGGCGGAGTATGCCAAAAGATCCGATTCACTAAGAGGAACACATCGCGACTGACGGCGCGTCAATCGGACGTTCGTGGCTCAAGATATGAGCGTTTCCGCTCCGAAGGCCCGGTTGGTTTCGTGAACGAACCAACCCGGCCGAACTCAAAGTAACCCGAAACCTTGAGTGCGATATACCGAAACGACCGTCTCGATCCAAGGATCGCGTTGCCGCAGACGGTTCGTCATTCGGAGGTCCGAGGCTCAAGTTATGAGCCAAAAACCAAAACTGGTTCGAAACGAGGGGTCCGGGTCCGGGCCGACCCGGCCCGACCCCCCCCTGGGCGGCGCGGTGGACAGCGGCGGCGGCCGGCGGCGGCGGACGGCGGCGGCGCGGCGGCGGCGGACGGCGACGGCGCGGCGGCCGGCGGCGGGCCGCGGTGGCGGCGGCGGTGGGCCGCGGTGGCGGCGGCGGCGGCGTGCCGCGTGGCGGCGGCGGCGGGCCGCGTGGCGGCGGCGGCGGGCCGCGCTGGCGGCGGCGGCGGGCCGCGCTGGCGGCGGCGGCGGGCCGCGCTGGCGGCGGCGGCGGGTGCCGCACGCGGGTGGTCACGCGGGGGGCAAGGCCCCCGCTTTGCTGGAGGGCGGCGCGGCAACTGGCCGCGCCGTTTTCTTTTAACAAGCGCCCCCCCCTCGTGGGGGGGCCTGCTGGATCGGAACCGAGGGGGCAGCCGGCCCCCTCCCTTTAAAAGAACCGCCCCCTCTTTATAAGAGGGGGGTTTTAATATACCGGCCGGGGAATTAAATTCCCCGGTTTTTATGGCATCCGGCCGGCCAGCTGGCCGGCCGGTCTTCTCCAACGGGACCGGAAAATCCGGTCCCCTCTTCGGCTTCCGACGCCGGCGGCCCGGCCGCCGGTCTGCTCTTCCGCCGCGGCCCGGAACCGGCCGCGGTCTCCTCGTCCCGCCGCGGCCTGGAACCGGCCGCGGTCTCCTCGTCCCGCCGCGGCCTGGAACCGGCCGCGGTCTTCTCGTCCCGCCGCGGCCCGGAACCGGCCGCGGTGTTCGTCGTCCGGCGCGGTGCGACGGCACCGCGCCCCTCTCGCCGTGCCATGAATCCTTCCAACGCGGCGCGGCGGCGTCGCGTTCTTGAAGACTCTCCTCGGCGTAGCGCGACGGCGTTGCGTAAATTAAACGCACGGTAAACCGCGTGGTGCGACGGCACCACGCCACTTTGCTTCCATCGAAAGAATTAAACAAGAACGTTGGAGGGGGGTTCGGCCGTGTTCGTGCGGCCCGGCCCCCCTCGCGTTAATAATAATAACGCAACTTAAAGAAAATCATGTCACACGTTAATCTTGCTAAAAGCACGATCAAGAATAAAATGAGGAATCCAAAAGAAATTCGACAACCCCTACCTCGGGTTTTAGATTCAAAGGTTCGGCTACGCTCCGCGGAAGACGGCGTCGCGGAGGTCGGTTGTCGCGGTCGTCGTTCGTCAAATCCGTTGACGAAGAGTTAAGCCCGAAAAGACACGTCGCTGGCGGATCTTCGATTGCCGACGAAGAAGGTTCGGGGAGGAAGAAGAGGTCCGAAGATACCGGGTCGCCGAGTCGAAGATCCTTGACGAAGAGTTGTCGTTCTTCGTTGAGGATGAAGACGTTCTTCGTTCTTCGTCAGAGCTTGGAGATGAAGGGAAAGCTCTCCAAAGACAAACAAAGAACTCTCAATAAAATAAGAATACCACTTATTTTATTAACACATAACTCAAAAGGATTTCAAATGTTTGAAATTCAAAAGAGTTAACTCCCAAAATTAATTAAGAGCAACCTAAGCCAATTAATTAGGGGTTAGGTACGTTGAGAGAATTTGAAAAGAAAAGGGGTTCGTGTGGGCCCCACCACACTTAATCCTCCCAAGGGAGGTTAAGTGGGTGTGGGTCCCACTTCCAACCACCTTTGATAGGTTTTTAAATAAGTTAAAATAAAATTTGTATTACACAAATTTTATTTAACTTAACTGAAAAACCCCAAAACGTAACTCTCAACCCGCAACAAACGCAACTCCCGAAAAGGTCTCATTAAGAGAATATCGGCGTTGCGAGTTCATCGGTGCCCTCGGATTTCAATTCCGAGCACCGGATCAAAAGTTAGGAATTCCCGCTCGTTCGTTCACTGAACGTACCCGAGCCAAACTTCGGAAATTAATTCCGGGCACTCCGGGCCTCGGAATCAGGTGCCGTCTGAAACCGCGCTCTTGTAAAATTCTAAAGAAAATTAAGAAAAAAATTTCCCTTGAATTTTACGGGTCTCTACACAACTACTTACAACCTTTAACCCGCTATCTGTCACATGATATTCATGCTTCTGCTAAGATAGACCTTTAGTCATGGGGTCTACTACATTCTCTTCCATGGATACTTTTCTCAATGAAACTTCACCCCTTTGATAGAAATACCTCAAGAGGTGATACTTCTGGAGAATGTTCTTTGTCCATGATGTGACATTAGTTCTTTTTCAAGATCAACCGCTATAGTATTATCACCATACAATGGGATATGGTCTCTACTACTAGGCACCACATCAAGCTCCTAGAAAAAGTTCCAAATCCAGACAGTTTCCTTAGCTGCATCATAAGCCACTATATTTTCAGACTCCACTGTTCAATCGGAAACAATTGGCTTCTTTGAACTCTTCCAGCTCACAACTACTCCGTTGAGACAAAAAAACATATCCTGATTGTGACTTCATATCGTCCTGATTGGTCTGAAAACCATCATCAACATACCCTCTAACAACAAGCTCCTCATCTCCTCCATACACCAGGAATATATCCTTAGTTCTTCTCAGATACTTAAGGATAGTCTTAACAGCAGTCCAATGTTGTTATCCTGGATCTGCTTGAGATCTTCCTACCATGCTCAGTGCATAGGAAAAATTAAGCCTGGTACATAACATAACATACATGATAGATTCTATAGCCAAAGCGTATGGGATCTTACTCATTCTATCTTTATCCTGTTGTGTCTGAGGACACGTTTTCTTAGAAAGATGTAGGCCATGTGACACTTGAACAAATCTCATATTGGATTGTCCCATACTAAATATATTTATTATTTGGTCAATTTATGTACCCTATATTGGTCCAAGCGGCCTCTTATATATTTCACGAATGATCTTGATTCCTAGACTCTAGGATTCTTCACCTATGTCTTTCATGGGGAAACACTTGTTCAATTAGTCCTTAACTAATTGTAAGACTGATACATCATTTTCAATAAGTAATATATATTAAACATATACTACTAGGATAATGACCACATTCACATTAAACCACTTATATACACATGGATCACATTTGTTTTTAATGAATCCAAACTACTTTATGCCTTAATCAAATCGAATGTTCCATGACATGTATGCTTGATTTAATCCATATATGGATTTCTGCAACTTTCAAACCCATTTAGCTTCACCTGGTGTCACAAACCCTTCGGGTTGTGTCATATATACATATTCCTAAAGATTCCCATTAAGGAATGGTGTTTTGACATCCATCTACCAAATCTCATAGTCATGGTAATCTGATATGGAAAGTATGATTCTTATGGATTTAAACATGGAAACTGGAGAGAAGGTTTCATCATAGTCAATTCCTTGACGCTGTCTGAATCCTTTAGCAACTAGCCTTTCTTTATAAGTGATAACATAACCTTCCATGTCCAGCTTTCTCTTGATTACTCATTTGCATCCAACAAGATTTACATCAATTGGCTCATCTACCAGAACCCAAAATTGGTTCTGATACATGGAATCCATCTCAGATTTCATAGCTTCTAGTCATCTTGTAGCTTCTAAACTCTATACTACTTCCTTTTAGGAGATAGGTTCATCATTGTCCAACAATAATGATTCACCATCCTTGGTGACTCGGAAACCAAATCTCTCTAGTTCCCTTACCTCTCTTGAGCTCCTATGCAGTAATTGTTTTCTATAACCTCTTCAATGGGGACCTATGGAACTTGTCCCTATACAAAATCTTGTGTATCTTGAGCATTAACTTCATCAAAGTCAATATTTCTCCCTCTATCCTTAATGAGGATGTGATCCCACTCAATAAAGATGACTTGTCTGGAAACAATCACTTTCTTTTCTGAAGGGTTATATAGGTAATATCCTTTCGTTTCCTTGGGATATCCTATAAAGATACACCTCATGCCCCAGGGTGCTAGTTTGTTTCCTGAGAAGGCCTTAACAAATTACTCGCATACCCATACACATGTGTGTGAAAAAAATGGGTTTCTTTCCATTCCATAACTCAGAGGGAATTCCATTTTCCACCTTATTTGGTACTCAGTTTAATGTGTATGTTGCAGTTTGTAATGCATACCCCCAAAAGGATAATAGAAGATCTGCATAACTCATGATATACCTCACTATGTCCAACAAGGTTTAGTTCCTCCATTAACTAACACCATTCCACTGTGTTGTATAATAAGGAGTGAGTTGAGATAGAATCTTAGACTCCCGTAAAAAGTTGATGAACTCTTGGTTCAGATATTCTCCACCTCAATCTAGTTAAAGCTTCATTATCTTCTTACCATTCAGCTTCTCTACTTGATTCTTGAAATCCTTAAATTTTTCCAAGGCCCATGACTTATACCTCATTAAGTAGATATAGTTATATCTAATCAAATCATCAGTAAAAGTAATGAAGTAAGAATATCCACCTCTAGAATCTACTGGAAATGTTGTACACACATTCGTGTGCACAAATCCTAGAATCTCTATGGCCCTTTCACCCTGTACACTGAAAGTTGGATTGGTCATTTTACCTTACAAACAAGCGTGACATCTATCAAGTGGTTTTAGATCAGTAGATTCTAAATAAACATCTTGGAAAATCTTTGTCAAGCGCTTCTCGTTTACATGATAAATATTATGATGCCATAACTAGGTGTTGTATGAGTCATGTGAGATGTTTCATTATCGATTGACAACACTTGGTTTTTGTAATTTAATACATACAAACAATTATTTAAATGCACCATACCATAACATTCATTGTTTTTATAAAAGAAACAACCCTTATTTCCAAACATGAAAATAAATCCATCAATATCCAAACATAATATTGAAATTATGTTTTTAGTAACACTAGGAACATAATAAAAGTTATATAAAACCAAAATCATCCCAGTTGGCAATGAGAGTTGGTAATCTCCAATGGCTAACACAGCTAGCCTTGCACCATTGGTAGCTCAAAGATCCACCTCTCCTCTGGTAGTCTTTTTAAATCTAATTGGTTTCTGCATTTGAATAGATATGTGATCCCCACAAGCTGTATCTAATACCCAATGTGTAGAAATTGAAAGATTACACTCGATAATGAATCAAACTTTAGCGTCCTCATGATTTTCGGTGCAATTCCTCTTCTAGTGTTCTAGCTTGACACATTCAAAACACACCACCTCCCATTCCTTACCCCGCCTTTGGATCTTCCCCTTCTTGGAGGGACAATGCTCATGGGCTTCATACCATTTATATGTCCTTGGACCCTTTTCCATGTCCTTCCTTTTCTTATCCACCATAAATACTATGGGTTTGTCACACCCCATGTATTTATCTACTTGTAGAATTAAGGTAAGAAGTTCTGAAAGACTTGTCTCATTGTTTCTCATGTTATAGTTGAAAATAAAGCTAGAGAAGGTCTTGGGAAGTAAAAATAGGATGAGATCTGTATGCAACTCATCCGGGAACATAATCCCTAAGATGTCTAGGCATTCAATGTAGCCAATAATCTTGAATACATGAGTCTCAGATGGTTCATAATCTCCAAGATTATTGTCGTAAACAAATTGTTGGAGATCTCGTATCTCTCCTTTCTCGCCTTTTCTTGATAGAGATCCTCAAGGTACATCATTCTATACACATCCAAATTTTCATGTTGCTTCAAGAGCTCATTAGACATGGTCGATAGCATAAAACATTGGAAATATGGATCATCATCTAAATGTTTCATATAGAGAGATAGTTCCTCATCACTGTCCTCTGTTCTAAGTGCAATTGGAATAGGCTCCTCCAGCACATACAATTTCCTCTTGTGGCGAAGGGTGGCGCGTAAACGCCTCTCCCACTCCTAGAAATCGGTGTTGGTGAGAAGGTTTTCCTTCTCGAGTATGGTTATCAATGATATGTTTGAAGTCATTTTTCTTTCCATTTATATAAATGAATATTAGAAAAGGTTTATTACTTTATCATGATAAAACTGACACAAATAAATAAATTAATAAATTATTAGTCTCCAACTATTTTATCGAAATCCAATAGCCCTTACCATTGACCATAGAATATTATGTTGCCTAAATATTCTAGTTGCAAGGATCCATATAGCCCTCCACATTATCCAAACTAGGGTTGGACAAGAAACTTGAAGGGTTTTATATAGGCATTCCAAATACCAACTGCATTAACTCATAGCTCCTTGATCAACTAAGTGGATTCCCCAATCTTGAAACCATTTTATTTTGGATTTCCTCAACCTTTTCCTCTTGGTCACACCAAGTACAACTGTGGCAGTCAACCCTTGATGTGAACCAAGTCAAGACAACCCAAAATCTTGAATTATAATTTCCCGATAATTGAAATCACCCCAACACTTTGAACTATGGTTTGATTCTAACCAAGATTATGGAAGGCTATACTTACTTAATATTTATTCGACTGATTTTATCCTTATACGTAACATACTTGTTAATATTAAGTGAGATAAACTTAAGCGATTAACCATGTATAAGATAATATTTTATGCATAAGACGATCTTATTTTACTTCCATCTTACATGATTTTTTAATTCATCAATTGTGTGATCGTGACAACACACCCACAATAAATAAACCATGAAACTTATATAAATAAAATAAATGGTATGATCATGATCTTTTTCTATTGGTTAGTTTATCTAGTGGTTGATAAACTAACCCAAGACCTAGGGGAGAAACACCTTTAAACTTTTTGGGTTCTTGTTTACATCTTTCCAGTTGTTCACCTTTGTATCTCCTTGGATTGGTTTCACCTTGGCTCCTAAATTGAGCCGCCTCCACTAGCTTGGGAGCTCCATCCATTACATATTATTTTATCTCAATCGCAGTTGAGGGATAAAATGGGGTTTTATATAAAATAAACCTTAGGCACATAGATCCTACATATTAATGAGAAGAAGGCTCGCAGGCCAACAAATTTAATTTAAATAAATAAATTAAAAGAAACCATTCACATAGAAAGTTCTTGGTATAGATCATGATCATATATACATGAAACGATATTTATTCATAAATAAAACTAACATTCAATTCTTTAATCGTTATTGTTTAACAAAAATCACGCTCGAATCAATTAATTATCTTTAATTAATCAATCCTTTTATCTTAAACCCTTTTATGAATTTCCTTGATATTCTCATCCATCATAATTTAAAACAGATAAATTCATTTAAAATTATCTTGGTACGTAACTTGTACATTGGAGGAAACTCGGTGAATTCACATTCATAATTACCCAATGAGAAGAAATGAACATTACACAGATGATAAATTAAATCCATATATATATAACACCTATCACGTGTTGTGACTCAGGTTTACACCTACACTATGGTACACATCTAAAGGGTTTTTATAATATAATAATAAATTTTAATAAATCTGCATAATTTGGATGAGTACATGATGTGTAGTTCCGACTACATAGTGTGTACTTTCGTTCACCGTCCATCTGAAGTACATGCCCAGGGACATGGTGTGTAGATGTAATTCAGAAATATTCGGAGTACACGGTGGGTTTAGTGGGCCACATGCCATGTTGTATCTGCGTTACACGATTTCTAGCCAGGAAAGCTATGTACGAGGTTCACGATATAACCCTAACCTGAAGGGACTACACACTATGTACAGTGGACCACACTGCATCTAATCTAGAAACTATGTTCCACATGTTCCTAGTTAATACACAAAGTCATTTAAGACTTAGAATGACTCCAAGACACGGCCTGGTTTGGAGGATCCTCCCGGTGCATGGAACCTATAATACACGGCATGTATTGCCGAATACACACCGTGTGTTCTAGAGTTGTATCGACAGGAAGCTTTGGCACCTCTGGAAGGGATCCTCTATTTTATTTTAATCAAAATTAAACGAAAAAGATCGTTTCTATGTGGTTAACAAGAAATGAAAGAGGGGGAATAGATATTGAGATTCATATTTTTAGAATGATTAACTAGAATTGAAACAAATAAATTATTAAATGTGTAAATCATCAATGAAAAACTAAATAATTATAATAAATGATATGACCCCTTTGATACCACTTGTAGGTTCCAGGCGCAGTGGAAGCACGTGGGTGGGTGTACCCAACTTTAATTTTTTCCGTGAACGATGATCAATATGAGATCCATCACAATTATAAAACACCAGATCATCAAAATAGAAGGAAGAAATAAAGAAAATAGGGGAGTCCTGGAACCATAGAGAGGATCATCATATGTTGGTTATAATTAATTTAATTAAAATAAAAGAATTACCTTGACCAAATTATCTCTCTCTTGATGTTTCTGGCCATGATCCGATGTGATCTGTTGTTGTGTCATAGAATCAAAGTGTAGTCTTCCTCTAACGGTGATCCACACTTTCTCCATGAATCTCTAGACGTCACTAAAGGGATATCTGAGTGCTAGCATGGAAGATCCTTTGCTTGCGATGTCTGCCTTCGATCTCCTTGAGAGTCACATCCAAAGCGCTCTCCTTGATCTGGTGGAGGAGGATCTCTCTCGTAACTTGAGAGCGTTCTTGGAGGAAAAAGAATTCTCTCTTAGCTTGAGATCTTTTTCCAAATCTTTTTTTCACAACCACATAAAATGGCTAGGTTAATGAGAATAATATAATTGGTATTTTAATTACATAGAATAATAAAACAAATTAATTACCTGAAAGTATTTATTTGTTTCATTTAATTCTTAGTAATACCCAATGTCTAATAATAACAGTTGACTATTACTATTACTTGACATGCTCCAAGAGAATTACACCAAATATTATTTAATGAAATAAATAATATTTTTTCTCATAAATCCCCAGAAAACTACATGGCGTGTATATTAATATACACGATGTGTACTTTTGTTTTTCCATTGTCTTTATTTCCTCCACCACATTTATTAGACCTTGAATAATGACTATTTATTTTTTCAAATAAATATCACTGCATTACTCCCTAATAAATATATTATTTCACCCGCACTATATTTTCTCGAATAACTAGTGTCAAAATAAATGAAATTATTCATCCTCGAATAATTATGAGACCACAGTCGGGAATAATCTTTATTCAACTTGTTAAATGAAAATTTAGCTGAGATAATTAGAAAAACTTAGTGTGTGACCCTCTAGGCCTCTTTCTTAGTAACCTTAGGTGGAGTCTGGCTAAAGTCCAAGGTTAGCAACTAGAAACACACCAAGGAACCCATAGACAAAGAAGTTAATGTCGCAATCATGTGTCACCTCCTATGAATTCTTACCATGTAATGTAATCCCTTTGTATCGATATCTCGATTCAATCAAGTTACATTCTAGTGCCATCTACCCACATGCCCAATTATTCTTTATTTGACTTCCCAAAATTGAACTTGCCTTTTCTTCACTATGGCCATGGATTTATTTAGGCTATATCAATTCCATCAAAGGGCATGAGATATCAACTCCTATTATGGAACAAAAGGGACAAATCCTTTATCGCATTATCAATTAATGAAATATTACTTATGACGCACCCAACATATCCTATCTCATTGCGAACAGTGTGTTCTCATAATTTTCATCAATACATCTAAGTGCATAAGTTGTAATACCCATTAATAATAATCTTAAAGTCTAAGGACCAATACACACATCCACAAATAGGAACATCCAATGACACTATAAAATTTGGATTTCCTACTGGCGGGTCTCATTATCATAATATCCTCCTGGATATTACTAAGGGTGCACACCATGAGAAAGTGACTCAATGTTTTATGATTCCTCACCCCTAATGGCCTGTATTATTTGTGTCCCTCAAATAACATCATCCGGCCATAGAACGTATATTCAATAATAGTGTTACGGCACTTCCAGATTCTCATTATAGTAGGGATATGCTATGAACCTTTAGTGAAATAGCTATCCTTAGGAAATTATCACATGCATTTTCATGCAGAAGAACAATAAAGATGTGATATGGTATTTAATAATGAATAAAGTACAAAGTAGTTGGTTATAGGCCACCAACTCCAACATCTTGGACATTTTAATGGCAAGGATCCATATCTTCATTCGCATTACCCCAAGTTTGGATGGTCAAGAAATTCAAAAGGTTTTAGGTAGGCATTCCAAATTCCAACTGCATTAACTCACAACTCCTTGATCCATTGAGTGGACCCCCTAATCCTAAATTCCTTAATTTTGGATTTCCTCAACCTTTTCCTATTAGTTACGCGAAGTCCTGCTTTGGAAATCATCCCTTGATGTTAACTAAGTCAAGTCAACCCAAAAACTCAAAATAAAATTCCGTAATAATTGAAAGCACCTCAACTTTTTCTAGTCAAACACTTTGAACTATGTTTCAATTCTAACTGAAGTAATGGAAGGTTATACCGACTTAATATTTTATTGAGGGATTTTACCCTTTATGCATAAATTTTTATTTATAATATTTTCGCATGCTTGTTAATATTAAGTGGGATAAGCTTAAGCGATTAACCATGAATTAGATAATATTTAAACATAAGCTTGTTTATTTTAGTTCCATCTTGTATACTTTTTAATTGATTAATTGTGTGATTGCGATAAAACATCCATGATGAATAACCATAAAACTAGTAGAAATAAAATAAAGGGTATGATCATGAGCTTGTTCTAATAGTTAGTTTATCTAGAATTTTATAAACTAACTTCTGACCTAGAGGAGACACACCTTGAACCAATTAGGTTCATGTTTACAGTTTTCCACTTGTCCAACTTTTTATCTCCTTAGATTAGTTTTTCCTCGACTCCTAACATGAACCGCCTCCACTAGCTTCGGAGCTCCATCCATTACATATGATTTTACTCACACGCAGGTGAGGGGTAAAGGAGGGTTTACAAAAAAATAAACATGGCCACAGATACCCTACATATTAATGAGGAGAGAAGACACGCATGCCAACAATTTAATTTAATAAATTAAAAGGGAAACCAGTCACATACAAAAGTTCTGGTCTAGCTCATGACCATCAATATTCATGCAACAAATTTATGTATTTAATAAAATTAGAATTAAATTATTTAATCGTTCTTATTTAAGATAAATCATGTTTGAATCGATGAATTATTATCTTTAATTAATCCATATTTTTTTCTTAATCCTTTTCTGATTTTTTTGAGATTATCATCCATTATAATTTTAAACAAATTAGAATTCATTTAAAATTTACCTTGTACATGACTTGTACCTTGGAGGCAATCCGATGAATACCCATCCAAAACTACCCAAAATGTATTATACTTGTATACACCTTATTCATTGTGACATATAGCATGAAATAAAATTATAATTGTAATACAACTAATACATGATGTGTAGATCTTTTATCATTGCGCAGATATTAATTAAGCATTTATATATATATATATCAAACACCTATCACATATTTTGTACCATATTTATTTCCACATGAAGATACATGTCTCAGGGGTTACATTTTTTTTAATAAATGAGGGGATAAACCCCTTTGATTGAACAACGAAAGATCTCATTTTGAAGACTGGGCAAAGGAGAAACCCATTACAATGAAACATTGAGAACCAAATAGGAACCAAGACCTTAACTAGATCCGACTACATGGCATGTACCCTCCTCACCGTCCATCCAAAGTACACACCTAGGGAAACAATGTGTGAGGTGTACTTCAGAAATCTTCGGAGTACACAGTGTATCCAGTGGGCCACACACCATGTAGAATCCACATTACATGGTCACCAATTGAGCAAGTCGTGTATGGGATAGACGACTCGACCCTGACCCGAAGGGACTACACACCGTGTCCAGTGGGCCACATGACATGTAGTATGGTTTCCATGCACTAATTAATCCTATTCAACACTATATAGATAAAAGGTCATTAATGGTGTCATTAATGCCTAATTAATGAAAGATCTAAAATTGATTACCAAACCAAATCTTGATGCATTGAACCATGCCAAAAGGCATGTAATTTTGATTACACGGTGTGTAGTATGGTGTTGTACAACCAGGATCCTTGGAACCTCTAGATGAGTTCCTTGATTTTATTTTATTCATAAAATTGATTGTTTCTCTTAGATTTGCGAGAAACGATGAAGGAAGAAATAGATCTCAAAATTCATATTTAATGAACGATTAAACTCGAATTGAAAAACTAAATAATGAATGTGTAAATCATCAATGAAACTAAATAATTAAAAATAATAATATGTCCACTCTGATACCACTTCTAGGTTCTAGTTGCAGCAGAATCTTGGGATGGGCAGTGCCCAACTTTAATTTTAACTATATTCAATGAACAATCTGGGATCAATATGACTATGAACACCAATATCCATGGAATTGAATCATGGATTTAGAAAAAGTAATATAAACCTAGATCCAATATAGAGGATACACATATTTTATTTATAATTAATTAAATTAAATTAAATTATTACCTCCAAGGTGGTTCTTTCTTCATTGATGCGTTCGACCAGAGATCTGCAGTGTGCCTTCATTGAAATGTACAGATCAAGGGTAGATATCCTCTAGCAGTGATCCACACATGTTCCACATATCTCTGGGCATTGCTAAAGGAGTCTTCAGGTGATAGCACATAAGATCCTTGCACTTACGATATCTGCCTTCAATCACCTTAAGAACTACTTCCAAAGTGTCCTCATTGATCTGGTGGAGGAGGATCTTTCTCATTCTTGAGAGTGTTCATGGAGAGGGATGAACTCTCTAGCCTTGAAAAATTTTCGACAATTTTTTGTGCACAATAATAATAATCATCCCTTGGATAATGCTTGGCTAATAAGAGAATAATATAACTGGACATTTAATTCACTAGGGTAATAATAAATAATTTGCATATGTGCCTTAATTATTTTATTAATCCAAGAGAAACCCCCATGTCAAATAATAATAACATCATTATTATTTCATGACACAAAATTAACTAGTGAGTTATAATTAAATATTATTTAATAAAATAATATTCATTATTATTATTTCTCACTGAACCCTTCACTCGGTTCGCCAATGCTCCACCATATTTATTTAACCTTGAATAATGACTATTTATTTTTTAAATAAATATCACACCATTATTTTCCAATAAATATATAAATATTATATTCACTAAATAGAAAATAAATATTTATTAATTATTCCACCCATATTATATTCTTTCAAATAACTAGTGTCAGAATAAATGTGATCAGACATCCATGAATATTTATTAAACCACAACTGGGAATAATGTTTATTCATTTTTGTTAAATAATAAATAATATATTATTTAATTGAGATACTGGATACACTTAGTGTGTGACCCTCTAGGCCTCTTTCTCAGTGACATTAGGCAGAGTAGCCTAAAGTACAAGGTTAACATCTAGCAACATGTCACGACACCCATAGAGCAATAATTTAATGCCGCAAAGACATGTCTCCTCATATGAACACTTACTATATAATATAATCTATTTGCCTTGATATCTCTAATCAAGCGGGTTGCATGCAAGTTCGTCAACCCATGTGCTCGATTTGTCATTATTTGACTTCCCAAAAATTGAACTTGCCTATAGAACACCATAGCCATGGATTTATTTAGGTTATATCATTTCCATCAAAAGGCCTAAGATTTCAACTTCAGTTATGGAATAAGAGGCACAAAACCATTATCGTATTATTCATTAATGTAGTATTACTTGTGACGCACCCAACATATCATACCTCACTATGAACATATGTGGTCACAATTTTCGCCAACACATCTAAGTTTTCGAGTTATAATACCCATAAATAATAATCTTAATGTCTAAGGACCAATATACACATTCGCAGATAGAAACATCTAATGACACTTATAAATGTGGATTTCCAACTATGAGGTCTCATTCTCATAATATCCTACTAGATATCACCAAGGGAGTACACCATGAGAAGGTGTCTTAAAGTCATATGATTCTCCACCCCTGATAGCATGTATCATTTGTGTCTCTCAAATGATATCATTCAGCTATAAAACATATATCTATGAATAGTGCCATAGCACTTCCGAGATCTCATCATAGCGGGAAAGTGCTATAACCTTTTAGTGTGACAGCCACTCTTGGGACATTATCACTTGATATGTTATGCTAAAGAAAAATCCTGATGTGATAAAGAGTTTACTAATATCCATCCAATGAGTACATGTTTATCAAAAAGTACAAAGAAGTTGGTTATAGGGTACCAACTATAACATACACGACATTTCCAAGCTACTTGGGGTCAAGTTGTGTTTTCCTGGCCGTGTCGTGTGGCATTTCTCATGTTAGTATACATTGGCACATGATGTGTTCCTGTCCTTGCCCATGGACATGTACAGCCAGAGTACACACTGAGTTTCCATAACATGTGTCACATTGCATGTGGGGGGTCCCACAGAGCATCTGTTAGTTATCACTCATGATGCCCTAGTCGTCGCAGCCAAGGCCCTATATGCCATGTGTTCTTTGGACAACATGGTGTCTTGAAATTTTTTTCCCAGAAATTTAGATCTGGTCTCCATGCTCCAAATCTAGTATCTCCAACTTCAGATCAATTGTTTGGCCACTTGAAATCAGTGGATTTATACTCCAACCAGCAACTATGGACCTCCAGTTGCTGGAAATTGAATTCTTATTCTTCTTGTGTGAACCGGTATGCATTGCCGCACCATTGAGGGTATCTCATCGCCACCATTGGTCTCAAATCTCAAATCCATGAAAACAACACACATCAACCATGATTCCTCCCCAACTTCTTCTTTGATGATTGATCCCTTTGTTTCCCATGAAACCATTTCGAATCCGGAGGTCCGATCAAGGTTGGTCCCACCTGACAATGCCAAATCACGGCCCAGTTTTTCAATGATGACAGTCAAGAAGAATTTATGGGATAAAGGAACAAGAACAAGGATTTTACCATCATTATCTAAGCATTGTTGTCCAACGAATATAATGGGAGATCTAGGCTTAGAAAACAATTGAATAGTCAATATGATTTCAATACATGGGTGCATGGAATGTTCGAAAATTGGTGTAGATCAAAGGAAGGGTTGATCATGCTCAATCAATTTAGTCAATAAGGGACTAATCCACAAATTGATGAGTCCTGCCTAGAAATTTGATCCTTCATCATCGAAAGAAGAATGGAAAGACAAGGAAATACAAAAGAAGGAGATGTTATAAGGATGGGGAAGGACGTGCGGTTGAAAATTGTTAAACAATGACTTTTGAGTTTACGAGAAAAATTATGCATTCGATGAGAGTTTGAGATAAATAAGGAGCTATTGGGAAATGATTATAAATCCAAAATCTCTATCCATATAGTAATAAAAATGAAATAAAATATACAATGGGAGAATTGTTATAGATGAAATATTATGTATGATATTAATGAATAATCATCTGATTACATGTTATTCCAACAAGTGAAGAATTGAAAAAATCCCATGATATTATTCAATTACTACCCATACATAAATTCTAGACATTGGGAGAACATTTATAGAGGAAATATTATGTATGATATTAACGAATACTCATCTAATTACATGTTATTCAAATAAGTGAAGAATGGAAAAAATCCCTGATATTAAGTACATGCTAGTGTGAGTGTTGCTATTGATTTTTAGGCATTTCATTCGAATACATATGAAGGGAATAATTCAACATGGGTTTTTATCAAATATCATACAATGATGATAACTTATATCACCATTTCAGAGGACATCTCTCCCGATCAAAAATCAGTGGAATACATTACGATCCTTACAATAATATATTCCTCACGATCCTTAAAATAGGAGAACATAAGTTATTGGTGACCATAGCATCATAGAAAAGGAAGAGAAGTTGAAAGATATTAAAGTACAAATCACCACACAAAAAAGATGGTCGATAAGACACATTATTGATCATTGATGTGGCAAGGGAGAATGGGTTTATTGATAAACTCTTTCATAATATATCACAATTGAAGAGACATGAGGATTTGGGAGAAAGAAATATTATATCATAGATACATTGATCCCATTGATATTCATGGTCACATTGATGAACAGGAGAATAATCACCACTATAAGGAGTATCCGATTATAATCATGGACTACATAGGGAGCAAGAAAATAATTTCATACTAAAATGATTATAAACAAACAAAAATGAATTGAATATTTTCTAGTTTTATACTGAACCCTTTCTTATTGTTCAGCTCATTTGCTATAACCACTAATACAACTTTATCATGTGGAACTGAGACAGTCCCCATCACTGCCCCCTGAAATGGAAATAAAGAATAATCCCCACTAGGCAGCAGCTGGCTTGTACAACTTCTTCACCATCTTCCTGTATTCTTGTTGATTCCCTCAGAGGGTGGCTGCCGGATTACTGAGAGGCGACTTCGTGTTGAGCTCTCGTAGAAAACTCTGTATAGGCAGCAGTGTGCCCCGCACGTCATAAGCAGATGACCATTTGTCCTGAAGGATGTCCAAGTAGATGTTGTCGTGCAAGTTAACATTGGGGTGGAAATAGGCCATCTCGAATTTCACTTTGGGAGATTTGAAAGGATAATCGGTGGGGAAGGAGAGTGAGAGCTTGTACTCTATTCCTTAAAAAACAGTGTCCCTGCTTCCCTGTATTGCCCCCTTCCAGTATAATATGTTGTCCCCCTCAGGGAAAGCAGAGATCCCAGACTCCCCGCTCATCATCATGCCCATCAACTCCGACTGCAGCCTTTTCCGCACGGACACGTGTCGACCGCCTTTGCCGGAGGAGGCTTCCGGGCAACGTGAGCCATCGAAGGTGCCGCTGCCATGTTGGCTTCATTGTTGATGGATTCCATTCGATACGCTTCTTCCCCAGCGATTCTTAAAACAAATCGGAGGATCAAAAATTTGCTGCCATGCTAAGATTCCTTCGCTGCTTTCGGGTTCAAAAGGTGGAAGAAGGGCAGCGCAGGAGCGAGAGATGGAAAGAGGGAGAGTGGTTGCGATTATATTTAAAATGGAGAACATGGCCGCAGTCGAACGTTGGGGAGGGGGATCTGGGGTGCCCCTTAACCTGCAACAGCTAGTTCTCGGGTAATTTTTAAAAATAATGTGTTTTTGAAAATTTATACAATTAAATAATGAGAACCGTAAAGCGTGTTTTTATATAAATTATATGCATTAGCCTGTCAGGGTCCTTCCACCGGAGTCGACGTCCGGCGTCCCCAGGCGAGGCTCTATTCATGCATCACCCTTTAAAATAATTTTCCCTAAAACTAATTTGATTCATTTAAATTTTTAAGAAAGGCATTATTCACTTATATCAAATCATGTTTTATTAAACAATTCTTAAAACAATGTTTTAGACATTATTTTATATACCTACTTCTCCACTAGTTTCTTATGAAGTTTTATATAAATGAAATCAGTATTCATTACCTAGTATTCATTATTTAGTATGAAATTTCCAAAACTCTTTAATCTCCCTTTTTCATGGTAAACATTACGATATATAATTTGGTTATTCTTTAAGTTGTGATTTTTTTAAACATTTATTCATCATCAGTTTTTTCATTATTAAACATTATGTATGATTTTTTTACTTATATATTGTACATGTGCATGTATTGTTTTATATAGCAGCTTGGCTTGGAATTATATAGTCCAATAATTAATTGTGTAATGTACTCCTCTCATGAGTTATATATATAATGTAATGGAAATAAGCCCATCGTACTGTGTTATGTTGTCTTGGTAGCGATTCTAGACATGTGTTTATGATGGCATGTTATATGTTGATGTCACAATCTAATGATTTCACGGTCTTTTAATATCGTCTCCATTATAATTTCATTCCATGATATTATATACAGTCTTATATTTTACAGGTATAATGTCATATGATAGGTTGATGAGCTACCGAATATTGATTTATAAATCCCACCCACACTAATACTATGGTTGTTGAAGGTACATCCCATGAATTCTGCAAACTGTTTGCACTGTGCTTCATCCGATCATATAAATATTATGTCATTAAAATATACTAGCACCAAAATTCTCTGATTACTTTCATTATTGACATACAAATTGTAATCAACTCCCCACACTGAAAATCGAGCTTCTTTAAAAATTGATCGAGCCTTGAATATCACGATCTTGGTGCTTGCTTCAACCTGTATAGTGCTTTTCTCAGCCGAAAAACTATATTCCTATCTTCATGAATGAAAAAACCATTTGGCTGCTCAATAAAAAATTCTACTTCCAGAACCCCATTCCAAAATGCCGACATGACATTCATCTAGAAAACTTTGAACTTTCTTTTTACTATTATGACCAATAACAATATGATTGTATCTAGCCTTGAAATAGGTGCAAATGTTTCATCAACATCAATATCCTCTATCTGGGAGTACCCCTTGCACACTAGTCATATTTTTGTTCGAATCAATGTGTCATCTTCATTCATCTTATTGCAAAAAAAATCTCATTTAGTCTCGATTACATTCTTATCTATTGGCCTAAAAACAATCTCTCAAGTCTGATTCTTCTCAATTTACTATTACCCTTCATTCATATCATGAACCCAATTTTTATAACTAACTGCTTACTCAAAACATTTTGGCACTACCTTAGTTAAGAAAGATGTTTATCGTAAAGACATCATTTTTTTGTGTTTACACTAGTGTTGCCTGATCACCAATGATATTTTTCCTTTCAATTTTAGCTCGACTCATTGGATTTTGCGTAGATATAGATTTGACTTCCTCCTACTCATCATCAGTATCTTCTTCTGAATCAACATTTTCTACTTCTTCTCCCCAAGTGTTTCTTACCTCCCCATCACATTCAGCAATGTACTATTCACTATGTTGTTGAAGATTCATTTCATTTTCCACTATAGAGACATCATGGATTTCAACGCCACGTCATCTTGAATCGCGAAGCTCCGAAGTTCCCGCCGAAATTCTCTCAAAATCCAAAAGCACCATGGAAATTTTCCATTTGCAGAGCTCGTCGTAATCACGGAGCATCCCATAATTTACTTCGCGCCTTCTCTGCAAAGCTCCACCCACATGCCGCAAAGCTCCATGTGCAATGCTCTTCGCCGCCACAATGCTCTTCAACTCTGTCGTTCACAAAGCTTGACGTAATCGCGAAGCATCACCATCAACATTCTTCTGGTCCTCATTAAATCCAAATCATGAGGTCTATCTTTGCGAAATCAACAACATCTCTGGAACTCGAAAATTCTCCATGGAAACCTGCATTGTCAACAAACACAACCAACCCAAAAAAGCTGCAATGTTACCTTGAGGGATTTTTTCCCAACACACTTTCATATTAAATTTTTTTCACACGGAATATAAAAGAGTTGAATCCAGTAAGCTGGATATTATGTGGATGTATAGTTACAATCCCATCTCTAAAAACTGTGTTCCTAAGAGTTGGATACCCAGATTCAATCTATGTAGCATAACTCAAGATCTATTTTCTGTTTATAAAATGTGAAAATTGATTCTTAGTAGACAAAAAATCACATTAAAACAATACAAACCATTCAAGTCTTCTTTGATTCTATGAATCACCAAAAATTGATAGAAGTGAAGATTAATCCACTAAGTTCACCTAGTTTGGTTTCTTCTCAGCCACAACCATTATCTTCAAATGAAAAATGTCCTTTCAATATATTAGTTACATATCAAAGGATCTCAAAAATTTTGAATCTAATTTTGGAAATATCTGTTAGTCTCATTTGAGATGAAGAAGTGAACAACAAAGATGAATTACCTATTATTCCCATTTTTGTAAAGACAACTCATTTGAGAAAGTTTAGACATATTGAAGTCTACAAACAAACCATTTTAGAATTACCCACTTGACCCATTTTTTTGTATAGATAACCCAATAGACAACCCATTTAAGATGAATTACCTGTTAGTATACAAACAACCCAATACATCACAAAACATTTGTTTGTGTAAAGACAACCTAATAGATCAGTAAAAAATATTATCTTCAAGCTATTTATGTAACAATCTTCTAGGGATGGTGTGGAACAGAGGGATAATATATGAAGGGACATCTTCTAATGTTAATCTATAATTAATTTTCTATACCCAGAACAACACAATATCATACAACAAAAAAATCTAGTTATGATTATTTGAATCATCTGCCAAAAAACATCTTCATGCTCCTCAATATTTATTGTGATTATAATCTTTGTGAGTGATTGAGAATTGAATCCACATAAGCTGGTAGGATATTAGGTACATGGGGAGCCGATGATCGACTAGGGAGGGAGGTCGTGAAGTGATGGCAACAAGGGCCTATTTAGGATGGCGGGGCAGATTTAGGTTGGCTGTGACTGGGGGGTGGGAAAAAAATTAGGATGGTGGTGGGGGTAGATTTAGGTTGGCTGGGACTGGGAAGTGGAGTGGGGGAGGGGGGGGGGGCAGAATAGGGGAGGCAGAACGATAGGGAGGTGGGGGATTCTAGTGAATCACTAGGGTTCATACCCTATTTTAATTTTTTAACTATTTCTATTATTATTTAAAATATATTTTAAATTCATTCTAAATTATAATATTTCTAAATTGAGTTTTATTTATTTATTTCAAATATTTTTTATAAATATTTTTAAAAATTATTTACAATGGATTCAAAATTAGATCGTATGTGTTTTTTTTGAAGACAAATGGTAATATTTAAAATATATTTATAATGGGTCCTTCATACTGACACTAATACCTTGCGTTTTCCCCGATTAGTAAGTTGAGTGTTAATCAGGTGTGATTCCGAAAAATCTCAAGTAACATGTTAATAGATACACACATGATATATATATATATATATATATATATATATATATATATTGTATGTTTGTATGTATGTATGTATTCATTCAAACAAATATTTTTCATTTAATAGTTTCTTTAATTCGATGTATAAATATATATTTGTATTAAAAAATGGTTTGTTGTTATACATATATATATTTAATTGTTTGTATAACATTTAAAGATAAAACAATTTATGGGAACAAATTTTTCTAATGGTAAAATATTTGTTGGTAATAATAGTTATTAAAACATATTCCTCTGTTGGTAAAAATATGTTAGTATTAAAATGAAAATATGACCAATTTAATTGTTAATAAAAGATGTGTTGGTATTGAACAGTTAATGCCAACAAATATACCTATCAGTAAAAAATATTGGTAATTAAAATTAATACTTAAAAAACCAAATATCTTTTGGAATTAATCATTTTCACCAACACATATATTATTTGTCACTAATTTTATGTTGCTAGAAGCCAATTTTTTTGTAGTGCATGGAATATCCCCTCATCTCCACATGACTCAAATTTCCCACATTTCACTTTATTGAGAATAAAAAATTTACTACCAAAGATTTGAATGTATTTCAGTGTTGTAATCTTTCAATACCACATATCTTAAAAAGAATTTTCTTCATTCAAACACAAAAGATACCTATTAGATATGCAGACTGATACCAAGACTAAATCCTTCTAGAGTTTCTCTGGTATATCCTTTTCAATAAGCATTGTTCAGGATATGTTGTTGATAATCCAATTTCTCTTCTCAACAACTCCATTTTGTTGAGGATTTATCACATCTAAAACTTGATTCCTTATTATGTGTTTCTCGAGATAATCCTTCACCTTGATGTTTGTAAATTTCACACCATTATCAGTATGAAACATCATAATTTTTTGTCCAAGCATCCTTTAAGATTCCCTTTGATATTGTTTTATGAAACTGAACACACCATTCTTGTGGGAATATGAAAAATACCCATGCCATCCTACTGAAATCATCAGTGAAAAGAACATAATACATCTTCCCTTTAATGTCTCTTGGTGAGATAGGTCCACATACATATGCATGCACCAATTTAATCACTCTGGTTAACTTGTGTTCTTTTTCCTTGTACGTCTTTATAATGATTTTACCTTATTGACAAGAATCACACATATGAGTGTGATCATGTGATATCTTAGGGTGGTCTGAAGCTGCATCACATTTGACCAGATCTTCCAGGTATGGTTGGCATAGATGATCAAGTCGTTTATGCCACACCTTTTTTTTCTTCCTCTTTTGATAAAAATCACATATCTTTTTCTCCACTTACAAGGTATAGATTCCTCTTTGTTCTTTTTCCCTATAGAACAACTAAACATATCTTCCATTGACGATACACATCTTCTTAGTAAGTCTTATAGCATGCCTAAAGTCACATAGTTGACTAATAGTAAGAAAGTTGTGACTGTGACCTTCAACGACTAAGACATTAACCGGTCTTATTTCTTTTTCCCCAAACATTGACTTTCCCGAGAAAATTATCTTCAGGCCTTCATTATTTCAAAATTTGAAAACACCTCCCTTATCATATTTTATGCCTATTAAAGGATCTTTATTTCCTGTCATATGGGATGTGCATCAACTATCAAGAATCCATACACTAGAACGATTTGATGCTTTAATGGAAATTTCTACAACCACTTCCTTCTAATCTATTTCTTTCTAATCCATGTTTTTTACTTCATACTCGATATAGATTGATAATCTTGATCTCCCTTGGAGTATGATGGACCGACATCATTTTACAGAGCTACAAATAAATTTTTCATTTTCATCTCACTTGATGATTCATTGTGATGTTGTTTGCAACCAATTTTGTTGAAAAATAATGTTTATTTAAATACATTAAATAAAAAAACACATGTTTATAATTCTTATATATTTTTTTAAAAATTCTAATTTATATATATATATATATATATTGTTTAAAAAAAATATTTATAGGATTATAATTAAATAAATAAATATTTAAATAATTATAAGATTATAATGAATTTTATTAAATAATAAATATATTTATTATATTTAAAATTATATATTTAAAATTATATATATAATAATATATATATATATTTATATTAATATATTTATAATTATATGTAAATTATTTATCCAGAAGCAGAAGGTCCTTAACATTTATTAATGATAAAAAAATAACATGCAAGCAAGGGGAAGGACGAGGTAAAACATCGATCCCTCATCCAAAGCAATAGAACTACGAATCAAAAATATCAGTATCATCCCTATCACCAAAATCAGAACCATCACCATCATCGGAATATTCCCACTTAGATTGCGATTTTTTTTTTTGAAAATTACAGAATAATTATCCTTGATAATTTCTTGCTTCACTGTGATTTGTACCTTGGAAAAATTTATTCCACACCCCCATGTTACTTCCCATTAAACAGGACCACAATCCCTAACCTCATCCTTTTGGATTCCTACCCCATCTCCGTGATTTTTGAAGTAAAGCTCCTTCAGGAACGTCATTCATTATCACATTAACCAGCTCACCAACAATTGTATCATTCATTAGTTCCTCATTGGCATCATGTGCACCAAATCTATTTGCATCTAAAACATCAAAATTTGAATGATATAGGTTCTAACGAGAACAAGGTTTCCTACAAGGAACCAATTGGAGGGATTCATTGTCCACAACACCAACTGAGCCCATCCTTTTTCCAAGAGATACATCAATTCCCTCCATTGTATCCTCAACAAGCCCAACCTGTTGGGTATCTTTGGAGACATCCACTATAGAGGGCCTCACCACACCTGCTTCAATGACTCACGGTGAACCTGAAACAATAATATGCTCCTTATCATGACAACGATCCTTAACATCCAATGCCTCACATCCATTCTGATGAACATCAGCACCCATCAAACCTTATGCCAAACATCAGAACAAGTGTGATTACTTCTTCTTCCTGCAGAGTGTGAAGAAGCAACACCCAAATAAATGGGTACATCCCTAGAATATCCAGTCTAATGATAAAACCTAGGCTTCCCAACAAATTGGAGCTACTTGTAAATTAGGAGAACATTCAACCTTAACATCCTTACCCTTCATCTCTAAATTTGTACCCCTTGAAAGTGAATCCTTATAAGATGCATTGGCCTCTTTCAGTCGGTTATCCACCTCTTCTTCCTCAACAAGACAAGCCCACCATTTTCTAGGCCTATCCAAGAGAGGTGAGACATCAAAAAAATTTCCAGGAGACATACTACCCTGAACATGATCATCAGGAAGAAGGATTCCCAGAACACTAGAATTCAAATCAACAGTTTTTTTCGAATATTTAGGCATATGTATCCGTTATGGATTGCCAGTAATATTGTTTTGCAGCTTATTTTTGAGTTCAAACCATATCCCACATCAGATTTCATCTATTATGTTGACTCACATATAAGCTAATATGGGAAATTCTTCTAATCAACCAGGGGTTTTAGGATGGAACCCCACAAGGGATTATGTGTTGGGTTTGGAAGACCTAGGGCTAGAGGAAATTGATTCTGACAAGTGGTATCAGATCCATGGTGCAGCCCAGGTGTGACGTAGGGTAGAGAAATCACCAAACCAATTTGAAAATGATAGTGGTTTCTCAATTGAAGCATGTTAATCTATGGTACTTTGTATCAAAAGTCTTCCTGATAAATGGTGGTCGGGCGGCGAGTCTCGATGATGAGAAAACAACGATGAAAGATGGTTGGATCAGATGCATTATTATTAAAGGGGAGGCCTAATTGTGTGGTCTTTGGTTTGAAGGGAGGATTTTTGGGTGAAAACTATATCCCAAATCGGATACCATCATGGACGGTGGATCACATATAAACTCGGATGGGAAATTCCTTCTATCACCCATGGGATTAACTATAGAACCCCACAAGGGTTTATGTGTTGGGATTGGAAGACCAAGGGATGGAGGAGATTGACCATGATGACAAATTTTCATAATATGGCCATAATGCGAATAGGAGTCATAGAAGAGGTTATTTCAGTAGTTGGATCTTTTGTTCCCAATCAATTTACAATCAAGGAAGAAATACTAGAAGAAATTTGAGTGTTTGCATAGAGGAAGTGAGTGACCACCATTGGAGGTTGATAATATCGAAATATAAATTAGTGGGATTTTTCCTACCCCTTCCATTGTCTTCCCCACTTTTGTCGCTCCAACACCCACTGATCACCTTTGTCACCCCACCACCCTACCACCCCCATCTCCACCCCCATCACCTTTGGTCACCCTCCAATAAACCCGTTTCCCCTAACATATGACCACGAACCCCTCAATCCCCCAATATCACCTCAACCACTCCCTCTGGCCGCCACACATCTTCCATGGGCAGTGACCGAAGCTTAGCGTCCCTCCTCGGTACCTCTCGAATGCCCCGTATTCCTAAGTGCACTATCAACACCTAAAATCAGGAGGTTCCAAAGGGGTTTTTAGTGGTCTCATGTGGTGGTCGTTGTTGAGTAACTCCAATTGAGCAACTGTAACCTCCAAAAGCGGTCACAGGGCGGTCTCTAATGGCCTTTAGAGACTGCTTTTGGTAGTCGCTAAAAGGCATATTTTTAGTAGTAATCTGAGATCCTTTAATACATGGTTCTCATAGGGAATTCATCCTTATGCGTGGATAATGAAACCTTGTCCACAAGGGTTTAGGTGAGATAAATCTCCACAAGAAAGTTCACATAAGGACCGAACCTGAAAAACTATGTCTCTTTATCCATCTTGACTAAAACCCCTATCACTGAAGCGATATCATACAAGATTGTAGGATGCCAAGGAATCCAATTGAGGCCGTAAACTCTGATCCAAACTTGCATAAGAGATATCCTTTCTTCATGTGGGTTGAAATTGGTATCCCACTTCTGAAAATGTAAAAAACCTGATTTAAGGGAGACGGAGCCACAACCCCAGGCTCTAAATTTCAATTCCTCTAAAGGGAATAATAGGTGGTAGTATCCTCTACCCTGCGAGATGCATCTCCAATACTTGAAACCCCAAACTGTTGATAACCGAGAAAATAAATTGTCCATCTTCTAAGGATTAAACCCCCCTAGAATAATCAATCACGCGATGATGGAGTGTTTACTCAATTCAAGATGATATGTAACCGCATCCTCATTAGTAATAACACATGCATTGTTACCTTTCCATCAAATCTAGCAAGAATCCGAAACATTGGGATGATGGAAAAGCCACTTTAAAGCATCTGACATGTCACCAGAAATTGGTTGAGGCTTCTCGCAACCAGGAACAGATTTCATCATAGATCTAGCTAGCATATCCAATTTACACAGAACATGATTCACCACCACTATAGTAGGAGACACTAAGGATCGATGCACGCCTCTATCAGTCAGCCTCACACCATCAAATAAATAGATATAATTAAATAAATGTATGTATAAATATATAAAAAAATTTATAAATAAATACAAATATTTATAATTATAATTATATATATATATATATTTAAAAAATTATAGAATTATATTAAATATATTAATTATAAATATTTATAAAATTATAAATATAATAAATTTATTTGTATAATTTTATAATTATTTAAATAAATAAATAAATAAATATTTATAATTATAACTTCAAATAAATATATATCTATTATAATTTTTTAATTAAAAATAAATAAATATATATATTTATCGTTATAATTATAAATAAATATTTATTTATTTAAATAATTATAAAATTATAAAAATATATTTATTATACTTATAATGTTATAAATATGTATAATTAAATAAATATATTTATAAATATATACAAATATTTATAATCACAATACAAATATTTATAATTATAATTATAAATAAATATAGATAATCTTATGAACTGCTAGATAGTCACTACATCCGAACACCACCATCTCCATCAGAAGAAATATGACTTCCAACTGTAAAAAGAAGGAATCAGCTGCCTCTTTATTAATGCCTACAAGTGGTCGTTCACCTTCATGGACTCCTTGGAAAGACACATCCAAATTCTTCTTATGTGCAGTGAAACACTCCTCAACATTGAGGGTGGATTTCAGTCGAATGGAGAGTTTAATTTCTTATATATGTCCATGAAATTTAGAATTTTGGAGGAGGCCTTGGTTTTATCATCCAGTTCATCATATGATGAGTCTAAATTTCCATTCAAGACATGGTGTAGAGGTCGACATCTCAAAGAGAGGGGCAGATACCCCTAGAATATGGGATCTAGGGGTAGTCAAAGGAAGTGACTCTTTGTTTCTTTCTGGGAATGTGATGCCATGTGTGTTTGTTTTGATCCCTTGTTGTACTTTTATATTTTATTAATAAATTTAGAGTCATGGGACTTCTCCCATGGCTGAAATTTTTGGGTATAATATACTGGGATGAAGTTTGGCGGAGAAGCCATGAACTTCTCACCGTTCGAGTTTCGACCGATTGTATGTGATGGTCTCAATGTTAGGGCATAGTGAGCCCTCAAGACACAGAGGTACAACCTTAGGTGGTACTGTTTTAGGTCATATATTTTTGTAGGTTTTGGTATGGAACTCGTTCAGGTTCTAGTTGGAGACAATGACAGTTTCGGCCAGTGGATGGGATGATGGTTGGGAAGTAATTGAAGACCTTGAGGGATGGGGGTCTGGGATCCCAGTGGGTGGGTAGAGCATCTCTTTGGGATGGCATTGATGGAATCCAGTCAACTGTGTTGTGGTTAGGAGTGCCGGTGAGGCTGGTGACGATTGTGTCTTTGGCCGATGACTGGTCCCGTGCACAACGGTGGGTCTTCTGATCTATGACTGTCTGGCCTCGAGAAGGTGATGATGGATACTTAGTCGGTGATGAGTTAGTGGAGTCCCAACAACGGGGGGTGTGATTGACAGTGGGGAGTGTGCTGGGGGTGACTTTGAGAGTTGGGATATAGGGATGCGAGTATTAGCTAGCCTTGGAATGTAGGGATATTTCAATTTGTAGGTGTTGACTTAATGGGAGCGGTCTTTAGATTGTGTGTATGGCGTGGGGCATCTATTGATAGGGCCTTCACTTGGGTCGTTCGAATGGGCTGTTTATTGTGGGTTTTGGGCTTCAGGGATTTGTTGTAGTTTTTTTGTGTGGGTCTTAGGGTCAATGCTTTTAGGTGGTGTCATTTCGTGCATTCATGATTTGGTTGTGCTTTATGTGCCTGGTGTCTGCTGGTTTGTGTTTGTGTTATCATTTTATTTTTATTAATAAATTTTTAGAGTCGAGTTCACTCAGTACTTGAACGATCCTAGTTACCTAAATAAATAAATAAATAAATATATTTATAATTATAACTATAAATAAAAATAAATTTATTATTATTTTTTAATTATAAATAAATAAATATATATATATATACTTATAATTATAAATGTATATATTTTTAAATAATTATAAAATTATAATAAATTTATTTATTATAGTTATAATGTAACAAATACATATAATTAAATAAATATATTTATAAATATATACAAATATTTATAATTAAATTCAAATATTTATAATTATAATTGTAAATAAATATATGTATAGTTAAATAATTAAAAAATTATAATTAATATATGTATTATATATATTTAAAAAATTATAAGTATAATAAATATTGTTATTAGAATTTTATAATTATTTAAACATATATATAAATATATGATTATAATTATAAATAAATATTTTTTATTATAATTTCTAAATCGTAAATAAATATTTATTTATTCATAGTTATAAATATAAATAAATATATATTTATTTAAATAAATATAAAATTATAATATGTTTATTTATTATATTTATAATCTTATAAATATATATAATTAATATATTAATTATATACATTTATAAAATTTTAAATATAAGAAAACAATTATTATAATTTTATAATTATTTAAATAAATATATATAAATTTGTTGTTAGAAATATAAATAAATAAATATTTATAATTATATATAATAAATATATTAATTATACATATTAATTATATATAATTATAAATATAATAAATATATTTGTTATGAATTTATAATTATAAATAAATAAATAAATATGTATAATATTTATAATTTTATAAATATATTTAATTATATAAATATATTTTATATATATATAAATATAAATAAATATTTATTTATTTACAGTTGTAATTATATATATATATATTTATTATATATATATATTTATAAATATATATAATAATATAAATAAATTATTAACAATATATCTTTATCAGTACTTTTTTTAGCGCTGATAAAGGCATAACTTTATGAGCACTAAAAAAGTGCCGATAAAGGTTGGTTTTATGAGTGCATTTTATTTTAGCACTGATAAAATATACCTTTATCAATTCTTTTTAAGTAGTGCTGATAAAAGCATTGCCCAATTTTATAAACGAACCCTAACAACCAAATTTTTCTCTCGCACACCTTCAAGCTCTCACAAAAGCCGACTGCCACCGTGCCACTGCCCTTGCCGAACCCGATTATCGCCGCTCCTCTGCTCTCACCGAACCACACTGCTGCTCTTGTGGAACCCCGTCGTCGTCGCTCCTCCGCTCTCATCCAATCGCACCGACGTCGCCCCACCAAGTCGCCGCTCTTGTTGAACCCCGCCACCGCCTTTCACCACTCTCCCCCAGCCACACTACATCCGTGCCCCCACTCCACCACAATTCTATCAAGCCTCTGTGCCACCACACTGCTGCATTGCCTTGAAGAACCCCGTTGCCGCCACATTTTCAACGAATCAAGACCCTCAAAACTAAAGGTATGATATTCAAATCTTGTTTTTTTATTTATCTATGATTCTTCCTCCTCTCCCCTTATTCTTCATTATTCATTCCTTTTCCATCGATATTGATACTATATATGGCCATTGGGCTGAACCTATGGTAGGGGAGGAAGGTTTAATGAAATTTAATGTCTTTCTTGGTTATTAAGGATGTCCTTCCTTAGTGATTCTATTTGAATGTGACATTGTTTATCATTTTAATATAGGTGTCTATAAATATTTCTTCATTCCCTATGAAATCCTAATGATCTTGATATTTCCATTAGTTATTATTTTAAAACATTCTTTTGATGAAGAATTATGTATTATTGTTTAATTTAATGACTTCAGTTTTCTAAAAAATAAATTCCTTATGGATTTTAAAGGGAAACATTTTTGGGTGCATTGAGTGCTCAATAAAGTGATTCAATGAAATGATTTGGTTTCAAATAAATCATTAATATATTTTTTTTTGAAATATAACATAGAAATTATGTTTTTGTAATTTAAAACTTATGTTAATTGAATTATATATGTTTGATTATTTTTTTACATGGGAGACATTGGGTGATTTGGTAATCCGGACAGATGCAACGACCAATACAAATAATGCTCTAGAAAGGGATAGTGGCTTGGTTATATTGAGTGTGTTAAAAGGATTGATTAGTACCCTAATGATATAGATGATCTCCCTTATATGGAATACTAGGTTCATGTATTCCATCTAGTGTTCCTAGTGACAATCTTAGTATCCTCAGATTCAGAGGTTTTATCATATGATGCATGATTAATGACTACCTGTGATGTGATATCTTTATTTCCCTTTTTATTATTGAATCTTGATATTTCCAATGTCATCCAACATTGGTTTTAAGTTACTTTACCATTTTCATGTTTTCTATTATGGAAATATTATTTTAAATAATCAATGATTTTTATGTCATTTTTTCAGACTAAAACTAATGGTTTCCATGGTGAAAAACATTATTTAGATTCAATGTGTTATCCGATTGGGATTTTCTTCACACCCTACAAATCCCAAAGACGTGTATATAGAGTTGTTTTTATAGGATACATGAAAAATAAAGGGTTCCATAACATTTGGTGACTAAAACTAATGGTTTCCAATCTACTCTTTAAAACAATTTTATCAAAACACCTTTGAAACTCTAATAGGAATTCACATTACCCTTTAAATGGAAATTAGAAAATATTAAACCACACAATAAGTTTCAAAATACAATACACATGGGAAAACACACCCTTATGAAACAATCCATCTCATTTGGAAATCTTAAAATCTTTAAACACCCCAAAACGTTGAGGAAAAGGAAATTATAGTTGATGATAAACTTTGTGGTTACCCAAATGTTTTTGAGAAGTTAAAGAGTTGTGAAAAGATGCCATTGTATGCTGGTTGCACTAAATATACAACATTTTCAGCCATACTGAAGCTGTATAATTGGAAAGCATGAAATGGATGGAGTGATTCCAGTTTTACAGAACTAATTGCTCTCTTGAATGAAATTCTCCTTGAAGATAATGAGCTCCCTAGCCAATCATACGATGAAAAACGAATGCTATACTCGATGGGTATGATCTTTTAAATAAAACACGCCTACCCGAATGACTATATACTATTTCGTAAGGACCATAAATCACTTACATAATGCCCTAATGTGTGTTTTTTATCGATAAAAGAAGTATGAATCTGGTCCTATGAAATTTGTATGGTACTTTCCAATCATTCCAAGGTTTAGGCACATTTACATAAGTGAAGAGACTGTAAGGAAATTTATGTGACACACAGATACAAGACATAAAGATGGGAAGATACATCACCAAAAAGACTCTCCTCAGTGGAAGATAATTGATAATGAGTATCCTGAATTTAGAAACGATCCGAGAAAAATTTATCTTGTGTTATCTATATATGGATTGAATCGTTTTGGTTTTCAAATAATTACTCATAGTACATGTCCTATTATATTGATAAATTATAACTTGCCACCATGGTTATGCATGAAATGGAAATATATCATGTTATCTATTCTTATATTAGGACCAAAACAACCAGGTAATGACATTGAAGTTTATTTGGATCCAATGAATGAGGGTTTGAAATTATTTTTGGATTCATGTATTATGTTTTATGATGCTTATAGAAATGATGATTTCATATTGAGAGCTATTTTTTATGGAATGAGAAATGACATTCCTGCTTATGGGATTTTTTCATGATATAGAATTAATGTAACTTAAGGGTGTCCCATTTGTGGACATGGTAATCAATCAATTAGGTAGAAACATTCATAAAAAATAGTGTTTTTAGGAAACCATAGATTTCTACCTTGATGACTTAAGTACCAATCTTGGATGAAATAATTTGATGGAAGTTTAGAAGAATGTACAACACCATCTCCACTAATAAGAGATCAACTATTTGAGAAAGTAAATGATGCAGACACTACTTTTGGTAAAATGTTTTTGAAAAAAATTATGAAAACCTGTTGGAAAAAGTGATAAGTTTTTTTTTGAATGACTATTCAAGATTTTTCTATATGTCATACATTTTATTGATGTTATGCATGTTGAAAAAAATTATGTGATAGTGTCATCATCACATTTCTAAATACACATGGAAAAACAAAGGATGGAATTAAGGTTAGATTGGACATGGTTGACATGGGAATATGAGAAGAGTTTGTTCTAGTGAAGGGTGAAAATGAACCTTTCTTCCTCCAATTTCTTACACTATTTCTAGGAAGTAGAGATATGAGTTTTGAAACATATTGAATGGCATAATGGTTCTAGAGGGATATTCATCGAATATCAAAAATATTATGTCAATGATCGATCTAACGTTAAAGGGTATGAAATCACATGACTTCCATGTTTTGATGCAATATCTAGTTCATATAGCTTTAAATTTCATTTTTCTCAAGAATTTCCATCATACATTAAACAAGATTTGTTTCTTCTTAAAAGATATACGCCGTAAAGTTATAGACCCAAAGAAATTGAATACTATGGAAAGAGAAATTTCCATCATATTATGTGAATTGGAAATGTTATTCCCACCATCATTCTTTGATATGATGTTTTACTTGGTGAGATATATTTGACTATGTGATCATGTACATTATAGGTGGATGTGCCTCATTTAATGGTATATGAAGCTTTTAAAAGGGTATGTCAAAAATCGATGTCAGACAGAGGGTTGTATTGTGGAGTTATATATTTTTGAGGAAACCATTGAATTATTCACTGAATACCTGTTAGATGTGGAAAAAATTGGTCTACTGAAATCTCATCACATTGGGCGGCTTGTGGGTGAAGAAATTTCAGGAAGAGATGTTGTCAAAATCAATATTACATCAGGAGTAGGCCCACTTATATGTTTTTCATAATAGTTTTTTGGTATCCCCATATGTTTAAACCCACAAAGAAATTATTAGGCATTTGAATCCATTATGTACTAAAAGATGGATATAAAATACACATAATCAACAGTTTATATGATGGTTTCAAGACCATATTTTTAAGGTGTTGGATGAAAATCCAGATTCATTTTCAAAATGACATTGATGGTTAGCCAGAGGACCAAGTGTGTATTTATTATCTTATAGTGGTAATGTAATTAATGATTATACATTATTTACAAACAAACAAGATTAACACAATTCCATACAAAATAGAATAATTACAAGTGTGGCTGGAGTGATGCTTGTTTCTGGTACTAAGTACATAAATCATATTTACGCGAATATGTCACACTTTTGTGTCATCAAAAAAATATGGGAGTTGGATTATAAAACATTCCAAGTGCAGATTTTTCAATGCAAGTGGGTTGATAATATGAGTTATGTTAACTTATATGAATTGGGATTCATAAAAGTTTATTTTAGTAAGGAAGGGTACAAAGAAGAACCAATTATAATGGAATCATAGGCAATAAATGAATTTTATTTTCCAGATCCCACAAATAGAAAGTAGTCAGTTGTTTTATTATTGACCAAAACCACTAAAGGATCATATGAAAATTCAATTAAGGATGACCCTTTCATTGGGATTTCGCAATCATTTCACAGTGGTCCCAATGTAGATGGTGTTTGGTATGTCAGAAGAGACCACAATGAAGAGTTTTGGATAGTTGATAGTAGGGTCATGTTCCTTAAGCATTAAAAAAGAAAGTTCAATAATTAGGTTATATATATATATATATATCTTATAATATACATCGTGTTACCTCATGTTATTATCTATTCTCTACTGCATTTATATATTATAAATTAAATGCTAAAACACTTCTATAGATAACGACTTCTTCATATGTTGGTGCTCTCAATCTTGAAGAACAATAGGTTTATAAATATATTACTGCTCCAAGTGTAGAGTTACAATGACCATATGCACATGCTAATGCTACTACTATAGAAGAAAAACATATTGATGATGTTGAATTTAATGAAATGGTAGTCAACGAAGGACCGATGATGCAGAAAAAATAGAAGCACTGCAGTTTGATGGTGTTAAAAAAATTCATTAAGGTAAAAATAAAATGCAATAAATTAACGGTTAGATGGAATGTGTGAGGCTGGTATGTTAACCCTATCAAGGACATGTTCAGTATTTACATTAGAATCATCACTCGACAGCGCATTCCGATTGATGTAGATTCGTGGTACTATGTTGTTACCATGTTTAAGACATTGATAGGGGAATATATTATGGTAACATTATGATATAATTTCTTTATTTTACTAAAAAATAAATAATGAAACATTGACTTACTCTTCATCATCCTTTGAAGAGTGAATTTATAGTAGATACCCCCACACGAAATATGTATTAATGCTTTCAAAAAGGATTCATAGAAGATTTTACATAATTATAACGATACACCATCTTAAAGATTCCAAAGGGAAAACAAACCCACACCCACCAATTATGTACGCACACCTTATAACTCAAGAAGTGTGGGATGCATTTATTGGACTTTGTGCAGATGTATCTTTTCAGGCACATTGTGGCTAGTAATACATTTCTTGACGATATGTGTATTCATCACATTGATTGATTTTTTTATTTATTTATGAAATAATGACTAATTTATGAAAATAAAGAACAGGCAGAAAAACCCACATACCCCTACCATAAAGCAAGGATGGGGTACAATTCACTTGAAAAAGAATTGTATGTATTTTAAATCTACCATAATTATTTTATGTGACATGAAGAAACATAATAATTATGTTCCTATGTTTATATGTAGGTTGATAACTCAAAATCAAAATCCTCTTCCATCCCACACCATATGTTATATATGGAGGCACATGTAAATAAATATGGGACACTAATAGTTGAGAACACAAAAAAAGTGTGGGAAACATGTGTAAGTATGACATAATAAAAATTTGTTTTACTTTAAATTTATATTTCATAACAATAATTAATTATTTATCTATATTTTCGATTTAACATAGTAATTGGAATCAAAAACACCTTTACTAGATGAACGCCAACTATCAGTGTCCTTGAAGTGGAGAGAACAATATGTAAGCATCAAAGGTGTGGGTTTTTGGGATGAAACCTCAAACATATTTTGAGAAAAAAATAAGATAAAGATAAATAAATGAAACATATTAAATAAAAAATATCTACCCTTGAATAATAATTCTAATGGATGAGAGAGTTTCTAGAAATTTTATGGGATGGGGAAAGCAAAGAGAAGAAACAACTCACGAACAACCATTTCGTAAAGATCCCACCCCACCCCCACCATCTTTGAGGCAAGCCATTCCCCTCAAAGAGCATACTTAGTCATTGTAATCAATATTCTAATCATTGTTTATATGAAATGTGAATCATACGGACACTGACACCTTTCATGTACTGATATTATATAGGGTGAAAATGATTGTGATTTATATCTATTAACACCCACCCATCACCTTGTAGAGAGGGATATGGTGTTCAATATTCAAGATGAAAATCTAAAAAACAAACCACTTCAAACAGGTCATTTGAGATTGGAAATTATCATAGATCATGATTTGATCACTGAGATACCTATTCAACTTGATGATGATGATATTCATATTGTTGATCAATCTATTGGAACACTTATCACATGGAAATCACATCATATAAAAAACATATTGATAAGGAGGTATTAATTTCCAATTTATTTTTCAAGATAAACCATTAAAAATTAATGAAAATGGTATGAATCAATGATTGTTATTATAGAAACACAATGAGAATAGGGTGAAATGAAATTCCGACTCAAAACCATCTAATGGATCAAACAACTAATTGAAAAGATCTTCTAAAAGTACCTTTACCCCACCCATTCCATATCAGTATTTACTAACATTGAAGGTTCATGTGGATACAATGTTAACAAATAATAGTAGTGACATAGTTGATTTGAAAAGAAAAATGTACGTAGAGGAAGGTGAAGACTACATTGGTGTTGAGAATGTAAAATACATCCTTTACTATGATAGGATTAGCGCCTCAGTTTTAAATGTATATATGAGGTTTGTTTTCATGATTTGATTTTCCAAAAGAAGATATACAATGTTAATTATGACTAAATTCATTTTATATTTTTGGAATGTGTATATATAAAAAAAATTGAAGGGATTTCCCCATGATTTTTATTATTCGTTAGTCCTCACACCACCTCTATAGAACAAACAAGGTAGAATCCAAAAAAAGGATGAAATAATGGTAGGCCTAGTCAAATATTTTGAAAGAAAACTTTTGGATTACATAATCTTCTTAATACCAACAATTCTAGGGTAAAAATCTAAAATTTAATCATATCAAATATATTTTTATTTCTTCCATTAATTATTAATTTTTGTGTTTTTAGGCAACATTCGATGATGCTTGCGGTCAATTTGGATACTCCAAAGATTTGTTTCTTGGATTAAATGCATGGATACCCAGAAAACCAACCACATATGATGGAATTTATAAAATTTTAATACACTAAATCCAAGTTTTTAGAACTAAATATCAAATTATATAATTTATAATATCTTTTAATGAGGATTTTATTATGATAGGGAAGTGCATCAATATCGTGAAAAACATGGAATGAGGCTAGGGGAAAAGCATAAGGACCTTGAAAAGTTCTAAAACTAGATAATTATTAGTTTATATAAAATAATATTTCACAATCCAAGAACATATCAAAACAAATTACTTATTCTTCTGAATGTTTCTGTAGTTTCTGAAACCAACAAATGGAATAGATTGTGTTTATTATGTTTTTCAATTTAGGAGATATATCATATTACATGAAAAAAATAGAAACCCCAAATAAGTATTTCCAATGTTAATTAATATTTAATTGAAAATATTTATTAATAATTTGTGTATTTATATTTTTCCATTAGTACTATAACTATCGAAAAGACTCATATTCATAATATGATATATATTTTCTTAGAAATGAATGGACAAAAAACATGATAGAAGAATGTACAAAAATAACATGAAGATGTGACTTCCATAGAAGTATTGAATTATTTTAGATTTATATTTAATTTACTTAATTTTAGTATTACTAACATAATAATTTTTTTCTTATTCAGGTGGATTCCTTTCATATTTATGGGTCGAGAATGTATACAACCATCATGAAAAGGTGAATTCCTACTACTTTTTAATTAATTTTCACATCATTTTATCTATTATTTGTTAGTTATTTTCCTTATAATATTTATCTAATAATTATTTAATTGTTTTTATATATCCATTGGGAAGAGATAACATGTTCCTTTCATCCAATTTTTTCACGCTTTCTATTGCTTTTATTTTTTGAATTACCAACTGTTCAGATTAATTCGATGTTCTTAGTGGAAAAACCTTTCTCGAATCAATATGAAGTATTGTCAGTTTGACATAGAAAGAAACTAGTAATTTTAGTAAAATTGGTAGTTAGATTTTTTTGAGACTTTGGGATGTGTAGGAATCATAGAGACACCTCAATCCGACACACAATGTGACTGGTATGTCTCCATGTGCGACTTTTTATTTAAAATTGACATTAATTTTAGTAAAATAGAAAACTGACCCATTTAAAACTAAAAAAACACATTCAGATTATTTTGATAATTTATTAAAATGATCCATAATTCATTTAGGATGTGTAGGAATCAGCCAAACCTCAATCTGACACATGGTGTGACTAGTATGACTCAAAGTGACTGTTATCAGTTTAAAATAGAAATTTTACTTCAAAATGTGTCACTCAATGAAAACCAAGAAAGCATGATAAGACTGTCTTAATAATTTAGAACATCTATTCATAAATCATTTAAGACATGTAGGAATCAGTCTCATGTCAAACTGATAGATGATGTCGCTAATATGAGTCAATGTGATTGTTTCTAGTTTAAAATAAAATTTTAGAAAAAGAAGACAAGTGACGTACTAAAAACCATGAAAAGATATTCAGATTGTTTTTATACTTTAGGAAAACGACCCATGAGTCACTTGAGATGTGTAGGAACCACTCTTACCTTAATCCAACATACAGTGTGACCGTTATCACTCCAAGTGCATTTCTTTTATTTAAAATAGACATCAATTTTAGTAAAAAGGAACAAGTGATGTACATAAAAAAATAAAATGCATTCAGATTATTTTGATACTTTAGGAAAAAAATCCATGAGTAATTGGGGATGTGTAGGAATTACCTTCACCTCAATCTGAGGCATGATGTGACTGATATGACTCCAAGTGTTTCTTTTCTATTTAAAATTTACATAAATTTTAGTAAAAAGAAACACTAACCTACTAAAAAAACAATAAAACACATTCATATTGATTTGATAATTTAGAAAAATGATCCAAGAGTCATTTTAGATGTCTAGGAATCATATAGATCTCAATCTGATGCACCGTGTGACCAGTATGACTCAAAGTGCATCTTTTTTATTTAAAATTGACATCAATTTTAGCAAAAAGAACAAGTGACCTATTGAAAACTGAGAAAACACATTCATATTGTTTTTATAATTTAGGTAAACTATCCAAGAGTCATTTAGATCTTTAGAAATCATCCCCACCTCAATCCGATGCATGGTGTGACAGGTATGAATCCAAGTGCATCTTTTTTATTTAAAGTTGACATCAATTTTAGTTAAAAGGACAACTGACCAACTCAAAAAAAATCATTTATATTGTTTTGATACTTTAGGAAAGTGATCCATATGTCATTTTTGACATTTAGGAATCAATCTTAAATTAATCCAATGCACGGTGTGACTGATATGACTCCAAGTGTGTCTTTTTATCTAAAATTGACATTAATTTTACCAAAAATAACATGTGTCATACTAAAAATTGAAAAAATTTTGGATTGTTTTGATACTTTAGGAAAAATATCCATGAGTCATTTGGGATGTGTAGGAATCAGCTGCACCTCAATTTTACACATAATGTGGCCGATATGAGTCCAAGTGCATATTTTTATTTAAAATTGAAATTGATTTTAGTAAATAGGAAAACTAAACTACTCAAAACTGAGAAAACATATTCATATTATTTTGATATTTTAGTAAAATGATCCATTAGTAATTTGAGAAATTTTCAAATCAGCCACACCTCAATCCGACATACAGTGTGACCGATATGACTCAAAGTGTGTATTTTTATTTAAAAATCATATCAATTTTAGAAAAAAGAAAAAAATTCATATTGTTTTAATAATTTAGTACAATGATCCATAATTTATTTTTGATGTGTAGTAATCAATTGAACCTCAATCCAATTCATGGTGTGATCAGTATGACTCAAAGTGCATCTTTTTATTTTAAATTGACATTAATTTTAGAGAAAGGAATAAGTGACATACTAAAAACTAAAAAAACACATTTGTATTGTTTTTATAATTTAGGTAAATGTTCCATGAGTCATTTATGATGTTTATTAATCACCCAAACTTCAATACGATTCATGGTGTGACCGGTATGACTCAAAGTACTTGTTATCAGTTTAAACTTTGTGGTTACCCAAATGTTTTTGAGAAGTTAAAGAGTTGTGAAAAGATGCCATTGTATGCTGGTTGCACTAAATATACAACATTTTCAGCCATACTGAAGCTGTATAATTGGAAATCATGAAATGGATGGAGTGATTCCAGTTTTACAGAACTAATTGCTCTCTTGAATGAAATTATCCTTGAAGATAATGAGCTCCCTAGCCAATCATACGATGAAAAACGAATGCTATACTCGATGGGTATGATCTTTTAAATAAAGCACGCCTACCTGAATGACTATATACTATTTCGTAAGGACCATAAATCACTTACATAATGCCCTAATGTGTGTTTTTTATCGATAAAAGAAGTATGAATCTGGTCCTATGAAATTTGTATGGTACTTTCCAATAATTCCAAGGTTTAGGCACATTTATATAAGTGAAGAGACTGTAAGGAAATTGATGTGACACACAGATACAAGACATAAAGATGGGAAGATACATCACCCAAAAGACTCTCCTCAGTGGAAGAGAATTGATAATGAGTATCTTGAATTTAGAAACGATCCGAGAAACATTTATCTTGTGTTATCTATATATGGATTGAATCGTTTTGGTTTTCAAATAATTACTCATAGTACATGTCCTATTATATTGATAAATTATAACTTTCCACCATGGTTATGCATGAAATGGAAATATATCATGTTATCTATTCTTATATTAGGACCAAAACAACCAGGTAATGACATTGAAGTTTATTTGGATCCAATGAATGAGGGTTTGAAATTATTTTTGGATTCACGTATTATGTTTTATGATGCTTATAGAAATGATGATTTCATATTGAGAGCTATTTTTTATGGAATGAGAAATGACATTCCTGCTTATGGGATTTTTTCATGATATATAATTAATGTAACTTAAGGTTGTCCCATTTGTGGACATGGTAATCAATCAATTAGGTAGAAACATTCATAAAAAATAGTGTTTTTAGGAAACCATAGATTTCTACCCTGATGACTTAAGTACCAATCTTGGATGAAATAATTTGATGGAAGTTTAGAAGAATGTACAACACCATCTCCACTAATAAGAGATCAACTATTTGAGAAAGTAAATGATGCGGACACTACTTTTGGTAAAATGTTTTTGAAAAAAATTATGAAAACCTGTTGGAAAAAGTGATAAGTTTTTTTTTGAATGACTATTCAAGATTTTTCTATATGTCATACATTTTATTGATGTTATGCATGTTGAAAAAAAATTATGTGATAGTGTCATCATCACATTTCTAAATACACATGGAAAAACAAAGGATGGAATTAAGGTTATATTGGACATGGTTGACATGGGAATATGAGAAGAGTTTGTTCTAGTGAAGGGTGAAAATGAACCTTTCTTCCTCCAGTTTCTTACACTATTTCTAGGAAGTAGAGATATGAGTTTTGAAACATATTGAATGGCGTAATGGTTCTAGAGGGATATTCATCGAATATCAAAAATATTATGTCAATGATCGATCTAACGTTAAAGGGTATGAAATCACATGACTTCCATGTTTTGATGCAAGATCTAATTCATATAGCTTTAAATTTCATTTTTCTCAAGAATTTCCATCATACATTAAACAAGATTTGTTTCTTCTTAAAAGATATATGCCGTAAAGTTATAGACCCAAAGAAATTGAATACTATGGAAAGAGAAATTTCCATCATATTATGTGAATTGGAAATGTTATTCCCACCATCATTCTTTGATATGATGTTTTACTTGGTGAGATATATTTGACTATGTGATCATGTACATTATAGGTGGATGTGCCTCATTTAATGGTATATGAAGCTTTTAAAAGGGTATGTCAAAAATCGATGTCAGACAGAGGGTTTTATTGTGGAGTTATATATTTTTGAGGAAACCATTGAATTATTCACTGAATACCTGTTAGATGTGGAAAAAATTGGTCTACTGAAATCTCATCACATTGGGCGGCTTGTGGGTGAAGAAATTTCAGGAAGAGATGTTGTCAAAATCAATATTACATCAGGAGTAGGCCCACTTATATGTTTTTCATAATAGTTTTTTGGTATCCCCATATGTTTAAACCCACAAAGAAATTATTAGGCATTTGAATCCATTATGTACTAAAAGATGGATATAAAATACACATAATCAACAGTTTATATGATGGTTTCAAGACCATATTTTTAAGGTGTTGGATGAAAATCTAGATTCATTTTCAAAATGACATTGATGGTTAGCCAGAGGACCAAGTGTGTATTTATTATCTTATAGTGGTAATGTAATTAATGATTATACATTATTTACAAACAAACATGATGAACACAATTCCATACAAAATAGAATAATTACAAGTGTGGCTGGAGTGATGCTTGTTTCTGGTACTAAGTACAGAAATCATATTTACGCGAATATGTCACACTTTTGTGTCATCAAAAAAATATGGGAGTTGGATTATAAAACATTCCAAGTGCAGATTTTTCAATGCAAATGGGTTGATAATATGAGTTTTGTTAACTTATATGAATTGGGATTCATAAAAGTTTATTTTAGTAAGGAAGGGTACAAAGAAGAACCATTTATAATGGAATCATAGGCAATAAATGAATTTTATTTTCCAGATCCCACAAATAGAAAGTAGTCAGTTGTTTTATTATTGACCAAAACCACTAAAGGATCATATGAAAATTCAATTAAGGATGACCCTTTCATTGGGATTTCGCAATCATTTCACAGTGGTCCCAATGTAGATGGGGTTTGGTATGTCAGAAGAGACCACAATGAAGAGTTTTGGATAGTTGATAGTAGGGTCATGTTCCTTAAGCATTAAAAAAGAAAGTTCAATAATTAGGTTATATATATATATATATCTTATAATATACATCGTGTTACCTCATGTTATTATCTATTCGCTACTGCATTTATATATTATAAATTAAATGCTAAAACACTTCTATAGATAACGACTTCTTCATATGTTGGTGCTCTCAATCTTGAAGAACAATAGGTTAATAAATATATTACTGCTCCAAGTGTAGAGTTACAATGACCATATGCACATTCTAATGCTACTACTATAGAAGAAAAACATATTGATGATGTTGAATTTAATGAAATGGTAGTCAACGAAGGACCGATGATGCAGAAAAAATAGAAGCACTGCAGTTTGATGGTGTTAAAAAAATTCATTAAGGTAAAAATAAAATGCAATAAATTCACGGTTAGATGGAATGTGTGAGGCTGGTATGTTAACCCTATCAAGGACATGTTCAGTATTTACATTATAATCATCACTCGACAGCGCATGCCGATTGATGTAGATTCGTGGTACTATGTTGTTACCATGTTTAAGACATTGATAGGGGAATATATTATGGTAACATTATGATATAATTTCTTTATTTTACTAAAAAATAAATAATGAAACATTGACTTACTCTTCATCATCCTTTGAAGAGTGAATTTATAGTAGATACTCCCACACGAAATATGTATTAATGCTTTCAAAAAGGATTCATAGAAGATTTTACATAATTATAACGATACACCATCTTAAAGATTCCAAAGGGAAAACAAACCCACACCCACCAATTATGTACGCACACCTTATAACTCAAGAAGTGTGGGATGCATTTATTGGACTTTGTGCAGATGTATCTTTTCAGGCACATTGTGGCTAGTAATACATTTCTTGACGATATGTGTATTCATCACATTGATTGATTTTTTTATTTATTTATGAAATAATGACTAATTTATGAAAATAAAGAACAGGCAGAAAAACCCACATACCCCTACCATAAAGCAAGGATGGGGTACAATTCACTTGAAAAAGAATTGTATGTATTTTAAATCTACCATAATTATTTTATGTGACATGAAGAAACATAATAATTATGTTCCTATGTTTATATGTAGGTTGATAACTCAAAATCAAAATCCTCTTCCATCCCACACCATATGTTATATATGGAGGCACATGTAAATAAATATGGGACACTAATAGTTGAGAACACAAAAAAAGTGTGGGAAACATGTGTAAGTATGACATAATAATTTTTTTTTTACTTTAAATTTATATTTCATAACAATAATTAATTATTTATCTATATTTTCGATTTAACATAGTAATTGGAATCAAAAACACCTTTACTAGATGAACGCCAACTATCAGTGTCCTTGAAGTGGCGAGAACAATATGTAAGCATCAAAGGTGTGGGTTTTTGGGATGAAACCTCAAACATATTTTGAGAAAAAAATAAGATAAAGATAAATAAATGAAACATATTAAATAAAAAATATCTACCCTTGAATAATAATTCTAATGGATGAGAGAGTTTCTAGAAATTTTATGGGATGGGGAAAGCAAAGAGAAGAAACAACTCACGAACAACCATTTCGTAAAGATCCCACCCCACCCCCACCATCTTTGAGGCAAGCCATTCCCCTCAAAGAGCATTCTTAGTCATTGTAATCAATATTCTAATCATTGTTTATATGAAATGTGAATCATACGGACACTGACACCTTTCATGTACTGATATTATATAGGGTGAAAATGATTGTGATTTATATCTATTAACACCCACCCATCACCTTGTAGAGAGGGATATGGTGTTCAATATTCAAGATGAAAATCTAAAAAACAAACCACTTCAAACAGGTCATTTGAGATTGGAAATTATCATAGATCATGATTTGATCACTGAGATACCTATTCAACTTGATGATGATGATATTCATATTGTTGATCAATCTATTGGAACACTTATCACATGGCCATCACATCATATAAAAAACATATTGATAAAGAGGTATTAATTTCCAATTTATTTTTCAAGATAAACCATTAAAAATTAATGAAAATGGTATGAATCAATGATTGTTATTATAGAAACACAATGAGAATAGGGTGAAATGAAATTCCGACTCAAAACCATCTAATGGATCAAACAACTAATTGAAAAGATCTTCTAAAAGTACCTTTACCCCACCCATTCCATATCAGTATTTACTAACATTGAAGGTTCATGTGGATACAATGTTAACAAATAATAGTAGTGACATAGTTGATTTGAAAAGAAAAATGTACGTAGAGGAAGGTGAAGACTACATTGGTGTTGAGAATGTAAAATACATCCTTTACTATGATAGGATTAGCGCCTCAGTTTTAAATGTATATATGAGGTTTGTTTTCATGATTTGATTTTCCAAAAGAAGATATACAATGTTAATTATGACTAAATTCATTTTATATTTTTGGAATGTGTATATATAAAAAAAATTGAAGGGATTTCCCCATGATTTTTATTATTCGTTAGTCCTCACACCACCTCTATAGAACAAACAAGGTAGAATCCAAAAAAAGGATGAAATAATGGTAGGCCTAGTCAAATATTTTGAAAGAAAACTTTTGGATTACATAATCTTCTTAATACCAACAATTCTAGGGTAAAAATCTAAAATTTAATCATATCAAATATATTTTTATTTCTTCCATTAATTATTAATTTTTGTGTTTTTAGGCAACATTCGATGCTGCTTGCGGTCAATTTGGATACTCCAAAGATTTGTTTCTTGGATTAAATGCATGGATACCCAGAAAACCAACCACATATGATGGAATTTATAAAATTTTAATACACTAAATCCAAGTTTTTAGAACTAAATATCAAATTATATAATTTATAATATCTTTTAATGAGGATTTTATTATGATAGGGAAGTGCATCAATATCGTGAAAAACATGGAATGAGGCTAGGGGCAAAGCATAAGGACCCTGAAAAGTTCTAAAACTGGATAATTATTAGTTTATATAAAATAATATTTCACAATCCAAGAACATATCAAAACAAATTACTTATTCTTCTGAATGTTTCTGTAGTTTCTGAAACCAACAAATGGAATAGATTGTGTTTATTATGTTTTTCAATTTAGGAGATATATCATATTACATGAAAAAAATAGAAACCCCAAATAAGTATTTCCAATGTTAATTAATATTTAATTGAAAATATTTATTAATAATTTGTGTATTTATATTTTTCCATTAGTACTATAACTATCGAAAAGACTCATATTCATAATATGATATATATTTTCTTAGAAATGAATGGACAAAAAACCTGATAGAAGAATGTACAAAAATAACATGAAGATGTGACTTCCATAGAAGTATTGAATTATTTTAGATTTATATTTAATTTACTTAATTTTAGTATTACTAACATAATAATTTTTTTCTTATTCAGATGGATTCCTTTCATATTTATGGGTCGAGAATGTATACAACCATCATGAAAAGGTGAATTCCTACTACTTTTTAATTAATTTTCACATCATTTTATCTATTATTTGTTAGTTATTTTCCTTATAATATTTATCTAATAATTATTTAATTGTTTTTATATATCCATTGGGAAGAGATAACATGTTCCTTTCATCCAATTTTTTCACGCTTTCTATTGCTTTTATTTTTTGAATTACCAACTGTTCAGATTAATTCGATGTTCTTAGTGGAAAAACCTTTCTCGAATCAATATGAAGTATTGTCAGTTTGACATAGAAAGAAACTAGTAATTTTAGTAAAATTGGTAGTTAGATTTTTTTGAGACTTTGGGATGTGTAGGAATCATAGAGACACCTCAATCCGACACACAATGTGACTGGTATGTCTCCATGTGCGACTTTTTATTTAAAATTGACATTAATTTTAGTAAAATAGAAAACTGACCCATTTAAAACTAAAAAAACACATTCAGATTATTTTGATAATTTATTAAAATGATCCATAATTCATTTAGGATGTGTAGGAATCAGCCAAACCTCAATCTGACACATGGTGTGACTAGTATGACTCAAAGTGACTGTTATCAGTTTAAAATAGAAATTTTACTTCAAAATGTGTCACTCAATGAAAACCAAGAAAGCATGATAAGACTGTCTAAATAATTTAGAACATCTATTCATAAATCATTTAAGACATGTAGGAATCAGTCTCATGTCAAACTGATAGATGATGTCGCTAATATGAGTCAATGTGATTGTTTCTAGTTTAAAATAAAATTTTAGAAAAAGAAGACAAGTGACGTACTAAAAACCATGAAAAGATATTCAGATTGTTTTTATACTTTAGGAAAACGACCCATGAGTCACTTGAGATGTGTAGGAACCACTCTTACCTTAATCCAACATACAGTGTGACCGTTATCACTCCAAGTGCATTTCTTTTATTTAAAATAGACATCAATTTTAGTAAAAAGGAACAAGTGATGTACATAAAAAAATAAAATGCATTCAGATTATTTTGATACTTTAGGAAAAAAATCCATGAGTAATTGGGGATGTGTAGGAATTACCTTCACCTCAATCTGAGGCATGATGTGACTGATATGACTCCAAGTGTTTCTTTTCTATTTAAAATTTACATAAATTTTAGTAAAAAGAAACACTAACCTACTAAAAAAACAATAAAACACATTCATATTGATTTGATAATTTAGAAAAATGATCCAAGAGTCATTTTAGATGTCTAGGAATCATATAGATCTCAATCTGATGCACCGTGTGACCAGTATGACTCAAAGTGCATCTTTTTTATTTAAAATTGACATCAATTTTAGCAAAAAGAACAAGTGACCTATTGAAAACTGAGAAAACACATTCATATTGTTTTTATAATTTAGGTAAACTATCCAAGAGTCATTTAGATCTTTAGAAATCATCCCCACCTCAATCCGATGCATGGTGTGACAGGTATGAATCCAAGTGCATCTTTTTTATTTAAAGTTGACATCAATTTTAGTTAAAAGGACAACTGACCAACTCAAAAAAAATCATTTATATTGTTTTGATACTTTAGGAAAGTGATCCATATGTCATTTTTGACATTTAGGAATCAATCTTAAATTAATCCAATGCACGGTGTGACTGATATGACTCCAAGTGTGTCTTTTTATCTAAAATTGACATTAATTTTACCAAAAATAACATGTGTCATACTAAAAATTGAAAAAAATTTGGATTGTTTTGATACTTTAGGAAAAATATCCATGAGTCATTTGGGATGTGTAGGAATCAGCTGCACCTCAATTTTACACATAATGTGGCCGATATGAGTCCAAGTGCATATTTTTATTTAAAATTGAAATTGATTTTAGTAAATAGGAAAACTAAACTACTCAAAACTGAGAAAACATATTCATATTATTTTGATATTTTAGTAAAATGATCCATTAGTAATTTGAGAAATTTTCAAATCAGCCACACCTCAATCCGACATACAGTGTGACCGATATGACTCAAAGTGTGTATTTTTATTTAAAAATCATATCAATTTTAGAAAAAAGAAAAAAATTCATATTGTTTTAATAATTTAGTACAATGATCCATAATTTATTTTTGATGTGTAGTAATCAATTGAACCTCAATCCAATTCATGGTGTGATCAGTATGACTCAAAGTGCATCTTTTTATTTTAAATTGACATTAATTTTAGAGAAAGGAATAAGTGACATACTAAAAACTAAAAAAACACATTTGTATTGTTTTTATAATTTAGGTAAATGTTCCATGAGTCATTTATGATGTTTATTAATCACCCAAACTTCAATACGATTCATGGTGTGACCGGTATGACTCAAAGTACTTGTTATCAGTTTAAACTTTGTGGTTACCCAAATGTTTTTGAGAAGTTAAAGAGTTGTGAAAAGATGCCATTGTATGCTGGTTGCACTAAATATACAACATTTTCAGCCATACTGAAGCTGTATAATTGGAAATCATGAAATGGATGGAGTGATTCCAGTTTTACAGAACTAATTGCTCTCTTGAATGAAATTATCCTTGAAGATAATGAGCTCCCTAGCCAATCATACGATGAAAAACGAATGCTATACTCGATGGGTATGATCTTTTAAATAAAACACGCCTACCCGAATGACTATATACTATTTCGTAAGGACCATAAATCACTTACATAATGCCCTAATGTGTGTTTTTTATCGATAAAAGAAGTATGAATCTGGTCCTATGAAATTTGTATGGTACTTTCCAATAATTCCAAGGTTTAGGCACATTTATATAAGTGAAGAGACTGTAAGGAAATTGATGTGACACACAGATACAAGACATAAAGATGGGAAGATACATCACCCAAAAGACTCTCCTCAGTGGAAGAGAATTGATAATGAGTATCTTGAATTTAGAAACGATCCGAGAAACATTTATCTTGTGTTATCTATATATGGATTGAATCGTTTTGGTTTTCAAATAATTACTCATAGTACATGTCCTATTATATTGATAAATTATAACTTGCCACCATGGTTATGCATGAAATGGAAATATATCATGTTATCTATTCTTATATTAGGACCAAAACAACCAGGTAATGACATTGAAGTTTATTTGGATCCAATGAATGAGGGTTTGAAATTATTTTTGGATTCACGTATTATGTTTTATGATGCTTATAGAAATGATGATTTCATATTGAGAGCTATTTTTTATGGAATGAGAAATGACATTCCTGCTTATGGGATTTTTTCATGATATATAATTAATGTAACTTAAGGTTGTCCCATTTGTGGACATGGTAATCAATCAATTAGGTAGAAACATTCATAAAAAATAGTGTTTTTAGGAAACCATAGATTTCTACCCTGATGACTTAAGTACCAATCTTGGATGAAATAATTTGATGGAAGTTTAGAAGAATGTACAACACCATCTCCACTAATAAGAGATCAACTATTTGAGAAAGTAAATGATGCGGACACTACTTTTGGTAAAATGTTTTTGAAAAAAATTATGAAAACCTGTTGGAAAAAGTGATAAGTTTTTTTTTGAATGACTATTCAAGATTTTTCTATATGTCATACATTTTATTGATGTTATGCATGTTGAAAAAAAATTATGTGATAGTGTCATCATCACATTTCTAAATACACATGGAAAAACAAAGGATGGAATTAAGGTTATATTGGACATGGTTGACATGGGAATATGAGAAGAGTTTGTTCTAGTGAAGGGTGAAAATGAACCTTTCTTCCTCCAGTTTCTTACACTATTTCTAGGAAGTAGAGATATGAGTTTTGAAACATATTGAATGGCGTAATGGTTCTAGAGGGATATTCATCGAATATCAAAAATATTATGTCAATGATCGATCTAACGTTAAAGGGTATGAAATCACATGACTTCCATGTTTTGATGCAAGATCTAATTCATATAGCTTTAAATTTCATTTTTCTCAAGAATTTCCATCATACATTAAACAAGATTTGTTTCTTCTTAAAAGATATATGCCGTAAAGTTATAGACCCAAAGAAATTGAATACTATGGAAAGAGAAATTTCCATCATATTATGTGAATTGGAAATGTTATTCCCACCATCATTCTTTGATATGATGTTTTACTTGGTGAGATATATTTGACTATGTGATCATGTACATTATAGGTGGATGTGCCTCATTTAATGGTATATGAAGCTTTTAAAAGGGTATGTCAAAAATCGATGTCAGACAGAGGGTTTTATTGTGGAGTTATATATTTTTGAGGAAACCATTGAATTATTCACTGAATACCTGTTAGATGTGGAAAAAATTGGTCTACTGAAATCTCATCACATTGGGCGGCTTGTGGGTGAAGAAATTTCAGGAAGAGATGTTGTCAAAATCAATATTACATCAGGAGTAGGCCCACTTATATGTTTTTCATAATAGTTTTTTGGTATCCCCATATGTTTAAACCCACAAAGAAATTATTAGGCATTTGAATCCATTATGTACTAAAAGATGGATATAAAATACACATAATCAACAGTTTATATGATGGTTTCAAGACCATATTTTTAAGGTGTTGGATGAAAATCTAGATTCATTTTCAAAATGACATTGATGGTTAGCCAGAGGACCAAGTGTGTATTTATTATCTTATAGTGGTAATGTAATTAATGATTATACATTATTTACAAACAAACATGATGAACACAATTCCATACAAAATAGAATAATTACAAGTGTGGCTGGAGTGATGCTTGTTTCTGGTACTAAGTACAGAAATCATATTTACGCGAATATGTCACACTTTTGTGTCATCAAAAAAATATGGGAGTTGGATTATAAAACATTCCAAGTGCAGATTTTTCAATGCAAATGGGTTGATAATATGAGTTTTGTTAACTTATATGAATTGGGATTCATAAAAGTTTATTTTAGTAAGGAAGGGTACAAAGAAGAACCATTTATAATGGAATCATAGGCAATAAATGAATTTTATTTTCCAGATCCCACAAATAGAAAGTAGTCAGTTGTTTTATTATTGACCAAAACCACTAAAGGATCATATGAAAATTCAATTAAGGATGACCCTTTCATTGGGATTTCGCAATCATTTCACAGTGGTCCCAATGTAGATGGGGTTTGGTATGTCAGAAGAGACCACAATGAAGAGTTTTGGATAGTTGATAGTAGGGTCATGTTCCTTAAGCATTAAAAAATAAAGTTCAATAATTAGGTTATATATATATATATATCTTATAATATACATCGTGTTACCTCATGTTATTATCTATTCGCTACTGCATTTATATATTATAAATTAAATGCTAAAACACTTCTATAGATAATGACTTCTTCATATGTTGGTGCTCTCAATCTTGAAGAACAATAGGTTAATAAATATATTACTGCTCCAAGTGTAGAGTTACAATGACCATATGCACATTCTAATGCTACTACTATAGAAGAAAAACATATTGATGATGTTGAATTTAATGAAATGGTAGTCAACGAAGGACCGATGATGCAGAAAAAATAGAAGCACTGCAGTTTGATGGTGTTAAAAAAATTCATTAAGGTAAAAATAAAATGCAATAAATTCACGGTTAGATGGAATGTGTGAGGCTGGTATGTTAACCCTATCAAGGACATGTTCAGTATTTACATTATAATCATCACTCGACAGCGCATGCCGATTGATGTAGATTCGTGGTACTATGTTGTTACCATGTTTAAGACATTGATAGGGGAATATATTATGGTAACATTATGATATAATTTCTTTATTTTACTAAAAAATAAATAATGAAACATTGACTTACTCTTCATCATCCTTTGAAGAGTGAATTTATAGTAGATACTCCCACACGAAATATGTATTAATGCTTTCAAAAAGGATTCATAGAAGATTTTACATAATTATAACGATACACCATCTTAAAGATTCCAAAGGGAAAACAAACCCACACCCACCAATTATGTACGCACACCTTATAACTCAAGAAGTGTGGGATGCATTTATTGGACTTTGTGCAGATGTATCTTTTCAGGCACATTGTGGCTAGTAATACATTTCTTGACGATATGTGTATTCATCACATTGATTGATTTTTTTATTTATTTATGAAATAATGACTAATTTATGAAAATAAAGAACAGGCAGAAAAACCCACATACCCCTACCATAAAGCAAGGATGGGGTACAATTCACTTGAAAAAGAATTGTATGTATTTTAAATCTACCATAATTATTTTATGTGACATGAAGAAACATAATAATTATGTTCCTATGTTTATATGTAGGTTGATAACTCAAAATCAAAATCCTCTTCCATCCCACACCATATGTTATATATGGAGGCACATGTAAATAAATATGGGACACTAATAGTTGAGAACACAAAAAAAGTGTGGGAAACATGTGTAAGTATGACATAATAATTTTTTTTTACTTTAAATTTATATTTCATAACAATAATTAATTATTTATCTATATTTTCGATTTAACATAGTAATTGGAATCAAAAACACCTTTACTAGATGAACGCCAACTATCAGTGTCCTTGAAGTGGCGAGAACAATATGTAAGCATCAAAGGTGTGGGTTTTTGGGATGAAACCTCAAACATATTTTGAGAAAAAAATAAGATAAAGATAAATAAATGAAACATATTAAATAAAAAATATCTACCCTTGAATAATAATTCTAATGGATGAGAGAGTTTCTAGAAATTTTATGGGATGGGGAAAGCAAAGAGAAGAAACAACTCACGAACAACCATTTCGTAAAGATCCCACCCCACCCCCACCATCTTTGAGGCAAGCCATTCCCCTCAAAGAGCATTCTTAGTCATTGTAATCAATATTCTAATCATTGTTTATATGAAATGTGAATCATACGGACACTGACACCTTTCATGTACTGATATTATATAGGGTGAAAATGATTGTGATTTATATCTATTAACACCCACCCATCACCTTGTAGAGAGGGATATGGTGTTCAATATTCAAGATGAAAATCTAAAAAACAAACCACTTCAAACAGGTCATTTGAGATTGGAAATTATCATAGATCATGATTTGATCACTGAGATACCTATTCAACTTGATGATGATGATATTCATATTGTTGATCAATCTATTGGAACACTTATCACATGGCCATCACATCATATAAAAAACATATTGATAAAGAGGTATTAATTTCCAATTTATTTTTCAAGATAAACCATTAAAAATTAATGAAAATGGTATGAATCAATGATTGTTATTATAGAAACACAATGAGAATAGGGTGAAATGAAATTCCGACTCAAAACCATCTAATGGATCAAACAACTAATTGAAAAGATCTTCTAAAAGTACCTTTACCCCACCCATTCCATATCAGTATTTACTAACATTGAAGGTTCATGTGGATACAATGTTAACAAATAATAGTAGTGACATAGTTGATTTGAAAAGAAAAATGTACGTAGAGGAAGGTGAAGACTACATTGGTGTTGAGAATGTAAAATACATCCTTTACTATGATAGGATTAGCGCCTCAGTTTTAAATGTATATATGAGGTTTGTTTTCATGATTTGATTTTCCAAAAGAAGATATACAATGTTAATTATGACTAAATTCATTTTATATTTTTGGAATGTGTATATATAAAAAAAATTGAAGGGATTTCCCCATGATTTTTATTATTCGTTAGTCCTCACACCACCTCTATAGAACAAACAAGGTAGAATCCAAAAAAAGGATGAAATAATGGTAGGCCTAGTCAAATATTTTGAAAGAAAACTTTTGGATTACATAATCTTCTTAATACCAACAATTCTAGGGTAAAAATCTAAAATTTAATCATATCAAATATATTTTTATTTCTTCCATTAATTATTAATTTTTGTGTTTTTAGGCAACATTCGATGCTGCTTGCGGTCAATTTGGATACTCCAAAGATTTGTTTCTTGGATTAAATGCATGGATACCCAGAAAACCAACCACATATGATGGAATTTATAAAATTTTAATACACTAAATCCAAGTTTTTAGAACTAAATATCAAATTATATAATTTATAATATCTTTTAATGAGGATTTTATTATGATAGGGAAGTGCATCAATATCGTGAAAAACATGGAATGAGGCTAGGGGCAAAGCATAAGGACCCTGAAAAGTTCTAAAACTGGATAATTATTAGTTTATATAAAATAATATTTCACAATCCAAGAACATATCAAAACAAATTACTTATTCTTCTGAATGTTTCTGTAGTTTCTGAAACCAACAAATGGAATAGATTGTGTTTATTATGTTTTTCAATTTAGGAGATATATCATATTACATGAAAAAAATAGAAACCCCAAATAAGTATTTCCAATGTTAATTAATATTTAATTGAAAATATTTATTAATAATTTGTGTATTTATATTTTTCCATTAGTACTATAACTATCGAAAAGACTCATATTCATAATATGATATATATTTTCTTAGAAATGAATGGACAAAAAACCTGATAGAAGAATGTACAAAAATAACATGAAGATGTGACTTCCATAGAAGTATTGAATTATTTTAGATTTATATTTAATTTACTTAATTTTAGTATTACTAACATAATAATTTTTTTCTTATTCAGATGGATTCCTTTCATATTTATGGGTCGAGAATGTATACAACCATCATGAAAAGGTGAATTCCTACTACTTTTTAATTAATTTTCACATCATTTTATCTATTATTTGTTAGTTATTTTCCTTATAATATTTATCTAATAATTATTTAATTGTTTTTATATATCCATTGGGAAGAGATAACATGTTCCTTTCATCCAATTTTTTCACGCTTTCTATTGCTTTTATTTTTTGAATTACCAACTGTTCAGATTAATTCGATGTTCTTAGTGGAAAAACCTTTCTCGAATCAATATGAAGTATTGTCAGTTTGACATAGAAAGAAACTAGTAATTTTAGTAAAATTGGTAGTTATATTTTTTTGAGACTTTGGGATGTGTAGGAATCATAGAGACACCTCAATCCGACACACAATGTGACTGGTATGTCTCCATGTGCGACTTTTTATTTAAAATTGACATTAATTTTAGTAAAATAGAAAACTGACCCATTTAAAACTAAAAAAACACATTCAGATTATTTTGATAATTTATTAAAATGATCCATAATTCATTTAGGATGTGTAGGAATCAGCCAAACCTCAATCTGACACATGGTGTGACCAGTATGACTCAAAGTGACTGTTATCAGTTTAAAATAGAAATTTTACTTCAAAATGTGTCACTCAATGAAAACCAAGAAAGCATGATAAGACTGTCTTAATAATTTAGAACATCTATTCATAAATCATTTAAGACATGTAGGAATCAATCTCATGTCAAACTGATAGATGATGTCGCTAATATGAGTCAATGTGATTGTTTTTAGTTTAAAATAAAATTTTAGAAAAAGAAGACAAGTGACGTACTAAAAACCATGAAAAGATATTCAGATTGTTTTTATACTTTAGGAAAACGACCCATGAGTCACTTGAGATGTGTAGGAACCACAATTACCTTAATCCAACATACAGTGTGACCGTTATCACTCCAAGTGCATTTCTTTTATTTAAAATAGACATCAATTTTAGTAAAAAGGAACAAGTGATGTACATAAAAAAATAAAATGCATTCAGATTATTTTGATACTTTAGGAAAAAAATCCATGAGTAATTGGGGATGTGTAGGAATTACCTTCACCTCAATCTGAGGCATGATGTGACTGATATGACTCCAAGTGTTTCTTTTCTATTTAAAATTTACATAAATTTTAGTAAAAAGAAACACTAACCTACTAAAAAAACAATAAAACACATTCATATTGATTTGATAATTTAGAAAAATGATCCAAGAGTCATTTTAGATGTCTAGGAATCATATAGATCTCAATCTGATGCACCGTGTGACCAGTATGACTCAAAGTGCATCTTTTTTATTTAAAATTGACATCAATTTTAGCAAAAAGAACAAGTGACCTATTGAAAACTGAGAAAACACATTCATATTGTTTTTATAATTTAGGTAAACTATCCAAGAGTCATTTAGATCTTTAGAAATCATCCCCACCTCAATCCGATGCATGGTGTGACAGGTATGACTCCAAGTGCATCTTTTTTATTTAAAGTTGACATCAATTTTAGTTAAAAGGACAACTGACCAACTCAAAAAAAAAATCATTTATATTGTTTTGATACTTTAGGAAAGTGATCCATATGTCATTTTTGACATTTAGGAATCAATCTTAAATTAATCCAATGCACGGTGTGACTGATATGACTCCAAGTGTGTCTTTTTATCTAAAATTGACATTAATTTTACCAAAAATAACATGTGTCATACTAAAAATTGAAAAAAATTTGGATTGTTTTGATACTTTAGGAAAAAGATCCATGAGTCATTTGGGATGTGTAGGAATCAGCTGCACCTCAATTTTACACAGAATGTGGCCGATATGAGTCCAAGTGCATATTTTTATTTAAAATTGAAATTGATTTTAGTAAATAGGAAAACTAAACTACTCAAAACTGAGAAAACATATTCATATTGTTTTGATATTTTAGTAAAATGATCCATTAGTAATTTGAGAAATTTTTAAATCAGCCACACCTCAATACGACATACAGTGTGACCGATATGACTCAAAGTGTGTATTTTTATTTAAAAATCATATCAATTTTAGAAAAAAGAAAAAAATTCATATTGTTTTAATAATTTAGTAAAATGATCCATAATTTATTTTTGATGTGTAGTAATCAATTGAACCTCAATCCAATTCATGGTGTGATCAGTATGACTCAAAGTGCATCTTTTTATTTTAAATTGACATTAATTTTAGAGAAAGGAATAAGTGACATACTAAAAACTAAAAAAACACATTTGTATTGTTTTTATAATTTAGGTAAATGTTCCATGAGTCATTTATGATGTTTATTAATCACCCAAACTTCAATACGATTCATGGTGTGACCGGTATGACTCAAAGTACTTGTTATCAGTTTAAAATTGACATTTTAGTTTAAAACATGTATCACTCACTAAAAACCAAGAAAATGAACTCCAGTTGTCATGATTATTTATAAAAACAATTAAAAATTCATTTTTGACATGTAATAAGTATTCTCACATCAAACTATCACAAAATTTTACCTGTATGACTCAATGTGTGTGTTTCCAGTTTGAAATGAAATATTAGTAGAAAAAAATGACATACTGAATACAGAGCAAACACATTTATATTGTTTTGATACTTTACTATAATTATACTTAAAGTAATTTGTGACGTATAATAATTATCCACACCTAAATCCCACACACAGTGTGATCGGTATAACTCTAATGTTCCATTATTTAAAATTTCCATTAATTTCATTAAAAAAAATAAATGACAATCTCAAATCCAATAATTTTTTTGAATTTTTTTGATACATTAAGAAAATAATCCATACTTAATTTTTATTCATTCATATTAATGTTTAATTTATTTCTTTATAATATTAGTATCATAAAATTTGTTTTTTATATATGTGTATTCTTTTTCTCAGGTTGACGTGATATGTTCGACAATGGATACCATGGGCGGACCTTTTTAGTGGGGATCATGGGTACCAATGTCAAACATAAATGTTTTAAATTGTTTATGTATAGTAATTATAAATGTAATTATACAAAACATTGTTTGAAATGTATATAGTAGTGTTTTTAGTATTCGTGATGAAAAATTTATTTCAATTAAATTATATATTTTGTGTATAAGAGGTTGCGGTGTGATGTTTTTATATACAAGACATTGCTGCAAGTTGTCATTACAAAAACAACACAATGTAGTAGATGGGGCCTTTATCAGTGATATTTCTAGTTCTGATAAAGGCCACCATTTATCAGTGTTATTGAAATCACTAATAAATCGGGGCCTTTATCAGTGCTAAAATAGCATTGATAAAGGTGGTTCTTTATCAGTACTTTTTAGCACTGAAAAAGACCCCCTTTATCGGTTCTTTTTTTAACACGGATAAAGGGACCCCCTTTAATATCATTGTTTTTAAAAATGATTTTAATCACTCTTAAATGTGTTTTTCACACTGTTAAAGGGAATATTTATAGTTGTGAGGTTCTTTTTTGTCTATCGTACTGATGGCGCGCATTCAAAGAAGATGATTACAATGAATAGGTCTATGTATTTCATTGAAGACAAACCTAAATTCATCTAAGATCAGATTTTGAATTTCAATCACTCTCTCATCGTTTGGTTGTCTCCGCAATATAAGTGTAATTCATGGAAGCTTGAGGATTGAAGAACATGACTTTGTCAGGTTTGAGGCTTTGATGATTGGATGATTGTCTTAATCATTATGTGTTTTTTTTCATATTATCTTTCCATCAAAAGATATGAAGTGTAAGGAATGGGGTTATGGTTTCATTTCTATTATGATAGGGACCTTGAGACTATATGGATGTGACACTTGGTTTGATGCATCAAGGGATATAAATTCAACTACACATTATTGTATCCAGATTAGCATGTTAAACTGATTTTTTGGAACTCTCAGATTCTATTGGATATTTCCTCATCCATGGGTATCACCATAAAATTTGATACGGGAAATGAGCATTCATGGCATGGTAATTAGGCCATAATTTTTTTGGAAGTATAACTTTCTTCTCTGTTGACTGAAATTTCCTTTTTGGTAGCCAATGACTTCAAATTTGAGCTATCTACTGAATATGATCATGTTCTTGATTTTTTTCTTTAATTGTAATTACATTGTAAATCCCAGGGAAAGGTTCTTTACAGTTATGAGATTCTCTAATTGCAAAAATCATGTGCATATTCTTGAGAATTGTAGGTTTAAATTGAATATGGTAGAAGTTGGGAATTCTGAGGGAAACTGGGAATTAAGGATTGGTAGGGAGCTTGTTGTCAAAGATAGTTTGATAAGATATAAGGTCTTCAGACCTGTGGAAAAGAGAGGAACTCCTACTAAAGGTAATGTTTCTAACAAAGACAACTTTTCCCTAGATTATAAAAATCTAGTGGAAAGAATGGATGGATAGAGGGATGATTCAATACAGTTTCTACAAGAACCAATGTCCATTGATGATGTGGTTCCTGGTTCTAAGTCTTGCACTTATGGATATGAAAATCTTGACACACATTCTATTAAAATAAGTGAAAAGGATGTGAATCAATTTAAATGGGTAGATAAGAGTGACTTCAATGAGTCTGTGTATTTTGATAGTGATGTTGGAGGACACATTGGTGATTATCTTGATGATAAATTTGTGTCAAGTGGTAAGGTGAATCTTAACTCGTGATATGTTTATTTGTAGGCAAAGAATAATTCAGACAAAGATATTTATAATTTGATTTTTAGTGAGGATACATAGGCATAGGGAGATGAGGTAATCTGGAGTGTTAAGGATGATAATCCAGAACTTGTGTGTCTTATGTTGGGAAGGAACCTGAGTGGGCGAGGGGGGTGGGGGGTAAAAAATCCCTTCCAAGTTATAGTTCTGGGTTTTCACCTCTATTGGATGGATATTCAAGTTATACCAATGAGAACTATCTTACGACTAAGGTAGTAGTGGAAGATGCTACTATAATCATGGCAGCTAAAAAACCTGGTAAAGTAGTGGATGTTGATATTATCATGGGTTAGGGAAGTGGTGAGGGAAATCACTATGGGACGGTTTTTAAGAATGACCCCTAAAATTCTTCACCATGTTGGATTCTATTAGAACCCCTTAATTTGGGTCTTTATATACAGAATGTATCAAGGAGGATTGTATTCATCCACCTCTAAAATACCAAGGACCCAAGAAAGAGATCATGGGGGGGGGGGGGGTTGAGCAGTTTGCCCTTCTAGAGGGAAGTTTCATAGTGGAAGTAGAGAAGAGTCCACTAAATGAAATCAACATTACTGTAAAGTATGACACTGTGTACAAAGAGACTACACATTAGGAGAAACCAATTTCTTTTTGACACGATGAAATTGATAAAACATCCTCTTTAGGAAAGGATGTTGAAGTTATAGAACAACCCTCTGATCCAGAAGCAATAATGAATGAAAAGGTGGAAACCAAGGATAAGGAAGATACCTTAAACAACCAAAATGATAGAGGTTCCCTTGGGGTTACTCCTAAATAGAGGAGCGTACATCACCCTTTGGGTTATGGAAATGAAAAAAATGTTGGTAATAGGCACTAAAGAAGATAATTTTTCCCTTTTTGTTCTTATGTGCTTATGTAGTGTATTACAGAAAGATGGATGATGTGACATGCCCTCTGTGTTTATCAATTCTCTATTTCTGGGTTTGTTGGCATACATTTCACTCTTTATTAAAATCCCTTATATTGTGTTTTTCTCTTATTCTTAATAATTTTTTCGAGGCCATGGGTTTGAAAATGCAGTTTAACTATATTGGGTGAATTATATTAATTGTAAAGGGTAAAATATTGTTTGTATTATTTTTTCTGAAATTTTGAATTGACAGATCAATAAGATTATGGATATTTTTTATTTCTCTAAGAAAATTATGAAATTTATATAGAATAAATTGAGAGTATTTTCAATTTTTAAAATGAAATTATATATAAAATTAAAATAAAAATGAAAAAAAAGATATCATACTTCCACAAAAAAGGATTGTGAATCAAAGGAAATTCCATTAGAAATAAGAAAATGGCAATGAGAACCAAAAATAATCCAAGTGAGGGGAAAAACTATATATGATTTATTATGTACTATTGATTGGTGAAGAGTTATATTACATATGAAATAATTTCTTACTAATAAAATAAATTTATTAATTATATGGGGTTTTAAACATTTTATGTATCATGATTTCATCTAGAAAAGATATGTTATGTATTCTAGAGAATGTTTAAATATATTATGTATGAAACTCTTTATTTGGAATTTATATTATGAATTTACTGAGTTGGAAATTTTCATAAATGTATCTCTCTTATGATTCTAGTTTTTGAACATTATGTAATTTTTCATGAAAAGTGAGGAGTCGAAGAGATGATTTTATGTGAAGCATGAAGTTTTGTTACTAATTGGTAATTGTTTGGTTTTGTTAAATATTATTTTTAATCCTTGGATATGATATGTTTCTTATTCATGGATTTAAATATATATGACTGACTGAAAATTAATTTTTTTATTGAAATAGACCCCTTTTAAGGGGTGAGGGGGAACCCATGACATCACCGACTTAAACAAAACAAAAAACCTCAACAGACCAAAGGTTCAAGACCAAAAACAACCCACACTACAAGAGGAGAGATTCTCCCAGGGAAAAAAACATTAAACCCTGCTTCCACTATCTCAAAGATGAATGGCTAACTATCCTGTGACAAAGTGCACAGGCTTGGAACTGATGGTTGAAGCCATACCCTCTCAAACATACGATTCCAAATAGCTAAGAAATATCAAAAAAACAGTTTCCCTGCACCTCATCTGAAACAACTTCTTGTAGACAATTGGTTGCCAAATCCCTTGAGTAATTGACCTCCAAGGCCAATTTCAAATTCACATCATGATAAAATCAACCAAAAAAAAAGAAAAACGTCAACAAGAACCAAGAAAATCAGTCCAAAACACATCATGAGTAGGATAATGCAGATTCCAATGGTTGTATTTGAAACCTCATTTGTTGAAGAGCATATCAACTCAAGGATGGAAATACGGAGGATGCTTCAGACACTTCAAGTCAAAACCAAACTCCACAATATCATCAACCTCCAACATAGTAAACATCCCACTTCCTGTGAGGAGAACCAAGAACAGAGTCCCGAAAGCACCACAATCTTCACACATCACAGCCATTAATGAAGATTTCTCCCTCCACTACCTGAGCCTAGACGAAGTCAATCACCTTGAACCACCAAAATCAGAAACAAACATCCAACCTCCATTGAAGGCTGCAACCCGTCACTAGAGATGAATCCAGAGACCCCACCGCATCTACAAGACATCCTCCGACACCAAATCACAGCCAACCGAGGAGGAAGAAAAACCAGGGAGAATGAAGTTGAATCTTCATCACCCAGGACTGGAAGAACTGACCGCACCTCAAAGGAGCGTCGCCGTTGAGAGGAACCATGCAGATCTAAGCCAGCAACGCCACTCTGGTCTTGGAGCTAGACAGATCGAAACATGGAAGAACCCTCATAGGATTCCACACCGGACTAAACGCGGGAAGTAGAAGGGGCATTTAGAGAAGAACTGGGCACACCGATGATGACACCCGCTAATCTTCTGACCTCAAACCCTTAATACGAACCCAAAACCTGTTAGCATGAAAAGAAAACATAAGAAGTAGAAAGAGAAGGGGAGGTGATGCTGAAGAACCATCCTCTCGATAGGAAGATACCCCCGTCTAGAAAGTCTCCAAGAAAAAACCCTAACGCAGTGTGATGTGAGAGGGATGCCGCTCAGAGGCCTCCAAGATTTCAATATATATGATTAAGGGAAAAAAGAGTTTAAGTGTTAATAGATTAAATTAATTAACTATTTTTAATTGATAATTTAACTTTTTTTAAATGATTTTTTCTAACCTACATAGTTGTATTTTAATAGATAAATGTAAGAATTATTTTACTTATGAGGTTAGATGAATTTTAGAGAATAACAAAAAAATAAAAAATAAAATAAAATGGGGAAAAAGGTAGGTATTTACTTTTCAAAGTGATCACTGGTGCACAAGAGGCATAGTTAGTGTGGGGAGGTACTACATATGCTTTAGCACAGGGTGGTGTGAGGGGACAACCATAATGTAGGAAAAATGGAAATGTGCACCACATCTTAAAATTAAAACATGTTTTATGAATCTGGTGTGTGCTGGACACAAGTGAAGAACGAAATGTTAATTATGGTATTAAATTTATTGTTTTCTTATTGACAAATTCCATGTTTCTTCTCATTATTATTCTTAGATTTACGTTGTTATTTATTCATGTAGGAAAAATTATTTAATTTTTATCTTCATCATATACTCAAATTTAAACTTTTTGGCCCTACTTTTTTTTGTACTGTGATGATTTTCCATGTGGGATTCTTCTTTGGGCCTTGTCTTGTGGCTAACCCCATTTCCCATGCATGCTTGGTGATTCGGTGAACTCTATGGCCTTTTATCCTTGCACGTTGATTAAAATAGCCACCCATTACTTCTAGGACATCTACCTATGCACTTTAATTATGTTGTGAGGTTGGTATTCTACTTCAGGTGGCTTCATGGCCTCACCTAATTGGTTGTACCATTTCAAGGAATTATATTATTAGGGGAGTGATGAACCCCGTGACCTATATCTCTTATGTATCTTGATTGTTTGGATTTCTCATCCACTTAGTTCTGGATCTCGGTTTCCTCTCGAAAAACCCTAGCTCGCCATCGCTACTTTGCTTCATCAGAGATCGGTCAAGGAATATCGCTCTCCCCAACCTCATATCGTTGACAGTTTTATGATGGAGTTGATGTCCTTCCTTGGAGGAAGAAGTGTGGCCCCTTCTCCATGATAGTTCCAAAAGAACGAAAATAAGAAGAATAACTTTAGGATCTAGGTGTGGTGCACATAAAGCTTCCATTGTGAAGAGAACATCACCACCAGAGTGCTACCCACTTCAGTACTATAAGTATCATTTTAGTTTTGTTTATTCTAAAGCCTATGAATCTTGTATACTTCATTTCTTGTTCATGTTATTATGATTCTTACTGGATTCCACCAGTAACATTTTTTTTGTTTTCTTTATTCTTAAAAAAATGAGTGAGTTGGGTGGTGTTCTTGTCATGCATATAGGTCCCCACAGGACTAAATCATGTTAAATAACTATGTTCTTTCTATTTATTTTACTTTATTTCATCTTGTTATTCTAGTTTTTTAACTTTAAACTTCGATTTGAAAAACACTAATTTGATCTTGTTGGGGTTCGATGTTCTTATTGATTATATTTCACCATTACCCCTCACAAAGTTGTATTATAGCCTCACTAGTTCCATTTTACTATCGAGTTCTATTACTATTGCATTGATTTGCAAATTTTTTTATTTTTTCACTGTGATCTGTTCTTAAATCACCACTATCTATCTCACCACAATTGTTTTAATCCACTGTACCATCTTATATTTCTTATCATTTCAAATTGCTTTGGATAAACATTGTTTACCCAAGATATTTTTCATCTTTTGGGGTTGTAGGATTAGAATTGTTCACAAGAACTCAACATATAATCTTTGGGTAAACATGTCACTAACTATATTTGGAATCAATAAATTCAACGGTGATAGAGACTTTAACCATTGGGGAATTAATATGAGATCCCTAATAGTTTAGTAGGGCTTAATCGATGCCCTCTATGGGCCTAAGAAACCTATTTTCTGTGTAAATTTAAATAGACAAACCACTACTCAGTACCAAGATGCATCCCTTGACGTGTTAGTCAAAGCACATAGCTCTTTACTGCTTTCTTTAGGGGATGAATTTCTAAGATAAGTTTCTTATGAGTATACTATTGCTAGTATTTGGATTAAATGGGAGAAATTATATACGAATGCTTCATTATTTGGTAGGATTTATAAAAAATACTGCATGTTTACATTTAAAATGAAACTCAATAGTTCTACTAAATCCCATCTAGATTAATTAAAAAAAGTTTATGTTAGATATTTCCAAAATTAATGTAATTTTATATGATGAGGGTCAAGAAATGATCCTTTTAATAACATTAGATAATTCCTACAACACACTAGTTAAATCAATGATGTATGGTTGAGACTCACTAACCCTTCAATAGGATAACTCAACCCTTTTTTCTAAATAACTACACTCTAAACCTGGAGACAAAGGAGAGGCAGAGAGTTTATTTTCTAGGTAAAGAACACAATCAAAGGGTAGAAATAAATAGTTTACTAAGGATAATAAGTACCCTAAATATAGATATGATTCTATGGATTGAAAATTCACTTGTTTTAATTATGGATAATGAGGGCATATTAATCCCGAATGTTGGAAACTAAAACATGAGTTAGAATCCAAAAAACTCACTGACCAATCCCTTTTATTTGACTCAGGATATGACATAGATAATGTATTAAATGTGTGAATCCATTCACTCAATCAAGAGTAGGTCCTTGACTCAGGATGTTCCTTTATCATGTGTCCTTTTAGAGAGTAATTCCAATAATTGGATGAAATGGTACAAGGAGATGTCCTCTTTGGAAAAAATAAGTGGTGTAAGGTTGAGGGAAAATTTTCTGTTTTAATAGAACTAGTTGATCATTCAATCATCACTTTACTTGATGTAAGGTGGGTTCCCAACCTTCATAGAAACCTAATTAACTTTGGAATTCTATACTAAAATGGGTTCACTTTTAGGTCTGAAACAGGTTGTCTAAAAATATATAAAGGCCGAAGAACCATCATTAAGTGGTATCTTTTCAATTTATTGTATGTATTGAATGGAAAGACCCATTCTAGGTAGTTGGGTAGGGTCCACAATACTAAAACTGATAATACTATAATTTGGAATAGAATATTGGGACATGTTATCTCTAAAGGACTAGAATAACTCAATAAGAATTGGCTATTGAGTGACCTCACACCTTCCAATCTCCCATTTTGTGATGATTGTGTGATGGGAAAATCCAAGAGAGTTACTTTAAATATTCCCTCCTTTAAAGCAACCACCCCTTATAATTTATTAATTATAACCTATGGGGGCCATCTAGGAATACCTCCCTTAGTGGAGGTTCCTATTTTGTCACTTTTATGGATGACTATTCTAGAAAAGTCTAAATTTACATTCTGAAAAATAAATCCGATGTTTTCAAAACCTTTAAAACCTCGAAAACATTGGTTGAAAACCAAATTGGGAAGACAGTTAAAACCATGAGAATAGATAATGGGTAGGAATACCTATCCATCAAATTTATTAAATATTATAAATATGAAGGTATTAAAAGACATTGTACTATCAGGGAAACACCCCAATAAAATGGAATAGTTGAGAGAATGAATAAGACCATTTTAGAAAGAGTTTGGAACATGATTTCATGCTTAGGTCTCCCTAAATATTTCATTGTTGAGGCTATTATCAATAATATTTACCTTGTTAATAGGTGTTCTTCTTTATAAAATCATTTTTAAACACTCAAAGAATCTTGGAATGATAATCCTCCATCATATACCTACTTAAGATTTTGTGTTTGTACTGCTTATGCTTGAACTAAAACTGATAAACATGAACCAATATCTCAAAAATGAATTTTTGTTGGTTATCCAAAGGATGTTTAGGGGTATAAACATCGGGTAGATAAAATTGGTTACCAAAAATAAATTATAAATAGGTATTCAGTGTTCCATGCATCATCTTCTCCTAAAACCATGTCCACCACATCTAGTAGCCCAAAACAATCCTTAGAACAAGATGATGAATATGAGTCATCGAATCATTTTTAGGTTGTTTTCCAGCCCACTATACAAGATCCTCATCCCACTATTAGGGCCGATTATGAGTCTACTTCTGGTTTAGATTCTAAACCAGAACCTTGTTCCAATGATGGGGACTACTAGTTGACCTGATATAGATAAAGGATAGTCTAAAGACCTCTTATTTGGTTTAGCCAATATGAAAAGGATTCATTTGTTTTCCATGTGGACCAAGAACTTTTAAATGATATTCCTAAAAACTATAGGAAATCCTTAAATTAAAAAGTCTCAAAATAGTGGACCTTTTCCATGGATTAAAAAATGAACTCTTTAAGAAAAAAATGAACATGGACTATTGTTAACAGACCACATAATACTAATATAATTGGTTCCAAGTGGATTTAAAAAAGAAAATAATACAACAATGAGGGAAATAAAATTATGCATACATCAAGGTTATTTTCTAAGAGTTTCGTTCAATGTGATGGTATTTATTATTCCAAAATTTGGTCCCCTATTGTCAATAATTGTTCTATTCACATTTTACTTATTTTTTTCCTATTGTGGTATGCACATCAAAAAAATTTATGTTAAAACTACTTTCTTAAATAGTGATTTAAATTATAATCTTTACATGTTTCCTACAAATGAATAATATAAAGAATTCAAAACTGAATTAGGTATGAATTTTAAAAAAATCATCACATAGATTGAAAAAATCCCATAGGTAGTGGTATATGAAATTTGATTCCTTTATATTAGACAATCAGTTCACTAGGAGTCAATATGATTCATGTGTTTATTTTAAATCAACCAAAAATTGTATTCTTTATCTACTTCTTTATGTTGATAACAATCTTATCATTTGTAAAAACATGAGCCTCATCACTATAGAAAAATACCAACTTAAGGGTCAGTTTTAAATGAAATACTTAGGTGAAGATAATAAAAGCTTAGGCATTAAAATCATTAGAGTTAGAAAACTACTTTACTTATCTCAATATGGTTATATTTTAATGACTCTAAAGAGATACATGTTTGTATCTCTCAAACTTTTCAATATAACCCTTGGAGAACACTTTAAATTTTATTTCACACAAGAAACCACTACTGATGATGATATTCAATTTATGTCTAAAATAAATTATGCTAATATTATTGGTCGCATTATGTACTCTATGATTTCCACTAGACCCGATATTTCCTATGAAATCTGTACTCATAAAAAAATTATGGCCACACTTGGGAAACCACATTGGATTTTCCATAAGTGGATTATTGGATACCTATCATGTAGCTATAATATGTCTTTGTGTAATGGTAAATATACTGACACTTATGAAATTATATATGGATATATAGATGCTGACTATGCAGGTAATATTGAAACTAGAAAATCCATTGGGAAAAAATCACTCAAGGTCTCATTTCAATGATTTTGGAGAGATTTTTTATTAATAAAGCTATGTGATCCTGAATTATAATTCTTGGTTTTTCCGAATTTAAGGTGGTGTGGTTCCCCAGTGTTGGCCAAATTTTTTGGCCTTAGAATCTGGAGTTTGTTTCGGGAAAGGGAAGGTTTTCCGTAAAGGAGTTCACAGTTCACAGACCTTGAAGTATAGTTCATGGATGGTAAAGGAGGTACACAAAATGGTGAAGGAAAATTTGCAAAGTAATATTTCCACATTGCATCACTATGTGGACTGTGAAGCACACTACACGAACCACATAGGGAAAAAAGCTCACGGGAGGATCACAGTTCATTTGAGGCTTTAAGTTCAAGGGAGGATATTCATTTGTGAAATAGAGGTGGTTATTTGTGGAACCACAAAGGGGTTTTTCCCATGGAAGACATATACTTACACAAAGGATGAAGGCATAATGTGGACTGTATAACACAATATGCGATGAAGGCTGTACCACATCGAAGTTTTTGGTAAATGGTATTAGCATGGTTTTTGGAACTATTTTCCTATATAATATCCCCTAATCAGATCATTATCTAGAGATAATTCAATTATAAAATATCATCGCTCTATGGAGAATTTGGTTAAGTTCTAAGTGGTTTGAGATGGATAATTCTAGGAAGGATAAGTCTTCACGAGGGAGGATTCCAAGAAGGGTGAAGTAGTTCATGATAAAGTTCATGAAAGGGTTTTGTAGGGATATAAAAATCGAAAATGAAAAGGTTCCATGGAAGAAGAGGCGATCCTTGGAATAATAAAGGTTACTCAAAAGAAGTGGTAGTCCATATAAGAAGAGGCGATCTATAGAAGAATATGTGGACTATAGAAGAAGAGGTGGTCTGTGAAGCACTCACACCACATAGTGTGAGATAGTTAATAGAGGAAGTAGGGAAGTTCATGGTGGGTATGAGGAAGTTCATAAATGGAATAAAGTAGTTCATGAAAACAATTTTCACAAACTATTAGTGCACGGAAAAGTGTATTTTATCTATGAGTGAAAACAAAACTTCAATAGAGAATCTACCTACAATTGACGATGTGTGAATTCTTGTAAATAAAGGGACCTACAAGTTTATAAAATGTGTGTGGATAATTTCTAGTGCAATTAGAAAAGGAAGAAGAATAAAATTATCCTTTACACTGGTAGTGATCCAAAGAAATAGACTTAGAGGGTGACCCTTGGGAAAATAGTGATCTGACTCTAAACATTGTAAAGGCAGTGATCCTAGGTATAGAAGTGATCTAGACTGAAACATGTAATTTTATTGGGAGACTTAGTGAATTTTGGTACATTGGAACATCTTCATTGTGTAATCATTGTATGTAGCCCAGTGAGTGGGAACCGAGTAAAATTTTTGCGTCTTGTGTATGATTTCCATTCTGTTCATACATTTCTATAGGAAAGAGAGAGAAGAGTATTTTTAATGAAGAAACAAGATTAAATGGGGTTAGAGTTTTAATATTTCATTCTATGATTCACCACCGTCTCAGGGTATTTAACCCAATTAGGATAATTTTTTTAGTATATATAAATTTTGAAATTAACTGGTTCTCTCTTAGTAGAAAAAATGGTGGTTTTCAACACAAATGGATTCTGATCTTCGATAGAAAAATTTCTAATTATGAAATAATTAAATGTATAACTAATTAAAATCATTAGTAATGGATGTATTTTAGAATCTATGCCTAGAATATCATCTAATATTATCAGTGGCACTTTATCATAAGTTGAACAAAAGGAATTGGTTGCTAACACTAAAGGAATCAATTCTTTAAGGGGATCCCAATAAAATGAAATATATATTAATGTGATGTTGTTTAAGTAATAACATGTTATATGGGAATGTTGTTTAATATTTATGAGGTAGGATCAAAAGTTAGAGAAGCAAAGCTGCAGGTTCTATGAAAAAAATATGAGGATCTCAAAATAAACCCTAATGAGTCTGTTGATACATTTTTTGACCGGGTGAATATTTTTGTGGAATACCTGTGTGGTCTTAGAGAAATTATGGAATATATAAATATTGTTATGAAGATCTTGAGAAAATATACCACGTTGATTTAATCTAAAATTTTATATATTGGAAGATAAAGTTCCAAATGAGCTAACATTGGATAGATTTCATAATAATCTTTTTTCATACGAGATGAGAAATAATGATAATGAGTCTATTGATAAATCAAAGTCAAAAGAAGTGTAATTTAAGGACATGAAAAATCTCACCATTGAATATGGCCAAGATGAAGAAGAGATATATGAGGTGATGTCATTACTTTCCTCAAATATCCAAAGATGAAAAGGAAAGTTCAAATGGAAAGACTCACTTGCATGATTTCAATGTGGAAAGGTTAGACATCTTACAAAAAGTTTCACTAAGAAGTTTTAAGAAGATGATGAGGATAAAGTTTAAATTCACACGAATAAGTCTTCAGTATACATGAAAGGAAAGAAAAATTTTACAAAAAATTTATTCAAAAAGAAGCGTCTTCTTTCAAAAGGAGATGACAGTTCATAATAATATTAGACAGAAGGGTTAGAGGACTATAAATATCATGAAGCAGATTCTATGGTAGTAGTTGTCATAAATTCCAAAATAAGTGAAGAAATTGACAATAGTGAAGTAGAAGTTGAAGGAAGAGTTGACCTTTAGGTCGAATTAGAAGCTTCACTTGAAGAGATATGTATTTTCAGAGACAAAAAAAAGTGATCTAATAAAGTTGTTCATGATGCCAAATTTATATACAGCAGTAGGAATAAGATAAGTCTAAGCAAAATAAATTAATTGAAAAACTGATGTCTTTAATGATAGAGAGCTCAAAAATGGTTGTTGAGTACAAGATCAAAATTGAAGAATAGAAAAGATACATCGATAGTTTGGATATCACTAAAAAATATCAAATCAAATATATTGAAAATTTTTAAGTGGAAGTCATCGACCTACATAAAATTGTTAAGGATCAGGAAAAATTATCGAATCTGGATACAAAATCAAGAAAGAAGATCTTTCAGGAAACAGATAAGAGGTAAGTAGAGTATAGATGATAGGAAGAATAGAAGAAAAATTCAAATCCAAATTATATTACTAGAATGGGGATTGATAGAAAACAAAAACCAATAATGGTTGAAGTTAGACCTCGATAACATGATTTGAGATTAAAGATTGATTTGGGTATGAAATATAACAAAAATATTCATAGAACCTAAGGGAGAAACAGTAATGTAGTATTTCCATAATGGAATACACCTTGCATGAGATGTTATTATTGTGGAAATATGGGACACTCACCAAACATCTATTCCATATCCAAGTGGTACTAAAGAGAACAAAACCAAGAGAGGCAGCCATTCAAAACTCAATATTCCAGAATATCATTTGATGTTCACTATTTAAGGTGTGGAGGATTGGGGTATACGGAAAGATATTTCTCATCAAAAATGTTGAGAAATGTGACGAAGTAGTATGAATGTGGTCATAAGAAGAAATTCACTATATCATCAAATGATTTGAAAATAAACAATCAATTTGTAGCATTCTAAGATGAAGTTGGTCCATCATACTTTGAGGAAGATCAATATAATCAATCTATACTAGTTATGAAGCCAAAAACATGGACCGAAAATAATATAGTTGAACAAGAAGTGGTTTTAGAGATTTATTTCAAAGCATCTGATTGCACTGAAATATAGATCATTGATAGTGGATGTACCTCCCATATGATAAGAAATATGGAAATTGTTGTAGGAATTTGATACCACATGAAAGGTATTGGGATATTTGGTAATGATGAAGTCTTGAAAATTATTGGCTCGGGAAAAGAAATGTTTGGGGGAAAATGCATGAGACATGAAAATGTATTGGTTGTTGAAGGTCTCAGTCACAACTTGCTAAGTGTAAGTCCATTGTGTGACTCAGGACATGCCATAATATTTTCCCATAAATTATGTGTCATCAAGGAAAAATATGGAGTTATTGTTTTACTAGGAAATGTTATGAAAGGGAATCTATACATTATTATTGGAGAAGAATATATGTTATTTTTTTCCAAGGAAGAAGAAAATAAGTTATGACATAAATGTCTTGGACACTTGATCCAAACATCCTTGGATGATGTGGTGAAATTTGATGCTTCTTGAGACCACCCTAGGTTATCACGTTATCATACTCATAATTGTGATTCTTGTAAACAATGGAAGATCATTCAAAAGACATATAAAGAAAATGATAAAAGGTCAAAAAATTTCTTGAGTTGGTTTATATTAATGTGTGCAGACCTATTTCACCAATATCTATTGATGGGAAGAGATATTATGTTATCTTATTGATGATTTTAGCATAATGGAATGGGTTTCAATCATCACCCATAAATCATTGGTGTTCAATTACATAAAAACTTATCAAATGTTTAAAGAATACGGAATATTAGAATAGATAATGGAACAAATTTCACAAATAGAAAAATGGAGGATTATCTTAAAAAACATGGGATACAGGACCAGGTTTCTATAGTAACTCTAGAACAAATGGAGTTATTTAGAGAAGAAATCGAATAATAAAAAGCATGGTTAGAACAATTCTCAATGAGAAATTCCTTATAGAGATGTTTTGGAATGAAGCATCGATGACATCCATCTACACATAAAATAGAGTATTATTATGTTTTAAAGAAGGGAATAATCTATATGAGCTATGGTATAGATCAAAACCATCATTAAAGTAATTTTGATACTTCAGAAGTATGTGTTTCATTCTCAATGAGGAGAAACATGGGAAGTTTGAATCCCATGGAGATGAGGGGATATTCCTTGGGTACTCAAAGAAAAGACAAACATATAAATTATTGAAAATTTTGTTGGAAAGGGTTGTTGAAATAAATAATGTAACTATAGTATAGAATTAGAAGAATCCTTAGAAAATACATGATCAGTTTCCAGAGGATAGTGATGAAGAGATAAGAAGATCATAGGATTTTCTAGTTTCATAGGCTGATTCAGAAGAAGACTTAGATAATGAAAAGGATGAACACAAAGTAGTTTCTACACAAATATCAATAATAAGATATTAAATTGATAGAAATAACATAATCGGTGATCAAACAACCCTAGTGCAGAAAAGGAGGATTAAGAATCTAAAACAAGAATCATTATTATCATAGGTAGAGCCTAAATGTTTTGTGGAAGTGGCTGGAAATGAAAACTGGTTTTAGTCTATGAATGAAGAGCTTGACCAAATAGTGAATAAATAGATATGAAATATTGTTTCGAGATCATTAGATAATAATGTCATTGGGACTAAATGATTCTTTCACAATAAAATGAATGAAGATGGTGTAGTGATTTGAAACAAATCATGAATAATGTGAAAGGGGTACTCCCATATAGAGGGTATCAATGTTGATGAAACATTTTCACATGTTGAAAGTCTAGAACCAATCATATTATTCTTGTCCATAAAAGTGAAAATAAAGTTCAATGTTTTCCAGATGGATGTAATTTCAATGTTTCTGAATGGGGTTCTAGAAGAAGAAGTTTATATTGAGCAGCCATATGTTTTTCTCATTCATGAATATGAGAATAGAGTTTTTTGGCTGAAGAAGGTTCTATATGGGTTGAAGAAAGCACGAAGATCATGGTATTCAAGACTAGACCAGTTTCTAAAGAAGCTCAGATTTCAATTTGGTAGATTTGATTACAATCTATATGTCAACCATGATAGTAATCAATGGATAATAGTATAGGTATATGTCAATGACATAATATTTGGTGTATCATATAAATCTTAGAGCAATTTTTTTTTAATTCTTGAAAAGTGAATTTGAAATGTCCATGATTGGTGAATTAATGTTTTCCTTAGTTTCCAGGCGACACAAGGAAAGAACGACATATTAATTTCTGAATATAAATATGATAATGTGGTTTAGAGAAGATATAGAATGGATAAATCCAAGGATATTTTGACTCCAGTGGTTACCCAATGAAACAGTCATGGGATGATGAAGGTAATGTAGTTAATGTCACATAATACAAGTTGATCATTGGAAGCCTATTCTACTTAACTGCAAAAGACCAGACATTGTTTATTCCACATGACAAGTGACACGATATCAAAGTGATACATAGGAAACCCACTTGCTTGCATTAAAAATAATATATAGGTATATAAAGGGAAAGGTATATTTTGGCTTGATGTACAATGAAAAATATTATCAATATTTATTGGTATATACAGATACAGATTGGACCAAATTAGTAGAAGATATAAAATCAATGTCAGGTAGTGCACTCTATCTAGGAAGATTGTGTATTTACTGGATAAGAAAGAAAAAAGATTTCATTTTTTTGAGAACTATAGAAGTTAGATATATTGTATCTAATCAAGAGTGTATGTAGTTATTGTGGATGAAGTAGATTCTTCATGATATGAGAGTTGAAGTTAAGTCTCCGATCAGAATCCATTGTGATAATTCATGTGCTATAAATCTAAACAAAAAACCTATCCATCACCCAAGGACAAATAAAATTGAAATCAAGTATCATTTTATCAAGGAGAAGTTGGAGAAAGGGATTGAGACATTAGAGTATGTGTATATAAAACTATAAGTTTCAAACATTTTGATAAAGGCCATACCCAAATAAGCATTTGAATGAAATCAACTCGATATGGGAGTTCAGTCGACTCCCCACACATAAAAAGTGTGGATGTGGAACCCCATATCTTTGAGGTATGGTATGTTTTACCCCAATGTGTGGATTTATGTTTTTTACCCTATTGTAGACCTAAAAGGAGTGACCTTCGGGTTCATTGAAAAAGGGGGAGAAATTATAGATTTAAAATGGGAGAAAATATCTTAATCGAGATAGGGGAGAATCTTATAGGGGAGAAGTGACATAGGGGGATTTTTAAATCTAATGACGCTAAAAGTGATCAATCAAAGGTTATATATCATGACATATGTGCTTTGTGATGATAGAAATTGAGTGGTTTTGGAGGTTTTGGAATGAATTGATTCATTGATGAAATTTTCATTATACTCTTAATTCTCATGATGAGCATGGCTCATGTGGGCTAAGAGTTTGTGTTAAGTAAATACTTGATCACTATCTAAATCAAAAGAAGTGAATTTTGGTAGAATATGGAAGAAGGTTTAATTATATTTCAAAAATATAATAGTTTTCAACAAACCCAAAGGGGGGGGATTGTTGGGAAAAAAATCCCTGAAGCTTCCATTTTGGTGTTTTTGGGGTGATTGTGTTTGTTGAAAAATCTAGCTAACCGTGAATTAGTATGGTTGGGGTTTCTGAAATATATATTTAAAGTGGTCTAGTTTTCTAGTGTTTACTAAATTTTCGGGCTTCAAAATTAGGATTTTGTGTTCAGAAAAGGATTCTCTTTAAAAAAAAGTTCATAGTTTTCAAACCATTAAGTATAGTTCACACACTGAAAAGGAGGTATGTGGACTGACAAAGGAAAATCAGAAAACGAATATTTTCCAACAACAACACTATGCATAACACAAAGCGTGATATGTGGACTACATAGGGAAAAAATCATGGGAGGCTCATAGTTTATGGGAGTCTTGAAGTTCATGGTAGGATCATCATTTGTGGAATGGATGCAATGATTTATAGGGTCAAAAATGGTTTTTGTTTACAGAAGACATCAGATGCTACAAAGGATGAAGGCACTATGTGGGCCACATATCACAATATTAGGTGAAGGTTGTAACACATCAAATTTTTGGGTAAAACAAATTTTAAAGTTTTTAGGTATATTTTACTATATAATGATGCCTAATAAAATCATTAGCTAGAGTGAATTCCATTAGAAAAGATCATCAGTCTAGGGATAATTCAGTGATGTCTGAAGTGGTTAGTGAGGGAGAATTCTGTGAAGGAGAAGAGTTCACAAGAGAGGATTTCGCGATGGGTGAATTAGTTTATGGGAAAGTTCACAAAAGGGTTTTTGGGGGCTCTACATCTCTCAAAGAAAAAGTGTCTGCTGAAGAAGAGGCAGTCCATGGAAGAAGAAAGAGTCCACAGAAGAAGAGGTGGTCCACAGAAGAAGAGGCGGTCCATAGAAGAAGTGGTAGTCTATGAACCACTCATGCCACATGTTGCAAGACAGTCCACAGAAGAAGTAGAGTAGCTTGAAGTGGGTTAAAGGAAGTTCATAAAGGGACTAAAATAGTTCTCAAAAGGAATTTATGAAAATAAACAATGCTTAGAAAATTTGATTTCATCTACATGTGGAAATATAACATTAACAGAGCATCTACCAAAAATTGAGGATGAGTTCATTCATGAAAATGAAAGGACCTACCAGTCCATAAACTATGCGTGGATCCTTTTCCAAGCAGTGAGAAAATGAATAGGAAGAATTTGATCCTTTCCCCAGGTAGTGAACTAGAGAAAAAGACTCAGGTAGTGAACTTTGGGAAACCATCTATATAACCCTAAACATTGTAAAGGTAGTGAGCCTAGGCATAGAAGTGGTGTAGTCCGAACCTTGTAATTTGGAATTGATCCTTAGTGAATTTGGTACACCATAACATCAACATTGTATGATCCTTAGAAATAGCCTAGTGAGAGTGAACCAAGTAAAATTGATGTGTCTCGTGCATGATTAAAATTATGTTCATACATTTCTATGACAGAGAGAGAAGAGTGTTTAGATTAATGGAGAAATAAGATCTATAGGGTTAGGTGTTTTAATCAGTCCTAGCCAGATTCACCACCTCTCAAGGTATTTAAACAAATTGGGATAACAAAATCCTTGACTAGTCATGTGTTCACTTCCTGTGGTGGCCCCATTTCTTGGAAATTCAACACGCAGTTCGTGTTTTCTCTTCCAACCACAAAATCTGAGTATATTGTCTTGAATGATGTAGTGAAAGAATAATTATGTCTTAAAGTCCTATATTATAAACTAAACATCTTCAATTATTTTATAAATGTATACTCTAATTGTCAATCAGCCCTTCATTTTTTTTGTAAATTTAGTTTGTCATGATAAATCAAAACACATAGACATTAGACTAAACTTTATTAGAGATGTTGTAGAATCTAGAATGGTGTTTTTCAATAAGATACACACTGATGATAAACTGGATGATAGTTTGAAAAAATTCATGGTGTTTCCTAAATTCAAATTTTGTTTAGATAGATTGAATTTGTTTCCCATTATATAAATATAGGTGCATGAACATCGCCAATTTTAGTTGAAAATGGTGGAGATTTGTAAATTATGGTATTCAATTTCATATTTTCCTATTGAAAATTTTCATTTTTCTTCTTATTATTTTCCTTACGTTTATGTATTTATTGATTCATTCATGGAAAATTATTTAATTTTCATTTGTATTATATGATCAAATCCAAACTTGTTGGGACTTATTATTTGCATTGGGTCATTGTTCCATGTGAGATTATTCTTTTAGGCCTTGGATTCTGGCTGACCTTGTTGTCCATATATGCCTGGTGATTCGGTGATCATTGTGGAATTTTATCCCTATAAATTGATAGGAATCACCTACCGTTGCATCTAGGCCGCCCACCTATGTGATGGAATTATGTTGTACGACCAACATTCTATTTTGTGTGGCTTTGTGGCCTCACCATATTGGTTGTTCCATTCAGAGGCACTATGGTTTTAGGTGAGTGATGAACCCTATGACCAATGTCTCTTCAGAATCTTGATCATTTGGATTTGTCATCCTATCTGTTCTTTCTCTCAGTTTCCTTTGGCGAAACCCTAGCTCACTGTTTCCACTTTTCTTTGTTGGTGCTCTGTCTTAGATTTTCACTCTACCCAACCTCTTCTCATTGATGGTTTTATGGGGGGGATGACATCCTTCCTTTTAGGAAGAAGTGTATCACCTTCTATGACAACCCTGACCTTTTATTACACAATTAAACATAATTTATTACATAAACTTCACATGATAAAACATAGAATATAGAGAGGTTTAGTGTATTTAGGGCTTAGGATCATTAAATAACAACTTAAAAGATGAATTACAACATCTTTATTGAAAACTTCCTTTACATGACCACTACATTCACTCATACTTAGCATTGCATGGGATAACCTAAGGACATGCATAAGAAAAGGGTGAGCTATAAAGCCCAATAAGGGAATAATCATGGAATAACACAAGGAATACAATACATGTTAGAAAATAGGCATATCAATAGAGCACAATAGAAGCATAAACATAAAGGCATGATAAAACATGATAATCATAACATGGAAATGTGGCAACAACACTTAACATGTAATTAGCATGAGACAAGGCTCATCACACATGGAGCATGAGTAAATCCTCATTGCACATGAAGAATGAGTAAATCCTTGTTTAACTTTAATTATAATGATTCAACATCCATTTCACATGACGTGTCATGATACTATACTTTACCCAATGCATTTGAGCGCTATAAGGGAGCACCCTTCTTAAACATTTCATTTCATGCATAAGTGTGCCACATGGATCATAAAACATCGAATCATTCAAAATAATCATTTATTACAAGATAAAAGAATGTGTAATACATACTTGAAACGATTTAAACAATAAGTAAATGTTCATAAAGGTGAATACCCTTGATAAAGAAATGGGCATGATATTCACTACACAATGAATTTGGCTTGGAAAAACGCGGTGCAATTTCGGCAGCCTAATGGCGTGACATAAGAACTCATAAAAATGGTTGATGACAGATAAATGGGTGACTCATCATATTTACATGACATTTAAATTAAGGTGGTAATATATATACATGTCTTAACAATTGTAATGGAATTCATATGCATAATACAAATAGGATTACTTGGATGTACAAGAAGAGAGAGAAATCCCTCACCGAATTTCAGCATAGTAACGGGTGAACATGGGAGGCATTTAATGAGAGAGAAAGGGGTATAACATCCTTCAAACATAAATAAGGAAGTATTGGGGAGGTGAGAAACCATACCCCAAAATTTACAATTGAAATTAAACGGGCATAACAATTTAAAAAATATTGGACAAAAATAAGAATGAAAAACCCTTACTTGGAAGTGTGCTTCGAAAGGATTGAGAGAGGATTGATAGAGGATTCATGGGAGATTTGGGAACCTTGGGAGGATTATAGAGAGATTATGTCATAGTTTGGACTAAATAAAAAGGATTTGAGTGAGGAGGAAGTGGGATCTTGGGTGGGTTTATATAAGAAAGATGAGATAATTCTTTATTATTTAGGTTTGGGACACCTCACATTAAACTAATCCAAACCACAAACCAGCCAATGGTTTTTGCCCATGGGTTTTGGAAAAGGGAAGTGGAAAAAAATATTTTATAAGGAAAAAGTCCTAAATTCTTAAAATAATGGGGTTGCTTATGTGGAGTTGAGTCACACTCCCAAGGAAAACAATTTAAAAAGACAAGATGTTTAATAAGTCTTGAAGGGTCCATTAATGCTTTGTAAAATAAGTAAAATAAACCCAAAATCAAATTATTTTAATGGTAAAACATATATTGGCCGAACATAAGGCTTATAGTATTTTATTACATCACTATTGGGTCATTATGATGTCATAAAACACATTATATATTTAAACGGTATTTAATTTTTACCCAAAAATTTGACTGTCTCAGAAAATTATGAAAAATTCACTGTTGGATAATTTCGACATCCTGATTCCAGAAATAATATTCATTTTATCTAAATAATTTTATAAATATGTTAATTTTCAATTTTAAACTAAAAATCGACTTTTATTGAAAATTCACGGGTTTTGACAAAAATTACATTCAAACCTTAATAAAAATTACAATTGAATTAATAAAATTATATGATCATTAATATTTAAAAAAATTAATTTAATAATAATAATATTTTATTAAAATATAATTTAATTCAAAAATCCATTAATTCATCAAAATAGATTTCCTAGTTGAATTTTAACTAAAAAAATACCATTTGAGCTTTAAAAAATATTTACATGGTAACAATAATAAAATGAAAGAATATTAATTATTATATAAAAAAATAATGTACATAACCATAGTGCTAAGGTCTTGTTACATAACCCCTTATAACACCCGCATAAGACCGAAGAGTATGGTGTGCGATGGTGACAGACTCTTGGGGTGGCTCGGATAACATTGTTCGGGTGGTAATCTCTATAAACTTCCAATTATCTCATAGGTTCTCCCACTAGAGCTTAACATATTAGATCTAGTCTTGGGATTGGTCAAGATTGAAGCCCAATGACGCCACCTCCTTTCCGAGATCTGACAAATGAGCTTCATATGGTGAAATTCTACTAGATGAGGCCATCACTTCCTTTGTCTGAGTAAATTTGGATTTGTTAAAACCCTATATTTATACTAATCATGTGATCACTGTTCAACAGATATATTAGAAACTGTCACCATTCTTAAAATAAAACTAAATAAGTTGACATTTTATATAAACATTTTACATAAAGAGACATTTAATTAGATCAAGAGGGATATCCATTAATGAAAGTTTGGGTCATTACAATCTTCCCCCCTTATGAAATTTCACCCTCGAAATTTACTTTCCCCACACTGGAACAGATGTGGATAACTCTGCATCATCATTTCCTCCGATTCCCACATTTCTTCTTCAAACTTGTTGTTTTTCCACAACACCTTGACTAGGGGCATTGTCTTATTTCATATAAATTTTTCTCTATGATCCAAGTTCTTCACTGGTTTCTCCTCGTAAGAAAGATCATCCTCTAGTTGTACTACCTCTGAAGAGAGTACATGTGAAGGGTCTGGTATGTAATTCCTTAAGAGGTATACATGAAAGACATCATGTACTTTGGCCATGGTAGGTGGAAGTGCTAGTCGATAGTCCACAACCCCGACACGATCAAGAATCTCGAAGGGGCCGATGTACCTTGGAGTTAACTTCCCTTTCTTTCCAAACCTCATGAACTTCTTCCTTGGAGATAAGCTTAGAAATACAATGTATCCAACTTTAAACTCAAGGTCTCATCGACGGTTATCTGAATAACTCTTCGGTTGACTCTAGGCTGCCATGATATGCTGTGGAATGGTTTTCATCTTCTCCACCATTTCTTCGACCATTTCTGGTCCAAACAGCTTACGCTCACTGAACTCATCCCAATATGCCAGTGTTCTACACCTTTTCCCATAAAGGGCTTCATATGGTTCCATTTGGATGCTTGAGTGGAAACTGTTATTATAAGAGAAATCCACCAGAGGATGATGTTGATCCCATCCCCCTTTAAAGTCTATTGGGCATGCTCTCAACATGTCTTCAAGTGTTTGGATAGTATACTCGGATTGGCCATCAGTTTGAGGATGATAGGCCATACTAAAGTTTAGTTTAGTATTCAGAGCATGTTGAAGACTCTTCCAATACTTAGAGGTGAATCTTGGATCTCGATCAGACATAATAGATAGTGGTACATCATGCAGCCTTACCACTTCCCTGATATATATCTGTGCCTGTTGATCCATTGAGAAATCCTCCCGAATTGCAATGAAGTATGCAGCCTTGGTAAAACGATCCATAAAAACCCATATTGCATTATTGCCTTTGGATATCTTCGGAAGTCTGGTGACAATGTCCATGGTGATGTCCTCCCATTTCCATTCTGGTATGGGCAATACTAAAAAAAGGAGAAATGTTATAAACAAATAAATAATATTAAACAAATAAATGTTAAAAACGAATAAAAATTAACAATTTGTTTAATAAGATAAGCTATATAGAAAAAAGCAAATGGATATTCTTGTTATATAATGTTATATTCATACAGACATACATAAACATACACATTACAAACATATTTATACACATACGTATATGCCTATATATTCACATACACATCCATATATATATATATACATACAAATACACATACGCCTAGATACACATACACAAACACATACTCATACACATACACAAACACATATACATACACATACACATAGACATGTATGTACACATACAGATACATACATACAATTACACATACACATACACATACACATACACATACACATACACATACACATACACATACACATACGCATACACATACACATACACATAAACATACTAATATAGATACATATATATTCACATACATACAGATACATGAATATACATACACATATGTATACACATATATGTATAACTAAACACACACATACACATACACATACATATACACATATATATACACATACATATACACACATACACACATACGTACACATACACATACACATATAGATACAGATACATACACATATACACGCATACATACAATGACATATATAAACATACATACACATACACATACACATACGTTTTCAATAACCCCTCCCACTAATGATATCGTAATGAGGGGAGAGATAATGACCCCTGAGTCCCAACTCCAATAGGACCCAGATTGGCGACTAGCACTAAGGGTATAAAAATCACATAAACTGGGAGGCGTCACCCTCTATAATAATATAGGATTGGGATATAAGATGAATCAACCATAAGGATCTCCAAAACATAATATAAAAATAAACCAAAACCATCACAGAATGCATGCATAAATAAAACTGATACAGATAAAAGTCTCTAGAAGTAAATACCCAAAACCAAAGCTAAAGCAGTGACATAAAAATTTTCCAAAAAAGGTCTGAGTTAGAATTTTCCATCATGATCGACATATTCCTCTTGGAAAATTTCCAATTAGTTTCGATACATAGGGTGAGTATACAAGTATACTCAGTAGGAAAACCAAATTCTCTCTTGCACATGTGAAAGAAGAATACTTATGAACTTGTGAGAAAACAATAGAATCAACAACACCTATATAGGTTAACTATCGATCCCAACATCACCAAGAAATTCTCAAAAAAATAATACAAGCCATGTATAATAACATAATAATAAGCATATCAATTAAAGGAACCCCACACCACTTTCTGAATGATTTGCTACTCTTAAACCTCAATATCATATGTCCTGGTGCTCCCATATCTTCCGAATAATATATAACATTTCCCCACAACACGATCACATAAAATCAGACCCATAGAAACTTGTTCCACTACCCCACAACACAATCACATCTCATCCCACTTGAAGACTCTTGGGTCGTCACATCACAAAAACTACCACAACCAGAGTAATAGAGTATATGGAACATGAAGGACATCAACCTCATGTCCTCTTACAACCATGCATGATGTAAGATCCTATACTTTTCTAGGTACAATCCTCTTTGAGTTTTTAATTTGATCCTTGGTGGTCCAGTATTATTTGGAGATGGAGAGACTTTGTTGGGGAAAATGACATAAAGTTATTGGATGTTTATTTTTTGGAATAAACACAGACTTGGGTTGTGAGTAAAATTGAGAAGAACCAGAAAGGATCCAAATAAAATTCCATTGGGGGTTTCTGTTTTAATTAATGGAGTCTTGATAAATGGGTCATTTATACCATGGGTTCTCATTATGTTGAGAATACATAAATGGGGTTCATGTATATTATATGAAAAATGGGTTGAAACCCAACTGCAGATCATTTACATGCCATGTAAATCAGTTACGAGTCATGTAATGTTTGGTAAAATTTAATATTCATACAAGGAAATGGGTTTTTTATCGTATCCCTATAAAAATAATTACACAAATTGCAACTTTATTACACATCATGTAATTTCTCAAGAAGTTTTTTAAAAAGAATCATGCGATTGTTTTTTATTTCTAACTCAAGTGAAACCTTATACTCTCTGCCCTACGGAATTTTCCAAGTGATATTGGAGTACCTCCCTTGATTCCAAACATCCCATTTGAGAAGTATGATCCATGGAAAGTTATTTTGCTTCAGTTTTATCTTATATTTCATTGTTCTTTGATCATTATGGTGTAATATCTAGATAGTGTACATTTTTTGTTTTTATCTTGATAGGCTATGATCTTTGAACCTTTTGTCGATCATCTGCGCCTTCATTCTTGTTGGTGAATCCTACTGGAAGCATTGGTTGATCGTCAGTTAAAGGTATAGGGTATAAAACTTAACTATATGGTTTGATAATTTTCATGTATGTACAATACTGCAATTGCGATAAAATATCATGTATCGAATAAATTTAAAAGAATGAATTGAATTATTCCTTGGAGTCCCTTTGGATACAATTGGTTTTTGACCTGGCTTGTGGCTACTATTTGGGTGAAAACCCCCTTGAATATAAATGAATAGTTTAATGTCTTAATGTGTGTTTAGCATGTTATGAGATTAGGGGTGTTTTCTTGATATAGATTAACCTTGTATTGGCATGTTTATTGATGTAACATGCATGTTATTAGTTATGACTAATTGACTTATGAAATGTTTAATTGAAAGATAAGTGGTAATTTTCATAATTAACCATTGAGCCATATGATGTGATATTGTTATATCGCTGTTGTTATTAATTTTGTTGTGATTTATATATTTTAATGCTTATATAGGGAGTTTTCCCTATTTCACATGTAGAAATGATTATATAGAAGGCTATTCCTGGTGACCCATGTTGTAATTCTTACATAGGTCGTTGGCCCAGTGTACATGATAAAATTATTACATAGTAGGATATGCCCAGTTTACTTGCTAAAATGATTATATATCATACTATGCCTAGTGAAACATGCTGAAATGTAGATATACCAGGCCATTTCCAGTGACACATGCTGAAATTCCTACATACCAAGTTCATCCCTAATTGAATTCTTAAATGATTATATAGAGGGTTTAACTCAGATTTGTTTAATTTATACCTTGGTTATAAGGATATGGTTGGCATGGTTGTGAGACATGCTTAGAGACATTATAGCATGGCACTGAGGTAGGTTATGTTTTACCATGTTTATATGGTTTTGGTTGGAATGGTTGTGAGACATACTCAGATACATTCCAACATGGTGCCAAAGTGGGTTGATGTGGTGTTAATTTAATTTTTTAACTAATTAATACACTTTTTATTGCATTATATCATGAAATTATTATCATACTGGTCATTTATACATGGTTGTGTCGAGCTACTGAGTTATACTCTAACCCTATTCAGGCCTTAATTTGGTACCAAAGAAGATTACATGGAAATAGGATTAGACAAGGGAAAAGGACATTTTTATTGATTGTTGCTTTCAGGACGAGCTAGAGTTTGGAGATGAGATCAACATAGGGTTCGGAACTAGGGACTTTTGAGACTTTATTTTATTCTTCTTGTATTTTATTTGTATTACATATAGAATGACATTTAGTTACATTCTAGAACATCATTGCATTATTCTTTATTTATTTATTGGATTATTCAGTTGGATATAGTTGTTGGTTTTTTGTTGTATTACTTTTTTTACATTATCTCATCACTCACATGCTTATTTTTTAGTATTATTTGATTTTTAAATTATGTTGTAACATTATAACCATGGGTTATAGTCACTCCACTATAATTACCACACCTATGCTGGTAGTTGGAAGCCTCTGGCATATGGGGAGGTGCACTTGATGTCTCATAAACAACCCTTACTGGCCATGTGAGAGAGTTCCAGATCGGGGGATGTTACAAAGTGCTATCAGAGGACACCATGTTTCTTTATTGTTTCTTTACTGTTTGTGAAAGGTATAAGGAGACTAGGATGTCTTGGGAAATGGTAATGATCCTATGCATGGTTGTAGCTAACCCATGTATTGGGGGAAATCTAAGTGCCCAGGGGTGGATTGATGTTTATACTATTTTCTTGTTACTATTGATGTTATTTCACACTGAGTGATTCACATGCTTTGTGAGGTCATTATTTCATGATGATATTGGTTCGTGAGATTTATACACATGTCCTAGTATGGAAGGAAATGAGTACGCATTCACCATGATAGACACATAGGGATATATATTAGAATGCATTATTCATGATATAGACATATTTATTACATGTGATATATACTTTCCTATTGAACTATGATATGAGATACCTAAAATATCTAATAAATGAAATAAATGAACTATTATGTCAGATAAGAAAACTTTTAAGCCATGTTTATAGAGACCAAGAGTTAGTGGTTCTCTTTTTTTTTCACCTGTTGAGGTCGACCTTTTTATTATAGGAAGTGTTCTAAAGGGTTTGTTTGTCTTGTAGAGAAAATTCCTACTCATCATCTTTGAGTTGAGTTTCAGGAGAGTGGAAATCAGCAGGCTCCTAACACAGCTGAACCATAGCATCCTATATCTGCTAAGGATAATATGGATGTCCAGAATTAGGACATCATCCAAAGGGTCATGAGATAAATGGAAAGATAGATAGTATGCACCATGACTTCAATGTCTAAGCTGAAGAGAGAGTTTCATCTGCAGAATCCACCTGCATTCACTAGGGAGGGAGACCCCTAAGAACCCTAGTTCTAGATCGATTTACTCCATAATGTCTAGAAAAACTCCATGTAATTTTAAAAAAAATTATATGAGATTTTTTCAAGACCATATGCTCATATGTCACCAGCTTCCGAGGCCCAGTGAGCCCAGAATATAATTTTGATCATTTTTAAGTTCATTTAAATAAACATATGAGCGATATTTATAACATTTAAACCGGTGCTTGGATTAAAAATACGAGGGCACTATTGATCTCAGAATGATGGGATTCACCAAGAAAGGATCTATATTAGAGCGGTGATGGTCGACTGAAAAAGATTTTTTTTTGTACTTTTTAGAAGAAAAATAAAATAACTTAAAAAAGTTATTTTATTTGTTTCTATTCACTGTTGAGCGGTGGCACGTCAACACTGTAGCAATGGCGATGAGACAAAAACGAGTCACATTAAATGAATCCCATAAATGAGGCTCTTAAATGTATAGTCTAATGAATCATTAATCAAACCGTAAAAAATATGGTGTTTCATTAATGAAACAACGTAACGATGTGACGAAACATCATAATAGAAACCTTGTGAATCATTTCTCTTTTAATTAAATAACGAGTTGGAGAATTAGAGCTATAATTTTTCTGACAGAAAATGAGGAAATTCTATCCAATGAATAATTCCAGTGAATCGCTAGTGACAACGATGCACCTAAAAGAACGAGACCGATGAATGGTGAACACATTCTCATTCCACACTTCGAAGAATCGCTAGCAATGTGGGTGGTGGGACAAGAACATATAATGAAGGCGTGTGACCCCACTCTTCCCCAACCAACATCTATCCTAGGTAGGGGTTACTTTTTTTAATTTTAATTCCTCGTTAATCATTCTAAAACAACAAACGTGGATCAACCCATGAACCGGTTGGTCCGCATATCGCTTTTTCTTTGAGGAGGGTTCTTATTCTTAGGGTTTTTCATTGGGATTAGTTTTTATAGAATTGTAATCCTATCCCCCCATGTTTTAAAGAAACTCTAATATGGAGGGTGAGGGCTGACATGAAAAAAGATCGAGCCCCATATCCTTGTGTGTTCTTTGTGGCTGCCGCTCTGGATTGACGACAAAGAATTTTTGAGGACGTAGTAGGGAAGATGGAACCCCATGGACGCTGGAGGCAAAGACTGTCTGAAGAAAAAACCACCAGAGCAGACCTGGTGGTCCATGAAACATCATGTCAGTTTCGGTGGGTGGCGGCATTCCATGACAGCGCACTATGATGGGCTGTGGCGGTGTGGAAGGAGTCTCATGATAGTGGGCTGGTGGGAAGCGAAGGCCAGACATGGTCAACTAGCCACGTCAGGTGGAGCGGCTCACGCCATGAGGGATGTGGCTTCGCACTGGCCTACTGTCCAGTAGGTACTGCATGTGGGACCAGGGGGCGGCCATCTTCTGCATGATGCGTGCAGCCGAACTAGACACCCAATGGGTGTCCGAGATAGAGAATACCGGCCCACCATGCAGGTTGGGCCGAGGGGCGTGAATCTGGCCACTGAGCGGCCCGAGCTAGAATTAAGCTGGCCCACTTATGTGGACTGGGAAAATGGAATAAAACCAGGCCACTGATCATCCCATGAGGGGAATAAACCAGCCCACCTGTTACGGGCCGGTCTGGATAAATTTGGGTCGCAGGGTGACCCGGTGGGCTGGACCAATGACTAAAACTGGCCAGGTCCAGAAAGGCCCGATGAGCCTGGCCCAATAGCCATGTTGGACCAAGCCAAACTAGACCCAACCGGGTCAGGTCAGGTCAGACAAGCTGAGTTGGGCCATGCGGGACCCCCATGCCATGTTGGTCGGGTTGGTCCGACCAGGCCCGGACACAACCAACCCGTGTTTACTAAAATGCCAATATCATTCAGGCTAATAGTCCGATTAAAGTGACGTTTGCAGTATTGGAACCCCCATGACGAGGAGGTTCTTTTGAAATGATCTATGGAGGATTTAATAGAAGAATAAATATGAAGAATGTCTTGAGGATTGGATTCTCCTAGAGTCTAGCATGCTATGTGGGGGAATAATGCGGCTGGCTGATACCCGAAGACTAATTTTGATCAGGCCCAAGTGACCCTGTATTGATTAGCTACCAGAGACCCTGTGTGGATTAGATACCAATGAGAGTGTGTGGATCAGCTACTAGAAACCTTGTGTGGATCATCTCTAAGAGACCCTGTGTAGATCAGCTACCAGCGACCCTATGTGGATTAGCTACAAGCGACCCTATGTGGATTAGCCACAAATGACCCTGTGTGGATCATCTCCATGCGACCAAGTGTGGACCAACTACAAGTGGTACTATGTGGACTAGCTATGATGTCCTAGGTGAGAAGGGACTCTGTGTGACCCAAAAAACCCACAGTACTCATCAAGGATGAGTACCTCAGCAGTATAAGGTGTTCAATGTTATGACAGATCGTCTTGATTTCCATACTTTATATTATACCTGAATGAACTGTCTTTATTCATGATCATTCTTTGTGGATTTCTTTGTGGATTTCTTTGTGGTCTTTACTTTTTGGTTTGGGGTCCCTACTAAATATTTTGTTACTCACCCCTGCACGGGCTTCCCCCATAAAAGTTGTGTCTGGTGAAAATGACTAATGCCTTGATGAAGGACTTGGTAGACCTTGACTCGGTGGTACCCAGTGAGATTAGGAAGGTGGAAAAAACTTCTAAGGCTTCCATCTGATACTCTATACATACTCTTTGGGTGGGTATTTTAGTGGATGAAATTCCAAATATCATTTATACATACCTATTTTTAGTTTTTCTTTTTTTGGGTATGTATTCTAACCCATTTGATCTACATCCTATACCTTTACTCAGTTGTTGTTTAGTGGAATGCTTGTTTTCCTTTCTAGTTTTTGGGATGTGTTTGTTTGTGTGTGCATACAGTTACTCTGGAGAATGCCTCCCACTTACAGGTTGATGCCTTCAGCTCTAGTCACCAACCTCTGGCCTTTGGGAGGTGGGATTGGGGGAGTCATGGCACAGGCCCTGGGGGATGATTCGTGACAAAGTGGTATCATCCCTAGTATTGTTTTCCAATAAGGCAGACAGAATCCTGAGGCTATGCATGGAATTCCAACACCTGAAACAGGTGACCATGAATAAAAATTATCCACTTTTGAGGATTTATGACCTATTTGATTAGCTAAAGGGAGAAAGGTGGTTCTCAAAGATAGACCTCATATCAGGCTACCACCAGCTTTGGGTACGAGATGAGGATGTATGAAAGATAGCCTTCAGATGATGGTATGGACACTACGAGTTCATTGTGATTCCCTTCGGCATGACCAATTCCACATTAGTGTTCATGGGATTCATGAATATTATCTTCCATCCATACCTCAATCATTTCATGGTGGTCTTCATTGATGATATATTGGTGTACTCAGCGTCAGAACAGGAGCACACTACACACTTTTGGATAGTCCTGGATACAATTCAAGAGCACCAACTTTATGGGAATATCTTGAAGTTCCAGTTCTATATTTGGGAGGTCCAGTTTATGGGACATGTCATCTCAGAGGATAGAGTTGTAGTGGATCCAGATAAAATAGAGGCAGTGCTTTCTTGGGAGCCACCCAGGAGCATGATTGAGGTACGAAGTTTCTTGGGGTTGGTTGGATACTACAAAAGGTCCATTCCCAATTATTCTAGAGTAGGAGCACTATTATTGGATTTTAAATGAAAGGGATGGTTCTTAGTATGGATGGTGAAGTTCCATCATAGTTTTCAGGAGCTAAGGTGGAGACTAACGAGTGCTCCCATCTTGATACTACCAGAGGAGGGAATTGGGTATGTAGTTTTTTGCGACATGTTGGGTACCAAACTGGGTTGTGTCCTGTGGTAGAAGTGAGTAGTGATATCCTATGGTTCACAGTAGTTAAGGAATCATGAGAAGAACTATGTGACCCCTGAACTAGAGTTAGTTGCAGTGGTATTTTCTTTGATGATATGGAAGCACTACTTGATGGGTTAACAGTTTACAGTCTACTATGACCAAAAGAGTCTTAAGTATATATTCTCCTAGAAGGAAATGAACTTGAGGTAGTGGCGATGGCTGCAGTTCCTCCAAGACTCTGACATCGAGATAGTATATACTCTTCGGAAGGGGAATGTGGTGGCAGATGTGCTCAACAGGAGACCAGTTTTCAGTTGTTGAGTGAGGTGATGAAGTAGCTAACCGTGATGAAGATATCCTTTGTGGATGATGATGGAGTAAATTACCTTTAGTCGATGACTGTTACTCCCCCACTCTTATAGTGAGTTATGGAGGCACAACTTGTGGATGTTGACTGTGAGGACCGATGTGCTTATTTATCCTTAGGATAGGCTCCTGATAGATTTTTGATAGGTGGGGAGTATGTTATTCTTTTTATAGGGCACACAGTAGTACCAGTGGAATTGCGAGAGGATATTTTGAGGGAGTTCCATACATAACCCTTGGTGGTATATCCTATATTGGAAAATATGTACTAGGATCTATGATGTCAGTATTGGTGTTTAGGGATGAAGAAAACGGTGGCTGAGTTCATTTCATGGTGCTTCACTTGTCAGTAAGTGAAGGCTGAGCATCAAGTTCTAGCAGGCTTGGCCCATCCACTTGAGGTACGGGAGTGTAAATGAGATAGTATCTTGATGGAATTAATGATAGGATTACCACTCATATATTAGGGCCACGATTCTATCTAGGTGATCATTGACTTCCTCACCAATTCAGATCACTTCCTACCCATCTAGGAGCAAGGATCGGTAGAGGGCTTGGAACGCCTATATATCTAGGAGATAGTGTGGATTCAGGGGATGACTTATATGATAATCTCAGACCATGATGCTCGATTCACATCCCAGTTGTGGAAGGGATTATAGGAGGCGTTCAGGGCTCAAATGCACTGGAGCACAGCCTCTCACCCACAGATGGATGGTCAGATGGAGAGGATCATACAGACCTTATAAGAAAAGATTAGTGATTTCGTCCTTGATTTTGGTCATAGTTTGGATAACCACCTACCACTGGTAGATTTTTCATATAATAATAGTTATCACTCCACCATTGGCATGGAACCATTCGAGGATTTGTATGGTTGACCTTTTAGATCACTTTTATGCTGGATTGACCTAGGGGAGTCGACACTCATGGGTCAAGAGTTGGTATATGATACCACTAAGAATGTAAAGATCATCTAGGAGTGGAATTGGATGGAAAAAATTAGGAAAAAATCTTATTTTGACAGGGGATGGAGGCCCTTGAAGTTTGAGGAGGGAGACCATGTGTTTCTTCGGGTATCACCCCAATGGGGATTGTGGAGATTTCGCTAGGGCAGTAAGTTATCTCTGAGGTTAATCAGACCTTTCTAGATTCTGAGTACAGTTAGCGAGGTGGCATACTGCCTATCTCTCCCCCCATAGATACACCGTCCTCATGATTTTTTCCACATGTTGCAGCTGAGGAGGTACATCCACGACCCATCGCAGGTCATCGACTGGGGTGAGCTGTACATTGATGATGAGGTGATGTTTTCAGAATTCCTGGTGGAGATAGAGGATCGACAGGAGTGGGTCCTTTGTGGATGGTCAATTCCTATGGTTCACATTTGGTGGAAGCATGATAATCTATAGGAGACCACATGGGAGTGGGAGGCTCAGATTCGTGCTCAGTACCCCCATTTATTTTTTTAGCTTTGTTTTGGCTCAAGGGTACATGAATCCCTAATGGTGGGGGTAATGTAATGTCCTAGAAACACTATGTAATTTTTTTAATTATATGGGATTATTTCGAGCCCAAGCACTTAGAAGGAACCCGATTCCAAGGCTTAGTGAACCCAGAATAGAATATTGAACTTTTTTAAGTTTATTTAAATAAACTTATGATTGGGTTTTTCTAACTTTATAACTGGTACTCTGATGAAAAAACTAAGGCCACCATTGATCTCAGAATAGTGGGATTCATCTAGAAAAAACCTAACTTTGATTGGTGAGGGTCGACTGAAAAAGACAGTTTTAGGAATTTTTGGAAGAAAAATAAAATAACTTTAAAAGGTTATTTTTTTTCTCTTAACTGCTGATCGATGGCATGTTATCACTGCAGTGGTGGTGAAGATATGACAACGAGTCGCATTAAATGAAGCCCATTATTGAGGCTCTTAAATGTGCAGCATAATGACTCATTAATCAATGCTTAACAGATATGATGTTTCATTAATGAAATAGCGTAACGATGAGACGACACACCGTAATAGAAATGCTACGATGTGTTTCTCTTTTAATGAGATAATGGGTTGGAGAATCAATGCTAGAATTTCTCTAACGGACGATAAGGAAATTCTCTCCAATGATGAACACCAGTGAATCACTAGTGACAACGAAACGCAGTGAAGAATGAGGGTGAAGAATGATGAATGAATTCTACATCCACCCTTCGAAGGATCACTAGAAACATGGGTTGTGGATCAAGAATGGGGAATGATGGAGCATGAAACTGCCCTTCCCCAACCAACATCTATCCCAAGTAGGGTTACTTTTTGTAATTTTAATTCCTCATTCTTCATTCTAAAACAATAAATGCAGATCAACCCATGAACATATTGGTCCGAAAATCACTTATTCTTGAGGGAGGGAGGTTATTCTCAAAGTTTTTCATTGGGATTAGTTTTGATAGAATCATAATCCTATCCCCCCATGTTTAAAAGAAACTCTAACGCGGAGGGTGCAGACTAACATGAACAAGGCCTGGACCCCTATGACTTGTGTGTTCTTGTGTGTTCTTCATGGATGCCACTCCAGATTGACGACAAGAAATTTTCAAGGTCGTAGCAGGGTAGATGGCACCCCATAGATGCTGGAGGCATAGACGTTCTGAAGAACGGACCACCATAGCAGACTCAGTGGTCACGAAACATCCTACTAGTGACCGAAGGTGGAATCCCACAACGGAGGCTGGGGGCTGGTGGTGGCATGCCAAGATAGTGCATTGAGGTAGGCCATGGCCGTCTCGGGCTGTGGCTATGTGGTAGGACCCGCTGGCAGCAGGCCGACGGCTGGCGAAGGCGCGACGCGGCCAACAAATCACATTAGGTGGAGCATCCCACACCGTGCGGGGTGCTACATCATGCTGGGATGTGGTTTAGTGGGGACCATGTGTGGGAACAGGGGTTGGTCGGCTCCTTCCGGCTCCGTGTAGCCTAAAAAACGTCCAACAAGTTTCCAGGCTGGGCCGGGGGGCATGAACTGGGCCGTGGAGTGGCCCGAGTTGGAATTAAGCCAGACCGCTTATGCAGATGAGGCCGGGGGAATAAAATTGGGCTGCAGGGCATCCCGGAGTGTGAATAAACCAGTATTACTATTGCGGGCTGGGCTGGATAAATCCGGGTTTCTGGGCGCCGCAGCGGGTTAGACCAACATCCAAACTGGGTCGGGTCCTGTAAGGCCTAATGGGTCTGGCCCAGTAGTCACTCGGACCAGGTTGGCCCAGAACCAGCCGGGTCAGTTCGAGTAATCCGAACCACTCCGAGTCATGTGGGACCCTCAGGCCGGGTTGGTTGGGTCGGTCTGACCGGGTCAGATCATGCCCAAACACAACCGGACCATGTTTACTAAAACACCAATATCTTTCAAACCAGGTGTTCGATTGATGATCTGTTTACGGCGTTGGAACCCTTATGATGAGGATATTCTTATAAAATGATCTAAGAAGGGTTTCGTGGAAGTTGAAATATGAATAATGGATTGAGGAGTGGATTATTCTAGAATCAAGCGTGGTACGTGTAGGAATCATGCTGCTAGTTGTGACCCGAAAACTGCTGACGAGCAGGCCCAAGTGACCCTATGTGGATGAGATACTAGTGAACCTATGTGGATTAGCTACAAGAAACCATGTGTGGATTAGATACCAGCAAACTTGTGTGGATCATCTCCAAGTGACCCTATATGGATCAGCAACCAGTGACCCTTTGTGGATTAGTTATAAGAAACCCTGTGTGGATCAGCTACAAGATACCCTATGTAGATTATCTCTATGTGACCTAATGTGGATCAGCTACAAGTGGCCCTGTCTAGACCAACTATGATGGACTAAGTGGGAAGTGGCTCTGTGTGACCCAACAAACCCACAGTACTCATTAGGGATGAGTACCTCAGTCCAAGGTGTTCAGTTTTATGACTGATATTCTAGCTTTTCATACTTTAGATTATACCAGAGAGAGCTGTTTTTCATATTGATCATGATTTTTTGTTTTCATTAATGATTTCTTTGTGGTGTTTACTTTGTGGTTTGCGGTCCCTAATGAGTATTTTGTTACTCACGCCTAAATGGGCTTCACCCGCACATGTTGTTTCTAGTGCAGAGGATGGATGCCTTGAAGGAGGACTTGGTGCCCTAGGACCCAGTGGTGCCCAGTGAGATTAGGAAGGCAGAGCGTACTTCTACCACTTACAGAAGCTACTCTATGCTTACCCGTCAGGTGGGGTTTTTAGAAGAATGATTTCCAAATATCTTTTGTACTTTCCTGTTTTCTGTTTTTCTTTTGTTGGGTTTGTATTCTGGCCCATTTAACCTAAAACATGTACCATTAATTAATGTTTGTTTAGAGGCATTCATGTTTTCCTTTACATTTTTTGGGACGTGGTTGTGTGTGTGTGCATACAGGTACTCAGGTAAATGCCTCCCACTTGCAGGTTGATGCCTTCAACGGTATTCGCCAACCCATAGACTTTGGGATGTGGGCCTCGAGGAGTCATGACATGGACCCTAGGGGATGGGTTGTGACAAGTCCATGCAATCATTAATATCTAGAGACACTGTAAAATATGAGGGTGGATCTTTTTGTTTATATGCTTCATGGAACAACTAAGTGTTGGTGGAACATTCTAGAGGAAGAAGGGAAGAAGGATGAGTTATCTTATAAGGACTTCAAGATGAATTTACTAATCCATTTATATCTAAAGATGTTGAGTAAAGAGAATGACCATGAGTTAATGCATGCGACATAGGAGGCCATGTCATTTAAATACTAAACTGAATGTTCCACCTACCTACAGTGCTTTATGCCATCATTGGAAGCTGATGAGATCTATAGGGAGAGATGTTTTCATGATGGTATTTACTATGAGATATTTCTACATGTGAACATGTTCAGTCTAAGTAATTTTGTAGATGTGATGAATCAGGAACTCATCACGGAAGGTAATCTGAGAGAGTCCCTAAGAAATGACTATGTTATTTTAGAAGGTAAAACTATAAACACTTCTTCGAGTTGAAATAAGTTTTGTTATGATGGTTTTAACCAAGGAAACCGCGAGAAGAGTAGTTAGGGAAGTGGGCATCCATATAAAGGTTGTGTTCTATTGAAGTTCTATCGGTGTGGAAATATGTTCCATAAACAATCTCAATGTCCATACCCCACTTTGAAGAGTTTTTCTTATAGAAAATTGGGCCACCTACAAGGGTTTTGTTGGGGAATATAACAATAGAGCAGTAGTAGGGGTTAAGGACAAGTACCAGGGTTTGGGAAAGACTCATCAAATGACTAGTAGATAGGTAGTTGTAGATCCACAGGACGTTCTAGTCGAGGGAGGGTATGTAGTACCCCAATTTTGGAATGGAAGTACCAGGTAGAGGGTATAACCTAGGGAAGTCAGGCTGGATCCTAGGGTAGAGGGGATGGTTAGCTACATGTTATGAAAACAACTTTGTCTAGTGTGGATGCAACATTGTCTACTATCAGAGGTATGATTCTTATATCATCTACACTATCTTGCGTTCTTTTGATATAGGAGAATCACATTCCTTTTTATCCACACTTTTTGTAAATGTTTTGGTCTAGTATGCGGAAAAAATGTATGGTGTTTTGACCTTCAACACACCATTGGGAGTGCATTTAGAGAATATCAATCATTTCAATGCATGATACCTAGAGCTTGGTGGTTACCATTTCATTTGGGAACCATTCATTCAATAAAAAATGATATTATTTGATTCTTGGTATGAATTGGTTAGTTATATACTAGGATCATATCGACTCTTGTTGTAGGAGAGTTTCCTTTCAATTTCCATGAGGCACCTATTTTCACCAGGGTGAGTGGGTTCTTCAGGCTAGTTATGTAGGACCAATTCAGTGTAGATTAGATTGTATCATTGATCATATAGCCAATTATTCTCTAGATAATGGTGGAATGTGGCATGATTATTTTCCTCCATTGGAATAAATTTTTTAGAATTCCTTTCCTATAAATTTATATAGTTTACCACCTGAGTGAGAGATTGAGTTTACGATCAAGTTGGTACCGGGAGAAGATATAGTTTCTATCATGCCTTATAGAATGTCACCAGTAGAGATTCAAGAGTTTAAGGTTTAGTTGGAAGATCTCTAAGCTAAAGGCTTCATATAGACTAGTAAATCCCCTTGGGGTTCTCTAATTCTCTTATCCAAGAAGGAATAAGGGACTTTGTGATTATTTGTGGATTATTTCAGATTGAACCAGATGATGGTCAAGAATTGGTATTCTCTTCCACACATTGGTGATCTCTTCGATCATATAAGAGGTGATAAGTTCTTCTCAAAAATATATTTTAGATCAGGACACCATTATTTGAAGTTGAGACCTTCAAATATACCTCAGACTACTTTTAACAGTAGGTATGTCTTGTATGAGTTCATTGTGATGCTATTTGTTTTGAACAATGCACCAATCATATTCATGGACTTGATGAATCAGATATTTTATCCTTCTCATTACTTATTTTTGGTGGTTTTTACTGATTAAATATTATTGTACTCCCAAACCTAAGATGGCCATGCCAATAATCTTGACATTGTCATCTTGACATCGTCTTGAGTACATTTAGAGAGCACATAATTTATGATAATCTAACCAAATCTACTTTCTAGATTGATAAGGTGAACTTCTTGGCCTATGTCATCTCACAGAAAAGAGTTTCAGTGGAACCATATAAAGTTGCATCCATATCTTGGGACCATACCAATAATTTCATTATGGTTCATAGTTTTCTAGGTTTAGATGGTTATTATCATAGCTTTATCCAGGACTTCTCCCATTTGGAAACATTGATGTGTAGGATTACCAATAAAGAGGTGAAGTATTTTTGGTCAGATGCATTCGAGATATATTTTTAGAAGATAAAAGGAAAGATGACCTCAGAACCTATCCTCACTTTACCTATACTGGGTAAATTATATACTGTGTATTGTGATGCATTTAATGTTGGAATTGGATTAGTTTTGATATAGGAGGATTAATTGTTTTCTTATGGATCCAGACAGCTGAGACCACATGATAGGAATTACCTTATTATATATTTGGAGTTAATAATAGTAGTACATTCCCTGAGATGCTGAAGATATTATCTCATGTGCGATAGGTTTTTTGTATACATGGACCAAAAATCCTCAAGTACATCTTTTCATAGTGGGACTTGAACTTTCGGTAGAGGAGGTACGTCAAGTATCTGCAGTCTTTCAACTTTTAGTTGGATTATAAAATGATCAAGGGAATCATCATTTCAGATGCATTGAGATAACAGATATAGAAAAAGGCATTATGGACGTATTGAGATGTGTGGTAGGTGATGGACCACTTTATAGAAATGCATCCGGATGCTCAAGAGTTTGAGGGATCAGTAGCTATGACATTGACATCTATTATACCCATGATTTTATGTCAGATTAAGAAAAATTAGTTTTTGGGTTCAAAGGCCTTAGTTCTAAAATAAATATTATATGGTGGGGAGATGCCTTTGGGATGGTCTCTTGGAACTGAAAATTCCCTTCTTTTCCATGGATGAGTATGGGTTCCTACAAGATTTCATGAGAATCTGATGAGGAAGTTTCATTCTTCAAGATGGTAAGTATAACCCAGTTTGACAAAGATGTTTTGTGACCTCTGTAGAAAGTACTAGTGGACAAGAATGAAGGAGGTAGTATGATTTTTGGGGAGATATTTAAATTTTCAGTAGGTGAATGTTGATCATTATAGGCCAGTTGGGATTTTTCAGACTTTTCCCATCCTCGAGTGGAAATGGGATGATGTCACTATATATTTTATGATAATATTACCCAATACAACAAATAAGAATAATGTTTTATTGGTTATTTTGGTTTGACTAATGAATACATCCCACTTTTTTCCTATGAGGGAGACCTTCACATTTGATGAGCTGGGCTATCCTTACGTGTGTGAGGTAGTTTGGCTACAAGATGTTTTGTGGAGTATCATTTCAAACATAGATCATCATTTCAAATAACAATTATAAAAGGGCATTCAGAAGTATATGGGATCAAAGGTTCTTTTGATTATGACATATCATCCTTAGATTGATGGTCAATCTAAGTGGACTATTCATGTTCTAGAGGATATGTTATGGGCTTATGTTTTGGATCTCGGTGGTTTATGGGATCAGCATATGGAACTCTTGGAGTTTTCCTATAATCATATATTCTTGGAATCAATCTAGATGACTTATTTCAAAGATTTTTACTGAAGGTCATGTCATTTTCTTCTTTGTTGGTTTGAGGTAGGTGGGTTAGTGCTTGTTAGGCTTAGTCTCATGAAGGATACATCTGATCAGGTTCTAATTATCATGAAATGGTTGGTGACTTCCTAGAGAAGGAATAAATCATATGCTTACTTTCAGATATGACCTCTGGAGTTCGAGTCTGGTAATCATGTTTTCCTTCGGGTGTGGCTGATGTGGGGGAACACTGTATTAGGAAACAGGGAAATCAAGCACCTAGTCTTATCAGGATGTTTGAGATAGTGGATGGGGTTGGTCTAATGTCATACCAATTAGCCCTCCCATATCTCTACAATTCCTTGAATTATGTGTTTCACATGTCTTATATTTATAGATATTATTCAGAACCTTATCACATGATAGACTTAGCAGACGTCAAGATTAGTGATGATGCATCCTTTGAGGAGAATCTGATATGGGTTAAGGACTGTAGTGAGAAGTATCTCTATGGTCGAGTGATTCCTTTTATTCAAGTGTAGTTGAAATATGGGTGAGTTTAGGAGGATAACTGGGAGAGGGAGTTTGATATATAAACATAGTGGCTAGACATGTCCACCAAGACCCCAACAATTATACTTTGAGCATCTCGAGGATGAGTTGTTATATTGCGGGTAGGTTGTAAAATCCCATCTTTTTTCTGGTAAGTCCCTCTTTGAGTTTTTAATTTGATCCTTGGTGGTTGAGTATTGTTTGGAGATGAAGATCCTTTATTGGGAAAATGACTTAATTTTTATGGATGTCTTTTTTTAATGAAAACGGACTTGGGTTGCGATGAAACTAGAGAAATACCGGAAAGTATCAACATAGGGGGCGATTGAGGGTTTTTGTTTGAATTAATGGAGCATGGGTAAATGAATCATGTGTTACCATGGGTTCTTGGTATATTGAGAATACTTAAAGGGGGTTAAAGTATTTTATAAGGAAAATGGAGTGAAAACCATCTTCATAACATTTACACTCCATGTAAATGGGTTACACATCATGTACTGTTCAGGTGAATTTAATATTCTGCCACGAAAATGGTTTTTTCATCGTATCCCTCAAAAAATAATTACACGATGTGTAACTATATTACACACCTTGTAATTTCCATTGAATGTTTTCTATGAAAATTTTTGTGGTGGATTTTTATTTCTAAATCACATGTATCCTTCTCCTCTCAACACTAGAGTGTTTTCTAGTCAATTTTGAGGCGCCTCCCTTGACTTCAGATGTCATGTTTGAGAAATTTGATCCCTATTAAGTGGTTTGGGTTCATTTTTATCTTTTATTTCATCATTATCTAATATTTTTGGTGTAATATAGTGACTGTTTATATTGTTGGTTTTGATATTGATCAATTATGATCTAGGAACCTTCTTGCAATCATTTTCTCCTTTGTTCTTGTTGGTGAATCCTGCTGGTAGCATGATTTTATCGTCAGTTAAAGGTATGGGGTCTAAAACTTAACTCTATAGTTGGATAATTTTCAAGTATATGTAATATTGCATTTATGCCATCATTTCTTGCACCAAATAAATTATAAATAAATAATTGAATTATTCCTTAGAGCCCCTTTATATCTAATTTGTTATTGACCTGGCTTGTGACTACCTTTCATGTGAGCGAACCCTTGAATATAAATTAATTGTTTAATGTCTTAAAGTGTGTTTAGCCTAACATGGGATTAGGGTGTTAACTTGATATAGATTCACATTAGCTGGACCTATTTATTGAGATAAAATACATGTTATTTTTTATGACCAATTGATTTATGAAATGTGTAATTGAAAGATAAATGGTAATTTTCAAAATGAACCATTGAGCCATATGATGTGATATTTTGATATCCTTATTTCTATGACTTTTTTTGTGATGTATATGATGTAATTATTATATAGGTCATTTTTTAGTGACACATGATGAAATTATTATATAGTGGGTGATGTCTAGTGACACATGTTATAATGATTATATAAGGCATTGGCCCAGTGTACATGTTGAAATGCTTATATAGTGGGATACGCCCAGTTGACATGCTGAAATGTTGATATAGTAGGCTATGCCCAGTGACACAAGTTGAAACGCTAATATATTGCGATATTCCTAGTGATACATGAGGAAATTATTATATACTTGGCTCGACCCTGATTGAATTTTGAAATTCTTATATAGTGGGTTCGACCCAGATTTGTGTAATTTATACCTTGGTTATGAGGTTATGGATGGCATGGTTGTGAGACATGCTCAGATACATTTCGGCATGGCACCGAGATAGGTTATGTTTTACCATGGTTATATGGATATGGTTGGCATGGTTGTGAGACATTCTCTAAGACATTCAAGTATGGTGCCAAAGAAGGTTAATGTGGTATTAATTTAAATGTTTTATTAATTAATACACATGTTATTTAATTATTCCTTGTACTTTATATTTGATTGATTTTGATTATACATGGTGGTGCTGACCTACTGAGTTATACTCATGCCCTATTTAGTCCATCATTTGGTAACCAAGAGAATTACATGGATGTCAGATTAGATAAGGGAAAAGGACCTTGCTATTGATTATTGCTTGATGGATGGGATCATGTTATCAGATGGGACCAACATAGGGTTCAGGAATGGGGAATTTTCTTTCATTATTTGAGTCTACTAGTATTTTATTTTAATTACATATAGAATTACATTTAGTAAAATTCCACCTTTTCTTTACATTATTGATTATTTATTTATTGGATTTTTCAGTTGGATTCCATTGTTTCTTTTCTCCGGTATTGCATTGTTTCCATTATTTCCATCCTCTAGTATTTATTTATTATTGGTATATGATTTTCCATAGTTTTGTAACTCTATAACTATGGTGTATAGTCTCCATACTTTTCTGGTCACACCCCCTCTACAAGTCGGCAACCTCTTCTGTATGAGGTGGTATGCTTGAGGTCTAGTAACTAACCCTTTATGGCCATGTGAGAGAGTGTCAAATTAGAAGATGTTACACACAACCACAAGCACAACCATAAGTCGTCCCACAACACAACCATATCACATACCTCCCGAAGACACTTGGGTTATCACCTATTTTACTAATAAACATTCAGCCATCTTATCCTCTACATATCTAGTTTCCTCGAAGAGAGACTAGGGAAGAGCGGGTAGCCAGTCGTGCATCCTCATCACTGGGATTTTGGGGGGAAACCTCAGTGTGAAAATATTTTTTTGGGAACATATTTCTCAATGTGGGTAGGTTGGGTATTGAAATCACAAGGAATATACAAGTAAATAAATAAGACACACACAATCCCAACCTATGGGTTCACAACAAAACACTAACCAACTCAAAAATCTTTCACCTTCACTATCCCCACTAAATGAATACCACCACTCAAGACAGTATCAACATTTCTCATTTCCATACAATATCATTATCCAAAAAAACTCCAACCATTTCAATTATTATTAAATAATTATTCCATCACTACTTAGGCTTCTTGAAAAACACAACCATTCATCACAAACAGCTAATCAATCCCATCAAACCATCACCTCACTGCCCAACAAGCACGACAAAAAAAATAATCACCTCACTACCCCAAAAGCATGACCAAACTAACCATCACCTCTCTAACTCAATAGCACAAAAAAATGAATCATCACCTCACCGCCCTAAAATAATGACAAAAAACCATCACCTCACCACCCCAAAATCATGGACAATCAAACCATACATCACCCCATACTGCATCACAACCACACATCATGTCCCCCACTAGCACGACCACACATCCCAACACATAAAAGACCATATTAAAGATTTTAAAAAGGGGATTTAATCACATTTCACTTTATTTTAGGGGTGTTATCACACAAACCATTTATACTAGGGAAAACCTTTCATTAGGAAAATATAAGTGGTTACCCAATTTCCATTTTGTGGTGATATCAGAACAACATGAAACAAGATTTCCATATCACAACAAATACAAAATAAGAAAAGGCTCTAAACAACCATGATTTTCATCAGGGTATTCATCCCATACAAACACAACATCATAATAATATAAAAGTTGTAAAATCACATGAATCAATCCCCCTTCTGCTTTAATTTCAATTAACGAATAAATTTATCTTGATTAGGCTATCGCAAACCATCCCTCGTAGATAAACAAGAGTAAAACCCTCCAGTGTGATACATAAAAGTGAGAAACAAAGGAATTTCCTACCTCATAGAAGATTTTCCCACTCGTTACGCACCATAGGTTGAATAATAAATGCATGCAAACCACAACTGCACACAAAACCACTAGATTTCACCTACACCACATCAAGGGTTATCAAAAATGCAACCCAACTCACAACCCAAACCAAAACCGCACCACCATATAGTGGATAATCATGAGAATAGCACAAGAAAAATAACCAAGAAGAAGAGAAGGTCTTACCACTGACCACTAACGATCATCCACTAGAACCAACATATCAAAGTGGGAGGAAGCGAGATAAAGTTCTTCTGAGAGCCACCTAGGGTTCACCCAAAAATGAGAGAGGGAAAAGGTATAGTCGAATGAGGAGGGGTTCAGATGAAAGACCTATTTACAACCTATTACACCACACTTTCATTTCATATAACCCATTCACAATGTGAATTTCATGGGTTTTTTTTCAAAAAAACAACTATCATCGAAATTTGTGTTGCCTTGGACTGATTTAACTATGCATCATGAATTTCTTTAATGACATGAATATCATGAAGCAACTCTACTGCACCTCAAAACCTCCTCAAACCTCCTCCGAAACAACTCCAACACCCAAAACTGACAAAGGAACGGGTTGGGAAGGCACAAGCTGATACATGCATACATACACACACATGCACATACATGAACAGACACATTCATGTACACACACACAGACATGTGTAAATAAACATACACCAACACAACACATACATCAACATATACACATACAAACGCACACAAAAGATATATACTCATACAACACATACAAATACATATACACATACACACACATATATATATATATACACACATACAGATGTACACATACATCCACAAACCTACAAATATATGTATATATTTTAAATTATTCAATATGAATAGAAATAAATAAATACAAATAACTATATTTAAAATATGGATATTCATTTATATATGTATATAATTGTATAAATAAAATAGTAATATATTATATTTATCTACAACTTTTTTAATTAATGTATATAAATTTATATTTAATCATTTTTATCAATAAATATAAATTTGATACTATTTTATATATATAATAATTGATAATAAATTAAATTATTCATAGTTTCATTTAATAGAAAAGATGCCCCTAACATAAACTAATTATGTAAAAATACAAGAGTGGGTCTTGGTCTATTTTGAAGGACATACCTAGGAAAGATGCCCCAAAACTAAAATAATTGTAGAAAAAAAATCTAACCAACCAAAATGCTTGCATCATCATCCACACAGACACGACCAATGGAATCATCAATCACTACACCCAAAGTCACTATATCTCAATCGGGGTACCATGGATTAATCTCTTCAGATTCATCCCCATCACATCCATGGCCTTCTCAAAGATTCTGCCCAACTTACTCCAGGTCATTCTACATTTTCTCCCCCATGTCTTCTTCTAAATCATGGTGAGGCTGGAAAAGACCAATAGGTCTATGAAGAAAAGGAATATAAGAATCTCCAATAAGGGAAACATCTTCATGGTCATCCATAAGTAGAAACCTAAAACCACATTACCAGTCTGATTAATTGCACAAACAATGAGAAATGGTGATGAAATTGGTCCACACATTTGTCACAAAAAGAAAAATGAATTGAGAGAGGGGGGGAGGTAAAACATGAACTTGTATTAGTACTTGAGATTCATGGTTATCCCATTCACCTCAATGTATTTTGTTCGATACCCAAACAAAAATAAATGGATAAATAATCAAAAGAAATGTGAGGATAAACCCTTGTAAATGAAGAAAAAATACATAATAGTCATTATACATTTATACTATTCATACCCTTCAAAGTATTGTAGTAGTGGAGGATTATACACTACTTCATGTATTCCATTTAATAGTGCAAAAAATGGCTTTTAACAGTGCTAAAAAGAACTATTAATCACAATGATGATAGGGGGGGGGTACCCTTTATCGGTGCTACAAAAGAGCTGATAAAGGGGGTCTATTATCCATGCTAAAAAAATTGTTGTTAGAGGACCCCCTTTATCAGCGCTATTTTTAGTGCGGATAAAGGCCTAACTGGATACAATGTGCGGTTAATATAACAACATACCCAACAAAAACCTAAAATTTCATACAATGCTATATACATTTAATGTGAATCCACAAAACAAAAATGTCCACCCATGGTATATACAAAAAACACTACTATATTCATATCAAACAATGTTTTATATAACTAAATATACAATTATCCAAAAAACAATTAAAAACAACAATATTTTATCTTTTGACACTCGTGATCCCCTCTCAAAAATTCCCACCAATGGTATTAGTTTCCAAAAAAATCATCTCAACCTGAGAAAAAGATTATGGCTATATAAAAAAACAATTAATATGTTAGAAATACTATAAATAAATAAATTAAATATTAATATGAAATAATAGATTAATAAAATGTCAATATTTAATAGAGAAGACAAATTTAGAGATATACCAGTCACACTATGAATCCTATTGGGGTGGGGTTGATTCCAACACATCCCAAATGAGTTATGGATCATTTTCCTAAAATATCAAAACAATCTGAATGTGTTTTCTTGGTTTTGAGTATTCCACTTGTTCTTTTACTAAAATTAATGTCAATTTTAAATAATGACACATTTGGAGTTATAATGGCCACATAATCAATAATATTGAGGTGGGGTTGATTCCCATACATCACAAATGACATATCAATCATTGTCTAAGAGTATCAAAACCATCTGAATTCATTTTCACGGTTTTCTGTATGGTAGTTGTGTTTTTTTACTAAAATTTCATTTCAAATTAGAAACATGCATTATGAGTAATATTGACCACATCGTACATCATTTTTATGTGATAATGATTCATACACGTCAAAAATGACTTATGAATTAGTGTCCTAAATTATCAAGACAATCGGAACGTGTTTTCTTGGTTTTCAGTGAGTGAAACTTTTTGAACTATAATGTATATTTTTAACAGATAACAAAACATTTTAATCATATCAGTCACACCATGCATTGGATTGTGGTGCAGTTTAATCCTACACATCACACATTTCTCATGGATAATTTTCTTAAAGTATCAAAAAATACAATTTTTTTCCTTGGTTTTTAGTATGTCACTTATTCTTTTTACTTAAATTAATGTCAATTTTAAATAAAAATACACACTTGGAGTCATACCAGTCACATCGTGCATCATATTGAGGTGAGGTTGACTCTTACACATCTCAAATAACTCATGGATCATTTTCCAAAAATATAAAATCAATATGAATGCATTTGCTCAGTTTTCAGTATGTCAGTTTTACTTTTTACTTAAATTAATGTCAATTTTAAATAAAAAGACACATTTAGAGTCATACTGGTCACATTGTTCTTTGTATTGAGGTGTGGTTAGCTATTTCACATCACAAATGACTCATGGATCATTTTCCTAAAATATTAAAACAAAATGAATGCTTTTCTCGGTTTTCAATATACCACTTGTTGTTTTTAATTAAATTAAATTCAATTTTAAATAAAAGGACACACTTGAATTCATACTGATCACATCATGTGTCAAATTGAGGTGAGGATAATTCCTACATATCAAATATGACTTATAGATAATTTTACTAAAGTATAAAAATAATTTGAATGCATTTTCATGGTTTTCAGTATTCCAGTTGTGTTTTTGGAACTAAAATGTCAATTTTAAATAGGAAACACAAATTATGATTCATACTGGTCACATCATGTGTTAGTTTAATGTGAGACTGCTTCATACAGATCAAAATGACTTATGAATATCTTTAATAAATTATCAAGACAATCATAGTGTGTTTTATTGGTTTTCATTGAGTGACATGTTTGGAACTAAAATATCATTTTTAAACTCCTAAAAAATAGTTTTAGTCATATCGGTCACACAATGTGTTTTATTGAGGCGTTGTTTACTCTTACACATAAAAAATTACTTATGGATTGTTTTTCAAAAATATAAAAACAATCCAAATGTGTTTTATTGGTTTTCAATGTGTCAGTTGTTCTTTATACTTAAATTACTGTAAATTTTAAATAAAAAGACACACATGGAGTCATGCCGGTCACACCGTGCATTGTATTGAGATGCGTTTGAATCCTACACATCACAAATGACTCATAAATCATTTTATTAAAATATCAAAACAATTTGAATGCGTTTTATCAGTTTTCAGTATGTCACTTTTTTTAATATAAATTAATGTCAATTTTAAATAAAAATGCACACTTGGAGTCATTCCAGTCACAAATGGATTATATATCATTTTCCTAAAGTATCAAAGCAATTTGAATGTGTTTGATCAATTTTTAGTACTCCAATTGTGTTTTTTGAACTAAAATGTCAATTTTAAACTAGAAACACACATTATGAGTCATATCGGTCGCATCGTGCATCAGTTTGATGTGAGACTACTTCATACACATAAAAAATGATTTATGAATCACTTTCATAAATTTTCAATACAATCAGAGATAGTTTTCATAGTTTTCATTGAGTGACACATTTTGAACTAAAATATCAATTTTTAACTGATAAAGGACACTTTTAATCATACCGATCACACTGTGCATCAGATTGAGGTGTGGTTTATTTCTACACATCACAAATGAATCATGGATCATTTTCCAAAAGTATAAAAACAATATGATGGTTTTTTCTTAGTTTTCAGTATGTCACTTGTTATTTGTACTAAAATTAATGTCTGTTTTAAATAAAAAGACACCCTTGGAGTCATATCGGTCACTTATTCTTTTTGATCAGTTTTGAGTAGGTCAGTTTCTCTAATAGCAACTATATTGACCCAGACATTTTATACATAGACATCACATATTAGAATATTAATATTCCTCACATAACATAATTATCCACGCCACTACCTTTAAAGGAAAGTGATAAATCTCGACATTTATCACTTTCCTTCAAGATCCTTCCACTTTGTTTGAAGGAAAGTGATAAATATTGACAATGCAGGGGTGACAAGGTTTTGAGGGAGAATAAGCTTGTGGAAGACATTTTCTTCACGATTAGACAAAAATTTAATTTATATTATGTCAATATAGAAGATAACTTATAATATTACTAGGAAATCATAATATATTAGAAAAAACATTACCTTCCCATTGAATTCTGAGTTTCAGCCTCAAAGTCCAATCTCTCACAAGCATGATAATCTTCGAACAAACCACCCAACTTGAAAAAAGGAATCTACCAATATAATAAAACAATTATTATGTGATTAATACTAAAAAAAATTAAATTAAACATAAATATGAAACAATACACTACTTCTATAGAAGTCACATCTTCATGCTATTTGTGTACATTTTTTTCATCAGGTATATTTCCCATTCATTTCTAAGAACATCTATATCATCTTGTAAATATGAGTCTTTTCGATATACATCATGGTACTGGAAAAATATAAATACACAAAGGATTAATAAATATTTTAAATGAAATAGTAATTATCATTGAAAATAAATCTTTAGGGATGCTTTTTTGTTCATGGAATATGATCTTTCTCACAAATTTACAAACATAATAACTTTAATATTTTCTATTAGTTTGTTTTGGACACTACATAAAAATATAGAAGAAAAATTAATTTGTTTTTATATGTGTTTGGGTAGTGAAATATTATTATATATACCCAGATACTTGTCCAATCATAGAAATTGTCTTCTTTCATGTGCTTAGACGATGGCCTCATTCCTTTTTTCATGATATTTATACACTACCCTATCATAATAGAATTTTCATTAAAATACAATATAAATTATATAACTTGATGTTTAGTTATAAAATGCTGGATGTATTGTGCTACTTATTGAAAAATTCCATCATGTATGGATGGTTTTTTGGATATCCATGCCTTGAATCTAAGAAATAAATCTATAGAGTATCCAGATTTACTGCAATAAGCATCTAATTCTATGTAAAAACACAAAAAGGAATAAGTAATGAAGGAAATGAAAATATATTTGATATTATTAAATTGTATATTTTTACCCCAACATCGTAGGTATTAAATATATTCTATCATTTGAAAGTTTTATTTCAAACGATTTGATCAGGCATACCACTATTTTGTCCTTTTTTGTATCTATTTTTTTGTTTTGTAGAGGTGACGTGGGAACTAATGAGTCCTAAAACAATTGATGTGAAAATATATTCAATATTTTCATATATATTCTCGCAAAAAATATGAAATTTATTTAGTCATAATTAACATAGTATATCATCTTTTTAAAAATCAAATCATGAAAACATACCTCATGTATACATTTAAAATTGTGCCACCTAGAAATTCATAGTCTAGGATTTCACTTACACTCTCAACAACAATGAAATCTTAATATTTCTATCCATACATATTTTCTTCAAAATAAACTATTTGATTACGACTATTTTTTAACATTATATCCACATGAACCTTAAATGATGGTAAATACAGATATAGAATGGGTATGGTAATGGTGCTTTCAGTAGATCTTTTCAACTGGTTAGTCGATCCATTAGATGGTTTTGAGTTGGTCTTTCATTTCAAACCTTCCAATTGTATGTCTGTAATTACATTCATAGGTTTAGACCTTTTTTCATTAATTTTTAATAGATTAGTTTGAAAAATAAATTGGAAATGAATACCTTATTTTAGACATGTTTTTTTATAAGATGATATGGTCATGAAATGAATTTTCTGATATCATTTTCAACAATATAAATATATTCCCCATAAATTAGAATAGTTATATTGGTGCTTGGCTCATGGGCTATGCTAATCGACAGTCGCACATGGCCTATTGGAAGTGGTCTACTATGTAGCATGTCGTTTTAGATATTGAACACTACAACCCTCCCTACAAGGTGATGGGTTGGTGTTGATAGATATAAATCATAGTCATTATAACCCTATGTAATATCATTACAAGAAAGGTATCAATGTCTTTTTGATTCACATTTCATAGAATCATTTATTAGAACATTGATTATCTCAGATATTACATCTCTTTGAGAGGAATGACTCACCTCATAGTTGGTGGGGGTGGGAAAAATTCTCCACATAATGGTTGTTCTATATTTTATTCTTCTATTTACTTCCCCTCTAAACGTTTTCATCATCTCTATCATCCATTATAATTCTTCTTCAAGGGTAGCTAGCCTTTCTCTCATCTCTTTCATTTCTTCACTTTGATCCTACCTCTATCAGTACCATACTATTATTCCCACTTCAAGGCCATTGATATTATGTGTTCATATGGTACAGGTGTTGCTGATTCCTATGACTATTTATGATATAAAATATAGGAAAATAAGTGATCATTGTTTTTAATAGAGATTTAAATAAAAACAAAATTTCATTATGTAATACTTACACAAGTTTCCCCCACTTTCTGTATATTTTCATCTATTAGTATCCGGTATTTATTTACATGTGCATCCTTCCATAACACATGTTGTGGGATGGACGTGGATTTGGATTTGGAGTCATCAATTTTCTTATAAATAGAGGAACATAATTATGGTGTTGTTTCATGTCACACAAAAGTATTACAGTAGATTTAAAATACGTACCAATTTTTTTTCAAGAAAATTGTTCCCCATCCTTACTTTACGATAGGGGTATGCTGGTTTTGCTGCTCGTTCCTTATTTCCAACACATAGTTTTTATTCCATAAATAAACTTTTTTTAATCAAAGTGATGAATACACATATCATCAAACAACTTATTACTAGCCACAATATACCTAAAAAGATGCATCCTTTTGATGTACAATAAATGCATCCCATGCCTCTTAGGTTATCAAGTGTGTATAGATAATTGGTGGGTGTGGGCTTATTTTCTCTTCAGAATATTTAAGATGATGTCTTGTTAGAATTGTGATAAATCCTATGTGAATCCTTCCAGCAAGAACTAATACATATTTACCATGGGAGCCATCTACTATAAAGTCACTCTGAAATGGATGATGAAGAGTAAATAAATGTTTCATTATTTTATTTTTTAGTAAAATAATGAAATGATATCATAATGTTACTGTAATATCTTCCAACATCAGTTTCTTAATCCCATGCACAACATGGTGCCACAAATTTGCATCAATTGGAATGTGTTTCTGAGTGATGATTTCAATGTAACTAGTAAACATGGCCATGTTGGGGTTAACATGATATCCCTGTGCATTCCATATGACCTCATATTTGATTCCTTTGACTTTCACCTTAATGGTTTTTGCTAACAACATCAAACTACGGAGCTCCGGTTTTTTCTGCATCACCGGTCCTTCATCGCCTACAATTTACTCAGATTCAACATCTTCAATATGTTACTCTAGAGTAGTATCATCATCATATGAAGATGGTCATTCTACCTCTACACTGGGAGCAACAACTGGTTGAGAAACCTGTTGTTCCTTAAGAATAGGAGCACTAACACATGCAGAAGGTCATTTTTTCTCTACATTGTGCACATTAGTAGGTTTAGAGACTTGTTCTACCTTTGTATTGGTAGTAGAATCACATGTAGAAGGCCATTGTTCCTCTATATTGTGTGCAACAGTAGGTTGAGAGATCTATTGTTCCTCATGTTTGGGAGCACCATCACGTGTGGATGTCATTATCAGTAGAAGTGTTTTAACATTTAATTTGGAGTACATAAATTCAATATCAAATGGATATTAACATGAGATAACAAGATTTATATTACAAAAACAATATTACCTGATTATTGAACTCTCTTTTTTTAAAGGCTAAAGGGATTTTCTGGCTCTATTGACTTTCCAAATCCCTTCATTGTGGTCTCCTATGACATACAAAATGCCATCTACATTGGGGCCACTGTGAAATGATTGTAACGCCCCAATGAAAGGGTCATCCTTGGTCGAAATTTCATCTTACCCTTCAGTGGTTTTGGATGATTATAGAACAATTGACCAGTTTTGGTTTGAGGGGTATGGAACATAAAATATTTGTATTTCCTGTGATTGCATTATAAATGGTTCATCTTTGTACCATTACTTACTGAAATCAACTTTCATGAATCCTAATTCATCTATTTTAATAGAACTCTTGTTATCATGCAACTTGAATTAAAAAATTGGAACTTAGAATGTTGTATAATACAACTCCAATATTTGTTTGATGATTCCAAAGCATGCAATATTCATGTAAATTTGATTTCTATCCTTAGTACCCGAAACATGCATCGATCTAGCCACAAGTCTAACACCACTATTCTGCCTGGAACTTTCTTTATCATGTAAATTTTTATAGAACATATATCCATTAATTACATAACCATTTTAAGATAATATATACACACTTGGTCCTTTAGTTATCCATCAATGTTATTCTAAAATTGAATCCATATTTTCATCCGAATCCTTAAAAATATAGACTTGTAACCATCCTATAAATTGTTGACTATGTGTATTTGATATCTATTATTCATCCCTTGATGGATTCAAATGCCTAAGAATTTCTTTATGGGTTTCAATATATGGGGAAACCTCCAAACTGTTATCCAAAATGTAAATTTGGGCCTGCTCCTAATCTGTAATATTGATTGGACAATATCTCTTCAAAAAATTCATTCACCCACAAGCCACCCAATGTGTTGAGATTTCGGTAGACCAATTCTTTCCACACCAGATAGGTATTTGGTACAGAATTCAATGGCTTCCACAAAAAAAATATATCACTCTGTAATACAAACCTCTGGCCAAATTCAATTTTTGAAACACCCTTTCAAAATATTCTTATACAATTCAATGGAGTACATCCATCTATAATGTACAAGACCACATAGTTGAATCTATCTCACCAAGTGAACCATCAAATGAACCATCATATAAAAGAATGTTTATGGGATTAATATTTTCAATTCACATAATATGATTGAAATTTCTCTTTCCATAGTCATCAATTTAGTCGGGTTTATAACTTTACGGCATACAGCTTTGAAGAAGAAACATAGCTTGGTTAATGTATGATGAACATTATTGTGGAAACTGAAATGTAAAGATATATCAATTAGATCTTGCATCAAAAAATTGTAGTTGTGTGATTTTAGACCCTTTAACATTAAATTGATCATTGACATGATGTTCTTGATATTTTATGAATACCCCTCTAGAACCTTTATATCATTCAAGAAGTTGCAAAACTGATCTCTCCTACCTACAAAGAGTGTATGAAACTAGAGGATGAAAAGTTTTTTTTCACCCTTCACTGGTGCCAACTCTTATTATATTCCCATGTATAACCTAACCTTAATTCTAACCTTTATTTTTCCAAGTTCATTTATCAACGTGTCGATGACACTATCACAAATTTTTTTTCAACATGCATAATTTCAAGAAAATGTCTGACGTATAAAAAATTCCAATATCATAAGAGAAATTCATCCACATAGAGAAGTAAAATGAAAAAACTCCCATAATAATAAACCATCATGTAGTAGAAATTATTTACATTACACTGTATGAACATTAATTCTACCATGGAAGCCTTGAAATTCCATTTACACTATCTTGGTTCCCACTTAAGCCCACAAAAACTCTATTTGAGACTGGAACCAAACATTCTATTCCATTTATCATGAAACCTTCTTGTTGAAATATTTAGATATATTACTCTAAATCTCCAATAAGTAATATAATCATGACATCCATTTTTTCAAAAAATAAACCTTCAATGGAAACCAAGTCGAGAACCATCTGAATTATTATATGATTTACAGTAGGAGAGAAAATCTTACTAAATTCTAGTCCTTCAAATTATTGAAATAAATATTCAACTAGAGACACCATTAAATAATTACTATTACCCACTTTCTCCTTTAGATGATAAATTTAATTGTTCTATAGATCCCTCTTTCTGGGTTCCAATTTTATTATCTGCAGTGTATCATAATTATAGTCGGCCTATGTTGAATATTAAATAAATATAATACCCACCTAACTTACCCACAAATTCCTCAATAGAGACACTCCTATTGACTAAGAAAATCATAAAACTAGGGGAAACTTTCTTGTGCATGATCTAACTAGTGTAGTATACATCTTGACCTATTTCTTAGTTCATAGGGTTTCTATTCAACCAAACAAGTATAAGTGAGAAACAATAATCCAATGATCATCACATGGATAAATATCATATAAGTAGTAAATCAAATGTATACTCTAACAACCTCACAAGAAAGTGACCATTTTATCATCCATTAATAAGCATCAAGCATTTCATATTAATTATAAATGGAATCCCTCATAGGGAAAAGGCCTAAATAGACATATCAAACAAGTGGAACCCTAATTTAAACCATGTAGGTGATGTTGGATGAAAATTAAGTTTAGGAGTTGCAATGGGGTTAAACATTAATTCAAATTTTGTGGGAGTGAGTTCATAATGGATATCCTATGGGTGGTATAGTTTTAGTGACATTCCATTGTCATGGTGTTATTATCAATCTACTTTTCTTCCCAATATAATGTATTGTGATTCCCAATTTTATGAAAATATAAACTTAAAATATTATGGAAAAACAATATTTTAGATGTCCTTTGAAAACTATTTATAAAATCACATTTGAAATACCATTAAAAAGCCAACCATTTACAAAAATTCCTCTTTAAAATAACACACCCTTTTTAAAATAAACCAATAAATTCCAAGTACTCTTTTACAAAACCACAATTTTTTTTCTTAAGAATTCAAGGAAACTTCATGACCCAATAGTATTAATTATTTAAAATGAATGAAAACCCTATATATTTTACAAAATTTAATTTAAAAAATCACACACCCCTTGTTAAAATTAAACCAACATTAAATACTCTTTTAAAATATTTATATCCCTTTATGAAAGCCAATCAGGTGAGTTTACAAATAGTTGGAATGAAACATAAGTCCATACCATGTGTTTAAATCCTTTAAAGATAATAAAAACCAAAAAAACATATGTTGAACATGTATAATTTTTACGAATCATTTCAAAACACTTGAATCATTTTCTTTGAGGCACTTAGGAATTTTCACAAAATCCATAGAGAGGAGATTTATAAAAGATACATGAATAAAAAAACCAAGATTTTATAAAATATATAGCTATAAGACAAACTAAAAAAATTCTAGTTTTAGGGGAATTTTTTTTATATATTAATATCAAATAACACATAAAACATGTGGAATTCTAATTAGTGCTTCTTTCCTTGGGACCATTTTTTTAGATATCACCAAGTGTGAACTTCAAGACAAGATGTATCAATTTCATATGAGGCTCCATCACCTGATAGTCAACCATTATATATGTCATGTAAGATAAATGTATCTAGAGTATATGATATATTTATTTAATAATACCTTTGTGGATTATTTATGTACTCATTATAGTGGAAAACTATTATAACCTATTAATGTGAATTATATTCAAAGGAAATTAAAAAATTAATGTTAAACAGGATAATAAACACTATGTGATATAAATATATATACATATTTTGGAAATTGAAAGTATAATGTTAGTTAGATCTATAGTTCTAGCTCTAACAATTTGTGTTAAATGACAAAAATAACCTTTTTAAAAAATGTATTTTTTTACCTTTTTTATAAAAAATTAAAACACATTAATTTTGATTTTAATAAATCATTTTCTGTAATATCACCAAAATTAGGTAAACATTAAACTACAAATATATATTAATATAAATTTTAAAATTTAAAAAAAAATTAAATATAATCAAAATTATTTATATAATTTATATATTCAATAATATTAATTCCAGGTAATAAAAATTTTAAATTCAAAATTATTGATTCCACATAATTATTAATTCAAAATAATTATTAATTAAAAAATATTGAAAAATTATTTATATGAACTATTAATTCAAATTAATCATAAGTATTTATAATCAAAATTATTTAGAAATTATTTGTGATTATTTATATAGATATAATTAGTTATAATCAAAATTATTTATATACACATTATCAAAATTATCTATATTTGATTGTTGTTATTATTTATACATTATTTTGAACTTAGAAAAATCATTATTTATAAATTACGTTGAACAAAATATTTAGATACCCATAAAAATATTATTTGTTGTTATCATTAATAATTAAAAATAAGTTCATTTATAAAAATATTAATTCCAGAAAATAGTATATTGATGAATAAGGAAAACATTTATCTTTTTTTATGAAACTCAAGGCACCACAACTTTGAATTTATCAACTAAATACATTTATTTTCCAATTACAATGGCATATATAATTTATCAAGGAAAATATTATAACCATGCATGTTATCCTAAAGGTATTTCATAAGTATGTCAAACATTTTTGTGATTCACATGTTAATAATGAAACTACTCTATAGGTCCATATATCATTCAAACTAAAAACCTAAAATACACATAACACAACAAATTAAATGATGAAAAACATGAATGGGGATGATGTCGCAACTTGAATGAACACCATTAGGAATTTCTTTCATATTAAATGTAATGTGAGAACATGCCAAAACCACAACAAAATATATCTATATATTATGAATTCATAATAATGTGGAAAAAATGGCATACCCCTCTGGCGGTAGCAGTTGGGTCAGGCGGCGGTAGAGTCGGGTTGCGCAGTAGCGGCAGTGGAGGGGTTTGCAGTGGAGGTGGGGTTCGCAGCGGAGGTGGATTCGCGGCGGATGAGGGTTCATGGTAGAGGAAGGTTTCATGAAAAGAGGTGTGGTATGACATGCAATGGATGTGGGTTCACAACAGATGTGTGTTCATGGTGAAGGAGTGGTGGACGAGGGCTCGCGGTGGTGGTGGTTTCGTGACGGAGGATCGGCGTATGAGGGTTCGCAGCAGAGGAACGACATATGAGGGTTCACAGAAGATGTGGGTTCAAGGTAGAGGAGGGGATCACGATAGAAAGGGAGGCAGTGGAAGAGGAGGGGTCGGTGGCAGAGGAGGGGTTAGTGGTGGCAGAGGTGAGGTCAGGGGCAGAGGAGAGGTCGATGGTGTAGGGTTTGACTTCCATGAGAGCTTGAGGTGTACGAGACTAGGAGGAGACTGTTGGGGTTTATTTATAAAATCGGGTAAAGATTTTATCAGTTCTAGTTAAAATTACTGGTAAAGGTATATTTTATCAGTGCTAAAATAGAATGCACTGATAAAACATGTCTTTATCAGCGCTAAAAAAGCTCTGATAAATAAATAATGTTAAGAATTTATTTATATTATTATATATATTTATAAAATTATATATATAATAAATAAATAAATATTTATTTATTTATATATTAGGTGATTGGGGGTACAATTATTTAAATAAGTAATTATAAAATTATAAGAAATATACTTATTATATTTATAATCATAGAAATATATATAATAAATATATTAATTACATATATTTATAAGATTATGGATAAATATAAATATATTTATTCTAATTTTATAATTATTTAAAATAGTATATATTTAATTTTAATTATAACTATAAATAAATATTTACTTATTTATTTAAATAATAATTTAATTATAACAAATAATTTAAATTTAATTTTATAATGGTTGAGACGTAAGGCCTCTTTATTTGAAAAAGGCAAAGAGTGGAAAGTTAGGAGGATACAAATAGAACCATAATGGAACACATAAAGGCATTAAATCATTTTTGAGAAGGTTCTCATACTATGAGATGTGATGCGTCTACCCCTGCCTCGAGGGTGTCATCCCCTCCTCTAGGTTTTTACCTGCACCCATGGGCCATCATCATCATTAGAGTGTTCAACAATTGTGTCCTCCTTCTTGTCTTTAGCTCTAGACACATTTTCAATTTTATTCCCATATTCATCACTAATAGATGAAGCCTGAAGGTCAAAAGAGTTATGCATAATCAAACTCCTATTTACCTCATCATTTTGAGCTTTAGAAGAGGAGTTTTTTGAAGAAGAGTTGGCTTCATTCAGTACCTTAGCATATTGGTTTGTCTTCTCCTTACAGCCTTGAAAGTTCCGTTCAATGGTTTCCACATGCCTCTCAATATGAGAAGTTGGAATTCCCATTTCCATTGGGATGGGATCATCTGTCCTTCCAATATGTTGATCATAAGGATTCTCACTAAGGCATTTTAAGGACTTTCCATAAGATCATATAGTTGTTCCAACCTGACTTTTCATAGAATCTAGGGTGTTGTCCATTTTCTTGGGTCTAGATTTTACAGCAGAAACATCCACATATATGGTGTCCGAAAATCCTGAACCTTGAACTATTTTAGGTGTAGGTAGTTCCTTTTCAACCCCAACATTATTCCACCTCCTTCCTTGGGTGACTGAGTATAAGAATATTTTGAAAGAAAATAATTACTTTGTTGTGATTTGGGGTCTCCACATGACCCCATTGTACCTATAGTTGTGAAGTGATCAGAGGAGCTTCGTGATATTTCTTTTTTCACCAATAACCCAATAGAAGGTTCAACAGAACCCTTATTTGGCACAAATTCATTTGATTAAGGAGGACAGGATGATAACTTCTTAGTTGTAATATCAGAAGTGACTTTATTCTTCTCATTATTCAAGCGAGAACCTTTATTCTTGATATTCGTTGATGTACCATCCTCTAACACAATCTTCCAATTTCTTCCTTTTGAAAAAATAGTAATTTTCTCCTGTCTAACTCTATCATCAGCCTCAGCCTCAGCTTATCTTTCTTTCTCTAATTGACTATCAATAGATTTAGTCTCATTTTGATCTTCCTATAAGGATCTAATTAGGGAATCTTTGAAGGAGAACCCCATTTCAGTCACATATTATTATTCTCCTAGATCAGCCCAAGTAACATTGATATTACTAGGGGATTAAGCATCCATCCATGTAACATGAGTGGAGTCTTGTGTTTGGATTTTTCTACAATACCCAATCTACTGGTTAATCTGAATCATATTCTCAATGTTATTATCCATTAATATTTCGGTGGGAGGTTCATAAGGAGTCTCCTTATTAGCTTTCACCATAGAAAAAACATCATTCCCTTGGGTAGCTTGTTTACCCTCATTTCATTTACAATGTATCACATTGTGACCCTTCAACATACATCTAGAACATACAATATTTGATCGAAAGTTGGACCTCGAGTGTCCAATGATACAACAAAAATCACAATATAAAGGCATTTTTTATACACAATTCAAAGGTTGATTTCATCAAGGGGTAGATAATAGGACCTTATAAATCAAGGAATAACTTAAATCAATTTCATCTAAAATTTTGGAAAAGTGACCAAAAATTACCTTTTCAGTTTCCATATTCATTCGGATTGGTATGCTTATCGCAGAGGAAACACCATACAGTATTTCATAGTGCCATAGGACCAAGTTTTAAACATAATTTTTGACCCCAAATTGTGAAAAGGTATCCATGAAGTCATGGATACTTAAATTAAGATTCCATTTGTGGATTCTAAGTGTTCCTGGCTTTATATTTTTTGATTCAAAGCCCCATGCTCGACTGTTCAAGTCAGCAGAGGGAAACAACAAATCAAAAAAACCTCTCCCTAGAGACACACATTTGAAGTCATGGAAACCCCAAATAGCAGTTAGGTGATCAACAAGATGAGAAATATTACAAGGTTGCAAACCTTTAGGTAAAGAAATCTAGGAAATAAATGAGTTCTTACAGAGTTCTAACAGCTTCAAAACACACCCTCTGAGGTTGATACATGAGATGTGGTTCCTTTTCTAACGATGTGTTGAGCAATAGTTCTCTAAAAGGACGAAAGAACATGTTGATGCACTAAAGAAGGAGAACGGTTTTATATGTTTATCCAAGATCTACGCCTTCTTCACGACATTCAAAGTATGAGATGAGCATTGACTATGAGAATCATAAGGGAAGAGGTTTAGGCTTCTTAGGTGGATTAGGTCAATCCAATCCCTATTGAGAGTCGGGAGCTCCTTCTGTCCCTCCTCCATATTTTCTTATAACAAGTATATTTATTATATTTATAATTTTATTAACATATATAATTAATATATATATTAGAATTTTATAATTATTTAAATATATATGTTTTTATTTGTAATTATAATTATAAATATTTGTATATATTTATAAATATATTTATTTAATTATATATATTAGGTGCAAGGGGGTACAATTACATTAAACACACACACACCACCCACACAAGCCAAAAAGGCAGGTCATAGTTATAATTATAAATAAATATTTATTTATTTATAGTTTTAATTATATATATATATATAATTAAAAAATTATAAAAATTATATTCATAATTTTATAAAATATATATAATTAATATATTTTTTAAAATTTTATAATTATTTAAAAATATCTGTATTTATTTATAATTATAATTATAACTATTTGTGTTTATTTATAAATATTTATATATAAATATATATAATTAATAAATTTATGATAATTCTATAATTATTTAAATATATCTTTATTTATTTGGAATTATAATTATAACTATTTGTATTTATTTATAATTATTTGTATATATTTATAACATTATAATTATAATATATATATTTATTATAATTTTATAATTATTTACATATATATATATATTTATAGTTATAATTATAACTATAAATAAATATATTTATAAATATTTGTATATAATTATAAATAAATAAATATATATATATATATTTATAAAATTATAATAGATGTATTTATTATAATTTTATAATTATTTAAATATATATGAATAGTTATAATTATAATTACAAATAAATATATTTAAAAAGTATTTATATATAATTAAAATTTTATAATTATAAATATAATAAATATATTCATTATTTAAATATATTTATTGTAATTTTATAAGTATTTTTGAGAAGATAATAGATTCCTGGGTATAACATGAATGAATCATATACCTAGTAACTATAGATAATAAAAAAATGAGTCATCACATATGGATTACATGAATAATAAGAAGGGTGTAACGTATAAATGAACATTCATGATGAATACATAACATATATTCATGTCAATTATACTCACATGTCAATATATTTATAGACCAAACTCATTGGAAACATATATTTATTTATTTATAGTTATAATTATATATATATATATATATATATATTAAAAAAGTATTTATATATAATTATAAATATAATAAATATAATAAATATAATAAATATAATAAATATAATAAATATAATAAATCTATTAAATATATTTATTATTTAATGAAATTTATTATAATCTTATAATTATTTAAATACATATTTATTTAATTATAATATTAGAAATAGTTTTTAACATGCATTTCTTATTTAATGTATATAAATAAATATTATTTTTTAATATAAAAATAATAATTATATATAAATTAGTACAATTTTTTATTAAAAACATCTATCTGTGCTAAAAATATCACTGATAAATCTACCCTTTATCAGCACTCACCTTTATCATCACTTGTTTTAGTGCTGATAAAGGGTAGATTTATCAGTGCATTTAGCTAGCACTGATAAAGCCCCCCCCCCATTTATCAGTGCTTTCTGCTTAGCACTGATAAAACCCGGCACATCCCTTGCCCAGATCTTTGGTAGTGATAGATGCAACGTTGAATAAAAAAAGAACAATATTCTTACAATGCCCCTCCTCCAGCCTCTGCAAACTAGTTTTTCCATGAGAAAACCTCAGGCCTTCACTACGATGTAATGGTGATGGGGATTTGAAACCTAGGGTGCCCATCTAGATCTTGCCTACACCTTTCATCACTACCAGAGATCCGGGCAAGGGATGCACTAGATTTTATCAGCACTAAATAGAAAGCACTGATAAAAGGGGGATTTTATCAGTGCTAACATAAAGCACTGATAAATCTACTATTTATCAGCGCTAAAAAGAGTGGTGATAAAGGTGTGCCCTTTATCAGCATTCCTTTTAGCGTGATAAAGGGTAGGATTATCAACACTATTATTAGCACTAATAAAAGTTGTTAATAAAAAATATTATTTATTTATATAAAATTATTACATGTCTATTAAAAAATAATGTTTATTCGTATACATTAAATTAAAAATTCATGTTTTTAATTAATATATATTTTATAATAATCCATATATATATATAATGTTTTTAAAAAAGTATTGATAATATTATAATTAAATATATAACTTTAAAAAATTATAAGATTATAGTAAATTTAATTAAATAATTAATATATTCATTCGATTTATTAGATTTATTAGATTTATAATTATATATAAATACTTTATATATATATATATATATATATATTTCTAATTATAATTATAAATAAATAAATATATGTTTCCAATGAATTTGGTCTTTAAATATATTGATGTGTGTGAGTATAATTGATGTGCATATATATTTTGTATTCATCATGAATATCCATTTATACATTATACCCTTCTTATTATTCATTTTTTCTATATGTGATGACTCATTTTTTTATTATCTATACTTTACTAGGTATATGATTCATTTGTGTTATACCCATAAATCAATTATGTTCTCAAAAATACTTATCAAATTACAATAGATATATTTAAATAATAAATATATTTATTATATTTATAATTATAAAATATTAATTATATATAAACACTTTTAAAATATATTTATTTGTAATTATAATTATAAATATATATTTATATTTATTTAAATAATTATAAAATTACAATAAATACATCTATTATAATTTTATAAATATATATATATATATATATTTATATTTATAATCATATACAAATATTTATAAATATATTTATTTATAGTTATAAATATATATATAAATATATATATATATTAGGTGTTTGAAGGTATAATTACATTCAAACACACACGCATCACTCACACACATCACTGAAAGGTGGGTCATAGCCCCCCCCAAGGGATAACCCACCCAACCAGCAACTTTTATCACAACATATATTTTTTGAACCAAAGGCCCAATGGGCATGAAGGTCATTACATGGCCTATAGGCTCCAAATTGGTAGCCCAAAGGCCCATTCTATGAATAGTACTTGGCTGCTACAGTTTCCCGCTACAGTACCATCGTCGCTATAATTGTCGCCACATTACCCACCGCTGCAACTCTGTCGCCTGTTATTGCTATTGTGCCTACCAGTGCTACAATACCCACCACTTCTACAGTAGTCAATACTACTACAATATTGCAACAGTACACTATGCCCAATGGGTTTTGAACACCCAACCTCATGTAGTATTACGAGGTTGCTTTACCACTAAGCTAGACTCCCACTACTTATAAATATGTATACATATATATAAGTGTGTGTGTGTGTGTGTAAATAATTATAAAATTATAATAAATATATTTATTATATTTATAAGGTTGTAAATATATCAAATTAAAGAGATATATTTACAAATATATACTAATATTTATAAATAAATAACAATAGTTATAATTATAATTCTAAATAAATATAGATATATTTAAATAATTATAAAAATATAATAACAATATTAATTATATATATTTATATACATATATTTGTAAATAAATAAAAATAGTTATAATTATAAATCCAAAATAAATATAGATATATTTAAATTATTATAAAATTATAATAAACATATTAATTATATATATTTATTAAATTACAAATATTTTTTTATATTTTATAATTATTTAATTATATATATTTAATTATAATATTATAATAAATATATTAATTATTAGGAAAGTTTAGGGCCAAGCGTACACATCCCTAAAAATTTTATTGAAAATTAAAATGCACAAGAAGTGAAACATGTGCTACAAATGTACCACCAAAATAGAGAAATGCAAAAATAGAGCCATCCAATAGAACATGATCCAAAGACCCAAAACTATATCCCAATACAGTAAAATATATATCATCTGAGCCACAAAGTTTTTACCAGTTAAGAACTCATCATGTGGCATTGCGTTCTTCAAACACTAGTAGGCCATCATCGGGGTCCGATAAATTCACCCGCTAGACACGCCATATAGCCTGTCACACAGACTCAATACCCAAGTTCAAACCTCGATAATAATGCCTCAATGAGGTCATCCCCATAAACTCTATCAACTTCTACCTACATCCCAGCATGCAGGACATTGTCATCATGCTCCTCACTAGATTAAGAAACCCTAGGTCGATGAGTCACACCGTTTCATGTTGCTCCAAACGCAACCTGATGTAGACAACGGTCTCGGTATCTAAGTCCATCGATAAGGGGACTGGACTCTTGGTCAAGGTCATCGCCGACTGACTATATCGCTAGCCGACCCTTACAGTTGGCCTCTATTGTCATTGTCTGACTGTTCTCTCATAGCCATGCCCCGCACATGTCAAACCGACCATTATCCCTACTGTCTGAAACCTGATATGTCTGCTACAGCACACACGCACCCCAATCCATCCATCCATAGAGATTCTAGATGCCTCCAAGACCCCACATGAAGCTGAAACCCCACAACCGCACTATTTCGGGAGTCCAGAACCACCTCACCACACCAGCAAGTCACCTTATCCTAATGCCTTCATCACCAGCTACCACCAATAAACTGGTTATTGTCTCCAAACACTACAAAGAAACATCCTCTCTCTAATCAGTGCCTCACCGTTCGATCTCAGAAGATCGACGCATGCTGATCGTCCTAATTCTCTTTCATCATCCGGTCCAAGGCCGACTCCCACTACTCCTACAAAAAACTGCCATTAGCGGAAGGACACCAGCACCCCTCCACGCATCACTAACAAGGTCCCCTCGGATGGAGAGACCCATACGAAATTGTTCAATCCAACCAGTATGATGACTTTTGGGAACCGATATATCATCAGGTTGAGACTGGTTTCGCCCACTACTACATACAACAAACATATTGAAATGACGAATGATTGCATCTTCAACTCTTGCTCTTGGAATCAGATCGCCGAAGTAATCCCTTAGAGAGAGAACCTCTCCCTTGATGAGAGATAAACTCTCTATCAAAAAATCAATAAATATATTAAATATATATATTAAAAAAATTATAAATATAGTAAATATATTTTTCAATTTTTATAATTATTTATATATATATATTCATATTTATGTATAATTTACTTCTTTTTAGTATTATTCACATATTTTTTTTCATATACATGTGGATTACTTTGTTCGAGTTTGGGTAGTTTTTTGGAAGATACTCTTGCTCGTGAGAGATAGGACCTCGAGGCTACAAATTAGATAATAAAAACACGAAAAGGGGTCAAAAATGTACAAAGGAGAATTCTTATACATAAGTAATTAATTAATTCTGTCATCATTTTATCTAATGTTTGTAAGTTAAATTCATTATCATTTTTATCTAATACACATTTTGTTTTTTTAAATCTTTTGGGAAGTCATATTTTCCTTTCAACTATCTACAATAAGCTAGAAAAGAGAGAAAATTTTGAATGAAAAGTATGACTTCTCAATAGTTGAATGAAAAGTATTAATTCCCAAAAGATCTATCATGAATATTTTCCTAATGAGTATACAAATATGATGTAGCTCAATCAGATTCACCTTAATCTAATACACAGTGTGCACAGTATGGCTCGAAGTGTATCTTTTTAGTTTATAATATTGTTTGATCCTTTAAGATTCATGTCATTTGAACTGCCATTCATTTATCCATGACTCAAGATTGTGATCTATGATATGCAGGTTATGAATTTATAATGTCAATATCACCTTCTAATATCTTTATGCTCATGTTATCATTATATGATCATTGATATCTCCCTTGGATACACTTATTGAGAATTTATGATCACCATTTATTTTGTTTCATATCCTTAGGATATTAATAATGGTTTTATAAATGATATTTCTAAGAAGGTTTCTAGTAAATAATAACTTAATGAGAGACTCTTATGAACTAGTTCTTTATATTTTCATGTTTCTAAAAGCACTAGACCTAAACTATTCTGGCATGGATCATTAAGTCCTATAAGGAATATTAATCTACTATGATGTGATATCTATGTATGGAATGTCTTGTTCAATATAGTTGGTATCAGAGCAACTAACCTACTCAAAATCAAGCCAAAACAATAGGTGACTGGTATGACTCAAAGTGTGACTTTTTATTTAAAATTAACAATAAATTTAGTAAAAAGAACAAGTGACATACTGAAAACTGAGAAAAGTAATTCGGATTGTTCTGATACATAAGAAAAATGATCTATAATCCATTTTTGATGTGTATGAATCATATGCACCTCAATACGATGCACAATGTGATCGGTATGACTCCATGTGGGTCTTTTAATTTAAAACTGACATTAATTTTAGGAAAAAGAACAAGTGACATACTAAAAATTGAGAAAACACATTCCAATTGTTCTGATATTTTAGGAAAATGATCCATGAGTAATTTGTGATGTATAGGAGTCAACTGCACCTCAATAAAACACATGGTGTGGCCGATATAACACCAAGGGTGTCTTTTAATTTAAAATTAACATTATATTTAGGAAAAATAACTAGTGACATTCTGAAAACTGAGAAAATGAATTCATATTATTTTTATATCTTAGGATAATGATATATGAGTCATATTTTACGTGTAGGTTTCAACCGAACGAACATATGATGCACGGTGTGACCGGTATGAATCCAAGTGTGTCTTTTTATTTAAAATTGACATTAATTTAAGTAAAAAAGAAAAATTGACATATTGAAAACCAAGAAAAGGAATTCATATTGTTTTGATACTTTAGTACAACTATCCATTAGTCCTTTTTGACATGTAGGACTTAGTTGTGCCTCAATACGATGCATGGTGTGACCTGTATGATTAAAAGTGTCCATTATTAGTTTAAAATTGACATTTTAGTTCCAAATGTGTCACTCGCTCTATGCTCGGCATCTTCTAGGTTTTTCTCTGGAATCTCCTTGTAGCTTCAATAACAGAACTTCAGATCTCTTCCCCTCCCGCCATTCCTTCCCTATTGTCGTTCCTTTGACGGTGATTGACTCTCCTAAATGCTTCTCCTCATTTCCCTCTTTCTCTCACCGTCGTTTTCTCTTCTCGTTCATCCCCCTCAACTCCCTTTGTTCTGTGGTTATTTGGATTTCTTCCAAGCCCTCTCCTCTGCACTCTGACCATGATCTCCACCGCTCCTTTCCAGGTTGGATCTGGAACGATGGAGTCTCTATGGTTTTGGGTTTAGTGTATAGGCAGTTGTGGATTTCCCATCACCATGTCTCTCTTTTTTTAGGGCTTCGACCCTTGTTTTCACATCCTCTTTGTTCTACCTGGGGTTTCATCCCCTCACATTCTTTCAGTCCAGGCCTCCTTTTGGTTTTTTCGTGATGGTTCTTGTTCGGTGGCTTACTGTGGGAGTCCCTCTACTTGCCTCTCTCCGGCCTCCAAGACCACTACCCCCTTCCAGGTCGGTCAGGTGTGATGGTCAACAAGAGGTTTTGGGTCTGTGGTGCATTGCGGTGGTGGGTTCCCAGTGGCTCAGGCGCGAATGTCGTTTCTGTTCGTTTCTAATATGTGTATGGTGATGGTCTCTTTTGGTTCTAATGGATGCTTCTGGTTGAGGTTCAGGTCTACTTCAAATGTTATACCGATGGAGAGACTATTCGAGTTCTGTTTTGAAGGCAATAGGACTGAGGTGCTTCAGGCGGTATGATGATGTTTTCTTGTTTTTTGAATTTTGAAATTTTTCTTTGATGTTGTCGAATCGATGATGACTGTGCTGGGATGATGGAAACGAAGATGTTGTTTGGTTGAATCAGATTATTCGGGTGGCCTTTGTATTTTTGATTTGGTCATGGTGTTTAATGTCTTCTTGTTTTTTGATGTTTGGAATTTTGTTGTTTTGAATTTTCAATTGTACGGTTACCACTAACCCATAAAGTGGATTTCAGAAAATTAAAAAAATGGTTTGTCCGTACGTACTGAAAAACAATAAAACAAATTAACATTGTTTTTATATTTTATTAAAATGAATTATGATTCATTATTTATGTGTAGGATTCATCCTCACCTCAATCAGACACATGGTGTGACCAGTATGGCTCCAAGTGAATTTTTTTATTTAAAATTGACATTATTTTAAAGAAAAAGAACAAGTTTCATATTGAAAACAGAGAAAATGAATTCATATTTTTTTGATACCTTTTGATAATTATCCATGAGTAATTTTTGAAATATAGGAATCCTTCGCACCTCAATACGACACATGGTGTGACTGGTATGACTAAAAGTTTATGTTATCAGTTTAAAATTGACATTTTAGTTCAAAATGTGTCACTCACAAAAAACCAAGAAAACACACTCTGATTATCTTGATAATTTATGATAGAGATTAATAAGTCATTTTTGATGTGTATGAAGTATTATCACATCATACTGATTCATTATTCTACCTGTATGACTAATAATGCAGGTTTCCAATTTGAAATGAAATTTTAGTAAAAAAAAAATTGGCGTACTTAAAACTGAGTAAATTCATTTGGATTGTTTTGAAAAAATAATAAAACGATCTATAAGTCATTTTGAAATTCATTAATCAGCCTCACCAAAATAAAACTCATAGTGTGATTGGTATGTCTAAAATTGTGTCTTTTTATTTAAAATTAACATTAATTTTAGTAAAAAGAACAAGTGACATACTGAAAACTGAGAAGACGCATTTGGATTGTTTTTTATATTTTAGTAAAATGATCCATGATTCATTTGTGACGTTTAGGAGTCAATCAAAATCCAATAAGATGCACGATGTGACTGGTATGATTCCAAATGTATAATTTTATTTATAATTAACATTAATTTCAATAAAAAGAAGAAGTGACATACTGAAAACCAATAAAATTCATTCAGATTGTTTTGATACTTTTTGAAAATGTTACATGAGTCATTTTTTATGTGTAAGAATCAACTAAAAATTAATCCAATGCACGGTGTAACCGGTATGACTAAAAGTGTCCATTATCAGTTTAAAATTGACATTTTAGTTCAAAACATTTCACTCACTGAAAACTAAGAAAACATGCTCTGACTGTCTTGATAATTTAGGGTAGTGATTAATAATTCATTTGTGATGTGTATGAAGTATTCTCACATCAAAAAAATACACTATGTGACTGGTATGACTCATAATGTGTTTTTACAGTTTGAAAGGACATTTTAGTGAAGAAACACAACTGGCATACTAAAAATTGAAAAATGCATTCAATTTGTTTTGATTCTTTAGGAAAATGATCTATAAGTCATTTGTGACATGTAGTATTTATTTTCACCTCAATACGATCCACCTTGTAACCTATATGACTCCAATAATTTTTTATTTAAAATTGACATTCATTTTAGTAAAAGAACAAGTGACATACTCAAAACTGACCAAACGCATTCAGATTGCATTGATATTTTAGGACAATAATACATAACTCATTTTTGATGTGTAGTAATTAACCCCACCTCAATAGGATGTAGCGTGTGACTGGTATAACTCCAAATGTTACTTTTTAATTAAATATTGACATTTTATTAATGTATTATTTCATATTAATGTTTAATTTATTTTATTATAGTGTTACTAACATAATAATTTTTTCTTATATAGGAGGAATATTTTTTTTTGGTTGAGATTAGTTTTTTGGAAACTAATACCATGGTCAACCATTTTTTAGAGGGGATCACGAGCGTCAAAAGATGAAATATTAATGTTTTAAAATGCTTGTTGGATAATTGTAAATGTAATTATATAAAACATTTTTTGAAATGTAAATAGTAGATTTTTTATATACCATGGTCGGAAATTTTTATATTCATGATGTCAACTAAATGTATATACCATTGTTTGAAAGTACATGTTTTATATAGCATTGTTTGAAATTATAGGTTTTTGTTGGGTGTGCTATTAAATTAATAGCACGTTGCAGCTGTCTAGGCCTTTATCAGTGCTATTTTAGCACTGATAAAATGTTGAATTTGTTAGTGCTTTTTTAGAATTGATAAAGGGTACCCCCAATCAGTTTTGCGATTAACGGTGCTTTTTTAGCACTATTAATAGCCTATTTGTGTGCTATTAAAGGGAATATGTGTAGCAGTGCATGTCCATTTTTTATGTACCACTTTATAGATGATATCATACTTATTTATGGTTATATTTATTTTTTTTCCACACGATCCTAGTCAACCATAAAATCTAAAAAATCATAAAATCAAAAAAACAGGATACAGAATATCAGATCAATTTATTTTAATTTGAATGTGGTGCATCAATTTGACCTCATATCCCAAGATTAAAATAATATTACATGCCTGTATTTAATTGATTTTATTAGATTTAATTATTTATATCTAATTAAATATAAAAAAGGGAATAATTGATTAATGTAACTTATTTTTACCACCACTCTTTTTTATTTCATAAAATATTGTAATGATTTATTATCAATTTTTATTTTAATAATTATTTTCAATTTATTATATCATTGGTCTTCCCCTATGAAGGCTTGGAAATAAATACTTTATAATGATGAGATATAACATTGATGATTTTTAATCAAAATCTCCCTCTCAGTTAAAAAGTTATCATAAACAATAGACTACAATTCATAGTCACTCCATGTCATATGGTGTTGTCAAAAAAATTAAAAATTCTCAAATTAATGCATGTTTTGGGGGATTGTACAGGTTTTTTAATAGGTTTTACGTTATGAAAAAAACATAAAGGGGTTAGGGTTCTCTATATTTTAACAAATGTGTCTAAATAGAAACAACATAACCTCAAATGTACAAAAATATCTAAATTACAGGTTCTTTACCGAATCTCGTACTATCGTCACACGTTAAAAGAATAAGATTACAAAGAATGGGGATATGGATTTCATTGAATCTAACCCTAAATTCATCCAAGATTAGATTGAGAACTGAATGAGCTCTTTCAGCGCTCAGTTGTCTCTACAACACAAGAGTAATTCATGGAAGCTTGATGATTTAAGAACATGTCCATGTCAAGTTGGTGGCTTTGATGGCCGGAGGATCATCTCAATTGGTATGTGTTTCTTTCATATTATCATTCCATCATAAGAGTTCAAATGTAAGTCTTTGGGTTTTTGGTTTCATTTATCTTATTTTAGGGACCTTGATACCACATATCTGGGACACCTGGTTTTATCTATCTAGGGCCAAAAATTCAACTTCTCAATAATGTATCTAGATTAGGGGGTTAAATTATTTTTATGGAACTCGAAAATTATGTGGGATTTTACCTCATCTATGGGTATACCCATCAAATTTGATAGGTAACTGAGCTTTAATGTTATGGGAATTATTCCCAAATTATTTTACATGTTGAACTTTTTACTCCATTGATTGAAATTATCTTTTTGGTATCTAATGACTTCAAATTTGAGCAATCTACCAAGTATGACCATGTTCCTTATTTTTTTATTTTATTTTTATTTCATTCGGAATCTTAGATAAATTTTCCTTAAGGGTATGAAACGTTCTAATTGAAAAAAGGATGGGAATCATATTGATAATTATAAGTTTAAATTTCCAGTGTTAGAAGCTGTAAATTCTGAGGAAACAAATAATTAAGGGCTGGAAGGGTGCCTATTATAATGGATAGTTTTATTGGCTCTAAGGTCTTAAAACTTGTGGGTAGAAGAGGAACACCTACTAAAGTTCATGTTTCTGACAAACACAATTTGCATCTAGATGCTAATAATATGGAGGGAAGAATGGAGGGAAAGAGGGCTAATTCAATATAGTTGTTGCAAGAACCAATGTCCATTGATGACATGTTTTCCAATTTTAATTATGGAACTTCTAGGAAAAAAAATATTGAAAAACTTGATACTAAAATAAGTGCATAGTATTTTACTCGATTTAAATGGAGATATAGGAGTGACTTCCATGAATCTGAGGATTTTCATAGTGATTTTGGGGGAGACCATGCTGATGCCCTTGAGGATCAGTTTTTATCAAGTGGTAAGGTGGCTCTTAACTCATGATGTTCTTCTTTATAGCTAAAGAATAATTTAGATAGAGAGATTCCTAATCTGAAGTTAAGGGAAGTTGAATATTATTAGTGATATGAGGCAATGCATAGTTTTATGGCCGAGAATCTAGCAACTTTTGTGTCTTATGCGGGGAAGGAACCCGAGGAGGGTGAGGAAGCCCTTCCAAGTTATGGTTTTGGGTTTTCACCTCTAGTGGATGGAAAGTCAGGTCCCACTTATGTTAACTAGTTTTCCACTAAGGTTGTAGTGGAAGAGGTTTTTGGAATCATGGAAGCTGATAAACCTGAGAAAGTAGTGGATTTTGATATTGTCATGGGTTAGGGAAGTTTATAGGATAACCACTATGGGAAGGATGTTTAGAATGGCCCCATAAATTTTTAACCATATTAGATTCTATTAGAACCCCTAAAATTGGGTCTTTCTATACATAATGAATTAATTAGGATTGTATTCCTCCATCTCTAAATGAATAGGGCCCCAAGAAAGAGCTCACGAGGGGTGAGATGTTGGCTCTTCCAGAGGGGAACTGCATGGTGGAAGTGGAGAAGAGTCCACTGATTGAAATCAAAATATTGTAACATATGAAACTATGGACAAGGAGACTTAAAATCAAGAGAAACTAATGGCCTTTTGACAATATAAAATTGATAAAACATCTCCTTTAGGAAATAATGTTGAAGTTAGAGAACAACCCTTTGATCTAAAATTAATCATGAATGAACAAGAGGAAATTGAGGCTAAGGAGGTTACTATCAAGAGCCTGTATGATCGAGGTGTCCCTTGGGTAACTCCTAAATTCAGGAGTGTATGTCACCCTTGAGGTTGTGGAAATGATTAAAATGTGGGTAATAGGCACTAAAGAAGATAATTTTTCCCTTTGTGTTCTCATGTACTTTTGTAGTGGATTGTGGAAAAATAGATGATAGGAAATTCCCTCTGTGTTTAAAACTTCTCTATTTCTTGGTTTGGTGGCATGTGTTTCACTCTTTATTTCACCCATTGTATTTTTTTCTCTTCTTCTTAATAATTCATTCTTGTCCATGGGTTTGAAAATGAAGTTTAACAATATTGGGTGAATTATACTAATTATAATGGGTAAAATAAGGATTTTATGAATTTTGTGGAAATTTTCAATTTAAAGATCAATAAAATAAATAATTTTTTTATCTCCCTAGGAATATTATGAAATTGATATATAAAAAATTGAGAGTATTTTTCACTGTTAAAATATCATTATAGATCAAATTAAAATAACATTTAATAAAATATATCATACTTCCACAAACAAATGATTGTGAATCAAAGTAAAAGCCATTAGAAATGGGAAAATGAAAAGGAGAAGAATAAAAATAAAAAATAATTTGAGGATGGGGCAAAACTATATATGATTTATTATTTATTATTGGTAGGTAAATAATTATATTACTTATGAAAAAAAAATTACTTAAAAAATAAATGTATTATGTATATGATTTTTTAGATATTTTATGTATCATGATTTCATCCGAAAAAGATATGTTATGTATTCTATAGAATTTTTAAATATATTATGTATTAAACTCTTTATTTAGAATTTAAATTTTGAATTTACCACATTGGGAATTTTCATAAGTGTTTCTCTCTTATGCTTCTAGTTTTTTAACATTATGTGTTTTTCTTGAAAAGTGAGGATCCGAATATATTCTAGTATGTAATGATTTAAAGTTTATTACTCATTGGTAATTGTTTGGTTTTGTTGAATATGATGATTTATACTTAGATATGATTTATTTTCTTTTTAGGTGTGTCGAGATCTATGCCTAAGGAAAAAAAATAGTTTAAGTATTGATAGCTTTAATTAATGCATTTATTTTAATTGATAATATATTTATTTTTTAAATCAGTTTTCCTAACCTAATTAGTGGTATTTTAATAGATAATTGTAAGAATTATTTTACATACAATATTAAATGTTTTTTAAGAATAATAAAAATCAATAAATAAATGAAAAAGAATAAAAATATAGGCATGTACTAGTTAGAGTGATCACTGGTGAACGAGAGGCATAATTTTTGTGGGGATTCACTACATATGCTATATCATGGGGTGCCTCAAGGGGAGAACCATAATTTAGGAAAAATGAAAATGTGCACTACATCATAAAATTAAAAGATGTGTTATGATGCTGGTGTGTGCTTGACTCAAGTGGAGAACCAAGTGTGAATTATGGTATTCAATTTATTGTTTTCCAATTGAATTTTTACATGTTTCTTCTTATAATTATTATTCAATTTACATTGTTAATTATTCATGCATGAAAAAATATTTATATTTCATTTTAATTAAATAATAAAAATTTAACTTTTTGGGATTTCTTATTTGTGAGGGGCCGCTGTCCCACATGGGCATATTATTTGGTACTTGGCTCGAGGCCAACCCTATTATCTATGTATTCCTGGTGATTTGGAAATCCCTATTTCCTTTTATCCTTGGTCATTGATTAGAATCACCATCCATTGCATTTGGGTCGTCCACCTATTCACATCAATTATGTTGTGGGGTTGGTGTTATACTTCGCATGACTTAATGGTCTCACCTGATTGGCAGTACCATTTCGAAGCATAACAGTGTCATGAGAGTGATGAAATTTATAACCTATATCTCTACATCATGTTGATAATTCAACATTCTCCACCTCTTGATTCTAGCTCTCAGTTTTCTCTGGAAAAATCCTATATCATTTTCGCCTCTTTGCTACATTGGAGCTCGGTCCAGGCCTGACACTCTCCCCGACCTCATCTCATTTCCAGTTTTATTATAGAGATAATGTCCTTCCTTGGAAGAATAAGTGTGGCACATTCTCAGTGACAGTTCCATGAGAACAGAAAGAGGAATAAGAACTTTCGGATCTAGGTGCAATCTTCATCAAGCTTCTATCATGAAGAGAACAAGTCCACGGGAGTGCTACCCACTCCAACACTATAAGTATCATTTTAGTTTTGTTTATTCTAAAGAATGTGAATATTTTATACTTTAGTTATTTTTATTTTTCTTATGATTCTTACTGGTTTTCACCTGTAGCATTTTTTGTTTCCTTTATGCTTAATAAAATACGCGAGTCGGGTGGTGTTCTTTCCATGCACGTAGGTCTCCACGAGACTGAAGCACATTAAATAACCATGTAGTTTCTCTTTCTTTTACTTTATTTCATATGGTTATCCTAGTTATGTAAATTTTGAATTTTAATTGAAAACCCCCTATTATATCTTATTGAGGTTTGGTGTTCTTATTTTTTTCAGTTCACCATTACCCCTCAAAAAGTTGTATTATATCTTCACTGGTTATCTTGTGTTGTTGAATTCAATTGTTATTTATTTGATTTGCAGTTCTTGTTTATGTTTATTTCTAAACTTTGATCTCTTCTTAAATCATCACTATCTATCTCAATTAAATTGTTTTAATCCACTGTCTTATCTTATATTTCATATCATTTCATATCCCTTTTAATAAATATTGTTTACCAAAGAGATTGTTCAGCTATTAAGGGAGTACACTTTGTGTTGTTCGCAAGAACATGACATTTAATCCTCGGGTAAACATGTAAACAACTAGATTCAAAATCAATAAATTTGATGGCTATAGTGAATTTAACCTTTGGAAAACTAATATGAGAGTCATTCTGGTTGAGCAAGGCTTAATTGATACACTCTATGGGCCTAATAAAACTATTTTCAGTGTAAATGAAACCATACATAAACCTACTGAGTACCAAGAAGTATCCCCTGATGTATTAGTTAAATCATATAGTGCTTTACTGCTTTCTTTAGATGATGAAGTTATAAGAGAAGTTTCTTATGAGTCTACTGGTACTGGTATTTGTCTTAAACTAGATAAATTATACATTATTTCTTCATTATTTGGTAGGATTTATAAAAAACAACATGTTTACATTTAAGATTAAAACTGATAGTTCTATTAAATCCCTTATTGATGAATTAAAAAAGTTTATGTTAGATCTTTCGAACATTAATGTAACTGTTAATTATTAGGATCAGTAAATTATCCTTTTAATATATTTAGATAATGCCTACAACACACTAGTTAAAACCATGATATAGGTCGAGACTCACTAACCATTGAAGAGGGTAAGTCATCCATTCTTTCTAAAGAAATGCACTCTAAACCTAGATTCAAAGGCGAGGATGAGTATTTGAAATCTAGGGGAAGACCAAAATCAAAGGGTAGAAAGATACAATTTACTATATATAAGAGTAAGGACAATAAGTACCCCAAACCAATATCTGATTCTATATAAAGTAATGTATTTTGTTTTCATTATGGAAAACTAGGACATACTAATCCCAATTATAGGAAACTAAAACATGGATTAGAATCCAAACAACCCACTAAATAGTCCCTTTAGGTTGACTCATGTTATGACACAGATGACTTATTAAATGTTTCTATCAATTCACTCAATCAAGATTGGGTCCTTGACTCAGGGTGTTCCTTTCATATGTGTCATTTTATAGAGTCATTCCTATAACTGTTGAAATGTTTGAAGGAGATGTACTCTTCAAAAAAAAATAAGTGGTGAATTATTGAGGGAAGAGTTTTTTTTACTAGAACTAGATGATCATTACATAATCACTTTACTTGATGCAAGGTGGGTTCCCAACCTTCACAAAAACCTGATTTCCTTGGGGATTATATAAAAAAAGGGTTTAGTTTTAGGTCTGAAATAGGTTGTATAAAAATCTCTAAAGGCCCAAGAACCATCATTAAGGTTTCTCTGATCAATGGGTTTTATGTATTGAATGGGAATACCCATTAAAGGCTATTGGGCAGTGTCCACAACACCAACAATGACAATACTATGATTTGGAATATATGATTGAGGAATATTAGCTCCAAATTCCAAGAATAACTCAACAAGAATGGGCTATTGAGTGACATCATACCTTCCAATCACCCATTTTGTGAATATTGTGTGATGGGAAAATCCAAGATAGTTACTTAAAATAGGCCCTCCTTTAATGCTATAATCCCCTTAGAATATATTCATTATGACCTATGGGGCCAGCTAGGAATACCTCTCATCGTAGAGGTTCCTATTTTGTAACTTTTATAGATAACTATTCTAGAAAAGTCTATATTTACATTCTAAAAAATAAATATGATGTTTTCCAAAACAGAAAACCTAGACTACTATGGTGGAAAACCAAATTGGGAAGAAAATTGAAACCATGAGAACAAATAATGGGATGGAATGACTATCCACAACATTCATTAAATTTTGTGAATTAGGAGGTATTAAAGGACATAGAACTATAAAATAACACCCCCCAATAAAATGGCCTAGTAGATATAATCAATATAACTATTTTAGAAAGAGTTTGGAACATACTTTCATGCTCGTGTCTCCCTAAATCTTTTTAGGAACATGCTACTATAACTATTTTCTACCTAGTTAATAGGTTTCATTCTTCTGCAAATAAATTTAAAACACTAAAATAAATGTAGAATGGTGAGCCTCCCTCTTATACCAACTTAAGAGTCTTTGGTTATACTACTTATTCTTTCATGAAAGCTGATAAACTAGAACCAAGATCTCTCAAAATAATTTTTTTGGGTATCTCAAGGGTGTAAATGGGTATAAACTTCGGGTAAAAAACCTGGTTCCCAAAAATGAATTATAAGAAGGTATGTAGTGTTTCATTTATTCTATTCTCATAAAACTATGCCTACCACATCTAGAATCCCAAAACCATTCTTAGAACATGATGATGAAGATGACTACCAGACTCATTTTAAATCTGTTGTCTAGCCCACTCTACCTGTAACTCATCCAACTTTTTGGGCTAATTATGGGTCTTATTCTAGTTCAGATTATAAACTATAACATCCTACTAAAGATAGGGACTAACAGTTGACCTGAGATAGAGAAATGATAGTTTGAATGCCTCTTTATCAGTTCATCTAGTATGGCATGGCTTCCTATGTTTTCTTTGTCACCTAGGATCTTATATATGATGTTCCTCAAACCAATAGGAAATCCTTAAATGAAAAACACTAAAAATAGTGGGTCTATTCCATGGATGAATATATACAATTTCTAAGAAAAAACCACACTTGGACTATTATAAACAAACCACTTAATACTAAAATAATTGGTTCGTAGTGGATTTATAAAATAAAAGAGGACAAAATTGAGAGAAATAAAATTATGTATAAAGAAATATTTCTTTCTAAGGGTTTCCTTCAAATTGAGGATACTTATTATTCTAAATTTTTTTACCCTGTTGTCAATAATTTTCCCATTTGGATTTTACATTCTTTTACTTCTTATTGTAATCTTCACATCAAAAAAACTTGATGCTAAAATAACTTTATTACATGGGGATTTAAATGAGAATCTTTACATGAATCCTCCTAGTGGTTACTATAAGGAATTCAAACCAAATAAATTATTATTATTAAATAAATCATTGTATGGATTGAAAAGGTACTATAGGTAGTGGTATATGAAATTTGATTCATTTATTTTAGATAATCATATCACCATGAGTCAATATGATGCATGTGTCTATTTTAAATCAACTAAAAAATGAATGATTTATCTGTTGCTTTTTGTTGATGACATTATTACAATTTGAAAAAACATGATCCTCATCATTATTGTAAAATCACAAAATAATGGTAAGTTTGAAATGAAAGACTTAGGCATAGCAAATAAAACCTTAAGCATTGAAATTGTTAGAGATAGACCAAATAAATTTCCTTACTTATCTCAAAATGGTTACATATTAAATATTACAAATAGATACATGTTTGAATCTCTAAAAATTGTCAATGTACTCCTTGTAAAACACTTTAAATTTTCTTCAACACAAAAACCCAATGCTGATTATGATATTCAATTTATGTCTAAAACCCATTATGATAATATTTTTGGTAGCATTATGTACTCTATGATTTCCACTAGACCCGATATTGTCTATGATATCTATACCCTTAGAAGATTTATGACCACACCTGGGAAGCCACATTGGAATGCCCTAAATTGGCTTATTTGATACCCATAATGTAGCTCTAATCTATCTTTGTGTTATGGTAAAGATGTCAACACATCTGAAATTCTGGTTGGATATGTAGATGCTGAATATATAGGTAATATTTACACTAGAAAATCCTTGAATGGTTATGTGTTCACTTCCTATGGTGGCCTCATTTCTTGTAAATGTAACATACAATACATGTTTTCTCTTTCAACCATGAAATCTATATATATTTCCTTGACTGAGAAAGTGAAATAATCCATATGGATGAAAGGAGTATCTTCTAAACTTAACCTTTTCAATTCTATTATCAATGTTTATTCTAATAGTCAATCAGCCCTTTATTTTTCCAAAAATTTAGTTTTTCATGGTAAATCAAAACACATAGACATTATCATACATTTTATTTGATATGTTGAAGAATATGGAACCATCAGTGTCAATAAGATACATACTAATGATAACCCACCTGATGGTTTGACTAAATTCATGGTGTTGACTAAATTCAAATATTATTTAGATAAATTGAATTTGGTTCCCATTTTATAACTATAGGTTCAATAACATCACCAATATCAATTGAAAATAGTAGAGACTTGTAAATTATGTTTTTCAATTTCATGTTTTACTATCAAAATTTACCTTTTTTCTTATTATTATTATCCTAAAAATTATGTTTTTATTGATTAATTCATGAATTTTTTTTTAATTTTAAATTTTTTTATATTCTCTAATCTAAAATTTTTGGCAATTATTATTTTCATTGGGTTGTTGTTTCATGTGAGATTCTTCTTTGGGCCCTAGCTTGTGGATAGCCATATTGCCTGTGCACGCTTGGTGATTCAGTTATCCTAGTAGCCTTTTATCCATGTACATTGATTGGAATCTCCTCCTGTTTCATCTAGGTCATCCACCTATACACAATAATTATGTTGTGTTGTAGGTGTTTTGTTTCACGTGGCTTTGTGGCCTCACCAGATTGGTTGTGCCATTTCGAGGTACTGTGGTGTAACAGGAGTGATGACCCCATATGACCCATGTCTCTTCAGAATCTCTATCATTTTTATTTTTCATCCTCTATGATATTTCTATAGGTTTCCTCTGGTGAAAACCTTTCTCTCCATCACTGCTTTTCTTCATCAGAGCTCTTTCCATACCTATCTCTCCCCGAACTCATATCATTTCTAGTTTTATAGTGTAGATGACGTCATTCCATGAACGAAGAAGTGAATACCCTTCTTGGTGATAGTTCCACAAGTGCAGAAAGGAGAAGAAGAACTTTCAGATCCTAGTGCATCATGCATCAAGCTTCCAACATGAAGAGAATGAGAATGTTGGACTTCTACCCACTCTAGTACTGTGATTTTAATTTTAGTTTCGTTTATTTAGAATCCCTTGAGTCATGTATACTTATGTTATTGTCCCTTATATTGTTATTATTTATAGTTTTCAGTTGTAGGGTTTTTGTTTTCTTTGACCATAATAAAATGTGTGAGTTAGGTTATGTTATTTTCATGCACGTATGTCCCCATGGAACTAAAGTATGTTAAATAACAGTGTCCTTTATATTTCTTTTACTTTCTTGCATCTTGTTATTATAGTTCTACAACTTTCAACTTAAAATTCCATCCCCCAGTTTGGTATCATTAGGGTTCAGTGTTCTTCTTGTATTTTGTTCAACCTTACCCCTCACACCACAGAGAAGAACCAAAAAACCATGAAAACAACATAAATAGATCATGAAGATAAGAATAACCTAATGATAAGAAAAAAAACATGAAAAATGATGAAAAATAGATTAAAAATTAGTAAGGACTAACATACCTTCGATTTATGGTTCGATTCATCTAAAATCTCTGAAGGAGGTTGTCACGAACCAAGTCGAGATGCCATCCAACCCGATACCCGACCGGGTATGAGACATGGCCCAAAGGGAGTTTCTGATCCCCATGAGTAAGAAACTAGTGCCAAAAATTAAAGTAATCACAATCGGAGTGATTTTCCCAAAAAACCCAGATCAAATTAATAAACTGAGCAAGTGGAAGGTTAGACAATCACTGAATCTCAAATAAATATACAAACTGATCCAAATACGACATTTTTTCAACAAAACAAAAACTGATTACAAAAATGAGACTGAACCATGCTAACACAATCTCCACATGAACTCTTAGTCACCACCACCCACAAGACCAACCTGCTCCAAAGGCACAACCAAACCAGAAACATGAACCTACAAAATATCTCAAGATTATTTACACTGAGTATCACAAGTAGGGTGTGATCTTAAACAGCTCAGTAGGTAATAACCAAAGAGTAAATGAATTTCCTTTCTCAAAAAAATCCCAAAAATCTAGTTTTAAATACAAAAATAAAATAAACTTTTAAATCATTTCCAGTAAGTAAGAAAAAAATACATCCTTCCTCAAACTCCCTTTTTAAAACAACACACGCATCCTTCCTTCTCAAAAATGGTTTCACTTTCCATAAACCATTTCAAAACAAAAACCCAAATATCAAATCCATGAAAAATAAATAAAAAAGGGAATGTGTAGAAAGTAAATTTAATATAAAACAAGTAGTAAAAATCTAGCATGGATAATATCCAACATCCAATAGAAAAAAAAGAACATACATATACTAGATCACTGGAATTTCTTAAACATTACAAGATAAAATCCCTATACATACTCAGTTCAGACTCTCCAAATGACATATAGTACGCTTCATAGTCAATAATAAATTGGACGCTCTGAACTAGACAATATTGGGGCACATCCAACCTAGCCACATCCATTCACAGGGGTACCAACCCATCCAACTCGGGGTTGAAAATAAACCATCACTCGACCCTCTAGATAACGCCTAGAAAGTTCATGATAATAGTACATAGTGAATTGGGGAGTCCCTCGAACGCATGGATCACTTGACCTGCCATCATCACACTTGCCTACCCAAAGCACTAACACCACCTAGGCATTTCCCCTCACTCTGGGGAATCCTCTATAGAGGTTCCCAACTCACAAAAATCCATCCACAAGTTTCAACCCGGACTTCACATCACATGAACCTTTCAAATCATTTTCCAATCCATAATAAACTGCCAACCTAGACTTCACATCATTTCACATCAAAACTAGTTTTCTTAAGGAAATATAAAGTACCAATCGAGCCATTAAAATTTCCAAATCAAATAAATTTAAAAATTAAATTTCAAACCATTTCTCACAGTCAATATAAAACACCATTTTCACATGCGTAATTCCAAACAGGTATTTACATTTCAAATCCAAAACTTTTCCCAAACTATGTGAAAACATACGACAACATGAGAAGTGCCAAATGGGTCTTTAAATATTTTTAGAAATCAAGCCACATCAAAAAATTCAAAACATTCAATTATTCCAATTGTTTACCAAAACATATCTCAAAGTTCTAAACAGGCCTCAAACAACCTTTAAGAAAACACATATGAAAACCAACCGTTCACATGGCTAAAGACCCATTTCTATGTTGATATACACACAAAATCTGTTTTGAATTACATTTCACACCACTTTCACAATTTAAAGAGACATTTATAAATCACAACAAGGTGGAACACTTGAAACATAATCAATTTCTTTTATAAATCCTTCTTCCATTTCATACACACTTCAAATCACTTTGAAATCATATTTTTAAAGAAGTGTCACTTTATTTTAAACCAAAACAACAAGTCACACATAAAAATCACACCATAAAAGCCATAATTTTCCACATATAACACCCATATCACAATCCAACAACATTATAAAAATATAACCACGGGAAAACTCCACCCAAATCACCCAATTTCACTTTAAAAACTAAATTAAAATTTTTTCGAACACCTTTAAGGTGTTTAAATATAGAAATAATAAAAAGGACCCTTGAAAAACCATTTCACACCCATATAAAATCATTAAAATACCAAAAAAAATAGTCTAGCACATTGAAATAAATATTATTACATTTTGAAAGAAATCAAGGAAAGTTCAAGAATTAACGAAATGTGTCAGAATGAAAATAAATGGAAACACATACCTCAATGATGTGAGAATGCAACCAAACATTGGTAGAAGAATGATCCAAGACTGAGATATAATCTTTCAACCCTAAAATCCATGAAATCGAACCACACATCAACTCTCACCCTTAGGGTTCGACCAATAAGAAAACCCCGACATGAAAGACCAAGAACTCAAGAGAGGGAGAATGGAAGGGGTGTAAATTGACCAAATAATCACGAGAACTAACCTTATAAACCTTAAAGGGACTTCAATATAGGTTGTGAAGTAAGGTAGGAGGATCTCATGGAGCTCCCTCATGCTCCTAAGTCAGAAACATGAAGTAAAACCCGAAATAGTGTTAAAATAACAGAGGGGAAAAATTGGAATTTCATATTTTTATAGAACTCGGTAAACTACATGGTTTGGATGCACTGTTTCCCAAACTGTGAATAGGATAATAGAGGGGAAGGCACCCAATATGGGATGACCACACGGTTTCCCAAACCATGAACCAACCATGTCAAATAAAACTGCCCAATTCCACAACCATATTGCACGCTTACCGCATAGTTTCCCTAACTACTCATAGGCCATTCACCCTGTCCCAAGCACCAAAATCAACCCACACAGTTTCCTGGGAAAAGTCGCATGGTTTACCCTAACCATGTGCCACCTACTGCCAATCCCAAAAACTCCACTTTTCAATAAAAAAATTACCCGAAGAATTCCAAAAATCAAAATATTAAACCTGGTATCAAACCAAACCTCGACCAAAGAATTAAAAGCTACGAAAATAATAAAATAAAATAATTTCCAAGGTTTGGGTGTGACAATTTTCCCCACCATAAACTCTTTCTACCCCTAAAAGTCACCTAGACAAAGGATAAACAAAACTCAGTCTAAAATCTGAATAAGGCCAAAAAAAACCACAAACATCAGGCTAACCGTTCTCTTCACAAGTCACACCCGACCATTCTAGAGGAAACCATAGCATGAATAACAATGGGAGAACATGAAATTTTTCTCCCCAACACCAGAACCTGGATAACATGACCAATACTGAAATTCCAATCAACATAACCTGAGGGAGACAAATGTAGGAACTAACACAAAATTCTCCACACCAATTGAGCAACACTCCCACCGCAACCAATAAATCTCAACCCAACCCAGAAACCCCCAACATAAGGGGAAACCCATGAATAAAACCTTTTCCAAACAGTGAATCTGAAAACAACCTTTTATTACCAATTTTCAAAAGAATGGATATCTCCAAACATGAACAATAGAAAAGTAAAATCGATTTATGAAGGGATAAACATTTAAATATCTCCAATCAGGACACACAAATAGGATTAAAAGAAAATTGGGCCACCAAGCCTCTTACAATGATAAGACAAACTCTTGATGAGCACGAAACCACAACATGAACTGAAATTGTATCCATTCCAACACTAGATACAAGAATTGGGCTATGATTTCCCACACCCCTAGTTATTTTTGACTACATGCTAGCTTCACTCCAAGGTATATGGATAGATCATTGATGTTTGAATCATACACTACCTCACAGCCAGAATCTGACATCCTCTAATCCAGACTCATTCTTTGGGAAACAATTCCTACAAAACTTTTCTAGATGTCCCAAACAGCCACAGTGATGACAAGTCTTCAGAGTATCATGACAAGATAGATTCAAATACCCAAAATGACCGCACTGAAAACATATGATAGAATGTTCCAAATAACAAGAAGTCAGAACCAATAAAGGAGACTCCATAAGAATATATTCCTCTAGAATACACCTATCTGCATATGGGGAACCTTTATGGTCACTGAGAAAACCTTGTTCATCCACCACCACCGACTGCACCCTGATAACTGACTCAACTAAGAAATCCTCATTAACCAACTTCTCAAAATGAAGATCCTTGGTGGACAGGGATCACTCCTTGATATCTAGATAAATACACTTGATGAAAGGAGTTTTTTTCAACAGATCCTATGAGTCTATCTACAGATAAATATAAATTAGCTCCTTCAAATGTTCAACATAATCCTTCACCAACTACTAGCCATTTTTAATACTCAAGTGCTCTTACACTTTCTTCATTCTCACCTCCTCAAGCACAATCCATCTTACTAAGGTGATCTTAAACACCTCAGATTTCATTACAACTTTTATAAATGATGGGGAAATAACCTTCCACTAGTCCAAGGATGGTCCTTCTAATGAATACAAAACAGCATAGACTCTCACATCTTTGATAATTCCCAAAGATCTGAAGATACTCTTGACTTTCTCAACTCATTCAACTGCCTCTAACTAACCTTGATCACCATAAAAGATAGGCAACAACTATGGATAACCATAAATTGGGAAAGACCCACTAGAAATTTTGGGGACCTTTCTGGGTGGCATATTCTGAAAAGAAGCAGAACATAGAACCAAAATCAACATCAACCAAAATGAAACGAAAATACCCTCCAAATATAGAACAATCGTCTCACAAGCCAAAAATTACAATCACAACAAAAACCCTCTTTTCAAATATCACTATTTCCATTTCAATTTTCAAAATCGCCTTCTTCCAAGGAAACTTTCTAATTACCGAAACCCATTTCATCACAAAATACGAACCCTCTTTTCTAAGGAAACCCAGCCCTGAAACTTTTAAATTTCAAATACACACCCATGGAATCCTATGAACCATCACATATGCATTGATCCCACTTCCATTGATCCCCTCCATACACACATTCCATTATTCACTTTTTATACATACCCACACATATGAAAACGTCCATAAGTAATACTAAGGGCCACCCATTCCATTTTATTATCAAATCCAAGCATTCACCAATTTTTTCAGTACAAAACACATTCAATTTTAAAATCCATTCATTCCAATCCAAAACCGCTTGAAGGAAATCATTTCCATTTCAAAAAAAGTTTTCATTTTAAAATCCCCCTAACACCAACTGAAATCAAACCAAAACACAACTCACAATAAACTATTGGAATGAGGAACTAGTGGTCATGCCTAACTCAGAGACATGGTCAGTGGGCTATTCCCCAAGTAAAAAATAACAACTAAGAGGATCTTGAACCATGTACTCGGACACCACATGGGTCAAAACTCCATGTGATATCACAATATAGCATTGGATTGCCTCCATTTTCATTCCTAAATCTGAACACAAAAGACTCAAATCCTAGACGTCCCCTAGAAACTCGATGATCAGTACGAGTAAGGGTTTGTGAATTCCTCCCCAAACTTATCTCCTGAGTCCTGAAAGTCTTGATCTCTAACTATCTCACACCCTAAATAAAAAGAACCTACTCTGATGCCATTTTTTCATGAACGAAGCTAGGATTCCATCTAACCCAACACCCGACCCAGTCTGAGATAAGTTCCGAAGGGTGTTCCCAATCCCCACTGTCTAATAACTAGTGTCAAGCATGAAATTAATCACTATGGGATCATTTTTTTCCCTAATAAACAAGGATCAAATAAATAAACTGAACATGCAGAAGATCCAACAATAACTGAATATCAAATAAATATATAAACTCATCAAGATACAACAACCACTAAAAAAATCAAAAACATAATACAAAACTAACATCGAACCACGCTAACATGGTCTCTACATGATCTATTGGTCACCACCATCCACAAGACCAACCTGCACCAAAGTCAAAACCAAACCAAAAACATGAACCTACAAAACAACTTGGGTATACCGATGCCGAGTGGCACAAGTAGGGTGTGATACCACTAACCCTTACTCGTGTATACCGATGCCGCCACCTCACTTGCCTACCCATGCACTAACACCACCTATGTGATACCACTAACTCTAGGGAATCCTCCATGGGGTTCCAACCTCACAACAATCTAAACCAAGAGTTCACATCACATGATCTTTTCAAATAATTTTCTAAAAATTATAAAATCCCAATTGATCCATCATATCATATCACATAAAAACTAGCCATCTCAAGGAAACACAAAGTACCAACCAGGATTTTAAGATTTCAAATCCAAATACATTTACAAATACATTTTCACACCATTTCACAAAGTTAATATAAAACACCATTTTCAAATGTGTAATTCCCAATAGGCCTTTACATTTCAAATCCAAAACATTTCCCATGCCAACTCCAAATCACATTTTTTTATTTTCTAAAATAAAATTTATGATTTAGTGGTAACTGCACCATACATAATTCAAACACAACAAAATTATAAACTTCACTAGATGTAAAACAAGAATTTATGCCCATTTTTTATAGAAACATATCTCAAAGTACCAAATGGGCCTCAAAAAACCTTTAAGAAAACACATATGAGTACCAATTATTATCATGGGAAAAGCCCCTTTTCCATGTTCATACACACAACAAATCCTTTTTTAATTACATTCATCACCACTTACACAATTTAAATATATATTTATAAAGAGATACAAGGAGTCACACTTGAAACATAATCAATTTCTTTTAGAAACCCACTTCCATTTCATAAACACTTCAAATCACTTTGAAAACATTTTTTAAAGAAGAATCACTTGATTTTAAACCAACACAACAAGTCACAGGTAATCATCACACTATAAAAGCCACCATATTCCACATAAAACACACAACTCACAATCCAACAAAATTATAATAATATAAACAAGGGAAAAAACCACCCAAATAACCCAATTTCACTTTAAAAACTCAATTGACATTTTATCAAAGACCATGCATGTGTTTAAATATAGGAATAATAAAAAAAGACCCTTGAAAAAACCTTTTCGCACCCATATTTAATCATGAAAATACCTAAAAAGTTTAGGCTAGCACATCACAAGCAAGATGATAACATTTTGAAAGCAATCCAGGAAAGCTCAAGAATTAACAGAATGTGTCAGAAAGGAAATGGATGAAAACACCAACCTCAACGATGTGTGAATGCAACCAAACCTTAGGATAAGAAAGATCCAATCCTGATAGACAATCCACACACCCTAATATCTATGAAATAGAACCATGCATCAAAACTTACCCTTAGGGTTCATCAAACAAGAAAACCCCACCAAGAAAGACCAAGAACTCAATAAAGGGAGAGGAGAAGGGAAGGAAATAAACCAACAAATTACAAGAATAACCTTATGAACCTTCAAGGGACTTTAATGGAGGTTGATAAGTAAGGGAGGAGGGTCTCATGGAGCCCCCTAGTGCACCTAGTTTGGAGGAGGGGGGGGAATCCGTAATAGAGTTAAAATAATCTATGGTAAAACTTAGAATTTCATATTTTAAGGATATGGGTAGCCTAAAAAGTTTGGCTGCACAGTTTTCCAAACCGTGCATAGGCTAGTGGAGAGGAAGGCACCCTGCACGGGATGGCCACACAGTTTCCCAAACCATGCGAAAATCATTCCAAACATCACTGCCTAATTCCAGAACCATACTAAATGCTTGCCACATGGTTTTTCTAACCGTGCACAGGACGTGAGTCATGCCACATGCACAAAACTCAAGGTGTGTAGTTTCCTGGGTGAAGTCGTATTATTTCCTCTACCTATATTCTAACCATGTGCCACCATCAACCAAGCCCAAAAACAACACTTTTTAGCAAAAACTTACCCAAAGACATTCAGAAATCAAAAATTTAAATTGGGGATCAACCCAAAACTAAACCAAAGGATCCAAAGACAAGAAAAGAATTGAATAAAATAATTTCCAAGGTAAGGTTATGGCATAGGTGATAGAAGGATTCAGTTTTCATGAGAGCTTTAATGGCATGAGAAAGATCGATCTTGGTTAGGGTTATTTTAAAATGGGAGAAGGGGTTTTATCAATTCTAGTAAAAAGAAATGATAAAATACCAATTTATCAACACTAAAATAGAAATCATTGATAACTATATGATTATAATTTCTTTCTAGTGCTGATAAAGCCCTAGATTTATAAATGCTGAAAAGACGATGATAAATCATACCATTACTAGTGGTAAGTGATAAGAAATGATAAATGATTAATTTATTAGTTCTTACTAGCTAGTGATGATAAATTTGTTTATCATTATTTAATATAATACTGATAAATACAAGTGGGAATTTTTTTAGAAAAAAAATAAATAAAAATAAAATATAAAAATTAAAATAAATGACTAATTATATAAAATGAATATTTAAAATTACTTGATAATAAAAAATTAGTATTATTAAAAATAAATTAAATAAAAAAAATATTTTTTTAAAAAATTTATAGGGGAAACACGCCCTTTTTATTAAGGATAGAAATCACTCTTTTCAACTGGATGATGTAACCATTATCCTGAAGGCCTAGTGGCTTGAAGGACTATTACAATTTGATGGCCTGAAGGCCCTATAGCACAAAATCCAAATGAGATGAACTGATGGCCCAAGTTGAGTAGTCAAACTTCACATCATGAACCTAGTATTCTTGTTGCGACACCCCCTACCATAATTTGTTGCATCGTATCGCCTTGTGATGAAGGAATTAAAGAGAACCCCTCCTAAACCTGTGTCTAAGTAGAGGGCCATATGATTGGTTTTAGTGCATGTATCGCTCTTTCGAGCTTCCCACTGAACAATGCTTGCATGTTACCATGCCGCGTTGTCTGTCGAGATGTGTTGCTTCACCTGTCTGGTTGTCACCATACACACAATGTGCCGCCCACTCTACCAAGAATCATCACATTGTGCTACCCTTGCAATGCCATGGAAGTGAACCCCTTAGACCCAAGTGGATAGAGGTCCAATTGATAGGTTCCAAATCACCTATCGTTCTTTTAGTTTCGCACTCGACAATGTTGTCTGAAGACAAGTTGCACTGCCAACCTGATGTGTTTCACTAATCGACTCACCACTCTATGTCACATGTTGCTCTATGGTGACCTGAAGGCCCTGTGGTCGGAAGACCGATGGTGGCCCGAAGGCCAAATTATGTGTCTTAGAGACACGATTTTGGGGAATAGTTCTTCGGATATAGTAACTGATACAGTAACTCAAAAATCCACCCTTTCCCAATTTCAAATCTATGGACTTTTGGATGAAAATCAAGAGCCTTTACCACTAGGCTACAGGCTTGTTGGCATATGAAATCTTAAAAATAAATAGAACATATTATTTATATTAAAGGTATTAAAAATGTGATAATATTATGATAAGTGCATTAATATTATGATTAATGAATAAATAATATTAATTATGTAAGTCACAAAAGTAATAAAAATGAATATATTATATATATTATATATATTGGAAAAAAATATAGATCATTAAATATTAAAAATACAAATAAATAATAAAAAATTATTTTAAATAAAATATATTTAAAATAAATTCCTAATTGAAAATGAAATGATAATATGTGCATAAAGATTTAATAAAAAATATTATATAAAAATTGATAAATTTTAATTATGTAAATTACAAACATATTAGGAATATTAAATAATTATAAATAACATTTTTTAAATAAATATTCAAAATGAATAAATTACAGAAATATTGAATGAATATATATTAAAAATGAATAAATTACAAAAATATTAAAAGTGAATTTGTATTAATTATTAATAGACAATAATAAATGAATTAATATTAAAAAATAAAAAAATTTAATGATTAAAAATGGATAAATTTTCAAAAAAAAATTAAAAAAAATTTAATAATCTTAATTATATAAATTAATGAAATATTAAAAAATAATGAATATTAAAATAAAAATATATTAAAAATTAAATTTGAAAATAAGTGATTTATAATGAAGTACTAATTATTAATGAATGAATAATAATTGTATAAATATTTAAGTATAAATATATTAAAATAAATATTAATTATATAAATTACATATATATTAATATTTTTTATGATTAATATTTAAAAATATATATAAAACACTCAAATTTGAATATATCTAAAACTATTAAAAGAACAACTATTAAAAATGATGAAATATTAAAAAAGAATAAATTAAAGAAAAAATTAAATATGGAGAAATTTTAAAAAATATTAAATAATATTAAACAAATAAATGTTAAAACGAATAAAATTTAACAATTACTATAATGAGATAAGTCATACTGAAAAAAATAAATTGATTTTTGTGTTATATAATGATATATTCATATACATATACATAGACATACACATTACATACATATATATACACACATGAATATGCCTAGACATTCACGTACACATACATATACATATATACAAACACACATTCAGATACATACATGATAGAGCGCTGTCATGGGTGCCCTCAAATGATTAATGTGATTTTGGGGTTCTTAGGTGCAGCAGAGTGGTTGACCAAGGTTGTCTCTCAAAGGAAGAAGTGAATTTAACAACTTATTAAAGGTATTCTAAAAAAAATAAAATAGAATAGATTAAAAACACTACTTTAAAGGATGGGGGTTGGTTATAGTTTATGAATCTAGAAGAAGTTTTCTGGAAGAATATTGTATTTTTCTTTGTTTTTAGTTTTGAAATGAAGTTCGATTAAAATGACACAACAAAAAGATATTTTTTAGACAATATTTAAAAGACGTAATCGATCTAACTCTACCTCTTAATTTACTTATTAAGAATCATCATTTAAATAAATATCCACTTAATTATGATCCCCTAATTTTTTAACCATCGAACCCTATAAGAGTTAACTTAACCACAAATATGGAATTACTTAAACCCTAGGCTAGCTTCGGAACATGCAATCGCAGCACCCTGCTTTGATTGTTGTTCTAAGGTTAGCTTATGGTCAGTGGTTTATTAGAGAATATATCTATTATGGAAATGAGTATGAATTATGTTTAGGGATTATATTTGAACTCTACAAATTTATCCCGTGTGGTCTTGTATTACCGATTAAGATTGCGCTCTCACAATTTACACAAAATCCCGACCTCGCGTGTTTTTGTATTAATTGTTAAATTGCATGCTTAGTTTCTTAAAATTTAAAAACACAATTCATGAATCATATTAAGTGAATTAAATTATCTCAATGATTCAAAATAATTAAATGAATATGGTAGAAGATAGATCGAGTACTAAAAGAATACTCTTCCATGGGTGGCGTAATCATCGTAGAAGTGTTTTGCATGTGCAAAGGTTTATAATGGGTATAAGCCAATAATGATACTACTCAAGAATTCCAGCCCAAATAGGAAGATTAAGAGAAGAATAAATTTAAACAAAACATAATAAAAGAGAAGAAATAAAATAAGAATAAAGAAGTTTATTACACAAACAAAATCATTACAACATGAAGGAGAAGAAGAAGGCTTCGTCGAAGGGATCCTTGCTTCAAGAGCTACCCTTATTGAAATGGTTCGAGAATTAGAGTGGATCCACTTATCCTCTACCCTCAAATTCCCAATTCACGTCCCTAACCCCTCCAAATGAGAAAAACTCCAATATATAGAGGGGAGGGGAGGAGAAGTTACAAGTGGTTTCAAGTGTGAATGTGGAAATTCGTCCAAATATTTTATTCCAATTTGAACCGCCCATTTGACCCCCAAAACGCATGAATTGTCCGGCCTTACAGATGGATAATATGTGAGGATATGGGTCCTATATCTCCTCTAAATATTTGGGCTTAATACAGGCCCATATGGAGGAGTTATGGCCGAAATACAGAAGCTTCTCCATTCTGGCGAGTCCAGCCCAACTTTAACGTCATGGCCCATTTTCAAAAACAAATGCACTATTTAGCTTTAGTGTCCTGAATAAAAGTTGTAGATAATTGAGTTAGGAAAATTTTTACAAAATTTCAAATTCAAATAATAAATATAAAAATATTTATCTTTGAAATACTACAGTGAATTATAAAGGGTAAAACTGGAATTTTCATCAAATATTCAAATGAATGATCTAATCCCAAATACTTTCTAATTAAACATATTTAACACAATGTGATGAAATTATATCATTTATTATCAATAAAATATTCAATAAAATAGTGTTTTATCAACTCCCCCACACTTACCCATTTGCACTCATGAGCAAAACCTCATATCAAGTAAACATCAATATCAAATCAAAACCAATTTTAAAACACATATCCCTAAGATCAAACAATTACACACCAAGAAACAAAAGATATCATGCCTCATAAAAAACCATTATTTCAGGTTCTTCATTTATATCATTCAATATATTTCCACTTTATTTATCCTCCCATGCACAAAACACTTACCTCACTTGAATTTTCTCTTATCACACAAATGTCAATTTTTTTGCAATGTCTTTCTCATCCAAACTCATACAATGGTCATCATAGGCTTGATATATTCCTACATCGCTACACGATGTGAGTCAAGGAAATATGTTTATCATGAGGACTTTTTAGGGTTGTTCTGTGGCTTTCGGTTGCTAGGATTTAGATGTGAAAAATTCTAAGGCTGAAAGAGGAGGTCTTGACTCTTTTTGAAGCAAAATTGCATTAATATAATTTTCACTTAAATATGGTCTTCTACTCAATCCCTATAGTATCAATTCATCTCCATCATCATGAAAAGTCATGAAAGGTTTACACCATTCATCATTTCAGCATAAAAAATTTCAATCTTCTTAAACGTGATTTTCTTGAAATCCCCAGATGGGCACAGCTTTCCACCTCAATTAGAAGCTCCAGAAAAGGCACAGCTTCACTTGTCATGAAAGCTCCAGAAAAGGCACATCTTTCAATATAATGACTTGCTTCAGTAGAAAACACATCTCTTCAGAATTTAATTTTCCACCCAACGTATCACAGAATGTGGTGGCACAACACAAGATAGATTCCCCCATAATTAATCTCAACTAGATTATGCAATTTCACTTCAATAGTTGGTTGGATAGGGAAAATTGGCTTGTAATATGGCTAACCTAACAGGCTGTGCATGGATTCTAAGGGCTTAAAGGATTAAATATTCAAGGTAGGTCATTATAAAAAAAAGTATTCTTTGAAATAGGGGCTTTAATACCAAACAAATTCCCCAATCATTTAAAAATATGTACCTCAAACCCTCAAGTTTTGACAGGAATAGATCAAATTCTGGTTAAATCAATCATGGTTTGGTTCTCTCAAGAAGTGAGGTGAATGTAAAGAATATGAAAATAATGGTTTAGAGGCCTCACAGGAAAGTGATTTCAAATATAAATACAGTGAGATGTGGCATGGGATTCAAAATTCAGCGTAGTTTTCATGAAATTACTAAATATTTGAACTTGAAACAAAGTCATTTTAGCATTCATTTAAGTTTAGTTTCAAGGGGTAAATTGTTTCACTTATTGATATGGATTTAAAAATGACGATGAGAATCATTTTAGCTCAAAAGTTTCAAAAAACACAGAAAATTGTAAAATAAACACACAAAATTTGAAAAACACAAAAAAAAATTGGTTTTTTTAAATAGGAAAACAATTGAAATTACTAAACTAAAAGGTTCCCTCCCCCACACTTAAAATATTGAATTGTCCTCAATGTGAACCCATGAGATGATATATGCACATGAAATGCAGAATTTTTAAATAGGAAAAATAATATAAAAGTGAAAGGATTAGGAACAGCCTGATGTGCTCAAGTAATGATGGGGTCATGCAGTGTGATAAAATCCACTGCATCAGTAGGATGTCCCTCAATGTATCTCTTCAAACGTTTCCCATTGACTGTAAATCTCCTTCCAGTATCCTATTGTGTGATCTCCACTACACCATAAGGAAAAACATTAGATACAATATAAGGGCCTAACCATCTGGAACGCAAATTACCAGGCATCATCTTCAGTCGTGAACTGTAGAGAAGGACTTTCTCTCCAACATGAAACTCCCTTTGTTGGATCATTCTATCATGAGATGCTTTTGATCTTTCCTTATAGATCCTTGAGTTCTCATATGATGACAGTCAAATCTCCTCAAGATCTTGAATTTGAAACTTCCTTTGAATTCCAGCTTGGGCCAAATCCATGTTGCATTTCTTTATAGCCCAATATTCCCGATGCTCGACTTCCACTAGTAGATGACACACATTCCCAAAAACAATCCGAAATTGGTACATACCAATGGGGGTCTTGTATGTTGTTCTATAAGCCCACAATGTATCATCCAAGCGCTTGCTCCAATCCTTCCTATTTGGCTGCACAGTTTTCTCCAAAATTTGTTTCAACTCACAATTTGAAACCTCAACCTGGCCATTTGTTTGGGGGTGGTATGGTGTTGATGTTTTGTGTGTCACCCCATACTTTTGAATGAGGGAAGCGAAATTCCTATTGCAAAAGTGTGTCCCTTGGTCACTGATGATGGCCTTTGGTACTTCAAACCTGCAAAAAATCAGTGCTTTGACAAAGTCCACAACAACATGAGAATCATCAGTCCTAGTGGCCTTAGACTCCACCCATTAACTCACATAATCAACAGAAACCAAAATGTACAAAAAACCAAAGGAACTAGGAAAAGGGCCCATAAAGTCAATTCCCCAAACATCAAAAATCCCACAGAATAAAATGGGTTGTTGGGGCATCTCGTGTCTCCTTGAAATATTTCCAGTGTGTTGGAAATGAGAGCATGACTTATAAAACAAATGGGAATCATGGAATAATCTAGTCCAATATAATCCAGAGTCTAAAACTTTCCTAGCTGTCTGTTGGGGTCCGAAGTGTCCACCATAAGCAAGTGTATGATAGAAATGCAAAACAGACTCAAACTCACTATCTGGAACACACCTCCTAATGACTTGGTCACTACACATGCACCAGAGGTAAGGATCATCCCACACATAAAACCTAGACTCACTTTTTAATTTTTGGACTTGATGTTTCTTTAAATTTGCAAGGATTTCAGAGGCAACAAGGTAGTTCACTAAATCAGTATACCAAGGATGCGTACCTGAGATGGAATAAAGATGCTCATCGGGAAAAGTGTCCCGAAGTGGTACCTGATTCAAGGTGTCATCCTCTAGTGTGTGAGTAAGCCTACTCATGTGGTCTGCCACCAAATTCTCTGACCCCTTCTTGTCCTTTATCTCGATGTCAAACTCTTGAAGAAGGATCATCCAACGGATAAGTCATGGCTTTACATCTTGCTTCTTTAGGAGGTACCTCAAAACTGCATGGTCAGAAAAAACAACTACTTTAGAGCCCAATAAATATGAACGGAATTTATCTAAAGCAAATATGAAAATAAGAAACTCCTTTTCTGTGGTAGTGTAGTTTTATTGGGCTGAATCCAATGTCCTTGATGCATAGGAAATCACATGTGAACATCCTTTCACCCTCTGAGATAAGACAGCTCCAACTGCAAAGTTGGAGGCGTCACATATAAGCTCAAAAGAAATCTCCCACAGTGGGGGCTGTATGATCGGTGGAGTAGTCAGACACTTCTTTATCCCATCAAAGGAAGTCCTGTAAGAATCATCAAACACAAAATCAGAATCCTTTTGGAGTAATCATGACATTGGAAGAGAAATCTTACTAAAATCTTTGATGAAGCGCCGATAAAATCCAGCATGCCCTAGGAAAGATCTAACATCACGCACACATGAAGGATATGGTAAGGATGAAATAATGTTTATCTTAGATCTATCAACCTCTATCCCATGTTTTGACACTACATGCCCTAACACAATGCCATGCTCTACCATGAAATGATACTTTTCAAAGTTCAGGACCAGATTCTTCTCAATACAATGATTCAATACCTTTCCCAAACTCTTTAGACATTCATCAAACGAGGATCCATACACTGTAAAATCATCCATAAATACCTCCATGCAGGTCTCAATAAAATCATAAAAAATACTCACCATGCATCTCTGGAAGGTACCTGGGGCGTTGCAAAGTCCAAATGGCATCCTCCGGTAGGAAAATGTGCCAAAAGGACAGGTGAATGTAGTCTTCTCCTGATCCTCTGAAGCTATAGGAACCTGAAAATATCTAGAAAATCTATCCAAGAAACAATAGTGTGTTTTCCCAGCTAGTCTCTCAAGCATTTGATCAATAAATGGGAGGGGGAAATGGTCCTTGCGAGTGGACTGATTTAGTTTCCAATAATCAATACACACACGCCAACTGTTTTGCACCCTCATTGGAACTAACTCGTCTTTCTCATTTTTAACAACAGTAACACCACTCTTCTTAGGCACAACCTGAATAGGACTTACCCACTGAGAATCTGAAATGGGAAAGATTATACCTGCCTCGAGAAATTTCTCAACTTCTTTTTAAACAACTTCCAGGAGGGTGGGATTGAGTCTCCTTTGTGGATGTCTCACCGGTTTAGCCCCATCCTCCAAGAGAATCCTATGCATGCAAATGGAGGGGCTAATACCTGATATTTCAGCCAAGGTCCACCCAATCGCCCTGATGTTCTCCCTCAAAATATTCAAAATATTTTCTTCATGTTCAAAAGGGAGATTGTTAGCAATGATAACAGGTAATCTCTCACCACTCAACAAGTATGAGTATTTCAGATTTGGTGGAAATGGCTTGAGTTCTAATGAAGGAGGTTGTATTATGGATGGAGACATTGAAGGAACTGAAATATGTGCACAAAGAGAATTAGTATCAGAATAGACATCATCAAAATTAGAGAATAAAGCATCAAATCCATCATCATACTCAATAGACATGTCATAATTAGAGTGAACATGATCAAAATCAGAATATGAATCCACATCAAAATCAAATACAAGAACAGATTGTGTATCAGCAACATGTGTGGAAGAGCTCTTAAACATCAAACTCGAACCAATACTCATAATCTCCCTAGTCATAGGACAATCAAATTCCATGGAGTTTTTATTTGGTGGTTCAAAATGGGAGATAACAAAAGAAGAATGGTCCTCTGAGGGGTACTTCATGGATTCCATGACATTAAATACCACAAATTCATCTCCAAACTCCATGGAAAGTGTACCCTCATTGACATTTATGATAGTTTTTGCAGTTTTGAGGAAGGGACTACCTAAGATAATGGGGTAATGAGAACTTACCTGATCATCCTCCATGTTAAGCACATATAAATCTGCTGGAAAGATCATGTCTCTTACCCGGACAAGTACATCCTCAAGAACTCCTGATGGATATGTCATAGCTCTATTCGCCAACTACACCACTACTCTTGTTGGCTTCAACTCACCAACTTGCAAGGAAGAGAATACAGAGTGAGGAATCACATTTATTGAAGCTCCTAAATCACAAAGAGCATCAGATAAGTGCAACTCCCCTATGGTACATGGGATGGTGAATGTCCCGGGATCCTTGCACTTTGTTGTAATTGCTAGAGTTGGTGTAATGAGTGCTGAGACATTCCTTCCAAGGTTGACCCTCTCATTTCCCTTGAGCCCTCTTTGATTGGTGCAGAGTTCTTTTAATAATTTGGTATACCTTGGGATTTTCTTAATGGCTTCAAGTAGAGGAATGTTGATCTCCACACACTTGAATGTGTCCAAAACCTCCTTTTACAATGCTTCTTCAGCCATCTTATGGTTTGAACAACCCTGTTTGGAAAAGTAAGGGGTTTAGGAGTAACATCATCAATCATTTTCTTACCTTTATCTTTCTCCTTGGATTGCTCATCAGTTGGTATGGAATGCAACTTCTCTGGAGTAGAGGTAAATCCCGGTGGAATGGTAGGTACATATGTATCGTTCATTTGCTTCCCACTTCTCAATGTGATGGCACTAACATTCCCCTTTGGATTTGGAGTGGGTTGGGAAGGTAGATTTCCAGAATTCTTACTTACAAGTTCATGGAGGGCGGTGGAAATATAGCTCATTTGAGTCTTCAACTCCCCCAACTCTGAACCTTAACTCTTCAGCTCATTCTTTAGATTAAGAAAAATTTGTTTCAAAAGATCATTAGTGTTAGAGTCTACCTTGTTTTGGAGATTCCCTTGTTGCTGACTTGTTGATGTTTGAGCTTCAAATCCCCTTTGGGGTTGTTGGAAACCCTGTTGGTAAGGTAGAGGCTGCTGGAAGTTTTTTTGAAAGGGTTTCCTTTTCTGTTTTCCAGAGCCATACCTCATGTCTGATTGGTCCTTCAACCCTTGGTTGTATATTGGATCAAACTTCTTTTGGGGATATGGTTGTTGTTGTTTTTGCTAATATGGCCTCCCTGGGAATACTGTTATGCAATACTCTGTCTCTTTTAGTTGTGGGAAACAGTCAATTGGGTGGCTTGTCTCGGTGCAAACACCACAAGTCCTTGAAGGAGGGGGTTGGGATGTCTTTTGTGCCAAAGCAATTAGCCTCACCATAGTGGTCAATTATTCCAACTTGGTATCGGTCAAATGACTTTCAATAGAAGAATTACTTACCTGATGTACTCCCCTGACATGTGGTGTACCTATATCGCCAAATTTTTGGGAGTTTTGGGCCATTTTGTCGACCAATGCACGTGCAGCTTCTGGTGTCTTGTCCACCAATGCTCCTCCAGCTGCAGCATCAAACATTCTCTTCTCCATAGGTGTGAGTCCTTCGTAGAAGTATTGGATGAGGAGTTGCTCACTGATTTGGTGATGCGGATAGCTTGCACACAACTTCTTGAATCACTCCCGATACTCATACATTAACTCTCCTTGGTCTTGATTGATCCCCGATATCTCCTTTCGAATGGATTTGGTCCTTGATGCTGGAAAAAATCTTTGCAAGAAAAGACGTTTCAAATCATTCCAACATGTTACATCTTCAGGTTTCAAATAATACATCCAATCTTTTGCAGCTCCATCAAGTGAGAATGGGAATGCTCTTAATTTAATTTGATCTTCAGAAACATTTCTTGGTTTTATAGTTGAGCAAACCACATTAAATTCCTTAAGGTGTTTGTTGGGATCCTCACCAGATAAGGCATGAAACTTTTGAAGAAGGTGAATTAATCCATATCTCAATTCAAAGTCTGATTCGAGGTTTGGGTATGCAATACAATTTGGTTGATAGTTAATATCCGGTGTAGCCAATTCTAGAATGGTTATATTAAGTTCATTTCCATTATTTCCAGCCATTGGTTCCTCTTTTATGTTTGAAATTTAATTGCTTCCAATTTCAATGTTTCCATAAGAGAGGAATTCACCAACTGGTTGAATATTGAAACTTCCCGTAGACTGAAAATGTCTGATTCGAGCCCTAGGGCTACGTTCAATATCAGGGTCAAGATATAAGAGATATTCAGGATTAGTTCATGTCATAAATCGAATAAAAATGAAAAGAAAGTGAGTGGACCATAGTAAAATAAAAATGAGAAGTTGAGTTAATGGTCCAAAAATAAAAGAAGAGGATGAAGATTTTTTTTTGAAAACTTGAGAAAGGGGAAAGATGAAAGAGAGAGGTGAAGAAAATAATAAAATGAAAAATAAAATAAACACCTCTAAATGGTTGAATAAATTACTTGACTCCCTGGAAACAACGCCAATTTGATAGAGCGCTGTCGTGGGCGCCCTCAAATGATTAATGTGATTTTGGGGTTCTTAGGTGCAGTAGAGTGGTTGACCAAGGTTGTCTCTCAAAGGAGGAAGTGAATTTAACAACTTATTAAAGGTATTATAAAAAAAATAAAATAGAATAGAATAAAAAAACTACTTTAAATGATGGGGGTTGGTTATAGTGTATGAATCTAGAAGAATTTTTCTGGAATAAGATTGTATTTTTATTTGTTTTTAGTTTTGAAATGAAGTTCGATTAAAATGACACAGCAAAAAGATATTTTTTAGACAATATTTAAAAGATGTAATCGATCTAACTCTACCTATTCATTTACTTATTAATCATAAAAATTTAAATAAATATCCACTTAATTATGATCCCCTAATTTGTTAACCCTCGAACCCTACAAGAGTTAACTTTACCACAAAGATGGAATTACTTAAACCCTAGGCTAGCTTCGGAACACGCAATCGCAGCACCCTGCTTTGATTGTTGTTCTAAGGTTAGCTTATGGTCAGTGGTTTATTAGAGAATATATCTATTATGGAAATGAGTATGAATTATGTTTAGGGATTATATTTGAACTCTACAAATTTATCCCGTGTGGTCTTGTATTACCGATTAAGATTGCGCTCTCACAATTTACACAAAATCCCGACCTCGCGTGTTTTTGTATTAATTGTTCAATTGCTTTCTTAGTTTCTTAAAATTTAAAAACATAATTCATGAATGATATTAAGTTAATTAAATAATCTCAATGATTCAAAATAATTAAATGAATATGGTGGAAGATAGATCGATTACTAAAATACTACTCTTCCATGGGTGGCGTAATCATCGTAGAAGCATTTTGCATGTGCAAAGGTTTATAATGGGTATAAACCAATAAGGCTTCTACTCAATAATTACAGCCCAAATAGGAAGATTAAGAGAAGAAGAAATTTAAACAAAATAGAATAAAAGAGAAGAAATAAAATAAGAACAAAGAAGTTTATTACACAAACAAAATCATTAGAACATGAAGGAGAAGAAGAAGGCTTCGTCGAAGGGGTCCTTACTTCAAGAGCTACCCTTACTGAAATAGTTGGAGAATTGGAGTGGATCCACTTCTCCTCTTCCCGAAACTTCCAAATGCACGTCCCCAACCCCTCCAAATGAGAAAAACTCCAATTTATATAGCGGAGGGGAGGAGAGGTTACAAGTGGTTTCAAGTGTGAATGTGGAAATTCGGCCAAATATTTTATTCCAACTTTCACCGCCCATTTGAACAGAAAACGCATGAATTGGCCGGCTTTCCAGAAGGATAATATGTGAGGATATGGGTCCTTTATCTCCTCTAAAAAGTTGGGATTAATCCAGTCCTAGATGAAGGAGTTATGGCCGAAATACAGAAGCTTCTTCATTCTGGCGAGTCCATCCCAACTTTGATTTCACGGCACTTTTTCAACAACCAAATGCACTCTTTAGCAATAGTGTCCTGAATAAAAGTTGTCGATAATTAAGTTAGTAACACTGTTACAAAATTTCAAATTCAAATAATAAATATAAAAATATTTATCTTCTAAATACTACAGTAAATTATAAAGGGTAAAACTGGAATTTTCATCAAATATTCAAATGAATGATCTAATCCCAAATACTTTCTAATTAAAAATATTTAACACAATGTGAGGAAATTATATCATTTATTATCAATAAAATATTCAATAAAATAGTGTGTTATCAATACACATGCACAGACATACACATACACAAACACATACACATACACATACACATATACATACACATACACAAAGACATACTTGTACTCATACATATACATACAAACAATTACACATACACATACAGATACATACACATACACATACACATACATATACACATATTCACATACATCTATATAGATGCACATATATACACATATACATACACATACATACACATACAGGTATACCTACTCATACACATACACGTATATACACATACATATACACACACCCACACACATACACATACACATACAGATATACATACACATACATACAAACACACATACATACAAAGACGTATCTCCACATACGTACACATACACATACACATACACATACACATATGTTGTCATGACCCCCTCACGCTAATCATATTTTAATGAGGGTAGAGGGATAATGACCCCTAAGTCCCGACTCCAATTAGCCCCATGTTGGTGACTACCACTGAAGGTATAAAACTCACATATAATGGGAGGCATCATCCTCTATAATAATATAGGATCATGATATAAGATGAATCGTCCACAAGGAACTCCATGAAATAATATAAAAAAACCAAAACCATCTCATAATACAGGCATAAATAAAACTGATACAGATAAAAGATTCCAAAAGTAAATACCCAAAAGAAAAGCTAAAGCTACAAGATAACAATTGTCCCAAAATTTCCAGGTTAGTATTATCCAACATGGTCCACATAATCCTCTTGGAAACTTGAAAATTAGTTTATATATGTAGGGTGAGCATATAGGTATACTAAGTAGGAAATCCAAAGTCTCTCTTCCACATGTGAAAGAAGCATACTAATGAACCTGTGAGAAAACTGAAGAATCAAAAACACCTATATAGGTCAAATATCCATCCCAACATCACCAAAGAATTCTCAAAAAAATCAATCCAAGTATAATACCATAATAAGAAGCATATAGATTAAGGGAACCCCACACCACTTTCCCACTAATTTTCCACTCTCACACCCCAATATCATATGTACTGGTTCTCCCATATCTTATAAATAACATATAAAACAACCCCACAACTAAGTCACATCACATCAGGCCTACAACCACCTAGGCCACCACCCCATAACACTATAACATCTCATCTCTCCCAAAGACACCTAGGAGATCATATCACAACTATTGTCATAACCAGAGTAGTAGGGTATAGTGAACATGAAGGACATAAACCTTGTACCCTCCTCCTACCATGAACGATGTAAGATCATGTCTTTTACTAGGTATAACCACCTTATAGTTTTTTGTTTGAACCTTGGTGGTTGATTCTTGTTTGGAGATGGAGAGACTTTTTTGGGGAAAACAACTTAAATTTAATTGATGGTTTTTTTCATTAATGAACAGAGACTTGGGTTGTGAGGAAACTTGAGAAAAAACTGAATGGATCCACACAGGGTGTGGTTTAGGGTTTCTATTTGAATTAATGGAGTCTAGATAAATGGGATAATTGTTAACATGGGTCCTTGGTAAGTTGATAATCTTTAAATGGGGTTTGGGTCTTTTATAAGTAAATAGGTTGAAAACCATCTCCAAAACATTTACACTCCATGTAAATGGGATACATGTCATGTAATGTTTTGGTGAATTTAATATTCAAACAAAGCGATAGTTTTTCGGTGTATCCCTCTAAAAATAATTACACAACGTGTAATGGTATTACACATCATGTAATTTCACGAGAAGGTTTTTGAAATAATGTTGTGCAGTTGAATTTTATTTCTAACTCATATGAATCCTTCTTTTCTCCACCCTAGGGAATTTTCCATGCAATTTTAGAGCAGCTCCCTTGATTCTAAAAAACCCATTTGAGAAATATAATCCTTGGTATTTGGTTTTTCTTCATTTTTATCTTCTCTTTCATCGTACTCCAATCGTTGCGGTGTAATATATTGACCATGTGTGTTTTTGGTTTTGATTTTGATTAGTTATGATCTATGAACCTTTTTGTGATCATCTACACCATTGTTCTTATTGGTGAATCCTACTGGAAGCATTGGTTGAATGTTCGTTAAAGTTAGGGGGTCTAAACCTTAACTCTATGGTTTGATAATTTTCATGTATGTGCAATATTGTAATTGCGCCAATATATCTTGCACCAAATAAATTAAAATGAATGAATGGATTTATTCCTTAGAGTCCCTTTGGATCGAATTTGTTATTTATGTGGCTTGTGCCTATCATTCAGGTGAGAGAACCCTTGAATATAAATGAATTTATTAATGTCTTAATGTGTATTTATCAAGACATGAGATTAGGGTGTTTTCTTGATATAGATTCTCCTTAGCATGGCTTATTTAATCAGATAACTTGCATGTTTTTGTTTATGACCAATTGATTTATTAAATATTTAATTAAAAGATAAATGGTAATTTTCACAATTAACCATTGAAGCATATGACGTGATATTGTAACATCCTTTTTTCTATGACTTATGTTGTGATTTCTATGTTGTAATGCTTATATAGGGTGTTTTCCTAGGGACACATGAAGAATTTTTTATATGGAGGGCTATGCCCAGTGACACATGTTGTAATGATTACATAGGGTGTTGGACTAGTGTACAAGTTGAAATGCTTATATAGAGGGATATTCCCAGTTCGAATGTAGAAATGCTTATATAGTGGGCTATGCCTAGTGACAGATGTTGAAATACAAAAAAACTAGGCTATTCCCACTAACACATGCTGAAATGATTATATATTGGGTTCAACCCTAATTGAATCCTAAAATGCTTATATAGAGGGTTTAACCAAGATTTTTCGAATTTATACCTTGGTTATAAGAATACGGATGGCATGGTTGTGAGACATGCTTAGAGACATTCCGACATGGAATTGAGGTAGGTTATGTTTTTCCATGGTTTTATGGTTATGGTTGGAATGGTTGAGAGACATTCTCAAATAAATTTCATCATGGTGCCGAAGAAGGTTGATATTATATTAATTTGATTGTTTAATTAATCAATACACTTGTTATTTATTTATTGCATGCACTTCTTATCATATTTTATTTTCTTATACATGGTGTTGTAGAGATACTGAGTTATACTCACACACTATTCGGTCCATCGTTTGGTACCCATGAAAATTACATGGTGGCAGGATTGGATAGAGGAAAAGGACCTTGTTGTTGATCATTTCTTTTTAGATGGGTTGGAGTTTAGGGATGTGATCGACATGGAGTTTGGGACCGGGGACTTTTGATTCTTTATTTGAGTCTTCTAGTCATCTATTTTTATTACATATAGCATGAAATTTATTTATATTCCATCACATAATTAAATTATTCCTTATTTATTTATTGGATTATTCAGTTGGAAACCATTATTGGTTTTCTGATGTATTTCATTATTTACATTATTTTTGCTCTATGATATTTATTTTTTATTGTTATATGATTTTTTTTAAACTCTATAACTAGAGGGTATAGTCTCCCCACTATACTTATCACACCCCCACTGCTAGTTGGTAGCCTCTAGTATATGTGGAGACAGGCTTGAGGTCTTGTAACCAACCCTTTCTGGCCACATGAGGGAGTGTCAGATCAGGGGACATTACAAAGTGGTATCCAAGGAAATCATGTTTCTTTATTTTTTATTTACTCTTTTGGAAATGTAGAAGGAGACTAGGATGTGTCGGGACTTAGTAATGTTCTTGTTCATGGTTGTTTCTAAACCATGTATGGGGAAAATATTAGTTCCCATGGGTCGGTTGATTGTTATATTTTTTTCTTATTGCATTTGATGTTATTTTACCCTAAGTGATTCACATGTTGTGTGAGGTTATTATTTCATGATGATATTGGTTCTTGAGATTTATACTCATGGCTTGTTATGGCATGAGATGATTATGAATGCATCATGATAAAAACATAGAGATTTATATTGGCATTCATTATTCATGATATGGACATATTTATTGCATGTGATATGTACTTTCCTATTGAAATGTGATATGAGATGCCTATTATATCTAAGAAATGAAATAAATAAACTGTTATGTCATGCTAAAACACTTTTAAACCATGTTTATAGAGATAAAGGGTTAGTGTTTCTCTATTTTTTCACCTATTGAGGTTAAAATTTCTCTTATAGGAAGTGTTCTGAGGTATTTGTTTGTCTTGTAGAGAAAATGCCTCCTCATCATCTTTGAATAGAGCATCAGGAGAGTGGAAATAAGAATTATCCTAACACATCTGAACCAGAGCATCATGTACTTCTTGAGGATTAGATGGATGTTCAGCTACACAAAAGATTCCTAAGTGTCATGAGATCCATGGAAAGAGAGAATGTCTGCATCGTTCTTTTGATGTATAAGCTAAAGATAGATTTTTAGTTGTAGCATCTACCTATGTTCACTGGGGAGGCAGAACCCTAGGAAAAAAGCTCTAGATTGAGTCATTCTAGATGATATTTAAGCATCTAGAGACACTGGTGGACATGAGGGTGAATCTTGCTGCTTATATGCTTCATCGAAAAACCAAGAATTGGTTGTACATTCTATAGTAGGCAGGGAATCATGGTGAGTTATCATAAAAGGACTTCGAGATGAAATTCCTAAGCCATTTCGATCCTGGAACATTGAGGGAAGAGAATGACCATGATTTCATGCACCTGACAAAGGAGGTTATGTCAGTGTTATACTACACTGAATGTTTCACTGACCTGCAGAGCTTTGCATCATCCTTGGTAGATAATGAGATCTACATGGTGATATGTTTTAGGATTGTATTTTCTATGAGATCAGGTTATGAGAAAACCTGTTTTTTCTGAGTAGTTTTGCAGAATTGATAAATTTGGAACTCATCACGAAAGGTAATCAGAGAGAGTCACTAAGTAGCAGCAAATCTGTTTCATCAGGGAAATCTATGAACTCTTATTTGAGATGAAATAAGCATTGCAATGATAGTTTTCACCACGAAAATAGCAGGATGATTAGTCAGGGTAGTGGGTATCCATCTCAATACTGTGTTCTATTGTAGTCTTATAAGTGTGGCAATATGGGCCACAAATAGCCTCAATTCCCATAACCTACTTTAAAGTGTCATGTTTGTGGCAGATTGGGCCACCAAAAGAGGGTTTTTGTGGAAACAACATCAGAGCAGTGGCAAGGGATCAGGACAAGTACTGGAGTTTAGTAAGGACCCATCTACTCCTCATCAAACATGTAGCTAGAGTTCCATGGGACATTATAGCCAAGGATGGGGATGTGGTACCCCAATGTAGGAACGATCGTACCAAACAGAGGGTATTACTTAGGGGAGTCAGGGTGGAGCATAGGTTAGAGTGGATGGTTAGCTACTTGTTATGAAAACTAATCTGGCTAGTGTGGATTTAAGACTGTATACTTCTAGAGGTATGATTCTTGTACCATCTACCCTTTCTTGTGTTTTTTTGATATATGAGCATCGCAATCCTTTTTATCAAATATTTTTGTAACTGGTTTTTTCAAGCATGTGGAAATATTGGATGGTGTTTTTACCATAAACACACTATTGGGAGTGAAGTTAGAGAATATCAAATGTTGCATGGTGTGTTCCCTGGAGATTGGTGGTTACCATTTCATTTGGGAATTATACATTCTAGAAATTAAAGGATTTGATTTAATTATTGGTATGAATTGGTTAGTTCAATACCAGGCCCAAATCGACTATTATAAGAGGAGAGTTTCCTTTATATTTATAAAAGGATGTAGTTATTCTCACCTGGGTGAGTGGGCTCTTCAGGATTGTTATGAATGACCAATTCAATGTAGAGTGGATTGTCTCATGGATTAGATAACAAGTATTTCTCTAGATAATAGTGGAATGTAGCATGATTCTTTTCCTCCTATGGTAGACTATTTTTAGTATGTCTTTCCTAACAATTTCTATGCATTACCTCCCGAGCGAGATATCGATTTTACAAATGAGTTTGTTTTAGGAGCATATCCAATTTTTATCCCGCCATATATAATGTCACCAAAAGAGATTCAGGAGTTGAACGTTTAGTCAGAAGATCCAAAATATAAAGGTTCCATATAAGGATCGACTGGTTTCTTATGGATCTAGACAGCTGAGACCGCATGAGGGTAATTACACTATTCCTGATTTGGAGTTAGTATCATTGGTACATGCCCTATGATTTCGGATATATTATCTCTTGGGTGAGATGATTGTGTTATACACTTACAACAAGAGCCTTAGGTACATATTTTCTCAGTAGGACTTGAACATTCAGCGGAAGAGTTGGGTCAAGTATCTAAATTATTTAGAATTTTAATTTGATTATTCACTGAATAAGGGGATTGTCATAGATAATGAATTGATCCTAAATACATAATAATAGGCAACACGAGAGTCATACAATGAGAGGAAGGTGATGGACCTCTTTGCAGACATGCATCTAGGTGTTCAAGATTCTCAGGGATGAGTAGCTCTGAGTTTGACATCTATTATAGCCATCCTTTTACACCAGATTAATATAGATCAATTATCTCATTAAGAGGTCTTAGTTTTGAAAAAAATATTATATTTTGGTGAGACACCTTTGAGATGGTCTATTGGAATTGGGAATTCTCTTCTTTTATGTGGTTGAGTATGGGTTCCTATGAGATTGCATGAGGAGATGATGAGGGAGTTTTATGATTCAAGATGGGTATTACATCTTGGTTTCACAATGATGTATCATGATCTCTATAGATGGTACCCGTGGGTAGGAATGAAGAAGGTGGTAGTAGGCTTTGTGGTGAGATGTTTCACTCATCATCAGGTGAATGCTGAGCATCAAAGGCCAACTAGTATTTTTCATCTTTTTCACATTCCTAAGTTGAAATGGCATGAAATCACTATATATTTTATGATAGTATTACCCCGAATAACCAATAAGAATGATGTTGTATGGGTGATTGTGGATCGATTGATGATGGTATCCCACTTTCTCCTAAATTGGGAGACCTTCACAGTTGATGATATGGGAAATCCTTGTGTGTGTAAGGTAGTTTGGAATCATGATGTTATAAGGATTATCATTTTAGACAGAGATCCTTGTCTCCCATCATAGTTCTGAAAGGGTCATCAGAAGGTTTTAGGATCATAGGTTCTTTTGAGTATGGTATATCATCCTCAGATTGACATTCAATCTGAGTGGACTATTTAGGTTCTAGAGGATATGATATGGGCTTGTATTCTAGATCTCAGTGGTTCGTGGGAGCAGCATATGGAAATGGTGGAATTTTTTTATAATAACATATTCCATCCATAAATCCAGATGAAAACATTTGAGGTGTTGTATGGAAAACCATTCCATTCTCCTCTTTTTTATTTGGAGGTAGGTAAGTTAGTGTTTTTTGGGGCTATTTTGGTGTAGGATATGTATAAAAAGGTTCAATTGATCAGGCAGTATATGGTGACTTCATAGAGAGGGAAGAAATCTTAAGATGACCATAAGAGATGACCTATGGAGTTTCAGGTTGGTCATTGTGTTTTCATTCAGGTGTCTCCTAGGTTGGGGAAACGCCATATCGGGAGATAGGAAAAGCTAGTGCCCTGTTTTTTTGAGACATTTGAGATAGTGGATGGGGTTGATCCAATGGCATACCAATTATCCTCACCAAAGTGTTACAGTGTCATGCACGACGTGTTTCACAAGTCATATATTTGGAGATGTTATTGAAACCCTTCTTAAATGATATACTTATCATACTTAGAGCATAGTGTTGATGTGTCATTTGAGAAGAATATGATATAGGTTTTGGACCATAGTGAGAATTATCTATGAGGTATGGTTATTCCCTTTGTTTAAGTGCAGTGGCCGCATGGGTGAGTTCATGAGGATACATGGGTTAGGGAGTTTGATATATGAACAAAATGGCCAGACTTATTCATCAACACCCCATAGTGATGCTTGGATCCTCTTGATGATTATCTTTTATATGGTGGAGAGGTTGTAAGATACTGTTTTTTTCAGGTATGTCCCTCTTTCAGTTTTTCATTTGATCCTTGGTGTACAAGTCTTGTTCATAGATGGGGATAATTTTTTGGTAAAATTTCTTAATTTTCATGGATGTATATTTTTTTTAATGAATATAGACTTGGTTTGTGAGGAAACATGAGTAAAAATAGAAAGGATCCATGCGGGGAGTGGTTCAGGGTTTTTGTATGAATTAATTGAGTCTGGGTAAATGGGTCAAGTGTTACCATGGGATATTGGTAAGTTTATAATCCTTAAATGAGTTTTGGGTCTTCTATAAAGAAAATAGGCTGAAAACCATCTATAAAACATTTACACACCACGTAAATGGGAAAAATTCCATGTAATGTTTCAGCGAATTAAATATTCATCTAAGGCGATGAGTTTTTCATCATATCCCTATAAAAATAATTACACATTGTGTAACTATATTACATGCCTTATAATTTCTTGAGTATTTATAAAACAATTTTATGTGGTTGATTTTTTATTTATAACTCATGTGTATCCTTCTCCTCTTGATCCTAGGGTGTTTTCCAGGTGATTTTGGAGTGCCTCCCTTGTTTTTGTGCATCCTGTTTGGGAAATATAATCCCTATTAAGTGGTTTTGCTTTAGTTTTCTCTTAACTCTCATTGTTCTATGATAATTGTAGTGTAATATCTTAACAGTGTGAACTGTTGTTTTTGATATTGTCCGATTATGTTCTAGGAACATTCTTATAATCATTTTCACCTTTTTTATTATTGGTGAATTCTACTAGAAGCGTTGGTTGATCGTCGGTTAAAGGTAGTGGGTCTAAACCTTAACCCTATGGTTTGATAATTGTTAGGTATGTGTAATATTGTAATTGTGAAAATGTATCATGCACCAAATAAATTATAAATAAATAATTGAATTATTCCTTATATTCCATTTGGTTCAAATTGGTTTTTGATTTGTCTTGTGGATACCACTCAGGTGAGAGAACCCTTGAATATAAACGAATTGGTTAATGGCTTAAAGTGTGTTTAGAATGACATGGGATTAGTGTGTTTCCTTTATATAGATTCACCTTGGTGTGGCTTGTTTATTGAGATAACATTCATTTTATTGGTTATGACCTATTGATTTATGAAATGTTTAATTGAAAGATAAATGGTAATTTTCATAATTAACCATTGATCCATATGATGTGATGTTTTGATATTATTTTTTCTATTACTTTTGTTGTGGTTTCTATTATTTAATGCTTATATAGGGCATTTTCCAATGACACATGCTAAAATTATTATATAGCAGGCAATGACCAGGGACACAGGATATAATTCTTATATAATGCATTGGCCTAGTGTACAAGCTGAAATTATTATACAGTGGGATATGCCCAGTTGACATGGTGAAATGCTTATATAGTAGGCTATGTCTAGTGACACATGCTAAAATGATGATATATGGGCTATGCCATGTGACGCATTCTGAAATGCTTATATACTGGGCTCAGCCCTGATTAAATACTAGAATGATTATATAGCAGGTTCAACCTAGATTGGTGTGATTTATACCATTGTTATAATGTTATGGTTGGAATGGTTGGGAGAGATGCGCAAAAATATTCTAGCATGGCACCGATAGAAGTTATGTTTTACCATGGTTATATGGTTATGGTTGGAATGGTTGAGAGACATGCTCAGACAAATTCTGGTATGGTGCTGAAGAATAATGATGTGGTATTAATTTCATTTTTTAATTATTTAATGAACTTATTATTGCATTATTCCATGCACATTTTATCAAACAGATTTTGTTTAGACACTGTGGTTCTGACCTACTGAGTTATACTCACACCCTATTCAGGCCTCTATTTGGATCTCGGCCAAATTACATAGATGTAGGATTGGACAAGGGCAAATGACCTTTCTGTAGATTGTTTCTTTCTAGACGAGCTGGTGTTTGCAAATGGGACCGACATGGGGTTTTGGACTGGGGAATTTTGAGTCACTGTTTGAGTTTACTAGTTATTTTTATTACATGTAGAATGATATTTAGTTACATTCCTTAACTTCATTACATTATTCCTTATTTATTTTTTGGATTATACATTTGGATTCTGTTGTTTCTTTTCCACAATATTGCATTGTCTCCATTATTTCTGCACTTTTGTATTCATTTATTATTGTAATATGATTTTTTTCATAGTGTTATAACTCTGTAACTAGGTGGTATAGTCTCCCCACTATACCTTTCACAACCCCACTACTAGTCGGCATACTCTGGAATATGGGGAGTCACACTTGAGGTCTTGTAACCAACCCTTTTTGGCCATATGAGAGAGTGTCAAATTAGTGGACATTATACACAACCACAACCATAAATCATCCCACAACAAGGTCATATCACATCCCTTACAAAGATAGTTGGGATATCACCTAGTGTACTAATAGACCTCCAACTATCACATCATGTGCTTATCTCTTCACCTTAAGGATAGATAATGGATGAGCGGGTAGCAAGTCATCTATCCCCATCACTGTGATGTTTGAAGAAACACCCTCTGTGTGAAAATATGGGTGTGGGAACATAGTTCTCGATGTGGGTAGGGTGTGTATAGAAATAACAAGGAATATACAATTATATATATAAACCACACGCAATCCCAACCTATGGGTTCAAAACAAAACACTAACCAACTCACAACACTTCTAATTTCACTACCACCACTAAATGTATAACACCACTCAATCCACAAGATACATTTTTCATTTCTAACAAATACAATTATCAAAAAAACTCCAACCATCTCAATACTTATTAAATAATTATTCCATCATTACTTAGGCTTCTTGCATTACACAACTATACAGAAAAAATAGCTCATCATTCCCATCGAAACATCACCTCACCACCCAATATGCACAGCCACACAAATCATCACTGCACTTCCCCAAAAGAACGGACGAACGAACCATCAACTTGCCAGCCCAAAAGCACCAAAAAATGAATCATCACCTCACCTACCTAAAATCATGACCAAAAAATCCATCAATTCACCTACCCAAAGCACAGACAAACAAACCATACATCACCCCACACTGCATCGCAACCACACATCACGTCCCCCACCAGCACGACCACACATCACAATACATCAAAAACCATTTAATATATTTCAAAAAATCAGATTTTATCAGATTTTACTTTATTTTAAGGGTGTTATCAAACATTCCATAAATATTGGGGAAACCGTTTCATTAGGAAATTATAATTGGTTACGCTACTTCCATTTTGGGGTGATATCACAAAAACATGTAACAATGATTCCATATCACAACAAATAATGTGAAATAAAAGGCTCCCAATAACCATGAATTTAAGTGGGGTATTAATCCCATAAAAACACAGTATCACAATAATATAAATGTTGTGAAATTGAGAGAATCATTCCCCCTTCCCCTTTAATTTTAATAAATTGATTAATTTTTCTTGATTTGGCTAGTGAAAACCACCCCCATAGATAAACAAGAGTAAACTCCTCCCACATGATACATAAAAATAATAAATAAAGGAATTACCTACCTCATAGAAGGTTTTACCACTCATTGTTCACTATAGGGAGATGAAGAAACACTTGAAAACCACAACCACATGAAAAACCCCAGAGAAAAACCTACACTGCATCAAGGATTATAAAAAACAAAACCCAACTCACAACCCAAACCAAAACTACACCACCATATAGTGGATCCTTGGGAGAAGAACACAAGAAAAACAACCAATAAGAAGAGAAAGGATTACCATAGACTGCTAATGTGCATCCTCCGGAACTAACGGATCAAGGTGGGAGGAAGGGGGATAAAGATCCTTCGAGTGCTGCTTGGGGATCACCCAAAATGAGAGAGGGAAGAGGTACAAGAGAATGAGGAGGGTTTCGGCTGAAGGACCTATTTAAAACCTGGAACTCGGCACTTTCACATTGTGTAACCCATTCATGATGTGAATTTCATAGGGTTTTTTCCAAAAACCAACTCCCATCAAAATTCACATCGCCTTGGACTGATTTAACTATGCATCGTGAATTGCTTTCATGACGTGAATCTATTTCATGGATTCTTCCATCATCGTACAAAGGTTGTGAAACCAGTCAGCTACAAAAGTCATGAATCAGCAATTAACATCTTTTAAATTATTCATGATGTGAATATCCTACAACAACCCTACTTCACCTTGAAACCTCCTCAAGCCTCCTTCGAAACAACCCTAATATCCAAAATCGGCAAAGGAACGGGTTGGGAAGGCACGAGATGTTACATATGTACATACACACACATGAACATACATGAACACACACGGACATATACACATAAACATACACATACACAACAAATACACACACATAAACACACACACACACAAAATATATATACACAAACAACTCATACAAATGCATATACGCATAAACATACATATACATATATACACATACAGACGTACACATACATCCACATACATACTAATATATGTATATATATTTTAAATTATTCAATATGAATATAAATATATAAATTATAATAACTATATTTAAATAAATGTATATTCATTTATATATTATATAATTATATAAATAAAATATTAATATATTATATTTATATACACCTTTTGTAATTAATGCATATAAATCTATATTAAAACATTTTTATGGAAGAAAATAAATTTTATTATCTTTTATATATAAAATTTTGAAAATAAATAAGTTATTCTCAGTTACCTTTATCAGCAAAGATTCCCCTAACATAAACTAATTATGGAAAAAAACAAAAAATACATGAGTGGATGGGTTTTATGGGTTTTTAAATATTTTTTAAACGGGATTGGGTTCGGAATATTTTTAAAAAAGGTTCACAAGAACTGTGAACCCTATTCACGCTTCTTCCCTCGCTAGGAAGCAAGAACAGGGTTCACGCTTCCTGTGTGATGTTTAGAAAGGAAGTGTGAACAGATTTCATGCTTCCTTCAAAATTATTAATTAAAAAAACATCAATAGATATAAATATTAATTAAATATAAATATAGATTAATTAAAAAATCATCAATTTGTATAAAATATCATTAAATATTAATACATATTAACTAAACTATTAAAAATATAAATAATAGTGTTCAAAATGAACAAGGGATGTCAAATTTTTGAATCTAAGTGCTTGCGTGAGTGTGCAAGAGTGGGAGTGGGGGGGCAAGGAATTTAATTTCTTTTTTAGCACTAACAAATACAATTTCTATCCCTTTTAAAAGAGTGACTTATCATAGTGGCAATACACCCCTAAAAATATGGAAAAAGATAAGTATGAATTTATCAATGCTAACTTGGGACTGGTAAAGAATATTCATCGATGTTATTTTAGCACTGACCTTTATTAGTGTCTCCAGCATAACTTTTTATGCGCTAATAAAATTCATTTTGATAGGTGATAAAACTCAATTTTGCAGTAGTAAACTCAAACCAAAGATTGATTGCATTAATTAATTATATTACAAAATGATGGAAAATGCCTTTACGATTACGTTACTTTCTAAATAATTATGGATAATTAATGCCTTATAACATTTTAGTATAGTTAATAAAACCTTAACTAAATAAATATGAAATTAAATTGGGGTGATGTCTGGAATTCTCAAACTACAATCATATTTCAAATTAAAGATTATAGAAGTGAACGTTGTATCTGATTATTAAAACTAACACAGTATCTCACTATATTTAAGGAGAATTATTTTGGCAGCTCATCTTCTTCCTTTTCCTTCATTTATTACTCCTCTGGTCCCTCCTGCCTCTTCACTTTCCTACCCATTATCATAACATGTTTGATTATCTTCGTGACGGGCTTAATAATTACTGAAAATATCTATCCATTCCATACGGATAGTTGAATGATGATACTTGGTGATGAAAATGCCGTTTTCTTCCTTCCCAAACAAATATTTAATTAAATCTGTTGTCTCTTTTCTCCCTAATGGTGGTATGTGAGTATCAATCACCCAACCACCCTCTCTAGTGACCAATTCTGTTCATTCACATGGCCAAGGAACAGTACCAGATCTGTTGGTCAAGGATTCTTGATAAAGAAGAACCCTTCTCCTTCCCCTACCGTCTTCCTCCTCTCAAATATTACAGTTGAAAATAATCATTCTTTTTAACCTTCTCACTTATGTACTTTCGATTGACATTTTACTTAACCTATCTTGCAACTACAAGATATTTTTTTGAATCTATCCCTCTAGAGAATACACTAGAATTCATATTCATCTTATGAGTTTCCATATTTGAAAACTTATATAACTTCACCAAGGGTGATCTTATTCAATACATATTCTTTAGGATACCAAAAATATGATCAAACTGTGATGATATATTCTTTATAATTATTGTATTGGATATGATAAAACATTCTTAAAATTCATCAATGATGAACCTCTTTCTTATTTGTATTTAAAAACAATTTGAGGGATCATTCAAGGATGATAACTTATTCACATTTATGATCATGATTTGATATCACTCACTGCTTAACACGTTCACCCCCTGAAAACTTGGTTCACCATCAATTCCATACATCATAATAACAGATAAAATAAACAATGAGTAAGGAAATAAACAATGAGTAAGAAATAACTCTATCAATGATAATAGTAAGTCACATATAAAATGTATGATAAATCTATTATCAATATAATCCAAGCATGTGGTGTGGATTCTCCTCTATCCCATAGATAGGCATATATTGTATGCGTTCATGCCATGTCTATCTATGTCTCCATTCTGGAATATGTTGATCCTGTATATCATCATTGGAAACCAACTCCACATCCTTCTATGTGACAGGCAGTGGATGTATAGTCTCACCGTCTGTACTCTATCCTTCTTCTAAGGATAGTGGATGTTGGCTAGAACTCTTACAAACATATGAAGAATATGGTTGTTGTGTTGTGGATGTCTACATATCAGGGAGTAACAAAGCATCAAAACTAGTCCAGTCAATGCCTATATCTACCTCTGGTTGTGACTGAGAAGCTGGAGGAGCATCTGACTAATCAAGATGAATACCCTCCTCATGTGGAACATCAACATCCATAATAAGGTTTTCACCCCTGATACATCTATATCAGGCTTAACAGCCTCATCAGCCTCAACATTATGTGGTGGATCAAAGAAAATTCCTTGATAAATCTTATCTATCAAAGGATGCAACTCTACCACAACATTTTGAAAATATGTATGGTCAAATGTGCCTCCCTCTACTGGATCATACATATGAAGTTGATGAGTGATACGAGAATCCTAAGAAAAAAAATTCCGCTATTAAGTAATTTTAATAAAATATATATTCAACAGCTGAAGGAAGAATGAATACCAACTGAGTAAATCCCCGTTCGTATCATATTAGAAATATGACTGGGGACGTGTAGTACCAGGATGCCTAATCCAACTGATAAAATAAATGAAAATGTATTGTCCCCTCCCCTCGTAACCCGGACTCCTATTGTATGTCTCATTGATCAATATATGTGGCATGGTGTCTCCTCCAATCAAAGTCTCTCTTCCCTGAAATCTTTAGGGAATGTAGTGAGGGTAACTGATTGGGTGGGTCCGGAATGAGCTGAAGGAATCTGAAGTGCCTTATAACTCTATCAATCTGATTCCATTCAATAATATGAAAATTAATCAATGGAATTGTACAAGATCTAGTAGCAATCATGGCCATGCAATACTCTAGAAGTTCTTCTATGATATCATCAGTATGGTATCCATGTAATTTGAAAGAAAAAAATTAATAATCAATTAATAAATGAAGATATATATAGTAAAGAATAAATATTTAACAATATAAATAATAATCGCTTGCATCGTACAGTCGAAGGCTATCCAGAAGAAGTCTGTAGGTGTAGACATCATTTCTGGCAGTATCTAAATACTAATGTGCCTGAATCCACTTGTAGATAACATTGTTATAGTTACATTTCATAATATAAAGTTATACAATAAATTTATACATTATAAGGAAGGAATAACATACCATTTTCCACACAGATCCTTCCCTACAATTTTTTTAGGAAATGGTGCATGTGGTTCTAAGTGAGGGATGTTCTCCCATACCCACATTTGTAGAAAAACAACACATCATGTGATCTGCATCTTATCTATGTGACATGCACTGCATAGAACCCAATATGTATATGAAAGAAAAGAATACTCCTATTTGTACCAGCTTTCCTGGTCCAAATCCTCTAGAAAAGTTTAATACATTAGATGTACAAATTTAGTGGAGTGATGAACAAAATGAATGTCACCGATCAGCCTCAAAATATAAGGACATGTAAATCACAGCACATTTATCTCATTATCATCCTCGGCTAGTTGTGTGAAGTGATGTTCTAACCAGGTAATTCATAATCTATAACCGATGACTGAATTTCCATCATCATAGACCTTTATGGACAATAATCTATGAACCATCTCAAACCAATCTTCTCCCAATCAGCATGTCACAGTCGCACCGTCGATGGGGAGGCCCAACATAATGGACATATCCTGTAGTGTAATAGTTATGTCCCCCTCTGTAAAATGGAACATATGTGACTCTGGCCTCCAACTCTATATGAGAGCAGTAATGAGATGATGGTCGACAAAGGTGAAGTCATACATCACTACGCCATAAAACCCAGCGTGACGAAGATGAAGTTAGACATCAATAAAACCTTTATTGTTAGAGATCATATGCTGAAACCAAAATAGAATAATGTATTAAAAAGGATATTAAATTTTATTTAAAAAAATATAGTGTAGAAAAACATATCCAACTTGACAATCACCTTATTTATTGCCTCATCACTAAAATACTTATTCACATTACTAGAAATATATATAATGAAATATTGATGATAAGCATTTGGATCAGTCCATGAAACCTAATTACTATTTACGACCTCTATAGTCGCTCGATGATGATCATATATCAGACACACTCCTTGGCTTTGTGTGACATGAATGTGTAAACATACTAAAAACTAGCACCAGGATTCAAAATTATCCTTTTCAAAAATAGCTATTGAATGTGGTAGAGGATCATTATTACCATCCTATGTGGTAGCAAAGAGTAGAACACATGTATATGTGTCATAAAGTAAAGTGTCATCGACCAGAATGAATTGTTTATAATAGGGAAAAGTACTGATGCATGGTCTGAATGCCCAAAAAAATCCTATTGAACTTCACCTTTGATCGATCAACTCGGTGATTGGGGGACACATACTCAATAATGTTCAAATGATAAATAATCTGATTATTGAGAGATAACAATTCCATAAGTTGTGGTAAAATTGCATAAGATTCATCCCAATCACCATGCACTTTTACAATTGCCTGCTATTTTTCATTCCATGCTTTGTTGTATGATATCTTATAGTTAAAAAACTGTTGAATTATTTCCTGAACAAGGGAAATGGGAACGTCCTAACATGTTTGTATCATCTCAACAATAACAGTTGATATAAACTCTGCATCAAGTGAAGAGTGATCATGCGACAAGCTTGGATGCACATAAGTGTGTGGGCTTTCTAATTTGGTTATCTTCCGACATGAAAAAAAATTATCATATATTTCCCTTAATCAAAATTTACATTCTGGACCATATTTTTTACATCGAATGATATATTTTGTCCTCTTAGACTCATTAACCACATATGTGAAGTTCAACTCTATGTGGTATTGTTTTATCACATTTTCATGGAAAGTTTACTTTCAAACTCCTGCCCAACATAGATAGAGTTATCATTTGATGCAAAACTATTCCCTATAATGTCAGAGAATTCAAAATTCAGTGTAATGACATCCAAATCAAAATGTTTTTCACATGACATTCCTTCAACTAAAGAACTCAATACTGAAGGATGATTACAACTAACTAGTGGATTTCTTGGATGTCCGTCTCTTATAGGAACCTCAGAAGGTTCATTCCCCACATCACCCTACCTTTGATGCCTGTCGTTCATAGGAACCTCAGAAGGTTCATTCCTCACATTACCCTAACCCACATCATCTCTTAATCCCTCAACATATAGTTCATCCTCAGATAAACTTTCATTCACTATATCATAAGTAAACAAATGGATGTTCCCTACATTACCTTCCAAATTCTGATCATATTCTCCACAATTTGGTTCTATCACGGGAGTCATATGAGGATGAGGCAATGAATAAGAGTTTTGTGAAGGAATTACTTCTATAGAGATCAAGAAACATGGTTCTGTAGTAGTAGGTTTCACCACATCAACATCACAAATCCCCACATACAATTCCATGAGACCATTACTACACTTTTTCTTAAATAACAAAGATGTATCCATCCAATCATCATCATCAACCAGAGGGTCCTAGGTGTGCCATAAGTGTTCAAGATATTCAAGATGTTGATATGTTATTGAAGTAATTGATTGATCAATCCTCAGTTTTAACTGACTATGAATCTTATTGCAAAGTTCATCCAATGGCAGACAACCATAAAGATTTTTCACTCTTGTAGGTGGAAAACTATAGCTAAAACTCTGCTCGGTATAAATTTTCTTACTATTGAAATATATTTGTGCAGACATGATTATATAGAAAAAAATAATTAATAAAATATTATATACTACATGAAAAATTTAAATTATTCAAATTGGTTATCATTGAATAATTGACTTGATATTGAGAATTTTTCTATGGATTGGTGTATCACTATTAACGTATAATAAAGGTGATGGTATTAAAAAAGTAAAATTAATAAAATGTTATATATTTTTATACCACATCATCAAATTTTTCATAAATTTTAATTACTTATGAATAAATAATCATGACTTGATCTTGAGACTTATTATGGATTAGTTTATCATTATCTGATAAACTAACCAAAATATATGGGTGAACGAACTCCTAGAATCTCTATTATCAAATACTTCAGCAACCGTCAATCTCTTTTCAAAGAGCAATGACTCTTGTCGAACGTCTCTTGTTGAAAATTTGTTCTTGAATGCCTCTTTGGGAATGCATCTTGTCGATTTCCTTTTTATTACAAATTTACTCACATGCATGTGAGGGGGTCTAGGGGAATAAAATATATAACATCTTTTAAGCTGAAAAGTAGGTCCTTACATACATAATAAGGGATGACTCGTAGGTCATCAATGTGGAAAATAAAATGCAATTATTACAAATCATATAACCACATACACAAAAAAAATACATGCAATTTCAATTATGCATTTGTCGGTCATCTCAAGATCATTCATCACATAATACTCGTACCATTTTCTTTCAGTATACTTATTATGTTCTACATATTATATAACTTTATCTATTACTAGATGAAATATATATTAAATATCTACACATGTTTTCCAAAATATTACCTTTTCAATGTGTGCGTCTATATATATGTATTTAATAATAAAATTTAATAAATTTAAGTAAAAGTAATATAATTGATACTTACATAATAACCATAACAATAATGAACACTTATGTTATTTTCAACTTTATAAAATTACATATGTATATATAATTTTTTTGTTATTCTACTACTTTCCAAAATATAAGTAATTATATTTTATACTTCATTACTTGAAAGAATAATTATTTATACTTAATATAATTTAAATTTATTAATTAAAACTCTCATTAATAGTAAATAAAATTAATATAATTTATACTTACATAAAAACCATTAAAATAATATAAACTTGTGATATGTTGAATTTAATAAAATTACATATATATTTAAATTTTTGTCATTTTTTTACTTTCCAATACTTAATAAGCTATATTTCATACTTGATTAATTCAAATAATAATTCTTTACGCTTAATATAATTTAAAATTTTATTTATAGGAAAAAAAATTATACCATTAACAAAAATAATTTTCTCTATTTTTTTTAATAAATTTAAATATGATACTTAATATAACTAATATAATTCTAATAAATTATATAGCTACCGTATAGAATATTATAATTTATATTTATATTAATTTAAAAATAACATATTTTATATACATATAAATCTACTCAACTCACGATTTAAATTTAATATATATATATATATTTTAAAAAAATTGCTAGTGTATAGAATGTTATAATTTAAATTTATATGAATTTAAAAATAACATATTTATATACATATAAATTTATTCAACTCGCCATTTAAATTAAAAATAAATACATTTAAAAAAAATTATTTCCCAAAATATAAATTACATTTTAGACACATCTTGTTTAAATTTCCTAAACATTTAATATGAACTACATCATACAACAAACAATAAATCAATCAAAAAATTAAATCATACAAGACACTAATTTATATATTCATACATGCATCAATACAAATTAAATAAATAAATCACACACGAACACTAATTTCTACACGACATAATAAATAAATAAATCATACAAACAAAATAAATAAACACAATTAAACCATTAAAATTTTAAATAAAAATTTTACATGTTTAATAGCAGGAAATATATGTTGATAAAAAGTTTTTGTAGGGCTTCGCCATAAAAATCATATTAGACCAATGAAATTTGGGGGTATCTTTTTATAGAAATCGGTGGGAGGATGCGTGAACCTCGTTCACACCTCCTTCATCTCGTTTGCGAAGGTTGCGTGAATAGAGTGCACGCATCCTCTACCGTGCCTAGAATTTCGTGAACGGGGTTCACGTTTCTCTAATAACATAAAGAGAATCATGATCCTCATTCACGCTTCTTCCTCTGATTGGAGAAGCGTGAACAAGGTTCACAATTCTTGGGTCTCCTTTTTAAAATTATCGGGGACACTGTCACATTTAAAAAAAATTCAAACCCCATAAAAAACACACACACACGATCAGATCTTGGTCTATTTTTAAGGAACTAGCAAGCAAAGATGACCCAAACTTAAACTAATAATGGGAAAAAATCCAAACCAACCAAAAGGGTGCATCATTAATGGCATAATCGATCACGACACCCGGAATCACTACTTCTCCGTCGGGGCACCATGGCTTCGGCTCTCTGGATTCATCCCCATCACATCCATGGCTTTCTCAACGCTCCTGCCGAGCCTGCTGGCTGGAGCCCGATGATCAGAAGCAAAAGCAAAGCCCTGATCTAGGTCGTTTTGAATTTCTTCTTCCATGTCTTCTTCTACATCACGATGATGCGATATTTGGTGAATATCGAGGCCCTCTTCCACATTCGGATGGCAATCCCCGCCCACCTCCTCCACTCAGGAATGAGGCCGCTACGCCTCGGCTTTAATATGGGATCTGAAACTGATTTTGGACAATTTTATCTTCGTGAAAAACACATGAAAGAAGTTTCCCATGCAACCGCGGTGGATGGCATTGGTCTTTGGGCTGCTCATGTATTCATTCAATGTCTTGGAAATCATTGATTGATCAATCTTAGAGATTGTGTGTCGGCATTGATGGTAGAAAAAATAAAAACCTCTAAGAGAAATCGGAACCCACCTGGATGGTGGCGATCAGATAGAAATCGTAGCTGAATCCTCCCAAGAGAAACATGTCCATGAAAGTTAAGAGTATGTCCACCGCTAACAAGGGATGCGTCTTCATGTCCTTCCAAACGGTTTATCATTTTACATAACTCAGGAATTTCAATTGAAGGGACAACATGGAAAACATGCAGATGAAAAGGAGGGATGCGGAAGATGTGAATAGAAAGAAGAATTGGTAGTTGCGCTGCAAATACACAGACGCCCACGAGTGATCCTGAACGTCTTTTGTTCAAGGAAATTGAAACCCACCGGCCCTACCGAATGAAGATTCATAATGAAACTCCACCATGGGAGGATGTGAATTATGGGGAATCACCCTAGGGTCCCCACTTAAGGACAGTACATCAAACACAAACACCTACCCACTTCCATCCAACTACCGTCAATCCAATAATAACAACATAAGAAAAACTAAAAATATGAAGACCAATGCAAAGGATCGATTGAGAGAACTAACACAAATGGATAGGATTGTTATTGCAACCAAGACTGCATATCCTGACATATGCGACAAAACCCCTGGCGGATATGCAGGAAAACCAACCCCCAAAAAAATGTAATAGAAAAATGGTAATCCCCAAGGTGAGTAGCGGCCCCTGAAAATGAAGAAAAAATACATTAGAAGTCATGTTATTATACATTTACACTTCAATGTATTGTAGCGGTGGAGAATTATGTAAATTAAATTTCATTTATTTTAGGATCTTTAAAATATGTGTTTATCACATAGATAAACAAAATTTAAAATAAGATAAAACATACCTTGATCCATGAGATCTTTTAGATTTGAATCTCTTTGATTTTCTCCCACTTAAAAGGATTTCTATCCTCTGCCTCTTTTCTCTTCCGCAGCAAAAATTGATGGAACATACCAGAATTTGATTGAGACTTAATTGGAAAGGATAAGACCTTTAAATAAGGATAAAGCAGTTATATGGGTGGTTACTTAAAAACTGTCAAAGTCCATCAATTGACAGTTTTTTATCCCTTAATATCCCATTATAATAATATTAAATTAAATCACGTATCACGTGAGTTATTCTAACATTCTCCCACTTAACTCATGTGATATTTCATTATGATATTTAATATTCAATCGGTCATTTATGCACTTTATATCTATTCTATCATGTATACAACATTCATCATAATAAAGGATAATGTCCACATGAGTCATGGAGGTCATATATTTTCTCTTAATATACTCCCTTCCATGTACTACGTTATGAGCATTTTCCATATCATAATTAAAATGGGATATATATATATATTGGTCCAACAATAATTTCTTTATTAAATAATGTGTCTGCTATCATTATTCAATCCAATCATGTATACTTATTGAAAAACAGGCAACATGATCAAAACATTTATAAGTCCAAGTGTAAACTGTAATAATCATAACATTAAATACATACAAAGAAACATACTCAATGATAATGCCCATACTTTCAACATGTCTAGTAAATGTCTTGGGTGGAAACCCTTTCGTCAAAGGGTCGGAAATCATAAGATTTGTGTTAATATGTTCAGTTGACACCTTACGTTTTTGAACTTCCTCCTTAACTGCAAATAAATTTAATTCAATGTGTTTAGCACCTTTGGAATATCAGTCATTCTTGGAAAAGAATACTACTGCGGTATTGTCACAATAAATTTTCAAGGGCATGGAAATACTGTCGACAATTCCAAGTCCTGAAATAATGTTCTGCAACCACGTACCCTATATTGTAGCTTCAAAGCATGCTACAAATTCAGATTCCATGGTCGAAGTAGCTTTAACCGATTTCTTTGGACCTTTCCATGATATTGATCCTTCGGCTAGAAGATACACATTACCAAAAGTGGACTTTCTTGTATCAAAACAACCAAAAAAGTCTGAATCAGAGTAGCCAATCACCTCATGATCATTGGATCTTTTATAAGTAAGCATGTGATCCTTTGTTCCTTGCATATATCGCAGAACATTCTTTGCAGATCTCCAATGATCGAGTCCAGGATTACTTTGGTATCTTCCCAACATACCAACTGCAAAGCTAATATTTGTCCTTGTACATGTTTGAGAATACATCAAGCATCCAACAATAGATGCGTAAGGAATTTCTTCCATATGTTTTCGTTCCAAATCATTTTTAGGACATTGATTGAGATTAAATTTATCTCCTTTCTGAATTGGAACTGGTGATGCTGAACATTTTTCCATCCTAAACCTCTCTAAAATCTTAATGATGTATGACTTTTGAGATAAGCCCAATATACCTTGAGTTCTATTACGAAATATTTCTATTCCAATCACATACTTGGGTTCTCCCATGTCGGTCATTATAAAATTATTAGAGAAGAATTTCTTTGTCGCATATAATAGACCAAGATCATTTGCAGTAAGCAATATGTCATCAACATATAGAATCAAGAATATAAATTTACTCCCACTGATCTTCTGATATATACACCAATCAATGATGTTTTCCTTAAATCCAAAAGATAAAATGGTATCATTAAACCTAATATACCAATGTCGGGATGCTTGTTTAAGTCCATATATTGACTTCTTTAATTTACATACCATGTGTTCCTTTCCATCAATTAAAAAACCCATTGGTTGATCTATATATACATTTTCCTCTAAGTTTCCATTTAGAAAGGTTGTTTTAACATCCATTTGATGTAACTCTAAATCATACTGAGCTACCAATGCCATAATAATTCTGAAATAACTTTATTAGAAACCGGTGAGAAGGTTTCCTTATAATCTACACCATCCTTTTGAGTGAATCCTTTTTCAACAAGTATTTCCTTGTAACTTTTATGGTTTCTAAGAGAGTCATATTTGGTTTTGAAGACCCATTTACATCCATCTCTCTTGCATCCTTCAGGAAATTCCATAAGGTCCCACACTTTATTTTGTTCCATGGAATTCAACTCACATTTCATGGCATCTAGCCATTTATGAGAATTACCACACTTGATGGCTTGAGAATATGAAACTGGATCATTATTAATGCCAATATCATTTTCTATTTCATGTAGATATACCACATAATCATCAGAAATAGATGACCTTCTTTCCCTTTGGGATCTTCTTAACACTGTTTCTTGTGGTTCTTCAACCATTTCTTCATTTTGAATTTGGGAAACATTCTGTTGTGGTTCTACTTGATTGTTTTGTGATGCAATAATTGAGGAACAACAACATGTGAAGTTGGAATACAAGAAAATGGAACTTGAATTCTAACTTCTTTAAGTTCCACATTTTGTGGAACTTCACTCCAACTAGATTCACCATTCTCGATAAATCTAGCATTTCCAGTTTCAACAATTCTCATACTATGGTTAGGACAATAAAATATATACTCTTTTGATTTCTCTGGATAACCAATGAAATTTCCACTGATTGTTCTTGAATCCAATTTTCTTTATTGTGGATTATATGCTTTTATTTTTGCCTGACAACCCCATACATGTAGGTGTCTTAAACTAGGTTTCCTACCAATCCAAAGTTCAAAAGGATTCTTTGGAACAACTTTACAAGGAACCCTATTCAGTAAATACATGGCAGTTATTAAAGAATACATCCACAAAAATAAGGGTAAAGAAAAATTACTTAACATACACCTAAACATATCCATTAATGTTCTATTACGCCTTTCCGCTACACCATTTTGTTGTGGTGTACCAAGCATAGTGTATTGTGCACATATGCCATGACTTTCTAGAAACATTACAAATGGACCAGGTTTTTTTCCACTTTCATCAAATTTTCCATAATATTCACCACCTCTATCAGACCTTATGACCTTCACCTTTTTGTCTAATTTCCTCTCAACTTCATTTACATAAATTTCCAAGGAATTTATTTCTTGAGATTTCTCATGCAATTAATATACATATCCAAAACGTGAAAAATCATCAATAAAGGTAATAAAATAGTTTTCTTTACTGAATTAATTGACATCAAAAGGTCAACATATATCAGTATGTATGATCTCAAGGAGTTGAGTACTTTTTAGGGCACCTTTCTTTGTGTGTTTTGTTTGTTTTCCTTTAATACAGTCCACACAAATTTTTAGGTCAGCAAAATCCAATTTTGGAAGGATTTCAAACATAATAAATCTCTCCAATATTTCTTTGGAAATATGACCTAAACATTTATGCCATAAATAAGAAGACTTTTCATTTACTAAACCACGTTTAGTACCAGAATCATGATGTAGGGTCATAAGTGTTTCAGCATACATATTATAAAGATTTAGTTTATATAAACCGTATTACAATAAACCAGATCCAATCATGCATGTATGCTTAAACAAACTAAAATATCCATTCCCAAAATTAAAAAAAATATCCAGAAGAATTATGTTTTGACAAAGAAACCAAATTTCTAGATATACTAGGTAATGTGTTTAGGACAAATTGTACAAGGAAACTTTCATCCACTTCTATTCCTAAAGACTAAAATCTTGCTGCAATATTTTTCTTTTCAGTGACATGCTCATGCATGGTACGAGAACCATCAAACTTCATGGTTGTCAATGTACTCATTAATGTTCCTGCAAGAGATTTGTCAGTAGTTTGAGATCGGTCTCCCACAGATTTTATAAATTCTTTAGCACTTTCAGTTTTAGGGAGTCCTGACTTGATGTCACTTGCAATACTCATTCGCATGAACATCAAACTAAATCTTTTTGATATTTCCCATGATGCATAATATACTTTATCATCATCGCTACTGTCATCCGTTGTAGAAGCAGGTTTCTCTACTCGGAGTGCTAAATCAAGATCCAATACACCAAGGTGAAATTGGATTTTCTCACTCCATTTAGAGAAATTTAATCCATTAAAGATCGGAACAGATGTTGTCTGTGAGTACAATGATGATGAAAAGCTACCTACAATAAATACATGCTTAAAATTAATGATTTGAAATAATAATAATAATACAATGATTCAGACAAATTATTTAACATAAATGTGTACTAGTGTTCTCCTTTGGGTAAAAAACTAATACACAAACATAATTGATACTAATAAAAATAACATTATTTGGAAATAATATATGCATCAGTTAGATTTATTTCTTATATTTGTATATATAAATAAATCTCATAATGCATAATATATATTACCAACAATTATATTCATAAATTATAAGAATATGCAAATTGCCTTTGGGAAATTAATAAATATATTATAATAATAAATTTTAATTACTCATAAGATATCATAATAGTATCAAATTTATGAGCAATCAATATATATCATTTTAACATAATTTTTGAAACAATTTTAACTTTATGATTTCACCACTTTGGTGATTAAAAAATCTCATGCAATATTGTTTCAAAATAAAAAATATCATAATCATAACATAGTTATAAAATTTTTAATAAACATAAATCCAATTTTTTTCTTCTTTCTTTAATTTGTTTTGGCGTCAAATTTAAAACTCCAATAATTATTTCAGATAATGATAAATCAATATTTTTTTATAACAATTTTGTTAAGGTTTGAAAAACCCATGAAAAAAAACTGATAAATAAATAAATAAATGCTAACATGTCACCTTTAAAACCATTTCGTAAAGGTGGGAAACCTTATCCATTTTTTAATCATTAAAACAATTTTAAATATAAAATTCATTTTATTATCAAAGTTAATAAATAAATAAAGGGAAATTTCAATATTTAAAATCAAGGAAAAGATGTAGCAAATTGATATTCCCAAAAATAGGCACTTAATATTTGGGAAGATAAAACAAATGCAAAATGGATTTCATATTTTAATAATAATAATAATAATTGCACAACGATTATTAAACAATGAAACAACACTACAAAACACCCATTATTGAAGAGAGAGGCAATAGATTATCATTTAATAATAATAATAATAATAATAAAATCCACCACATACTAATATTATTAATATCAACAACCATTTAAAATAAGAAGAAAGTAATTTAGATTTAACGCAACACGTTACTTGTAGAATATAATCCAGATTTTTTATTCTTATTTTAATGCAATACATAATAAATTTATACATGAAAAAAACACATATTTCTTAACCCTCCTCTAATACCACATGTAAATTAAATTTCATTTATTTCAGGATCTTTAACATCTGTGTTTATCACATAGATAAACAAAATTTAAAATAAGATAAAACATACCTTGATCCATGAGATCTTTTAGATTTGAATCTCCTTGATTTTCTCCCACTTAAAAGGATTTCTATCCTCTGCCTCTTTTCTCTTCCGCAACAAAAATTGATGGAACGTACCGGAATTTGATTGAGACTTAATTGGAAAGGATATGCCCTTTAAATAGGGATAAAGTAGTTATATGGGTGGTTACTTAAAAACTATCAAAGTCCCTCAATTGACAGTTTTTTATCCCTTAATATCCCATTATTATAATATTAAATTAAATCACGTATCACGTGAGTTATTCTAACAGATTATAGAAGCAACATTGAAGAGAAAAACAACAATATTCTTACAATGCCCCTCTTCCACCCTCCGCAGACCAGTTTTTCCATGAGAAACCTCAGGCCCTCGCTACGATGTAAAGGCGACATGGATTTGAAACCCAGGGCTCCGATCTCAATCTAGCCTAAACCTTCCATATCCCTCATTTTTATGTACCACTTTATACCTGCTCTCATCCTTCTTTATTGTTTACATTTATTGCTTTCCACACCATCTCGGTCAACCATAAAATCTATAAAATCATAAAATTTTAAAACAGGAGGCAAATCAAATCAATTTATTTTTATTTGAATGTGGTGCATCAATTTGACCTACTATCTCAGGATTAAAATAATTTTACATGCCTATTTTTAATCGATTTTACTAGATTTAATTATGTATATCTAATTAAATATAAAAAAGCGAACAACCCATTAATATCACTTATTTTTACCGCCTCTATTTTATATTTCTTAAAATATTATAATGTTTTATTATCAATTTTTATTGTAATCATTATTGTCAATTTATTTTATCATTGACCTTCTGATTTGAAGTCTTGGAAATAAATACTTTAGAAGGGTAATTTAGGTGGGTGGGTTTTTTTTAGTTTTGTGGGGTTGGATTCTTTTATATTGGGGAAATGGGTTTGTTCAGCACCACTTGATGTGGCGCTTTGACCCCACACCACCACCAAACCCGATATATATATATATATATATAATAAATTTATTTATTATAATAAATATAAAAAATACAATATATACATAATTATATTTTTTAAGAATAAATACAAAAAATATCATAAATTTATTTATTTATAATAAATATCTATAATAAATATCTAATAAATATTATAATAAATATTATAATATTATTATAATAAATATACATTTGTTATATATTTATTATACATTTATTAAAAATATTATAATATTATAATATTATAATATTTATTATAATAAGTATCTAATAAATGTATTAATAAAAACTATTATAATAAATGCAAAATAAATGTATAATAAATATTATTATAATAAATATACATTTATAATATCTATTATAATATTTATTATTATAATATTTATTATAATAAATGTATAATAAATATTATTATAATAAATATTATAATAAATGTATAGTAAATGTATAGTAAATGTATAATAAATATTTATAATACATTTATTATAAATGTATATTTATTATAATAAATATTATAATATTTAATTTTAATAAATGTATATTTATATTTATATTTATAATAAATCTACATTTATTTATTATAATAAATCTACATTTATTTTGTACATTTATTATAATAAATATGTACAATAAATATAAAATAAATATTATAATACAATTATGTTTAATTATAATATAATAAATGTAATATGTAATTATTTATCTTTATTATATAATTATCATATCTATATTTATTATATTTATAATTATATAGTTATATTATAAATAAATGTAATATGTAATATAATATAATAAATGTAATATGATACATTAATTTTTTAATTTTAATAAATGTATATTTATAATTATATAAATGTATAATAAATATCATAAATATAAATGTATAATTACATATTACATTTATTATAATAAATAAATAATTATATATTACATTTATTATAATAAATAAATGTATATTTATAATTACATTTAAAAATGTATATTTATTATAATAAATATATAATTATTGTAGTTATATAATTATTATAATTATATAATTATTATAAATATATAATCATCGTAAATATACACTTAATATATATATATATAATTAATTAATAAGGTTTATTTATATAAAGATATGATTATAATAATTATATCATTATAATAATTATATAATTATAAATATAATAAATATATAATTAAAAATATAATAAATATATAGTTATAAATATAATAAATATATGATTATAGTCATTACATAATTATAATAAATATGTAATTATAATAATTATATAATATTTAAAAAAAATTATTTATATAAAGATAAATTATTTTAATAATGTTTATTTAAATATAAATTTCTAAATTTTAAATATAAGGTTTATTTATATATAATAATTTATAAATTTATAAATTTATATATAATTATTTTAATACATAAAAAACCATATCAATTTTTTTTATAAATTTATATATATATAAATAAACATTTTTAAAATTATTTATATTTATTATATTTATTATAATATATTATAATTATGCTTTTATTAAATTGATAATTATGTATTTATTATAATATTATATTATGTATTAAATTTATAATTATTTATTTATATTTAAAAATATTTATTTATAATAAATATATAATTATAAATATATAATATTATAATTATTATAATAAACTTTATTAAATATAAATAATTATATATATATAATTATAATTATTATAATAATTATATATATAATTGTTTATATTTAAATACATAATTATAAATTTAATATTATAATAAATACATTATTATAAATTTAATAAATACATAATTGTAATATATTGTAATAAATACGTAATTATAAATACATAATTATAATATATTATAATATAAATACATAATTATAATTTATTATAATTTATTATAATAAATACATAATTATAAATTTAATAAATACATAATTCTAATATATTATAATAAATAAAAATAATAAAAATAATTTTAATAATGTTTATATATATATATTTATTTATTTATTTATTTATAAATAAATTTAAAATGGTTTATTTATGTATTATAATACATAATTATAAATTTAATACACAATTATAATATTATAATAAATACATAATTATAATATATTATAATAAATATAATAAATATAAATAATTTTAATAAGGTTATATATATAATTTTAATAAGGTTTATATATTTAATTATATCTTTATTATATTTATAATTATATAATTATTGTAATTATAATAGTATATTTATTATAATTATATAATTATTGTATTTAAAATTATATAATTGTTGTAATTATATAATTATAATATTTATAATTATATATTTATTATAAATATACAATTATTATATTTATATATTTATTATAATTATATAATTATTATAATTTTATAATTATTATAATTATATATTTATTATAATTATATAATTGTTATAATTACAATAAACATTATTATAAATTTATTGTATTTATTTTAGTTATTATATTTATTATAAATATATTTATTATAATTATTATTATAATAAATAATATATATATATATATATATATATATATATATATATAAAGGGGTTGGGGAGGGGTTGTGGGATTTGGAAACAAAAACCCAAGAGCGCCAAATGAATTGGTGCTCTAGGGTAAAAGTGTCTAATGCGAACTCATTTAGCGCTAGACACACCTAGTTTTCAAAAAAAAGAGACCCTTTAAATTAAAAAAATACCCCCTATCATAAATAACCCTCCTTAGAATGACACGACATGACATTGATGAATTTTAATCACAATGTCTCACTCGCTTTTACAAATTCTCATTAACAATAGACTTCCATTCTCAGCCACCCCATGTCATCCAGTGTTGTCAAAAATATAAAAAAAACTCTCAAATTAATGCCTATTTTGGGGGCTTTTAAAGGATTTTTTTAATAGGCATTATGTTATGAAAAAAAAGAAAAATGGTTTGGGTTCTCTATATTTTAAAAAATGGGTCTAAAGGGAAACAACTTGACCTCAAATGTACAAAAATATATTAATTACTGGCACTGTCACAAATTACCACAAAGGCAGTGCTGACTTTTAGCAGCGCTAAGAAAAAAGCACTGATAAAGGGGGGTCTTTAATTTATCAGCACTTTTTTTAACACTCATAAAGGATAGATTTATCAATGCTATTCTTAGCACTGATAAAAGTTTTTAATAAAAAATATTATTAATTTATATAAAATTATTATATTTATATTCAAAAATAATGTTTGTTTATATAAATTAAATAAAAAACACATGATTATAATTCATATATATATATTTATTTAAAAATAATTATTTATAAGATTATAATTAAATAATTATAAATTTAAATAATTATAAGATTAAAATAAATTTTGTTAAATAATAAATATATTTATTATATTTAAAATTATATATATATATATAATTATATATTAATAATTATATGGAAAAGATTTATCCAGAAGCAGAAGCTCCTTAACATTTATTAAAGATAATGAAAAAAATAACATGCATGCAAGGGGAAGGACGAGGTCAAACATCAAGCCCTCATCCAAAGTAATAGAACTACGAATCAAAAAGACCAGTATCATATCTATCACCATAATCAGAACCATCACCATCATCAGTATATTCCCACTCAGATTGCAAATTTTTTTTATTGAAAATCGCAAAGTACTCCTTTATCATTTCATACTTTAGCGTGAGTTGTACCTTGGAAGAATTTCTTCCATGCCCCCCATGTTGAAGCCCAATCATCATGCCCACATCCCCAGCCTCATCCTTTTGGATGTCTACCCCATCTCCATGTTTTTTGAAGTAAACCTCCTTCAGGAACATCTTTTTCAAGCACATTAACCAGCTCACCAACAATTGTATCATGCATTGGTTCCTCATTGGCATCAAGTACACCAAATCTACTTACATCTAAAACATCAAACATTGAATGATCTAGGTTCTAACCAGAACCAGTTTTCTTGCATGGAACAAACTGAAAGGCTTTATTGTCCACAACACCAGCTGATCCCATCCTCTATCCAGGAGAGACATCAATGCCCTCCATTGTATCCTCAACAAGCCCAACTTACTGGGTATCTTTAGAGACATCCACTATAGAGGGCCTCACCATACCTGCTTCAGTGACTCACGATGAAACTGAATCAAGAGTATGCTCCTGCTCATGACAATGATACATAACATCCAACACCTCACATCCTAAGCTAGTGGTCGTAGCTCAGTCTACTCCAATTAGGATAGGGTCATTTGTTTGACTGACCTATGATCAGGGACGCTCACACAAATGGGGTAGACTGGGGATTGATATCATAGTTACAAGTTCAATCTGGATTTCCAAGTTTAGATTTAAAGGTATATTTAGTTATGAAAATACATTTCTTGATCCCTACCCCTAAGAAATTTATCTACTCATGGAAGGGTAGGACACAATTAAATATATGAAAGACAACATGTTTGATGGATTGATTAATGGAATTGGGATCATGAAAAGGCCTCGAAAACTGAAATAAACATGCACTAAGTAAATTACAATTATAAAAAAAAGACTTACTTGATAAAGAGAAATGGAAATTGAAACTAAACGTGATGGTAGGAATTGAATGCACGAGGAACAAAGGCTCCACAACTCTTGGATTAATAAAAAATACACAAATACTAAGCGTTTGAGAGTTTGAGAGGGGAAAGGGAAAAGGGATTCATAAATGAGATGAAAGGGAGAAGAGAAGCACGTCTAGACTTGATATCAAATGCTCTCCCGGTCCGCTTCTTTTATAGGAAAATTTAGTCACAACATGTACCTCAGGTACACAATGTCTATCCTTGATCCGTGTTAGTTTCCACATATTTTGGATCTCCATCATGGTGCATGTGTCTCTAGTGAATTTAAGAGGTTTTACTGGGTACACGACATGAGAGGGTCATTCAAGACATGTACCTCATCTCTGTCTAATTTTTTCATGGATTCTTTGCAGATTTCCTGCTTGGGGCTTTGACTGACTACACGATGTGTCTGTTCTGGTCACAATGTGTAGTGTATTTTTTCTTCAAGCGTCGTGGCATGGTCACGGCTTGGCCTCAAGACTTGAGGGAGTCTATGATCTTTAGGTACATGCCGTGTAAAGATGGATCACGATGTGTACTTGGCCTATTTGCACCTTTTCTACCTTTTCTTCCTTGCAAACCTATGAAGCTCTTTTTCCGGAAAAATTAAACACATACCAGTGAATTATCAATTAATTTAATGAAAAATATAAACAATTGACAAAAAATTTTATATATAATGTAGACTTATCATCTCCACCCTTGATAGTAATTATCAGTTGTGTCCCTCAAAGGATATCATCCGGTTATAGAACATATATCTAATAGAAGTTTCATAGCACTTTCAGGTTCTCATCATAGTGGGGAACTATTGTGCCCTTTTAGTGTGACAACTACTCTTGGGACATTATCACATTAAATGTTATACAGAAGAAAAATCATGATGTGATAATGAGTTTATTAATATCCATAAAATGAATACATGTTTATCATATAGTAAAAAGAAATTGGTTCTAGGGAACCAACTCCAACAGACTCCTAATTGTACTAGAGCCAACTGTTAACAATCTTCAGTTCGCTAGCTCTCACATAATATTTATGCTTCTGCCGAGATAGGCCTTTAGTCAATGGGTCTTCCACATTCTCTTCTGTTAATACTCTAATCACTACAACTTCAACCCTTTGATAGAAATACCTTAATAGGTCACACTTCCAATGTTTGTGATTTGTCTGTTGATGTGACATTGGGTCTTTTTCAGGATCCACCACTATAGTATTATCACAATGCAATGTGATAGGTTCTTTACTTCTCAGTACTACATCAAGATCTTGGATAAAGTTCCCAATCTAGACAACTTCCTTAGTTGTATCATAAGCCGCTATGTACTCAGACTCCGCTATAGAATCAGCTACAACTGGCTTCTTTGAACTATTTCAGCTCACAACTCCTTCATTGAGACTGAAAACATATCCTGATTGTGACTTCATATCATTATCATCTATCTGAAAACCAGCATCAACATACCCTCATATTACAAGCTCCTCATCTCCTCCATACACCAAGAACATATCCTTAGTTCTTCTCAAATACTTAAGGATATTCTTAATAGTAGTCCAATATTTTTTTCCTATATCTGCTTGATATCTTCCTACAATGCTCAGTGCAAAGGAAAAATTATGTCTAGTACATAACATGGAATACATGTTAGATCATATCACTGATGTGTATGAGATCTTACTCATTCTATATTCCTCCTATTGTGTTTGGGGACACATTTCCATAAAAAGATATAAACCATGTGACACTAGAACCAATACCCTCTTGGATTTTTATATAATAATTCTCTTTAGTATTTGGTCAATATATGTACTTTGACTTAGTCCAAACAGCCTCTTGGATCTATCACGAATGATCTTCATCCCTAGAATGTAGGCTGCTTCATCTAAGTCCTTCATGGAGAAGCACTTGTTTAACCAGTGTTTAACTGATTTCAAGACTAGTATATCATTTCCAATAATTAATATGTTTTCAACATATACTACTAGGAGAACGACTGCATTCCCATTAAATATTTTGTAAACACACAAATCACATTCATTTTTAATGAAAACAAATTCTTTTATGGATTCATCTAATCAAATGTTCCATGACCTAGATGATTGATTTAATCTGCAAATGAATCTTTACAAGTTTAAAATCCTTCTGTCATCACTTGATGTTGCAAAACCTTCTGGTTGAATCATATAGACATCTTCCCGAAGGTTCCTGTTATGGAATATAGTTTTTACATACATCTTCCAAATCTCATAGTCATGATAAGTTTCTATGAAAAATATGATTCTAATGGATTTAAACATGGAAATTGGTGAAAAGGTTTCATCATAGTCAATTCCTTGACATTGTTTAAACCCTTTAGCCACTAGCCTTGCTTTATAGGTACTTACTTTACCTTCCATGTCCAGTTTCCTCTTGAATGCCCATTTACATCCAACATGCTTTACATCAACTGGTTCATTGACCAAAACCAAATCTTAGTTCTAATACATGGAATCCATCTTAGAATATATGGATTCTATCCATCTCATAGATTCTGGGATATCTACTACTTCCTTGTAGGAGAGAGGTTCATCATTGTCCAATAATAATGAGTCACCATCCTTAGTGACAAGAAAACCATATCTCTCTGGTTCCCTTACCTCTCTTTCACTCCTACACAGTACTTGTGTTTCAGGAACTACTTCTTCCATGGGGACCTAGGGAACTTGTTTCAGTACCAACTCAAATGTATCTTGAGCACCAAATTCATCAAAGTAAATCATTCTCCCACTATCCTTTTTGAGTATGTGCTCCCTCTCAAGAAATAAGGCTTGTATGGCGACATTTAATTTCATGTCTGAAGGGTTGTACAGTTAGTATCCCTTTGATTCCTTAGGATACCCTATAAAGATACACGTCATGCCCTGGGGTGCTAGTTTATTTCCTGAGAAAGAATTCACAAATAACTCACATCCCCATACATGTGCATTCAACAAAATGGGTTTCTTTCCACTCAATAACTCGAAGGGACTTACATTTTCCTTCTTTGTTGGTACTCAATTTAATGTGTATTCTTCATTTTGTAATTCATATCCCCAAAAGGATAATGGATGATCTGCATGAATCATCATCAACCTTACCATATCCAACAAGGTATAGTTCCTCCTTTCACTAACATCATTCCACTGTGGTGTATAAGCTGGAGTGAGTTGAGATAGGATCCCAAACTCCTACAGAAAGTCGATGAACTCTTGGATAAGATAATCTCCACATCGATCTGATCGAAGATTCTTTATATTCTTACCAAGATCATTCTCTACTTCATTCTTGAATTCCTTAAATTTTTCAAAGGACTTGGACTTATACCTCATCAAGTAAATATATCCATCTCTACTCAATTCATCAGTAAAAGTTAGGAAGTAAGAATATCCACCTCTAGCTTCTACTAGAAATGGTCACACACATCAGTGTATACCAATCCTAGAGTCTTTGTGTCCCTTTCTCCCAGTCCACTAAATGGCAGTTTGTTCATTTTCCCTTGTAAATAATCATGATATATATCAAGTAGTTTTAGCTCAGAAGAGTCTAAATAACCATCTTGACAGAGCTTTGTCAAACACTTTTCGTTTACATGACCGAGTCGGAGATGCCACAACTGGGTGTTATATGATTCATGAGAACTTGATTCATTATCAATTCACAACACTTGGTTTTCATAATTTAATAGATACATACCGTTATTTAAATGCACCATACCATAACATATGTTTTATTTATAAAAGAAATAACTTTTATTTTCAAACATGAAAATAAATCCATCTGTATCCAAAATTGATATATAAATAATGTTTTTCGTAGCACTAGATACATAATAACAGCCATGTAAAACCAAAATAATTTTCATTGGCAATGTGAGGTGGTATTCACCAGTGGAAAGAGAAATAAGCCTCGCACCATTGGTATCTCGCAAATCCACCTCTCCTCTAGAAATTTTCTGGAATCTACTTGTTTCCTACATTTGAATACATATGTGAGAACCAAAATCTATATCTAATACTTAATGTGTATAAATGGAAATATTTCACTCAATTACGAATTCACCTTTGGATTCCCCTTTCTTCTAAGTGCAATTCCTCTTTTAGGGGTCTAACTTGCCACATGCAAATAATACTGGCTTATTTTCCTTGCCCCACCTTTGGATATTATTCTTCTTGGTCGGATGGTGCTTGGGGACTTTAGACTGTTTATAAGTCTTAGGTCCCTTTGCCTTATCCTTATTCTTCTTATTCACCATAAGGACTATGGGGTTTTCACTCCTCGTGTCCCTATCCACTTGGAAAATTAACGTAAGATGTTCTGATAGACTCTTCTCATTATTTCTCATATTATAATTCACAATAAAACTAGATAAGGTACTGGGTAGTGATGATAGTATGAGATCTGTATGAAACTCATCTGAGAATTTAATCCCTATGATGTCCAGACACTCAATGTATCCAATAAGTTTGACTACATGTGGCCCAGCTGGTGCATACTCTCCAAGTTTAGTGGTGAAAAAAGCATTGGAGATCTCATACCTCTTTTGTCTCACCTTCTCTTGATAGAGATCCTAAATGTGAGACATCATGCTATAAGAATCCATTTTCTCATGTTTCTTCAAGAGATCATTGGTCATGGATGATAACATGAGGCATTGAACATCTTTATCATCATTCTGATGGTTCTCGTACACAGAGAGATCCTCAACACTCGCCTCATTTCCAAATGCAATTGGTAAAGGTTCTTCCATCACATCTAGTTTTCTTTCATGGAGAAAGATGACCTGAATATGACTTTTCCACTCCTAGAAATTTGTGCTGGTGAGAAATTTTTCCTTCTCAAGTATGGATTTCATCAATATGTTTGATGTCATTTTTAATGTTGTTTCTACAAGTAAGATGAATAGAGTTTTAGTACTTTATCTGATAAAATTAAGACAAATAAATAAATAAATAATCATTAGTCTCCCACTATTTTATCGAAACCCAAAATCCCTCGCCATTGGCTTTAAAATATCTTATTGCTTGGACATTCTACCAGAAATGATCTATATTTACATTTGCATTACCCCAAATTTGGATGGTCAAGCAATTCGAAAGGTTTTAGGTAGGCATTCCAAATTCCAACTATATTAACTCGCAGCTCCTTGATCCATTGAGTGGACTCCCCAATCCTAAAATCCTTAATATTGTATTTTCTCAACCTTTGCCTATCAGTTACACCAAGTCCTGCTTTGGCAGTCTTCCCTTGATTTAAACTAATTCAATTCAACCCAAAACCTCAAATTAGAATTCCCTGATAATTGAAAGCACCCCAAATTTGGCTGGTCAAGCACTTTGAACTATGGTTTGATTCTAACTGAAGTAATGGAAGGCTATACCGACTTAATATTTTATTGAGATATTTTATCCTTTATGTGTAAATTTTGGTTTATTATCTTTTCGCATGCTTGTTAATATTAAGTGGGATAAGCTTAAGTGATTAACCACGTATTATTTAATATTTATGCATAAGCTAGTTTAATTTAGTTCCATCTTTCATGCTTGTTAATTCATTAATTATGTGATCCTGACAAAACATCCATGATGAATAACCATAAAACTAACAGATATAATATAAAGGGTATGATCCTGAGATTTTTCTAATTGTTAGTTTATCTAGTTGTTTATAAACTAACTATTGACCTAGGGGAGAAACACCTTGGACCAATTAGCTTCATGTTTACAGTTTTACACCTGTCCACCTTTGTATCTCCTTGGATTAGTTTCACCTCAGCTCCGAACTTGAACCACCTCCACTAGCTTGGAGATCCATCCATTATATATGCTTGTACTCACACGTAGGTGAGGGGTAAAAGGGGGTTTACAAAAAAGAAACCATGGACACACAGAACCTACATATTAATGAGGAGAGAAGGCACACAAACCAACAATTTAATTTAATAAATTAAAAGGGAAACCAATCACATACAAAAGGTCTGGTCTAGGTTATGATCATCCATATGCATGCAATGAATTTATGCATTTAATAAAATTAGCATTCAATTATTTAATCTTTTTTATTTAAGATAAATAACGCTTTAATCGATTAATTATTATCTTTAATTAATCAATCCTTTTATCATAATCCTTTTCTGATTTTTTTGAGATTCTCGTCCATTGTAATTTTAAACAAATTAGAATTAATTTAATATTAACCTTGTAAATAACTTGTACCTTGGAAGAAATATAGTGAATACCCATCCAAAACTACCCAACATGTATTATACTTGTATACACTTTATTCATTGTGACATGTTGCCTGAAAGAGAATTATAATTGTAATGAAACTAATACATGATGTGCAGATATTTGAACACTGCGCAAATGTTATTTAAACACACACACACACAGATATATATATCATACACATATCGCATGCTATGTCCCAATGTTATTCCCACCTAAAGATACATGTATCAAGGGTCACATAATATAATAATAAATTTTAAAACTACTTAATTCGGAAAATGTACATGGCGTATAGATCCGACTACATAGCTTGTACCCTCCTCACCGTTCATCCAAAGTACATGCCTGACGAAACAACATGTGAGGTGTACTTCGGAAATATATGGAGTACACGGTGTGTCCAGTGGTCCACACTCCATGTACACTCCACATTACATAGTCACCATTTGAGGAAGCCGTGTATGGGATACATGACCCGACCCTAACCCAAAGGGACTACACACCATGTCCAGTGGGCCACATGGCGTTTAGTCTGGTTTCCATGGACCAATTAATCCTAGTCAACACCACATGGATTAAAGATCATTAATGGTGTCATTAATGCCTAATTAATTCAAGATCTCAAACTGATTACAAAACCAAATCTTGATGCGTTTAACAATACTACATGGGATGTAATTCCAATTAAACGATGTGGAGTTTGGTGTTGTACGACTTGGAACCTTGGAACCTCAAAATGAGTTCCTTGATTTTATTTTATTCATAAAATCAATCATTTTTGTTAAATCTGCGAGAAATGATGAAAGAAGAAAAAATCTCAAAATTCATATTTAAAAAATGATTAAACTTGAATTGAAAAACTAAATTATGAATTTGTGAATCATCAACAAAACTAAATAATTTTAAATAAAAATATGTCCACTCTGATACCACTTGTATATTCTGGTCGCAGTAGAATCATGGGATGTGCGATGCCCAACTTTAATTTTTACCATATTCAATGAACAATCCGGGATCAATACGATGATGAAAGCCAGTATCTATGGAATGGAATCAATGATTTAGATAAAGATATAGAAACCTAGAACCAAGATAGAGGATCAACATTTTTTTTATAATTAATTAAATTAAATTAAAGAATTACATCCAAGGTGATTCTTTCTTCGTTGAAATGTTCGACCACAGATCTGCGGTGCACCTTCATTACATTGTAGAGATCAATGGTAGATCTCCTCTAATGGTGATCCACACGTGTTCCACATATCTCTGGATATTTCTAAAGGACTCTTCAGGTTCTAGCACAGATGATCATTGCACTTACGATGTCCTCTAACGGTGATCCACACGTGTTCCCGACCGTGTCGTGTGACATTTCTCGTGTTAGTGTACATTGGAACTCGACATTTTCCTGGCCTTTCCCATCGACATGTACAACCAGAGTACACACTAAGTCTCCAGAACATGTGTCACATTGTGTGTGGGGGGTCCCACACAGCATCTGTTACTTATCTCTCTCGAATTTCTAGTCGTCACAGCCGAGGCCCTATATGCCATGTGTTCTTCAGACTACATGGTGTGTTGAATTTTTTTTCCAGAAATTTAGATCTGGTCTCCATGCTTCAGATCTGGTATCTCCAATATCAAATCCATTGTTTGGACACGTGAAATCAGTGGATTTACACTCCAACGAGCAACTACGCCCCTCTGGTGGTCGGAAATCGAATTCTGATTCTTCTTGTGTGAACCAGTATGCACCGCCACACCTCTAAGGGTATCCCATCGCTGTCATTGGTCTTAGATCTCAAATCCATGAAAACAACATGCATCAGCCATGATTCATCACAAACTTATTCTTTGATGATCGATCACTTTGTTTCCCGTGAGACCATTTTTAATTCGGGGGTCCGATCGAGCTTGGATTTACCTGATAATGTCAAATCAGGACCCCTTTTTTAATGTAACGCCCCGACCCCAGCTACCCAGAGCCGATGCGTTACTTCGTAATATTGGCATGATCACAAGAGATCAAGTCTCGAAAGACCGATTAGTTTAGTAGCCTTGGAAACACTAGATACATTCATAAGTCTTACATTACATCATAAAGTAAACAAACTACAATAACATGGTCTTCATAGTCCAAAATCATATCCCTTTCTGACTACCCCTACAGGTCATTCATAAAATACTTCTTCACATCCTGGAAAAAATATTAAAACATTGAAATGGGTGAGCTCAGATGATCAGTAAGGTTAACAATAATGCGGAAGCTTTCATAAATAAACATAAAAATTTAAGGCAATGTATAACTAAAACAAAAGCCTTTTAAACTTGAACATCAACATAATATGGAAAAATTAAAATGAGATAATTCCATTCACTTCCTCACATGGATATTCTACTGGTCGAATAATCACATGCAATATCAATAACCACTTTCATAATGATGGAATGCATAATGCCAGACTATCATAACCACGTAGCCAAGGCCTCGTGCCAAGACCACAAATAAGATTTTTTCAAGGCCTCGTGCCAAGACACTAGTTTGTCTCATGAGACCTGCCGATGCATCGAGGAGCTATAGCGGGCTCCACCCGTCACTTATTAAGTCCAATGCATTCCTCATATGAATAGGTTTAAACATATCATAAACCATAACATAATCGTATCACATAAAACATACATAAAGGAAACACAACATTTCCACATTTCAATCACAAGATATCAATACAACACATTGATATAATAAAAATGCTTTCAAAACCATTTTCAATACCAAAATAAAAGAAAGTTAAAACTTTGTATTTATTTTTCATTAAAAAAAATGATGGCTTGTAGAGGAAGCCGAAACTCAAATAATGGTCACGGCAGCGGAGAAGTCATTGTCGCCGCATAAGTACAGAAAGAAAAACATTCCCTTTTTGTCGTTTAGTAAAACGCTTTGTATAAAAAAGATTCTTTTTGAATAAACGTAAAAGTCAAAGGGGTTTATACACCGTATAAAAGAAAGTTGTGTATAAAACCAAATATGCCTCAATGAAAGGGGATTGAGACGAAGTACTTAAATAGATCATTTTTTAAAATAAAATAGATCTATTATGTGTATTCACTATAGGTACACATAAAGAAAGTAAAAATACAAAATAGGACATAATAATATCATGACATAATTTGAAAGTAGGAGATTAACCCAAAGAATAGAAGTTGGGTTATGAAGTTCCCTTACCTCATGTCCGACTTGACTCAACCGTTATTTAACCTCTTGAATAATAAACTAGAGTTAATATCTACCTTATTAAGAACCATTTTCATTATCCTTATCCTTTTTATATCACTTATTACAATGTTATGAAAATTATTTAATTATTTAAGTTAATAACGGTCGTTTTGTCGATCTTTGGTACTTGAGTCAAAAATAAACTTCTTATAATTACAAGTTGTTCATGTGGTGAAATATCCATTATATCCAGAATTATATTCATGATGTATATATCATATATATCATATATATACAGTATATACATTCATTCATAATGTCACGTAACATTTAGAGGTAAGAAATGAAATGCACCGTTTATGGAGACGGTAAGCCGTAGGTACGCATGAACGCTAATTTCATTTCTATTTCGTATTTAATGTAATGAAATAATAATTATATAAAGGTATAATATAGTTCCAGTATAATATCATATATAATATCATTTAATCCATCCTTTATACATCCCACATATGGCATTAACGATTCACATCACTTTGAGGGGGCGGTAGTCCGCACTTCCTAAAATGAAATTATCGCGTTTTACCCATAATGGAAATCATAAAGTATGCCATAAATGAGAAATACAGAAGCATAAGTAAAACATAAACATATTATATATCATATATAAATATAGTGACATCTTAATGGCCACCTTTGAAGGTGTTATATGAGTGTTGAACAATCATCGTTTCGTGAGGCAAAAATTCGCCATCCACAGAAACCGTATGTTCTTTAACCATTAGATGTAGGTGTGTGTAAGTGTAGCTCGAATCCTTATTATAACAAAATCCTAGTATATTGAGGATACTGGTGTTATTACAAAAGAAATTAATAAAAAGAGTTATGGGGTTGGAGAAGCAAAATAAAACAAAAGAACATAAGAGAAAACACTACCTTTAAAACGGGTAACACTCTTTGATTTGAGGAAAAGGCTTCCTTGGGAAGATTTCTGCCCAAAGTGAGGCTTCTAGGAGTAAGAGGGGGAAGTTGGGAGAGTATTTGGGCAGAGGTTGGCCGAGACAAATGGCTTGAAAGTGTAAATGAGGTGGGAGAGGTGGGTGCCTTTTATAAGTGGAGAGGAGGGGCTCTTTTGGAAAGATTGAAATGTTACATTATTACACAATGCTTTTCGGATTATAAAGGTCACACACTTATATAATTCGTGGATAAGGTGATAGGGGTTCGAAATCCACCCATCCAATAGTCTTTGGACAAGTGTAAGCCTTGTATTTTACATTATCTTTTCATTTTATTAAAATCGTTAAATAATGAGGTCATCGCTGCATCATAAAGATGTCATAAATAATTTAATTTATTTAATGTCTAAAAATTATAAAAAAAACACTATGATGTAGGAAATCTTTTTATCTTTCTAATGAATATTTATAGTCAAAATGTGGACTTGTGTAACCCCACCTAAAAACTGTTTTAGTAAAACAACTCATGTTTGTATCAATTTAATTTTAACATTAAATAAATATATATTAATGTCATTTTCCAACTAAAGTGGCTCCATGGGGTCCCCAAGTTGACCCATGGGTTGTCTTGGTCGGCCATGACTCATCCAATAGGAGTAGGACAAGTTTCAAGCTCATCTCATATTATTAAAACATTATTTTTACCTTAAACTACACTAATTACCTCTAATCGCGATTAAGAACTTAAAAGTTACTATTCACCAAAAATTATTTTAATCTCATTGAACCACATTTTACTTCCTAATGACAATAATGTATGTCGGATTTTTGAAAATCAAATCACAGAAGTGGTAATATTTCATTTAAACGAAAAATCAGTTATTTAACTACCACTTAGTGGTTTCACTATTCATCAAAAATTGAAGTTTTTCAGAACAATGCCAAAATTTCACCCTAAGCTATAATTGATATTCAGAATTCAAAAATGATGTCTATTTTAAAAAATTCCAAACATATAAGTTTCATTAATTAATTTTATAATTAATTCCCGCTGTCACAACAAATAGCGTGTTTTTAAGAAACAATTTATATCAAAAGATTGGCAATTGTTTATGTCCAATTTCAATGTTAAATTAATTCTAATGACCACCATTGGATAAAATGGTAAAAATATATTCTAATTATACTTTAAAACCACTAAATAGTATAATTTATCACAATAAATTATTTTGATTAAAAAATTTGTTTTAAGTATTTTTCACTATTCATAAAAAATTGGAAGTTCTCAGAAAGTTACAAAAAATTCAACTTAGGATAATTTCGATATTACGAATTCAAAAATGAAGTCCATTTTTAAATATAAAATTTCTATAATTTTAAAAAGTGGTTATTACTATTCATAATGGCTACTTTGATTAGTCGCGGTGTTTTAGAACTCGATGTTGCGTACAATGCAAGCTATTGCATTATTGAATGAGAAGCGTATCGTGGAAGCTCGGGGTGTTACATTCTCCCCTCCTTCAATAAATTGCGTCCTCGCAATTTGAAATTTTTTCTTTGAAAATAAAATGTTGAAAATAGAAAATACCTTTGTGGAAAACCCACATCGGAAATAAGATTAATAAAATTTAGCCTTAATAAGAGGGAATGGGAAATGAAAAAGTCACCACCCAATTATGATCTCCATTAGGAGAACATTGGTGGCAATTAGAGACATATAATTGGAGGAAAAACGTAAATATTTGTAGGGAGTGATTGAGGTCATCAATCACAATCAACTGTCAAATTGAGGGCCTCAAAGCCTTCAATCTATGTTGATTTAAAATATCATCAGTTCAACAAGACATAAGGTATTAGGGTAACACATTTTTTTGTTTTAATATCCCTTTACTAAAGTTTAAGAATTAATTTATTCATTGAATAACAGATAGGTATATATATATTTATGGTTGACAATTTGAGTTTCAACCTTCAACTCACCTTTCACTCAAAAAGATACTAGAACCCAAAGATATTATACTTATCCTAATTGTATAAGGTTACAAATATTAACACATACCATTTAGATTAGTAAAACTATTTTTTAATAACCAGGGACTTCCTGTAGGCTAGTGGTAGGTAATAAAGGCTTGTCGCACTATGGTTGTGGGTTCGATTCCTGCAGCTTTGTCTGACGCGACGGGTTATGCCCCACCCTACAGGTTGTCCTTTTATTAAAACTATAGTATCATAATATTCCAAAAATAATCTTTATAATTTTTTTTAACCTTAAACAATACTATCCAAAGATCAACTTAATCCACTCCAACCTTTATAGTTATCCAAAATACTTCTGTCCAACTCACAGTCCAAATTTTATAAGGAAGGTAAGCATAATGAAGATCCTTTTTTCCACATAACAACATGTGAACACCTTCATCATGTATTCTTTTTAAACATACTGAATTACCATGATCCCTTATTCTTTATATAATACTAGATATACTCCTTCTATCCAAAAATGTATACAAATCATCAATCAGTTTCAAGGAAGTTTAGAATATCCAATATAATTTATCCAAATCAATCACGTCTTATTCCAAAATAACTATCTTGGTATCAGAACCATATTATGGTTTATCTTTTTCTCAACCATATATTTTCCAAAAATTTAACCTACTGTGGAGTTACTTTTCTTGGTTCCACACAATCTCAAGTCCTTGATGAAATAGTAGTGCAGTACAATCCTTATATACTCCATAATCATTATAAACAGTACATCATTGATACAACGCTCAGATGAAAAAATTCTTTAATAACAACATGAGAACACTAGTCATTCCTCCTCATCTGTGGTATTATCATAACTTGATTATTATCCAACAAAATCATTTGGGGCATACTCTGATGATTTGGACATTGGTTTGCGTAGTGTCCCCACTCCTTGCAGATGAAGCATTGTACATTTGAAACCTTTTTCTTACCCTTGCAGTCACGCACTTTGTGTCCTTTTTCTCTACACTTATAACAAAATCTCATTCCCTTTAGGCAAGTTCCATGATGTTTCTTCCCACAATTACCACATATTGGAAAATTCTTCTTTCCCCTCATCCCTTTATCCATCATTCTCTCTTCTATCCCTTTCGTCTCTTGCTTCGCTTCAAAGCCATAGGACTCAGAGAATTCTTTACTTATCTTATTAACACATGATACCATTTCTTCATATGTTGAGAACACATGGGAGACTATTTCCCTTCTAAATGTTGGCTTAATACCGTGAAAGATACGATCCTTCTTACTCTTTGGATCATACGTATTGTTGGAGTTCACATTCCTTCTACTGGGCGCCATTTCTATACAATGGCATAAACTAGATTAGTTTATGAATTACAATGAATAATTCCAAACTTTTAAAATACTTAATGTAAATTGAACGGTTTATGGATATAATCCATAATCATAAGAATGTTTTCTTTGAGGAAGTATATACTCATAAACCCTACATAATGGTTTGAAAAGAAAATGAGAATCATCCTAAGCAAATCCCCCGGGAGTGTCGTAACCAAGAGTGCAACAAGGCCCGTTGTCGTGCACCATTTCCCGTTTGAGTCTAGCTCAAAGCGGTGTTTTTGGGTATTACCCCTAGGTACATCTATGCCAGAGCCGCCTCTACCTGCTCGTATCCAGACAGGGATGTATTGCTTGGAAAACTCACAAAATCTCTATAATACCAAAATTCAAGGAAGTTCTTCTATACTAATCCTCAAAGTCTATCTTTAGGCTATGTGCTCTAATTAGAGTTTATCTAAATCTAGCTTCCAAGGTTAGTACTAAACTACCTCTGATACCAACTGTAACGCCCTGACCCCAGCTACCCAGAGCCGGTGCGTTACTTCGTAACATTGGCATGATCACAAAAGATCAAGTCTCGAAAGACCGATTAGTTTAGTAGCCTTGGAAACACTAGATACATTCATAAGTCTTACATTACATCATAAAGTAAACAAACTACAATAACATGGTCTTCATAGTCCAAAATCATATCCCTTTCTGACTACCCCTGCAGGTCATTCATAAAATACTTCTTCATATCCTGGAAAAAATATTAAAACATTGAAATGAGTGAGCTCAGATGCTCAGTAAGGTTAACAATAATGCAGAAGCTTTCATAAATAAACATACAAATTTAAGGCAATGTATAACTAAAATAAAAGCCTTTTAAACTTGAACATCAACATAATATGGAAAAAGTAAAATGAGATAATTCCATTCACTTCCTCACATGGATATTCTACTGGTCGAATAATCACATGCAATATCAATAACCACTTTCATAATGATGGAATGCATAATGCCAGACTATCATAACCACGTAGCCAAGGCCTCGTGCCAAGACCACAAATAAGATTTTGTCAAGGCCTCGTGCCAAGACACTAGTTTGTCTCATGAGACCTGCCGATGCATCAAGGAGCTATAGCGGGCTCCACCCGTCACTTATTAAGTCCAATGCATTCCTCATATGAATAGGTTTAAACATATCATAAACCATAACATAATCGTATCACATAAAACATGCATAAAGGAAACACAACATTTCCACATTTCAATCACAAGATATCAATACAACACATTGATATAATAAAAATGCTTTCAAAACCATTTTCAATACCAAAATAAAAGAAAGTTAAAACTTTGTATTTATTTTTCATTAAAAAAATGATGGCTTGTAGAGGAAGCCGAAACTCAAATAATGGTCACGGCGGCGGAGAAGTCATTGTCACCGCATAAGTACAGAAAGAAAAACATTCCCTTTTGTCGTTTAGTAAAACGCTTCATATAAAAAAGATTCCTTTTGAATAAACGTAAAAGTCAAAGGGGTTTATACACCGTATAAAAGAAAGTTGTGTATAAAACCAAATATGCCTCAATGAAAGGGGATTGAGACGAAGTCCATAAATAGATCATTTTTTAAAATAAAATAGATATATTATGTGTATTCACTATAGGTACACATAAATAAAGTAAAAATACAAAATAGGACATAATAATATCATGACATAATTTGAAAGTTGGAGATTAACCCAAAGAATAGAAGTTAGGTTAAGAAGTTCCCTTACCTCATGTCCGACTTGACTCAACCATTCTTTAACCTCCTGAATAATAAACTAGAGTTAATATCTACCTTTTTAAGAACCATTTTCATTTTCATTATCCTTTTTATATCACTTATTACAATGTTATGAACATTATTTAATTATTTAAGTTAATAACGGTCGTTTTGTCGATCTTTGGTACTTGAGTCAAAAATAAACTTCTTATAATTACAAGTTGTTCATGTGGTGAAATATCCATTATATCCAGAATTATATTCATGATGTAGATATCATATATATCATATATATACAGTATATACATTCATTCATAATGTCACGTAACATTTAGAGGTAAGAAATGAAATGCACCGTTTATGGAGACGGTAAGCCGTACGTACGCATGAACGCTACTTTCATTTCTATTTCATATTTAATGTAATGAAATCATAATTATATAAAGGTATAATATAGTTCCAGTATAATATCATATATAATATCATTTACTCCATCCTTTATACATCCCACATATGGCATTAACGATTCACATCACTTTGAGGGGGCGGTAGTCCGCACTTCCTAAAATGAAATTATCGCGTTTTACCCATAATGGAAATCATAAAGTATGCCATAAATGAGAAATACAGAAGCATAAGTAAAAAATAAACATATTATATATCATATATAAATATAGTGACATCTTAATGGCCACCTTTGAAGGTGTTATATGAGTGTTGAACAATCATCGTTTCGTGAGGCAGAAATTCGCCATCCACAGAAACCGTATGTTCTTTAACCATTAGATGTAGGTGTGTGTAAGTGTAGCTCGAATCCTTATTATAACAAAATCCTAGTATATTGAGGATACTGGTGTTGTTACAAAATAAATGAATAAAAATAGTTATGGGGTTGGAGAAGCAAAATAAAACAAAAGAACATAAGAGAAAACACTACCTTTAAAACGGGTAACACTCTTTGATTTGAGGCAAAGGCTTCCTTGGGAAGATTTCTGCCCAAAGTTATGCTTCTAGGAGTAAGAGGGGGAAGTTGGTAGAGTATTTGGTCAGAGGTTGGTCGAGCCAAATGGCTTGAAAGTGTAAATGAGGTGGGAGAGGTGGGGGCCTTTTATAAGTGGAGAGGAGGGGCTCTTTTGGAAAGATTGAAATGTTACATTATTACACAATGCTTTTTGGATTCTAAAGGTCCCACACTTATATAATTCGTGGCTAAGGTGATAAGGGTTCGAAATATACCCATCCAATAGTCTTTGGACAAGTGTAAGCCTTGGATTTTACATTATCTTTTCATTTTATTAAAATCGTTAAATAATGAGGTCATCGCTGCATCATAAAGATGTCATAAATAATTTAATTTATTTAATGTCTAAAAATTATAAAAAAAACACTATGATGTAGGAAATATTTTTATATTTCTAATGAATATTTATAGTCAAAATTTGGACTTGTGTAACCCCACTTAAAAACTGTTTTAGTAAAACAACTCATGTTTGTATCAATTTAATTTTAACATTAAATAAATATATATTAATGTCATTTTCCAACTAAAGTGGCTCCATGGGGTCCCCATGTTGACCCATGGGTTGTCTTGGTCGGCCATGACTCATCCAATAGGAGTAGGACAAGTTTCAAGCTCATCTCATATTATTAAAACATTATTTTTACCTTAAACTACACTAATTACCTCTAATCGCGATTAAGAACTTAAAAGTTACTATTCACCAAAAATTATTTTAATCTCATTGAACCACATTTTACTTCCTAATGACAACCATGTATGTCGGATTTTGGAAAATAAAATCACAGAAGTGGTAATATTTCATTTAAACGAAAAATCAGTTATTTAACTACCACTTAGTGGTTTCACTATTCATCAAAAATTGAAGTTTTTCAGAACAATGCCAAAATTTCACCCTAAGCTATAATTGATATTCCGAATTCAAAAATTCTGCCTATTTTACAAAATTCCAAACATATAAGTTGCACTAATTAATTTTATAATTAATTCCCGCTGTCACAACAAATAGCGTGTTTTTAAGAAACAATTTATATCAAAAGATTGGCAATTGTTTATGTCCAATTTCAATGTTAAATTAATTATAATGACCACCATTGGATAAAATGGTAAAAATATATTATAATTATACTTTAAAACCACTAAATAGTATAATTTATCACAATAAATTATTTTGGTTAAAAAAGTTGTTTTAAGTATTTTTCACTATTCATAAAAAATTGGAAGTTCTCAGAAAGTTACAAAAAATTCAACTTAGGATAATTTCGATATTACGAATTCAAAAATGAAGTCCATTTTGAAATATAAAATTTCTATAATTTTAAAAAGTGGTTATTACTATTCATAACGGTTACTTTGATTAGTCGCGGTGTTTTAGAACTCGATGTTGCGTACAATGCAAGCTATTGCATTATTGAATGAGAAGCGTATCGTGGAAGCTCGGGGTGTTACATTTAACGATGACAATCAAGAAAAATTTATGGGATAAAGGAACAATAACAAGGATTTTACGATCATTATCTAAGCGTTGTTATCCAACGAATATAATGGGAGATCTCGGTTTAGAAAACAATTGAATAATCAATATAATTTCAATACATGGGTGCATGAAATGTTTGAAAATTGGTGTAGATCAAATGAAGGGTTGATCATGCACAATCAATTTAATCAACAAGGGACTAATCCAAAAATTGATGAGTCCTACCTAGATATTTGATCCTTAATCATTGGAAGAAGAATGGAAAGATATGGAAATACAAAAGAATGGTATGTTATAAGGATGGGGAAAGACATACAATTGAAAATTGGTAAACAATGACTTTTGATTTTATGGGAAAAACTATGCATTCGATGAGAGTTTGAGATAAATGAATAGCTATTGGGAAATGATTATATCTCCACAATCTCTATCCATATAGTTACAAAAATGAAATAAAATGAAAATTGGGAGAACACTTATAGAGGAAATATTATGTATGATATTAATGAATACTCATCTCATTACATGTTAATCCAATAAGTGAAGAATGGAAAAAATCCCATGATATTATTCAATTACTACCCATTAGTACATGCAACGCTAAGATTCCTTCACTGCTTTCTGGTTCAAAGGTGGAAGATGGGCAGCGGAGGTGGGAGAGGTGGGAGAGGTGGGAGAGATGGGAAGAGGGGGAGATGAGTGAGGGAGAGTGGTTGCGATTATATTTAGAATGGAGAACATTGCCGCAGTCGAACGTTGGGGAGGGGGATCTTGGGCACCCCTTCACCCGCAACGGCTAGTTAGGGGGTAATTTTTTAAAATAGAGTGTTTTTAAAAATTTATACAATTAAATAACAAGAACGGTAAAGCATGTATTTATATAATTTATATGCGTTATCCTGTCAGGGTCCTTCCACCAGAGTCGACGTCCGGCGTCCCCAGGTGAGGGTCTATTAATGTATCACCCTTTAAAATAATTTTCCCTAAAAATAATTTGACTCATTTGCATTTTTAAGAAAAGCATTATTCACTTATATCAAGTCATGTTTTATTAAACAAATCTTAAAACATTGTTTTAGACATTATTTTATATACCTACTTCTCCACTGGTTTCTTATGAAGTTTTATATAAATGAAATAAGTATTCATTACCTATTATTCATTATTTAGTACCAAATTTCCAAAACTCATTAATCCCCTTTTTCATGGTAACATTACGATATATAATTTGGTTATTCATTAAGTCGTGATTTTGTTAAACATTTATTCATCATCGGCTTTTTCATTATTAAACATTATGTATGATTTTTTTACTTATATACTGTACATATGCATGTATTTTTTTATATAACAGCTTGGCTTGGAATTATATAGTCCAATAATTAATTGTGTAATTTACTCCTCTCATGAGTTATATATATAATGTAATGGAAATAAGCCCATCGTACTATGTTATTTTGTCTTGGTAGCGATTCTAGACATGTGCTTATGATGACATGTTATATGTTGATGTCACAATCTAATGATTTCACGATCTTTTAATATCGTCTCCATTATACTTTCATTCCATGATATTATATACAATCTTATATTTTAAAGGTATAATGTCATCTGATAGGTTGATGAGCTACCGAATATTAATTTATAAATCCCAGCCACACTAATACTATGGTTGATGAAGGTACATCCCATGAATTCTACAAACTGTTTGCCATGTGCTTCATCCGATCATATAAATATTATTTCATTGAAATATTCTAGCACCAAAATTCTCTTATTACCATCATTATTGACATTCAAATTGTAATCAACTCCCCACACTGAAAATCGAGCTTTTTTAAAAACTGATCGAGCCTTGAATATCACGCTCTTGGTGCTTGCTTCAACCTGTATAGTGCTTTTCTCAGCCGACAAACTATATTCCCATATTCATGAATGAAAAAACCATTTGGCTGCTCAATAAAAAATTATTCTTCCAGAACCCCATTCCAAAATGCCGACATGACATTCATCTGGAAAACTTTGAACTTTCCTTTTACTGTTATAACCAAAAACAATATGATTGTATCTAGCCTTGAAATATGTGCAAATGTTTCATCAACATCAATATCCTCTAGGAGTACCCCTTAAACACTAGTCATATTTTTTTTCTAATCACTGTGTCATCTTCATTCATCTTATTGCAAAAAAAACACATTTAGTCTCGATTACATTTTTATCTATTGGCCTAAAAACAATCTGTCAAGTCTGATTCTTCTCAATTTATGATAGCCCTTCATTCAAAGAATGAACCCAATTTTTATCACTAAATGCTTACTCAAGACATTTTGGATCTACCTAAGATAAGAAATATGTTTATCATAAAGACATCATTTTTATTGTGTTTACACTAGTGCTGCCTGATCACCAATGATATTTTTCCTTTCAATTTTAGCTCGAATCATTGTCTTTTGCGTAGATATAGATTTGACTTCCTCCTACTCATCATCAGTATCTTCTTCTGAATCAGCATTTTCTACTTCTTCTCCCCAAGTGTTTCTTACCTCCTCATCACATTCAGCAATGTACTATTCACTATGTTGTTGAAGATTCATTTCATTTTCCACTATAGAGACATCATGGATTTCAACGCCTTGTCATCTTGAATCACGATGCTCCGAAGTTCCTGCTGAAATTCTCTCAAAATCGCAAAGCACAATTGAAATTTTCCATTTGCAGAGCTCTTCATAATCACAGAGCATCCCATAATTTACTTCATGCCTTCTCCGTGAAGCTCCACCCACACGCTGCGAAGCTCCACGCACAATGCTCTGTTGGGGCGCCTCCTCATCTGGCCCTGATAAATATTTTTTTTATATCTGATATCTTTAAAAAAAAGATATTTTGATATCTTTGACAAGATATATCTGATATCTTTGACAAGATATATATGATATCTTTGAGAAGATATATTTTTTTATCTTTGATGAGATATATTTAATATCTTTAGTCAGATATGAGATATCTTTTAGGAGATACATGAGATTTCATCTTCTATTTATATAAGGTGTGCGGCTCTTCTCTCGGTAGTGGTTGGAGGCAGTGCAGTTGCGTTTTCAAGGAGCGGTTTTCAGATCTGCAACCGGTGGAACTACTCTGATTTGATCGGATTTCATCTGCGGTGGTTTTTTGATCCGATCCCAGTGTTTTTCATCTGCACTTTTGTTCGGACATCAATCATCTGCTTTCACGGTCAGATCTATTTGGGTTTCTTTAGCAGGTTGTTTTCTTCATTTCAGGCTTCATCAAGACTGCAACTATTCTCCGACATTGATCCACTATTCTTCTAAGTATTACTTTTGAGATCTCTTTCATTTTTGGGGAGTCTCTACCATGTACTTATCTATTTTAGTGGATCCCTCTTTCTGGACTAGGTCCCGTGGTTTTTCCCTTTTGGGTTTTCCATGTAAAAATTCTGGTGTCAATTTTATTTTCTGCACCTGTTTTTGTCGCTACGCATCCGATGTTTGAGGGAAAGATTTCTCCACTGCACGTTCGTGTTTTTTGTTGTTTGCACGTTCATCGCTTGCCATCTTTCCCAACATCTGGAACCAGAGCATTTGGTTTTTTTCATATTCATTATGGAAGCTAATTATAGACGGATGATTTTATTGAATGGTGCCAATTATCATATGTGGCGACTTAAAATGAAGGATATTCTTTTTGTCAAGCGAATTCATCTTCCAGTGTTTAGTACCCAGAAGCCAGAAAGGATGTCAGATGAAGAATGGGCGTTCGAGCATGAGATGGTTTGTGGCTTCTTTCGCCAATGGGTCGAAGACAACATGATAAACCACATTGTCAACATCTCTCATGCTAGAACATTGTGGGAGAAGCTTGAGACTACCTATGCTTCCAAGACAGGAAAAAATAAATTGTTTCTTCTCAAACAAATGATGAATTTGAGGTACAAAGAAGGTACGTCCATTTCTGAATATTTAAGTGAATATCAGGGATGTTTTGATCAGTTGTCGGGCATGGGTATTAATTTTGAAGATGAGGTTTTGGCACTTTTATTGCTTAACACGTTACCTGATTCTTGGGAGAATTTACATGTTACTCTAACCGGTTCTTCTCCTAATGGTGCTATGACATTCAGTTTTGTTAAGTCTGCTATTTTGAATGAAGAAGTCAAGAGACGTACTCAAGAGAAATATTCAGAGCTTTTAGTCACAGAGAACAGGGGGAGAATCCAGGAAAAGAATCAGGGACAGATCAGTCAAGGAAAGAGTAAAAGAAGAAGAAAATCTAGATCAAAGCAGAGAGATTTTGAATGTCATCATTGTGGTAAGAAGGGGCATGTTAAGAAGTTTTGTTATCAACTGAAAAGATAAAACAGAATGAAGGAAAATCCGCCAAAGAAGAATATCAATGGAGATGATCATGTCGCTGCCGCTATAGGGGGTGATCTTGTTATTGTTTATAACTCCATTAATATTGCTTTGGATCATTCTTGCTGGGTTGTTGACAGTGGTGCCTGTTTTCACGTGACATCAAAGAAGGAGTTCTTTACATCTTACAACCCAGGTAATTTTGGGATTTTGAAGATGGGTAATGATGGTCATGTTGATGTCATAGGTATCAGGACTGTTTGTTTAGAGACCAGTATTGGAAGTAAGATGATTTTGAATAATGTTCGACATGCACCCGAGGTTCGTTTGAATCTTATTTATACTAGAATTCTTGATGATGAAGGGTTTATCAACACATTTGGTGATTTACAATGGAAGCATTCCAAGGGCTCTTTGATTGTGGCTCGAGGGAAGAAGCAATCAGGTTTGTACTGGACTAGAGCATCTATTTCATGTGATACTGCTTGTCTTGTTGAGTGTAGTGTTTCGTCCAAGTTGTGGCATAAGAGGCTCAGTCACATCAGTGAGAAAGGTCTTGGTTGTTTGGCCAAGAGAAATCTTCTTCCAGATTTGAAGAGTGTCAAATTGGACACATGTGATCATTGAATGGCTGGGAAACAGAGCAGAGTGAGTTTTACCAGTAATCCTCCACACAGGAAGCCACAGGTACTTGAATTACTACATTCAGACGTTTGTGGTCTTTTGAAATCTAAGACCTTTATTGGAGGTCTTTATTTTGTGACATTTATTGATGACTACTCACGAAAGCTCTGGGTTTATGTTTGAATGCCAAAAGTCCGGTGCTCAGTGTTTTTAAGCAATTTCATGTTTCTGTTGAGAGGGAATCAGGAAAGAAATTGAAATGTATTCACAATGACAATAGGGGAGAGTATTGTGGTCCATTTGATCAATATTGTAGGTAGGAAGGTATTCGGAATCATAAGACACCTTCCAAGACACCTCAGCTAAATGGTGTAGCTGAGCAGATGAACATGACTTTGTTGGAAAGAGTTCGTTGTTTGCTTTCGGAAGCAAAGTTTCCTGGACACTTTTGGGGTGAGGCTTTACTTACTGCTACTTATATTATCAATTTATCACCTTCAGTTGATTTGCAGACAGACACTCCCGATAAGTTTTGGTATGGAAAAAGGATCAGGTACGATCACTTGAAAGTTTTTGGTTGCAAGGCTTTTGTTCATGTGCCTAGAGATGAGAGATCCAAGTTGGATGATAAGTCACGGCAGTGTATTTTTATTGGGTATGGACACGATGAGTTTGGGTACAGGTTTTATGATCCGGCTTTGAAGAAACTTGTCAGAAGCCGAGATGCAGTGTTTAAACAGGACCAAACTATTGCAGATATTGATAAGGGAGAAAAGTCCACTTCTCCAACTTCTGATGGCTTTGTTAGTCTTGAGCCAAGTTCTGATTCACATTTACCTCATATTGTTGATTATGATGATCACATTGATGTGCAGAATGATGCTCAGGGTGAACAGGTTGGAGTTGATATTTCTGATGCACCTTTTGTTTCTAATGATCCGGTTCCTGGGGTTATCAATGAACCTTCAGTTCCACTCCGGAGTTCATCTCGACATTGTACCATTTCTACTCGGTATTCACCTGATGAGTATGTGATCCTCGCTGAAGGGGGAGAACCAGAATATTTTAATGAGGTGATGGAAAGTGAACAGAAGGAAAAATGGGTTGCGGCAATGGATGACGAGATGACATCATTGCATGACAACCACACTTTTGAGCTAGTGAAGTTACCGACAGGTAAGAGAGCTTTGCAAAATCGGTGGATTTATCGGATTAAGAATGAAGAATGCAGTTCTGTTCCCCGATACAAGGCAAGGTTAGTTGTCAAAGTCTTCCGTCAGAATAAAGGTATTGATTTTGATGAGATTTTCTCACCTGTTGTCAAAATGTCTTCTATCCGGGTTGTTCTTGGTTTGGATGCTAGTTTGGATCTGCTGATTGAACAGATGGATGTGAAGACAACTTTCCTCCATGGTGATTTAGATGAGGATATTTATATGGAGCAACCAGAGGGTTTTGTTGAAACAGGTAAAGAGAATCATGTCTGCAGATTGAAGAAGAGTTTTTATGGTTTAAAGCAAGCTCCGAGACAGTGGTATAAAAAGTTTGAATCTGTCATTTCTCATCAGGGTTTCAGGAAGACATCTTCTGATCATTGTGTGTTTGTTCAGAGATTTGCCGGAGGAGGCTTCCGGGCAACGTGGGCCATCGAAGGTGCCGCTTCCATGTTGGCTTCATTATTGATGGATTCCATTCGATGCGCTTCTTCCCCAGCGATTCTTAAAACAAATTGGAGGATAAAAAATTTGCAGCAACGCTAAGATTCCTTCACTGCTTTCTGGTTCAAAGGTGGAATATGGGAAGCGGAAGTGGGAGAGATGGGAAGAGGGAGAGATGAGTGAGGGAGAGTGGTTGCGATTATATTTAGAATGGAGAACATTTCCGCAGTCGAACGTTGGGGAGGGGGATCTTGGGCGCCCCTTCACCCGCAACGGCTAGTTAGGGGGTAATTTTTTAAAATAGAGTGCTTTTAAAAATTTATACAATTAAATAAAAAGAACGGTAAAGAATGCATTTATATAATTTATATGAGTTAGCCTGTCAGGGTCCTTCCACCAGAGTCGACGTCCGGCGTCCCCAGGCGAGGGTCTATTAATGTATCACCCTTTAAAATAATTTTCCCTAAAAATAATTTGACTCATTTTTATTTTTAAGAAAAGCATTATTCACTTATATCAAGTCATGTTTTATTAAACAAATCTTAAAACATTATTTTAGACATTATTTTATATACCTACTTCTCCACTGGTTTCTTATGAAGTTTTATATAAATGAAATAAGTATTCATTACCTATTATTCATTATTTAGTACCAAATTTCCAAAACTCTTTAATCCCTATTTTTCATGGTAACATTACCATATATAATTTGGTTATTCATTAAGTCGTGATTTTGTTAAACATTTATTCATCATCGGATTTTTCATTATTAAACATTATGTATGATTTTTTTACTTATATACTATACATATGCATGTATTTTTTTATATAACAGCTTGGCTTGGAATTATATAGTCCAATAATTAATTGTGTAATTTACTCCTCTCATGAGTTATATATATAATGTAATGGAAATAAGCCCATCGTACTGTGTTATGTTGTCTTGGTAGCGATTCTAGACATGTGCTTATGATGACATGTTATATGTTGATGTCACAATCTAATGATTTCACAATCTTTTAATATCGTCTCCATTATACTTTCATTCCATGATATTATATACAATCTTATATTTTAAAGGTATAATGTCATCTGATAGGTTGATGAGCTACCGAATATTAATTTATAAATCCCATCCACACTAATACTATGGTTGTTGAAGGTACATCCCATGAATTCTACAAACTGTTTGCAATGTGCTTCATCCGATCATATAAATATTATTTCATTGAAATATACTAGCACCAAAATTCTCTGATTACCATCATTATTGACATTCAAATTGTTATCAACTCCCCACACTAAAAATCGAGCTTCTTTAAAAACTGATCGAGCCTTGAATATCACGCTCTTGGTGCTTGCTTCAACCTGTATAGTGCTTTTCTCAGCCGACAAACTATATTCCCATATTCATGAATGAAAAAACCATTTGGCTGCTCAATAAAAAATTCTTCTTCCAGAACCCCATTCCAAAATGCCGACATGACATTCAACTGGAAAACTTTGAACTTTCCTTTTACTGTTATAACCAAAAACAATATGATTGTATCTAGCCTTGAAATATGTGCAAATGTTTCATCAACATCAATATCCTCTAGGATTACCCCTTGAACACTTGTCATATTTTTTTTCTAATCACGGTGTCATCTTCATTCATCTTATTGAAAAAAAAACACATTTAGTCTCGATTACATTTTTATCTATTGGCCTAAAAACAATCTGTCAAGTCTGATTCTTCTCAATTTATGATAGCCCTTCATTCAAAGAATGAACCCAATTTTTATCACTAAATGCTTACTCAAGACATTTTGGCTCTACCTAAGATAAGAAATATGTTTATCGTAAAGACATCATTTTTATTGTGTTTACACTAGTGCTGCCTGATCACCAAGTATATTTTTCCTTTCAATTTTAGCTCGAATCATTGTCTTTTGCGTAGATATAGATTTGACTTCCTCCTACTCATCATCAATATCTTCTTCTGAATCAGCATTTTCTACTTCTTCTCCCCAAGTGTTTCTTACCTCCTCATCACATTCAGCAATGTACTATTCACTATGTTGTTGAAGATTCATTTCATTTTCCACTATAGAGACATCATGGATTTCAAAGCCATGTCATCTTGAATCGCGATGCTCCGAAGTTCCTGCTGAAATTCTCTCAAAATCGCAAATCACAATGGAAATTTTCCATTTGCAGAGCTCTTCGTAATCACGGAGCATCCCATAATTTACTTCATGCCTTCTCCGTGAAGCTCCACCCGCACGCTGTGAAGCTCCACGCGCAATGCTCCGTTGGGGAGCCTCCTCATCTGGCCCTGATAAATATTTTTTTTATATCTGATATCTTTAAAAAAAAGATATTTTGATATCTTTGACAAGATATATCTGATATCTTTGACAAGATATATATGATATCTTTGAGAAGATATATTTTTTATCTTTGATGAGATATATTTAATATCTTTAATCAAATATGAGATATCTTTTAGGAGATACATGAGATTTCATCTTCTATTTATATAAGGTGTGCGACTCTTCTCTCAGTAGTGGTTGGAGGCAGTGCAGTTGCGTTTTCAAGGAGCGGTTTTCAGATCTGCAACCGGTGGAACTACTCTGATTTGATCAGCTTTCATCTGCGGTGGTTTTTTGATCTGATCCCGGTGTTTTTCATCTGCACTTTTGTTTGGACATCAATCTTCTGCTTTCACGGTCAGATCTATTTGGGTTTCTTTAGCAGGCTGTTTTCTTCATTTCAGGCTTCATCAAGACTGCAACTATTCTCCGACTTTGATCCACTATTTTTTGAAGTATTACTTTTGAGATCTCTTTCATTTTTGGGGAGTCTCTACCGTGTACTTATCTATTTTAGTGGATCCCTCTTTCTGGACTAGGTCCCGTGGTTTTTCCCTTTTGGGTTTTCCACGTAAAAATTCTGGTGTCAATTTTATTTTTTGCACCTGTTTTTGTCGCTACGCATCTGTTGTTTGAGGGAAAGATTTCTCCGCCGCACGTTAATGTTTTTTGTTGTTTGCGTGTTCATCGCTTGCCATCTTTACCAACATCTGGTATCAGAGCGTTTCGTTTTTTTCATATTCATTATGGAAGCTAATTATAGTCGGATGATTTTATTGAATGGTGCCAATTATCATATGTGGCGACTTAAAATGAAGGATCTGCTTTTTGTCAAGCGAATGCATCTTCCAGTGTTTAGTACCCAGAAGCCAGAAAGGATGTCAGATGAAGAATGGGAGTTCGAGCATGAGATGGTTTGTGGCTTCATTCGCCAATGGGTCGAAGACAACATGATAAACCACATTGTCAACATCTCTCATGCCATAACATTGTGGGAGAAGCTTGAGACTACCTATGCTTCCAAGACAGGAAACCATAAATTGTTTCTTCTCAAACAAATGATGAATTTGAGGTACAGAGAAGGTACGTCTATTTCTGAATATTTAAGTGAATATCAGGGATGTTTTGATCAGTTGTCAGGCATGGGTATTAATTTTGAAGATGATGTTTTGGCACTTTTATTACTTAACACGTTACCTGATTCTTGGGAGAATTTACGTGTTACTCTAACCGGTTCTTCTCCTAATGGTGCTGTGACATTCAGTTTTGTTAAGTCTGCTATTTTGAATGAAGAAGTCAGGAGACGTACTCAAGAGAAATCTTCAGAGCTTTTAGTCACAAAGAACAGGGGGAGAATCCAGGAAAAGAATCAGGGACAGAGCAGTCGAGGAAAGAGTAAAAGAAGAAGCAAATCTAGATCAAAACAGATATATTTTGAAAGTCATCATTGTGGTAAGAAGGGGCATGTTAAGAAGTTTTGTTATCAACTGAAAAGAGAAAAAATAATGAAGGAAAATCCGCCAAAGAAGAATATCAATGGAGATGATCATGTCGCTGCCGCTACAGGGGGTGATCTTGTTATTGTTTATGACTCCATTAATATTGCTTTGGATCATTCTTGTTGGGTTGTTGACAGTGGTGCCTGTTTTCACGTGACATCAGAGAAAGAGTTCTTTACATCTTACAACCCAGGTAATTTTGGGATTTTGAAGATGGGTAATGATGGTCATGTTGATGTCATAGGTATCCGGACTGTTTGTTTAGAGACCAGTACTGGAAGTAAGCTGATTTTGAAGAATGTTCGACATGCACCTGAGGTTCGTTTGAATCTTATTTCTACTAGAATTCTTGATGATGAAGGGTTTATCAACACATTTGGTGATTTCCAATGGATGCTTTCCAAGGGCTCTTTGATTGTGGATCGAGGGAAGATGCAATCAGGTTTTTACTGGACTAGAGCTTCTATTTCATGTGATACTGCTTGTGTTGTTGAGTGCAGTGTTTCGTCCAAGTTGTGGCATAAGAGGCTCAGTCACATCAGTGAGAAAGGTCTTGGTTGTTTGGCCAAGAGAAATCTTCTTCCAGATTTGAAGAGTGTCAAATTGGACACATGTGATCATTGCATGGCTGGGAAACAGAGCAGAGTGAGTTTTACCAGTCATCCTCCACACAGGAAGCCACAGGTACTTGAATTACTACATTCAGACGTTTGTGGTCCTTTTAAATCTAAGACCTTTAGTGGCGGTCTTTATTTTGTGACATTTATTGATGACTTCTCACGAAAGCTCTGGGTTTATGTTTTGAATTCTAAAAGTCAGGTGCTCAGTGTTTTTAAGCAATTTCATGTTTCTGTTGAGAGGGAATCATGAAAGAAATTGAAATGTATTCGCACTGACAATGGGGGAGAGTATTGTGGTCCATTTGATCAATATTGTAGGCAGGAAGGTATTCGGCATCAGAAGACACCTTCCAAGACACCTCAGCTAAATGGTGTAGCTGAGCAGATGAACATGACTTTGTTGGAAAGAGTTCATTGTTTTCTTTCAGAAGCAATGTTGCCTGGACACTTTTGGGGTGAGGCTTTACTTACTGCTGCTTATATTATCAATTTATCACCTTCAGTTGATTTGCAGACAGACACTCCTGATAAGTTTTGGTATGAAAAAAGGATCAGGTATGATCACTTGAAAGTTTTTGGTTGCAAGGATTTTGTTCATGTGCCTAGAGATGAGAGATCCAAGTTGGATGATAAGTCACGACAATGTATTTTTATTTGGTATGGAAACGATGAGTTTGGGTACAGGTTTTATGATCCTTCTTTGAAGAAACTTGTCAGAAGCCGAGATGCAGTGTTTAAAGAGGACCAAACTATTGCAGATATTGATAAGGGAGAAAAGTCCACTTCTCCAACTTCCGATGGCTTTGTTAGTCTTGAGCCAAGTTCTGATTCACATTTACCTCATATTTTTGATTCTGATGATCACATTGATGTGCAGAATGATGCTCAGGGTGAACAGGCTGGAGTTGATATTTCTGATGCACCTTTTGTTTCTGATGATCCGGTTCCTGGGGTTATCAATGAACCTGCAGTTCCACTCCGGAGGTCATCTCGACATCGTACCATTTCTACTCGGTATTCACCTGATGAGTATGTGATCCTCGCTGAAGGGGGAGAACCAGAATCTTTTAATGAGGCGATGGAAAGTGAACAGAAGGAAAAATGGGTTGTGGAAATGGATGACGAGATGACATCATTGCATAACAACCACACTTTTGAGCTAGTGAAGTTACCGACAGGTAAGAGAGCTTTGCAAAATCGGTGGATTTATCGGATTAAGAATGAAGAATCTAGTTCTGTTCCCCAATACAAAGCAAGGTTAGTTGTTAAAGGCTTCCATCAGAATAAAGGTATTGATTTTGATGAGATTTTCTCACCTGTTGTCAAAATGTCTTCTATCCGGGTTGTTCTTGGTTTGGCTGGTAGTTTGGATCTGCAGATTGAACATATGGATGTGAAGACAACTTTACTCCATGGATATTTAGATGAGGATATTTATATGGAGCAACCAAAGGGTTTTGTTGAAACAGTTAAAGAGAATCATGTATGCAGATTGAAGAAGAGTTTGTATGGTTTGAAGCAAGCTCTGAGACAGTGGTATAAAAAGTTTGAATCTGTCATTTCTCATCAGGGTTTCAGGAATACATCTTCTGATCATTGTGTGTTTGTTCAGAGATTTTTCGGAGGAGGCTTCCGGGCAACGTGAGCCATCGAAGGTGTCGCTGCCATGTGGGCTTCATTGTTGATGGATTCCATTCTATGCGCTTCTTCCCCAGCGATTCTTAAAACAAATTGGAGGATAAAAAATTTGCAGCAACGCTAAGATTCTTTCACTGCTTTCTGGTTCAAAGGTGGAAGATGGGAAGCGGAGGTGGGAGTGATGGGAAGAGGGAGAGATGAGTGAGGGAGAGTGGTTGCGATTATATTTAGAATGGAGAACATTTCCGCAGTCGAACGTTGGGGAGGGGGATCTTGGGCGCCCTTCACCCGCAACGGCTAGTTAGGGGGTAATTTTATAAAATAGAGTGTTTTTAAAAATTTATACAATTAAATAACAAGAATGGTAAAGCATGTATTTATATAATTTATATGCGTTATCCTGTCAGGGTCCTTCCACCAGAGTCGACGTTCGGCGTCCCCAGGCGAGAGTCTATTAATGTATCACCCTTTAAAATAATTTTCCCTAAAAATAATTTGACTCATTTGCATTTTTAAGAAAATAATTATTCACTTATATCAAGTCATGTTTTATTAAACAAATCTTAAAACATTGTTTTAGACATTATTTTATATACCTACTTCTCCACTGGTTTCTTATTAAGTTTTATATAAATGAAATAAGTATTCATTACCTATTATTCATTATTTAGTACCAAATTTTCAAAACTCTTTAATCCCCCTTTTTCATGGTAACATTACGATATATAATTTGGTTATTCATTAAGTCGTGATTTTGTTAAACATTTATTCATCATCAGCTTTTTCATTATTAAACATTATGTATGATTTTTTTACTTATATACTGTACATATGCATGTATTTTTTTATATAACAGCTTGGCTTGGAATTATATAGTCCAATAATTAATTGTGTAATTTACTCCTCTCATGAGTTATATATATAATGTAATGGAAATAAGCCCATCGTACTGTGTTATGTTGTCTTGGTAGCGATTCTAGACATGTGCTTATGATGACATGTTATATGTTGATGTCACAATCTAATGATTTCACGATCTTTTAATATCGTCTCCATTATACTTTCATTCCATGATATTATATACAATCTTGTATTTTAAAGGTATAATGTCATCTGATAGGTTGATGAGCTACCAAATATTAATTTATAAATCCCAGCCACACTAATACTATGGTTGTTGAAGGTACATCCCATGAATTCTGCAAACTGTTTGCAATGTGCTTCATCCGATCATATAAATATTATTTCATTGAAATATACTAGCACCAAAATTCTCTAATTACCATCATTATTGACATTAAAATTGTAATCAACTCCCCACACTGAAAATCGAGCTTCTTTAAAAACTGATCGAGCCTTGAATATCACGCTCTTGGTGCTTGCTTCAACCTATATAGTGCTTTTCTCAGCCGACAAACTATATTCCCATATTCATGAATGAAAAAACCATTTGGCTGCTCAATAAAAAATTCTTCTTCCAGAACCCCATTCCAAAATGCCGACATGACATTCATCTGGAAAACTTTGAACTTTCCTTTTACTATTATAACCAAAAACAATATGATTGTATCTATCCTTGAAATATGTGCAAATGTTTCATCAACATCAATATCCTCTAAGAGTACCCCTTGAACACTAGTCATATTTTTTTTCTAATCGCTGTGTCATCTTCATTCATCTTATTGCAAAAAAAACACATTTAGTATCGATTACATTTTTATCTATTGGCCTAAAAACAGTCTGTCAAGTCTGATTCTTCTCAATTTATGATAGCCCTTCATTCAAAGAATGAACCCAATTTTTATCACTAAATGCTTACTCAAGACATTTTGGCTCTACCTAAGACAAGAAATATGTTTATCGTAAAGACATCATTTTTATTGTGTTTACACTAGTGCTGCCTGATCACCAATGATATTTTTCCTTTCAATTTTAGCTCGAATCATTGTCTTTTGCATAGATATAGATTTGAATTCCTCCTACTCATCATTAGTATCTTCTTCTGAATCAGCATTTTCTACTTCTTCTCCCCAAGTGTTTCTTACCTCCTCATCACATTCCGCAATGTACTATTCACTATGTTGTTGAAGATTCATTTCATTTTCCACTATAGAGACATCATGGATTTCAATGCCATGTCATCTTGAATCGCGATGCTCCGAAGTTCCTGCTGAAATTCTCTCAAAATCGCAAAGCACAATGGAAATTTTCCATTTGCAGAGCTCTTCTTAATCACGGAGCTTCCCATAATTTACTTCATGCCTTCTCCGTGAAGCTCCACCCGCACGCTGCGAAGCTCCACGCGCAATGCTCTGTTGGGGCGCCTCCTCATCTGGCCCTGATAAATATTTTTTTTATATCTGATATCTTTAAAAAAAAGATATTTTGATATCTTTGACAAGATATATCTGATATCTTTGACAAGATATATATGATATATTTGAGAGGATATATTTTTTATCTTTCATGAGATATATTTAATATCTTTAATCAGATGTGAGATATCTTTTAGAAGATACATGAGATTTCATCTTCTATTTATATAAGGTGTGCGGCTCTTCTCTCGGTAGTGGTTGGAGGCAGTGCAGTTGCGTTTTCAAGGAGCGGTTTTCAGATCTGCAATCGGTGGAACTACTCTGATTTGATCGGCTTTCATCTGCGGTGGTTTTTTGATCCGATCCCGGTGTTTTTCATCTGCACTTTTGTTTGGACATCAATCTTCTGCTTTCACGGTCAGATCTATTTGGGTTTCTTTAGCAGGCTGTTTTCATCATTTCAGGCTTCATCAAGACTGCAACTATTCTCCGACTTTGATCCACTATTTTTCTAAGTATTACTTTTGAGATCTCTTTCATTTTTGGGGAGTATCTACCGTGTACTTATCTATTTTAGTGGATCCCTCTTTCTGGACTAGGTCCCGTGGTTTTTCCCTTTTGGGTTTTCCACATAAAAATTCTGGTGTCAAATTTATTTTTTGCACCTGTTTTTGTCGCTACGCATCTGCTGTTTGAGGGAAATATTTCTCCGCTGCACGTTCGTGTTTTTTTTTGTTTGCGCGTTCATCGCTTGCCATCTTTCCCAACATCTGGTATCAGAGCGTTTGGTTTTTTTCATATTCATTATGGAAGCTAATTATAGTCGGATGATTTTATTGAATGGTGCCAATTATCATATGTGGCGACTTAAAATGAAGGATCTGCTTTTTGTCAAGCGAATGCATCTTCCAGTGTTTAGTACCCAGAAGCCAGAAAGGATGTCAGATGAAGAATGGGAGTTCGAGCATGAGATGGTTTGTGGCTTCATTCGCCAATGGGTCGAAGACAACATGATAAACCACATTGTCAACATCTCTAATGCCAGAACATTGTGGGAGAAGCTTGAGACTACCTATGCTTCCAAGACTGGAAACAATAAATTGTTTCTTCTAAAAAAAATGATGAATTTGAGGTACAGAGAAGGTACATCTATTTCTGAATATTTAAGTGAATATCAGGGATGTTTTGATCAGTTGTCAGGCATGGGTATTAATTTTGAAGATGAGGTTTTGGCACTTTTATTACTTAACACGTTACCTGATTCTTGGGAGAATTTACGTGTTACTCTAACTGGTTCTGCTCCTAATGGTGCTGTGACATTCAGTTTTGTTAAGTCTGCTATTTTGAATGAAGAAGTCAGGAGACGTACTCAAGAGAAATCTTCAGAGCTTTTAGTCACAGAGAACAGGGGGAGAAGCCAGGAAAAGAATCAGGGATAGAGCAGTCGAGGAAAGAGTAAAAGAAGAAGCAAATCTAGATCAAAGCAGAGAGATTTTGAATGTCATCATTGTGGTAAGAAGGGGCATGTTAAGAAGTTTTGTTATCAACTGAAAAGAGAAAACAGAATGAAGGAAAATCCGCTAAAGAAGAATATCAATGGAGATGATCATGTCGCTGCCGCTACAGGGGGTGATCTTGTTATTGTTTATGACTCCATTAATATTGCTTTGGATAATTCTTGCTGGGTTGTTGATAGTGGTGTCTGTTTTCACGTGACATCAAAGAAGGAGTTCTTTACATCTTACAACCCAGGTAATTTTTGGATTTTGAAGATGGGTAATGATGGTCATGTTGATGTCATAGGTATCGGGACTGTTTGTTTAGAGACCAGTACTGGAAGTAAGCTGATTTTGAAGAATGTTCGACATGCACCTGAGGTTCATTTGAATCTTATTTCTACTAGCATTCGTGATGATGAAGGGTTTATCAACACATTTGGTGATTTCCAATTGAATCTTTCCAAGGGCTCTTTGATTGTGGCTCAAGGGAAGAAGCAATCAGGTTTGTATTGGACTAGAGCATCTATTTCATGTGATACTGCTTGTGTTGTTGAGTGCAGTGTTTCGTCCAAGTTGTGGCATAAGAGGATCAGCCACATCAGTGAGAAAGGTCTTGGTTGTTTGGCCAAGAGAAATCTTCTTCCAGATTTGAAGAGTGTCAAATTGGACACATGTGATCATTGCATGGCTGGGAAACAGAGCAGAGTGAGTTTTACCAGTCATCCTCCACACAGGAAGCCATAGGTACTTGAATTACTACATTCAGACGTTTGTGGTCCTTTGAAATCTAAGACCTTAGTGGCGGTCTTTATTTTGTGACATTTATTGATGACTACTCAGGAAAGCTCTCGGTTTATGTTTTGAATTCCAAAAGTCAGGTGCTCAGTGTTTTTAAGAAATTTCATGTTTCTGTTGAGAGGGAATCAGGAAAGAAATTGAAATGTATTTGCACTGACAATGGGGGAGAGTATTGTGGTCCATTTGATCAATATTGTAGGCAGGAAGGTATTCGGCATCAGAAGACGCCTTCCAAGACACCTCAGCTAAATGGTGTAGCTGAGCAGATGAACATGACTTTGTTGGAAAGAGTTCATTGTTTGCTTTCGGAAGCAAAGTTTCCTGGACACTTTTGGGGTGAGGCTTTACTTACTTCTTCTTATATTATCAATTTATCACCTTCAGTTGATTTGTAGACAGACACTCCCGATAAGTTTTGGTATGGAAAAAGGATCAGGTACGATCACTTGAAAGTTTTTGGTTGCAAGGATTTTGTTCATGTGCCTAGAGATGAGAGATCCAAGTTGGATGATAAGTCACGACAATGTATTTTTATTGGGTATAGACACGATGAGTTTGGGTACAGGTTTTATGATCCTTCTTTGAAGAAACTTGTCAGAAGCCGAGATGCAGTGTTTAAAGAGGACCAAACTATTGCAGATATTGATAAGGGAGAAAAGTCCACTTCTCCAACTTCTGATGGCTTTGTTAGTCTTGAGCCAAGTTCTGATTCACATTTACCTCATATTGTTGATTCTGATGATCACATTGATGTGCAGAATGATGCTCAGGGTGAACAGGTTGGAGTTGATATTTCTGATGCACCTTTTGTTTCTGATGATCCGGTTCCTGGGGTTATCAATGAACCTGCAGTTCCACTCCGGAGGTCATCTCGACATCGTACCATTTCTACTCGGTATTCACCTGATTAGTATGTGATCCTCGCTGAAGGGGGAGAACCAGAATCTTTTAATGAGGCGATGGAAAGTGAACAGAAGGAAAAATGGGTTGCGGCAATGGATGACGAGATGACATCATTGCATGACAACTACACTTTTGAGCTAGTGAAGTTACCGACAGGTAAGAGAGCTTTGCAAAATCGGTGGATTTGTCGGATTAAGAATGAAGAATCCAGTTCTGTTCCCCAATACAAGGCAAGGTTAGTTGTTAAAGGCTTCCGTCAGAATAAAGGTATTGATTTTGATGAAATTTTCTCACCTGTTGTCAAAATGTCTTCTATCCGGGTTGTTCTTGGTTTGGCTGGTAGTTTGGATCTGCAGATTGAACAGATGGATGTGAAGACAACTTTCCTCCATGGAGATTTAGATGATGATATTTATATGGAGCAACCAGAGGGTTTTGTTGAAACAGGTAAAGAGAATCATGTCTGCAGATTGAAGAAGAGTTTGTATGGTTTGAAGCAAGCTCCGAGACAGTGGTATAAAAAGTTTGAATCTGTCATTTCTCATCAGGTTTTCAGGAAGACATCTTCTGATCATTGTGTGTTTGTTTAGAGATTTGCCGGAGGAGGCTTCCAGGCAACGTGGGCCATCAAAGGTGCCGCTGCCATGTTGGCTTCATTGTTGATGGATTCCATTCGATGCGCTTCTTCCCCAGCGATTCTTAAAACAAATTGGAGGATAAAAAATTTGCAGCAACGCTAATATTACTTCATTGATTTCTGGTTCAAAGGTGGAAGATGGGAAGAGGAGGTGGGAGAGATGGGAAGAGGAAGAGATGAGTGAGGGAGAGTGGTTGCGATTATATTTAGAATGGAGAACATTGCCGCAGTCGAACGTTGGGGAGGGGGATCTTGGGCGCCCTTCACCCGCAACGGCTAGTTAGGGGGTAATTTTTTAAAATAGAGTGTTTTTAAAAATTTATACAATTAAATAACAAGAACGGTAAAGCATGTATTTATATAATTTATATGCGTTAGCCTGTCAGGGTCCTTCCACCCGAGTCAACGTCCGGCGTCCCCAGGCGAGGGTCTATTAATGTATCACCATTTAAAATAATTTTCCCTAAAAATAATTTGACTCATTTGCATTTTTAAGAAAAGAATTATTCACTTATATCAAGTCATGTTTTATTAAAAAAATCTTAAAACCTTGTTTTAGACATTATTTTATATACCTACTTCTCCACTGGTTTCTTATGAAGTTTTATATAAATGAAATAAGTATTCATTACCTATTATTCATTATTTAGTACCAAATTTCCAAAACTCTTTGATCCCCCTTTTTCATGGTAACATTACGATATATAATTTGGTTATTCATTAAGTCGTGATTTTGTTAAACATTTATTCATCACCGGCTTTTTCATTATTAAACATTATGTATGATTTTTTTACTTATATACTGTACATATGCATGTATTTTTTTATATAACAGCTTGACTTGGAATTATATAGTCCAATAATTAATTGTGTAATTTACTCCTCTCATGAGTTATATATATAATGTAATGGAAATAAGCCCATCGTACTGTGTTATGTTGTCTTGGTAGTAATTCTTGACATGTGCTTATGATGACATGTTATATATTGATGTCACAATCTAATGATTTCATGATCTTTTAATATCGTCTCCATTATACTTTCATTCCATGATATTATATACAATCTTATATTTTAAAGGTATAATGTCATCTGATAGGTTGATGAGCTACCGAATATTAATTTATAAATCCCAGCCACACTAATACTATGGTTGTTGAAGGTACATCCCATGAATTCTGCAAACTGTTTGCAATGTGCTTCATCCGATCATATAAATATTATTTCATTGAAATATACTAGCACCAAAATTCTCTGATTACCATCATTATTGACATTCAAATTGTAATCAACTCCCCACACTGAAAATCGAGCTTCTTTAAAAACTGATCGAGCCTTGAATATCACGCTCTTGGTGCTTGCTTCAACCTGTATAGTGCTTTTCTCAGCCGACAAACTATATTCCCATATTCATGAATGAAAAAACCATTTGGCTGCTCAATAAAAAATTCTTCTTCCAGAACCCCATTCCAAAATGCCGACATGACATTCATCTGGAAAACTTTGAACTTTCCTTTTACTGTTATAACCAAAAACAATATGATTGTATCTAGCCTTGAAATATGTGCAAATGTTTCATCAACATAAATATCCTCTAGGAGTACCCCTTGAACACTAGTCATATTTTTTTTCTAATCACTGTGTCATCTTCAATCATCTTATTGCAAAAAAAACACATTTAGTCTCGATTAAATTTTTATCTATTGGCCTAAAAACAATCTGTCAAGTCTGATTCTTCTCAATTTATGATAGCCCTTCATTCAAAGAATGAACCCAATTTTTATCCCTAAATGCTTACTCACGACATTTTGGCTCTACCTAAGATAATAAATATGTTTATCGTAAAGACATCATTTTTATTGTGTTTACACTAGTGCTTCCTGATCACCAATGATATTTTTCCTTTCAATTTTAGCTCGAATCATTGTCTTTTGCGTAGATATAGATTTGACTTCCTCCTACTCATAATCAGTATCTTCTTCTGAATCATCATTTTCTACTTCTTCTCCCCAAGTGTTTCTTACCTCCTCATCCCATTCATCAATGTACTATTCACTATGTTGTTGAAGATTCATTTCATTTTCCACTATAGAGACATCATGGATTTCAACGCCATGTCATCTTGAATCGCGATGCTCCGAAGTTCCTGCTGAAATTATCTCAAAATCGCAAAGCACAAAGGAAATTTTCCATTTGCAGAGCTCTTCGTAATCACGGAGCATCCCATAATTTACTTCATGCCTTCTCCGTGAAGCTCCACCCGCACGCTGCGAAGCTCCACGCGCAATGCTCTGTTGGGGCACCTCCTCATCTGGCCCTGATAAATATTTTTTTATATCTGATATCTTTAAAAAAAAGATATTTTGATATCTTTGACAAGATATATCTGATATCTTTGAAAAGATATATATGATATCTTTGAGAAGATATATTTTTTATCTTTGATGAGATATATTTAATATCTTTAATCAGATATGAGATATCTTTTAGGAGATACATGAGATTTCATCTTCTATTTATATAAGGTGTGCGGCTCTTCTCTCGGTAGTGGTTGGAGGCAGTGCAGTTGCGTTTTCAAGGAGCGGTTTTCAGATCTGCAACCGGTGGAACTACTCTAATTTGAACGGCTTTCATCTGTGGTGGTTTTTTGATCCGATCCCGGTGTTTTTCATCTTCACTTTTGTTCGGACATCAATCTTCTGCTTTCATGGTCAGATCTATTTTGGTTTCTTTAGTAGGCTGTTTTCTTCATTTCAGGCTTCATCAAGAATGCAACTATTCTCCGACTTTGATCCACTATTTTTCTAAGTATTAATTTTGAGATCTATTTAATTTTTGGGGAGTCTCTACCGTGTACTTATCTATTTTAGTGGATCCCTCTTTCTGGACTAGGTCCTGTGGTTTTTCCCTTTTGGGTTTTCCACGTAAAAATTCTGGTGTCAATTTTATTTTCTGCACCTGTTTTTGTCGCTACGCATCCGCTATTTGAGGGAAAGATTTCTCCGCTGCACGTTCGTGTTTTTTGTTGTTTGCGCGTTCATCACTTGCCATCTTTCCCAAAATCTGGTATCAGAGCGTTTGGTTTTTTTCATATTCATTATGGAAGCTAATTATAGTCGGATGATTTTATTGAATGGTGCCAATTATCATATGTGGCGACTTAAAATGAAGGATCTGCTTTTTGTCAAGCGAATGCATCTTCCAGTGTTTAGTACCCAGAAGCCAGAAAGGATGTCAGATGAAGAATGGGAGTTCGAGCATGATATGGTTTGTGGCTTCATTCGCCAATGGGTCGAAGACAACATGATAAACCACATTTTCAACATCTCTCATGCCAGAACATTGTGTGAGAAGCTTGAGACTACCTATGTTTCCAAGACAGGAAACAATAAATTGTTTCTTCTCAAACAAATGATGAATTTGAGGTACAGAGAAGGTACATCTATTTCTGAATATTTAAGTGAATATCAGGGATGTTTTGATCAGTTGTCAGGCATGGGTATTAATTTTGAAGATGAGGTTTTGGCACTTTTATGGCTTAACACGTTACCTGATTCTTGGGAGAATTTATGTGTTACTCTAACTGGTTCTGCTCCTAATGGTGCTGTGACATTCAGTTTTGTTAAGTCTGCTATTTTGAATGAAGAAGTTAGGAGACGTACTCAAGAGAAATCTTCAGAGCTTTTAGTCACAGAGAACAGGGGGAGAAGCCAGGAAAAGAATCAGGGACAGAGCAGTCGAGGAAAGAGTAAAAGAAGAAGAAAATCTAGATCAAAGCAGAGAGATTTTGAATGTCATCATTGTGGTAATAAGGGGCATGTTAAGAAGTTTTGTTATCAACTGAAAAGATAAAACAGAATGAAGGAAAATCTGCCAAAGAAGAATATCAATGGAGATGATCATGTCGCTGCCGCTACAGGGGGTGATCTTGTTATTGTTTATGACTCTATTAATATTGCTTTGGATCATTCTTGCTGGGTTGTTGACAGTGGTGCCTGTTTTCACGTGACATCAAAGAAGGAGTTCTTTACATCTTACAACCCAGGTAATTTTGGGATTTTGAAGATGGGTAATGATGGTCATGTTGATGTCATAGGTATCGGGACTGTTTGTTTAGAGACCAGTACTGGAAGTAAGCTGATTTTGAAGAATGTTCGACATGCACCTGAGGTTCGTTTGAATCTTATTTCTACTAGAATTCATGATGATGAAGGGTTTGTTTACACATTTGGTGATTTCCAATGGAATCTTTCCAAGGGCTCTTTGATTGTGGCTCGAGGGAAGAAGCAATCAGGTTTGTACTGGACTAGAGCATCTATTTCATGTGATACTGCTTGTGTTGTTGAGTGCAGTGTTTCGTCCAAGTTGTGGCATAAGAGGCTCAGTCACATCTGTGAGAAAGGTCTTGGTTGTTTGGACAAGAGAAATCTTCTTCCAGATTTGAAGAGTGTCAAATTGGACACATGTGATCATTGCATGGCTGGGAAACAGAGCAGAGTGAGTTTTACCAGTCATCCTCCACACAGGAAGCCACAGGTACTTGAATTACTACATTCATAATTTTGTGGTCCTTTTAAATCTAAGACCTTTAGTGGCGGGATTTATTTTGTGACATTTATTTATGACTAATCATGAAAGCTCTGGGTTTATGTTTTGAATGCCAAAAGTCAGGTGCTCAGTGTTTTTAAGCAATTTCATGTTTCTTTTGAGAGGGAATCAGGAGAGAAATTGAAATGTATTCGCACTGACAATGGGGGAGAGTATTGTGGTCCATTTGATCAATATTCTAGGCAGAAAGGTATTCGGCATCCGAAGACACCTTCCAAGACACCTCAGCTAAATGGTGTAGCTGAGCAGATGAACATGACTTTGTTGGAAAGAGTTTGTTGTTTTCTTTCGGAAGCAAAGTTGCCTGGAAACTTTTGGGGTGAGGCTTTACATACTGCTGCTTATATTATCAATTTATCACCTTCAATTGATTTGCATAGAGACACTCCCGATAAGTTTTGGTATGGAAAAAGGATCAGGTATGATCACTTGAAAGTTTTTGGTTGCAAGGCTTTTGTTCATGTGCCTGGAGATGAGAGATCCAAGTTGGATGATAAGTCACGGCAGTGTATTTTTATTGGGTATGGACACGATGAGTTTGGGTACAGGTTTTATGATCCTGCTTTGAAGAAACTGTTCAGAAGCCGAGATGCAGTGTTTAAAGAGGACCAAACTATTGCAGATATTGATAAGGGAGAAAAGCCCACTTCTCTAACTTCTGATGGCTTCGTTAGTCTTGAGCCAAGTTCTGATTCACATTTACCTCATATTGTTGATTCTGATGATCACATTGATGTGCAGAATGATGCTCAGGGTGAACAGGTTGGAGTTGATATTTCTGATGCACCTTTTGTTTCTGATGATCCGGTTCCTGGGGTTATCAATGAACCTGCAGTTCCACTCCGGAGGTCATCTCGACATCGTACCATTTCTACTCGGTATTCACCTGATGAGAATGTGATCCTCGCTGAAGTGGGAGAACCAGAATCTTTTAATGAGGCGATGGAAAGTGAACAGAAGGAAAAATGGGTTGCGGCAATGGATGACGAGATGACATCATTGCATGACAACCACACTTTTGAGCTTGTGAAGTTACCGACAGGTAAGAGAGCTTTTCAAAATCGGTGGATTTAACGGATTAAGAATGAAGAATCCAGTTCTGTTCCCCGATACAAGGCAAGGTTAGTTGTTAAAGGCTTCCGTCAGAATAAAGGTATTGATTTTGATGAGATTTTCTCACTTGTTGTCAAAATGTCTTCTATCCGGGTTGTTCTTGGTTTGGCTGGTATTTTGGATCTGCAGATTGAACAGATTGATGTGAAGACAACTTTCCTCCATGGAGATTTAGATGAGGATATTTATATGGAGCAACCAGAGGGTTTTGTTGAAACAGGTAAAGAGAATCATGTCTGCAGATTGAAGAAGAGTTTGTATGGTTTGAAGCAAGCTCCGAGACAGTGGTATAAAAAGTTTGAATCTGTCATTTCTCATCAGGGTTTCAGGAAGACATCTTCTGATCATTGTGTGTTTGTTCAGATATTTTCCGGAGGAGGCTTCCGGGCAACGTGGGCCATCCAAGGTGCCGCTGCCATGTTGGATTCATTGTTGATGGATTCCATTCGATGCGCTTCTTCCCCATCGATTCTTAAAACAAATTGGAGGATAAAAAATTTGCAGCAACGCTAAGATTCCTTCACTGCTTTCTGGTTCAAAGGTGGAAGATGGGAAGCGGAGGTGGGAGAGATGGGAAGAGGGAGAGATGAGTGAGGGAGAGTGGTTGCGATTATATCTAGAATGGAGAACATTGCCATAGTCGAACGTTGGGGAGGGGGATCTTGGGCGCCCCTTCACCCGCAACGGCTAGTTAGGGGGTAATTTTTTAAAATAGAGTGTTTTTAAAAATTTATACAATTAAATAACAAGAACGGTAAAGCATGTATTTATATAATTTATATGCGTTAGCCTGTCAGGGTCCTTCCACCAGAGTCGACGTCCGTCGTCCCCAGGTGAGGGTCTATTAATGTATCACCCTTTAAAATAATTTTCCCTAAAAATAATTTGACTCATTTGAATTTTTAAGAAAAGCATTATTCAGTTATATCAAGTCATGTTTTATTAAACAATTCTTAAAACATTGTTTTAGACATTATTTTATATACCTAGTTCTCCACTGGTTTCTTATGAAGTTTTATATAAATGAAATAAGTATTCATTACCTATTATTCATTATTTAGTACCAAATTTCCAAAACTCTTTAATCCCCCTTTTTCATGGTAAACATTACGATATATAATTTGGTTATTCATTAAGTCGTGATTTTGTTAAACATTTATTCATCATCGGCTTTTTCATTATTAAACATTATGTATGACTTTTTTACTTATATACTGTACATATGCATGTATTTTTTTATATAACAGCTTGGCTTGGAATTATATAGTCCAATAATTAATTGTGTAATTTACTCCTCTCATGAGTTATATATATAATGTAATGGAAATAAGCCCATCGTACTATGTTATGTTGTCTTGGTAGCGATTCTAGACATGTGCTTATGATGACATGTTATATGTTGATGTCACAATCTAATGATTTCACGATCTTTTAATATCGTCTCCATTATACTTTCATTCCATGATATTATATACAATCTTATATTTTAAAGGTATAATGTCATCTGATAGGTTGATGAGCTACCGAATATTAATTTATAAATCCCAGCCACACTAATACTATGGTTGTTGAAGGTACATCCCATGAATTCTGCAAACTGTTTGCAATGTGCTTCATCTGATCATATAAATATTATTTCATTGAAATATACTAGCACCAAAATTCTCTGATTACCATCATTATTGACATTCAAATTGTAATCAAATCCCCACACTGAAAATCGAGCTTCTTTAAAAACTGACCGAGCCTTGAATATCACGCTCTTGGTGCTTGCTTCAACCTGTATAGTGCTTTTCTCAGCCGACAAACTATATTCCCATATTCATGAATGAAAAAACCATTTGGCTGCTCAATAAAAAATTATTCTTCCAGAACCCCATTCCAAAATGCCGACATGACATTCATCTGGAAAACTTTGAACTTTCCTTTTACTGTTATAACCAAGAACAATATGATTGTATCTAGCCTTGAAATAGATGCAAATGTTTCATAAACATCAATATCCTCTAGGAGTACCCCTTGAACACTAGTCATATTTTTTTTCCAATCACTGTGTCATCTTCATTCATATTATTGCAAAAAAAACATATTTAGTCTCGATTACATTCTTATCTATTGGCCTAAAAACAATCTGTCAAGTCTGATTCTTCTCAATTTATGATAGCCCTTCATTCAAAGAATGAACCCAATTTTTATCACTAAATGCTTACTCAAAACATTTTGGCTCTACCTAAGATAAGAAATATGTTTATCGTAAAGACATCATTTTTATTGTGTTTACACGAGTGCTGCCTGATCACCAATGATATTTTTCCTTTCAATTTTAGCTCGAATCATTGTCTTTTGCGTAGATATAGATTTGACTTCCTCCTACTCATCATCAGTATCTTCTTCCAAATCAGCATTTTCTACTTCTTCTCCCCAAGTGTTTCTTACCTCCTCATCACATTCAGCAATGTACTATTCACTATGTTTTTGAAGATTCATTTCATTTTCCACTATAGAGACATCATGGATTTCAACGCCACGTCATCTTGAATCGCGATGCTCCGAAGTTCCTGCTGAAATTCTCTCAAAATCGCAAAGCACAATGGAAATTTTGCATTTGCAGAGCTCTTCGTAATCACGGAGCATCCCATAATTTACTTCATGCCTTCCCCGTGAAGCTCCACCCGCACGCTGCGAAGCTCCACGCGCAATGCTCTTCCCTGCCACAATTCTCTTCAACTCTGCCATTCACGAAGCATGACGTAATTGTGAAGCATCACCATCAACATTCTTCTAGTCTTTGTGAAATCCAAATCATGAGGTCTATCTTCGCAAAATCAACAACTTTTCTAGAACTCGAAAATTCTCCATGGAAACCTACATTGTCAACAAACACAACCAGCCCAAAAAAGCTGCAGTATTAAATTGAGGGATTTTTGCCCAACACACTTTCATATTAAATTTTTTTCACAAGGAATATAAAAGAGTTGAAGCTAGTAAGATAGATATTATGTGGATGTATAGTTACATTCCCATCTCTAAAAATTGTGTTCCTAAGAGTTGGATACCTAGATTCAATCTATGTAGCATAACTCAAGATCTATTGACTGTTTATAAAATGGAAAAATTGATTCTTAGTAGACAAAAAATCACATTAAAACAATAAAAACCATTCAAGACTTCTGTGATTCTAAGAAGCAACCAAAATTGATGGAAGTGAAGATTAATCAACTAAGTTCACCTAGTTTGTTTTCTTCTCAGCCACAACCATTACCATCAAATGAAAAAGGTCCTTTCAATATATTAGTTACATATCAATGGATCTGAAAAATTTTGAATCTAGTTTTGGAAATATCTGTTAGTCCCATTTGAGATGAAGAAGTGAACAACAAAGACAAATTACCTGTTATTCCCATTTTTGAATAGACAACCCATTTGAGAAAGTTGTAGACATCTTGAAGTGTACAAACAAACCATTTTAGAATTACCTGCTTGACCCATTTTTTTGTATAGACAACCCAATAGACAACCCATTTAAAATGAATTACCTGTTAGTATACAAACAACCCAATACATCACAAAACATTTTTTTTGTGTAAATACAACCTAATAGATCAGTAAAAAACATTATCTTCAAGCTATTTATGTAACAATCTTCTAGGGATGGAGTGGAACAAAAGGATAATAGATGAAGGGACATCTCCCAATGTTAATCTATAATTAATTTTCTATACCTAGAACAAAACAATATCATACAACAAAAGTAATATAGGGGTGATGATTTGAATCATCCTCCAAACAACATCTTCATTCTCATAAATCTTTATTGTGATTATAATCTTTGTGAGTGATTGAGAATTGAATCCACATAAGCTAGTAGGAGATTAGGTGCATGGGGAGCCGATGATCGAATAGGGAGGGCGGTTGTGAAGTGATGGTGACAAGGGCCTATTTAGGATGGCAGGGCAGATTTAGGTTGGTTGTGACTCGGAGGTGGGGAAAAAATTAGGATGGCGGTGCGGGTGGATTTAGGTTGGTTGGGACTGGGAGGCAGAGTGGGGGGGGGGGGTAGAATAGGGGAGGAAGAATGATAGGGAGGTGGGGGATTCAATTGAATCACTAGGGTTCAAACCTTATTTTATTTTTTTAACTATTTCTATTATTATTGAAAATATATTTTAAATTCACTCTAAATTATAATATTTTTAAATTGAGTTTTATTTATTTATTTCAAATATTTTTTATAAATATTTTTAAAAATTATTTACAATGGATTCAAAATTTGATCGTATGTGTTTTTTGAAGACAAATGGTAATATTTAAAATATATTTATAATGGGTCCTTCGTACTGACACTAATACCTTACATTTTTTTCCACCATTAGTAAGTTGAGTGTTAATCATGCGTGATTTCCAAAAAACTCAGGTAACTTGTTAATAGATACACACATGATATATATATATATATATTTTTATGTTTTTATGTATGTATGTATTCATTCAAAAAAATATTTTTCATTTAATAGTTACTTTAATTCGATGTATAAATATATATTTGTATTAACAAATGGTTTGTTGTCATACATATATATATTTAATTGTTTGTATAACATTTAATTATAAAATAATTTATGGGAACAAATTTTTCTAATGGTAAAAAATTTGTTGGTAATAATAGTTATTAAAACATATTTATGTGTTGGTAAAAATATGTTAGTATTAAAATGAAAATATGACCAATTTAATTGTTAATAAAAGATGTGTTGGTATTGAACAGTTAATGCCAACAAATATACCTGTCAGTAAAAAAATGTCGGTAATTAAAATTAATACTTAAAAAACCAAATATCTGTTGGAATTAAACATTTTCACCAACACATATATTATTTGTCAATAATGTTTTGTTTCTAAAAGCCAATTTTTTTATAGTGCATGGAATATCCCCTAATCTCCACATGACTCAAATTTCCCGCATTTTACTTTATTGAGAATAAAACATTTACTGCCAAAGATTTGAATGTATTTCAGTGTTGTAATCATTCAATACCACATATCATAAAAAAAAATTCCTTTATTCAAACACAAAAGATACCTATTAGAGATGTATACTGATACCAAGAATACTTCCTTCTAGAGTTTCTCTGGTATATCCTTATCAATAAGCATTGTTCAGGTTATGTTGTTGATAATCCAATTTCTCCTCTCAACAACTCCATTTTGTTGAGGAGTTATCACATTTGAAACTTGATTCCTTATTCTGTGTTTCTCGAGAAAATCCTTCACCTTGATGATTGTTAATTTCATACCATTATTAGTATGAAACATCAGAATTTTTTGTCCAAGCATCCTTTAAGATTCCCTTTTATATTGTTTTATGAAACTGAACACACCATTATTGTAGGAATATGAAAAATACCCATGCCATCCTACTGAAATCATCAGTTAAAAGAACATAATACCTCTTCCCTTTAATGTCTCTTGGTGATATAGGTCCACATACATATGCATGCACCAATTTAATCACTCTGGTTAACTTGTGTTCTTTTTACTTGTACGTATTTCTAATGATCTTCCCTTATTGACAAGAATCACACATATGAGTGTGATCATGTGATATCTTAGGGTGGTCTCGAGCTGCATCACATTTGACCAGATCTTCCAGGGATGGTTGGCATAGATGATCAAGCCGTTTATGCCACACCTTTTTTTCTTCCTCTTTTGATAAAAATCACATATCATTTTCTCCACATACAAGGTACAAATTCCTCTTTTTTATTTTTACCTATAGAACAATTGCCCATATTTTCCTTTGAATATACACATATTCTTAGTATGTCTTATAGCATGCCTAGATTCACATAGTTGACTAATAGTAAGAATGTTGTGACTGTGACCTTCAAAGACTAAGACATTAACAGGTCTTATTTCTTTTTCCCCAAACATGGACTTTCCCAAGCCAATTATCTTTAGGAATTCATTATTTCAAAATTTGAAAACACCTCCCTTATTATATTTTATGCCTATTACAAGATCTTTATTTCCTGTCATATGGGATGTGCATCAACTATCAAGAATCCATACACTAGAACGATTTGATGCTTTAATGGCAATTTCTAAAACCACTTACTTCTAATCTATTTTCTTTATAATTGATTTTTTTACTTCATACTTGATATAGATTGATAATCTTGATCTCTCTCAGAGTATGATGGACCGACATCATTTTACAGAGCTGCAAATCAATTTTTCATTTTCATCTCACTTGATGATTCATTGTGCTGTTGTTTCCAACAAATTTGGTTGAAAAATAATGTTTATTTAAATACATTAATTGAAAAAACACATGTTTATAATTATTATATATTTTTTAAAAATTATAATATATATAAATATTGTTTTAAAAAAGTATTTATAAGATTTTAATTAAATAAATATATATTTAAATAATTATAAGATTATAATAAATTTTATTAAATAATAAATATATTTATTATATTTAAAATTATATATTTAAAATTATATATATATAATAATATATTTATAATTATAAGGAAAATATTTATCTAGAAACAGAAGGTCCTTAACATTTATTAATGATAAAAAAAACATGTAAACAAGGGGAAGGACGAGGTCAAACGTCGAGCCCTCATCCAAAGTAATAGAACTACGAATCAAAAATATCAGTATCATCCCTATCACCAAAATCAGATTCATCACCATCATCGGAATATTACCACTTAGATTACGAATTTTTTATTGAAAATCGTAGAATAATTCTCCTTGATCATTTCTTGATTCGCTGTGATTTGTACCTTGGAAGAATTTATTCCATGCCCCCGTGTTACTTACCTTTCATCACGCCCACATTCCCTAACCTCATCCTTTTGGATGCCTACCCCATCTCCATGATTTTTGAAGTAAAGCTCCTTCAGGAACATCTTTCGTAAGCACATTAACCAGCTCACCAACAATTGTATCATTCATTAGTTCCTCATTGGCATAAAGTGTACCAAATCTATTTGTATCTGAAACATCAAAATTTGAATGATATAGGTTCTAATGAGAACAAGTTTTCCTTCAAGGAACCAATTGGAAGGCTTCATTGTCCAAAACACCAACTGAGACAATCCTTTTTCTAGTAGAGACATCAATGCCCTCCACTGTATCCTCAACAAGCCCAGCCTGTTGGGTATCTTTGGAGACATCCACTATAGAGGGCCTCACCACACCTGATTCAATGACTCACGGTGAACCTGAAGCAAGAATATGCTCCTGCTCATGACAAAGATCCTTAACATCCAATGCCTCACATCCATTCTGATGAACATCAGCACCCATCAAACCTTCTGCCAAACATCAGAACAAGTGTGATTACCTCTTCTTCCTGCAGAGTGTGAAGAAGCAACACCCAAAGAAATCGGTACATCCCTAGAATATCCAGTCTTAAGAGAAAACCCATACTTCCCAACAAATGGAGCTACTTTCATGTTAGGAGATCATTCAACCATAAAATCCTTACCCTTCATCTCTAAATTTGTACCCCTTGAAAGAGAACCCTTATAAGATGCATTGGCCTCTTGCAGTCGGTTATCCACCTCTTCTTCATCAACAAGATAAGCCCACCATTTTATAGGCCTATCCAAGATAGGCGAGACATCAAAAAAATTTCCATGAGACATACTACCCTGAACATGATCATCAGGAAGAAGGATTCCCTGAACACTAGAATTCACATCAACAGTTTTTTTCGAATATTTAGGCATATGTAGCCGTCATTGATTTATAGTAATATTGTTTTGTAGTGGATTTTTGAGTTCAAACCATATCCCACACCAGATTTCATCTAGTATGGTGGCTCACATATAAGATAGTATGGGAAATTCTTCTAATCACCCATGGGTTTTAGGATGGAACCCAACAAGGGCTTATGTGTTGGGCTTGGAAGACCTAGGGCTGGAGGAAATTGATTCTGACAAGTGGTATCAGATCCAAGGTATAGCCCAGGTGCGATATAGGTTAGAGAAATCGCCAAACCAATTTGACAATGATAGTGGTTTCTCAATTGAAGCATGTGGATCTATGGTACTTTGTATCAAAAGTCTTCCTGATAAATGGTGGTCGGGCGGCGAGTCTCGATGATGAGAAAACAATGATGAAAGATGGTTGGATCTGATGCATTATTATTGAAGGGGAGGCTTAATTGTGTGGTCTTTGGTTTGATGGGAGTATTTTTGGGTGAAAACTATATCCCAAGTCGGATACCATCAAATATGGTGGCTCACATATAAGCTTGGATGGGCAATTACTTCTATCACCCATGGGATTAACTATGGAACCCCACAAGGGTTTATGTATTATTCTTGGAAGACCTAGGGATGGAGGAGATTGATCCTGATGACAACTTTCCATAATATAACCATAACGTGAATAGGAGTCATAGAAGAGGTTCTTTTGGTAGTTGGATCTTTTGTTCCCAATCAATTTACAATCAAGGAAGAAATACTAGATGAAATTTGAGTGTTTTCATAGAGGAAGTGAGCGACCACCATTGGAGGTCACTAATATTGAAATATAAATTAGTGGGATTTTTTCTACCCCTGTCATTGTCTTCCCCACTTTTGTAGCTGCAACACCCGCTGATCACCTTTGTCACCCCCCACCGCCCTACCACCCCTGGCCACCCCCATCTCCACCCCCATCACCTTCGGTCACCCCCACCACACTCGCCAATAAACCCGTTTACCCTGACATATGAACACGAACCCCTCAATCCCCCAATATCACCCCAACACTCCCTCTGGCCACCGCACATCTTCCATGGCCAACGACCAAAGATCAGCATCCCTCCTCAGTACCTCTCGCATGCCCTGTATTCCTAAGTGCACTATCGACACCTAAAATCAGGAGGTTCCAAAGGGGATTTTAGTGGTCCTCTATGGTGGTGGTTGTTTATTTACACCAATTGAGAAACTGTGCCCACCAAAAGTGGTCACAAGGCGATCTCTAATGGCCTTTAGTGACCACTTTTGCTAGTCACTAAAAGTCATATTTTTAGTAGTAATCCAAGATCCTTTCATACATGATTCTCAGAGGGAATTCATCCTTATGAGTGGATAATGAAACCTTGTCCACAAGGGTTTAGGTGAGATAAATCTCCACAAGAAAGTTCACATAATGACCGAACCTGAAAAACTATGTCTCTTTATCCATCTTGAGTGAAACCCCTATCACTGAAGCGATATCATATAGAATTGTAGGATTCCAAAGAATCCAATTGAGACTATAAACTCTGATACAAACTTGCATAAGAGATATTCTTTTTCAAGTGGGTTGAAATTGGTATCCCACTTCTGAAAATGTAAAAAACCCGATTTAAGGGTGATGGAGCCACGACCCCAGGCTCTAAATTTGAATTCCTCTGAAGGGAATAATAGGTGGTAGTATCCTCTACTGAGTGAGATGCATCTCCAATACTTGAAACCCCAAACTGTTGATAACCGAGAAAATAAATTGTCCATCTTCTAAGGATTAGACCCCCCTATAAGAATCAATCACGCGATGATGGTGTGTTTACTCAATTCAAGATGATCTGTAACCGCATCCTCATTAATAATAACACGTGCAATTTCACATTTCCATCAAATCTAGCAAGAATCCGAAAAATTGGGCTGATGGAATAGCCACTTCGATGCATCTGACGTGTCACTAGAAATTGGTTGAGGCTTCTCGCAACCAGGAACATATTTCATCATAGATCTAGCTAGCATATCCAATTTACACAGAACATGATTCACCACCACTATAGTAAGAGACACTAAGGATCGATGCACGCCGCTATCAGTCAGCCTCACACCATCAAATAAATAGATATAATTAAATAAATATATTTATAAATATATAAATAAATATATAAATAAATACAAATTTTTATAATTATAATTCTAAAAAATATAGATATATTTAAATAATTATAGAATTATAATTAATATATTAATTATAAATATTTATATAATTATAAATATAATAAATTTATTTGTATAATTTTATAATTATTTATATAAATAAATAAATATTTATAATTATAACTAGAAGTAAATATATATCTATTATAATTTTTTAATTACAAATAAATAAATAAATATATTTATAGTTATAGTTATAAATAAATATTTATTTATTTAAATAATTATAAAATTATAAAAATATATTTATTATACTTAAAATGTTATAAATATGTATAATTAAATAAATATATTTATAATTTTATAATTATTTAAATAAATAAATATAAATATTTATAATCATAATTATAAATAAATATAGATAAGCTTATGAACTGCTAGATAGTCACTACATCCGAACACCGCTGTCTCCATCAGAAGAAATATGAATTCCAACTATAAAAAGAAGGAATCAGCTGCCACTTTATCAATGCCTACAAGTGTTCGTTCACCTTCCTGGCCTCCTGGGAAAGACACATCCATATTATTCTTACGTGTAGTGAAACACTCCTCAACATTTAGGGTGGATTTCAGTCAAATCCAGAGTTGAATTTCTGAGATATGTCCTAGAAATTTAGAATTTTGGAGGAGGCCTTGGTGTCATCATCCAGTTCATCATATCATGAGTCTAACTATCCATTCATGACATGGTGTAGAGGTTGACATCTCAAAGAGAGGGGCAGATACCCCCGAAATATGGGATCTAGGCGTAGTCAAAGGAAGTGACTCTTTGTTTATTTCTGGGAACGTGATGCCATGTGTGTTTGTTTTGATCCCTTGTTGTACTTTTATATTTTATTAATAAATTTGTAGTCATGGAACTTTTCCATGGCTGGGATTTTTGGGTATAATAGGCTGGGATGAAGTTTGGCGAAGAAGCCGTCAGCTTTTCACCATTTGAGTTTCGGCCGATTGTATGTGATGGTCTCGATCTTAGGGCACAGTGAGCACTCGAGACACAGAGGGACCACTATAGGTGGTACTGTTTTAGGTCTTATATTTTTGTAGGTTCTGGTATAGAACTCCTTCATGTGCCAGTTGGTGACAATGACAGTTTCAGCCAGTGGATGGGATGATGGTTGGGAAGTAACCGAAGACCTTGAGGGATAGGGGGTCTGGGATTCTGGTGGGTGGGCAGAGCATCTCTTTGGGATGGCGTTGATGAAATCTAGTCAACGACGTTGTGGTTAGGAGAGCCGATGAGGCTTGTGACGATTCTATCTTTGGCCGATGACTGGTCTCGTGCACAACGGTGGATCTTCTGCTCGGTGACCGTCTGGCCTCGAGAAGGTGATGATGGATGCTTATCCGGTGATCAGTAAGTGGAGTCCCAACGACGGGGGAATGATTGACAGTGGGGAGTGTGCTGGGGGCGACTTTGAGAGCTGGTATATCAAGATGCGAGTATTAGTTAGTCTTGGAATGTAGGGATATTTCAGTTTGTAGGTGTTGACTTAATTGGAGCGGTCTTTAGGTAATCAAAAATAAATAAATAAATAAATATATATTTATATATTTATAATTATAACTATAAATAAATATAAATTTATTATAATTTTTTAATTATAAATAAATAAATATATATTTATACTTATAATTATAAATGAATATATTTTTAAATAATTATAAAATTATAATAAATTTATTTATAATAGTTATAATGTTATAAATACATATAGTTAAATAAATATATTTATAAATATATACAAATATTTATAATTAAATCCAAATATTTATAATTATAATTGTAAATAAAAATATTTATAGTTAAATAATTATAAAATTATAATAAATATATTTATTATATATATTTAAAAAATTATATGTATAATAAATACAGTTATTATAATTTTGTAATTATATATATATATATATGATTATAATTATAAATAAATATTTTTTATTATAATTTCAAAATCATAAATAAATATTTATTTATTCATAGTTATAAATATAAATAAATATATATTTATTTAAATAATTATAAAATTATAATAAATATATTTATTATATCTATAATCTTATAAATATATATAATTAATATATTAATTATATACATTTATAAAATATTAAATATAAGAAATACAATTATTATAATTTTTTAATTTTTTAAATAAATATATTTAAATTTGTTGTTAGAAATATAAATAAATAAATATTTATAATTATTTATAATAAATATATTAATTATATATATTTATTATATATAATTATAAATATAATAAATATATTTGTTATGATTTTATAATTATAATTAAATAAATAAATATTTATAATATTTATAATTTTATAAATAAATATAATTATATAAATATATTTAATATAAATATAAATATAAATAAATATTTATTTATTTACAGTTGTAATTATATATATATATATATTTATTATATATATAATTTTATAAATATATATAATAATATAAATAAATTATTAACAATATATCTTTATCAGTACGTTTTTAACACTGATAAAGGAATACCTTTATGAGAACTAAAAAAGTGCCAATAAAGGTTGGTTTTATGAGTGCGTTTTATTTTAGCACTGATAAAACTAACCATTATCAATGCTTTTTAAGTAGAGCAGATAAAAGCATTGCTCAATTTTATAAATGAACCCTAACAACCAAATTTTTCTCTCGCACACCTTCAAGCTCTCACAAAAGCCGACTGCCGTCGTTCCACTGCCCTTGCTGAACCCCATTACAGCCACTCCTCTGCGCTCACCCAACCACACTACTGCTCTTACTGAACCCCGTCGTCGTTGCTCCTCCACTCTCAGCCAATCGCACCGATGTAGCCCCACCGTGTAACCGCTCTTTTTGAACCTCGCCGCCGCCATGCACCACTCTCCCCCAGCCACACTACATCCATGCCGCCACTCCACCACACTGCTCTGCGCCGCCGCATTTCCTTGAATAACCCCTTTTCCGCCATATTTTCAACGAATCGAGACCCTAAAAACAAAAGGTATGATATTCAAATCTTTTTTTTGGTATTTATCTATGATTCTTCCTCTTATCCCCTTTTTCTTCATTATTCATTCCTTTTCCTTCAATATTGATACTATATATGGCCATTGGGCTGAACCTAGGGTAGGGGAGGAAGGTTTAATGAAATTTCATGTCTTTCTTGGTTGTTAAGGATGTCCTTCCTTAGTGATTCTATATAAATGTGACACTGTTTATCATTTTAATGTAGGTGTCTCTAAATATTTCTTCATTCCCTATGAACTCCTAATGTTCTTCATATTTCCATTAGTTATTATTTTAAAACATTCTTTTGATGAATAATTATGGATTATTGTTTAATTTAATGACTTCTGTTTTCTAAAAAACAAATTCCTTATGGATTTTTAAAGGGAAACATTTTTAGGTGCATCGAGTGCCCAATAAAGTGATTCAATGGAATTATTTGGTTTCAAATAAATCATTAATATAATTTTTGTTGAAATATTACATAGAAATTAAGTTTTTGTAATTTAAAACTTATGATAATTGAATTATATATGTTTGATTATTTTTTTACATGGGAGACATTGGGTGATTTGGTAATCCGGAAAAATGCAATGACCAATACAGATTAAGCTCTAGAAAGGGATAATGGCTTCATTAGATTGTGTGTGTTAAAAGGATTGATTATTACCCTAATGATACATATGATCTCCCTCGTATGGAATAATAGGTTCATGTATTCCATCTAGTGTTCCTAGTGACAATATTAGTATCCTCAGACTCAGAGGTTTTATCATATGATGCATGATTAATGACTACCTGTGATGTGATATCTTTATTTCCCTCTTTATTATTGAATCTCGATATTTCCAATGTCATCCAACATTGGTTTTAAGTTATTTTACCATTTTCATGTTTTCTATTATGGAAATATTATTTTAAATAATCAATGATTTTTATGTCATTTTTTTCAAACTAAAACTAATGGTTTCCATGGTGAAAACATTATTTAGATTCAATGTGTTATCTGATTGGGATTTTCATCACAGCCTACATATCCCAAAGATGTGTACATAGACTTTTTTTATAGGATACATGGAAAATAAAGGGTTCCATAACATTTGGTGACTCTTATTGACCCGTTTGGTTTATCAGATAAGACAATTATGGAAACGTTCTAATTAATCAAGTAATTTTATAAAGGTGGATTAACTTATAAATTTATTTAAATGATGGTTTAAGTGTAATGTATTAATAAATGTATTATAAATGATTTAAAATTATTATATAGATAATTGGTCACATGGTGTGTTTTCCAAGTGGTTTAATCCCTTGTTATGTAATGATATTTGATGAAAAGTGTTTGGGAAAATGCCTAAATGATTTTTTAAAGAATGGTTTTGGTTTTAAAATTAATGGTAATCACCAACTTCATGCTTTAAAAATTATTCTTTTGTTAATTGGATTTAAGACCATGATTTTGGGTGTTTTGAAAGTTTTAAAAATGTTGGAAAGTATTGTTTTATTTTTAAAGTGGTGAGTTAACCCTTTTGATCTATATTTTAAACCACTTTTTTATCCTGGGTTAATTTTTATATCAACGTTTTGGGGTGTTTAGTGATTTTACGATTTCTAGATGAGATAGATTGTTTCAAAAGGGTGTGTTTTCCCATGTGTATTGTATTTTGAAACTTATTGTGTGGTTTAATATTTTCTAATGTCCATTTAAAGGGTAGTGTGAATTCTTATTCGAGTTTCATTGGTGTTTTGATAAAATTGGTCTAATGTGTAGATTATGATGGCTTTTATAAATGAAAAAATTGCTGGGAATTCCAACCACGTTTTGAAAAGATTAGGCCCATTTGAAATTTTATAAAAAATGAGTTTTCATAAATGGTGTGATAAACTATTAATCCCTGTTGAAAAGTGATCACAAATGATAAAATTTAGAATGGGTTGTATTTGAAATTCCAAGAATGTGTAATTTTTGAAAATGGGGTTTTAGGCCACCATTCCTAGTTTTATGGAAATTGTTGTTTTTCAAACTTGTTTTATAAAACTGTATGATAGTTGGAAACCTCTATGAGTCTTGATATGTCTATATCAAAAATGGGTGTTTATAAAATAGTTTAAAGTCATATTTTAAAAAGGTTATTTGACCAAGAGGTATTGTCTGAGGAAAAATGTTTTCCAAGTGATTTTTTTTCATTTAATAAAAATCCTAGAAAAAGATTTTTGACACACTTTTATGTGTTACTACCTAATTTTGTAAAACATTATAGAAAATGTTTATTTTTCTAATGTCCTTAAAACTAGATTTTTTAGGATGTAATATAAAAGAGATATCTTAGATTTAGAAGGTTGTGGTGACCTACTATAATTTTATATCACCCCTATATTTTATATGTTCATATTTGTTGTGGCTTGTTTCGCTTCCTTTGGATCTTTTGAGAGGGATATATGGTTGGATTGTGACCTTAGTTGAACATATTTTGTATATTTATTTTGTTAAATAATAATATTACCAAATAAAAAAGGATGGATATGAATAAATAATGGATGACTGCCAATCTTCTGATAAAAGAGTATGAAGATGGAGTGAAAGAGTTCATCAAGTTTGAAAAATGCCATGCATATGACCCTTCTCAAATCCTTTGTCTGTGTTTACACTATTTTTATTCAATACTAATTAGTCTAGAGTATTTTGAAGAATTATTGACCTATCATGGAACATATTGAAGTTAAAAATGTTGGAATAAACATTGGGAAAAAGAAAACATATCTAGTGGATTAGATAACACTGCATTTTATGGATCATCATATATGATTACAAGTTTGGAAAATGAAGAATATTGTATCGAGGATGTGATTATAGATGTTAAATATAATGAATATCATATTGAGGAAAAGAAATGTATAGTTGAAGATAAACATCATGGTTACCCAAATGTTTTTGAGAATTTAAAGAGCTGTGAAAAGACACCATTGTATGTTGGATGCACTAAATATACAACATTTTCAGCTGTACTAAAGCTGTATAATTTGTCATGACCCGCCCTCGGGTCCGTGCCGTGACTACCCCAAGCCCGCCTTCCATAGGCCAGGGGCTGGCGACTAGCACCAAGGCGTAATTCCCGGTAAAAAGGGAAGGCATTGACTTTGTAAAGTAAACAAACACCACAGAGAAAGCAAGTGGAAAGTAAACACTAAGCAAAAGCAGAGTACAACTGGAAGTGCGGAAAAGTAAATGGGCCAGTATACAAACCCAAACTGAAAGTAAAGTAAAACTCGAAAGGGAAAACAACAACTGTAAGTAAAAGCCGCTACACTGAGATGTCCACTGGAGATCCCACCTGAAGGGTGGGTACAGATAGATTCACTGCTCCACGGGTCCCGCCGTCCGCTCCGAACACATCCCGCCCAATGGTCCACCTCCAGGTACCGTCCTGCTCTGCAAGCCTCAGCCAAGATCAACGATGTCCGTCGCCTGCAACCAACACAACGTAGTGCGGGCATAGCCCGTGCAGGGGTGAGTATAAGATACTCAGTAGGGACCCCGAGACCCTGTAGGTCTCCCGAAATCCACAAAGGTTAAACCACAAAGAAAAATACAAACACGAAGTAACAACCGACAATGCTTAGGTATATGCCCATACATATACCTAAGTCATCAATTTCAAATACGCTCCAACCTCCGAGCCCAAGTACAACTCAGTCCACACAGGAAAGTAAATGTATTCCACACAGGAAAGCAAAACGTATTCCACACAGGATAGCACAACACAATCCACACAGGAAAGCAATTAGGATTCAGCTCACACCAGGATTTTCATTATCAAAACCGTAACTGCTGAAGAGCCCCATCTCTGAAGTGTACAGTGGTCCTGTCACGACTCCGAAATACTGCTCACTAACCTAAGACTGCTAAAGTACTCCTCCTGTCGAGTACCGCGGGTCTGCTGCCAACTACCGGGCGCTCCGTCCGCTGAGGGTCTGCTGCCAAATACCGGGTGCTCACCCAAATAGCCTACAGAGGTACTCCTCCAGTCGAGTACCGCGGGTTTGCTGCCAACTACCAGGCGCTCCGTCCGCCGTGGGTCTGCCGCCAAATACCGGGCGCTCCGTCCACTGGGCTAGTCGACTCACTCCAAGTCGAGTCGGTCGAGCAGTCTTCAGGTCTCAGCCGGCTACACGGTCTCCGTACTCCGTATGCTCGTCTCCAGAATCGCGGGTCTGCCGCTACAACCAAGCGCACTACCTCTATCGAGTAAAATAGAAGGTTCAGCTCACACAGGTATACTTCTTCGGATGACGGTGAAGATGATCACTGATCCATCTAAGTCGTCGGACCCACGACGGATCGATAGGTACTAACCCCCGCAAAGACCCACACAGGATCGTAGCACTAATCCACGTAGGATCGCTGAGTGCTGTAGTCGTCGTCGTCGAATCCACACAGGATCTCTGTACTGTCGTCGTCGCAGTCACAGTAGCAGTAGCAGTAGTAGTCGCAGTCGCAGTCGCAGCCAGCACTAGGGTTCCCGCACACAGCAAGCTCGTTCGGAGGGTCCGCTCCACGAGCCGAGAGGCTGATACATCAACTGTCACAAAGTCCAGAGTTGATATATCCAAAAGTTCCGTATCGTCAATAGGAACTCAACGCAACAGACAGCGCGTCGATCGGACGCTCGGTCTGAGAGTTATTGGCATTTTCGTCTCCGGGGCCCGGTTGGTTTTTAAGGAAAAACCAACCCGACTGTACTCCACCTGCGTCCAAACCTCGGGCGGAGTATGCCAAAAGATCCGTCTCACTAAGAGGAATACAACAAAGCTGACGGCACGTCAATCGGACGTCCGTAGCTCAAGATATGAGCGTTTCCGCTCCGAAGGTCCGGTTGGTTTCATGTACGAACCAACCCGGCCGAACTCAAAGTAATCCGAAACCTTGAGTGCGATATACCGAAACGACCGTCTCGATCTAAGGATCTCATCGCCGCTGACGGTTCGTCAATCGGACGTCCAGTCTGAAAGATATCAGCCTTTCCGTCTCACACCCACCCTGGGAAACTTCCCAGGAGGTCACCCATCCTGATCACTACTCTAAGCCAAGCACGCTTAACTACGGAGTTTTAACCACGTAGGCTCCCGAAAAAGAAGGTGTGCCTTGATTATAGTATACTGAAACGACCGTCTCGATCCAAGGATCGCGTTGCCGCAGACGGTTCGTCGATCGGAGGTCAGTGGCTCAAGTTATGGCCAAAAGACCGAAGTCGTCTCGAAAACGGGAGGGTCCGAGTCCGGGCCGACCCGGCCCGACCCCCCCTAGGTCGGCTAGAACCGGGTCGACCCGGGTCCGACCCGGCCCGGCCGGTGGCGGCGCGACCTGGCGCCGCTAGGGTCACGCGCGGGTGGCTAAACCCCCGCTTCCAGCAAGGCGGCGTGGTTTAAGAGCCGCGCTTTTTTTTGGAGACCGCCCCCCCCCCCCCTCGTGGGGGCCTGCTTTGAAGGCAACCGGGGGGCCGCCTGCCCCCCTCAAGGAAACCGCCCCCCTCTCTTAAATGAGGGGGGGTTTTGAGCTGGCCTGGGGAATTAAATTCCCCCGGCCTTTGACCTTCCGGCCGGCCACCTGGCCAGCCGGTTTTTCTCCAACCGGACCGGAAAATCCGGTCCCCTTTCCGGCTTCCGACGCCGGCGGCCCGGCGTGCCGCCGGTCTTCCCTTCTCGCCGCGGCCCGGAACCGACCGCGGTGTTCGTCGTCCGGCGCGGTGCGACGACACCGCGCCCCTTCGCCGCGTCTTCCATTCCCTCGACGCGGCGCGACGGCGTCGCGTTCTTGATGATTCTTCCACGGCGCGGCGCGACGGCACCGCGCAATATAATCGGGCGAATAACCGTGTGGTGCGACGACACCTCACCACCTTGTTTCATCCGCAATATAAAACATCAAGAACGAAGGAGGGGGTTCGGTCGTGTTCATGCGGTCCGACCCCCTCACGTTAAACAATAACACATATTTTAAAACCTCACGTTAGTCACGCTAGAACCACGAACAAGGATAAATAAATAAACAATTAACAACCACCCCTACCTTGGGTATAAGGTTCGAAGATTTGTCAACGTCCCGCGGAAGACAACGTCGCGGAGGTCTGGCGTCGCGGTAGTCGTTCGTCAAATCCGTTGACGAAGAGATACGCCCGGAGAGATACGCCGTTGGCGAAACTTCGTATGCCGATGAAGGAAGTCCGAGGAGGAAGCAGCGTTCCCTTTCGTTGACACGGAAGACGAAGAAGAGAGGAGCGGCGTTCTTCGTCGGAGCTTGACCGTTCTTCGTCAAGCTTGAGCGTTCTTCGTCAAAGTTTGAAGAAGAAAGAAAAGCTCTCAAATCCTCACAAGATGGCTAAAGAGTTCTAACCCAACAAAATAAGATAAGAGCTTATTTTATTCACAAACTTAACAAAAGAATTTCAAAGGTTTGAAATTCAAAAAGGATAACTCCAAAATTAAATAACAATTGTCATGTCATTTAAAGAGGGGTTAAGGGAGTTTGAGAGAAGATGAAAAGTTTAGGGTTCGTGTGGGCCCCACCACACTTAATCTTCTCAAGGGAGGTTAAGTGGGTGTGGGTCCCACCCCTAACTTCCTTTGAGATAAGTTAACCAACAAGTTTAAATAAAAATTTGTAATCCAAAATTTTTATTTAACTTATTCTAAACTCCCAAAAACTAACTCTCAACCCGAAATAAACGCAACCTCGGAAAAGGTCTCCTTAAGCGAATATCGGCGCCGCGAGTTCATCGGTGCCCTCGGATTTCAATTCCGAGCACCGGATCAAAAGTTAGAAATTCCCGCTCGTTCGTTCACTGAACGTACCTGAGCCAAACTTCGGAAATTGATTCTGGGCACTCCGGGCCTCGGAATCAGGTGCCGTCAGAAACCGCGCTCTTGTAAAATTCCAAAGAAAATTAAGAAAAAATTTCCCTTGAATTTTACGGGTCTTTACATTACTCCCACCTCAGGGCTTTACGTCCCCGTAAAGATACAACAAAAACTAGGAGAACAAATTAGGGTACTGAGCACGCATCTGAGCCTCCCGCTCCCATGTGCTCTCCTGGAGGTTTCTGTGCTGCCATCTGATGCGCACAAGAGGAATCGATCACCCACGTAGGACCCGCTCCTGTCGATCCTCTATCTCCACCGGAACCTCTGTAAAAGTCGCCCCATCGTCAACGTCAAGCTCCCCATGGTCAATGATGTGCATCGGGTCGTGCACGTATCTCCTCAGCTGAGATACGTGGAAGACGTCGTGCACCCGGTGCAACTGAGGTGGCAGAGCCAGGCGATAAGCCACCTCGCCAACCCTGCTGAGGACCTGAAAGGGTCCGATGAAGCGCGGAGATAACTTGCCGCCTCGGCCAAATCTCTGAATACCACGTCGAGGTGAGACTCGCAAGAAGACGTGGTCGCCATCCTCGAACTCCAGTGGCCTCCGCCTCCTGTCAGCATAAGGCTTCTGCCGGCTCTGAGCTGTACTCATCCGCTCCTGGATGACCTGGACCTTCTCTGTCGTGGCCTGGACCATCACAGGTCCCACAAGTGCTGCAAGATTTCTTCTTTGCCAACAACAGAAATCTGGTCTCATCCCCTGGATGAACCACATTCTTTGCCTAATACAGTCAATCCTAACATGGATGATACTAATCCATACCAAGGATGACGTCGTAAGGCCTCGATGCTACTACCAAGAGATCCAACCGTTACTCTCGCCTCCAAGAGTTGAGTCACACTGTCAGCATCAGTGTGTGGTAACTGGGTCTCCTCCAGTAGATGTCTCACAAGTGAGGGTCAAGTCAACAGTCAAACTGGAACTTCTTAGTAACAACACAAAAGAGGACAGGAATGAAAACATCACAAGGTATGCGTCTTTTATTATTACAGCTCATAATACAAAGACGCTACACAATAGCAACAAGGAACTAGAAGTACAAAGGACGTATCCACTAGTTCTGCTCTTGTCCATCTGCTCCCAGAGCTCCATGATCAAAGGTCTCGGCTGCCTGAAGCTGAGCTCTCGCTTGTTCACCTACTCCCTGTGGTCGGGGCGGACCTCCTGGTGGTGGTGGTGGCAGAGCCTCAAAGCGTCGCCCACCACCTGCTGCTCGGCCACCTCCTCTGCCTCGTCCGCCTCCTCCCAGCGGATCGCCATGGTCGAACCTCTGCCTCTGCCTGGGAGGTTCTTCACTTAACTGCTGATCATCAGCATGGCGGGTCGGACAGTCACGAGCCATGTGACCAATCCCGCCACAGGAGTAACACTGCCCACTCTCGGCACGCCTGGCTCTGACTCCACCCCGGATCCCTCGCACAACTGAGCCTGAGTGGTGCAGTCGGCCACCGGTAGGTCTGGTATGCCTGGAACTCTGAGTCATCTGTCGGCTACCTGCTGCTGAAGACTCCGCTATCTGCCGCCCTACGGTAGGTCTTGCTGTGGACTCAGCCAGGAAGCTCTCGATCAAAAGAGCCCGCTCCAGTACTCCTGTCTGAGTTGGTATGATGAGGGAGATCAGCGATGCCCTGATCTCGTGTCTCAAACCCTGCTCAAAGGTCCGGGCCCGGAAGAATGGGTCCCGTACCATGTCGGTCGAGTAGCGCGAGAGATCAGTAAATCTCGCCGAGTACTGAGCGACCGTCATGCTGCCTTGCCGCAGCTGAAGAAGCTCCTGGATACGCACCGCACGAAGGGTGGCTGGGACGATCTCTAAGCGGAAGAGGCTCTCAAAGTCCGTCCAAAGTAGAGATGCCTCATCGTGCACCTGGAGCATCAAGCTCCACCATCGTCCTGCTGTTGCGTGTAGTAGGCTCGCAGCGAGGATCACCATGAGGTCTGCTGGTGTCCTCACTAGCCTAAACACACGTACCACTGCCTCCAGCCAGTCCTCGGCTGCCTGGGGATCCGTCTCCCCGCGAAACCTGGGTGGTCGTTGGCGCTGAAACTCATGCAGTGCGCTGAGGCGACGTGCATCGTTAGCGGCTGGCGCTGGAAGCATCGGGGGCTCGGCGGGTAGTGCTACCGCCGGTGCCACTGCTGACAAAGGGCCCTGCACCGAGGCCTCGTCGCTCGGTGGGCTGTCATCACACTCGACTCTCGGAACCCTAGCTGGCTGCCGTCGTGGGGCCATCCTGAATAGGAAACAGGTGCGCCACGGTCAAACAGTATACCTGGTGAGCTGATATAAAGAAATCACAAAGAAAACTTTAAAACATACACGCAATCAATGTTTTCATGCATTAAGTCGGAAATCAGAATTCAGGGTCCTAGTGTACGGATACATCGGCCGCCGCACCAACACTGGACTCCCTATACTGATAACAACACTCAATACGCTAAACATTATTGCTTCACATAGAAAAGATCAGAGTTCGCGGTAGAACCGAACTCCTTTGATACCAATTTGTCACGACCCGCCCTCGGGTCCGTTCCGTGACTACCCCAAGCCCGCCTTCCATAGGCCAGGGGCTGGCGACTAGCACCAAGGCGTAATTCCCGGTAAAAAGGGAAGGCATTGCCTTTGTAAAGTAAACAAACACCACAGAGAAAGCAAGTGGAAAGTAAACACTAAGCAAAAGCAGAGTACAACTGGAAGTGCGGAAAAGTAAATGGGCCAGTATACAAACCCAAACTGAAAGTAAAGTACAACTCGAAAGGGAAAACAACAACTGTAAGTAAAAGCCGCTACACCGAGATGTCCACTGGAGATCCCACCTGAAGGGTGGGTACAGATAGCTCCACTGCTCCACGGGTCCCGCCGTCCACTCCGAACACGTCCCGCCCAATGGTCCACCTCCAGGTACCGTCCTGCTCTGCAAGCCTCAGCCAAGATCAACGCTGTCCGTCGTCTGCAACCAACACAATGTAGTGCGGGCATAGCCCGTGCAGGGGTGAGTATAAGATACTTAGTAGGGACCCCGAGACCCCTGTAGGTCTCCCGAAATCCACAAAGGATAAACCACAAAGAAAAATACAAACACGAAGTAACAACCGACAATGCTTAGGTATATGCCCATACATATACCTAAGTCATCAATTTCAAATACGCTCCAACCTCCGAGCCCAAGTACAACTCAGTCCACACAGGAAAGTAAATGTATTCCACACAGGAAAGAAAAACGTATTCCACACAGGATAGCACAACAAAATCCACACAGGAAAGCAATTAGGATTCAGCTCACACCAGGATTTTCATTATCAAAACCGTAACTGCTGAAGAGCCCCATCTCTGAAGTGTACAGTGGTCCTGTCACGACTCCGAGGTACTGCTCACTAGCCTAAGACTGCTGAAGTACTCCTCCTGTCGAGTACCGCGGGTCTGCTGCCAACTACCGGGCGCTCCGTCCGCTGAGGGTCTGCTGCCAAATACCGGGCGCTCACCCAAATAGCCTACAGAGGTACTCCTCCAGTCGAGTACCGCGGGTTTGCTGCCAACTACCAGGCGCTCCGTCCGCCGTGGGTCTGCCGCCAAATACAGGGCGCTCCGTCCACTGGGCTAGTCGACTCACTCCAAGTCGAGTCGGTCGAGCAGTCTTCAGGTCTCAGCCGGCTACACGGTCTCCGTACTCCGTATGCTCGTCTCCAGAATCACGGGTCTGCCGCTACAACCAAGCGCACTACCTCTATCGAGTAAAATAGAAGGTTCAGCTCACACAAGTATACTTCTTCGGATGACGGTGAAGATGATCACTGATCCATCTAAGTCGTCGGACCCACGAAGGATCGATAGGTACTAACCCCCGCAAAGACCCACACAGGATCGTAGCACTGATCCACGTAGGATCGCTGAGTGCTGTAGTCGTCGTCGTCGAATCCACACAGGATCTCTGTACTGTCGTCGTCGCAGTCACAGTAGCAGTAGCAGTAGTAGTCACAGTCGCAGTCGCAGCCAGCACTAGGGTTCCCGCACACAGCAAGCTCGTTCGGAGGGTCCGCTCCACGAGCCGAGAGGCTGATACATCAACTGTCACAAAGTCCAGAGTTGATCTATCCAAAAGTTCCATATCGTCAATAGGAACTCAACGCAACAGACGGCGCGTCGATCGGACGCTCGGTCTGAGAGTTATTGGCATTTTCGTCTCCGGGGCCCGGTTGGGTTTTAAGGAAAAACCAACCCGACTGTACTCCACCTGCGTCCAAACCTCGGGCGGAGTATGCCAAAAGATCCGTATCATTAAGAGGAATACAACAAAGCTGACGGCACGTCAATCAGACGTCCGTAGCTCAAGATATGAGCGTTTCCGCTCCGAAGGTCCGGTTGGTTTCATGTACGAACCAACCCGGCCGAACTCAAAGTAATCCGAAACCTTGAGTGCAATATACCGAAACGACCGTCTCGATCCAAGGATCGCATCGCCGCTGACGGTTCGTCAATCGTACGTCCAGTCTGAAAGATATCAGCCTTTCCGTCTCACACCCACCCTGGGAAACTTCCCAGGAGGTCACCCATCCTGATCACTACTCTAAGCCAATCACGCTTAACTATGGAGTTTTAACAACGTAGGCTCCCGAAAAAGAAGGTGCGCCTTGATTATAGTATACTGAAACGACCGTCTCGATCCAAGGATCGCGTTGCCGCAGACGGTTCGTCGATCGGAGGTCCGTGGCTCAAGTTATGGCCAAAAGACCGAAGTCGTCTAAAAAACGGGGGGTCCGGGTCCGGGCCGACCCGGCCCGACTCCCCCTGGGTCGGATAGAACCGGGTCGACCCGGGTCCGACCCGGCCCGGCCGGCGACGGACCGGCGCGGCGGCGCGGACCGGCACGGCGGCGCGGTCCGGCGCGGCGGCGAGGCCCGGCCGGTGGCGGCGCGACCTGGCGCCGCTAGGGTCACGCGCGGGGGGCTAAGCCCACGCTTCCAGCAAGGCGGCGCGGTTTAAGAGCCGCGCTTTTTTTGGAGACCAGCCCCCCCCCTCGTGGGGGCCTGCTTTGAAGGCAACCGGGGGGCCGCCTGCCCCCCTCAAGGAAACCGCCCCCCTCTCTTAAATGAGGGGGGTTTTTGAGCTGGCCGGGGGAATTAAATTCCCCCGGCCTTTGACCTTCCGGCCGGCCACCTGGCCGGCCGGTTTTTCTCCAACCGGACCGGAAAATCCGGTCCCCTTTCCGGCTTCCGACGCCGGCGGCCCGGCGTGCCGCCGGTCTTCCCGTCTCGCCGCGGCCCGGAACCGACCGCGGTGTTCGTCGTCCGGCGCGGTGCGACGGCACCGCGCCCCTTCGCCGCGCCTTCCATTCCCCTCGACGCGGCGCGACGGCGTCGCGTTCTTGATGATTCTTCCACGGCGCGGCGCGACGGCGCCACACAATATAATCGGGCGAATAACCGTGTGGTGCGACGGCACCTCACCACCTTGTTTCATCCGCAATATAAAACATCAAGAACGAAGGAGGGGGTTCGGCCGTGTTCATGCGGTCCGACCCCCTCACGTTAAACAATAACACATATTTTAAAACCTCACATTAGTCACGCTAGAACCACGAACAAGGATAAATAAATAAACAATTAACAACCACCCCTACCTTGGGTATAAGGTTCGAAGATTTTTCAACGTCCCGCGGAAGACAACGTCGCGGAGGTCTGGCGTCGCAGTAGTCGTTCGTCAAATCCGTTGACGAAGAGATACGCCCGGAGAGATACGCCGTTGGCGAAACTTCGTATGCCGATGAAGGAAGTCCGAGGAGGAAGCGGCGTTCCCTTTCGTTGACACGGAAGACGAAGAAGAGAGGAGCGGCGTTCTTCGTCGGAGCTTGACCGTTCTTCGTCAAGCTTGAGCGTTCTTCGTCAAAGTTTGAAGAAGAAAGAAAAGCTCTCAAATCCTCACAAGATGGCTAAAGAGTTCTAACCCAACAAAATAAGATAAGAGCTTATTTTATTCACAAACTTAACAAAAGAATTTCAAAGGTTTGAAATTCAAAAAGGATAACTCCAAAATTAAATAACAATTGTCATGTCATTTAAAGAGGGGTTAAGGGAGTTTGAGAGAAGATGAAAAGTTTAGGGTTTGTGTGGGCCCCACCACACTTAATCCTCTCAAGGGAGGTTAAGTGGGTGTGGGTCCCACCCCTAACTTCCTTTGAGAGAAGTTAACCAACAAGTTTAAATAAAAATTTGTAATCCAAAATTTTTATTTAACTTATTCTAAACTCCCAAAAACTAACTCTCAACCCGAAATAAACGCAACCTCGGAAAAGGTCTCCTTAAGCGAATATCGGCGCTGCGAGTTCATCGGTGCCCTCAGATTTCAATTCCGAGCACCGGATCAAAAGTTAGAAATTCCCGCTCGTTCGTTCACTGAACGTACCCGAGCCAAACTTCGGAAATTGATTCCGGGCACTCCGGGCCTCGGAATCAGGTGCCGTCAGAAACCGCGCTCTTGTAAAATTCCAAATAAAATTAAGAAAAAATTTCCCTTGAATTTTACGGGTCTTTACATAATTGGAAAGCAGAAAATGGATGGAGTGATGCCATTTTTACTAAACTAATTTCTATCTTTAATGAAATTCTTCTTAAAGATAATGAGCTCCCTAGACAAACATACGATGACAAATTAATGCTATGCTTGATGGGTATGATCTATGAAATAATACACGCCTACCCGAATGACTATATGCTATTTTGTAAGGACAATAAATCACTTACATAATGCCCTAAAGTGTGATGTTTCTTGATAAATGAAATATGAATCTGGTCCTTTGAAATTTACATGGTACTTTCCAATCATTCCATGATTCAGGCACCTTTATATATATAAGTGAGGATACTGTAAGGAAATTGATGTGACACACTGATACAAGACAAAAAGATGAGAAACTACATAACCCGCAAGACTCTCCTCAGTGGAAGAGAATTGATCAGGAGTATCCTGAATTTAGAAATGATCCGAGAAATCTTTATCTTTTGTTATCCATATATGTATTTAATCCTTTTGGTTTTCAAATAATTACTCATATTACATGTCCTATTATGTTGATAAATTATATCTTTCCACTGTGGTTATGCATGAAATGAAAATATATCATGTTATCTATACTTATATTAGGACCAAAATAACCAGGTAATGACAATGATGTTTATTTTGATCCATTGAATGAGGGTTTGAAATTATTTTCGGATTAAGGTATTATGTTTTATGATGCTTACAGAAATGAAGATTTCACATTGAGATCCATTTTTTATGGAATGATAAATGACATTCCTGCTTATGGGAATTTTTCATGATATAGAATAAAATTAACTCAAGGGTGTCCCATTTGTGGAAGAGGTACACAATCTATTAGGTTGAAACATTCATAAAAAAAATTGTTTTTAGGAAATCATAGATTTCTACCCCGATGACATAAGTACCGATCTTGGATGAAATAATTTGATGGAAGTTTATAAGAACATACAACACTATCTCCACCAAAAATTGATCAAATTTTTGGGAAAGTAAAATATGTGGACACTAGTTTTTGTAAAATGTTTTTGAAAAAACTTACGAAAACCTATTGGAAAAAGAGATTGATTTTTTTGAATGACTATTCTGGAATTTTCTATACGTCCTACATTTTATTGATGTTATGCATGTTGAAAAAAATTTATGTGATAGTGTCATCAGCACATTGATAAATACACATGGCCAAACAATGGATGGAATTAAGGCTAGGTTGTACATGGTTGACATGAGAATATGAGAAGATATGGTTCTAGTGAACGGTGAAAATGAACCTTTCTTCCACCAGTTTCTTACACTCTTTCTAGGAAGAAGAGATATGAGTTTGGAAACTTATTGAATGATGTAATGGTACTATATGGATATTCATCGAATATCCAAAATATTATGTCAATGATTGATTTAAAGTTAAAGGGTCTGAAATCACCAGAATTCCAAGTTTTGATGTAAGATCTAATTCATATAGCTTTAAATTTCATTTTTCCCAAGAATGTCCATCATACATTAACCAAGATTTATTTCTTATTAAAAGATATATGCTGCATAGTTATAGACCCAAAAAAATTGAATACTATGGAAAGATAAATTTCAATCATATTATTTGAATTGGAAATGTTATTCCCACCATCATTCTTTGATATGATGGTTTACATGGTGAGATAGATTTGACTATGTGGTCATGTACATTATAGGTGTATGTACCCCATTTAATGGTATATGAAGATATTAAAAGGGTATGTCAACAATCTAAGTCGGACAGAGGGTTGTATTTTGGAGTTATATATTTTTGAGGAAACCATTGAATTATGCACTGAATACCTATTCGATGTGGAAAAAATCAGTCCACTAAAATCTCATCACACTGGGTGGCTTGTGGGTGAAGAAATTTCAGGAAGAGATGTTTTCGCAATCAATATTACATCAGGAGTAGGAACACATTTATGTTTTTCATAATAGTTTGGTGGTATCCCCATATGTAGAAACCCACAAAAAAAGTCATAGGCATTTGAATCCATTAAGGGCTGAAAGATGGATATAAAATACACATAATCAACAGTTTATATGATGGTTTCAAGACCATATTTTTAAAGAGTTAGATGAAAATACAGATTCATTTTCAAAATGACTTTGATGGTTAGCCAGAGGACCAAGTGTGTATGTATTATCTTATAGTGGTAATGTTATTAATGATTATAAATTATATACAAACAAAAAGGATGAAGACAATGCCATAAAAAATAGAATAATTACACTTGTGGTTGGAGCGATTCTTGTTTCTGGTACTAAGTACAGAAATCATATTTACATGAATATTTCATACTTTGGTATCATTAAAAAAATATGGGAGTTGAATTATACAAAATTTCAAATGCAGATTTTTCAATGAAAGTGGGTTGAAGATATGAGTTATGTTAACATATATGAATTGGAATTCATAAAAGTTTATTTTAGTAAGGAAGGGTAAAAAGAAGAACCATTTATAATGGAATCATAGGAAATAAAAGTATTTTATTTTCCAGATCCAAAAAACAAAAAGTAGTCAGTTTTTTTATTATTGACCAAAACTACTAAAGGATAATATGAAAATTAAACTAAGGATGACCCTTTCATTGGTACATCGCAATCATTTCACAGTGGTCCCAATGTAGATGGTGTTTTGTATGTTAGAAGAGACCACAATGAAGAGTTTTGGATAGTTGATAGTGGGTTCATGTCCCTTAAGCCTTAAAAAAGAGAGTTCAATAATTAGGTTATATATATATATATTATAATATACATCGTGTTACCTCATGTTATAGTCGGTTTGCTACTACATTTATGTATTCTAAATTAAATGCTAAACCACTTCTGTAGATAATTACTTCTGCATATGTTGGTGCTCTCAATATCGAGGAACAATAGGTTTCTAAACCTATTACTGCTCCTAGTGTAGAGTTACATTGACCATCTTCACATGCTGATGCTACTACTATAGAAGAAAAACATATTGATGATGTTGAATCTAATTAAATGGTAGAAAACGAAAGACTGATGATGAAGAAAAAAGAGGAGCACCGCAGTTTGATGGTGTTAGAAAAATTCATTAAGGTGAAAATAAAATGCACTAAATTCAAGGTTAGGTGGAATGTGTGAGACTGGTATGTTAACCCCATCAGGGACATGTTCAGTATTTACATTAGAATCATCACTCGACAGTGCATGCCGATTGATGTAGATTCGTGGTACCATTTTGTTAGCATGATTAAGACATTGATATGGGAATATATTATGGTTACAATATGATATAATTTTTTTATTTTACAAAAAAATAAAATAATGAAACATTGAATTACTCTTCATAATCCCTTAAAGAGTGAATTTATAGTAGATACTCCCACAAGCAATATGTATTATTTATTTCTAAAAGGATTCATAGATGATTTCACATAATTCACATGCTACATCATCTTAAAGATTCCAATGGGAAAATGAACCCAAACCCACCAATTATGTATGCACATATGATAACCCAAGAAGTGTGGAATGCATTTACTAGACTTTGTGTAGATGTATCTTTTCAGGTACATTGTGGCTAGTAATACATTGCTTGATGATATGTGTATTCATCACTTTTATTGAATTATTTTTATTTATGAAATAATAACTAATTGTTGAAAATAAGGAACAGGCAGAAAAACCCACATACCCCTACTATAAAGCAAGGATGGGGTACAATTCAAATGAAAAAGAATTGTATGTATTTTAAATCTACCACAATACTTTTATGTGACATGAAGAAACATAATAATTATGTTCCTATGTTTATATGTAGGTTGATTACTCCAAATACAAAGCCTCTTCCATCCCACACCATATGTTATATATGGAGGCACATGTAAATAAATATGGGACACTAATAGTTGAGAACACTTAAAAAGTGTGGGAAAAATGTGTAAGTATGACATAATAAACATTTCATTTACTTTAAATCTATATTTCATAACAATGATTAATTATTTCTATATATTTTTTTATTAAACATAGTCATAGGAATCAAAAACACCTATACTTGATGAACGCCAACTATCGGTGTCCTTGAAGCGGCCAAAACAATAAGGACACATCAAAGGTGCGTGTTTTGGGGGGAAACCTTGAACATATTTTGAGAAAAAATTAGGATAAAGATAAATAAATGAAACATATGAAATAAAAAATATCTACCCTTAAATAATAATTCTAATGGATGAGAATAGTTGCTCGAATCTTTTACGGGAGGGGGGAAGCAAAGAGTAGAAACAAATCACGAACAACCATTTCTTGAAGATCCCACCCCACCCCCACCAGCTTTGAGGCAAGCCATTCCCCTCAAAGAGCTTTCTTAGTCGTGGTAATCAATATTTTAATCATTTTTTATATGAAATTTGAATCATACAGACACCGACACCTTTCATGTAATGATATTATATAGTGTGAAAATGACTGTGATTTATATCTATTAACACCCACCCATCACCTTGTAGAGAGGGATATGGTGTTCAATATTCAAGATGACAATCTAAACAACAGACCACTTCAAACAGGTCATGTAAGAGTGGCAATTATCATAGATCATGATCTGATCACTGAGATACCTATTCAACTTGATGAAGATGATGTTCATATTGTTGAACAATCTATTGGAACACTTATCACATGGCCATGACATCATGTAAAAAACATATTGATAAGGAGGTTTTAATTTGCAATTTATTTTTCAAGATAAACCATAAAAAATTAATGAAAATGGTATGAATCAATGAATGTTATTATAGACACACAATGAGAATAGGGTGAAATGAAACACCGACTCAAAACCATATAAAGGATCGACCAACTGATTGAAAAGATCTTCTAAAAGTACCTTTACCCCAACTGTTCCATATCCGTATTTACTAACATTGAAGGTTCATGTGGATAAAAAGATAAAAAATAATAGTAGTCACATAGTTGATTTTGAAAAAAATATGTATGTAGAGGAAGGTGAAGACTACATTGGTGTTGATAATGTAAAATAAATCCTTGACTATGATTGGATTAGCGCCTCAGTTTTAAATTTATATATGAGGTATGTTTTCATGATTTTATTTTCCAAAAGATGATATACTATGTTAATTATGACAAAATACATTTCATAAATTTGGAATGTGTATATATAAAAAAATTGAAGGGATTTCCCCATGATGTTTTTGTATTTTTTAGTCCTCACACCACCTCTACAGAACAAACAATGGTAGAATCCAAAAAAGGATGAAATAATTCTAGGCCTGGTCAAATATTTTGAAAGAAAACTTTTGGATTATATAATCTTCTTAATACCAAAAATTCTTGGGTAAAACTCTAAAATTTAATCATATAAAATATATTTTAATTTATTTCATTAATTATTCTTTTTTGTGTTTTTAGGAAACATTGGATGCTCATTGAGGTCAATTTGGATACTCAAAAGATTTATTTCTTGGATTAAATTCATGGATACCCAGAAAACCAACCAGACATGATGGAATTTATAAATTTTTAATACACTAAATCAAAGTTTTTAGAACTGAATATCAAATTATTTAATTTATAATATCTTTTAATGAGGATTATATTATGATAGGGAAGTGCATCAATATCGCGAAAAACAAGGAATGGGGCTAGCGGATAATCATAAAAACCCTAACAAGTTCTACAACTGGATAAGTATCAGTGTATATAAAATAATATTTCACGATCCAAGCACATATCAAAACAAATTACTTATTCTTCTGAATGTTTCTGTAGTGTCTGAAACAAACAAATGGAATAGATTGTGGTTATTATGTTTTTAAATTTATGAGATAGATCATATTACATGAAAAAAATAGAAACCCCAAAGAAGTATTTTCAATGTCAATTAATATTTAATTGAAAATATTTATTAATACTTTGTGTATTTATATTCTTCCATTAGTATTATAACTATCGAAAAGACTCATATTCATAAGATGATATATATTTTCATAGAAATGAATGGATAAAAAATATGATAGAAGAATGTACACAAATAACATGAAGATGTGACTTCCATTGAAGTATTGAATTATATGAGATTTATATTTAATTTAATTATTTTTAGTATTACAAAGATAATAATTTTTTTCTTATTCAGGTGGATTACTTTCATATTTATGGGTCAAGAATGTATACAACTATCATGAAAAGTTGAATTCCTACTGCTTTTTAATTAATTTTCACATCATTTTATCTATTATTTGTTAGTTATTTTCCTTATAATATTTATCTAATACATATTTAGTTGTTTTCATAGATCCTTTTGGAATAGATTACATGTTCCTTTCATCTAATTTTTTCACGCTTTCTATTTCTTTTATTTGTTGAATTACCAACTATTCATATTGATTCGATGTTCTTAGCTGAAAAACCTTTCTCGAATCAATATGAAGTATTGTCAGTTTGACATAGAAATAAACTAGTAATTGTGGTAACATTGGTAGTTATATTTTTTTAGACTTTGGAATGTGTAGTAATCAGTGACACCTCAATCCGACACACATTGTGACCGGTATGACTCCATGTGCAACTTTTTATTTAAAATTGACATCAATTTTAGTAAAATAGAAAATTTACATATTCAAAACTAAAAAAACACATTTATATTGTTTTTATAATTTATGAAAATGATCCATAAGTCATTTAGGATGTGTAGGAATTAGCCTCACCTCAATCTGACACATGGTGTGACCAGTATGACTCAAAGTGCCTGTTATCAGTTTAAAATCAAAATTATACTTCAAAATTTGTCACTCAATGAAAGCCAAGAAAACATGATAAGATTGTCCTAATAATTTAGGAAATAGATTCATAAATAATTTATGACATTTAGGAATCAGTCCCATGTCAAACTGATAGATGATGTCACTGATATGAGTCAATGTGAATGTTTCCGGTTAAAAATAAAATTTTAGAAAAAGAAGACAATTGACATTCTAAAAACTAAGAAAACATGTTCAGATTGTTTTTATACTTTACTAAAATGACCCATGAGTCACTTGAGATGTGTAGGAACCACTCTTACCTCAATCCTACGTATAGTGTGATCGGTATCACTTCAAGTGCATTTTTTTATTTAAAATAGACATCAATTTTAGTAAAAAGGAACAAGTGATGTACATAAAAAAGAGAGAATGCATTCAGATTATTTTGATACTTTAGTAAAACAATCCATGAGTAATTTGGGATGTGTAGGAATTATCATCACCTCAATATGAGGCATGATGTAACTGATATGACTCCAAGTGTGTCTTTTCTATTTAAAATTTACATAAATTTTAGTAAAAAGGAACACTAACCTACTCAAAATCCAAGAAAATGCATTCATATTGTTTTGATAATTTATAAAAACGATCCAATAGTCATTTTAGATGTTTAGGAATCATATAGATCTCAATATGATGCACGGTGTGACCAATATGACTCAAAGTGCGCCTTTTTTATTTAAAATTGACATCAATTTTAGAAAAAGGAACAAGTGACCTATTGAAAACTGATAAAACACATTCATATTGTTTTTATACTTTAGTTAAAATATCCAAGAGTCGTTTATATATTTAGAAATCATCCCCACCTCAATATGAGGCATGGTGTTACAGGTATGACTCCAAGTGCATCTTTTTTATTTAAACTTGACATCAATTTTAGTTAAATGGACAAATGACCTACTCAAAACCAAAAAAATGATTTATATTGTTTTGATACTTTAGTAAAGTGATTCATATGTCATTTTTGACTTGTAGTAATCAACCTCAAATAAATCCAATGCACAGTGTGACTGATATGACTCCAAGTGTGTCTTTTTATCTAAAATTGACATTAATTTTACCAAAAGAACATGTGTCTTACTAAAAACTGAAAAAAAACATTTGGATTGTTTTAATACTTTAGGAAAAAGATCCATGAGTCATTTGGGATGTGTAGGAATCAGCCGCACCTCAATTTTACACACAATGTGACAGATATGAGTCCAAGTGCAAATTTTTATTTAAAATTAACATCGATTTTAGTAAATAAGAAAACTAACCTAATCAAAACTGAGAAAACATATTCATATTGTTTTGATATTTTAGAAAAATGATCCATCAGTCATTTGAGACATTTTCAAATCATCCACACCTCAATCCGACATACATTGTGACTGGTATGACTCAAAGTGTGTCTTTTTATTTAAAATTCATATCAATTTTAGAAAAAAAGAAACCTGACCTACTCAAAACTAAGAAAAAACATTCATATTGTTTTAATACTTTAGTAAAATGATCCAAAATTTATTTTTGATGTATAGGAATCAGTTTAACCTCAATCCGATTCATGGTGTGATCAATATGACTCAAAGTGCAACTTTTTATTTTAAATTGACATTAATTTTAGAGAAAGGAACAATGACATACTAAAAACTGAAAAAAAAACATTTTGATTGTTTTTATAGTTTAGGTAAATGTTCCATGAGTCATTATTGAGGTTTATTAATCACCCAAACCTCAATATGATGCATGGTGTGACCGGTATGACTCGAAGTACCTGTTATCAGTTTAAAATTGACATTTTAGTTCAAAACATGCATCACTCACTGAAAACCAAGAAAATGAACTCCAATTGTCTTTATTATTTATAAAAACAATTAAAAATTCATTTGTGACATTTAATAAGTAGTCTCACATCAAAATAACACATAATTTTACATGTATGACTCAATGTGTGTGTTTCCAGTTTGAAATGACATTTTAGTAGAAAACACAAATGACATGCTGAACACTGAGAAAACACATTCATATTGTTTTGATACATTAGTATGATTATACTTATGTAAGTTGTGACATATAATAATTATCCTCACCTCAATCTCACACACGGTGTGATCAGTGTAACTATAATTTTCCTTTATTTAAAATTTCCATTAATTTAATTAAAAAGAATAAATGACATACTCAAAACCAAAAAAACAAATTTGGATTGTTTTGATACTTTAATTAAAAAAATCCATACATAATTTTAATTCATTCATATTAATGTTTAATTTATTACATTATAATATTACTATCATAAGATTTGTTTTTCATATATGTGTATTCTTTTTCTCAGGTTGAGGTGATATGTTCGAAAATGGATACCATGGGAGGACCTTTTTAGAGGGGATCATGTGTACCAAAGTCAAAAATTAATGATTTAAATTGATTATTTATAGTATTTATAAATATAATTATACAAAACATTTTTTGAAATGTATATAACAGTGTTTTTAGTATTCGTGATGAAAATAGTATTTCAATTAAATTATAAATTTTGTGTATAGGAGGTTGCAGTGTGATGTTTTTATGTACAAGATGTTGCTACAGTGTGCTATTATAAAAACAACACAATGTAGTAGATGGGGCCTTTATTAGTTATATTTCTTGTTCTGATAAAGGCCACCATTTATCAGTGTTATTGAAAGCACTAATAAAGCGAGGCCTTTATCAGTGCTAAACTAGCATTGATAAAGGGGGTTCTTTATCAATACTTTTTAGCACTGAAAAAGACCCCATTTATCAGTTCTTTTTTTTAACACTGATAAAGGGACCCCCCATTTAATATAATTGTTATTAACAATGATTTTAATCACTCTTAAATGCCTTTTTTGACACTTTTAAACGTAATATATGTAGTAGTGAGGTTGTTTTTTGACTATCATACTGATGGCGCACATTAAAAGAAGAAGATTACAAATAATAGGTATATGTATTTCATTGAATCTAATCCTAAATTCATCCAAGATCATATTTTGAATTTCAATAACTCTCTAATTGTTTGGTTGTCTCCTCAATATAAGAGTAATTCATGGAAGCTTGAGGATTGAAGAACCCAACTTTGTCAGGTTTGAGGCTTTGATGGCTAGAGGATTGTCTCAATCAGTATGTGTTTTTTCATATTATCTTTACATAAAAAGATATGAAATGCAAGACATGGGGTTATGGTTTCATTACTCTTATGATAGGGACCTTGACACTATATGGATGGGACACTTGGTTTGATCCATCAAGGGATATAAATTCAACTACACAATAATGTATCCAGATTAGTGGGTTAAACTGATTTTTTGAAACTCTCAGATTCTCTAGGATATTTCCTCATTCATGGGTATCACCATATAATTTGATAGGGGAACTGAGCATTCATGTCATGTGAATCAGGCCATAATTATTTTGGAAGTTTAATTTTGTTCTATGTTGACTGAAATTTCCTTTTTGGTAGCCAATGAATTCAAATTTAAGCTATCTACTGAATATGATAATGTTCTTAATTTTTTTCATTAATTGTTATTACACTGTAAATCCTAGGAAAAGTTTCTTTAAGGTTCTGAGATTCTATAATTTCAAAATATCATGTGCATATTCTTGATAATTGTAGGTTTAAATTTCATATGGTAGAAGCTGGGAATTCTGAGGGAAACTGAGAATTAAGGATTTGTAGGGAGCTTGTTGTCAGGGATAGTTTGATGGGATATAAGGTCTCCAAACCTGTGGAAAATATAGGAACTCCTACAAAAGGTAATGTTTCTAACATACACAACTTTTCCCTAGATTCTAAAAATCTAGAGGGAAGAATGGATGGATAGAGGGATGATTCAATACAGTTTCTACAAGAACCAATGTCCATTGATGACATGGTTCCTGGTTCTAAGTCTTGCACTTATGGCTATGAAAATCATGACACACATGATATTAAAAGAAGTGAAAAGGATTTGAATCAATTTAAAGGGGTAGATAGGAGTGACTTCAATGAGTCTGGGGATTTTGATAGTGATGTTGGGGGACACATTGGTGATTATTTTGAGGATCAATTTTTGTTAAGTGGTAAGGTAAATCTTATCTCGTGATATTTACCTTTGAAGCCAAAGAAGAATTCAGACAAAGATATTTATAATTTTATGTTAAGGGAGGCTACATAGGTATAATGAGATGAGGTAATCTGGAGTGTTAAGGACGATAATCCAGAACTTGTGTGTCTTATGTAGGGAAGGAACTTGAGTGGGCAAGGGGGGGGGGGGAAGCCCTTCCAAGTTATGGTTCTGGGTTTTCACCTCTAGTGGATGGATAGTCAAGTTATACTGATGAGAACTATCTTATGGATAAGGTAGTAGTGGAAGAGGATACTATAATCATGGAAGCTAAAAAACGTGGTAAAGTAGTGGATGTTGATATTATCATGGGTTAGGGAAGTGGTGGGGGAAATAACTATTGGAAGGTTTTTAAGAATGACCCCTAAAATTCTTCACCATATTGGATTCTATTAGCACCCCGTAATTTAGGTCTTTCTATACAGAATGTATCAAGGAGGGTTGTATTCCTCCACCTCTAAAATATCAAGGACCAAATAAAGAGATCATGGGGGGGGGGGGGGGTTGAGCAGTTTTCTCTTCTAGAGGGAAGTTTCTTGGTGGAAGTGGAGAAGATTCCACTAAATGAAATCAACATTACTGTAAATTATGACACTGTGTACAAAGAGACTACACATCAGGAGAAACCAATGTTCTTTTGACATGAGGGAATTTATAAAACATCCTTTTTAGGCAAGGATGTTGAAGTTAGAGAACAACCCTCTGATCCAGAAGAAATCATGAATGAAAATGTGGAAATCAAGGCTAAGGAAGATACTGTAAAGAGCATAAATGATAGAGGTTCCCCTGGGGTTACTCCTCGATAGAGGAGAGGACTTCACCCTTCGGGTTGTGGAAATGAAAAAAATCGGGGTAATAGGCACTAAAGAAGATAATTTTTCCCTTTTTGTTCTCATGTGCTTATGTAGTGGATTACAGAAAGATGGATAATGTGACATGCCCTCTGTGTTTATCACTTCTCTATTTTTGGGTTTGTTGGCATGCATTTAACTCTTTATTAAAACCCCTTATATTGTGTTTTTCTCTTATTCATAAGAATTTATTCGAGACCATGGGTTTGAAAATGCAGTTTAACAATATTGGGTGAATTATATTAATTATAAAGGGTAAAATATTATTTGTATGATTTTTTTCAGAAATTTTGAATTGAAAGATCAATAAGATGATGATTATTTTTTATTTCTCTAAGAAAATTATGAAATTGATATATTATTATTTGAGAGTATTTTATATTTTTAAAATGAAATTATAGATCAAATTAAAATAAAAATGAAAAAAAAGATATCATACTTCCACAAAAAATGATTGCGAATCAAAGGAAATGCCATTAGAAATAGGAAAATGGTAATGAGAACAAAAAACAATCCATGGAAGGGGCCAAAATATATATGATTTCTTATGTACTATTGATTGGTGAAGAGTTATATTACGTATGAAATAATTTCTTACTAATCAAATAAATTTATTAATTATATGGGGTTTTAGACATTTTATGTATCATGATTTCATCCAAAAAATATATGTTATGTATTCTATAGAATGTTTAAATATATTATGTATGAAACTCTTTATTTGGAATTTATATTTTGAATTTACCGATTTTTGAATTTTCATAAATGTATCTCTCTTATGATTCTAGTTTTTTAACATTATGTATTTTTCAGGAAAAGTGAGGAGCCGAAGAGATGATTTTAAGTGAAGCTTGCAGTTTTATTCCAAATTGTTAATTGTTTGGTTTTGTTAACTATTATTTTTAATCCTTGGATATGATATGTTTCCTTTTCATGGATTTCAATATATATGATTAAGGGAAAATAGAGTTTTAAGTGTTAAAAGATTAAATTAATGTATTATTTTTAATTGATAATTTAATTTTTTAAATGATTTTGTCTTACCTACTTAGTGGTATTTTAATAGATAAATGTAAGAATTATTTTACTTAGGAGATTATATGAATTTTGGAGAATAACAATAAAATAAAAAATAAAATAAAATGGGGGAAAATGTAGGTATTTACTTTTCAAAGTGAACAGTAGTGCACAAGAGGCATAACTAGTGTGGGGAGGCACTACATATGCTTTACCAGAGGGTGGTGTGAGGGGAGAACCATAATATTGGAAAAATGGAAATGTGCACCACATCATAAAATTCAAACATGTTTTATGAATCTGGTGTGTGATGGACTCAAGTGAAGAACCAAGTGTGAATTATGGTATTAAATTTTTTGTTTTCTTATTGAAAATTTCCATGTTTCTTCTAATTATGATTCTTAAATTTACGTTGTTATTGATTCATGTAGGAAAAATTATTTAATTTTTATCTTCATCATATACTCAAATTTAATTTTTGGGGCCTACTTTTTTTGTACTAGTATGATTTTCCATGTGGGATTCTTATTTGGGCCTTGGCTTGTGGATGACCCCATTTCCCATGCATGCTTGGTGATTCGGCGACCCCTGTGGCCTTTTATCCCTGGACATTGATTAGAATAGCCACCCATTACTTCTGGGACATCTACCTATGCACTTTAATTATGTTTTGCGGTTGGTATTCTACTTCAGGTGGCTTCATGGACTCACCTAATTGTTTGTACCATTTCAAGGCATTATATTATTAGGGGAGTGATGAACCCTGTGAACCATGTCTCTTAAGTATCTTGATCATTCATCATTCTCATCCACTTAGTTCTGGCTCTCAGTTTCCTCTGGAAAAACCCTAGCTCTCAATCGCTGCTTTGCTTCATCAGAGATCGGTCTAGGACTACCGCTCACCCCAACCTCACATCGTTGATAGTTTTACTATCGAGTTGATGTCCTTCATTGGAGGAAGAAGTGTGGACACGTACCCGTGATAGTTCCACAAGCACGAAAATAAGAAGAATAAATGCAGGATCTAGGTGTATTGCACATAAAGCTTCCATTGTGAAGAGAACATGACCACCAGAGTTCTACCCACTTCAGTACTGTAAGTATCATTTTAGTTTTGTTTATTCTGAAGCCTATGAATCTTATATACTTTGGTTCTTGTTCATGTTCTTCTAATTCTTTCTAGATTTCACCAGTAACATTTTTTTGTTTTCTTTATTCTTAATAAAATGAGTGAGTTGGGTGGTCTTCTTATAATGCATATAGGTCCCCACGGGAGTAAAGCATGTTAAATAACTATGTTCTTTCTCTTTATTTTACTTTATTTCATCTTGTTATTCTAGTTTTATAACCTTAAACATCAATTTGAAAAACCCCAATTCGATCTTGTTGGGGTTCGATGTTCGGCTTGATTAAATTTTACCATTACCCCTCACAAAGATGTATTAGAGCCTCACTGGTTCCATTTTACTGTCAAATTCTATTACTATTGCATTGATTTGCAGCTTTTTTATTTTTTCAGTGTGATCTCTTCTTAAATCACCACTATCTATCTCACCACAATTGTTTGAATCCATTATACAATCTTATATTTCTTAGAATTTCAAAACGCTTTGGATAAACATTGTTTACCCAAGAGATTGTTCATCTTTTGGGGTTGTAGGATTATCGTTGTTCACAAGAACTCAAAATATAATCTCTAGGTAAACATGTCACTAATTATATTCAAAATCAATAAATTCGATGGTGATAGAGACTTTATCCTTTGGCGAATTAATTTGATATCCCTACTGGTTCAGAAGGGCTTAATTTATGCCCTCTATGGGCCTAAGAAACCTATTTTCTGTGTAAATTAAACAAGACAAACCACTACTCAGAACCAAGATTCATCCCTTGACGTGTTAGTTAAAGCACATAGCTCTTTTCTGATTTCTTTAGGTGATGAATTTCTAAGATAAGTTTCTTAAGAGTATACTACTACTAGTATTTGGATTAAATTGGAGAAATTATATATGACTGCTTCATTATTTGGTAGGATTTATAAAAAAGACCGCATGTTTACATTTAAAATGAAACCCAATAGTTCTATTAAATCCCATATTGATGAATTAAAAAAAATTATGTTAGATATTTCCAAAATTAATGTAATTTTAGATAATGAGGGTCAAGAAATGATCATTTTAATAACTATAGATAATGCCTAAAACACACTAGTTGAAACCATGATGTATGGTCGAGACTCACTAACCCTTGAAGAGGATAACTCAACCCTTCTTTCAAAAGAACTACACTCTAAACCAGGAGCCAAAGGAGAGGCAAAGAGTTTATTTTCTAGGTAAAGAACACAATAAAAGGGTAGAAATAAATAGTTTACTAGGGATAATAAGTACCCTAAACATATATCTGATTCTAGCGAAAGAAAATTCACTTGTTTTCATTATGGAGAACGAGGGCATATTAATCCCGAATGTAGGAAACTAAAATATGAGTTAGAATCCAAAAAACCCATTGACCAATCCCTTCTATTTGACTCAGGTTATGATATAAATAATTTATTAAATTTGAGAATCCATAAACTCAATCAAGAGTAGGTCCTTGACTGAGGATATTCCTTTATCATGTGTCCTTTTAGAGATTCATTCCATGAATTGGATGAAATGGTATAAGGAGATGTCCTCTTAGGAAAAAATAAGTGGTGTAAGGTTGAGGGAAAATGTTCTGTTTTACAATAACTAGTTGATCATTCAATCATCGCTTTACTAGATGTAAGGTGGGTTCCCATCCTTCATATAAACTTGATTTACTTAGGAATTCTATACTAAAATGGGTTCACTTTTAGGTCTGAAATAGGTTGTCTAAAAATATCTAAAGGCCCAAGAACCATCATTAAGTGGTCCCATATAAATTTTTTGTATGTCTTGAATGGAAAGACCCATTCTAGGTAGTTGGGTAGGGTCCACAACACCAAAATTGATAATACTATAATTTGGAATAAAATATTGGGGCATGTTATCTCTAAAGGAGTAGAATAACTCAACAAAAATGGGCTATTGAGTGACCTCACACCTTCCAATCTCTCATTTTGTGATGATTGTGTGATGGGAAAATCCAAGAGAGTTACTTTAAATATGCCCTCCTTTAAAGAAACCACCCCTTATAATATATTAATTATAACCTATGGGGGCCATCTAGGAATACCTCCCTTAGTGGAGGTTCCTATTTTGTCACTTTTATAGATGACTATTCTAGAAAATTCTGAATTTACATTCTGAAAAATAAATCTGATGTTTTTAAAAGCGTTATAACCTGGAAAACATTGGTTGAAAACCAAATTGGGAAGACAATTAAAACCACAAGAATAGATAATGGGTAGGGATACCTATCCATCAAATTTGTTATATTTTATAAATATGAAGGTATTAAAAGACATTGGACTGTTAAGGAAACACCCCAATAAAATGGAATAGTTGAGAGAATGAATAAGACTGTTTTAAAAAGAGTTTGGAACATGATTTCATGCTTAGGTCTCACTAAATATTTCTTGGTAGAGGCTATTATCACCATTATTTACCTAGTTAATAGTTTTCCTTCTTTATAAAATCATTTCTAAACACTCGAAGAATCATGGAATGGTAATCCTCCATCATATACCTATTTAATATTTTGTGTTTGTACTGCTTATGCTTGCACTAAAACTGATAAACATGAACCAAGAGCTATAAAATGCATTTTTTGTTTGGTATCCAAAGGGTGTTTAGGGGTATAAACATTGGGTAGATAATCTTGGTTACCAAAAATGAATTATAAATAGGTATGCAGTGTTCCATGCATCCTCTTCTCCTAAAACCAAGTCTCCCAAATCTAGTATCCCAAAACAAGCCTTCTAACAAGATGATGAATATGAGCCCTGGAATCATTTTTAGGTTGTTGTCTAGCCCACTATACATGAACCTCATTCCACTATTGGGGCTAATTATGAGTCTATTTCTGGTTCAGATTCTAAACCACAACCTCGTGCCAATGATAGGGATTACCTGTTGACCTGATATAGAGAAAAGAGAGTCTAAAGACCTCTTGTTTGGTTTATCCAATATAAAATGGATTCATATGTTTCCCATGTGGACCAAGAACTTGTAAATAATATTCTTAAAAACTATAGGAAATCCTTAAATTAAACCGACTCAAAATAGTGTACCTTTTCCATGGATGAAAAAATGAACTCTTTAAGAAAAAAATGATCTTCGACTAATGTTAACAGACCACCTAATACTAATATAATTTGTTCCAAGTGGATTTATAAAATAAAATAAGACAAAAATGAGGGAAATAAAATTATGCATAAAACAAGGTTAGTTTCTAATAGTTTTGTTCAATGTGAAGGTTTTTATTATTCTAAAATTTGGTCCCATATTGTCAAGAATTGTTCTATTCACATTTTACTTATTTTTTTCCTATTGTGGTATGCACATCAAAAAAATTGATGTTTAAATAACTTTCTTAAATAGTGATTTAAATTATTAGATTTACATAAATCCTAAAAATGAATAATATAAATAATTCAAACTGAATTTGGTATGACTTTTAAATAAATCATCGCATAGATTGAAAAAATCCCATAGGTAGTGGTATATGAAATTTGATTCCTTTTTTTAGATAATCTATTCACTAGGAGTCAATATGATGCATGTGTTTATTTTAAATCAACAAAAAATTGTATTCTTTATCTGATTCTTTATGTTGATGAAAAGATTATCATTTTTAAAAACATAGGTCTCATCACTATAGAAAAATACCAACTTAAGGGTCAGTTTTAAATGAAATACTTAGGTGAAGATAATAAAAGCTTAGGCATTGAAATCACTAGAGTTTGACAAAAAACTGCTTTACTTATCTCAATATGGTAACATTTTAATGATTCTAAAGATATACATGTTTGGATCTCTCAAACATTTAAATATAATCCTTGGACAACACTTTAAATTTTCTTTCGCACAAGAAACCACTAATGATGATTATATTCAATTTATGTCTAAATCCTCTTATGATAATATTATTGGTAGCATTATATACTCTATGATTTCCACTAGACCTGATATTTCCTATGAAATCTTCACTCTTAAAAAATTTATGGCCACACCTGGGAAGCAACATTGGAATTTCCATAAGTGGAATATTAGATAACTATCATGTAGCTATAATAGGTCATTGTGTTATGGTAAATATACTGACACTTCTGAAATTAAATATGGATATATAGATGATGACTGTACAGGTAATATTGAAACTAGAAAATCCATTGGGGAAATATCACTCAAGGTCCCATTTCAATGATTTTGGAGATATTTTGTTTATTAATAAATATATGTGATCCTGAATTATAATTCTTGGTGTTTCCAAAGCATATATTTAAGGTGGTGTAGTTTCCCAGTGTTGGAAAAATTTATTGGCCTTGGAATCTGGAGTTTTTTTCTGGAAAGGGAAGGTTTTCCGTAAAGGAGATCATAGTTCACAGACCTTGAAGTACAGTTCATGGATGGTAAATGAGGTACACAGAATGGGGAAGGAAAATCTACAAAGTAATATTTCCACATAGCAGTGCTATGTGGACTGTAAAGCACGCTACATGAACCACATAGGTAAAAAATCTCCCGGGAGGATCACAGTTCATGGGAGGCTTTAAGTTTAAGGGAGTATATTCATTTGTGAAATGGAGGTGGTGATTTGTGGAAACACAAAGGGTTTTCTCCATGGAATACATATACATACACAAATGATGAAGGCACAATGCGGAGTGCATAACACAATATGCAATGAAGGCTGTACCACATCGAAGTTTTGGGTAAATTGGATTAGCATGTTTTTTGGAAATATTTTCCTATATAATATCCCCTAATCATATCATTAGATAGATATAATTTAATTTTAAAATATCATCGCTCTAAGGAGAATTTGGTGAAGTTATAAGTGGTTCACGAGATATAATTCTATGAAGGATAAGTGTTCACAAGGGAGGATTCCGTGAATGGTGAAGTGGTTCATGAGAAAGTTCATGAAAGGTTTTTGCAGGTCTATAGAAATCGAAAATGAAAAGGGTACATGGAAGAAGAGGTGATCCATGAAAGAAGAAAGGTTACTTAGAAGAAGTGGTAGTCCACAGAAGAAGAGGCGATCTATAGAAGAATAGGTGGACTGCAGAAGAAGAGGTGGTCTGCGAAGCACTCACACCACATAGTGTGAGATAGTTCATAGAGGAAGTAGGGAAGTTCATGGTGGGTATGAGGAAGTTCATAAATGGACTAAAGTAGTTCACGAACGCAATTTTCACAAACTAACAGTGCACAAAAAAGTGTATTTCATCTCTGGGTGAAAACAAAACATCAATAGAGCATCTACCTACAATTGATGATGTGTGAATTCATGTAAATAAAGGGACCTAAAAGTTTATAAACTGTGTGTGGATCATTTCTAGTGAAATGAGAAAATGAAGAAGAATAAAATTATCCTTCACACTGGCAGTGATATAAAGAAAGAGACTTAGATAGTGACCCTTTGTAAAATAGTGAGTTGACCCTAAACATTGTAAAGGAAATGATCCTAGGTTTATAAGTGATATAGCTTGAAACAAGTAATTTGATCGTGAGCCTTAGTGTATTTTGGTACATTGGAACATTGTCATTGTGTGATCCTTGGTTGTAGCCCAGTGAGGGGAACCGAGTAAAATTTTTTCGTCTTGTGTATGATTTCAATTCTGTTCACACATTTCTATAGGAAAGAGAGATAAGAGTGTTTTTTAATGAAGAAACAAGATCCGAAGGGGTTGGAGTTTTAATCTTTCATTCCATGATTCACCCCCATCTCAGGTTATTTAACCCAATTAGGATAATTTTTTTATTAGAGATAAATGTTGACATTAAGTGGTTCTCTCTCAGTAGAACAAATTATGGGTTTCAAGCACAAATGGATTCTGATCTTTGATAGAAAAAATTTCTAATTATGAATGAATTTAATGTAGAACTACTAAAAATAATTAGGAATGGATGTCTTTATAGAATCTATGCCTGGAATATCATCCAATATTATCAGTGGTACTTTATCATAAGTTGAACAAAGGGAATTGGATGCTAACACCAAAGGAATAAATTCTTTAGGGTGATCCCAATAAAATGAAATATATATGAATGTGACGTTGTTTAAGTAATCACATGTTATATGGGAAAGTTGTTTAACGTTTATGAGGTAGGATCAAAAGTCATAGAAGCAAAGCTTTAGGTTCTATGAAAAAAATATGAGGAGCTCAAAATACACTCTAAAGAGTCTGTTGATACATTTTTTGACCGGGTGAATATTGTTGTGGAATACCTATGTGGTCTTAGAGATATTATCGAATATATAAATATTTTTAAGAAGATCTTGAGAAAAAAAACCACCTTGATTTGATCTAAAATTTTATATATTGGAAGATAAAGTTCCAAATGAGCTAACATTGGATAGATTACATAATACTCGTTTTGCATACGAGATGAGAAATAATGATAATAAGTCTATGGAAAAAGGAAAGTCCAAATAAGTGGCATTTAAGGACATGAAAAATCTCAGCATTGAATATGGCCAGGAAGAAGAAGAGATATATAAGGTGATGTCATTACTTTCCTCAAATATTCAAAGATGAAAAGGAAAGTTCAAATGGAAACTCCCACTTGCATGCTTTCAATGTGGAAAGGTTAGACATATTAAAAAAAGTTTCACTAAGAAGTTTTAAGAAGATGATGAGGATAAGGTTTAAAATCACACGAATAAGCCTTCAGTCTACATAAAAGGAAAGAAAAACTTTACAAAAAATTTATTCAAAAAGAAGATTCTTCTTTCAAAAGAAGATGATACTTCATAATAATATGAGGTAGAAGTGTTAAAAGACTATAAGGATCATGAAGCAGATGCTATGGTAGTAGTTGTCATAAATTCCAAAATAAGGGATGAAATTGAAAATGGGGAAGTAGTAGTTAAAGGAAGAGTTGACCTTTAGGTCAAATTAGAAGCTTCACTTGAAGAGATAGGTATTTTCAGAGACAAAAAAAGTAATCCAATAAAGATGTTCATGATGCCAAACTTTATATACAGTAGTAGGAATAAGATAAGTCTAATCTAAATAAATAAATTGAAAAATTGAAGTCTTTAATGATAGGGATCTCAAAAATGGTTGTTGAGTACAAGATCAAAATCGAAGAATAGAAAAGAGACATCGATAGTTTGGATATCACTAAAAAAGACCAAATCAAATATATTGAAAAAAATTTAAGAGGAAGTCATTGACCTACATAAAACTATTAAGGATCAGCAAAATTTATTTAATCTCGAAACAAAATCCAGAAAGAAGATCTTTTACGAAACAGATAAGAGGGAAGTCGAGTATAGAGGTCATGCAGAATAGAAGAAAAAGTCAAATCCAAAGGATAATACTAGAATGGGGATTGATAGAAAACAAAAACCAATAATGGTTGAAGTTATACCACAAGAACATGATTTGAGATTAAAGATTAATTTGGTTACGAAACATAACAAAAATATTTAGATAAACTAAGGGAGAAACAGTAATGCAGTATTTCCACATAGGAATACACCTTGTTTGAGATGTTATTATTGTGGAAATATGGGACACTCACCAAACATCTATTCCATAGCTAAGAGGTACCAAAGAGAACAAAACCAATAGAGGCGGCCATACAAAACTCAATATTCCAAAACATCATTTGATGGTCACTATTTTAGGTGCGGAGGATTGGGGTATATGGAAAGATATTTCTCATAAACAATGATGAGAAATGTCCTGAAGTATTAAGAATGTTGTCATAAGAAGAAATTCACTATATCATCAAATGATATGAAAATAAACAATCAATTTGTAGCATTCTAAGATGAAGCTGGTCCATCATACTTCGAGGAATATCAAGATAATCAATCTATACTAGTTATGGTGCCAAAAACATGGAAAAAAAAGAATATAGTTGAACAAGAAGTGGTTGTAGATATTTATTTCAAAACATCTGATTTCATTGAAATATAGATCATTGATAGTGGATGTACCTCCCATATGATAAGAAATATGGAACTTGTTGTATGAATTTGATAACACAAGAAAGGTATTGGGATATTTGATAATGATGAAGTCCTGAAAATTATTGGCTTGGGAAAAGAAATGTTTGGGGGAAAATGCAGGAGACATGAAAATGTATTGGTTGTTGAAGGTCTCAGTCACAACATGCTAAGTTTAAGTCAACTGTGTGACTCAGGAAATGCCATAATCTTTTCCAAGAAATTATGTGTCGTCAAGGAAAGAGATGGTACTATTGTTTTACAAAGAAATGTTATGAAAGGGAGTATATACCTTATGAGTGGAGAAGAATATATGCAATTTTTTTCCAAGGAAGAAGAAAATAAGTTATGACATAAATGTCTTGGACACTTGAACCAAACATACTTGGATGATGTGGTAAATTTTGATGCTACTCGAGACCACCCTAGGTTATCATGTTATCATAATAATAAGTGTTATTCTTTTCAAAAATGGAAGATTATTCAAAAGACATATAAAGAAAAAGAGAAAAGGTCAAAAAAGTGCTTGAGTTGGTTTATATTGATGTCTACAGACCTATTTCACCAATAGATATTGATGGGAGGAGATATTATGTTATCTTATTGATGATTTTAGCATAATGGAATGGGTTTCAATAATCACCCACAAATCTTAGGTGTTCAATTACATAACAACTTATCAAAGGGTTAAAGAATATTGAATATTAGAATAGATAATGGAACAAAGTTCAAAAATATGAAAATGGAGGATTATCTTAAAAAACATGGGATAAGGCACTAAGTTTCAGTAGTAATAACTCTTGAACAAAATGGAGTTATTGAGAGAATAAATCGAATAATAAAAAACATGGTTAGAACAATGCTCACTGAGAAAGTCCTTATAGAGAAGTTTTGGAAAGAAGTAGTGACGACATCAGTCTACACATAAAATAAAGCATTATTAGGTTTTAAAGAAGGGAATAATCTATATGAGATATGGTATAGATCGAAACCATCTTTGAAGTAATTTCTATTCTTCAGAATTATGTGTTTCATTCTCAATGAGGAGAAACATGGGAAGTTTGAATCCCAGGGAGATGAAGGGATATTCCTTGGGTACTCAAAGAAAAGAAAAACATATAATTTTTTTGAACAATCTGTTGGAAAAGGTAGATGAAATAAATAATGTAACTATAGTATATAATTAGAAGAATCATTATAAAATACATGATCAGTTTCCGGATGATAATGATGAAGATATAAGAAGATCATAAGATGTTCTAGTTTTATAGGCTGATTCAGAAGAATAATTAGATAATGAAAAGGATGAGTACAAACTAGTATCTACACAAATATCAAAAATAAGAGATTAAATTGATAGAAATAGCATAATCGGTGATCAAACAACACTAGTGCAGAAAAGGAGGATTAAGACTCTACAATAAGAATCATTCTTATCATAGGTAGAGCATAAATTTTTTGAGGAAGTAGCTGGAGATGAAAAATGGGTCCAGTCTATTAATGAAGAGATTGACCAAATAGAGAAGAATTAGATATGAAATATTGTTTCGAGATCAACAAATAATAATGTCATTGGGACTAAATGAATCTTTCACAATAAGAAGAATGAAGATGGTGTAGTGATTTGAAACAAATCACAAATAATGTGAAAATGGTACACCCATATAGAGTGTATCAATGTTGATGAAACATTTTAACATGTTCAAAGTCTAGAAATAATCATATTTTTCTTGTCCATAAAAGTGAAAATAATGTTCAATGTTTTCCAGATGGATGTAAAGTCAAAGTTTCTGAATGGGGTTCTAGAAGAAGAAGTTTATATTGAGCATCCATATGTATTTCTCATTCATGAATATTAGAATAGAGTTTTTTTGGCTGAAGAAGGTTCTATATGGTTTGAAGAAAGCACCAAGATCATGGTATTCAAGACTAGACCAGTTTCTAAAGAAGCTCAGATTTTAATTTGGTAGATTTAATTACTATATATATGTCAAACATGATAGTAATAAATGGATAATGGTGTAGGTATATTTCAATGACATAATATTTGGTGGATTAGATAAATCTTAGAGAATTTTTTTTAGAATTATTGAAAACTGAATTTGAAATGTCTGTGATTGGTGAATTAATGTTTTCCATGGTTTACAAGAGACACAAGGAAAGAACTGCATATTAATTTCTGAATATAAAGATGATAAGGAGGTTTTGAGAAGATCTAGAATGGATAAATCCAAGGAGATGATGACTCTAGTGGTTACCCAATGAAACTATCATGGGATGATGAAGGCTATGTAGTTAATGTCACATAATACAAGTTGATCATTGGACGCCTATTCTACTTAACTGCAGAAGACCGAAGATTGTTTATTCCACATGACAAGTAACATGATATCAAAGTGATCCCATGGAAACCCACATGATTGAATTAAAAATAATATATAGGTATATAAAGGTAAATGTATATTTTGGATTGATGTACAATGAAAAATATTAGCAATATTTATGGGACTATATAGATACAGATTGGACAGAATTAGTAGAAGGTATAAAATCAATGTAAGGTAGTGCACTCTATCTAGGAAGATTGTGTATTTACAGGATAAGAAATAAAAAATATTGAATTTTTTTTATAACTATAGAAGCTAGATATATTGTAGCTACTCAAGCGTGTATGCAGTTATTGTGGATGTAGTAGATGCTACATGGTATGAGAGTTGAAGTTAAGTTTCCGATCAGAATCCATTGTGATAATTCATGTGCTATAAATCTGAACAAAAAACATGTCCATTACCCAAGGATAAAGAAAATTTAAATCAAGTATCATTTTATCAAGGATAAGTTGGAGAAATGGATTGAAAAGTTATATTATGTGTATAAAATACTATAAGTTGCAAACATTTTGATAAAGGCCATACCCAAATAAGCATTTGAATGACATCGACTAGATCTGGGAGTTCAGTTGACTCCCCACACATAAAAAATGTCGATGTGGGACCCTCTCTCTTTGAGGTATGATATGTTTTCCCCTAATGTGTGGATTTATGTTTTTTACCCTATTGTAGACCTAAAAGGATTGACCTTCAGGTTCGTTGACAAAGGGGGAAAAATTGTAGATTTAAAATGGGAGAAAATATCTTAATCAAGATATGGGCGAATCTTATAGGGGGAGAAGTGACATATGGGGATTTCTAAATCATAAGATGCTAAAGGTGATCAATCGAAGGTTATATATCACGACATATGTGGTTTTTGATGATAATAATTAAGTGGTTTAGAATGTTTTGGAATGAAGTGATTCATTGATGAACTTTTCATTATACTCTTACTTCTCATGATGAGCATGGCTCATGTGGGCTAAGAGTTTGTGTTGAGTAAATACTTGATCACTCTCTGAATCAAAAAAGTGAATTTTGGTAGAATGTAGAAGATGGTTTAATTATATATCAAAATAATAATAGTTTTCAACAAACCCAAAGGGGGAGATTGTTGGGGAAAAATCCTTGAAGCTTCCATTTTGGTGTTTTTGGGGGATTGTGTTTGTTGAAAAATCTAGCTAACCATGAATCAGTATAATTGGGGTTGCTAAAATATATATTTAAGGTGGTGTAGTTTTCTAGTGTTTGCTAAATTTTTAAGCCGCAAAATTAGGATTTGGTTTTTGTAAAAGGAGTCTCTTTAAAGAGAAGTTCATAGTTTTCAAACCATGAAGTATAGTTCACAGACTGAAAAGAAGGTATGTGGAATGACAAAGGAAAATAAGAAAAGGAATATTTTCAAATAAGAACACTTTGTAGACCACAAAGCGTGATATGTGGACTACATAGGGAAAAAAATTCGCGGGAGGCTCATAGTTTATGGGGGTCTGGAAGTTCACGGTAGGATCATCATTTGTGGAATGAAGGAAATGATTTATTGAGTCACAAATGGTTTTTGTTTATGGAAGACATTAGACTCCGCAAAGGACAATATAAGGTTAATGTTGTACCGCATCAAAGTTTTGGGTAAAACGGATTTTCAAGTTTTTAGGTATATTTTCCTATATAATGATTCCTAATAAAATCATTAGCTAGAGTGAATTACATTAGAAAAGATCATCAGTCTGGGGAGAATTCGTTGATGTATGAAGTGGTTTGTGTGGGAGAATTCTGTGAAGGAGAAGAGGTCACAAGGGAGGATTTCGCGAAGGGTGAATTAGTTTATGGGAAAGTTCACAAAATGGTTTTTCGGGGCACTACATCTCCCAAAGGAAAAGTGTCTGCTGAAGAAGAGGCAGTCCATATAAGATGAAAGAGTCCACAGAAGAAGAGTTGGTCCACAAAAGAAGAGGAGGTCCATAAAAGAAGAGGTAGTCCACAAACCACTCACACCACATGGTTCAAGACAGTCCACAAAGGAAGTAGAGTAGTTATAAGTGGGATTAAGGAAGTTCACAAAGGGACAAAAACAGATATCAAAAGGAATTTATGAAAATGAACAATGCTTAGAAAATTTTATTTCATCTACAGGTGAAAATATTACTTTAACAGAGCATCTACCAACAATTTAGGATGTGTGCATTCCTGAAAATGAAGGGAACTACAAGTCCATAAACTATGTTTGGATCCTTTTCCAAGTAGTGAAAAAATGAATAGGAATACTATGGTCCTTTCCCCCAGTATTAAGCTAGAGAAAAAGACTCAGGTAGTGACCTTTAGGAAAGCAGCTACCTAACCCTAAACTTTGTAAAGGTAGTGAGCCTAGGCATAGAAGTGGCCTAGTCTGAACCTTGTAATTTGGCAGTGATCCTTAGTGAATTTGGTACATCATAACATCACCATTGTATGATCCTTATACATAGCCTAGTGAGAGTGAACCATGTAAAATTGATGTGTCTCGTGCATGATTTAAATTCTGTTCATATATTTCTATGACAGAGAGAGAAGAGTGTTTTGATTAACGACGAAATAAGATCTATAGGGGTAGGTGTTTTAATCTGTCCTAGCCTAATTCACCACCTCTCAAGGTATTTAAACTAATTGGGCTAATAGAATCCTTGACTATTTATGTGTTCACTTCCTGGGGTGGCCCCATTTCATGGAAATTCAACACACAGTTCGTGTTTGCTCTTCCAACCACAAAATATGAGTAGATTGTCTTGAATGAGGTAGTGAAAGAATAATTATTTCTTAAAGGCCTATATTATAAACTAAACCTATTCAATTATTTTATAAATGTATACTCTAATTTTCAATCATCCCATTATTTTTTTCATAAATTTAGTTTTTCATGATAAATCAAAACACATAGACATTAGACTAAACTTTATTACAGATGTTGTAGAATATAGAACGGTGTTTTTCAATAAGATACACACTGATGATAAACTAGATGATAGTTTGACAAAATTTGTGGTGTTGCCTAAATTCTAGTTTTGTTTAGATAGATTGAATTTGTTTCCCATTATATAAATATAGGTGTATGATCATCGCCAATTTCAGTTATAAATGGTGGAGATTTGTAAATTATGGTATTAAATCTCATATTTTTATATTGACATTTTCCATTTTTCTTATTATTATTATCCTTATATTTAGGTTATTATTGATTCATTCATGAAAAATTATTTAATTTTCATTTGTATTATATGATAAAATATAAACTTGGTGGGACTTATTATTTGCATTGGGTCATTGTTCCATGTGAGATTATTCATTTAGGCCTTGGATTGTGGCTGACCCTGTTTTCCATATACACCTAGTGATTCGGTGATCCTTGTGGAATTTTATCCCTATAAATTTATCGGCATCACCTACTGTTGCATCTGGGCCACCCACCTATGTGATGCAATTATATTGTACGACCGACATTCTATTTTGTGTGGCTCTATGTCCTCACAAGATTGGTTGTTCCATTTATAGGAACTGCGGTGTTAGGGGAGTGATAAACCCTTTAACCCACGACTCTTTGGAATCTTGATCATTTGGATTTTTCATCTTATCTGTTCTTTCTCTCGGTTTCCTTTGGCGAAACCCTAGCTCACTGTTGCCACTTTTATTTGTTGGTTCTATTTCTAGGATTTTCACTCTACCCAACCTCATCTCATTTATGGTTTTATGGTGGGGATGACATCCTTCCTTTTTGTAAGAAGTGTGTCCCCTTCTATGACAACCCTGATCTTTTATTACACAATTAAACAAAATTTATTACATAAAATTCACTTGATACAACATAAAAGATAGAGAGGTATAGTGTATTTGGGGATTAAGATCCTTACATAACAACTTAAAACATGAATTACAATATCTTTATTGAAAACATCCTTTATATGACCACTACATTCCCTTGTACTTAGCATTGCATGGGATAACCTGAGGACATGCATAAGAAAAGGGTGAGCTATAAATCCCAATAAGGGAATAATCATGGAATAACATGAGGAATAAAATACATGTTAGACAATAGGATTATCAATATATCACAATAGAAGCATAAACATAAAGGAATAATAAAGCATGATAATCATAACATGGAAATGTTGCAACAACACTTAACATGAAATTAGCATGAGCCAAGGCTCATCACACATGGAGCATGAGTAAATCCTAATTGCACATGAAGAATGAGTAAAACATTGTTTAAATTGAATTAGAATGATTCAACAACCATTTAAAATGATGTATCATGATACTATACTTCACCCAATGCATTGGAGCGCTATAAGGGAGCACCATTCTTAAACATTTCATTTCCTGCATAAGTGTGCCACATGGATCATAAAATATCGAATAATTCAACATAATCATTTATTACATGATAAAATAATGTGGAATACATACTTGAAACTCTTTAAACAATAAGTAAATGTTCATAAAGGTGAATACCCTTGATAGAGAAATGGGCATGGTATTCCCTACATAATGACTTTGTCTTGAAAAAATGCGGTGCAATTTCGGCAGTGTAATGGAATGACATAAGAACTCATAAAAATGGTTGATGACAGATAAAGGGGAGCCTCATCATATTTAAATGACATGGAAATTAAGGGCTCATATAGATACATGTATCAACAATTTTAATGGAATTTAGATGCGTAATAAAAAGACGATTACTTGGATGTAAAAGAAGAGAGAGAAATCCCTCACAGAATTTCAGCATAGTAACAGGTGAACATGGGAGGCATTTAATGAGAGATAAATGTGTCTACCATCATTCAAACATAAATAGGGAAGTATGGGGGAGGTGATAAACCATACCCCAACATTTACAATTGAAATTAAAATGGAATAACAATTTATAAAATATTGGACAAAATAAGAAAGAAAAACCCTTACGTGGAAGTGTGCTTCCAAAGGCTTGAGAGAGGCTTGATAGAGGATTATTGGGAGCTTGGGGCACCATGGGAGGATTATATAGAGATTAGGAAATAGGTTGGACCAACTACAAAGTCTTCGAGTGAGGATTAAGTGGGATCTTGGGTGGATTTATATATGAATGGTGAGAGAATTCTTTATTATTTAGGTTTGGGAAACCTCACATTAAACTAATCCAAACCACATAACGGCCCATGGTTTTTGGAAAAGGGAAGTGGAAAAATTATTTTATAAGTCCAAAGTCCTAAATTCTTAAAATAATGGGGTTTCTTATGTGGAGGTGAGTAACACTCCCAAGGAAAACAATTTAAAAAGACAAGATGTTTAATAAGTCTTGAAGGGTCTAATAATGCTTTGTAAAATAAGTAAAACAAACCCAAAATAACATTATTTTAATGTTAAAACATATATTGGCCGAACATAAGGCTTATAGTATTTTATTAAATCACTATTGGGTCATTATGATGCCATAAAACACATTATATATTTAAACGTTATTTAATTTTTATCCAAAAATTTGGCTGTCTCAGAAAATTATGAAAAATTCACCATTGGATAATTTCAATGTCCTGATTCCAGAAATAATATTAATTTTATCTAAATAATTTTCTAAATATTTTAATTTTCTATTTTAAAATAAAAACAAACATTTATAAAAAATTCACAGGTTTTGACAAAAATGGATTTCAAACCTTAATAAAAATTACAATTGCATTAGTAAAATTATACGATCTTTTATATTTAATAAAAATTAATTTAATTATAATAATATTTTATTAAAATAATATTTAATTCAAAATTCCATTAATTCGTCAAAATAGATATGTTAGTTGAATTTTAACTAAAAAATACCATTTGATCTTTAAAAACTATTTACAAGGTAGAAATAATAAAATGAAAGTATATTAATTATTATATAAAAAAATAATATACATAACCATAGTGCTATGGTCTTGTTACATAACCCCTTATAACACCCGCAAAAGACCGAAGTGTAAGGTGTTCGATGGTGACAGACTCTTGGGGTGACTTGGATAACATTTCTCAGGTGGTAATCTCTATAATCATTCAATTATCTTGTAGGTAGTCCCACTAGAGCTTAACATATTCAAGCTCGGCTTGGGATTGGTCAAGAGCGAAGCCCAATGACGCTACCTCCTTTCCAAGATTTGACAAATGAGTTTCGTATGGGGCAATTCTACTGGATGAGGCCATCACTTCCTTTGTCTGAGTAAATTTGGATTTGTTAAAACACTATATTTATACTAATCATGTGATCACTGTTCAAAAGATATATTAGAAACAGTCCCCATTCATAAAATATAACCAAATAAGTTGACATTTTATATAAATATTTTACATAAAGAGACATTTAATTAGATCAAGAGGGATTTCCATTAATGAAAGTTTGGGACATTAAAATCTTCCCCCCTTATGAAATTTCAGCCTCAAAATTTCTATTCCCCAAACTAGAAGAGATTTGGGTAACTCTGATTCATCATTTATTCTGATTCCCACTTTGCTTCTTCAAACTTGTTTTTTTTTCACAACACCTTGACTAGGGGCATTGTATTATTTCATATAACATTTTCTCTATGATCCAAGATCTTCATTGGTTTCTCCTCATAAGAGAGATCATCCTCTAGTTGTACTAACTCTGAAGAGAGTACATGTGAAGGGTATTGTATGTACTTCCTTAAGAGGTATACATGAAAGACATCATGTACTTTGGCCATGGTAGGTGTAAGTGCTAGTCGACAGGCCACAACCCCGACACAATCAATAATCTTGAAGGGGCCGATGTACCTAGGACTTAACTTCCCTTCCTTTACAAACCTCATGACCTTATTCCATGGATATATGAATAGAAATACCATGTATCCAACTGTAAACTCAAGGTCTCATCGACTGTTATCTGAATAACACTTCTGTCGACTCTGGGCTGGCTTGATATGCTGGTGAATGGTATTCACCTTCTCCACAATTTCTTTGACCATTTCTGGTCCAAACAGCTTACGCTCACCGAAATCATCCCAACATGCCACTGTTCTGCACCTTTTCCCATAAAGGGCTTCATATGGTGCTATTTGGATGCTTGAGTGGAAACTATTATTATAAGAGAAATCCACTAGAGGAAGATGTTGATATCATCCCCCTTTAAAGTCCATTGATGACGCTCTCGACATGTCTTCAAATGTTTGGATAGTCCGCTTGGATTGGACATTACTTTGAGGATGATGGGCCATACTAAAGTTCAGTTCATTATTCAGAGCATGTTGAAGGCTCTTCCAAAACATAGAGGTGAATCTTGGATCTCGATCAGACACAATAGATAGTGGTACTCCATGAAGCCTTACCACTTCCCTGATATATATCTGTGCCAGTTGATCCAATAAGAAATCCTCCCGAATTGCAATGAAGTGTGCAGCCTTTGTAAGATGATCCACAACAACCCAAATTGCATTATTGCCTTTGGATATCTTCAGAAGTCTGGTGACAATGTCCATGGTGATGTTCTCCCATTTCCATTCTGGTATGGGTAGTACTAAAAAGGAGAAATTTTATAAATGAATAAATAAAAAAAATGTTAAAAACGAATAAAATTTAACAATTTCTATAATAAGATATTCCATATAGAAAAAAAAACAAATATATCTTCTTATTATATAATGATATATTCATACACACATACATAGACATACAAATTACAAACATATTTATACACATACAGATATGCCTATATATTCACATACACATCCATATACATACATACAAATAAAAATACGCATAGATACACATACACAAACACATACTCATACACATACACATACACATAAACTTACACATACACATAGACATATATGTACACATACAGATACATACATACAATTACACATACACATACACATACACATACACATACACATACACATACACATACACATACACATACACATACACATACACATACACATACACATACACATACACATACACATACACATACACATACACATACACATACACATACACATACACATACACATACACATACACATACACATACACATACACATACACATACACATACACATACACATACACATACACATACTCATATAGATACATATATTCACATACATACAGATACATGCATATATAAACACATATGCATACACATACATACACATATATGTATAACTAAACACTCACATACACATACACATACACATACATATACACACATACACACATACATACACATACACATACACATATAGATACAGATACATACACACATACACGCATACATACAATGATATATATACACATACATACACATACACATACACATACGTTTTCACGAACCCTCCCACTAATGATATCGTAATGAGGGGAGGATAATGACCCCCGAGTCCCAACTCCAATAGGACCCAGATTGGCGACTAGCACATAGGGTAAAAAAATCTCATAAACTAGGAGGATCCACCCTCTATAATAATATAGGATTGGGATATAAGATGAATCATACATAAGGAACTCCAAAACATAATATAAAAATAAACCAAAACCATTACATAATGCATGCATAAATAAAACTGATACAGATAAAAGTCTCTAGAAGTAAATACCCAAAAACAAAGCTAAATTAACGACTTAACAATTTTCCAAAAAAGCTCTGAGTTAGAATTTTCCATCATGATCCACATATTCCTCTTGGAAACTTGCCAATTTGTTTCGATACGTAGGGTGTGTATACAAGTATACTCGGTAGGAAAACCAAATTCTCTCTTGCACATGTGAAAGATGAATACTAATGAACCTGTGAGAAAACAATAGAATCAACAACACCTATACAGGTCAACTATCAATCCCAACATCACCAAGGAATTATCAAAAAAATAATACAATCCAAGTATAATAACATAATAAGAATCATATTGATTAAGGGAACCCCACACCACTTTCCCAATGATTTGTTTCTCTCAAACCTCAATATCATATGTCCTGGTGCTCCCATCTCTTCTGAATAATATATAATATTGCCCCAAAACACGATCACATAAAATCACACCAATAGAAACTTGTTCCACCACCCCACACCACAGTCAAATCTCATCCCGCTCGAAGACTCTTGGGTCGTCACATCACAAAAAATACCACAACCAGAGTAGTAGGGTATATGGAACATGAAGGACATTAACCCCATGTCCTCTTACAACCATGCATGATGTAAGATCCCATACTTTTCTAGGTAAACCCCTCTTTGAGTTTTTCATTTGATCGTTGGTGTTCGAGTCTTATTTGGAGATGGAGAGCCTTTGATGGGGAAATGGCATAATGTTATTGGATGTTTATTTTTTAGAATGAACACAGACTTGGGTTGTGAGGAAAATTGAGATGAACCAGAAAGGATCAAAATAAGGATCTGTTTGGGGTTTCTGTTTTAATTAATGGAGTCTTGATAAATGGGTCATTTTTTACCTTGGGTTCTCATTATGTTGAGAATACTTAAATCGGGTTCAGGTCTATTATATGGAAAATGGGTTGAAACCCATCTGCAAAACATTTATATGCCATGTAAATGGGTTAAAAGTCATGTAATGTTTGGGAAAATTTAATATTCATACAAGGAAATGGGTTTTTTGTCATATCCCTCTAAAAATAATTACAAAACTTGTAACTGTATTACACATCATGTAAATTCTCGAGAAGGTTTTTAAAAAGAATCATGAGGTTGATTTTTATTTCTAACTCATGTGAAAACTTATACTCTCTATCATAAGGACTTTTCCAAGTGATATTGGAGTGCCTCCCTTGATTCTAAACATCCCATTTGAGAAGTATGATCCATGGAAAGTGATTTTTCTTCAGTTTTAGCTTATATTTCATTATTCTTTGATCATTATGGTGTAATATCTGGATAGTGTACATTTTTTTGTTTTTATCTTGATAGGCTTTGATCTTTGAACCTTTTGTTGATCATCTGTGCCTTCATTCTTGTTGGTGAATCCTACTGGAAGCATTGGTTGATTGTCAGTTAAAGGTATAGGGTCTAAACCTTAACTCTATGGTTTCATAATTTTCATGTATGTACAATACTGCAATTGAGACAACATATCATGTATCGAATAAATTTAAAAGAATTAATTGAATTATTTCTTGGAGTCCCATTGGATTCAATTGGTTTTTGACCTGGCTTGTGGCTACTATTTGGGTGAAAAAAACCCTTGAATATAAATGAATAGTTTAATGTCTTAATGTGTGTTTAGCATGTTATGAGATTAGGGGTGTTTTCTTGATATAGGTTGACCTTGTATTGGCATGTTTATTGATGTAACATGCATGTTATTAGTTATGACTAATTGACTTATGAAATGTTTAATTGAAAGATAAGACGTAATTTTCATAATTAACTATTGAGCCATATGATTTGATATTGTTATATCCTTGTTGTTATTACTTTTGTTGTGATTTATATATTGTAATGCTTATATAGAGAGTTTTCCCAGTTTCACATGTAGAAATAATTATATAGAAGTCTATTCCTGGTGACACATGTTGTAATGCATACAAAGGTTGCTGGCCCAGTGTACATGATGAAATTATTATATAGTATAATATGCCCAATTTACTTGATAAAATGATTATATAGCATACTATACCTAGTGAAACATGATGAAATGTGGATATACCAGGCTATTCCTTGTGACACATGCTGAAATGCCTATATTCCAAGTATGACCCTAATTGAATGCTTAAATTATTATATAGAGGGATCAACTCATATTTTTTTAAATTTATACCTTGGTTATAAGGTTATGGTTGGCATGGTTGTGGGACATTCTTAGAGACATTCTAGCATGGCACCGAGGTAGGTTATGTTTTACCATGGTTATATGGTTTTGGTTGGCATGGTTGTGAGACATACTCAGATACATTCCAACATTGTGACAAAGCAGGTTGATGTTGTGTTAATTTTATTTTTTAACTAATTAATACACTTTTTATTGAATTATTTCATGAAATTATTATCATACTTGTTTATTTATACATGGTTGTGTCGAGATACTGAGTTATACTCTAACCCTATTCAGGCCTTAATATGGTACCCGAGAAGATTACATGGAAATGGGATTGGGCAAGGGAAAATGAAATTTTTATTGATTGTTGCTTTCCGGACGGGCTGGAGTTTGGATATGAGATCAACATGGGGTTCGAGACCAGGGACATTTGAGACATTATTTTAGTCTTCTTGTCTTTTATTTGTACTACATATAGAATGACATTTAGTTACATTATAGAACATCATTGCATTATTCCTTATTTATTTATTGGATTATTCAGTTGGATATGATTGTTGGTTTTTTGTTGAATTACATTGTTTCCATTATCTCATCACTCTGATGCTTAATTTTTAGTATTATTTGATTTTTACATTATGTTGTAACTTTATAACCATGGGGTATAGTCACTCCTCAATAATTATCACACCAATGCTGGAAGTTGGAAGCCTCTAGAATATGGGGAGTTGTACTTGATGTCTCATAAACAACCCTTACTGGCCATGTGAGAGAGTTCCAGATCGGGGGATGTTACAAAGTGCTATCAGCGGATACAATGTTTCTTTATTGCTTCTATAAAATTTGTGAAAGGTATAAGGAGACTAGGATGTCTTGGGAAATGTCAACGAGCCTATTCATGGTTGTAGCTAACCCAGGTATGGGGGGAAATCAAGTGCCCATGGGTGGATTGATGATTATACTATTTTCTTGTTACAGTTGATGTTATTTCACCCCGAGTGATTCACATGTTTTGTTAAGTCATTTTTTCATGATGATATTGGTTCTTGAGATTTATACACATGTCCTAGTATGAAAGGAAATGAGTATGCATGTACCATGATAGACACATAGTGATATATATTTGAATGAATTATTCATGATATGGACATATTTATTACATGTGATATATACTTTCCTGTTGAACTATGATATGAGATACCTGAAATATCTAATAAATGAAATAAATAAATTGTTATGCCAGACAAGAACACTTTTAAGACATGTTTAGAGAGACCAAGAGTTAGTGGTTCTCTTTTTTTGCCACCTCTTGAGGTCGACCTTTTTATTATATCTAGTGTTCTAAAGTGTGTGTTTGTCTTGTAGAGAAAATTCATCCTCATCATCTTCAAGTTGAGTTTCAGGAGAGTGGAAATCAGTAGGTTCCTAACACAGTTGAACCATAGAATACTATATCTCCTAAGGATAATATGGATGTCCAAAATCAGAACATCTTTTTAAGGGTCATGAGATCCATGGAAAGACAGATAGTATTCACCAAGCCTTCAATGCCAAAGTTAAAGATAGAGTTTCATCTGCTGCGTCCACCTGTGTTCACTAGGGAGGGAGACCCCTAGGAACCCTAGTTCTAGATCGATTTACTACATAATTTCTAGAAAAATTCCATGTAATTTTGTTTAAAAACTTATATGGGATTATTTTGAGACCAGACGCTCATACGGCGCCAGCTTCCGAGGCCCGGTGAGCCCGGAATAGAATTTTGAACATTTTTAAGTTCATTTAAATAAACATACAAGTAGTTTTTTATAACATTTAAACCAGTGATCGGATTAAAAATATGAGGGAATCATTGATCTCACAATGATGGGATTCACCTAGAAAGGAACTAAATTACAGCGGTGATGGTCGACCAAAAAATATTTTTTTTGGAATCTTTAGAAGAAAAATAAAATAAGTTAAAAAGGTTATTTTATTTGTTTCTCTTCACTGTTGAGCAGTGGCACGTCAGCACTGTGGAAACGGAGATTAGAAAAAAATGAGTCACATTAAATGAAACCCATTAATGAGGATCTTAAATGTGTAGTGTAATGACTCATTAATCAAACCGTAACAAATACGTTGATTCATTAATGAAACAGCGTAACAATGTGACGACACATCGTAATAGAAACATTGTGTCGTGTTTCTCTTTTAATGAAATATTGAGTTGGAGAATCAGAGCTATAATTTCACAGATGGATAGTGAGGAAATTTTATCCAATGAAGAATTCCAGTTAATCACTAGTGACAACAATGCACCTAAAAGAATGAGACCGACGAATGGTGAACATTCTCCTTCCACCCTTCGAAGAATCACTAGAAATGTGGGTGGTGGAACAAGAACAGAGAATGACGGCGTGTAACCCAACTCTTCCCCAACCAACATATATCTTAGGTAGGGGTTACTTTTTTTAATTTTACTTCCTTGTTTTCATTCAAAAACAATGAAGGTGGATCAACCCATGAATAGGTTGCTCTGCGGATCACTTTTTCTTAGAGGAGGGTTCTTGTTATCAGGGTTTTTCATTGGGATTATTTTTGATAGAATTCTAATCCTATCCCCCCATGTTTTAGAGAAACTATAATATGGAGGGTGGGGGATGAAATGAAAAAAGCCAAAGCCCCTTATCCTTGTGTGTTCTTTGTGGCTGCCACTCTGGATTGATGGTAAAGAATTTTTGAGGATGTAGTAGAGAAGATGGAACCCCATGGAGGCTGGAGGCACAGACTGTCCGAAGAACGAACCACCAGAGTAGACCCGGTGGTCTGCGGAACATCATGTTGGCGTTGGTGGTTGGCGGCATGCCATGAAAGCACACCAAGATGGGCCGTGGCGGTGTGGCAGGAGCCGCATGGTAGTGGTCCAGGGGCAAGTAGAGGCAGGACAAGGTCAACTAGCCGCGTCAGGTGGAGCGGCTTGCACCATGAGGGGTGTGTCTTCGCGCTGGCATGTTGTATAGTAGGGACCGCATGTGGGACCAGGGGGTGGATATCTTCTACAGGATGAGTGTATCCAAACCAGACACCCAGTGGGTGTCTGGGATAGAGAATACCGACCCACCATGCGGGTTGGGCCGGGGGGCGCGAATCAGGCCTCTGAGCGGCCCGAGCTAGAATTAAGCATGCCCACTTATGTGGACCAGAAAAACAAAATAATACCAGGCCACTGATCATCCCATGATGGGAATAAACCGGCCCAACTATTACAGGCCGAGCAGGATAAATCTGGCTCGCGGGGTGACCCAGCGGGCTGGACCAATGACCAAACTTGGCCAGGTCCAGCAAGGCCCAATGGGCCTAGCCCAGTAGCCATTTTGGACCAAGCCAACCTAATCCCAACGTGGTTAGGTCAGGTCGGATGAACTGAGTCGGGCCATGCAGGACCCCCATGCAATGTTGGTTGGGTTGGTCCAATAGGGCCCGAACACAACCAACCCGTGTTTACAAAAATGCCAATATCTTTCAGGATGAGAGTCCGATTAAAGAGCCATGTGTAGAATTAGAACCCCCACAATAAGGAGGTTATTTTGAAATGATCTAGGGAGGATTTAAAAGAAGATTAAATATAAATAATGTCTTGAGGAGTGGATTCTCCCAGAATCAAGCATGCTATGTGGGGTAATCTTGCGGCTGGCTGAGACCCGAAGACTACTGATGAGTAGGCCCAAGTGACCCTGTATTGATTAGCTACCAAAGAGCTTGTTTGGATCATCTACCAATGACCGTGTGTGGATCAGCTACTAGCTACCATGTGTTGATCATCTCCAAGAGACCCTGTGTAGATCAGCTTCTAGCGACCCTATGTAGATCAGCTACAGGCGACCCTATGTGGATTTTCCACAAATGACCCTGTGCGGATCATCTCCAAGTGACCATGTGTGGACCAACTACAAGTGGTCCTATGTGGACAAGCTATGATGGACTAAGTGGGAAGTTACTCTGTGGGACCCAGAAAACCCACAGTACTCATCAAGGATGAGTACCTCAGCTGTATATGGTGTTCAATGTTATGACTGATAGTCTTGCTTTCCGTACTTTATATTATACCTGAGTGAGATGTATTTCTTTGTGTTCATTATTTGTGGTTTTCTTTGTGGATTTCTTTTTGGTCTTTACTTTGTGGATTGGGGTCCCTACTAAATATTTTTTTACTCACCCCTGCATGGGATTCCCCCACACATGTTGTGTCTGGTGCAAATGACTAACACCTTGATGGAGGACTTGGTAGACCTCGACTCGGTGGTACCCAGTGAGATCAGGAAGGCGGGGCATACTTCTACTACTTCCATCTGCTACTCTATACATACCCTTCGGGTGGGTATTTTAGCAGACGACATTCCAAAGATCTTTTATATATACCTATTTTCAGTTTTTCTTTTTTTGGGTTTGTATTATAACTCATTTGATCTACAACTTTTACCATTACTAAGTGGTTTTTTAGTGGAATTCCTGTTTTTGTTTCCAGTTTTTGGGATGTATTGGTGTGTGTGTGCATAAAGTTACTCTAGAGAATGCCTCCCACTTACTGGTTGACACCTTTGACGCTAGTCTCCATCCTCTGACCTTTGGGAGGTGGGCTTGGGGGAGTCATATCACAGGCCCTGGGGGAAGATTCGTGACAAAGTGGTATCATCCCTAGTGTTGTTTTCCAATAAGGCAGACGGAATCCCGAGGCTCTGCGTGGACTTCCAACACCTGAACCAGGTGACTGTGAATAAAAATTATCCACTTTAGAGGATTGATGATCTATTTGATTAGCTAAAGGGATCAAGGTGGTTATCAAAGATAGACCTCAGATTAGGCTACCACCAGCTTTGGGTACAGGATGAGGATGTATGAAAGATAGCCTTCAGAGGATGGTATGGCCACTACGAGTTCTTGGTGATTCCCTTCGGCATGACCAATTCCCCAGTAGTGTTCATGGGACTCATGAATATGATCTTCCATCCATACCTCAATCTTTTCATTGTGGTCTTCATTGATGACATCTTGGTGTACTAGGCATCAGAACAAGAGCACGCTACACACCTATGGATAGTCCTGGATACAATTCAAAGAGGACCAACTTTATGGGAATCTCTTGAAGTTCTAGTTCTGTATTCAGGAGGTCCAGTTTATCGGACATGTGATCCTACCTTTAATTCATGTTTTTTTAGTGGCATGAATGTTTTCCTTTCTAGTTTTTGGGACATGGTTGTGTGTGTGTGCATACAGGTACTCAGGTAAATGCCTCCCACTTGTAGGTTAATGCCTTCAGCGCTAGTCACCAACCCATAGACTTTGGGGTGTGGGCTTGGAGGAGTCATGGCATGGGCCCCAGGGGATGGGTTGTGAAAAGTCCATGAAATCATTAAGATCTAGAGACACTATAAAATAGGAGGGTGGATCTTTTTGGTTATATGCTTCATGGAACAACTAAGTGTTGGTGGGGCATTCTAGAGGAATAAGAGAAGAAGGATGAGTTATCTTATAAGGACTTCAAGATGAATTTACTAATCCATTTATATCTAAATATGTTGAGGAAAAAGAATGACCATGAGTTAATTCATACGACATAGAAGGTCATGTCATTTATATACTACATTGAACATTCCACCTACCTATAGTGATTTATGCCATCATTGGCAGTTGATGAGATCTCTAGGGAGAGATTTCTTTAGGAGGGTATTTACTACGAGATCTGTCTATATGTGAACATGTTCAGTCTAAGTTATTTTGTAGATGTGATGAATCAGAAACTCATCACGGAAGGTAATCTGAGACAGTCCCTAAGAAACGATTACGCTATTTTAGAAGGTAAAACTATGAACACTTCTTCGAGTGGAAAGAAGTTTTGTTATGATAGTTTTCACCAAGGAAACCATGAGAAGAGTAGTTAGGGAAGTGGGCATCCATATTGAGGTTATGTTCTATTGTGGTGCTATCAGTGTGGAAATATGTTCCATAAACCAACTCAATATCCATACCCCACTTTGAAGATTTTTTCTAATAGTAGATTGGGCCACCTATATATGTTTTGTTGGGGAATATAACAATAGAGCAGTAGTAGGGGATAAGGACAAGTACCAAGGTCTAGGAATGACTCATCTAATCTCTAGTAGATAGTTAGTTGTAGATCCATGGGAAATTCTAGTCGAGGGAGGGTATATAGTACCCCAATGTTGGAATGGAAGTACCTGACAGAGGGTATATCTTTGGGAAGTCAGGCTGGAGCCTAGGGCAGAGGGGATGGTCAGCTACATGTTATGAAAACTACTTTTTCTAGTGTGGATGCAATATTGTCTATTATCAGAGGTATGATTCCTATATCATCTACACTATCTTGTGTTTTTTTATATAGTGGAATCACATTCCTTTTTATCCACACTTTTTGTAAATGGTTCGGTCTAGTATGTGGAAAACATGTATCGTGTTTCAACCTTCAACACGCCATTGGGAGTCCATTTAGAGAATATCAATCATTTCAATGCATGATCCCCTGTGCTTGGTGGCTACCGTTTCATTTGGGAACCATTCACTCAAGAAAAAAAGATATTATTTGATTCTTGGTATTAATTGGTTAGTTATATACTAGGATCATATCGAATCTTACTGTAGGAGAGTTTCCTTTCAATTTCCAAGAGGCATCTATTTTCACCAGGGTGAGTGGGTTCTTCAGGCTAGTTATTGAGGACAAATTCAGTGTAGATTAGATTGTTTCATGGATCATATAGCCAATTATTCTCTAGATAATGGTGGAATGTGTCATGATTATTTTCCTCCATTGGTAAAAAATTTTAGAATGTCATTCCTAAAAATTTATATGGTTTACCACCAATGTGAGAGTTTGAGTTTACGATCAAGTTGGTACTGGGAGAAGATATAGTTTCTATCACACCTTATAGAATTTCACCAGTATAGATTCAAGATTTTAAGGTTTAGTTGAAAGATATCTAAGATAAAGGTTTCATATAGCCTAGTAAATCCCCTTTGGGTTCTCTAATTCTCTTCTCTAAGAAGGAATATGGGACCTTGTGCTTATTTTTGGATTATCGAAGATTGAACTAGATGATGGTAAAGAATTGATATTATCTTCCTCAAATTGGTGATCTCATCGATCATCTAAGAGGTTATAAGTTCTTCTCAAAGATATATTTTAGATCGGGACACCATCATTTGATGTTGAGACCTTCAAATATACCTCAGACTACTTCTAGTAGTAGGTATGGATTGTATGAGTTCATAGTGATGCTATTTGTTTTGAACAATGCACCAATCATATTCATGGACTTGATGAATCAGATCTTTCACCCTTATCAGGACTGATTTTTGGTGGTTTTCACTGATTAAATATTAGTGTACTCTAAAACATAAGTTGGTTATGCCAATCATCTTGACATCGTCTTGAGTACACTGAGAGAGCACATAATTTATGATAATCTAACCCAATCTAGTTTCTATATTGATAAGGTGAACTTCTTGGACTATGTCATCTCATAGAAAAGAGTTTCACTGGACCCATATAATGTTGCAGCCATATCTTGGGAGCATCCCAATAATTTCTTTATAGTTCATAGTTTTCTAGGTTTAGATGGTTATTATCATAGCTTTATCCATGACTTCTCCCATTTGGAAACATCGATGTTTAGGATTACCAATAAAGAGGTGAAGTTTTTTTGGTCAGATGAATTCGAGATATCTTTTTAGAAGATAAAAGGAAAGATGACCTCAGAACCTATCCTCAATTTACCTATTCTAGGTAAATTATATACTAGGTATTGTGACGCATTCGATATTGGAATTGGATTAGTTCTGATATACTAAGATTGATTATTTTCTTATGGATCCAGACAGCTGAGACCACATGATAAGAATTAACCTATTCTATATTTGGAGTTAATAATAGTAGTGCATTCCCTAATATGCTGAAGACATTATCTCATGTGCGATAGGTTTTTTGTATACATGGACCAAAAATCCTAAAGTACATCTTTTCTTAGTGGGACATGAACTTTCGGTAGAGTAGGTACGTCAAGTATCTAAAGTATTTCAACTCTTAGTTGGATTATAAACTGATCAAGGGAATCATCATTTTAGATGCATTGAGATAAAAGTCAAGGGAAAAGGCATTATGGAAGTATTGAGATGCGTGGTAGGTGATGGCCCACTTTATAGAAATGCATCTGGATGCTCAAGAGTTTGAGGGATCAGTAGCTTTGACTTCGACATCTTTTATAACCATTATTTTATGTCCAATTAAGGAAAATTAGTTTTTGGGTTCAAAGGGCTTAGTTATAAAATACATATTATATGGTGGGGAGATGACTTTGGGATTGTCTCTTGGAAGTGAAAATTCACTTCTTTTCCATGGCTGAGTGTGGGTTCTTGCAATATTTCATGAGAATCTAATGAGGAAGTTTCATTCTTCAATATGGGAAGTACAACCCGGTTTGAAAAATATGTTTCGTGACATCTGTAGAAAGTACTAGTGGACAATAATGATGAAGGAGGTAGTACAATTTGTGGTGAGATATTTCAAGTGTCAGTTGGTGAATGTTGAGCATTATAGGCCAGTTGGGATTTTTCAAACTTTTCCCATCCCCGAGTGGAAATGGGATGATGTCACTATATATTTTATGATAGGATTACCTAATACAACAAATAAGAATAATGTTTTATTGGTGATTTTGGTTTGACTAATGAAGGTATCCCACTTTTTTTTATTATGGAGACCTTCAAATTTGATGAGTTGGGCTATCCTTATGTGTGTGAGGTAGTTCAGCTACACGATGTTTTGAGGAGTATCATTTCAGACATAGATCCTCATTTCAAATCAAGATTCTAAAAGGGTATTCAGAAGACTATGGGATCAAAGGTTCTTTTGATTATGACATTTCATCCTTAGATTGATGGTGAATCTAAGTGGACTTTTTGAGTGCTGGATGATATGTTATGGGCATATGTTTTGGATCTCGGTGGTTCATGGGGGAAGCATAAGGAACTCTTGGAGTTTTCCTATAATAATATAATCTAGGAATCAATCTACATGACTACTTTCAAACATTTTTATGGAAGGTCATGTCATTTTCCTCTTTTTTGGATTGAGGTAGGTTGGTCAGTTCTTGTTAGGCTTAGTCTCATGCAGGATACATCTGATCAGGTTCTAATTATCATGAAATGGTTGGTGACTGTCTAGAAAAGGCATAAATCTTATGCTTACCTTTAGAGATGACCTCTGTAGTTCGAGTATCGTCATCTTGTTTTCCTTCAGGTGTCGCCGAGGTTGGGGAAACACTGTATCAGGAAACCGGGAAATCTAGCACCTAGGCTTGTCAGGATGTTTGAGATAGTGGATGGGGTTGGTCCAATGTCATAACAATTTGCCCTTCCACATATCTACAATTCCATGAATGATTTGTTTCACATGTGTTATCTTTATAGATATTATCCAGACCCTTATCACATGATAGACTTAGCAGACGTCATGATTAGTGATGATGCATCCTTTGAGGAGAATCTGATATGGGTTATGGACCATAGTGAGAAGTATCTCTATGGTCGGTTGATCCCTTTGATTCAAGTGTAGTTGGAATATGTGTGAGTTTAGCAGTATACTTGGGAGAGGGAGTTTGATATACAAACATAGTGGCTAGACATGTTCACCAAGACCCCACAATGATGCTTGGACCATTCTGAGGACGAGTTGTTATATTGCGGGTAGGTTGTAAAATACCATCTTTTTTCTAGTAAGTCCCTCTTTGAGTTTTTAATTTGAGCCTTGGTGGTTGAGTCTTGTTTAGAGATGGAGATCCTTTATTGGGTAAATGACTAAATGTTTATGGATGCCTTTTTTTTTGAATGAAAACAGACTTGGGTGGCGATGAAACATGAGAAATACCGGAAAGTATCAACATAGGGGGTAGTTGAGGATTTTTGTTTGAATTATTGGAGCTTGGGTAAATGAGTCATGTGTTACCATGGGTTATTTGTAAGTTGATAATCCTTAAAGGGGTTCAAGTATTTTATAAGGAAAATGGGATGAAAACCATCTTCACAACATTTACACTCCATGTAAATGGGTTACAAGTCATGTAATGTTCGGGTGAATTTTATATTCTGCTAAGGCAATGGTTTTTTCATCACATCCCTCTAAAAATAATTACACGATGTGTAACTATATTACACACCTTTTAATTTCCATAAAATGTTTTCTAAGAAAATTTTTGTGGTTGATTTTTATTTCTAACTCACATGTATCCTTCTCCTCTCAACCCTTGGGTGTTTTCTAGTCAATTTTGGAGCGCCTCCCTGGATTCCAGATGTACTGTTTGAGAAATGTGATCCTTAGTAAGTGGTTTAGCTCCATTTTTATATTCTCTTTAATCATAATCCAATCATTGTGGTGTAATATATTGAATTTTTATATTTTTGGTTTTTATATTTGTCAATTATGATCTAGGAAACTTCTTGCAATCATTTTGTCCCTTGTTCTTGTTGGTGAATCCTGCTGGAAGCATCAGTTGATCGTCAGTTAAAGGTAGGGGGTCTAAAACTTAACCCTATAGTTGGATAATTTTCATGTATATGTAATATTTCATTTACTTCAACATTTCTTTCACTAAATAAATTATAAATAAATAATTGAAATTTTCCATAGAGGCCCTTTGGATCTAATTGGTTATTGACCTGGCTTGTGACTACCTTTTGTGTGAGCGAAACCTTGAATATAAATCAATTGTTTAATTTCTTAAAGTGTGTTTAGCATGGCATGGGATTAGGGTGTTAACTTGATGTAGATTCACATTATCTTGACCTATTTATTGAGATAACACTCATGTTATTTTTTATGACCAATTGATTTATGAAATGTGTAATTGAAAGATAAATGGTAATTTTATAAATGAACCATTGAGACATATGATGTGATATTTTGATATCCTTATTTCTATGACTTGTGTTGTGATTTATATGATGTAATTATTATATAGGTCATTTTTTATCGACACATGATGAAATTATTATATAGTGGGTGATGTCTAGTGACACATGTAATAATGATTATATAAGGCATTGGCCTAGTGTACATGTTGAAATGCTTATATAGTGGAATATGCCCAGTTGACATGCTGAAATGTTGATATAGTAGGCTATGCCCAGTGACACAAGTTGAAATGCTAATATATTGGGATATTCCTATTGATACATGAGGAAATTCTTATATACTAGGCTCGACCCTGATTGAATCTTGAAATTCTTATACAGTGGGTTTGACCCAGATTTTTGTAATTTATACCTTGGTGATAATGTTATGGATGGAATGGTTGTGAGACATGCTCAAACAAAATTCAGCATGGCACCGAGATAGGTTATGTTTTACCATGGTTATATAGATATGGTTGGCATGGTTGTGAGACATGCTCTAAGACATTCTAGTATGGTTCCAAAGAAGGTTAATGTGGTATTAATTTAAATGTTTTATTAATTAATACACTTTTTATTTAATTATTCCTTGTACTTTCTATTTGATTGATTTTGATTAGACATGGTGGTGTCGACCTACTGTGTTATACTCATGCCCTATTTGGTCCATAATTTGGCAACCAATAGAATTACATGGATGTAGGATTAGATAAGGGAAAATGACCTTGCTATTGATTATTGCTTGATGGATGAGATCATTTTTGCAGATGGGACAGACATGGGGTTCATGAATGGGGAATATTCAGTCTTTATTTGAGTCTACTAGTATTTTATTTTTATTACATATAGCATGAAATTTAGATAAATTCCACCTTGTCATTACATTATTCCTTATTTATTTATTGGATTTTTCAGTTTTCTTCCATTGTTTCTTTTCTACAGTATTGCATTGTTTCCATTATTTCCATCCTCTAGTATTTATTTATTATTGTTATATGATTTTTTCATGGTTTTTTAACTCAATATATAGGGGGTATAGTCTCCACACTATACTAGTCACACCCCCTCTACAAGTTGGCAACCTCTTGCATATGTGGAGGTATGCTTGAGGTCTCGTAACTAACCCTTTATGGTCATGTGAGAGAGTGTTAGATTAGAAGATGTTACACACAACCACAACCACAACCATAAGTCATCCCACAACACAACCATATCACATACCTCCCGAAGACACTTGGGATATCACCTATTTTACTAACCAAACTTCAGCCGTCATATCCTCTGCATATCTACTTCATCGAAGAGAGAGAAGTGAAGAGCGGGTAGTCAGTCATCCATCCACTTCACTATGATATTTGGGGGAAAACTCAGTGTGAAAATATTCATTTGGGCACATAGTGCTCAATGTGGGTAGGATGGGTATTGAAATCACAAGGAATATACAAGTAAATAAATAAGACACACACAAGACCAACATATGGGTTCACAACAAAACACTAACCAACTCACAAATCTTCCACCTTCACTGCCCCCACTAAATGAATAACACCACTCAAGACAGTAGAAAAATTTCTCATTTCCAACCAATATCATTATCCAAACCAACTCCAACCATTTCAATTATTATTAAATAATTATTCCATCACTACTTATGATTCTAGAAAAACACAAGCATTCATCAAAAACAGATGATCAATCCCATCAAACCATCACCTCACTGCCCAACAAGCACGACCAAACAAATCATCACCTCACTGCCCCAAAAGCACGACCAAACAAACCATCACCTTTCCAACTCAATATCATGAAGAAAATTAATCATCACCTCACCTCACTAAAATAATGACAAAAAACCATCACCTCACCGCCCCAAAAGCACAGACAAACAAACCATACATCACCCCACACTGCATCACAACCACACATCATGTCCCTCACTAGCACGACCACACATCCCAAAACATAAAAGATCATATTAAAGATTTAAAAAGGGTATTTAATCACATTTAACTTTGTTTTAGGGGTGTTATCACACAAAGCATTAATACATGGGAAAACCATTCATTTGGAAAATATAAGTGGTTACCCAATTTCTATTTTGTGGTGATATCAGAACAACATGAAACAAGATTTCCATATCACAAAAAATACAGCATAAGAAAAGGCTCCAAAAAACCATGATTTTCATCAGGGTATTCATCCCATACAAACACAACATTATAATAATATCAAAGTTGTAAAATAACATGAATCAACCCCCCTTCCCCTTTAATTTCAATTAATTGATAAATTTATCTTGATTAGGCTATCGAAAACCATCCCTCATAGATAAACAAGAGTAAAAACCTCCAGTGTGATACACAAAAGTGAAAAACAAAGGAATTTCCTACCTCATTAAATACTTTCCCACTCGCTATGCACCATAGGTTGAAGAATAAATGCATGAAAACCAGAACTTCACACAAAACCCCTAGATCTCACCTACACCACATCAAGGGTTATAAAAAATGCAACCCAACTCATAACCCAAACCAAAACAGCACCACAATACAATGGATCATCATGATAATAGCATAATAAAAATAACCAAGAAGAAGAGAAGGGCTTACCACTAACCACTAACGAGCATCCACTAGAACCAACAGATCAAGGTGGGAGGAAGCAAGATAAAGATCCTCTGAGAGCCACCTAGGGTTCACCCAAAAATGAGAGAGGGAATGGTATAGTCGAATGAGGAGGAGTTTAGCTGAAAGACCTATTTAAAACCTATTACACGACACTTTCATTTCATGCAACCCATTCACAACGTGAATTTCTTGAGTTTTTTTCAAAAAACAACTATCATCAAAATTTGTGTTGCCTTGGCTTGATTTAACTATGCATCATGAATTTCTTTCATGACATGAATATCATGCAGCGACACTATTGCACCTCAAAACTAACTCAAACCTCCTTCGAAACAAATCCAACACCCAAAACTGACAAAGGAACGGGTTGGGAAGGCACAAGCCATTACATACGTACATACACACACATGCACATACATGAACACACACATTCATGTACACACACACATACATGTACACATAAACATACACCAACACAACACATACATCAATATAAACACATACAAACACACACAAAAGATATATACACATACAACACATACAAATACATATACACATACACATACATATACATATACACATATACAGAAATACACTTACATCCACAAACCTACAAATATATGTATATATTTTAAATTATTCAATATGAATAGAAATAAATAAATACAAATAACTATATTTAAAAAAAAATTGTATTCATTTATATATGTATATAATTGTATAAATAAAATAGTAATATATTATATTTATCTAAAACATTTTTAATTAATGTATATAAATCTATATTTAATCATTTTTATCAATAAATATAAATTTGATACTATTTTATATATAAAAAAATTGATAATAAATTAAATTATTATCCTAGTTTCATTTTTTAGAAAAGATGCCCCTAATATAAACTAATTATGTAAAAATACAAGAGTGGGTCTTGGTCTATTTTTAAGGACATACCAAGGAATGAATCCCCAAAACTAAAATAATTGTAGAAAAAACAAAAAACATCAAACCCAAAAAAATGGTTTCATCATCATCCACAAAGACATGACCAATGGAATCATCAATAACTACACCCGAAATCACCGTAGCTCCATCATGGTACCATGGATTATTCTCTTCAGATTCATCCCCATCACATCCATGGCCTTCTCATAGATTCTGCCCAACCTACTCTAGGTCATTCTACATTTTTTCCTCTATGTCTTCTTCTACATCACGGTGAGGCTGCCAAAGAACAATAGGTCTATGAAGACAAGGAATATGAGCATCGACAATAAGGTAAACTTATTCATGGTCATCCAAAAGTAGAAAACTAAAACCACATTACCAGTCTAATTCATTGCACAAACATTGAGAAATTATGGTGAAAATGGCCCACACATTTGTCACAAATAGAGAAATGAATGTAGAGAGGGGGGAGATAAAACAAGAACTAGTATTAGTACTTGAGCTTCATGGTTATCCCATTCACCTCAATGTATTTTGTTCGACACCCAAACAAAAATAAATGGATAAATAATCAAAAGAAACATGAGGAGAAACCCTTGTAAATGAAGAAAAACTACATTATAAGTCATGTTATTATACATTTATACTATTCATACCCTTCAAAGTATTTTAATAGTGGAGGATTATACACTACTACACATATTACATTTAATATTGCTCAAAATGGCTTTTAACAGTGCTAAAAAGCACTATTAATCACAATGATGATAAAGGGGGGTACCCTTTATCAGTACTACACAAGAGTTGATAAAGGGGGTCTGTTATCCATGCTAAAAAAAATTTCAAAGGAAACCCTTTATCAGTGCTATTTTTAGCACTGATAAAGGCCTAACTGGCTATAATGTGCTGTTAATATAATATCATACCCAGCAAAAACCTAAAATTTCAAACAATTCTATATACATTTTATGTGAATCCAGATATACAAAAATTTCCACCCATGGTATATACAAAAAACACTACTATATACATATCAAACAAAGTTTTATATAAATACATATACAATTATCCGAAAAACAATTAAAAACATTAATGTTTCATCTTTTGACACTCGTGATCCCCTCTCAAAAATTTCTGCCCATGGTATTAGTTTCCAAAAAAAATCATCTCAACCCGTGAAAAACATTATTATTATATAAAAAAACAAATATTATATTAGAAATACTATAAATAAATAAATTAAATATTAATATGAAATAATACATTAATAAAATGTCAATATTTAATAGAGAAGACACATTTGGAGTTATAATGGTCACGCTGTGAATCGTATTGAGGTGGGGTTTATTCCAACACATCACAAATGAGTTATGGATCATTGTACTAAAATATCAAAACAATCCAAATGTGTTTTCTTGGTTTTGAGTATGCCACATGTTCTTTTACTAAAATTAATGTCAATTTTTAATAATGGCACATTTGGAGTTATATCGGCCACATCATCTATCATATTGAGGTGGGGCTGATTCCCACACATCACAAATGACATATCAATCATTGTCTAAGAGTATCAAAACCATATGAATTCAATTTCTCAGTTTTCTGTATGCTAGTTGCATTTTTTTACTAAAATGTCTTTTCAAGATGGAAACATGCATTATGAGTAATATCGACCACATCGTGCATCATTTTTATGTGAGAATGATTCAAACATGTCAAAAATGACTTATGAATTAGTGTACTAAATTATCAAGACAATCGGAACGTGTTTTCTTGGTTTTTAGTGAGTGAAAATTTTTGAACTATAATGTCAATTTTTAACAGATAATATACAATTTTAATCATATCAGTCACACAGTGCGTTGGATTGTGGTACAGTTGACTCCTACACATCACAAATTTCTCATGGATCCTTTTATTAAAGTATCAAAAAAATACGAATATTTTTTCTTGGTTTTTAGTATGTCACTTGTTATTTTTACATAAATTAATGTTAATTTTAAATAAAAAAGACAGACTTGGAGTCATACCAGTCACACCGTGAATCATATTGAGGTGAAGTTGACTCCTACACATCATAAATATCTCATAGATCATTTTCCTAAAATATAAAAACAATATGAATGCAATTTCTCAGTTTTCAGTATGTTAGTTGTAGTTTTTACTTAAATAAATGTCAATTTTAAATAAAAAGACACATTTGGAGTCATACTTGTCACATTGTGAATTGTATTGAGGTGTGGTTAGCTCTTTAACATCACAAATGAATCATGGATCATTTTCCTAAAATATTAAAACAATATGAATGTTTTTTCTCAGTTTTAAGTATGCCACTTATTGTTTTCACTTAAATTAATGTCAGTTTTATATAATAAGACACACTTGGAGTCATACTGATCGCATCGTGCGTCAAATTTAGGTGAGGATAATTCCTACATATCAAAAATGACATATTGATTATTTTCAAAATGTATCAAAATAATTTGAATGCATTTTCTTTGTTTTCAGTATGCCAATTGTGTTTTTTGAACTAAAATGTCAATTTTAAACAGGAAACACCAATTAGGATTCATACTGGTCACATCATGTGTCAGTTTGATGTGATAATGCTTCATACATGTCAAAATGACTTATTAATATCTTTACTAAATTATCAAGATAATTGTAAGGTGTTTTATTGGTTTTCAGTGAGTGACATGTTTGGAACTAAAATATCAATTTTAAACTGATAACAAATAGTTTTAGTCATATCGATCGCACTGTGTGTTTTATTGAGGTGCGGTTGACTCTTAAACATAAAAAATGACTTATGGATTGTTTTTCAAAAATATAAAAACAATACAAATGTGTTTTATTGGTTCTCAGTGTGTCAGTTGTTCTTTATACTTAAATTAAAGTAAATTTTAAATAAAAAGACACACATGGAGTCATACCGGTCACACCGTGCACTGTATTGAGATGCAGTTGACTCCTAGACATCACAAATGACTGATAAATCATTTTATTAAAATATCAAAACAATTTGAATGTTTTTTATTAGATTTCAGTATGTCACTTTTTTTACTTAAATTAATGTCAATTTTAAATAAAAATTCACACTTGGAGTCATTCCATTCACAAATGGATTATATATCATTTTCCTAATGTATCAAAGAAATTTTAATGTGTTTTCTCAATTTTCAGTATGCCAATTGTGTTTTTTGAACAAAAAAGCCGATTTTAAACTAGAAACACGCATTATGAGTCATACCCCGGTCGCATCGTGCATCACTTTGATGTGAGACTGCTTCATACAAATAAAAAATGATTTATGAATCACTTTTATAAATTTTCAATACAATCAGAGATAGTTTTTTTTGTTTTCATTGAGTGACACATTTTGAACTAAAATATCAATTTTGAACTGATAAAGGACACTTTTAATCATACTGATCACACTGTGCATCATATTGAGCTGTGGTTTATTTCTCCACATCACAAATGAATCATGGATCATTTACCAAAAGTATCAAAACAATATTAATGTTTTTTCTTTGTTTTTAGTATGTCACTTGTTATTTTTACTAAAAGTAATGTCAGTGTTAAATAAACAGACACCCTTGGAGTCATATCGATCACTTATTATTTTTGATCATTTTTCTGTTGGTCAGTTTCTCTAATACCAACTATATTGACCCAGACATTTCATACATAGATATCACATCTTTGAAGATTAATATTCCTTACATAACATAATTATCCATGCCACTGCCTTTGAAGGAAAGTGATAAATGACAACATTTATCACTTTCCTTCAAGATCCTTCCACTGCCTTTGAAGGAAAGTGATAAATATCGACAATTCAGGGGTGACAAGGTTTTGAGGGAGAATAATTTTGTGGAAGACGTTTTTTTCATGATTAGACAAACATTTAATTTAGATTATGTTAATACAGAAGAGAACATATAATATTATTAGGAAATCATAATATATTAATTAAAACATTACCTTCCCATTGAATTCTGAGTTGCAGCCTCAAAGTCCAATATCTCACGAGCATGAGAATCATCGAACAAACCACCCCAACATGAAAAAAGGAATCCTCCAATATAAGAAAACAATTCTTATGTGATTAATATGAAAATGAAGTAAATTAAACATAAATATGAAACAATACACTACTTCTATGGAAGTCACATATTCATGCTATTTGTGTACATTTTTTCATCAGGTATGTTTCCCATTCATTTCTAAGCACATCTATATCATCTTGTGAATATGAGTCTTTTCTATAGACATAGTGGTACTAGAAAAATATAAATACACAAAGGATTAATAAATATATTAAATGAAATAGTAATTATCTTTGAAAATAAATTTTTAGGGATGCTTGTTTGTTCATGGAATATGTTCTTTCACATAAATTTACAAACCTAATAATCCTAATATTTTCTATTGGTTTTTTTGGACACTACATAAAAATTGAGAAGAAAAATTAATTTGTTTTGATATATGTTTGGGTAGTGAGATATTATTATATATACCCTGATACTTGTCCAATCATAGAACTTGTTTTCTTTCTTTTGCTTAGCTGATGGCCCCATTCCTTTTTTCATGATATTGATACACTACCCTATCATAATAGAATATTAATTAAAAGATAATATAAATTATATAACTTGATGTTTAGTTCTAAAATGTTGGATGTAGTGTGAAACTTATTGACAAATGTCATCATGTATGGATGGTTTGTTGGATATCCATGCCTTGAATCTAAGAAATAAATCTATAGAGTATCCAGATTTACCACAATAAGCATCTAATTATTCCTAAAAACACAAAAAGTAATAAGTAATGAAGGAAATGATAATATATTTGATATGATTAAATTTTATATTTTTACCCCAAAATCGTTGGTATTAAATTGATTCTTTCATCTGAAAGTTTATTTCAAACGATTTGATCAGGCCTACCACTATTTTGTCCATTTTTGTATCTATTTTTGTTTGTTCTGTAGAAGAGATGTGGGGACTAATGAGTCCAAAAACAATTCATGGGAAAATCTCTTCAAGTTTTTCATATATATGCCCACAAAAATTATGAAATTTATTTAGTCATAATTAACATAGTATATCATCTTTTTAAAAATCAAATCATGAAAACATACCTCATGTAAAAATTTAAAACTGTTCCACCTAGACAATCATAGTCTAGGATTTCACTTACACTCTAAACAAAAATGAAGTCTTGATATTTCTCTCCATACATATTTTCTTCAAAAATAAACTATTTGATTACGACCTTTTTTTAAACTTTCTATCCACATGAACCTTCAATGATGGTAAATGCGGATATAGAATGGGTAGAGTAATGCTGCTTTCGGTAGATCTTTTCAATTTGTTGGTCGATCCATTATATGGTTTTGAGTCAGTCTTTCATTTCACCCCTTCCCTTTCTACGTCTGTAATTAGATTCATAGGTTTAAACCTTTTTCATTAATTTTTAAAGGATTAGTTTGAAAAATAAATTGGAAATGAATACCTTCTTTTCAACATGTTTTTTATAATATATTATGGCCATGAAATGAATTTTCCAATATCTTTTTCAACCATATGAATATCTTCCTCATAAATTGGAATAGATAGATTGGTGCTTGGATCATGGGCTACGCTAATTGACACTCGCACATGACCTGTTGGAAGTGGTCTACTGTGTAGCATGTCATTTTAGATATCGAACACCATAGCCCTCCCTATAAGGCTATGGGTTGGTGTTGATAGATATAAATCATAGTCATTATAGCCCTATATAATATCATTACAAGAAAGGTATTAGTGTCTTTCTAATTCACATTTCACAAAAAAATTTATTAGAACATTGATTACTTCAGATAATACATATCTTTGAGGGGAATGGCTCGCCTCATTACTGGTGGGGGTGGGAAAACATCTCCACATAGTGGTTGTTCTATATTTTCTTATTATATTTACTTCCCCTATAAACTTTTTCATCATCTCTCTCATCCATTGTAATTATTATTCAAGGGTAGATAGTCTTTCTTTCAACTGTTTCATTTCATCAATTTGATCATACCTCTAATGGTACCATACTGTTCTTCCCACTTCAAGTCCACTGATATAATGTGTTCATATGGTACAGGTGTTGCTGATACTATGACTATTTAAGATATAAAATATAGGGAAATAAGTGATCATTGTTTTTTAATAGAGATTTAAAGAAAAAAAATATTTCATTATGTAATACTTACAGAAGTTTCCCCCACTTTCTGTATATTTTCATCTATTAGTATCCCGTATTTATTTACATGTGCCTCCTTTCATAACACATGGTGTGGGATGGAAGTGTATTTGGATTTCGAGTCATCAATTTTCATATAAATAGAGTAACATAATTATGGTGTTGTTTCATGTCACATAAAAGTATTACGGTAGATTTAAAATACGTACCAATTTTTTTTAAGAACATTGTTCCCCATTCTTGCTTTACGATAGGGGTACACTGGTTTTGTTGCTCATTCCTTATTTCCAACAATTAGTTTTTATTTCATAAATAAAAAAAATTAATCAAAGTGATGAATACACATATCGTCCAACAACATATTACTATCCACAATATACCTGAAAAGACACATCCTCATGATGTCCAATAAACGCATCCCATGCTTCTTGGGTTATCAAGTGTGTATAGATAATTGCTGGGTGTGGGTTTATTTTCTATTCCAAATATTTAGGACGATGTCTTGTTTGAATTGTGATAAATCCTCTATGAATCCTTCCTGAAAGAACTAATACATATTTCTTTTGGGAGTCATCTACAATAAATTCACTCTGAAATGGAAGATGAAGAGTAAATAAATGTTTCATTATTTTATTTTTTAGTGAAATAAAGAAATGATATCATAATGTTACAATAATATCTTCCAACATCAGTTTCTTAATTCCATTCACAACATGGTGCCACAAATCTACATCAATTGGAATGTGTTTCCGAGTGATGATTTCAATGTAACTACTGAACATGGCCATTTTGGGGTTAACTTTATATCCCTATGTATTCCATATGACCTTATATTTGATGCCTTTGACTTTCACCTTAATGATTTTTTCTAACAACATCAATATATGAAGCTCTGGTTTTTTCTGCATCACCAGTCCTTCATTGGTTACCATTTCCTCAGATTCAACATCTTCAATATGTTACTCTAGAGCAGTATCATCGTCATGTGAAGATGGTCATTGTACCTCTACACTGGGAGCATCAACTTATTGAGAAACCAATTTTTCTTCAAGAATAAGAGCACCAACACATGCAGAAGGACGTTTTTCCTCTACACTATGTGCATTAGTAGGGTTAGAGATATGTTCTACCTTTTTATTGGGAGTAGAATCACATGTAGAAGGTCATTTTTTCTCTACATTGTGTGTAGTAGTAGGTTGAGAGACATGTTGTTCCTTATGTTTAGGAGCACCAACACATGTGGAATTCATTATCAGTAGAACTGTTTTAACATTTAATTTGGAGTACATAAATGCAATATCAAATGGATATTATCATGAGCTAACATGATTTATATTACAAACACAATATTACCTGATTATTAAACTCTCTTTTTTTAAAGTCTAAAGGTATTTTCCCGCTCTATCGACTATCCAAATCCTTTCATTGTGGTCTCCTATGACATACAAAATTACATCTACATTGGGGCCACTATGAAATGATTGTAACGCCCCAATGAAAGGGTCGTCCATGGTTGAATTTTCATATAACCCTTCAGTGGTTTTGGTAGATAATAGAACAATTGATCACTTTTGGTTTTAGGGTTATGGAACATAAAATATTTGTATTTCATGTGATTCCATTATAAATGGGCCATCTTTGCACCATTACTTACGGAAATCAACATTCATGAATCCTAAATCATCTATTTTAACGGCACTCTTGTTATCATGCCACTTGAAGAGAAAAATTGGCACTTATAATGTTGTATAACACAACTCCCATATTTGTTTTATGATTCCAAATCATGACATATTCACATAAATTGGATTTCTATCCTTAGTACCAGAAACATGCATCGCTTTAGCCACAAGTATAACTCCACTATTCTTCCTGGTACATTCTTCATCATGTTAATTTTTATAGAACATATAACCATTAATTACATAACCATTGTAATATAATACATAGACACTTGGTCCTTCAGTTATCCATCAAAGTTATTCTAAAATTGAATCCATATTTTCATCTAATTCCTTAAAAATATAGACTCTAAACCATCCTATAAATTGTTGACTGTGTGTAATTGATATCCATAATTCATCCCTTGATGGATTCAAATTCCTAAGAATTTCTTTATGGGTTTAAATATATCGGGAAATATCAAAACTATTATCCAAAATGTAAATTTGGGCCTTCTCCTAATATGTAATATTGATTTTTACAACATCTCTTCCAAAAAATCATTCACCCACAAGCCGCCCAATGTGGTGAGATTTAGGTAGACCAATTATTTCCACACCATATTAGTATTTGGTACAGAATTAAATGGATTCCTCAAAAAAATATATCACTCTTCAATACAAACCTCTGGCCAAATTCAATTTTTGAAACACCCTTTCAAAATATTCATATACCATTCAATGGGGTACATCCATCTATAGTGTACAAGACCACATAGTTGAATCTATCTCACCAAGTGAACCATAAAATGAACCATCATATCAAAGAATGTTGGTGGAATTAATATTTCTAATTCACATAATATTATAGAAATTTCTCTCTCTATAGTCATCAATTTAGTCGGGTCTATAACTTTACGGTATACATCTTTGAAGAAGAATCATAGCATGGTTAATGTGTGATGGACATTATTGTGAAAAATAAAATGTATAGATATATCCATTAGATATTGCATCAAAACATGGTATTTGTGTGATTTCAGAACCATTAACTTTAAATTGTTCATTGACATGATGTTCTTGATATTTTATGAATACCCTCTAGAACCTTTATATCATTAAAGAAGTTGCAAAACTGATCTATCCTACCTACAAAGAGTGTAAGCAGCTAGAGGATGAAATGTTTTTTTTTCACCCATCACTGGTGCCAAATCTTATTGTATTCCCATGTCTAACCTAGTCTTAATTCCATCCTTCGTTTTTCCAGGTTCATTTATCAATGTGTCGATGACACTATCACATACATTTTTTTCAATATGCATAATATCAAGAAAATGTCTGACGTATAAACAATTCCAATATCATAAGATAAATTCATCCACATAGAGAAGTAAAATGAGAAAACTCCCATCATAATACACCTTCATATTGTATAAATTATTTACATTAAACTATATGAACATTAATTCTACCATGGAAGCATTGAAATTCCATTTACACTATCTTGATTCTTACTTAAGCCCACCAAAACTCCATTTGATATTGGAACCAAACATTCTATTCCATTTAGCATGAACCCTTCCTATTGAAATATGTAGATATATTCCTCCAAATCTCAATGAAGTAATATAATCATGACATCCATTTTTTCAAGATATAAAACTTCAATGGAAACCAAGTTGAGAACCATCTGAATTATTATATGATTTACAGTATGAGAGAAAATCTAACTAAATTCTAGTCCTTCACATTATTTAAATAAATTTACAACTAGAGACACCTTTAACTAATTCCTATTATCCACTTTCTCCATTAGATGATAAATCTAATTGTTATATAGATACCTCTTTCCCGGTTCTAATTCTATTATCTACAATGTATCATAATCATAGTCGGCCTATGTTGAATCTTAAAAAAAATATAATATCCACCTAAATTACCCACACATTCCTCAATAGAGACACTCCTATAGACTAAGAAAACCATAAAACTAGGGGAAACATGCTAGTGCATGATCTAACTAGTGTAGTATACATATGGACCTATTTCTTAGTTCATAGGGTTTCCATTAAACCAAACAAGTGTAAGTGAGAAACAATAATCCAATGATCATCGCATGGATAAATATCATATAAGTAGTAAATCACATGTATACTCTAACAACCTCACATGAAAGTAACCATTTTAACATCCATGAATAATCATCAAGCATTTAAGATTAATAATCAATCACATCCCTCATAGGGAAAAGGCCTAAATAGACATATCAAACAAGGGGAACCCTAATTTAAACCATGTAGGCAATGTTGGATGAAAATTAAGTTTAGGAGTTGCAATGGGGTTAAACATTAATTCTCCTTTTGTGGGAGTGAGTTCGTTATGGATATCGTTTGTGTGGGATAGATTTAGTGACATTCCCTTGTCATGGTTTTATTATCAATCTACTTTTCCTCCCTATATTATATATCTGGTTTCTTAATTCTATGAAAATATAAACATAACATATTATGGAAAAACTATATTTCAGATGTCCTTTGAAAACTATTTATAAAATCACATTCGAAATACCATTAAAAAACCCAACCATTTAAAAAAATTCTGCTTAAAAATAACACACCCTTTTTAAAATAAACTAATAAATTCCAAGCACTCTTTTACAAAACCACAATTTCTTTTCTTAATCATTCAAGGAAACTTCATGACCCAATAGTATAAATTATTTAAAATGAATGAAAACCCTCTATATTTTAAAAATTTTAATTTTAAAAATCACACACCCCTTGTTAAAATTCAACCACATTAAATACACATTCAAAATATTCATATCCCTTTATGAAAGCCAATCGGGTGAGTTAACAAATAGTTGGCATGAAACCTAAGTTCATGCCATGTGTTTAAATCATTTTAAGATACTAAAAACAAAAAAAAACATATGTTGAACATGTATACTTTTTTAAGAAACATTTCAAAACACTTGAATTGTTTTATTTGTGGCACTTATTCATCTTCACAAAATCCCAAGAGAGGAGATTAATAAAAGATACATGTATCAAAAAAAAAGATTTTATAAAATATAAATCTATAAGACAAACCAAAAAATTTCTAGTTTTAGGGGATTTTTTTTGCATATAGTAATATCGAATAACATATAAAACATGTGGAATTCTTATTAGTGTTTCTTTCCTTGGGACCATTATTCTTAGATATCACAAAGTGTGAACTTCAAGACAAGATGTATCAATTTCATATGAGGCTCCATCACCTGATAGTCAACCATCATCTATGTCATGTAAGATAGTTGTATCTAGAGTATATGATATATTGATTTAAGAATATCTTTGTGGAATATCTATGTACTCATTATAGTGGGGAACTATTATAACCTATTAATGTGAATTATATTCTAAGTAAATTAAAAAATTAATGTTAAACTGGATAATAATCACTATGTTATATAAATATATATACATATTTTGGAAATTGAAAGTATAATGTCAGTTAGATATATAGTGCTAGCTCTAACAATTTGTGTTAAATGACACAAATAACCTTTATAAAAAATGTATTTTTATTTCCTTTTTTTATAACAAATCAAAACATATAAATTTTAATTTTAATCAATCATTGTCTTTAATATCACAAAAATTAGGTAAGCATTAAACTACAAACATATATTAATACAAATTTTAATATTTTAATTTTTTTTAAATATAATCAAAATTATTTATATAATTTATTAATTCAAAAGTATTAATTCCAGGTAATAAAAATTTTAAATTAAAAAATATTGATTCCAAATAATTATTAATTCAAAATAATTATTAATTCAAAAATATTTAAAAATTTGTTCTATAAACTATTAATTCAAATTAATCATAATTATTTATAATCAAAATTATCTATAATCAAAATTATTTATAAATTATTTATGAATAGTTATATACATATAATTAGTTATAATCAACATTATTTATATACACATTATCAAAATTATCTATATTTGATTGTTGTTATTATTTATAAATTATGTTGAACATAGAAAAATCATTATTTATCAATTATGTTGAACAAAATATTTAGATACCCATAAAAATATTGTTTTTTGTTATCATTAATAATTAAAATTATGTTCATTTATATATATATAAATTCAAAAAATAGTATATCCATGAATATGGAAACCATTTATCTTTTTTTTATGAAACTCAAGGCACAAAAACTTTGAATTTATCAACTAAATACATTTATTTTCCCATTACAATGGCATATATAAATTATCAAGGAGAATATTATAACCATGCATGTTATCCTCAAGGTATTTCATAAGTATTTCAAACATTTTTGTGATTCATGTGTTAATAAAGAAACTACTGAATAGGGCCACATATCATTCAAACTAAAAACTTAAAATACTCTTAACACAACAAATTAAATGATGAAAAAATGAAAGTGGATGATGTCGCAACTTGAAGGAACACCATTAGGAATTTTTTTCATATTAAATGTAATGTGAGAACATGCCAAAAACACGTCAAAATATATCTATATATTAGGAATTCATAATAATGTGGAAAAAAATGGAATACCCCTCTGGAGGTAGTAGTAGGGTCAGGAGGCGGTAGAGTCGGGTTGGGCAACAGCAGCAATGGAGGGGTTTGCAGCGGAGGTGGGGTTCGTAGCGGAGGTGGATTCACGGTGGAGGAGGGTTTATGGCAGAGGAAGGTTTCATGACAGGAGGTGTGGTGCGGCATGCAGTGGAGGTGGGTTCGCAACAGATGTGGGTTCACGGTGGAGGAGTGGTGGATGAGGGCTCACAGTGGAGGTGGGTTCACGATGGAGGAGCGGTGTATGAGGGTTCGTAGCAGAGGAGTGGCAGACGAGGGTTCGCGGAGGATGTGGGTTCATGATAGAGGAGGGCTTCAAGACAGCAATGGAGGCAGTGGCAGACGAGGGGTCTGTGGAAGAGGAGGGGTTAGAGGTGGCAGAGGTGAGGTCAGGGGCAGAGTAGAGGTCGACGGTGTAGGGTTTGACATCAAGGGAGCTTGAGGTGTGCAAGACTAGGAGGAGACTGTTAGGGTTTATTTATAAAATCGGGTAAACCTTTTATCAGTTATAGTTAAAAATTGCTGGTAAAGGTATATTTTATTAGTGCTAAAATAGAATGCACTGATAAAATATGTCTTTTTCAGCGCTAAAAAAGCAATGATAAATATATAATGTTAAGAATTTATTTATATTATTATATATATTTATAAAATTATATATATAGTAAAAATTTATTTATTGATTTATTTATATATATATTAGGTGCTTGGGGGTACAATTATTTAAATAATAAATTATAAAATTATAAGAAATATACTTATTATATTTATAATCATAGAAATATATATAATAAATATTTTAATTTCAAATATTTATAAGATTATAGATATATATAAACATATTTGTTCTAATAGTATAATTATTTAAAATAATATATATTTAATTATAATTATAACTATAAATAAGTACTTACATATTTATTTAAATAATAATTAAATTATAAGATATATTTTTATTTTTATTTAATAAGGGTTGAGACGTAAGGCATCTATATTTGAAAAAGGCAAAGAGTGGAAAGTTATGAGGATAAAAATAGAACCATAATGGAACACATAAAGGCATGAAATCAATTTTGAGTAGGAGCTCATACTATGAGATGTGATACATCTACCCCTGCCTCGAGGGTGTCGTCCTCTCCTCCAGGTTTTGACCTGCACCCATGGGCCATCATCATCATTGGAGTGTTCAACAATTGTGTCCTCCTTCTTGGCTTTAGCTCAATCCAAATTTTCAATTTTATTCCCATATTCATCACTAATAGACGAAGCATGAAGGTCGAAATAGTTACTCATAAACAAACTGCTATTTACCTTATCCTTTTGAGATTTATATGAGGAGTTGCTTGAAGAAGAGCTGGTTGCATTCAATACCTTAGCATATTGGTTTGTCTTCTCCTTACATCCTTGCAAGTTCCTTTCAAAGGATTTCACATGCCTCTCAATATGAGAAGTTGGAATTACCATTTCCATTGGAATGGGATCATCAGTTCTTCCAATATGTTGATCATAAGGATGCTCACTAAGGCGTTGTAAGGACTTTCCATAAGATCTTGTAGTTGTTCTAGCCTGACTTTTCATTGAAGCTAGGGTGTTTTCCATTTTCTTGGGTCTAGATTTTACAACAGAAACATCCACATATATGGTGTCCTAAAAGCCTGAACCTTGCACTATTTTAGGTGTAGTTAGTTCCTTTTCAACCCCAACATTAATTCCACCTCCTTCCTTGGATGACAGAATATAAGAATATTTTGAAATAAAATCATTACATTGTTGGGATTTGGGGTCTCCACATGACCCCGTTGTACCTATAGGTGTGAAGTGATCAGGGGAGCTTCGTGATCTATCATTTTTTACCAATAACCCAATAGAAGGTTCAACAGAACCCTTATTTAGCACAAATTCATTTGCTTTAGGAAGATAGGATGATAACTTCTTAGTTGTAATATAAGAAGTGACTTTATTCTTCTCATTATTCCTGTAGAAACCTTTATTCATGATATTCTTTAATGCACCATCCTCTAACACAATCTTCCAATTTTTTCCTTTTGAAAAAACAGTAAGTTTCTCTTGTCTAACTCTATCATTGGCCTCAGCTTGAGATTATCTTTCTTTCTCTAATTGAATATCAACAAATTTAGTCTCTTTTTGATCTTCCTCTAAGGATCTAATTATGGAATCTTTGAATGAGAACCCCATTTCAGTCACATATTATTCTTCTTCTAGATCAGCCCAAGAAACATTGATATTACTAGGGGATTAAGCATCCATCCATGTAACATGAGTGGAGTCCTGTGTTTGGCTTTTGCTGCAATACCCAATCTACTGGTTAATCTGAACCATATTCTCAATGTTATTATCCATTAATATTTTGGTGGGAGGTTCATAAGGAGTCTCCTTATTAGATTTTACCATAGGCAAAACATCATTCCCTTGGGTATCTTGTTTACCCTCATTTCATCTGCAATGTATCTTGTCGTGACCCTTCAACATAAATCTAGCACAAACAATATTTAATCAAAAGTTGGACCTCGAGTGTCCAATGATACAATAGAAATCACAATATAAAGGCATTTTTTATACACAATTCAAGGGTTTATTTCTTCAAGGGGGTGGATAATAGGACCTTATCAATCAAGGAAAAACTTAAATCAATTTCATCTAAAATTTTGGAAAAGTGATCAAAACATACCTTTTCAGTTTCCATATTCATCCAAATTGGTATGCTTATCATAGAGGAAACACCATACAGTATTTCATAGTGCCATAAGACCATGTTTAAACAATAAATTTTGACCCAAACATGTGCAAAGGTATCCATGAAGTCGTGGAGTCTTAAATTAAGATTCCATTTGTGGATTCTAAGAGTTATTGGGTTTAAATTTTTTGATTCAAATCCCCATGATCAACTCTTCAATTTAGAAGAGGGAAACAACAAATCAAAAAAACCTCTTCCTAGAGACGCACATTTGAGGTCATGGAAACTTCAAATAGTAGTTAGGCCATCGACAAGAAGAAAAATATTACAAGGTTTCAAACCCTTAGGTAAAAAAATCCATCAAATAAATGAGTTATTACAGAGTTCTAACCGCTTCAAAATCGCTCCTTCTGAGGTTGATACATGAGATGTGGTTCTTTTTCTAACGATGCGTTGAGAAATATAGTTCTCTAAAAGGATGAAAGAACCTATTGAAGCACTAAATAAGGAGAACAAATTTATATGTTCATCCAAGATCTACGCCTTCTTCACGATATTCAAAGTATGAGATGTGCATTGACTCTGAGAATCATAAGGGAAGAGGTTTAGGCTTCTTATGTGGATTAGGTCAAACTAATCCCCATTGAGAGTCGGGAGCCCCTTCTGTCACTCCTCCATATTTTCTTATAACAAATATATTTATTATATTTATAATTTTATTAACATATATAATAAATATATTAATTAAATTTTTTCAATTATTTAAATATATATGTATTTATTTGTAATTATAATTATAAATATTTGTATATATTTATAAATATATTTATTTAATTATATATATTTGGTGCTTGGGGGTACAATTACAATTAACATACACACGCCACCCACACAAGCCAAAAAGGCAGGTTATAGTTGTAATTATAAATAAATATTTATTTATTTATATTTTTAATTATAAGTATATATATATATATAATTAAAAAATTATAAAAAATATATTTATAATTTTATAAATATATATAATTAATATGTTTTTTAAAATTTTATAATTATTTAAATATATCTGTATTTATTTATAATTATAATTATAACTATTTGTGTTTATTTATAAATATTTATATATAAATATATATAATTAATAAATTTATGATAATTCTATAATTATTTAAATATATCTATATTTATTTGGAATAATAATTATAACTATTTGTATTTACTTATAAATATTTGTATATATTTATAACATTATAAGTATAACAAATATATTTATTATAATTTTATAATTACTTACATATCTATATATATATATATATATATATTAATTTATAGTTATAATTATAACTATAAATAAATATATTTATAAATATTTGTATATAATTATAATTATAATAGATGTATTTATTATAATTTTAAAATTATTCAAATATATATAAATAGTTATAATTATAATTAGAAATAAATATATTTAAAAAGTATTTATATATAATTAAAATTTTATAATTATAAATAGAATAAATATATTTATTATTTAAATATATTTATTGTAATTTTATAAGTATTATTGAGAACATAATTGAATCATGGGTATAACATGAATGAATCATATACCTAGTAACTATAGATAATAAAAAACAAGTCATCGCATTTGGATAACATGAATAATAAGAAGATTGTAACATATAAATGAACATTCATGATGAATACATAACTTATATTCATGTCAATTATACTCACGTGTCAATATATTTATTGACCAAAGTCATTGGAAACATATATTTATTTATTTATAATTATAAAATATATATATATATATATATATTAAAAAAGTATTTATATATAATTATGAATATAATAAATATAATAATTCTAATAAATCTTATAAATCTAATAAATCTATTAAAAATATTTCTTATTTAATTAAATTTATTATAATCTTATAAATATTTAAATATATATTTATTTAATTATAATCATAGAAATAGTTTTTTAACATGCATTTTTTATTTAATGAATATAAATAAATATTATTTTTGAATATAAAAATAATAATTATATATAAATTAGTACTATTTTTTATTAAAAACATCTATCTGTGCTAAAAATAACGCTGATAAATCTACCTTTTATCAGCACTCACCTTTATCATCACTTTCTTTAGTGCCGATAAAGGGTAGATTTATCAGCGCATTTATCTAGCACTAACAAAGCCCCCCCCCCCCATTTATTAGTGCTTTCTACTTAGCGCTGAGAAAACCCGGAACATCCCTTGCCCAGATCTATGGTAGTGATAAATGCAACGTTGAATAGAAAAAGGACAATATTCTTACAATGCCCCTCCTCCACCCTATGCAAACTAGTTTTTCCATGAGAAAACCTCGGGCCTTCCCTACGATGTAATGGTGACGGGGATTTCAAATATGGGGCACCCATCTCGATCTTTCCTAAACCTTTCATCACTACCACAGATCCAAGCAAGGGATGCACTAGATTTTATCAGTGTTAAATAGAAAGAACTGATAAAAGGGGGATTTTATCAGCGCTAATAAAAAGCGCTGATAAAACTTGCATTTATCAGCGCTAAAAAGAGTGGTGATAAAGGTGTACCCTTTATTAGCACACTTTTTAGCGTGATAAAGGGTAGGTTTATCAACGATATTATTAGCACTAATAAATGTTTTTAATAAAAAATATTATTAATTTATATAAAATTATTACCTGTTTATTAAAAAATAATGTTTATTCATTTACATTAAATTAAAAATTCATGTTTATAATTAATATATATTTTATAATAATTCAAATTTATATATAATGTTTTAAAAAAAGTATTTCCAATATTATAATTAAATATATATTTAAAAAATTATAATATTATAATAAATTTCATTAAATAATTAATATATTTATTCAATTTATTAGATTTATTAGATTTATAATTATATAAAAATACTTTATATATATATATATTTCTAATTATAATTATAAATAAATAAATATATGTTTCCAATGAATTTGGTCAATAAATATATTGATGTGTGTGAGTATAATTGACGTGCATATATATTATGTATTCATCATGAATATTCATTTATACATTACACCCTTCTTATTATTCATGTTGTCTACATGTGATGAGTCGTTTTTTATTATCTATACTTTACTAGGTATATGATTCATTTGTATTATACCCATAAATCTATTAGGTTCTCAAAAATACATATCAAATCACAATAGATGTATTTAAATAATAAATATTTTTATTTTATTGATAATTATAAAATTTTAATTACGTATAAATACTTTTCAAATATATTTATTTGTAATTATAATTATAACTATATATTTATATTTATTTAAATAATTATAAAATTTCAATAAATACATATATTATAATTTTATAAATATATATATAAATTTTATTTATTTATTTATAATCATATAAAATAATTTATAAAAATATTTATTTATAGTTATAAATATATAAATATATATATTAGGTGTTTAGAGGTATAATTACATTCAAACGCACACGCATCACACACACACATCCCTGAAAGGTGGGTCATAGCCCCCCCCCCCCCAAGAGATAACCCACCCAACCAGCCACTTTTATCACAACATATATTTTTTGAACCAAACGCCCAATGGGAATGAAGTCCATTACATGGCATGTAGGCTCTATATTTGTAGCCCAAAGGTCTATTCTGTGAATAGTACTCGACTGCTATAGTTTCCCGCTACAGTACCATCGTCGCTATAGTTGTCGCCACATTACCCGCCGCTGCAACTCTGTCGCCTGTTGCTACTACAGTTCCTACCAGTGCTACAATACCCACCGCTGCTACAGTAGTCACTACTACTACTGTATTGCTACAGTACACTATGCCCAATGGGTTTTGAACACACAACCTCATGTAGTATTACGAGGTTGCTTTACCACTAAGCTAAACTCCAACTACTTATAAATATTTATACATATATGTGTGTGTGAGAGTGTGTGTGTGTAAATAATTATAAAATTATAATAAATATATCTATTATATTTATAAGTTTATAAATATATAAAATTAAAGAGATATATTTACAAATATATACTAATATTTATAAACAAATAATGATAGTTATAATTATTATTCTAAATAAATATAGATATATTTAAATAATTATAAAAATATAATAACAATATTAATTATATATATTTATATATAGATATTCATAAATAAATAAAAATAGTTATGATTATAATTCTAAATAAATATAGATATATTTAAATTATTATAAAATTATAATAAACATATTAATTATATATATTTATTAAATTACAAAAAAAAATTATATTTTATAATTATTTAATTATATATATTTTATTTTAAAATTATAATAAATATATTAATTATTAGGAATCTTCAGGGCCAAGCGTACACATCCCTAAAATTTTTATTGAAAATTAAAATGCACAAGAAGTGAAACATGTGCTACAAAAGTACCACCAAAATAGAGAAATGGAAAAATAGAAACATCCAACAGAACATGATCCAAGGACCCAAAACTATATCCAAATATAGTAAAATCCATATCATCTAAGCCACACAGTTTTTACCAGTTAAAAATGCATCATGTGGTGTTGCGTTCTTCAAACACTATCATGCCATCACTGGGGTCTGATAAATTTTCCCTCCATACAAGCCATATATCTTGTCACGAAGACTCAATACCCAAGTTCAAACCCTGATAATAACACCTCAATGAGGTAATCCCCTTCAACTCTATCATCTTCTCCTTATATCCCAGCATGGAGGACATTGTCATCATTCTTCTCACCAGAGTAAGAAACCCTAGGTCGATGAGTCACACCGTCACATGTCGCTCCAAACGCAACCTGACGCAGCCACCGGTCCCAGTATCGAAGACCATTGATAAGGGGACCGGACTCTTGGTCAAGGTCATCGCCGACCAACTCTATCACTAGTCGGCCCATACAGTTGGCCTCTATTGTCGTTGTCTGACTGTTCTCTCACAGCCATGCCCCGCACTTGTAGAGCCAACCATTATCCCTGTCGTCTAAAACCTGATATGTCACCTAAAACACGCACGCACCCCAATCAATCCCTCCATCGAGATTCTGGACGCCTCTAGGACCACACACGAAGCTGAAAACCCACAACCGCGCTCCGTCGGGAGTCCATAACCACCTCACCACACCAACAAGTCACCTTCACCTAATGCCATCATCACCAGCTACCACCAGTAAACCGGTTGTTGACTCCAAACACTGCAAAGAAAAATCCTCTATCTAAGCAGTGCCTCACCGCTCGATCCCAGAAGATCGACCCCTACTGATCGTCCAAATTCTCTTTCATCATCCGTTCCAAGGCCGACTCCCACTGCTCCTACAAAAAACTGTCATCGGCGGAAGGACACCAGCACCCCTCCATGCATCACTAACAAGGTCCCCTCAGTTGGGGAGACCCATACGAAATTGTTCGATCATATCTGTATGAGGACTTTTAGGAACCGATCTATCATGAAGTTTAGACTGGTTGCACCCAACACTACATACAACAAACATATCGAAATGATGAATGATTGCATCTTCAACTCTAGCTCTTGGAATCAGATCGCCAAAGTAATCCCATAGAGAGAGAACCTCTCCCTTGATGAGAGATAAACTCTCTATCTCAAAATCAATAAATATATTAATTATATATATTAATAAAATTATAAATATAATAAATATATTTTTATAATTTTATAATTATATATATATATTTCATATTTATGTTTAATTTACTTCTTTTTATTGTTACTCACATAACAATATTTTCTTATACAGGTTGATTCCTTTGTTCGAGTTGGGGTAGTTTTTGGAAGATACTCTTGCACGTGAGAGATAGGACTTCGAGGATACAACTGAGATAATCAAAACATGGAAATGGGTAAAAAATGTACAAAGGTGAATTCCTACTACTTATGTAATTAATTAATTTTTTCATCATTTTATCTAATGTTTTTAAGTTAATTTCCTTATCATTTTTATCTAATACTTATTTTGTTTTTTTACAAATCTTTTGGGAAGTAATATTTTCCTTTCAACTATCTACAATAAGCTAGAAAAGATAGAACATGTTGAATGAAAAGTATGACTTCTCAATAGTTGAATGCAAAGCATTAATTCCCAAATGATCTATCATGAATATTTTCCTATAGAGTATACTAATATGTCGTAGCTCAATCAGATGCACCTTAATCTAATACACATTGTGCTCAGTATGACTTGAAGTGTATCTTGTTAGTTTATAATATTCCTTGATCCTTTAAGATTCATGTCTTTTGAACTACCATGCTTTTATCCATGACTCAATATTGTGATATTTGATATGCAGGTTATGAAATTATAATGTTAATATCACCTTCTAACCTATTTATGCTCATTTTATCCTTATATGATCATTCATATCTCCCTTGTTTACACTTATTTAGCATCTATGATCACCCTTTATTATGTTTCATATCCTTAGGTTATTAAGAATTGTTTTATAAATGATATTTCTATGATGTTTTCTAGTAAATAATAACTTAACGAGAGACTCTTATGAACTAGTTCTTTATGTTTTCATGTTTCCAAAAGCACTAGACCTAAACTATTCTAGCATAGATCATTAAGTCATGTAAGGAATATTAATCTACTATGATTTGATATCTATGTATGTAATGTCTGGTTCAATATAGTTGGTATCAGAGCAACTGACCTACTCAAAATCAAGCAAAACAACAAGTGACTGGTACAACTCAAAGTGTGACTTTTTATTTAAAATTAAGAATAATTTATGTAAAAAGAACAAGTGACATACTGAAAACTATGAAAAGGCATTCAGATTGTTCTGATACTTTAGGAAAATGATCTATAAGCCATTTTTAATGTGTAGGAATCATATTCACCTCAATACGGCACACGATGTGATCGGTATGACTCCATGTGGGTATTTTAATTTAAAACTACATTAATTTTAGTAAAAAGAACAAGTGACATACTAAAAACTGAGAAAACACATTCAGATTGTTATGATATTTTAGGAAAATTATCCATGAGTCATTTTGGATGTATAGAAGTCAACTACACCTCAATAAAACACACGGTGTGGCCAATATAACCCCAAGTGTGTCTTTTAATTAAAAATTGACATTAAATTTATTAAAAGAAACAATTAACATTCTGAAAACTGAGAAAATGAATCAATATTATTTTGATATTTTAGGAAAATGATATATGAGTCATTTTTTATGTTTAGGTTTCAACCGAACCTACATATGATGCACAATGTGACAAGTATGACTCCAAGTGTGCCTTTTTATTTAAAATTGACATTAATTTAACTAAAAAAGAAAAAGTGACATACTAAAAACTAAGAAAAGGAATTCAGATTTTTTTTTATATTTTAGTACAACAATCCATTAGTCAATTTTGACATGTAGGACTTATTTTTTCCTCAATACGATGCATGGTGTCACCTATATGATTAAAAGTGTACATTATCAGTTTAAAATTGACATTTTAGTTCCAAATGTGTCACTCACTAAAAACTAATTCAAAGCTCTCTGATTGTATTTATAATTTAAGATAGTAATTTATAAGTAATTTTTTATGTGTATGAAGTAGTATCACATCAAACAGACACACGATGAAATTAGTATGACTCATAATGCATGTTTCAAGTTTGAAATGACATATTATTAAAAAAACAAATGGCATATTGAAAACCAAGAAAACACATTTGGATTGTTTTGATACATTAGGAAAATGATCTATATGTCATTTTTGATATGTATGAATCATCTAAAAGTCAATATGATACACAGTGTGACCGGTATGACTCTATGTTTGTATATATTTAAAATTGACATTAAATTTAGTAAAAAGAAAACGTGACATACAGAAAAACAATAAAACACTTTAAGATTGTTTTTATATTTTATTGATGCGCTTCCCTATCATAATAGAATCCTCATTAAAAGATATTATAAATTGTATAATTTGATATTTAGTTCTAAAAACTTGGATTTAGAGTATTAAAAATTTATAAATTCCATCATGTGTGGTTGGTTTTCTGGGTATCAATGCATTTAATCCAAGAAATAAATATTTGGAGTATCCAAATTGACCGCAAGGAGCATCCAATGTTGCCTAAAAACACAAAAAGGAATAATTAATGAATGAAATGAAAATATATTTGATATGATTAAATTTTAGAGTTTTACCCTAGAATTGTTGATATTAAGAAGAGTCTGTAATCTAAAAGTTTTCTTTCAAAAGATTTTACCAAGCCTACCATTATTTCATCTTTTTTTTGGATTCTACCTTTGTTTGTTCTGTAGAGGTGGTTTGAGGACTAACGAATACAAAAAAATCATGGGGAAATCCCTTCAATTTTTTATATATACACATTCCAAAAATATGAAATGTATTTAGTCATAATTAACATAGTATATCATCTTTTGGAAAATCAAATCATGAAAACATACCTCATATATACAATTAAAACTGAGGTGCTAATCAAATCATAGTCAAGGATTTATTTTACATTCACAAAACCAATGTAGTCTTCACCATCCTCTACGTACATATTTTTCTCAAAATCAACTATGTGACTACTATTATTTTTTAACTTTGTATCCACATGAACCTTCAATGTTAGTAAATATGGATATGGAACGGGTGAGGAAAATGTACTTTTAGAAGATCTTTTCAATCCATTGGTCGATCCTTTAGATGGTTTTGAGTCGTTCTTTCATTTCACCCTATTAAAATTGTGTGTCTATAATAACATTCATCGATTCGTACCATTTTCATTAATTTTTAATGGTTTATCTTGAAAAATAATTTGGAAATTAATACCTTATTATCAATATGTTTTTTACATAATGTGATGGCAATGTGATAAGTGTTCCAATAGATAGGTCAACAATATGAATACCATCGTCATCAAGTTGAATAGGTATCTCAGTGATCAGATCATGATCTATGAAAATTTTCACTCTCACAAATACCACCTAACCTTGAATTTAGTGCATTTTATTTTCACCTTAATGAATTTTTCTAACACCATCAAACTACGGTGCTCATGTTTTCTCTGCATCATCGGTCCTTTATTGTCTTCCATTTCATTAGATTCTACACCATCAATATGTTTTTCTTCTATAGTAGTAGCATCATTATGTGAAGATAGTGATTGTAACTCTACACTAGGATTAGTAATAGGTTTAGAAAACTATTATTCCTTGAGTTTGAGAGCACCAACATATGTAGAAGTCATTATCTACAGAAGTGGTTTAGCATTTAATTTAGAATAAATAAATTAAGTAGCGAACAGATAATAACATGAGGTAACACGATGTATATTATAATATATATATATAACCTAATTATTTAACTCTCTTTTTAAGGCTTAAGGGACATGACCCCACTATCAACTATCCAAAACTCTTCTTGGTGGTCTCTTCTGACATACAAAACACTGTCTACATTGGGACCACTGTGAAATGATCGCAAAGTCTCAATAAAAGGATCATCCTTAGTTGAACTTTAATATGATCCTTCAGTGGTTTTGGTCAATAATAAAACAACTGACTACTTTCTGTTTGTGGGATCTAGAAAATAAAATACTTTTATTGCCCATGATTCCATTATAAATGGTTCTTCTTTGTACCCTTACTTACTAAAATAACCTTTTATGGATCCCAATTCATCTATGTTAACATTACTCATATTATCAACCCACTTACATTGAAAAATATGCACTTAGAATGTTTTATAATCCAACTCCCATATTTTTTTGATGATACAAAAGTATGACTTATTCATGTAAATATGATTTATCTACTTAGTACCAGAAACAAGCATTGCTCCAGCCACAAGTGTAATTCTTCTATTTTGTATGGCATTGTCTTTATCATGTTTGTTTGTTTATAATGTATAATCATTAATTACATTACCACTATAAGATAATACATACACACTTAATCCTCTGGCTAACCATAAAAGTCATTTTGAAAATGAATCTGGATTTTCATCTAACTTCTTAAAAATATGGTCTTGAAACCATCATATAATCGTTTGAGTATGTGTATTTTATTTCCATCTTTCAGCCTTTAATGGATTCAAATGCCTAATAATTTCATTGTGAGTTTCAACATATGGGGATACCACCAAAATATTATGAAAAACATAAATCTAGGCCTACTCTTGATGTAATATTGATTGTGACAACATCTCTTCCTAAAATTTCTTCACCCACAAGCCGCCCAGTGTGATGAGATTTTAGTAGACCAATTTTCTCCACATCGAACAGGTATTCAGTGCATAATTCAATGGTTTCCTAAAAAATATATAACTCCACAATACAACCCACTATCCGACTTTGATTTTTGACATACCCTTTCAATATCTTCATATATCGTTAAATGGGGTACATCCACCTATAATGTATATGACCACATAGTCAAATATATCTCACCATGTAAACCATCATATCAAAGAATGATGGTGGGAATAACATTTCCAATTCACATAATATGATGGAAATTTCTCTTTCCATAGTATTCAATTTTGTTGGGTCTATAACTTTGCAGCATATATCATTTAAGAAGAAATAAATCTTGGTTAATGTATGATGGAAATTCTTGGGAAAAATAAAATTTAAAGCTATATGAATTAGATCTTGCATCAAAACATGAAATTCATGTGATTTTAGACCCTTTAACTTTAAATCGATCATTGAAATAATATTTTTGATATTCGATGAATATCCATCTAGTACCATTACGTCATTCAATAAGTTTCAAAACTCATATCTCTTCTTCCTAGAAAGAGTGTATGAAACTGGTGGAAGAAAGGTTCATTTTCACCCTTCACTGGAACCAACTCTTCTCATATTATCATGTCAACCATGTACAACCTAGCCTTATTTCCATCCTTTGTTTGGCCATGTGTATTTAGCAATGTGCTGATGACACTATCACATAAATTTTTTTTCAACATACATAACATCTATAAAATGTATGACGTATAGAAAATTCCAGAATAGTCATTCAAAAAAATGATCTCTTTTTCCAATAGGTTTTCTTAAGTTTTTTCGAGAACATTTTACAAAATCATTGTCCACATATTTTACTTTCTCAGAAAGTTGATCACTTTTGGTGGAGATAGTGTTGTACGTTCTTATAAACTTCCATCAAATTATTTCATCCAAGATCAACACTTATGTCATCGGGGTAGAAATCTACGATTTCCTAAAAACAATATTTTTTATGAATGTTTCTACCTAATAGATTGTGTACCTCGTCCACAAATGGGACACCCTTGAGTTCATTTTATTCTATATCATGAAGAATTCCCATAACCAGGAATGTCATTTATCATTCTATAAAAAATGGATCTCAAGGTGAAATCTTCATTTCTGTAATCATCATAAAACATAATACCTGAATCCAAAAATAATTTCGAACCCTCATTCAATGGATCCAAATAAACATAAATGTCATTACCTGGTTTTTTTTCCTCATATAAGCATAGATAACATGATATATTTTCATTTCATGCATAATCGTGGTGGCAAGTTATAATTTATCAACATAATAGGAAATGTACTATGCGTAATTCTTTGAAAACCAAAAGGATTCAATCCATATATGGATAAAACAAGATAAAGGTTTCTCAGATCGTTTCTAAATTCAGGATACTCATGATCAATTCTCTTCCACTAAGGAGAGTCTTTCAGGTGATGTAGTTTCCTATCTTTATGTCTTGTATCTGTGTGTCACATCAATTTTCTTACAGTCTCCTCACTTATATAAAGGTTCCTAAACCTTGGAATGATTGGAATGTACCATAAAATTTTCATTGGACCAGATTCAAATTTCATTTATTGAGAAACACCACACTTTAGGGCATTATTTAAGTGATTTATGGTCCTTATAAAATAGTATATATTTATTTGGGTACGCATGTATTATTTTAGAGATCATACCCATCGAGCATAGCATTAGTTTTTCATTGTATGTTTGGCTAAAGATATCATTATCTTCAAAGAGAATTTCATTCAAGAGATCAGTTAGTTCTATAAAACTTGCATCACTCCATCTATTTCCTGATTTCCAATTATACAGCTTCAGTACGATTGAAAATGTAATATATTTAGCGCAACCAGCATACAATGACGTCTTTTCAGAACTCTTTAACTTCTCAAAAAAATTTTGGTAACCATGAAGTTTATATAAAACTATAATTTCCGTTTATGAAAAATGATATTCATTATATTTCCATCCGTAATCACATCCTCGATATAGTGTTCTTTATTGTCCAAACTTGTAATCATATCTGATGATCCATAAAATGCAGTGTTATCTAATCCACTAGATATGTTTTCGTTTTCCCCGTGTTTATTCCAACATTTTTAACATTAATATGTTCCATGATAGATCAATAATTCTTCCAACTACTCTAGACTAATTAGTATTGAATAAAAATAGTGTAAACATAGACAAAGGATTTGAGAAGGGTCATATGCAAGGTATTTTGCAAACTTGATGAACTCTTTCACTCCATCTTCATACTCTTTTGTCAGATGATTGGAAGTCATCCATTATTTATTCATATCTATCCTTTTTTATTCGGTAATATTAATATTTAACAAAATAAATACACAAAATATGTTCAACTAAGGTCACAATCCAACCATATATCCCTCTCAAAAGATCCAAAGGAAGCGAAAAAATCCAGAAAAAACCTGAACATATAAAATATAGGGGTGATATAAAATTATAGTAGGTCACCACAACCTACTAAATCTAAGATATCTCTTTAATATCACATCCTAAAAAATCTAATTTTAAATAGATTAGAAAAATAAAAATTTTCTATAATGTTTTACAAAATAGGTAGTAACACATAAAAGTGTGTCAAAACTCTTTTTCTAAAATTTTTATTAAATGAAAAAAAAATCACTTGGAATTTTTTTTCCTCAGCCGATATCTCTTGGTAAAATCCCCTTTTTAAAATATGGATTTAAACTATTTCATAAACACCCATTTTTGATATAGGCATATCAAGACTCATAGAGGTTTCCTTCTATCATACAGTTTTATAAAACATGTTTGAAAAACAACAATTCCCATAAAACTAGGAATGGTGGCCTAAATCCCCATTTTAAAAACATACACATTCTTGGAATTTAAAATACAACCCATTCAAAATTTTATCATCTGTGAACACTTTTCAATGGGGCTTAACAGAGTATCACACTGTTTATAAAAACTCATTTTTTGTAAAATTTAAAATGGGCCTTCTATTTTCAAAACATGGTTTGAATTCCAAGCCATTTTATCATTTATAAGAGTCATCAAAATCTACTCTTTAGAACAATTTTATCAAAACACCATTGAAACTCTAATAGGAATTCAAACTACCCATTAAATGGACATTAGAAAATATTAAACCACAAAATAAGTTTCAAAATCCAATACACATGGGAAAAAACACCCTTTTGAAACAATCCATCTCATTTGGAAATCATAAAAGAATTAAACACCCCAAAACGTTGATATAAAAATTAACCAAGGATAAAAAAGTGGTTTAAAATATATATCAAAAAGGTTAACTCACCACTTTAAAAATAAAACCACACTTTTCATCATTTTTAACACTTTCAAAACACCCAAACTCTTGGTCTTAAATCCAATTAACACAAGAATAATTTTTAAAACATCAATTCGGTGATTACCATTAATTTTAAAACGAAAACAATTCTTTAAAAAATCATTTAGGCATTTTTCCAAACACTTTTCATCGAGTATCATTACATAACAAAGGATTAAACCACTTGGAAAACACACAAAGTGACCAATTATCTATATAATAATTTGAAATCATTTATAATACTTTTATTAAAACATTACACTTAAACCATTATTTCAATCAATTTATAAATTAATCCACCTTTATAAAATCACTTGATTGATTAGAACGTTTCCATAATTGTCTTATCTAATAAACCAAACGGTTCAATAAGAGTCACCAAATATTATGGAACCCTTTATTTCTCATGTATCATATAATTACAAGTCTATATACATATCTGTGGGATATGTAGGGTGTGAAGAAAATCCCAATTGGATAACACATTGAATCTAAATAATGTTTTTCACCATGGAAACCATTAGTTTTAGTTTGAAAAATTGACATAAAAATCATTGATTATATAAAATAATATTTTGATAATAGAAAACATGAAAATGGTAAAATAACTTAAAACCAATGATGGATGACAATGGAAATCTCAAGATTCAATAATAAAGAGGGAAATAAAGATATCACATCACAGGTAGTCATTAATCATGCATCATATGATAAAACCTCTGAGTCTGAGGATACTAAGATTGTCACTAGGAACACTAGATGGAATACATGAACCTAGTATTCCATACGAGGGAGATCATCTGTATCATTAGGGTACTAATAAATCATTTTAACACACTCAATCTAACCATGCCATTATCCCTTTCTAGAGCTTAATCTGTATTGGTCGTTGCATCTGTCTGGATTACCAAATCACCCAATGTCTCCCAGGTAAAAAAATAATCAAACAATTTCAATTCAATTATCTTAAGTTTAAAATTACAAAAATATAATTTCTATGTTATATTTCAACAAAAATTATATTAATGGTTTATTTGAAACCAAATCATTACATTGAATCACTTTATTGAACACTCGATGCACCCAAAAATGTTTCCCTTTAAAAATCCATAAGGAATTTATTTTTTAGAAAACAGAAGTCATTTAATTAAACAATAATCCATAATTTTTTATCAAAAGTATGTTTTAAAATAATAACTAATGGAGATATAAAGAACATTAGGAGTTCATATGGAAAGAAGAAATATTTAGAGACACCTATATTAAAATGATAAACAGTGTCACATTCATATAGAATCACTATGGAAGGACATACTTACCAACCAAGAAAGACATGAAATTTCATTAATATTCCTCCCCTAACCTAGGTTCAGCCAAATGGCCATATATAGTATCAATGTCGAAGGAAAAGTAATAAATAATGAAGAACAAGGGGAGAGGAGGAAGAATCATAGATAAATACAAAAAACAAGATTTGAATATCATACCTTTAGTTTTGAGGGTCTCGATTCATTGAAAATGTGGTGGCAGCGAGGTTCTTCAAGGCAATGCAGCGGTGCAGTGGCACAGTGGCTTGACGGTAGTGTGGTGGAGTGGCGGCACAGATGTAGTGTGGATGGGGGAGAGTGGGGCACGATGGCGGTGGGGTTCAACAAGAGCGGCGACGCGGTTAGGCTACATCGGTGTGATTGGCTGAGAGCGGAGGAGAAGCGACGATGGGGTTCAGCAAGTGCAGTAGTGTGGTTGGGTGAGAGCAGAGGAGCAGTGGTAATGGGGTTTAGCAAGGGCAGTGGCACGACGACAGTCGGCTTTTGTGAGAGCTTGAAGGTGTGTGAGAGAAAAATTTGGTTGTTAGGGTTCATTTATAAAATCAGGCAATGCTTTTATCAGCGCTACTTAAAAAGCAGTGATAAAGGTATGTTTCATCAGTGCTAAAATAAAACACACTCATAAAACCAACCTTTATTGGCACTTTTTTAGTGCTCATAAAGTTATGCCTTTATCAGCACTAAAGAAGTACTGATGAAGAAATATTGTTAATAATTTATTATTATTATTATATATATTTATAAAATTATATATATAATAAATATAAATATAAAAATATATATTTAATTGCAACTGTAAATAAATAAATATTTATTTATATTTATATATATAATAAATATATTTATATAATTATATATATTTAAAATATTTAAAATATTATAAATATTTATTTATTTGTTTATAATTATAAAATCATAAAAAATATATTTATTATATTTATAATTATATATAATAAATATATATAATAAATATATTTATTATAAATAATTATAATTATTTATTTATTTATATTTCTGACAACAAATTTATATATATATATTTAAATAAATATAAAATTATAATATTTTTATTTCTTATATTAAAATTTTTATTAATGTATATAATTAATATATTAATTATATATATTTATAAGATTATAAATATAATAAATATATTTATTATAATTTTATAATTATTTAAATAAATAAATATTTATTTATATTTATAACAATGAATAAATAAATATTTATTTATGATTTAGAAATTATAATAACAAATATTTATTTTATATTTATAATCATATATATATATATATATATATTTAAATAATTACAAAATTCTAATTACAGTATTTATTATACTAATAATTTTTAAAATATATACAATAAATATATTAATTATAATTTTATAATTATTTAACTATACATATATTTATTTACAATTAAAATTATAAATATTTGTATATATTTATAAATATATTTATTTAATTATATATATTTATAACATTATAACTATAATAAATAAATTTATTATAATTTTATAATTATTTAAAAATATATACATTTATAATTATAAGTATAAATAAATAAATAAATATTTATTTATTTATAATTAAAGAATTATAATAAAATTATTTTTATTTATAATTATAATTATAAATATATATATATATATATATATATATATATATATATATATATATATATATAACTAGGATGGTTCAAGTACTGAGTGTACTCGACTCTAAAAATTTATTAATGAAAATAAAATGCAAACACAAACACAAACTAGCAGACACCAGGCACATAAAGCACCACCAAATCATGAATGCACCAAATGACACCACCCAAAAGCATTGACCCTAAGACCCACACAAAAACCTAGAACAAAGCCCTGAAGCCTAAAACCCACAATACACAACCCATACGAACAGCCCAAGGGAAGGCCCTATCAATAGATGCCCCATGCCATACACACAACCTAAAGACCGCTACCATTAAGTCAACACCTATAAACTGAAATATCCCTACATTCCAAGGCTAGCTAATACTCTCATCCCGATATCCTAGCTCTCAAGGTCTCCCCCAACACACTCCCCACCGTCAATCACACACCCATCATTGGGACTCCACTAACTCATCACCAGCTAAGCATCCATTATCACCTTCTCGATGCCAGACGGTCACCAAGCAGAAGATCCACCGTTGTGAACGGGACCATTCCTCGGCCAAAGACACAATCGTCACCAGCGTCTCCGGCTCTCCTATCCACAATGCCATTGACTGGCCTCCATCAACTCTATCCCAAAGAGATGCTCTTCCCACCCACCGGGATCGTAGACCCCCCATCCCTCAAGGTCTTCAGTTACTTCCCAACCATCATCCCATCCACTGGCTGAAACTGTCGTTGTCACCAACCGGCACCTAAAGGAGATCCATACCAGAACCTACAAAAAGATAAGACCTAAAGCAGTACCACCTAAGGTTGTCGCTCTGTGTCTCGAGGGCTCACTGTGCCCTAAGATCGAGACCATCCCATACAATCAGCCAAAACTCAAACGGTGAAAAGTCGACGGCTTCTCCGCCAAAATTCATCCCAACCTATTATACCCAAAAATCCCACACATGGGAGAAGTCCCATGACTCCAAATTTATTAAATAAATATAAAATTACCACAAGGTATCAAAACAAACACACATGGCATCACGTTCCCAGAAAGAAACAAAGTGTCACTTCCTTCGACAACCCCCAGATCCCATATGCTGGGGGTATCGACCCCTCTCATTGAGATGTCGACCTATACACCATGTCCTGAATGGAAATTTAGACTCATCATATGATGAACTGGATGATGAAACTGATGCCTCCTCCAAAATTCTAAATTTCTAGTAAATATCTCATAAATTCAACTCTAGATTCGACTGAAATCCACCCACAAAGTTGAGGAGTGTTTCACTGCATGTAAGAAGAATATGGAGGTGTCTTTCCCAGTAGGCCAGGAAGGTGAACGAACACTTGTAGGCATTGATAAAGAGGCAGCTGATTGGTTCTTTTTACAGTTGGAAGTCATATTTCTTCTGATGGTGACAATGGTGTTCGGATGTAGTGACTATCTAGCAGTTCATAAGCTTATATATATATATATTTATAATTATGATTATAAATATTTGTATTTATTTATAAGTTTTTGTATATATTTATAGATATATTTATTTAATTATACATATTTATAACAATATAAGTATAATAAATATATTTTTATAATTTTATAATTATTTAAATAAATAAATATTTATTTATAATTATAACCATAAACATATTTATTTATTTATTTGTAATTAAAAAATTATATTATATATATATTTATTTATATTTATATTTATAAATATTATATTTATTATAATTCTATTATTATTTAAATATATCTATATATTTTTGAATTATAATTATAAATACTTGTATTTATTATAAATATGTTTGTATATTAATATATATATTTATTTAATTATATATATTTATTTGATGGTGTGTGGCTGACTGATAGCGGCATGCATCGATCCTTAGTGTCTCCTACTGTAGTGGTGGTGAATCAAGTTCTATGTAAATTGGATATGCTAGCTAGATCTATGATGAAATTTGTTCCTGGTTTCAACAATCCTCAACCAATTTTTGGTGACTTGTCAGATGCTTCGAAGTGGCTTTTCCATCAGCCCAATGTTTCAGATTCATTCTAGATTTGATGGAAGGGTAACATTGAACGTGTTATTACTAATGAGGATGCGGTTACAGATCATCTTGAATTGAGTAAACACTCCATCATCACGTGATTGATTTTTCTAGGGGGTCTAATCCTTATAATATGGACAATTTATTTTCTCGGTTATCAACAGTTTGGGGTTTCAAGTATTGGAGATGCATCTTCTAAGGTAGAGGATAATACCACCTATTATTCCCTTCAGAGGAATTGAAATTTAGATCCTGGTGTCATGGCTCAATCTCCCTTAAATCGGATTTTTTACATATTTATAAGTGGGATACCAATTTCAACCCACTTGAAGAAAGGATATCTTCTATTCAAGTTTGGATCAGAGTTTACAGCCTCAATTGGATTCTTTGTCATCTTAAATTTTTTTATGATATCGCTTCAGTTGGAGGGGTTTCGGTCAAGATGGATAAAGAGACATAGTTTGTCAGGTTCGGTCATTATGCGAACATGCTTGTGGAGATTTATCTCACCTCAACCCTTGTGGACAAGGTTTCATTATCAACGCAGAAGGATGAATTTCCTCTGAGAATCAGGTATGAAAATATCTCAGATTACTAATAAAAATATGCCTTTTATCAACAACCAAAAGAGGTCTCTAAAGGCCATTAGAGAACACCCTGTGACCGCTTTTGGCGATCACAGTTGCTCAATTGGTGTTACTCAACAATGACCACCACAGACAACCACTAAAAACCCCTTTAGAATCTCCTGATTTTAGGTGTCAATAGTGCACTCAGGAATACGGGGCATGTGAGAGGTACTGAGGAGGGATGCTGAGATTTGGTCGCTGGCCATGGAAGATGTGGGGCGGCCAGAGGGAGTGGTTGAGGTGATATTGAGGGATTGAGGGGTTTGTGGTCATATTTCAGGGGAAACGGGTTTATTGGCGGGTGTGATGGGGGTGACTGAATGTGATGGGGGTGGATATGGGGTGGTCAGGGGTGGCAGGGCAGTGGCGGGGGTGATAAAGGTGATTGGCGGGTGTTTTAGTGATAAAAGTGGGGAAGAAAATGATAGGGGTTGGAAAAATCCCACTAATTTATATTTCAATATTAGCGACCTCCAATGGTGGTCCCTCGCTTCCTCTATTCACACACTCAAATTTCTTCTAGTATTTCTTCCTTGATTGTAAATTGATTGGGAACAAAAGATCCAACAACCTAAAGAACCTCTTCTATGACTCTTATTCACGTTATGGGAATATTATGGAAAGTTGTCATTAGGATCAATCTCCTCCATCCCTAGGTCTTCCAAGACCAACACATAAACCCTTGTGGGGTTCCATATTTAATCCCATGGGTGATAGGAGGAAGTCCCAATCTGAGTTTATATGTGAGCCACCATCCTTGATGGTATCTGATTTGGGATATAGTTTTCACCCAAAAATTCTCCCTTCAATCCAAAGACCACACAATTAGGCCTCCCCTTCAATAATAGTACATCAGATCCAACCATCTTGCATCGTTGTTTTCTCATCATCAAGACTTGCTTCCTGACCACCATTTATCAGGAAGACTTTTGATACAAAGCACCATAGATTTTCATGCTTCAATTGAGCAACCAATATCATTTTCAAATTGGTTTGGAGATTTCTCTACCCTACGTCACACCTGGGCTGCACCATGGATCTGATACCACTTGTTAGAATCAATTTCCTCCATCCCTTGGTCTTCCAAGACCAACACATAAGCCCTTGTGGGGTTCCATCCTAAAACCCATGGGTGATTTGAGGAATTTCCAATATTTTCATATATGTGAGTCACCATCATAGATGAAATACGATTTGGGATATGGTTTGAACTTAAAAATCCACTACAAAACAATATTATTAGCAATCCACGATGACTACATATGCCTAAATATTCGAAACAAACTGTTGATTTGAATTCTAGTGTTCAGGGAATCCTTCTTCCTGATGATCATGTTCAGGGTAGTATGCCTCATGGAAATTTTTTTGATGCCTCAACTCTCTTGGATAGGCCTAGAAAATGGTGGGATTGTCGTGTTGTGGAAGAATAGGTGGATAAATGACTGCAAGAGGCCAATACATCCTATAAGGATTCTCTTTCAAGGGGTAAAAATTTAGAGATGAAGGGTAAGGATGTTATGGTTGAATGTTCTCCTAACATGCAAGTAGCTCCATTTGTTGGGAAGTCTGGGTTTTGTCTTAAGACTGGATATTATAGGGATTTACCCATTTCATTGGGTGTTGCTTCTTCACACTCTACAGGAAGAATAGGAAATCACACATGTTCTGATGTTTGGAAGAAGTTTTGATGGGTGGTGATGTTCATCGGAATGGATGTGTGGAATCAGATGTTAAGGATCTTTGTCATGAGTAGGAGAATATTCTTTCTTCAGGTTCACCGTGAGTCATTAAAGCAAGTGTGGTGAGGCCCTCTATAGTGGATATCTCCAAAGATACCCAACAAGTTGGGCTTGTAGAGGATATAGTGGAGGGAATTTATGTCTCTCCTGGACAAAGGATGGACTCAGTTGGTGTTGTGGACAATGAAGCCTTTCAATTGGTTCCTTGTAGGAAAACTTGTTCTCGTTAGAACCTATATCATTCAAATTTTGATGCTGCAGATGCAAATAGATTTTTTGCACTCAATGCCAATGAAGAACTAATGAATGATTCAATGGTTGGTGAGCTGGTTAATGTGCTTATGAAAGACGTTACTGAAGGAGCTTTGCTTCAAAAATCCTGAAGATGGGGAAGGCATCCAAAAGGTTGAGGTCAGGGAATGTGGGCGTGATGAATGGGAAGTAACATGGTGGAATGGAATAAATTCTTCCAAGGTACAAATCACACTGAAGCAAGAAATGATCAAGGAGAATTATTCTGCGATTTTCAATAAAAAAATCCGCAATCTAAGTGGGAATATTCTAATGATGGTGATGGTTCTGATTTTGATGATAGGGATGATACTGATATTTTTGATTCATAGTTCTATTTCTTTGGACGAGGGCTCGGTGTTTGACCACATCCTTCCCCTTGCTTGCATGTTATTTTTTTCTTTATCTTTAATAAATGTTAAGGACCTCCTGCTTCTGGATAAATATTTTCCATATAATTATAAATATATAATTATAAATAAAATAAATATATTTATTATTTAATAAAATTTATTATAATCTTATAATTATTTAAATATATATTTATTTAATTATAATCTTATAAATACATTTTAAAACAATATATATTTTTTAATTATTAAAAAGATATATAAGAATTATAAACATGTGTTTTTTTATTTAATTTATTTAAATAAACATTATTTTTTAGCCAAATGGGTTGCAAACAACAAAACAATTAATCATCAAGTGAGATGAAAATGAAAAATAGATTTAAACTTTGTAAAATGATGTCGGTCCATCATACTCTAATGGAGATCAAGATTATCGATCTATATCTAGTATGATGTAAAAAATATGGATTAGAAAGAAAATAGATTGGAAGAAAGTGGTATTAGAAATTTCCTTTAAAGCATCAAATAGTTCTAGTGTACAGATTCTTGATAGTGGATGCACATCCCATATGATAGGTAATAAAGGTCATGTAATAGGCATAAAATATGACAAGGGAGGTGTTTTCAAATTTGGAAATAGTGAAGTCCTGAAGATAATTGGCTTGGGAAATTCCATGTTTGGGGAAAAAGAAATAAGACCTGTTAATGTCTTAGTCATTGAAGGTCACAGTCACAACTTTCTTACTATTAGTCAACTATGTGACTCTAGGCATGCTATAAGACGTACTAAGAAGATGTGTATCGTCAAAGGAAGATATGGGAAGTTGTTCTATAGGGAAAAAGAACAAAGAGGAATCTATACCTTATAAGTGGAGAAAATGATATGTTATTTTTATCCAAAGAGGAAGAAGAAAAGGTGTGGAATAAACGACTTGATCATCTATGCCAAACATCCCTGGAAGATCTGGTCAAATGTGATGCAACTCGAGACCTCCCTATGATATCACATGATCACACTAATATGTGTGATTCTTTTCAGTAAGGGAAGATCAATAGAAAGACGTACAAGGAAAAATAACACAAGTTAACCAGAGTGATTAAATTGGGGCATGCATATGTATGTGGACCTATCTCACCAAGAGACATTAAAGGGAAGAGGTATTATGTTCTTTTCACTGATGATTTTATTAGGATGGCATGGGTATTTTTCATATTCCCACAATAATGATGTGTTCAGTTGCATAAAAAATATCAAAGGGAATCTTAAAGGAGGCTTGGAAAAAAAATTCTGATGTTTCATAATGACAATGGTATGAAATTTACCAACATCAAGGTGAGGAATTATCTTGAGAAACATATAATAAGGAATAAAATTTTAGATGTGAGAACTCCTAAAAAAAATTGAGTTGTTGAGAGGTGAAATTGGATTATCGACAACATATCCTGAACAATTCTTATTGAAAAGGATATACCAGAGAAACTCTAGAAGGAAGTAGTCTTGGTATTAGTTTTCATATCTAATAGGTATCTTTTGTGTTTTAATGAAGAAAATACTTTTTATGAGATGTGGTATTGAAATATTACAACACTGAAATACATTCAAATCTTTGGCAGTAAATGTTTTATTCTCAATAAAGTGAAATGTGGGAAATTTGAGTCATGTGGAGATGAGGGGATATTCCATGAAATACAAAAAAATTGGATTTTAGCAACAGAAAATTAGTGAAAAATAATATATGTGTTGGTGAAACTGATTAATTCCAATAGATATTTTGGTTTTTAAGTATTAATTTTAATTACCAACATTTTTTTACTGACAGGTATATCTGTTGGCATTAACTGTTCAATACCAACACATCTTTTATTAACAATTAATTCGGTCATATTTTCATTTTAATACTAACATATTTTTACCAACACATGAATATGTTTTAATAAATATTATTACCAAAAAATATTTTACCATTAGAAATTTTTTTCCGATAAATTGTTTTATAATTAAATGTTATACGGACAATTAAATATATATATGTATAACAACAAACCATTTTTTAATACAAATATATATTTGTACATCGAATTAATGTAACTATTAAATGAAAAATATTTGTTTGAATGAATACATACATACATACAAACATACAAAACTATATATATATATATATATATATATATCATGTGTGTATCTATAAACATGTTACCAGAGTTTTTTGGAAATCACACCTGGTTAACACTCAACTTAATAATGGTGGAAAAAAATGCAAGGTATTAGTGTCAGTACAAAGGACCCATTATAAATATATTTTAAATATTACCATTTGTCTTAAAAAAACAAATACGAGCTAATTTTGAATCCATTGTAAATAATTTTTAAAAATATTTATAAAAAATATTTGAAATAAATAAATAAAACCCAATTTAAAAATATTATAATTTACAATGAATTTAAAATATATTTTCAATAATAAATGAAATAGTTAAAAAATTAAAATAGTGTATGAATCCTAGTGATTCACTTGAATCCCACGCCTCCTTATCATTTTTCCTACCCTATTCTACACCCCCACTCCTCCTCCCAGTCCCAACCAACCTAAATCCACCTCCACCACCATCCTAATTTTTCACCACCTCCCAGTCACAGCCAACCTAAATCTACCCCTCCATCCTAAATTGGCCCTTGTCACCATCACTTCACGACCTCCCTCCCTAGTCGATCATCAGATCCCCATACACCTGATCTCTTACCATCTTGTGTGGATTTAATTCTCAGTCACTCACAAAGATTATAATAAAAAAAAAATATTGAGGAGCATGAAGATGTTGTTTGGCAGATGATTCAAATCATCACCCCCTAGATTATTTTTGTGGTATGATATTGTGTTGTTCTGCGTATAGAAAATTAATTATATATTAACATTGGGAGATGTCCCTTCATCTATTATCACTTTGTTCCACTCCATCCCTAGAATATTGTTACATAAATAGATTGAAGATAATGTTTTTTATTGATCTATTAGGATATCTTTACACAAACAAATGATTTGTGATGTATTGGGTTGTTTGTATACTAACAGGTAATTCATCTTAAATGGGTTGTCTATTGGGTTGTCTATACAAAAAAAATGGGTCAAGTAGGTAATTCTAAAATGGTTTGTTTGTACACTTCAAGATATATACAACTTTATCAAATGGTTTGTCTGTACAGAAATGTTAATAACAGGTAATTAATCTAAGTTGTTCACTTCTTCATCTCAAATGGGAATAATAGATATTTCCAAAATTAGAATCAAAATTTTTGAGATCCTTTGATATGTAACTAATATATTGAAAGGACATTTTTCATTTGAAGCTAATGGTTGTCGCTGAGAAAAAACAAATCTAGGTGAACTTAGTGGATTAATATTCACTTCAATAAATTCTAGGTGCTTCTTAGAATCACAGATGTCTTGAATGGTTTTTATTGTTTTAATGTGATCTTTTGTCTACTAAGAATCAATTTTCACATTTTATAAACAGTCAATAGATCTTGAGTTATGCTACATAGATTGAATCTGGGTATCCAACTCTTAGGAACACAATTTTTAGAGATGGGGTTGGAACTATACATCCACAGAATATCTAGCTTACTGGATTCAACTCTTTTATATTTCTTGTGAAAAAAATGTAATATTCAAGTGTGTTAGAAAAATATCCCTCAAGGTAACATTGCAACATTTTTGGGTTGGTTGTGTTTGTTGATAATGCAGGTTTCCATGGAGAATTTTCGAGTTCCAGAGAAGTTTTTGACAATCTATGTTGACAAAGAACAATGAAAAGTGAACACAAGATCTAGAGGTGGTACAAAATAACAGATACAAGGTGGTGTCGTTTCCTAGTGTTTGACAAATTTTTGGGGTCCAAAATTTGAAGTTTGGTGAGCATCGCGATAAGTGGATATCCTTGAAGAGCTAATTTAAATATGGTAAAGGCATGAGTTTCACGAAGATAGGACTCATGATTTGGATTTCGTGAATACCAGAAGAATGTTGATGGTGATGCTTCACGATTACATCAAGCTTCATGAACGGAAGAGTTGAAGAGCATTGCGTCGGCGAAGAGCATTATGTGTGGAGCTTCGTGGCATATGGGTGGAGCTTCAGAGAAGGCATGAAGTAAATTATGGGATTCTATGCGATTACGAAGAGCTTACAAATGGAAAATTTCCGTGGTGCTTTGCGATTTAGAGAGAATTTCAGCGGGAACTTTGGAGCTTCGTGATTCAAGATGACGTGGCATTGACTTTGCACGAAAGGATTGAGGGTTAGTGGAATCGCCTATAAATAGACCTCGACCCCCCTCGAGAGAAGTATAGAGTGTTTTGAGAGAAAATATTTTTCTCTCAGTTCGCGAAGGTGGTTTGTGAAGGTAGTGTGATTCGCAAAAGAAGAGCTTCAGGTCGGCTAATTTAGCTCCTCGAAAGTTGCGAGCTCCGCCTTGGCTCAGTGAGCTTCACGAGGGAAGTCGTTCTGCGATGACTTGAGCTCTACGACGGCCTAATCATTGTGAAGTCTTGATCTTCATGAGAGTTCTTTGTGAGAGTGCTTTGTAAAATGGAAAGAGCCTCGTGAAGGCTTGTTTGAGCTTCTCGAAATTAGGAGCCTCAAGAAGTTGGGTGCTTTGCGAAGGTACTTTCCAAAGGAATTGACCAGTGTTCAGGGGAAAAGGAGTATTCATCAGTGGATGAATGTTGAACATTAACATAAAATCTATAAATAGTTTAGGATTTATGAATTAATGCAAAAGAAAAGACCTGCAGGTCTATAAATTGTGAGTGGATCCCTTCCAAGTGCAGCGAGTAACGGAAGAGGAAGAAGGTTATCCTTTCTACCAATAATGAGATTGAGAGAGAGGAACAAGGAGTGACACATTGGAAAGTAGTGAGCTAATAATAAACATTATAAAGGCAGTGAGCCTAGGCATAGTAGTGATCTAGCCCGAACATTATTGGTAGTGAGATTTAGTGGATTTGGTACAGTGGCACATCATCATTGTATACTCCATGGACGTATCCCAGTGAGGGTGAACTAGGTAAAAAATATTTGTGTCTGCCTACTTGATGCCTTTCATTGTATTCAAAGCATAATCATTAGATAAATAAGAAAAGAAGTGATCATAACAAACACACAAGTCCAAACAAAGTGACCCTTGTAATAAAGAGGTCAAGATCCAGTGGGGCAGGAAGAATTTTGAAAAATAATATCCATACCCAGATTCACCCCCCCTATAAGGATATATAGGCCCCTATTAGTCCTAAAAAAGTGTATGATATCTATCCTCCTCTATAAGTCCCCAGTCATATTTATAAAATTTGAAAAGGTCCTTTAAGACTATATTTGAAACAATACACTGAATTTTTAAGGTTATCATTTCATTAAATGGTTTTTTTAGAAGCATCTTGGGTTTCTATTTTTTTATTTACATATTGAGTTTTTGTTTGGAAGGTATAGCTTGAGTTTATGTTTGGAATGTACAACTTGAAGTATTGCTTGAGTTTTTTTTATTATATGTTGGTGAAGTACTACTTTTCTACAAATTTATGACATTGTTGATTACTGAAGGAGGTTGATATTAGAAGATCATGTATGGATGATAGCTATAGGAGTATGAGATGTATCTTGGGTTTCTTTAATAGGTTGATTTTATGTTTCAAATCTGCATCTTGAAGTACTGCTTGAGTTTCTATTATTTTTTCTGTGTTGTTTTGATTATAAGTTGGTGAAGTACTATTTTTCTGTAGATTTATTACCAAAGTGGGTTAATGTTGGAAGACCATGGATGGATGCTAGAGGAGTATGACAAGTATCTTAGGCCTTCCAGAATAGTGGTGGATCAAGATGTGCATGAGACTATACCAAAACCTCCACTGTTTCTGATCAAAGTTAAAACTACTTCTATCTAGAGCTGGTCACTAGAGCTGGAGTTGACTAGATGGCATGGATGGGTCACTTGGGGGTGGATGGATCCTATTGGGGGGATCTAATGTTTTGTATGAAATTTCATTATTAATCTAATTAATTTTTTATATGTTTGAACATTTGTTAAAATCTTATTTGGTTTTATAATTAATTATGATATATGATATATAATAAAATAATAAATATAATATGAAATTTTATTAGCAATAAAAATTTATAATTTTATTAGGAATAAAAAATTATTTTTTTATTCAAATGTAATTTATAAACATATATTATATGTTGGTGATATTATGACCAACAGAAATTTTTTTCATTAGAACATGTTGCTAAATACTTTAACCAACATATATATTATCTATTGGTATAATTATAATTGAAACAGAACAATTTTATTTTTTGAAAAATAATTAGTGACATAGTTTATACTGACTATTTAGTGACATAGTCATATATGTTGGTAAAATGTTTTACCAATAAAAAATGCACTTTTACCAACAGATATGCTCCTGTTGGAAGAAGTGATATATTTTGTAGTGATGGCTACTCTGGAAAAAAGAAAAGCATATAAATTATTTAATAAGAGGCATGGAAAAATAGTTGAAATCCATGATGTCTCTATAGTGGAAAATGAAATGAATCTTCAACAACATAGTGAATAGTACATTGTTGAATGTGATGAGGAGGTAAGAAACACTTGGGGAGAAGAAGTAGAAAATGATGATTCAGAAGATGATACTGATGATGAGTAGGAGGAAGTCAAATCTATATCTATGCAAAAGCCAATGAGTCGAGCTAAAATTGAAAGAAAAAATATCATTGGTGATCAGGAAGCACTAGTGTGAACACAAAAAATAATGTCTTTATGATAAACAACTTTCTTATCTTAGGTAGAGCCAAAATGTTTTGAGTAAGAAGTTACTGATAAAAATTCGGTTCATGCAATGAATGAAGGTATATAGTAAATTGAGAAGAATCAGACTTGAGAGATTGTTTTTAGGCTGATAGATAAGAATGTAATCGAGACTAAATGAGTTTTTTTTGCAATAAGATGAATGAAAATGACACAGTTCTTCAAAAAAATATGACTAGTGTGCAAGGGGTACTCCTAGATAGAGGATATTGATGTTGATGAAACATTTGCACATATTTCAAGGCTAGATACAATCATATTGTTCTTGGTCATAACAGTAAAAAGAAAGTTCAAAGTTTTCTAGATGAATGTCATGTAGGCATTTTGGAATGGGGTTCTGGAAGAAGAAGTTTTTATTGAGAAGCCAAATGGTTTTTTCATTCATGAATATGTGAATAGATTTTGTCGGCTGAGAAAAGCACTATACAGGTTGAAGCAAGCACCAAAAGTGTGATATTCAAGGCTCAATCAGTTTTTAAAGAAGCTCGATTCTTAGTGTGGGGAGTTTATTACAATTTGTATGTCAACAATGATTATAATCAGAGAATTTTGGTGCTAGTATATTTCACTGAAAAAATATTTAGACGATCAAATGTAGCACAAAACAAACACTTTTCAAAATTCATGGGATGTACCTTCAACAACCATAGTATTAGTGTGGGTGGGATATATAAATTAATATTCGGTAGCTCATCAACCTATCAGATGATATTATACCTTTAAAATATAGGATTTTATATAATATCGTGGAATGAAAGTATAATGGAGACGATATTAAAATATTGTGAAATCATTAGAGCGTGACATCAATATATAACATGTCATCATAAGCACATGTCTAGAATCGCTACCAAGACAACATAACACAACATGATAGGCTTATTTCCATTACATTATATATATAACTCATGAAAGGAATACATTACACAATTAATTATTGGACTATATAATTCCAATCCAAGCTGTTATATAAAAAAATACATGCATATGTACAATATATAAGTAAAAAAATTATACATAATGTTTAATAATGAAAAAACCGACGATGAATAAATCTTTAACAAAATCATGACTTAAAGAATAACCAAATTATATATCATAATGTTTACCATGAAAAAGGGGATTAAAGAGTTTTGGAAATTTCATACTAAATAATGAATAGTAGGTAATGAATACTGATTTCAATTGTATAAAACTTCATAAGAAACTAGTGGAGAAGTAGGTATATAAAAGAATTTTTAAAACAATTTTTTAAGAATTTTTTAATAAAACATGATTTGATATAAGTGAATAATTCTTTTCTTAAAAATGTAAATGAGTCAAATTAGTTTTAGGGAAAATTATTCTAAAGCGTGATACATGAATAGTGCCTTGCCTGGGGACGCCAGACGTCGACTCCGGTGGAAGGACCCTATAATTTATATAAATACACGCTTTACCATTCTCATTATTTAATTGTGAAAATTATTAAAAACACTTTATTTTAAAAAATTACCAGAGAACTAGCTATTGCGGGTGAAGGGGCCCCCAAGATCCCCCTCGACAACGTTCGATTGCGGCCATGTTCTCTATTTTAAATATGACTGCAACTACTCTCCCTCACTCATCTCTCCCTCTTTCCATATCTCTCTCCTCCGCTGCCCATCTTCCACCTTTTGAACTAGAATGCAGTGAAGGAATATTAGCATGGATGCAAATTTTTGATCCACCGATTTGTTTCAATAATCACTGGGGAAGAATCATATCGAATGGCATCCATCAACAACGAAGCCAGCATGGCAGCAGCACCGTCTCGAACACATAATAGTCATGTGATAGGTTTTGTGTAATTCTATTTGAATTGTTAGACCATCAATGTGACCATGAATATCAATGGGATCAATGTATCTATGCTATAATATTTCTTTCTCCCAAATCCTCATGTCTCTCTTCAATTGTGATATATTATGAAAGATTTTATCACTAAACTCATTCTCCATCAAACATAAATGATCAATAATGTGGATTATCGATCATCTTTTTAGTGGAGGGATGTGTATTTTAATATCTTTCAACTTTTATATGATGTTTTTGGTCACCCAATAACTTATGTTCACCTAAATTATCCAAACATGTTGGTGTTCTAAATTTATTCCTATATATGGTGTCATAAGGAGATAATATACGGATCTAGAGGAATATATTATTGTCTTAGTACTTAATCATATCATATTCCTGATCCCATCCTTCTATAATGTTTATATAATGTCTATGAGTGAATCCTTGATAGTCTATATAGTCCATTCATATGATCCATTATTCAATGGCTAATATTTAATATATAAGTTTGATTTTGTTTTAAAGTCATGTTAAACTATTTATAATAGTGATGTAATCCTTAAGTATTAATCAGATATAATCGATAGTGATGATATCATCATTGTATGATATATGATTAAAACCATATTGAATTATTCCCTTCATATGTATTCGAATGAAATGTCTAAAAATCAATAGTAGCATACTCACACTAGGAAGTACTTATGGGTAGTAATTGAATAATATCATGGGATTTTTTGCATTCTTCACTTATTGGATTAACATGTAATTAGATGAGTATTCATTAATAACATACATAATATTTCCTCTATAATTGTTCTCCCAATGTTCATTTTATTTCATTTTTGTAACTATATGGATAGATATTGTCGATATATAATGATTTCCCAATAGCTCCACATTTATCTCAAACTCTCATCGAATGCATAATTTTTCCCATAAACTCAAAAGTCATTGTTTACCAATTTTCAATTGTATGTCTTTCCCCATCCTTATAACATCCCCTTATTTTGTATTTCCATATCTTTCCATTCTTCTTTCAATGATAAAAGATCAAATCTCTAGGTAAGACTCATCAATTTGTGGATTAGTCCCTTATTGATTAAATTGATAGAGCATGATAAACCCTTCCTTTGATCTGCACCAATTTTTGAACACTTCATGCACCCATGTATTGAAATTATATTGATTATTAAATTGATTTCTAAACCTAGATCTGCCATTATATTCGATGGAAAAAATGCTTAGATAATGATCATAAAATCCTTGTTATTCTTCCTTTCTCCCATAAATTTTTCTTGATTGTCATCGTTGAAAAATGGGGTCATGATTTGACATTGTCAGGTGGGACCAACCCCGATCGGAGCCCAGGATTCAAAATGGTCTCACGGGAAACAAAGGGATCAATCTTCAAAGAATAATTTGGGGATGAATCATGGTTGATGCGTGTTTTTTTCATGGATTTGATATTTGGGACCAATGGTGGTGATGGGATACCCTCGTAGGTGTGGCGGTGCATACAAGTTCACACGAGAAGAATCAGAATTCGATTTCCGGGGTGGAGACTCATACGACTTTGAGACACCTTCTCATGGTGCACTCCCTTGGTGATATCTAGTAGGATATTATGAGAATGAGACCTGACAGTAAGAAATCCCCATTTATAAGTGTCATTGTATGCTTCTATTTGCGAATGTATGTATTGGTCCTTAGACTTTAAGATTATTATTTATGGGTATTGTGACTCACGCACTTAGTTCTATTGGCAAAAATTGTGACCACATATGTTCGCAGTGAGGTATGATATGTTGGTTGTGTTACGATTAATAATACAATAATGAATAATACGAGAAATGATTTATCCCTCATGTTCCATAATGGAAGTTGACATCGTAGACCCTTTGATGGAAATGATATAGCCTAAGTAAATCTATGGCCATGGTGTTCTAAAGGCAAGTTAAATTTTCAGGAAGTTAAAGAATGAGAAATAGATCACATGGGTTGATGGAACTTTCATGAAACCCACTTGATCGGAGATATCGAGACAAATGGATTATATTGTACAGTAAGTGTTCAAATGAGGTGACATGTTGTTGCAGCCTTAAATTCTTTCTCTATGGGTACTGTGGCATGTTGCTAGATGCTAACTTTAAGATTTAGGATACTCCGCCTAATGTCACTGAGAAATAGGCCTAGAGGGTCACACACTATGTGTATCCAATATCTCAGTTAAATAATATATTATTTATTATTTAACAACATGAATAAATATTATTACCAATTTTGGTTTAATAATTTTTCATGGATGTCTGATCACATTTATTTCGACACTAGTTATTCAAGAGAATAAAAATATGGGTGGAATAATTAATAAATATTTATTTTATATTTAGTGAATATAATATTTATATATTTATAGGAAAATAATGGTGTGATATTTATTTAATAAATAAATAGTCATTATTGAAGGTTCAATAAATATGGTGGAGGATTGGCGGACCGAGTGAAGGGTTCGGTAAGAAATAATAATATTGAATACTATTTTATTAAATAATATTTAATTATAACTCAAAAGCTAGGTGAATGTCAAGAAATAATAATGTTGTGGTTATTATTTGACATGTGGTTTTCGATTGGATTAATAAAATAATTAAGGCACATGTGCAAATTATTTATTATTACCCTAGTGAATTAAATGCCTATTTATATTATTCACTCATTATCCAAGCATCAGCCAAGGGATGATTATTATTATTGTGCGTCATAAATTGGATAAAAACTCTCATGGCTAGAGATTTCATACCTCTCTAAGAACGCTCTCTAGAACTGGAAAGATCCTCCTCCACTGGATCAATGAGTAAATTTTGAATGCGGTTCTCAAAGTGATTGAAGGCGAACATCGTAAGTGCAATGATCTTCTGTGCTAGAACCCGGATACTCCTTTAGAAATATCCAGAGATACGTGGAACATGTGTGGATCTCTTCTAGATGAGATCTACCATTGATCTCTACAATGCACTGAAGGCGCACCGCAGATCTATGGTCAAACATATCTACGAAGAAAGAATTACCTTGGAGGTAATTCTTTAATTTAATTTAATTAGTTTTAAACAAAATATGTCAATCCTCTATCTTGGTTCTAGGTTTCAATATCTTTGTCTAAATCATTGATTCAATTCCATAGATATTGGAATTCATCGTCGTATTGATCCCAGATTGTTCATTGAATATGGTAAAAATTAAAGTTGGGCACCGCCCATCCTGTGATTCTACTGTGACTGGAACATACAAGTGGTATCATAGTGGACATAATATTATTTAAAATTATTTAGTTTCATTAATGATTTACAAATTCATAATTTAGTTTTTCAATTCAAGTTTAATCATTTTTTAAATATGAATTTTGATATCTATTTCTTCCTTCATCGTTTCTCAAAGATCTAACAAAAACGATCAATTTTATGAATAAAATAAAATCAAGGAACTCATTTGGAGTTTCCAAGGATCTGGGTCGTACAACACCAGACTGCACATCGTGTAATTGGAATTACATCCCATGTAGTATTATTAAACACATCCAGATTTGGTTTGGTAATCAGTTTGAGATCTTGCATTAATTAGGCATTAATGACACCATTAATTACCTTTAATTCATGTGGTGTTGACTAGGATTAATTGGTGCATGGAAACCAGACTAAACGCCATGTGGCCCATTGGACACGGTGTGTAGTCCCTTCGGGTTAGGGTTGAGTCATGTGTCCCATACACGGCTTGCTCAAATGGTGACTATGTAATGAGGAGTCTACATGGAGTGTGGGATACTAGACATATTGTGTACTCCATAGATTTCCAAAGTACACCTCACATGTTGTTTCCCGAGGCATTAACTTTGGATGAATGGTGAGGAGGTTACACACTATGTAGCCGGATCTATACGCCATGTAATTTTATAGATTACGTAGTTTTAAAATTTATTATTATATTATGTAACCCTTGATACATGTATCTTCATGTGGGAATAAACTTGGGACACAACATGCGATATGTGTTTGATATATATATATATATATATATATAAATGTTTAATTAACATCTACATAGTGTTCAAAGATCTGCACATCATGTATTAGTTTCATTACAATTATAATTCTGTTTTATGCTACATGTCCCATTGAATAAAGTGTATACAAGTATAACACATATTGGGTAGTTTTGGATGGATATTAACTAGATTTCCTCCAAGGTACAAGTTATGTACAAGGTTAATTTTAAATGAATTCTAATTTGTTTAAATTTATAATGGATGAGAATATCAAAAAAATCAAAAAAGGATTAAGATAAAAGGATTGATTAATTAAAGATAATAATTAATTGATTAAAGCGTGATTTATCTTAATTAAAAATTATTAAATAATTTAATGCTAATTATATTAAATGCATAAATTCATTGCATTCATATGGATGATCATAAGCTAGGCCAGACCATTTTTATGTGATTGGTTTCCCTTTTAATTTATTAAATTAAATTGTTGTTTTGTGTGCCTTCTCTCCTCATTAATATGTAGGGTCCGTGTGTCCATGTTTTATTTTTTGTAAACACCTTTTACCCCTCACCTGCATGTGAGTACAAGCATATATAATGGATGGAGATCCCAAGCTAGTGGAGGTGGTTCAAGTTGGGACCTGAGGAGAAACTAATCCAAGAAGATACAAAGGTGGACAGGTGTAAAATTGTAAACATGAACCTAATTGGTTCAAGGTGTTTCTTCTCTAGCTTAACAATTAGTTTATAAACCACTAGATAAACTAACAGTTAGACCAAGCTCATGATCATACCCTTTATTTTATTTCTGTCAGTTTTATGGTTATTCATCACAGATGTTTTTCACGATCACATAATTAATGAATTAACAAGCATGAAAGATGGAACTAAAATAAACTGGCTTATGTGTAAATATTATCTATTACATGGTTAATCACTTAATATTATCCCACTTAATATTAAAAATCATGCGAAGAGATAATAAACAACAATTTACACATATAGGATAAAATCACTCAATAAAATATTAAGTTGGTATAACCTTCCATTACTTTAGTTAGAATCAAACCATAGTTCAATGTGCTTGACCAACCAAAGTTGGGGTGCTTTCAATTATCAGGGAATTCTAATTTGAGGTTTTGGGTTGAATTGACTTAGTTTAAATCAAGGGATGATTTCCAAAGCAGGAATTGGTGTAACTAATAGGCAAAGGTTGAGAAAATCCAAAATTAAGGATTTTAGGATTGGGTAGTCCACTCAATGGATCAAGGAGCTGCGGGTTAATGTAGTTGGAATTCGAAATGCCTACCTAAAACCTTTAGAATTTCTTGACCATCCAATGTTGGGGTAATGCAAATGGAAATATAGATCATTGATGGTAGAATATACAAGAAACAAGATATTTTAAAGCCAATGGTGATGGCTTTTGGGTTTCGATCAAATAGTGGGAGACTAATGAATATTTATTTAATTATTTGTCTTAATTTTATCAGATAAAGTACTAAAACTCTATTCATATTACTTGTAGAAACAACATTAAAAATGAAATCAAACATATTGTAGTAATCCATACTCTAGAAGGAAAACCTTCTCACTAGCACAAATTTCTTGGAGTGGAAAAGGCATCTTCAAGTCATCCTTCACCACGAAAGAAAACTAGATTTGATGGAAGAACGTTTACTAATTGCACTTGGAAATGAGCTGAGTGATGAGGATCTCTCTATGTATGAGAAACATCCAAATGATGATAAAGATGTTCAGTGCCTCGTGTTATCGTCCATGACCAATGATCTTTTGAAGAAATATGAGTAAATGGATTCTTATAGCATGATGTCTCACATTTAGGATCTCTATCAAGAGAAGGTGAGACAAAAGAGGTATTAGATCTCCAATGATTTTTTCACCACTAAGCTTGGAGAGTCTGTGCCAGCTGGGCCACATGTTGTCAAACATATTGGCTACGTTGAGTGTTTGGACATCATAGGGATTAAATTCTCAGATGAGTTGCATACAGATCTCATACTATCATCACTACCCAAGACCTTATCTACTTTTATTGTGAATTATAATATGAGAAATAATGAGAAGAGTCTATCAGAACTTCTTACTTTAATTCTCCAAGTGGATAAGGACATGGGGAGTGAAAAACCCACCGACCTTATGGTGAATAGGAAGAGGAAGGACAAGGAAAAAGGGCATAAGGCTTATAAATAGTCAAAAGACCCCAAGCACCATCCGACCAAGAAGAAAAATATCCAAAGTCAGGGTAAGGAAAAGAAGCTAGTATGCTTTGCAAATGGCAAGTTAGGCCACTAAAAGAGGAATTGCACCATGAGGCAAGGGGAAGCTAAAGGCACATTCGTTTTCGAGTGAAATATTTCCATTTATACACATTAGGTATTATATATAGCTTGTGGTGCTCACATATGTATTCAAATGTAGGAAATAAGTAGATTCTAGAAAATTTATAGAGGAGAGGTGGATCTGCAAGCTACCAATGGTGCGGGGATTACTACTCTTTCCATTGGTGAATACCACCTCACATTTCTAGTGAGAATGATTTTGGTTTTACATGGATGTTATTATGTATTTAGTGTTACCAAAAACATAATTTCTATATCAAGTTTGGATACAGATGGATTTATTTTCATGTTCGAAAATAAAAATTATTTCTTTTATAAGGAAAACATATGTTATGGTATGGTGAATTTAAATAATGGTATGTATGTATTAAATTATGAAAACCAAGTGTTGGAAATTGATAATGAATCAAGTTATCATAAATCATATAACTCCCAGTTGTGGCATCACCGTCCTAGTTGTGGCATCACCGTCTCAATCATGTACACATCTTGAATGACCCTCTCACGTTGTGTACCCAGTAAAACCTCTTAAATTCACGAGAGACCCGTGCACCATGCTGGAGATCCAAAATCTGTGGAAACTAACATGGATCAAGGATACACATCGTGTCCCTGAGGTACATGTTGTGACTAATTTTTCCTATAAATGAAGCGGATCGGGAGAGCATTTGATATCAATTCCGGACGTGCTTCTCTTCTACCTTTCATCTCTTTTACGAATCCCTTTTCCCTTTCCCCTCTCAAACTCTCAAACTCTTAGTATTTGTGTATTTTTTATTAATCCAAGAGTTGTGGAGCTTATGTTCTTCGCGCATTAAATTCCTACCATCATTTTTAGTTTCAATTTCCATTTCTCCTTATCAATTAAGTCTTTTACTTATAATTGTAATTTACTTAGTGCATGTTTATTTCAGTTTCCTGGACCTTTTCATGATACCAATTCCATTAATCAATCCATCAAACATGTTGTATTTCATTTATTTAATTGCGTCCTACCCCACCATGAGTAGCAAAATTTCTTAGGGGTAGGGATAAAGCAATGAATTTTCCTAACTAAATACACCTTTAAATCTAAAGTTGGAAATCCTGATTGAACTAGTAATTATGATATAAATCCCCACTCTACCCCATTTGTGTGAATGTCCCTAATCACAGGATGATCGAACAAATGACCCTATCCTAATTGAAGTAGACTGAACTACAACTACTATCTTAGGATGTGAGGTATGGGATGTTATGGATCTTTGTAATGAGAAGGAGCATACTCTTGCTTCAGTTTCACCGTGAGTCACTGAAGAAGGTATGGTGAGGCCCTCTATAGTGGATGTCTCTAAAGATACCCGAATAGTTGGGATTGTTGAGGATACAGTGGAGGGAATTGATGTCTTTCTTGGATAGAGGATGGGATCAGTTGGTGTTGTGGATAATAAAGCCTTTCAGTTGGTTCCTTGTAGGAAAACTGGTTCTGGTTAGAACTTGGATCATTCAAAGTTTGATGTTGCAGAAGCAAGTAGATTTGGTGTACTTGATGCCAATGAGGAACCAATGCATGATACAATTGTTGGTGAGTTGGTTAATGTGCTTGAAAAAGATATTCCCGAAGGAGGTTTACTTCAAAAACATGGAGATGGGGTAGACATCCAAAAGGATGAGGCTGGGGATGTGGGTGTGATGATTGGGTTGCAACACGTGGGGCATGGATTAAATTCTTCCAAGGTACAACTCACACTAAATTAAGAAATGATAAAGGACTACTTTGAGATTTTCAATAAAAAAAATTTCAATCTGAGTGGGAAGCTGCTGATGATGGTGATGGTTCTGATTATGGTGATAGAGTTGATACTAATCTTTTTGATTCATAGTTCTATTACTTTGGATGAGGGCTTGATGTTTGACCTCGTCCTTCCCCTTGCTTGTAGGTTATTTTTTTTATCTTTAATAAATGTTAAAGAGCTTCTGATGCTGGATAAATCTTTTCCATTTAAGTATAAATATATAAATATATATGTATAAATATATAAATATATATGTATATATATAATTTTAAATATAATAAATATATTTATTATTTAATAAAATTTATTTTAATCTTATAATTATGTAAATTTATAATTATTTAATTATAATCTTATAAATACTTATAAATATATATATATATATATATATATATATATGAATTATAATCATGTATTTTTTATTTAATGTATATAAATAAACATTATTTTTGAATATAAATATAATAATTTTATATAAATTAATAATATTTTTTATTAAAAACATTTATCAGAACTAATAATAGAATTGATAAATCTATCTTTTATGAGTGTTAAAAAAAGTGCTAATAAATTAAAGACCCCCCTTTTATCAGTGATTTTTTCTTAGCGCTGATAAAATTCAGCACTGCCTTTGCGCTGATTTGTGATAGTGCTAGTAATTAATTTATTTTTGTACATTTGAGGTCACGTTGTTTCTCTTTAGACCCATTTTTTAAAATATAGAGGACCATAACCTTTTTTCTTTTTTTTCTATAAAGTAAATTCTATTAAGAAATTCCTTTAAAAGCCCACATTATAATGACACGACATGACATTGATGATTTTTAATCACAATCTCACACTCGCTTTAAAAAATTCTCATTAACAATAGACGTCCATTCTCAACCACCCCATGTCATCCAGTGTTGTCAAAAATATAAAAAAAAATCTCAAATTAATGCTTATTTTGGGGGCTTTCAAATGATTTTTTAATAGGATTTACGTTATGGAAAAAAAGAAAAAAGGTTAGGTTCTCTATATCTTAAAAAATGGGTCTAAAGAGAAACAACTTGACCTCAAATGTACAAAAATATATTAACTACTGGAACTATCACAAATCAGCGCAAAGGTATTGTTGACTTTTATCAGCGCTAATAAAAAAACACTAATAAAAGGGGGGTCTTTAATTTATCATCACTTTTTTTAACTGTCAAAAAAGATAGATTTATCAATTCTATTATTAGCACTGATAAAAGTATTTAATAAAAAAATATTATTAATTTGTATAAAATGATTATATTTATATTCAAAAATAATGTTTATTTATAAACAATAAATAAAAAACAGGATTATAATTCATATATATATATATTTCAAAATAAGTATTTATAAGATTATAATTAAATAATTATAAATTTAAATAATTATACGATTAAAATAAATTTTATTAAATAATAAATATATTTATTATATTTAAAACTATATATATGTAATTATATATTTATAATTATATGGAAATGATTTATCCAGAAGCAGAAGCTCCTTAACATTTATTAAAGATAAAGAAAAAAAATAACTTGCAAGCAAGGGGAAGGACGAGGCCAAACATCAAGCCCTCATCCAATGTAATAGAACTACGAATCAAAAAGATCAGTATCATCTCTATCACCATAATTAGAACCATCACCATCATCTGCATATTCCCACTCATATTGCGAATTTTTTTTATTGAAAATCTCAAAGTACTCTGTTATCTTTTCCTACTTCAGCGTGAGTTGTACCTTGGAAGAATTTCTTCCATGCCCCCCCTTGTTGCAGCCTGATCATCACACCCACATCCCCACCCTCATCCTTTTGGATGTCTACCCCATATCCACATTTTTTGAAGTAAACCCCCTTCAAGAACATCTTTTTCAAGCACATTAACCAGCTCACCATCAATTGTATCATGAATTAGTTCCTTATTGGCATCAAGTACACCAAATCTACTTGCTTCTGCAACATCAAACTTTGAATGATCCAAGTTCTAACCAGAACTAGTTTTCCCGCAAGGAACCAACTGAAAGGATTTATTATCCACAACACCAACTGAGCCCATATTCTATCGAGGAGAGACATCAATGCCCTCCACTGTATCCTCAACAAGCCCAACATGTTGGGTATCTTTAGAGACATCCACTATAGAGGGCCTCACGATACCTGCTTCAGTGACTCACGGTGAAACTGAAGCAAGAGTATGCTCCTTCTCATGTCAAAGATCCATAACATCCCACACCTCATATCCTAAGCTAGTGGTCGCATCTCAGTCTAGTTCAATTAGGATAGGGTCATTTGTTTGATCCCAAACCCTAAGAAATTTAGAAACTCATGGTGGGGTAGGACGCAATTAAATAAATGAAAGACAACATGTTTGATGGATTGATTAATAGAATTGGTATCATGCAAAGGTACAAGAAACTAAAATAAACAAGAACTAAGTAAATTAAAATTATAAATAAAAGACTTACTTGACAAAGAGAAATGGAAATTGAAACTAAACGCGATGGTGGGAATTAAATGCATGAAGAACAGAGGCTCCACAACTATTGGATTAATAAAAAATACACAAATAATAAGAGTCTGAGAGTTTGAGAGGGGAAAGGGAAAAGGGATTCGTAAAAGAGATGAAATAGATAGGAGAAGGACATCCAGAATTGATATCAAAGGCTCTCCCGATCCGCTTCTTTTATAGGAAAATTTCTTCACAATGTGTACCTCAAGTACAAGAAGTGTATCCTCGATCCGTGTTAGTTTCCACAGATTTTGGATCTCCATCATGGTGCATGGTTCTCTCATGAATTTAAGAGTATTGACTGGGTACACGATGTGAGAGGGTAATTCAAGACGTGTACCTCGTCTCTATCTGATTTTTGCATGGATTCTTTGCAGATTTCTTGCTCGGGGCTTTGACTGACTTCACGATGTGTCTGTTCTGGTCACAATTTGTAGTGGATTTTCTATTCAAGCTTCATGGCATAGTCATGACTTGGCCTCATGACTTGAGGTAGGGTGTGATCTTTAGGTACACGACGTGTAAAGGTGGATCACCACGTGTACTTGGCATGTCTTACACCTTTTCTACCTTTTCTTCCTTGCAAACATGTGAAGCTCTTTTTCCTGAAAAATTAGACACATACTAGTGAATTATCATTTAATTTAATAAAAAATATAAACAATTGACAACAAATTGTATATATAAAGTATAATTATCATCTACACCCCTGATAGAATGTATCATTTTTGTCCCTCAAAGGATATCATCCAGCTATAGAAACTATATCTAATAATAGTGTCATAGAACTTTCAGGTTCTCATCATAGTGGGGAACTGCTGGGACCTTTTAGTGCGACAACTACTCTTGGGACATTATCACATGAAATGTTATAAAGATGAACAATCGTGATGTGATAATGAGTTTATTAATATCCATAAAATGAATACATTTTTATCTTAAAGTAAAAAATAAATTGGTTCTAGGGAACCAAATCCAATAGACTCCCACTTGTTCTAGAGCCAACTGCTAACAATCTTCAGTTCTCTAGCTCTCACATGATATTTATGCTTCTGCTGAGATAGGTCCTTAGTCAATGGGTCTTCCACGTTCTCTTCCGTGAATTCTCTACTCACTACAACTTCACCCCTTTGATAGAAATACCATAATAGGTCACACTTCCAAATTATGTGATTTGTCTTTTGATGCGACCTTGGGTCTTTTGCAAGATCCACCACTTTAGTATTATTACGATGCAATGAGATAGGTTCTTTACTTCTAGGTACCACATCAAGATCTTGGATAATGTTCCCAATCTAGACGGCTTCCTTGGCTGCATCATGAGCCGCTATGTACTCGGACTCCACTATAGAATCAGCTATAACTTGCTTCTTTGAACTATTTCAGCTCACAACTCTTTCATTGAGACAAAAAACATATCCTTATTGTGAATTCATATCAATGTAATCTATCTGAAAACTAGCATCAACATACCCTTTGATGAAAAGCTACTCATCTCCTCCATACACCAAGAACATATCCTTAGTTCTTCTCAGATACTTAAGGATAGTCTTAATAGCAGTCCAATATTTTTTTTCCTAGATCTGCTTGATATATTCCTACCATGATCAGTGCAAAGGCAACATTAATTCTAGTACATAACATGAAATACATGTTAGATCCTATCACTGAAGCTTATGAGGTCTTACTCATTCTATCTTTCTCCTATTGTGTTTGGGGACACATTTTCATAAAAAGATCTAAACAATGTGACACTGGAACCAATCCCCTCTTGGATATTTATTTACTAATTTGCTTTAGTATTTGGTCAATATATGTACTTTGACTTAGTCCAAGAATCCTCTTATATCTTTCACGAATGATCTTGATCCCTAGAATGTAGGTTGCTTCGTCTAAGTCCTTCAAGGAGAAGCACTTGTTTAACCAGTCTTTAAATTATTTCATGACTGGTATATCATTTCCAATAATTAGTATGTTTTCAGCATATACAACTAGGATAACAACTGCATTACCACTAAATCTTTTGTAAACACACAACTGACATTCTTTTTTAATGAAACCAAGTTCTTTTATGGATTCATCTAATAAAATGTTCCATGACCTAGATGCTTGATTTAATCCATAAATGAATCTTTAAAAGTTGAAAATCCTTTTGGAATCACCTGGGGTCAGAAACCCTTCTGTTTGTATCATATAGACATCTTCCTAAAGGTTCTTGTTAAGGAATACAATTTTGACATACATCTTCCAAATCTCATAGTCATGATAAGTTTCTATGGAAAATATGATTCTAATGGATTTAAAAATGGAAATTGGTGAAAAGGTTTCATCATAGTCAATTCCTTGACATTGTTTAAACCCTTTATCCACTAGCCTTTCTTTATAGGTACTTACTTTACCTTTCATGTCCAGTTTCCTCTTAAATTCCCATTTATGTCCAACATGCTTTACATCAACTGGTGCATTGAACAAAACCAAAACTTATTTCTGATACATGGAATTCATATTAGAATTCATAGCTTCAATCCATCTTGTAGCTTCTAGGATCTCTACTACTTCCATGTAGGAGAGAAGTTCATCATTGTAAAATAATAATGAGTCACCATCCTTAGTGACAAGCAAACCTATATCTTTGTTTCCCTTCCATCTCTTGAACTCCTACACTATACTTGCGTTTCAAGAACTACTTATTCTATGGGGAACTATGAAACTTGTTCTTATACCAACTCATATGTAACTTGAGCACCAACTTCATCAAATTAAATATTTCTCCCGCTATCTTTATTGAGGATATGCTCCCTCTCATGAAATAAGGCTTGTCTGGCGACATTTAATTTCTTGTCTGAAGGGTTGTATAGTTAGTATCCCTTTGTTTCCTTGGGATACCCTATAAAGATGAACCTCAAGCCCTGGGGTGCTAGTTTATTTCCTCGAAAGGCATTAACAAATACCTCTCATCCCCATACATGTGTATGCAACAAAATGGGTTTCTTTCCACTCAACAACTAGAAGGGAATTCCATTTTCCTTCTTAGTTGGTACTCGGTTTAATGTGTATGGTGCATTTTTTAATTCATATCCCTAAAAGGATAATTTATGATCTGCATGACTCATCATCAGCCTTACCATATCCAACAAGGTACAGTTCCTCTTTTCACTAACATCATTCCACTATGGTGTATAAGGTGGAGTGAGTTGAGATAGGATCCCAAACTCCTACAGAAAGTCGATGAACTCTTGGTTAAGATAATATCCACCTCGATCTGATCCAAGATTATTTATCTTCTTACCAAGATCATTGTATACTTCATTCTTGAATTCCTTAAATTTTTCAAAGGACCTAGACTTATACCTCATCAAGTAAATATAGACATATCTACTCAATTCATCAGTAAAAGTTAGGAAGTGAGAATATCCACCTCTAGCTTCTACTATAAATGGTCCACACACATCAGTGTGTACCAATCCTAGAAGCTCTGTGTCCCTTTCACCCTATCCACCAAATGTAGGTTTGTTCATTATCCCTTGTAAACAAGCATGCCATATATCAAGTAGTTTTAGCTCAGAAGAGTCTAAACAAACATCTTGACAGATCTTTTTCAAACACTTGTTATTTACATGACCGAGACGGTGATGCCACAACTGGGTGTTATATGATTCACGAGAACTTGATTCATTATCAATTTCTAACACTTGGTTTTCATAATTTAATACATACAGAACGTTATTTAAATTCATCATACCATAACATATGTTGTCCTTATAAAATAAATAACTTTTATTTTTGAACATGAAAATAAATCCATCTATATCCCAATATGATATAGAAATTATGTTTTTGGTAACACTAGATACATACTAACATCCATGAAAAACCAAAATCATTCTCATTGGCAATGTGAGGTGGCATTCACCAATGGAAAGAGTAGTAAGCCTCGTACCATTGGTAGATCGTAGATCCACCTCTCCTCTAGAAATTTTCCAGAATCTACTTGTTTCCTACATTTGAATACATATGTGAGCACCACAAGCTATATCTAATACCTAATGTGTTTAAATGGAAATTTAGCACTCGATAACGAATGCGCCTTTGGATTCCCCTTTCCTCTAGGTGAAATTCCTCTTTTAGTATCCTAACTTGCCACATGCAAAGCATTGTGGCTTCTTTTCCTTGCCCTGTCTTTGGATATTCTTCTTCTTGGTCAGATGGTTCTTTGGGGCTTTAGACTGTTTATAAGTCTTAGGCCCCTTTTCCTTATCATTCATCTTTTTATTCACCATAAGGACTGTGGGTTTTTCACTCCCCATGTCCTTATCCACTTGGAGAATTATGGTAAGAAGTTCTAATAGACTCTTCTCATTATTTATCATATTATAATTCACAATAAAAGTAGATGAGGTCTTGGGTAGTGATGATAGTATGAGATCTGTATGCAAATCATCTTAGAATTCAATCCCTATGATGTCCAGACACTCAATGTAGCCAATAAGTTTGACTACATGTGGCCCATCTGGCACTGAATCTCCAAGATTAGTGGTGAAAATAACATTGGAGATCTCATAAATCTTTTGTCTCACCTTCTCTTGATAGAGATCCTAAATGTGAGACATCATGCTATAAGAATCCATTTCCTCATGTTTCTTCAAGATATCATTGGTTATGGATGATAGCATGAGGAACTGAACATCTTTATCATCATTTGGATGTTTCTCATACACTGAGAGATCATCATCACTCGCCTCATTTCCAAGCGCAATTGGTAAAGGTTCTTCCATGACATCTAGTTTTCTTTCATGGCGAAGGATGACCTGAAGACGCCTTTTCCACTCCTAGAAATTTTTGATGGTGAGAAGGTCTTCCTTCTCGAGTATGGATTGCAACAATATGTTCGATGTCATTCTTAATGTTGTTTCTACAAGTAAGATGAATAGTGTTTTAGTACTTTATCTAATAAAATTAAGACAAATAAATAAATAAATATTCATTAGTCTCCCACTATTTTATCGAAACCCAAAATCCCTCACCATTGGCATTAAAATGTCTTGTTGCTTGGAAATTATACCAGCAATGATCTATATTTCTATTCACATTACCCCAACTTTGGATGGTAAAGAAATTATAAAGGTTTTAGGTAGGCATTCCAAATTTCAACTACATTAACTCTTAGCTCCTTGATATATTGAGTGGACTCCTCAATCCTAGAATCCATAATTTTGGACTTTCTCAACCTTTGCTTATCTGTTACACCAAGTCCTGCTTTGGAAGTCATCCCTTGATTTAATCTAAGTCAATTCAACCCTAAACATCAAATTATAATTCCCTAATAATTGAAAGCACTCCAGCATTTGTTGGTCAGGCACTTTGAACTATGGTTTGATTCTAACTAAAGTAATAGAAGGTTATACTGACTTAATATTTTATTGAGGGATTTTATCCTTTATGTGTAAATTGTTGTTTATTAACTTTTAGCATGCTTTTTAATATAAAGTGGGATAAGATTAAGTGATTAACTATGTATTAGATAATATTTACGCATAATCCAGTTTATTTTAGTTCCATCTTGCATGCTTGTTAATTCATTAATTATGTGATCGTGACAAAACATCCATGATGAATAACCATAAAACTGACAGAAATAAAATAAAGGGTGTGATCATGATCTTGTTATAATTGTTATTTTATCTACAAGTTTATAAACTAACTGTTGACCTAGGGAAGAAACACCTTGAACCAATTAGGTTCATGTTTACAGTTTTACACCTGTCCACCTTTGTATCTCCTTGGATTAGTTTCTCCTCAGTTCATAACTTGAACCGCCTCTACTAGCTTGGGAGCTCCATCCATTATATATACTTGTACTCACATGCAGGTGAGGGGTAAAAGGGGGTTTACAAAAAAACCAGGGACATAGAGACCCTACATATTATTGAGGAGAGAATGCACACAAACCAACAATTTAATTTAATAAATTAAACCGGAAACCAATCACATCAAAAGGTATGGTCTAGCTCATGATCATCCATATGCATGCAATGAATTTATGCATTTAAAAAAATTAGCATTCAATTATTTAATCATTTTTATTTAAGATAAATCATGCTTTAATCAATTAATTATTATCTTTAATTAATCAATCCTTTTATCTTAATCATTTTCATATTTTTTTGAGATTCTCATCCATTATAATTTTAAACAAATTAGAATTCATTTAAAATTAACGTTGTACATAACATGTACCTTGGAAGAAATCCAGTGAATACCCATCCAAAACTACCCAACATGTATTATACTTGTATACAATTTATTCATTGTGACATTTAGCATGAAACAAAATTATAATTGTAATGCAACTAATACATGATGTGCATATCTTTGAACACTATGCAGATGTCAATTAAACACACACATATATATATATATATATCAAACACATATCACATGTTGTGTCCCAAATTTATTCCCACATGAAGATACATGTATCAAGGGTTACATAATATAATAATAAATTTTAAAACTACGTAATCTGGAAAAAGTACATGGCATATATATCCGACTACACAGCGTGTACCCTCCTCACCATTCATCCAATGTACATGTCTCGGGAAACAACATGTGAGGTTTACTTCAGAAATCTACAGAGTACACAACGTGTCCAGTGGTCCACACTCCATGTAGACTCCACATTACATAGTCACCATTTGAGCAAGCCATGTATGGGATACATGAATCGACCCTAACCTGAAGGGACTACACACCGTGTCCAGTGGGCCACATGGTGTTCAGTCTGGTTTCCATGCACCAATTAATCCAAGTCAACACCACATGGATTAAAGGTAATTAATGGTGTCATTAATGCCTAATTAATGCAAGATCTCAAACTGATTATCAAACAAAATCTTGATGCATTTAACAATACTACATGGGATGTAATTCTGACTATAGGATGTGCCATCTGGTGTTGTACAAACCGGAACCTTGGAACCTCCAAATGAGTTCCTTGATTTTATTTTGTTCATAAAATTGATCGTTTTTGTTAGATCTACGAGAAACAGTGAAGGAAGAAATAAATCTCAAAATTCATATTTAAAGAATGATTAAAATTGAATTGAAAAACTAAATTATGAATTTGTAAATAATCAACAATACTAAATAATTGTAAATAATAATATGTACAAACTGATACAACTTGTACATTCCGGTCACAGTAGAATCACAGGATGAGTGGTGCCCAACTTTAATTTTTACCATATTCAATGAACAATCCGGGATCAATATGATGATGAACGCCAATATCTATGGAATTGAATCAAATATTTAGACAAAGATATAGAAACCTAGAACCAAGATAGGGGATCGAAATATTTTTTTTATAATTAATTAAATTAAATTAAAGAATTACCTCCAAGGTGATTATTTCTTCGTTGATATGTTCGACCATAGATCTGCAGTGCGCCTTCATTGCGTTGTAGAGATCAATGGTAGATCTCTTTTAGTGGTGATCCACACGTGTTCCACGTATCTCCGGATATTGTTAAAGGAGTCTTCAGGTTCTAGCACAGAAGATCATTGTACTTACGATGTCCGCCTTCAATCACCTTGAGAACCACTTTCAAAATTTCCTCCTTGATCAAGTGGAGGAGGATCTTTCACATTCTTGAGAGCATTCGTAGAGAGGTATGAACTCTCTATCCATGAGAGTATTTATCCAATTTATCATGCACAAAAATAATAATCATCCCTTGGCTAGCACTTGGCTAATAAGAGAATAGTATAAATGGGCATTTAATTCACTAGGGTAATAATAAATAATTGGCACATGTGCCTTAATTATTTCATTAATCCAACTAAAACCCACATGTCAAATAATAACAAAAACATTATTATTTCTTGACATTCACTTAACTTGTGAGTTATAATTAAATATTATTTTAAAAAATAATATTCAATATTATTATTTCTTACCGAACCCTTCACTTGGTCCACCAATCCTCCACCATATTTATTTAACCTTGAATAATGACTATTTATTTATTAAATAAATATCACACCATTATTTTCCAATAAATATATAATTATTATATTCACTAAATATAAAATAAATATTTATTAATTATTCCACCCATATTATATTATCTTGAATAACTAGTGTCGAAATAAATACGATCAGAAATCCATGAATAATTATTAAACCACAACCGGTAATAATATTTATTCATGTTGTTAGATAATAAATAATATATTATTTGACTGAGATATTGGATACACTTAGTGTGTGACCCTCTAGGCCTCTTTCTCAGTGACATTAGGTGGAGCAGCCTAAAGTCAAAATTTATCATCTAGCAACATGACATAGTACCCATAGAGAAAGAATTTAATGCTGCAATGACATGTCACATCATATGAACACTTACTGTATAATATAATCCCTTTGTCTTGATATCTCCAATAAAGCGGGTTGCATGAAAGTTCCATCAACCCATGTTCTCTATTTATCATTCTTTAACTTCTTTAAAATTTAACTTGCCTATAGAACACCTTGGACATAGATTTATTTAGGCAATAAAATTTCCATCAAATGGTGTACGATGTCAAATTCCATTGTGGAACATGAGGGACAAATCCTTTCTCATATTATACATTAATGTCGTATTACTCGTGACACCCCCAATATATCCTACCTCGTTGCGAACATATGTGGTCACAATTTTCACTAATACATCTATGTGCGCAAGTCATAATACCCATAAATAATAATCTTAATGTCTAAGGACCAATACATACATTCAAAAATAGAAGCATCCAATGACACTTATAAATGTGGATTTCTTATTATCAGGTCTCGTTCTCATAATATCCTACTAGATATCACCAATGGAGTACACCATGAGAAGGTGTCTCACAGTCCTATGTGTCTCCACCCTTGATAGCCTGTATCATTTTGTCTCTCAAATGATATCATCCAACTATAGAACATATATTTATGAATGGTGTCATAGTACTTATGAGTTCTCATCATAGAGGGGAACTGCTATGACTTTTTAGTGTGACAACCACTCATGGGACATTATCAAAAGAAATGTTCCACTGAAGAACAATCATGATGTGATAAAGAGTTTATTAATATCCATCCAATGAATACATGATTATAATAAAGTACAAATAAGTTGTTTCTAGGGAACCAAGTCCAACATACACGACATGTCCATGCTACTTGGGTTCGAGCCGTGTTCTCCCGACCACATCGTGTGGCATTTATCGTGTTAGTGTACATTGGCACACGACGTGTTCCTGGCCCTTCCTGTCGACATGTACAACCAGAGTACACACTGAGTCTCCAGAACATGTGTCACATTGTGTGTGGGGGGTCCCACACAGCATCTATTACTTATCTCTCCTGAATACCTAGTCGTCGCTCCAAAGGAACTATACGCCACGTGTTCTTCAGACTACATGGTGTGTTGAATTTTTTTCCAGAAATTTAGATCTAGTATCCATGCTCCAGATCTGGTATCTATGACATCAAATCCATTGTTTGGCCACTTGAAATCAGTGGATTTATACTCCAACCAGCAACTACGACCCTCCGGTGGCTGGAAATCGAATTCTGATTCTTCTCGTGTGAACCTGTATGCACCGCCACACCTCTGAGGGTATTCCATCACCACCATTGGTCTCAGATCTCAAATTCATGAAAACAACACACATCAACCACGATTTATCCAGAAATTCATCTTTGATGATCAATCCCTTTGTTGACCGTGAGACCATTTTGAATCCGGGGGTCTGATCGGGGTTGGTCCCACCTAACAATGTCAAATCATGACCCCATTTCTCAATGATGACAATCAAGAAAAATTTATGGGAGAAAGGAACAATAACAAGGATTTTACGATCATTATCTAAGCATTGATGTACAACAAATATAATGGGAGATATAGGTTTATAATACAATTGAATAATCAAAATAATTTCAATAAATGGGTGCATGAAATGTTGGGAAATTGGTGGAGATCAAAGGAAGGGTTGATTGTGCTCAATCAATTTAATCAATAAGGGACTAATCCAAAAATTAATGAGTCCTACATATAGATTTGATCCTTCATCATGGAAATAATAATGGAATGATACAACAATACAAAAGAAGGGGATGTTATAAGGATGGGGAAAGTCATACAATTGAAAATTGGTAAACAATGACTTTTGAGTTTATGGGGAAATTTATGCATTCGATGAGAGTTTGAGATAAATGAGGAGCTATTGGGAAATGATTATACCTCCACAATATCTATCCATATAGTTAAAAAAATAAAATAAAATGAATTTTTTGAGAACAATTATAGAGGAAATATTATGTATGATATTAATGAATACTCATCTAATTACATGTTAATCAAATAAGTAAAGAATGGAAAAAATCACATGATATTATTCAATTACTACCGATAAGTACATGCTAGTGTGAGTACATTGCTATTGATTTTAGACATTTCATTTGAATACATATGAAGGGAATAATTCAATATGGTTTTAATCAAATATCATAAAATGATGATATCATCACTATCGATTATATCGGATTGATACCTAAGGATTACATCATTGTTATAAATAGTTTAAAATGACTTTTAAACAAAATCAAACTTATATATTAAATATTAGCCATTGAATAATGGCTCATATGTATAGACTGCGTAGAATCTAAAGGATACACTCATAGACTTTATATAAACCTTATAGGAAGATGGGATCAGGAATATGATATTATTATATAGTAACACAATAATATATTCCCCTCGATCCGTATAGTAGCTCCTTATGACACCATATATGGGAATAAATTTAGAACACCAACATGTTTGGATTATTTAGGAGAACATAACTTATTGGGTGACCAAAAACATCATATAAAAGTTGAAAGATATTAAAGTACACATCAATGCACTAAAAATATGATCGATAATCCACATTATTAATCATTGAGGTGTTAGGAAGAATGAGTTTAGTGATAAACTCTTTCATAATATATCACAATTAATGAGAGACATGAGGATTTGGCATAAAGAAATATTATAGAATAGAAACAATGATCCCATTGATATTCCTGGTCACATTGATGGTCTAACCATTCAAATAGAATTACACAAAACCGATCACATGACTGTTATGTGTTCAAAATTTGTCTTTTAAATAAGTACATACTTGATCTCTCAAATCATCTAAACGAGAGGTTTCATAATAGGAGAATAATCAACCACTACGAAGAGTAGTTGATTATAATCATGGACCATATAGGGAGCAAGAAAATAAGTTCATAATAAAATGATTATAAACAAACAAAAATGAGTTGTATATTTTCTAGTTTTATACTGAACCCTTTTTATTATTCATCTCCTTTTCTATAGCCACTAATACAAAATTCATCATGTGGAACTGAAACAGTCCCCATTACTACCCCACTGTAATGGAAAAAAAGAATAAGCCCCACTAAGCAGCAGGTGGCTTATACAACTTCTTCACCATCTTCCTGTATTCTTGTTGATCCCCCCAGAGGGTGGCTGCCTGATTATTGAGAGACGACTTCATGTTGGGCTATCCTAGAAAACTCTGTATGGATAGAAGTATGGCTAGTACATCATAAGAAGATGACCATTTTTCCTGAAGGATTTCCAAGCAGATGTGGCCGTGCAAGTCAACATTGGGATGGAAACATGCCATCTAGAATTTCACATTGGGATATTTGAAAGGATAATCGGTGGGGAAGGGGAGTGAGAGATTATACTCTCTTCCTTAAAAAATAGTGTCCCTGCTTCCCTGTATCGTCCCCGTCCAAAATAATATGTTTTCCCCCTTGGGGAAAGCAGAGATCCTAGACTCCCCTCTCATCATCAGGTCCATCAACTCCGACTGCAACCTTTTCAGCACATGATGGGTGTTGAGCCATTAATATCATGCTCTTGGTGCCTGCTTCAACCTGTATAGTGCTTTTCTCAGCCGACAATCTCTATTCCCATCTTCATGAATGAAAAAACCTTTTGTATGCTCAATAAAAACTACTTCTTACAGAACCCCATTCCAAATTTCCGACATGACATTCATCTGGAAAACGTTGAACATTTTTTTTACTGTTATGACCAAGAACAATATGACTATATCTAGCCTTGAAATAGGTAAAAATGTTTCATAAACATCAATATCCTCTATCTGGGAGTACCCCTTGCACACTAGTCATATTTTTTTCGAATCACTGTGTCATCTTCATTCATCTTATTTCAAAAAAAACTCATTTAGTCTCGATTACATTCTTATCTATTGGCCTAAAACAATATCTCAAGTATGATTCTTCTCAATTTTCTATAGCCCTTCATTCATAGCATGAACCCAATTTTTATCACTAACTGCTTACTCAAAAAAATTTGGCACTACCTAAGATAAGAAAGATGTTTATCGTAAAGACATAATTTTTTGTGTTTACACTAGTGCTGCCTGATCACCAATGATATTTTTCCTTTCAATTTTAGCTTGACTCATTGGCTTTGTCATTGATATAGATTTGAATTCCTCCTACTCATCATCAGTATCTTCTTCTAAATCATAATTTTCTACTTCTTCTCCCCAAGTGTTTCTTACCTCCTCATCACATTCATCAATGTACTATTCACTATATTCTTGAAGATTCATTTAATTTTCCACTATAGAGACATCATGGATTTCAACTACTTTTCCAGGCCTCTTATTGACTAATTTATATGATTTTCTTTTTTCAGAGTATCCATCACTACAAAATATTTCAATTTTTTCAATAGGAGAATATCTGTTGGTAAAAGTGAATTTTCAATTGGTAAAACATTTTACCAACGTATATGTATCTATCACTAAATAGTCTGCAAAAACTATGTCACTAATTTTATTCAAAAAAATATAGTTCATTTGCAATTATAATTAAACAAACAGATAATATATATGTTGGTTAAAGTATTTAACAACATGTTCTAATGATAAATATTTCTGTTGGTAATAATATCACCAACATATAATATATGTTTATGAATTAGATTTGAATAAAAAAATAAATTTTTATTGATAATAAAATTATAAATTATTATTGCTAATAAAATTTCATATTATATTTATTTTTTTATTATATATAATATATCAATATTAATTATAAGGCCTAATAAAATTTTAAAACATGTTCAAACTTAGAAAAAAATTAATTAGATTAATAATGAAATTTCATACAAATCATTAGAGCCCCCCCAATAGGATGCATCCACCCCCAAGAGACCCATCCATGCCATCTAGTCATCTCTAGCTCCAGCAACCCATCCAAGCCTGTGTCCCATCCATGCCATCTAGTCAACTCCAGCTCCAACGACCATCTACAGATAGAAGTAGGTTTAACTTTGATTAGAAACATTGGATGTTTTGGTATAGTCTCATGCACATCTTGATCCACCACTATACTTGAAGGATCAAGCTACTTATCATACTCCTCTAGCATCCATCCATGGTCTTCCAACATCAACCCACTTCGGTAATAAATCTACTGAAAAATAGTACTTCACCAACTTATAATCCAAACAACACAGACAAAATAAAAGAAACTCAAGCAGTACTTCAAGATGCACATTTGAAACAGAAACTCAACCTGTTAAAAAACCCATGCTACATCGCATACTCCAATAGCTAGAATCCATACATGATCTTCTAATATCAACCTCCTTTAGTAATCAAAAATGTCATAAATCTGTAGAAAAGTAGTACTTCACCAACTTATAATAAAAAAATAGAAACTCAAAAAATACTACAAGTTTTACATTCCAAACATAACCTCAAACTATACATTCCAAAAAAAACTCAATATGTAAATAAAACAAAAAATAGAAACCCAATATGCTTCTAAAAAACCATTTAATGTAACGATAACCTTAAGAATTTAGTGTATTATTTCAAAGATAGTCTTAAAGGACCGTTTCAAATTTTATAAATATGACTGGGGACTTATAGAGGAGGATAGTTATCAGACACTTTTTTTAGGACTAATAGGATCTTATATACCCTGAGAGGGGTGGTGAATTAGGGTATGGATATTCTTTTTCAAAATTCTTCCCGCCCCACTAGATCTTGACCTCTTTATTACAAGGTTCACTTTTTTTGAACTTGTGTGTTTATTATGATCACTTTTTTTCTTATTTATCTAATGATGATTCTTTGAATGCAATGCAGGGAAGCATGGAGGAAGACAGAAAGTTTTTTACTTGGTTCACCTTCATTGGGATACTTCCAAGGAGCATACAACGACGATGTTCCACTGTACCAAATCCACTGAAGCTCACTACCAATAATTTTCGGGCTAGATCACTTCTATCCCCAGGCTCACTGTCTTTACAATGTTTAGGGTTAGCTCACTACTTTCCCAAGGGTCACTCCCTGTTCCTCTCTCTCAGGCTCACTGCCAGTAGAATGGATTACCTTCTTCCTCTTCTTTTTATCACTGAACTTGGAAGGGATCCACTCACAGTTTATAGACCTGTAGGTCTCTTCATTTTCATTAATTCATACATCATAAACTATTGATAGATGATATGTTAACATTCAATTTTAATCCAATGATGAATACTCCTTTTCCCCTGAACACTGGGAAATTCTTTTGTAAAGTACCTTTGCAAAGCACCCTACTTCGCGAGGCTCCCAATTTCACAAAGCTCAAACAAGCCTCCATGAAGCTCTTACCCTTTAGCGAAGCACTCTCATGAAGAACTCTCATGAAGTTCAAGCCTTCAAAATTATTAGGCCACCGTAGAGATCAAGTTGTCGCAGAGCAACTTCCATTGTAAAGCTCACTGAGCCAATGCAATGCTCACAACTTTCACGGAGCTAGATTATCCACCGCCATGCTCTTCTTTCGCGAAGAACACTGCCTTTGCAAACCACCTTCATGAACAGAGAGCAAAATATTTTCTCTAAAAACTGTCTCTACTTATCCCGAGGGGGTTTAGGTTTATTTATAGGTGATTCCACCAACCCTCGAACTTTCCGCACGAAGTCAATTCCACGTCATCTTGAATCGCGAAGCTCTGAAGTTCCGCCAAAATTCTCTCAAAATAGCAAAGAACCACGGAAATTTTTTGTTTGTGGAGCTCTTCGTAATAGTGGATCATCCCGTCATTTACATCGCACCTTCTCCACGAAGCTCCACCCGCACGCCGCAAAGCTCCACATGTAATGCTCTTCGCCGCCGTAATGCTCTTCAGCTTTGCTATTCACGAAGCTTGACGTAATCGCGAAGCATCAACGTCCAAATTATTCTAGTCTTTGCGAAATCCAAATCATGATGCCTATCTTCACAAAAATCATGCCTTTACCATATTTAAATTAGCTCTTCAAGGATATCTACTTTTCACGATGCTCACCAAACTCCAAATTTTGGACCCCAAAAATTTGGAAAACACTAGGAAATGGTTCCACCTTGTATATGTTCTTTTGTACCACCTCTAGATATTATGTTCCTTTTTCATAGTTCTTTGTCAACACAGATTTTCAACAACTTCTCTAGAACTCGAAAATTCTCCATGGAAACCTGCATTATCAACAAACACAACCAACCCAAAAATGTTGCAATGTTACCTTGAGGGATTTTTTACCAAAACACATGCATATTAAATTTTTTATCACAAGGAATATAAAATATTTGAAGCTAGTAAGCTAGATATTTTTTGAATGTATAGTTCCAATCCAATCTCTAAAAATTTTGTTCCTAAGAGTTGGATACCCAGATTCTATATACGTAGCATAACTCAAGATCTATTTATTGATTATAAAATGTGAAAATTGATAATTAGTAGATGGAAAATAACATTAAAACAATACAAAGCATTCAAGACTTTTGTGATTATAATAAGCACCCAAAATTGATGGAAGTGAATATTAATCCACTAAGTTCACCTAGTTTGGTTTCTTCTCAACCACAACCATTGGCTTCAAATAAAAAAGTTCCTTTCAATAGATTAGTTACATATCAAAAGATCTACAATATTTTGAATCTATATTTGGAAATAACTGTTAGTCCCATTTGAGATGAAGAAGTGAACAATTAATATGAATTACCTGTTATTCCCATTTTTGTATAGACAACCCATTTGAGAAAGTTGTAGACATCTTGAAGTGTACAAACAAACCATTTTAGAATTACCTACTTGACCCATTTTACTTATAGACAACCCATTTATGATGAATTAAGTTTTAGTATACAAACAACACAATACATCAAAAATAACTTGTTTGTGTAAATAATACCTAATAGATTAGTAAAAAACATTATCTTCAAGCTATTTATGTAACAATATTATTGGGATGGAGTGGAACAAAGGGATAATAGATGAAGGGACATATCCCAATGTTAATCTATAATTACTTTTCTATACCCAGAACAACACAATATAATACATTGAAAATAATCTAGGGGTGATGATTTGAATCATCTGCCAAACAACATCTTCATGATCCTCAATCATTATTGTGATCATAATATTTGTGAGTGATTGAGAATTGAATCCACATAAGCAGGTAAGAGATCTGGTGCATGGGGAGCTGATGATTGACTAGGGAGGGAGGTAGTGAAGTGATGGCGACAAAGACCAATTTAGGATGGCGGGGAAAATTTAGGTTGGCTATGAGTGGGAGGTTGGGAAAAAATTAGGATGGCGGTGGGGGTGGATTTAGGTTGGCTGGGACTGTGAGGCAGAGTGGGGGGGGGGGGGGGGGTGGGGGTGGGTGGGGGTAGAATAGGGGAGGCAGAACGATAGGGAGGCGGGGGATTCAAGTGAATAACTAGGGTTCATACCCTATTTTAAATTTTTAACTATTTCTATTATTATTGAAAATATATTTTAAATTCATTCTAAATTCTCATATTTTTAAATTGTGTTTTATTTATTTATTTTATATCTTTTTTAAAAATATTTTTAAAAACTATTTATAATGGATTCAAAATTAGCTCGTATGTGTTTTTTTGAAGACAAATGGTAATATTTAAAATATATTTATAATGGTTCCTTTGTACTGACACTAATACCTTGAGTTTTTTCCACCATTAGTATGTTGAGTGTTAATCAGGTGTGATTTCCAAAAAACTCAGGTAACATGTTAATAGATAAACACATTATATATATATATATATTTTTATGTTTTTATGTATGTATGTATTCATTGAAATAAATATTTTTCATTTAATAGTTACATTAATTCGATGTATAAATATATATTTGAATTAAAAAATGGTTTTTTGTTATACATATATATATTTAATTGATTTTATAACATTTAATTATAAAACAATTTATGGTAACAAATTTTTATAATGGTAAAATATTTGCTGGTAATAATAGATATTAAAAAATATTTATGTGTTGGTAAAAATATGTTCGTATTAAAATGAAAATATGACTGATTTAATTGTTAATAATAGATGTGTTGGTATTGAACAGTTAATGCCAACAGATATACCTGTCGGTAAAAAAATGTTGGTAATTAAAATTAATACCTAAAAAACCAAATATCTGTTGGAATTAATCATTTTCACCAACACATAAATTATTTGTCACTAATTTTCTGTTGCTAAAAGAAATTTTTTTGTAGTGCATGGAATATCCCCTCATCTCCACGTGAATAAAATTTCCCGCATTTCACTTTATTGAGAATAAAACATTTACTTCCACATATTTTAATGTATTTCAGTGTGGTAATCATTCAATACCACATCTCATAAAAAGTATTTTCATCATTCAAACACAAATGATACCTATTAGATATGTAGACTGATACCAAGACTACTTCCTTCTGGAGTTTCTCTGTTATATCCTTTTCATTAAGCATTGTTCAGGCTATGTTGTTGATAATCCAATTTCTCCTCTCAACAACTGCATTTTTTTGATGAGTTCTCACATATGAAACTTGATTCTTTATTCTGTGTTTCTCAAGATAATCCTTCACCTTGATGTTTGTAAATTTCATACCATTATCAATATGAAACATCAGAATTTTTTGTCCAAGCATCCTTTAAGATTCCCTTTGATATTGTTTTATGTAACTGAACACACCATTATTGTGGGAATATGAAAAATACCCATGCCATACTACTGAAATCATCAGTGAAAAGAACATAATACCTCTTCCCTTTAATGTCTCATTGTGAGATAGGTCCACATACATATGCATGCACCAATTTAATCACTCTGGTTAACTTGTGTTCTTTTTTCCTTGTACGTCTTTCTAATGATCTTCCCTTATTGACAATAATCACACATATGAGTTTGATCATGTGATATCTTAGTGTGGTCTTGAGCTACATCACATTTTACCAGATCTTCTAGGGATGGTTTTCATAGATGATCAAGTTGTTTATGCCACACATTTTTTTCGTCCACTTTGGATAAAAATCACTTATCTTTTTCTCCACTTACAAGGTATAGATTCCTCTTTGTTATTTTTACCTATAGAACAACTTCCCATATCATCCTTTGACGATACACATCTTCTTAGTAAGTCTTATAGCATTCCTAGAGTCACATAGTTGACTAATAGTAAGAATTTTGTGACTGTGACCTTCAACGACTAAGACATTAACAGGTCTTATTTCTTTTTCCCCAAACATGGACTTTCCCAAGACAATTATCTTCAGGCCTTCATTATTTCCAAATTTGAAAACACCTCCCTTATCATATTTTATGCATATTACAAGATCTTTATTGCATGTCATATGCGATGTGCATCCACTATCAAGATCCCATACACTAGAACAATTTGATGCTTTAAAGGAAATTTCTACAACCACTTCCTTCTAATCTATTTTCCTTCTAATGCATGTTTTTTACTTCATACTCGATATAGATTGATAATCTTGATCTCCCTCGGATAATGATGGACCGACATCATTTTATAGAGATGTAAATTTATTTTGCATTTTCATCCCAATTGATGATTCATTGTGCTGTTGTTTGCAACCAATTTGGTTAAAAAAATGTTTATTTAAATACATTAAATAAAAAAACACATGTTTATAATTCTTATATATATTTTTAATAATTATAATATATATATATGTATTGTTTTAAAAAAGTATTTATAAGATTATAATTAAATAATTATATATTTAAATAATTATAAGATTATAATAAATTTTATTAAATAATAAATATATTTATTATATTTAAAATTATATATTTAAAATTATATATATATAATTATATATTTATAATTATATGGAAAATATTTATCCTAAAGTAGAAGGTCCTTAACATTTATTAAAGACAAAGAAAAAATTAACATGCAAGCAAGGGGAAGGAAAAGGTCAAACATCAATCCCTCATCCAAAGAAATAGAACTACGAATCAAAAATATCAGTATCATCCCTATCACCAAAATCAGAACCATCACCATCATCAGAATATTCCAACTTAGATTGCGAATTTTTTTATTGAAAATCACAGAGTAATTCTGCTTGATCATTTCTTGCTTCAATGTGATTTGTACCTTGGAAGACTTTATCCCACGCCCCGGTGTTACTTCCCATTCATCACGCCCACATTCCCTGACATCATCCTTTGGGATTCCTACCCCATCTCCATGATTTTTGAAGTAAAGATTCTTAAGTAACGTCTTTCATAAGCACATTAACTAGCTCACCAACAATTGTATCATTCATTAGTTCCTCATTGGAATCAAGTGCACCAAATCTATTTGAATATACAACATCAAAATTTGAATGATATAGGTTCTAATGAGAACATGTTTTCCTGCAAGGAACCAATTTAAAGGCTTCATTGTCCACAACACCAACTGAGCCCATTCATTTTCTAGGAGAGACATCAATTCCCTCCATTGTATCCTAAACAAGCCCAACCTATTGGGTATCTTTGGAGACATCCAATATTGAGGGCCGCACCACACCTTCTTCAATGAATCACGGTGAACATGAAGCAAGAATATTCTCCTACCTAGGACAACGATCCTTAACATCCAATGCCTCACATCCATTCCGATGAACACCAATATCCATCAAATCTTCTACCAAACATCAGAACATGTCTCATTACCTCTTGTTCCTGTAGAGTGTGAAGAAGAAACACCCAATGAAAATGGGTACATCCCTATAATAATCAGTCTTAAGACAAAACCCAAACTTCCCAACAAATGGAGATACTTGCATGTTAGGTGAGCATTCAACCATAACATCCTTACCCTTCATCTCTAAATTTGTACCCCTTGAAAGATAATCCTTATAGGATGCATTGGCCTCTTGCAGTCAATTATCTACCTCTTATTCCTCAACAAGACAAGCCCACAATTTTCTAGGCCTTTCTAATAGAGGTGAGGCATCAAAACAATTTCTATGAGACATACTAAAATGAACATGATCATCAGGAAGAAGGATTCCCTGAACACTAGAATTCAAATCAACAGTTTGATTCGAATATTTAGGCGTATGTAGCCATCATGGATTTCCAGTAATATTGTTTTGTAGTGTATTTTTGAGTTCAAACCATATTCCACATCAGATTTCATCTAGGATGGTGGCTCACATATAAGCTAATATGGGAAATTCCTCTAATCACCCATGGGGTTAGGATGGAACCCCACAAGGACTTATGTGTTGGGATTGGAAGACCTAGGGCTGGAGGAAATTGATTTTGACAAGTGGTATCAAATCCATGGTGCAGCCCAGGTGTGACGTAGGGTAGAGAAATCACCAAAACAATTTGACAATGATAGTGGTTGCTCAGTTGAAGCATGTGAATCTATTGTGCTTTGTATCAAAATTCTTCCTGATAAATTGTGGTCGTGCGGTGAGTCTCAATGATGAGAAAACAATGATGCAATGTGGTTGGATCTAATGCATTATTATTTAAGGTGAGGCCTAATTGTGTGGTATTTGGTTTGAAGGGAGGATTTTTGGGGGGAAACTATATCCCAAATCGAATACCATCAAGAATGGTTCCTCACATATAAGATCAGATTGGCAATTCCTCCTATCACCCATGAGATTAACTATGGAACCCCACAAGGGTTATGTGTTGGGATTGGAAGACCCAGGGATGGAGAAGATTGATCATGACGACAACTTTCCATAATATGACCATAATGCGAATAGGAGTCATAGAAGAGGTTATTTTGGTAGTTGGATCTTTTATTCCCAATCAATTTACAATCAAGGAAGAAATACTAGAAGAAATTTGAGTGTTTTCATAGAGGAAGCGAGAGACCACCATTGGAGGTTGCTAATATTGAAATATAAATTAGTGGGATTTTTCCTACCCCTGCCATGGTCTTCCCCACTTTTATCGCTGCGATACTCGTTGATCAACTTTGTCACCCCCACCACCGCCCTACCACCCCTGGCCACCCCCATCTCCACCCCCATCACCTTCGGTCACCCCCACCACACCCACCAATAAACTCGTTGCCCCTGAAATATGACCACGAACCCCTCAATCCCCCAATATCACCTCAACCACTCCCTTTGGCCACTGCACATCTTCCATGGCCATCGATCAAAGCTCAGCGTCCCTCCTCGGTACCTCTCGCATGCCCCGTATTATTGAGTGCACTAACAACACCTAAAATCAAGATGTTCCAAAGGGGCTTATTAGTGGTCACATGTGGTGGTCATTGTTGAGTAAAACAAATTGAGTAATTGTGACCTCCAAAAGTGATCACAGGGCGGTCTCTAATGGCCTTTAGCGGCCTCTTTTGGTAGTTACTAAAAGTCATATTTTTAGTAGTAATCTGATATCCTTTCATAAATGATTCTCAAATGGAATTCGTCCTTATGTGTGGATAACGAAACCTTGTCCACAAGGGTTGAGGTGAGATAAATATCCACAAGCAAGTTCACATAATGAACAAACCTGAAAAACTATGTCTCTTTATCCATCTTGATTGAAACCCCTATCACTGAAGCGATATCATACAGAATTGTAGGATGCCAATGAATCCAATTGAGTCTGTAAACACAGATCCAAACATGCATAGAAGATATCCTCTCTTCAAGTGAGTTGAAATTGGTATCCCACTTCTGAAAATTTAAAAAACACGATTTAAGGGAAATGGAGCCACGACCCCAGGCTCTAAATTTCAATTCCTTTGAAGGGAATAATAGGTGGTAGTATCCTATACCCATCAAGACACATCTCCAATACTTGAAACCCCAAACAATTGATAACTGAGAAAATAAATTGTCCATCTTCTGAGGATTATACCCCCTAAAAGAGTCAATCACACGATGATGGAGTGTTTACTCAATTAAAGATGATCTCTAACCGCATCCTCATTAGTAGTAACACATGCAATGTTTCCTTTCCATCAAATCTAGCAAGAATCTGAAACATTGGGCTAATGGAAAAGACACTTCGAAGCATCTAACAAGTCACCAGAAATTGGTTGAGGCTTCTCGCAACCAGGAACAGATTTCATCATAGATCTAGCTAGCATATTCTATTTACACAGAACATGATTCACCACCACTACAGCAGGAGACACTAAGGATCGATGCATGCCACTATCAGTCAGCCTCACACCATAAAATAAATAGATTTAATTAAATAAATATATGTATAAATATATAAAAATATTTTTAAATAAATAAAAATATTTATAATTGTAATTCTAATGAAATATATATATATTTAAATAATTATAGAATTATAATAAATACATTAATTATAAATATTTATAAAATTATAAATATAAAAAATATATTAGTATAAATCTATAATTATTTAAATAAATAAATAAATATTTATAATTATAACTATAAATAAATATATATCTATTATAATTTTTTAATTACAAATAAATTAATATATTTATAGTTATAATTATAAATAAATATTTATTTATCTAAATAATTATAAAATTATAAAATTATATGTATTATACTTATAACGTTATAAATATGTATAATTAAATGAATATATTTATAAATATATTAAAATATTTATAATTAAAGACAAATATTTATAATCATAATTTTAAATAAATATAGCTAAGATTATGAACTACTAGATATTCAATACATCCGAACACCGCCATCTCCATCAGAAGAAATATGACTTCCAACTGTAAAAAGAACCAATCATCTACCTCTTTATCAATTCCTATAAGTGGCCGTTCACCTTCTTGGTCTCCTGGGAAAGACACATCCATGTTTTTCTTACGTGCAGTGAAACACTCCTCAACTTTGAGGGTGGATTTCAGTCGAATCCAGAGATTAATTTCTGAGATATGTCCTAGAAATATAGAATTTTGGAGGAGGCCTCAGTGTCATCATCCAGTTCATCATATGTTGAGTCTAACTTTCCATTCAAGACATGGGGTAGAGGTCTACATCTCTAAGAGAGGGGCAGATAGCATTGGAATATGGGATCTGGGGGTAGTCAAAGGAAGTGACTATTTGTTTCATTCTGGGAACGTGATTCCATGTTTTTTTGTTTTGATCCCTTGTTGTACTTTTATATTTTATTAATAAATTTGGAGTCATGGGACTTCTCCCATGGCTGGGATTTTTGGGTATAATAGGCTGGGATGAAGTTTGGCAGAGAAGTCGTTGACTTTTCACTGTTCGAGTTTCAGCTGATTGTATGTGATGGTCTCGATCTTAGGGCACAATGAGCCCTCGAGACACAGAGGGACAACCTTAGGTGGTATTGTTTTAGGTATTATATTCTTCTAGGTTTCGGTATGTAACTCCTTCAGGTGCCATTTGGTGACAACAACAGTTTCAGCCAGTGGATGGGATGATGGTTGGGAAGTAACCGAAGACCGTGAGGGATGGGGGGGTCTGGGATCCTGGTGGGTGGGCAGAGCATCTATCGAGGATGGCGTTGATGGAAGCCAGTCAACGGCGTTGTGGTTAGGATAGCCAGCGAGGCTGGTGATGATTGTGTCTTTGGACATTGACTGGTCCCGTGCACAATGGTAGATCTTCTGCTCGATGACCATTTGGCCTCGAGAAGGTGATGATGGATGCTTAGCCAGTGACGAGTTAGTGGAGTCCCAACGACGGGGGCGTGATTGAATGTGGGGAGTGTGATGGGGGTGACCTTGAGAGTTGGGATATCGGGATGTGAGTATTATCTAGCTTTGGAATGTAGGGATATTTCAGTTTGTAGGTGTTGACTTGATGGGAGCGGTCTTTAGTTTGTGTGTATGGCTTGGGGAATCTATTGATAGGGCCTTCCCTTGGGTCATTCGTATGGGCATAGCATTCATTTTTCATCGTATGTTTGGCTAGGGAGCTCATTATCTTCAAGGATAATTTCATTCAAGAGAGCAATTAGTTCTATAAAACTGGAATCACTCCATCCATTTCCTACTTTCCAATTATACAGCTTCAGTACAGCTGAAAATGATGTATATTTAGTGAAACCAGCACACAATGGAGTCTTTTCACATCTCTTTAACATCTCAATAATAATTGGGTAACCACAATGTTTATCTTAAACTATACTTTCCTTTTACTTAATATGATATTCATTATATTTCACATTTGTAATCACATCCTCGATACAATGTCCTTCATTGTCCAAACTTGTAATCATATCTAATGATCAATAAAATGCCGTGTTATCTAATCCACTAGATATGTTTTCTTTTTCCCCGTGTTTATTCCAACATTTTTAACTTCAATATGTTCCATGATAGATAAATAATTCTTCCAAATTCTCTAGACTAATTAGTATTGAATAACAATAGTGTAAACATAGTCAAAGGATTTGAGAAGGTTTGTATGCATGGTATTTTTCAAACATGATGAACTCTTTCACTCCATATTCATACTCTTTTGTTAGATGATTGGAAGTCATCCATTATTTATTCATATCCATCCTTTTTTATTCGGTAATATTAATATTTAAAAAAATAAATACACAAAATATGTTCAACTATGGTCACAATCCAACCATATATCCCTCTCAAAAGATCCAAAGGAAGCGAAACAAGCCAGAACAAACCTGAACATATAAAATATAGGGGTGATATAAAATTATAGTTGGTTACCATAACCTACTAAATATAAGTTATCTCTTTCATATTACATCCTAAAAAATCTAGTTTTAAATAGATTATAAAAATAAACATTTTCTATAAAGTTTTACAAAATAGGTAGTAACACATAAAAGTGTGTCAAAACTCTTTTTCTAAGATTTTATTAAATGAAAAAAAAATCACTTGGAAAATATTTTTCCTCAGCCAATACCTCTTGGTCAAATCGCCTTTTTAAAATATGACTTTAAACTATTTCATAAACACCTATTTTTGATATAGACATATCAAGACTCATAGAGGTTTCCAACTATCATACAGTTTTATAAAACATGTTTTAAAAACAACAATTTCCATAAAAATAGGAATGGTGGCCTAAAACCCCATTTTAAAAACATACACATTCTTGGAATTTCAAATAAAACCAATTCTAAATTTTATCATTTGTGAACAATTTTCAACGGGGCTTAATAGGGTATCACACTGTTTATGAAAACTTGTTTTTTATAAAATTTCAAATGGGCCTTCTCATTTAAAAACATGGTTGGAATTCCCAGCCATTTTATCATTTATAAAAGTCATCAAAATATACTCTTTAGAACAATTTTATCAAAAAACCTTTGAAACTCTAATAGGAATCCACACTACCCTTTAATGGACATTAGGAAATATTAAACCACACAATAAGTTTCAAAATCCAATAGACATGGGAAAACACACCCTTTTGAAAGAATGCATCTCATTTGGAAATATTAAAAGCTTTAAACACCCCAAAACATTGATATAAAAATTAACCAAGGATAAAAAAGTGGTTTTAAATATATATCAAAAGGGTTAACTCACCACTTTAAAAATAAAACAGCACTTTCCAACATTTTTAACACTTTCAAAACACCCAAACTCTTGGTCTTAAATCCAATTAACACAAGAATAATTTTTAGAACATCAATTCGGCGATTACCATTAATTTTAAAACCAAAAAAATTCTTTTAAAAATCATTTAGGAATTTTCCCAAACACTTGTCATCGAATATCATTACATAACAAGGGATTAAACCACTTGGAAAACACACCAAGTGACCAATTATCTATATAATAATTTGAAATCATTTATAATAAATTTATTAAAACATTACACTTAAACCATCATTTAAATCAATTTATAAATTAATCCACCTTTATAAAATCACTTGATAGATTAGAACGTTTCCATAATTGTCTTATTTGATAAACCAAACAGGTCAATAAGAGTCACCAAATGTTATGGAACCCTTTATTTTTCATGTATCCTATAAAAACAAGTCTATATACACATCTCTGGGATATGTAAGGTGTGAAGAAAATCCCAATTGGATAACACATTGAATCTAAATAATGTTTTTCCCTATGGAAACCATTAGTTTTAGTTTGAAAAAATGACATAAAAATCATTGATTATTTAAAATAATATTTCCATAATAGAAAACATGAAAATGGTAAAATAACTTAAAACCAATGTTGGATGACAATGTAAATATCAATATTCAATAATAAAGAGGGAAATAAAGATATCACATCATAGGTAGTCATTAATCATGTATCATATGATAAAACCTCTGAGTCTGAGGATAATAAGATTGTCACTAGGAACACTAGATGGAACACATGAACCTAGTATTCCATACGAGGGATATCATCTGTATCATTACGGTACTAATCATTCCTTTTAACACACTCATTCTAACCAAGCCATAGTCCCATTCTAGAGCTTAATCTGTATCGGTCATTGCATATGTCCAGATTACCAAATCACCCAATGTCTCCCATGTTAAAAAATAATCAAACTTATATAATTCAATTATCTTATGTTTAAAATTACAAAAATATAATTTCTATGTTATATATCAACAAAAATTGTATTAATGATTTATTTGAAACCAAATAATTCCATTGAATCACTTTATTGAGGACTCAATGCACCCAAAAATGTTTCCCTTTAAAAATCCATAAGGAATTTATTTTTTAGAGAATAGAAGTCATTAAATTAAACAATAATCCATAATTATTCATCAAAAGAATGTTTTAAAATAATAACTAATGTAAATATCAAGAACATTAGGAGTTCATATGGAATGAAGAAATATTTAGAGACCTACATTAAAATGATAAACATTTTCACATTCATATAGAATCACTAAGGAAGGACATCCTTAACAACCAAGAAATACATGAAATTTCATTAAACCTTCCTCCCCTACCCTAGGTTCAGCCCAATGGCCATATATAGTATCAATATCGAAGGAAAAGGAATAAATAATGAAGAAAAAGGGTAGAGGAGGAAGAATCATAGATAAATACAAAAAAAACAAGATTTGAATATCATACCATTAGTTTTGAGGGCCTCGATTCGTTGAAAATGTGGTGGCAGTGGGGTTATTCAAGGTAATGCGGCGGCGCAGTGGCATAGTGGCTTGACGATAGTGTGGTGGAGTGGTGACGCGGATGTAGTGTGGGTGGGGGAGAGTGGTGCACGACGGCTGCGAGGTTCAACAAGAGCGGCGAAGTGGTGGGGCTACGTTGGTGTGATTGGCTGAGACCAGAGGAGCGGCGACGATGAGGTTCAGCAATTGTGGTAGTGTGGTTGGGTGAGAGAAGAGGAGCGGCGGTAATGGGGTTCAGCAAAGGGCAGTGGCACGGTGACAGTCACCTTTTGGGAGAGCTTGAAGGTGTGTGAGAGAAAAATTTGGTTATTAGGGTTCATTTATAAAATCAGGCAATGCTTTTATCAGCGCTACTTAAAAAGCATTGATAATGGTATGTTTTATCAATGCAAAAATAAAATTCACTCATAAAACCAACCTTTATTGGCACATTTTTAGTTCTCATAATGTTATGCCTTTATCAGCGCTAAAGAAGTATCGATAAAGAAATATTGTTAATAATTTATTTATATTATTATATATATTTATAAAATTATATATATAATAAATATATATATATATAATTGCAACTGTAAATAAATAAATATTTATTTATACTTATATATATAATAAATATATTTATATAATTTTATATATTTATAAAATTATAAATATTATAAATATTTATTTATTTATATATAATTATAAAATCATAAAAAATATATTTATTATATTTATAATTATATATTATAAATATATATAATTAATATATTTTTATAAATAATTATAAATAATTATTTATTTATATTCCTAAAAAAAATTTATATATATTTATTTAAATAATTATAAAATTATAATATTTTTATTTCTAATATTTAAAATTTTATAAATGTTTATAGTTAATATATTAATTATATATATTTATAAGATTATAAATATAATATATATATTTATTATAATTTTATAATTATTTAAAAAATATATATTTATTTATATTTATAACTATGAATAAATAAATATTTAATTATGAATTAGAAATTATAATAAAATATATTTTTTTATAATTATAATCATATATATATATATTTAAATAATTAAAAAATTATTATAACAGTATTTATTATACTTATAATTTTTTAAATTTATATAATAAATATATTAATTATAATTTTATAATTATTTAACTATATATATATTTATTTATAATTATCATTATAAATATTTGAATTTAATTATAAATATTTTTATATATTTATAAATATATTTATTTAATTATATGTATTTATAACATTATAACTATAATAAATAAATTTATTATAATTTTATAATTATTTAAAAATATATACATTTATAATTATAAGTATAAATATATATATTTATTTATTTATAATTCAAAAATTATAATAAATTTATTTTTATTTATAGTTATAGTTATAAATTTATTTATTTAACTAGGATGGTTCAAGTACTGAGTGAACTCGACTCTAAAAAATTATTAATAAAAATAAAATTCAAACACAAAAACAAACCACCAGACACCAGGCACATAAAGCACCACCAAATCATGATTGCACCAAATGACACCACCTAAAAGCATTGACCCTATGACCCACAAAAATACCTACAACAAAGCCCTAAAGCCCAAAACCCACAATAATTAGCCCATACGAACGGCCCAAGGGAAGGCCCTATCAATAGATGCCCCACGCCATACACACAACCTAAAGACCGCTGACATTAAGTCAACACCTACAAACTAAAATATCCCTACATTCTAAGGATAGCTAATACTCACATCTAAAAATCCCAGCTCTCAAGGTCACCCCCATCACACTCCCCACTGTCAATCACGCCCCAGTCGTTGGGACTCAACTAACTCATCACCGGCTAAGCATCCATCATCACATTCTCAATGCCAGACGGTCACTGAGCAGAAGATCCACCGTTGTGCACGAGACCAGTCATCGGCCAAAGACAAAATCGTCACCAGTGTCTCTAGCTCTCCTAACCACAATTTCGTTGATTGGATTCCATCAACGCCATCCCAAATAGATGCTCTGCCCACCCACCAAGATCCCAGACCCCACCATCCCTCAAGGTCTTCGGTTACTTCCCAACCATCTTCCCATCCACTCGCTGAAACTTTCGTTGTCACCAACCGGCACCTGAAGGAGTTCCATACCAGAACCTACAAAAAGATAAGACCTAAAATAGTACCACCTAAGGTTGTCCCTCTGTGTCTTGAGGGTTCACTGTGCCCTAAGATTGAGACCATCGCATACAATCAACCGAAACTCGAACGGTGAAAAGTCGATGGCTTCTCCGCCAAACTTCATCCCAGCATATTATACCCAAAATTCCCAGACATGGGAGAAGTCCCATGACTCCAAATTTATTAATAAAATATAAAATTACAACAAGGTATGAAAACAAACACACATGGAATCACGTTCCCAGAAAGAAACAAAGAGTCACTTTTTTTGACTACCCCCAGATCCCATATTCCGGGGGTATCTGTCCCTCTCTTTGAGATGTAGAACTCTACACCATGTCTTGAATGGATAGTTAGACTCATAATATGAGGAACTGGATGATGAAACCGAGGCCTCCTCCAAAATTCTAAATTTCTAAGACATATCTCAGAAATTAAACTCTGTATTCGACTGAAATCCTCCCTTAAAGTTGAGGAGTGTTTCACTGCATGTAAGAAGAATATGGATGTGTATTTCCCAGGAGGAAAGGATGGTGAACGTCCACTTGTAGGCATTGATAAAGAGGCAGCTTATTGGTGCTTTTTACAGTTGGAAGTCATATTTCTCATGATGGAGACGGCGGTGTTCGGATGTAGTGACTATCTTGCAGTTCATAAGCTTATCTATATTTATTTATAATTATGATTATAAATATTTGTATTTATTTATAAATATTTGTATATATTTATAAATATATTTATTTAATTATACATATTTATAACATTATAAGTATAATAAATATATTTTTATAATTTTATAATTATTTAAATAAATAAATAATTATTTATAATTATAACTATAAACATATTTATTTGTAATTAAAAAATTATAATAGATATATATTTATTTATAGTTATATTTCTAAATATTTATTTATTTATTTAAATAATTATAAATTTATACAAATATATTTATTATATTTATAATTTTATAAATATTTATAATTAATATATTTATTATAATTCTATAATTATTTTAATATATCTATATTTTTTTAGAATTATAATTATAAATACTTGTATTTATTTATAAATATGTCTATATATTTATACAAATATTTATTTAATTATATCTATTTATTTGATGGTGTGAGGATGATTGATAGTGGTGTGCATCAATCCTTAGTGTCTCCTGTTGTAGTGGCGGTGAATCAAGTTCTGTGTAAATCGGATATTCTAGCTAGATCTATGATGAAATCCGTTCCTAGTTGCAAGAAGCCTCAACCAATTTCTGGTGATGTGTTAGATGCTTCGAAGTGGCTTTTCCATCATCCCAATGTTTCAGATTCTTGCTAGATTTGATGGAAAGGTAACATTTCACGTGTTATTACTAATGAGGATGTGGTTACAGATCATCTTGAATTTAGTAAACACTCCATCATCACGTGATTGATTCTTCTAGGGGGGTCTAAGCCTTAGAAGATAGAAATTTTATTTTATCGGTTATCAACAGTTTGAGGTTTCAAGTATTGGAGATGCGTCTCGCTAGGTAGAGGATACTACCAACTGTTATTCCCTTCAGAAGAATTGAAATTTAGAGCCTGGGTCGTGGCTCCATATCCATTAAATCAGGTTTTTTACATTTTCAGAAGTGGGATACCAATTTCAACCCACTTGAAGAAAGGATATCTTTTATGCAAGATTGGATCAGAGTTTACAGCCTCAATTGGATTCTTTGGCATCCTACAATTCTGTATGATATCGCTTTAGTGATAGGGGTTTCAATCAAGATGTATAAAGACACATAGTTTGTCAGGTTCAGTCATTATGTGAACTTGCTTGTGGATATTAATCTCACCTCAACCATTATGGACAAGGTTTCGTTATCAACGCATAAGGATGAATTTGCTCTGATAATCATGTATGAAAGGATCTCGAATTACTACAAAAAATATGCCTTTTAGAAACTACCAAAAGCGGTCACTAAAGGCCATTAGAGACCGCCTTGTGACCGCTTTTGGTGGTCACAGTTGATCAATTGGTGTAACTCAACAATGTCCACCACATGCGACCACTAAAGAACCCATTTGAACCTCCAAATTTTATGTGTCGATAGTTAAATCAGCAATACAGGGCATGTGAGTGGTACCGAGGAGGGACGCTGAGCTTCGGTCGCTGGCCATGAAAGATGTGCAGTGACTAGAGGGAGTGGTTGAGGTGATATTGGGGGATTGAGGGGTTCGTGGTCATATGTCAGGGGAAATGGGTTTATTGGCGGGTGTGGTGGGGGTGACCGAAGGTGATGGGGGATGGAGATGGGGGTGTCCAGGGGTGGCAGGGCGGCGGCAGGGGTGACAAAGGTGATCAGCGGGTGTTGCAGCGATAAAATTGGGGAAGACAATGACAGGGGTTGAAAAAATCCCACTAATTTATATTTCAATATTAGCGACCTCCAATGGTGGTCGCTCACTTCCTCTATGCACATACTCAAATTTCTTCTTGTATTTCTTCCTTGATTGTAAATTGATTGGGAACAAAAGATCCTACTACCTAAAGAACCTCTTCTATGACTCTTATTCGCGTTATGGTCATATTATGGAAATTTGTCGTCAGGATAAATATCCTCCATCCCTAGGTCTTCCAATCCCAACACATAAACCCTTGTGGGGTTCCATAGTTAATCCCATGGGTGATAGGAGTAATTTCCAATCCGATCTTATATGTGAGCCACCATCCTTAATGGTAACTGATTTGGGATATGGTTTTCACCCAACAATTATCCCTTCAAACCAAAGACCACACAATTAAGACTCCCCTTCAATAATAACGCATCAGATCTAACCATCTTGCATCGTTGTTTTCTCATCATTGAGACTCACCGACCGACCACCATTTATCAGGAAGACTTTTGATACAAAGAACCATAGATTTGCATGCTTCAATTGAGCAACCACTATCATTGTCAAATTGGTAACGCGATTTCTCTACCCTATGTCACACCTGGGCTGCACCATGGGTCTGATACCACTTGTCTGGATCAATTTCCTCTAGCCCTAGGTCTTCCAAGAACAACACATAATCCCTTGTGGGGTTCCATCCTAAAACCAATGGGTGATTAGAGGAATTTCCCATATTAGCTTATATGTGAGCCACCATCATAGATGAAATCCGATGTGGGATATGGTTTGAACTAAAAAATCCACTACAAATCAATATTACTGGCAATCCACGAAGGCTACATACGCCTAAATATTCAGAACAAACTGTTGATTTGAATTCTAGTGTTCAGGGAATCCTTCTTCCTGATGATCATGTTCATAGTAGTATGTCTCATAGAAATTTTTTTGATGCGTCACCTCTCTTGGACAAGCCTAGAAAATGGTGGGAATGTCATGTTGTGGAAGAATAGGTGGATAACCAACTGCAAGAGGCCAATGCATCCTATAAGGATTCTTTTTCAAGGGGTACAAATTTAGAGATGAAGGGTAAAGATGTTATGGTTGAATGTTTTCCTAACATGCAAGTAGATCCATTTGTTGGGAAGTCTAGGTTTTGTCTTAAGACTGGATATTCTAGGTATGTACCCATTTCTTTGGGTATTTCTTCTTCACACACTACAGGAAGAATAGGTAATCACACATGTTCTGATGTTTGGTAGAAGGTTTGATGGGTGCTGATGTTCATCAGAATAGATGTGTCGCATTGGATGTTAAGGATCGTTGTCATGTGCAGGATCATATTCTTTCTTCAGGTTCATCGTGAGTCATTGAAGAAAGTGTGGTGAGGCCCTCTATAGTGGATGTCTCTAAAGATACCCAACAGGTTGGGCTTGTTGAGGATACAGTGGAGGGAATTTATGTCTCTCTTGGACAAAGGAGGTGCTCAGTTGGTGTTGTGGACAATGAAGCCTTTCAATTGGTTCCTTGTAGGAAAACTTGTTCTCGTTAGAACCTATATCATTCAAATTTTGATGTTGCATATGCAAATAGATTTGGTGAACTTGATGCCAATGAGGAAATAATGAATGATACAATTGTTGGTGAGCTGGTTAATGTGCTTACGAAAGACGTTCCTGAAGGATCTTTATTTCAAAAATCATGGATATGGGGTAGGCATCCAAAGGGATGAGGTCATGGAATGTGGGCATGATGAATGGGAAGTAACATGGGGGTGTGGAATAAATTCTTCAATGGTACAAATCAAACTAAAGCAAGAAATGACCATGGATAATTATTCTGCGATTTTCATTAAAAAAATGTAATCTATGTGGTAATATTATGATGATGGTGATGGTTCTGATTTTGGTGATAGGGATGATACTGATATTTTTGATTCGTAGTTCTATTGCATTGGCTGAGGCCTCGATGTTTGACCCCATCCTTCCCCTTGCTTGCATGTTATTTTTTTCTTTATCTTTAATAAATGTTAAGGACCTTCTGCTTATGGATAAATATTTTCCATATAGTTATAAATATATAATTATATATATATAATTATAAATATATAATTTTATATATAATAAATATATTTATTATTTAATAAAATTTATTATAATCTTATAATTATTTAAATATATATTTATTTAATTATAATATTATAAATAATTTTTTAAAATAATATATATATATATATATATTATAATTATTAAAAATATATATAAGAATTATAAAAATGTGTTTTTTTATTTAATGTATTTAAATAAACATTATTTTTTAACCAAATTGGTTGCAAACAACAGCACAATGAATCATCAAGTGAGATGAAAATGCATAATTGATTTGCAACTCTGTAAAATGATGTCGGTCCATCATACTCCGAGGGAGATCAATATTTTCAATCTATATCGAGTATGAAGTAAAAAACATGGATTATAAAGAAAATAGATTAGAAGGAAGTGGTTTTAGAAATTTCCTTTAAAGCTTCAAATCGTTCTAGTGTATGGATTCTTGATAGTGGATGCACATCTCATATGACAGGCAATAAAGATCATGTAATAGGCATAAAATATGATAAGGGAGGTGTTTTCAAATTTTTAAATAATGAAGGCTTGAAGATAATTAGCTTGGGAAAGTCCTTGTTTGGGGAAAAATAAATAAGACCTGTTAATGTCTTAGATGTTGAAGGTCATAGTCACAACTTTCTTACTATTAGTCAACTATGTGACTCTAGGCATGCTATAAGACTTACTAAGAAGTTGTGTATCATCAAAGGATATTATGGGCAGTTTTTCTATAGGGAAAAAGAACAAAGAGAAATCTAAACCTTATAAGTGGAGAAAAAGATATGTTAATTTTATCCAAAGAGAAAGAAAAAAAGGTGTGGCATAAATGACTTGATCATCTATGCCAACCATCCCTGGAATATCTGGTTAAATGTGATGCAGCTCGAGGCCTTTCTAAGATATCACATGATCACACTCATATGTGTGATTCTTTTCAATAATGGAAGATCATTAGAAAGACGTACAAGGAAAAAGAACACAAGTTAACCAGAGTGATTAAATAGGTGCATTCATATGTATGTGGACCTATCTCACCAAGAGACATTAAAGGGAAGAGGTATTATGTTCTTTTAACGGATGATTTTAGTAGGATGGCATGGGTATTTTTCATATTCCCACAAAAATGGTTTGTTCAGTTGCATAAAACAATATCAAATGGAATCTTAAAGGATGCTTGGACAAAAAATTGTGATGTTTAATACTGATAATGGTATGAAATTTACAAACATCAAGGTGAAGGATTATCTCAAGAAACACATAATATGGAATCAAGTTTCTGATGTGATAACTCCTCAACAAAATGGAGTTGTTGAGAGGAGAAATTGGATTATCAACAATATATCTTGAACAATTCTTATTGAAAAGGATATACCAGAGAAACTCTAGAAGGAAGTAGTCTTTGTATTAGTCTACATATCTAATAGGTATCTTTTGTGTTTGAATGAAGAAAATAATTTTTATGAGATGTGGTATTGAAAGATTACAACACTGAAATACATTCAAATATTTGGCAGTAAATGTTTTATTGTCAATAAAGTGAAATGTGGGAAATTTGAGTCATGTGGAGATGAGGGGATATTCCATGAAATACAAAAAAAATTGGATTTTAGCAATAGAAAATTAGTGACAAATAATATATGTGTGGGTGAAAATGATTAATTCCAACAGATATTTGGGTTTTTAAGTATTAATTTCAATTACCAACATTTTTTTACTAACAGGTATATCTGTTGGCATTAACTATTCAATACCAACACATATTTTATTAACAATTAAATCGGTCATATTTTCATTTTAATACTAACATATTTTTACCAACACATAAATATGTTTTAATAACTATTATTACCAACAAATATTTTACCATTTGAAATTTTTTTTCCCATAAATTGTTTTATAATTAAATGTATACAGACAATTAAATATTTATATATGTATAACAACAAATTATTTTTTAATACAAATATATATTTATACATCGAATTAAAGTTACTATTAAATGAAAAATATTTTTTTGAATGATTACATACATACATTCAAACATATATATATATATATCATGTGTGTATCTATAAACATGTTACCAGTGTTTTTTTGGAAATCACGCCTGATTAACACTCAACTTACTAATTGTGGAAAAGAACACAAGGTATTAGTGTCAGTACGAAGGACCCATTATAAATATATTTTAAATATTACCATTTGTCTTCAAAAAAACACATACGAGATAATTTTGAATCCATTGTAAATAATTTTTAAAAATATTTATAAAAAATATTTGAAATAAATAAATAAAACTCAATTTTAAAATATTATAATTTACAATGAATTTAAAATATATTTTCAATAATAAAAGAAATAGTTAAAAAATTAAAATAGGGTATGAACCCCAGTGATTCACTTGAATCCCCCGCCTCCCTATCGTTTTGCCTCCCCTATTCTACCCCCCCCCCCACTCCGCCTCCCAGTCCCAGCCAACGAAAATCCACCCCCACCGCCATCCTAATTTTTCCCCACCTCCCAGTCACAGCCAACCTAAATCTTCCCCACCATCCTAAATCGGCCCTTGTCTCCATCACTTCACGACCTCCCTTCGTAGTCTATCAACGGCTCCCCATACACCTAATCTCTTTCCAGCTTATGTGGATTTAATTCTCAGTCACTCACAAATATTATAATCACAATAAATATTGAGGATCATGAAGATGTTGTTTGGCGGATGATTCAAATAATCACCCCTAGATTATTTTTGTTGTATGATATTGTGTTGTTATGGGTATAGAAAACTAATTATAGATTAACATTGGGAGATGCCCCTTCATCTATTATCCCTTTGTTCCACTCCATCCCAAGAATAGTGTTACATAAATAGCTTGAAGATAATGTATTTTACTGATCTATTAGGTTGTATTTACACAAACAAATGATTTGTGATGTATTGGATTGTTTGTATACTTACAGGCAATTCATCTTAAATGGGCTGTCTATTGGGTTTTCTATACAAAAAAAAATGGGTCAAGCAAGTAATTCTAAAATGGTTTGTTTGTACACTTCAAGATTTCTACAACATTCTCAAATGGATTGTCTGTACAAAAATTGGAATAATAGATAATTCATCTTGGTTGTTCACTTCTTCATCTAAGATGGGACTAACAGATATTTCCAAAATTAGAATCAAAATTTTTGAGATCCATTGATATGTAACTAATCTATTGAAAGGACCTTTTTCATTTGAAGCCAATGGTTGTGGCTGAGAAGAAACCAAACTAGGTGAACATAGTGAATTTATCTTCACTTCCATCAATTCTGGGTGATTATTAGAATCACTAAAGTCTTGAATGGTTTGTATTGTTTTAATGTGATTTTTTTCCTACTAAGAATCAATTTTCACATTTTATAAACAGTCAATAGATCTAGAGTTATGCTACATAGATTGAATTTGGGTATCCAACTCTTAGGAACACAATTTTTAGAGATGGGATTGGAACTATACATCCACATAATATCTAGCTTACTGGATTCAACACTTTTATATTCCTTGTGATAAAATTTTAATATACAAGTTTGTTGGGAAAAAAACCATCAAGGTAACATTGCATCATTTTTGGGTTGGTTGTGTTTGTTGACAATGCAGGTTTCCATGGAGAATTTTCGAGTTCCAGAGAAGTTTTTTACAATCTGTGTTGACAAAGAACACTAAAAAGGGAACATAAGATCTAGAGGTGGAACAAAAGAATAGATACAAGGTGGCACTGTTTCCTAGTGTTTGCCAAATTTTTGGGGTCCAAAATTTGGAGTTTGGTGAGCATATGGAAAAGTGGATATCATTGAAGATCTAATTTAAATATGGTAAAGGCATGAGTTTCGTGAAGATAGGACTCATGATTTGGATTTTGTGAAGACCAGAAGAATTTTGACGGTGATGCTTCGTGATTACATCAAGCTTTGTGAATGGCAGAGTTGAAGAGCATTGCGGCGGCGAAGAGCATTGCGCATGGGGCTTCGCGGCGTGCGGGTGGAGCTTCGCAGAGAAGACTCGAAGTAAATTATGGGATGATCTATGATTACGACGAGCTCTACAAAAGGAAAATTTCCATGGTTCTTTGTGATTTAGAGAGAATTTCGGCGAGAACATTAGATCTTCACGATTCAAGATGACGTGGTGTTGAATTCGCGTGTAAGGTTTGAGGGTCGGTGGAATCACCTATAAATAGACCTTGACCCCCTCAGGATAAGTATAGAGAGTTTTTAGAGAAAATATTTTGCTCTCGGTTCACGAAGGTGGTTTGTGAAGGCTGTGTGCTTTACGAAAGAAGAGCTTCATGGTGGATAATCTAGCTCCGCGAATGTTGCGACCTCTGCCTTGGCTCAGTGAGCTTTGTGGGGGAAGTCACTTTGCGACGACTTGAGCTCTGCAGTGACCTATGAATTGGGAAGGCTTGAGCTTCATGAGATTTCTTTGCGAGGGTTCTTCGCGAAATGGCAAGAGCTTCGTGAAGTCTTGTTTGAGCTTCATGAAATTGGGAGCCTCGCGAAGTAGGGTGCTTTCCAAAGGTACTTTACAAAGGAATTTTCCACTGTTCATGGGCAAAGGAGTATTTATCAGTGGATGAAAGTTGAACATTAAAATATCATCTATCAATAGTTTAGGATTCCTGAAATCATGAAAATGAAGAGACCTACCGGTCTATAAACAGTGAGCGGATCCCTTCCAAGTGCAGTGAGTAACGAAAGTGAAAGAAGGTTATCCTTTCTACTGGCAGTGATCTTGAGAGAGAGGAACAAGGAGTGACCCATTGGAAAGCTGTGAGCTAACCCTAAACATTGTAAATGTAGTGATCTTGGGCATAGTAGTGATCTAGCCCAAACATTATTGGAAGTGAGCATTAGTGGATTTGGTACAGCGGAACATCATCGTTGTATGCTCTTTGGATGTATCCCAATGAGGGTGAACCAAGTAAAAATATTTGTGTCAGCCTGATTGCTTCCCTACATTTCATTCAAAGCATCATCATTAGATAAATAAGAAAAGAAGTGATCATAATAAACACACAAGTCCAAAAAAAGTGACCCTTGTAATAAAAATGTCAAGATCCAGTGGGGCAGGAAGAATTTTGAAAAAGAATATCCATACCCAGATTCACCCTCCCCCCTCTTAGGGTATATATGCCCCTATTAGTCCTAACAAAGTGTTTGATAACTATCATCCTCTATAAGTCCCCAGTCATATTTATAAAATTTTAAAAGGTCCTTTAAGACTATCTATGAAGTAATACACTGAATTCTTAAGGTTATCATTGCATTAAATGGTTTTTTAGAAGCATCTTGGGTTTCTATTTTTTGTTTTATTTACATATTGAGTTTTTGTTTGGAATGTATAGCTTGAGTTTATGTTTGTAATGTATAACTTGAAGTATTGATTGAGTTTCTATTTTTTTATTATAAGTTGGTGAAGTGCTACTTTTCTAGAGATTTATGACATTGTTGATTACTGAAGGAGGTTGATATTAGAAAATCATGTATGGATGATAGCTAGAGGAGTATGAGATGTAGCTTGGGTTTCTTTAACAGGTTGAGTTTCTGTTTCAAATGTGCATCTTGAATTACTGCTTGAGTTTATTTTATTTTTTCTATGTTGTTTTGATTATAAGTTGGTGAAGTAAAATTTTTCTATAGATTTATTACCGAAGTGGGTTGATGTTGGAAGACCATGGAAGGATGATAGGTGAGTATGAGAAGTAGCTTGGGCCTTCCAGTATAGTGGTGGATCAAGATGTGCATGAGACTATACCAAAACCTCCAGTGTTTCTGATCAAAGTTAAACCTACTTCTATCTGAAGCTGGTCCCTGGAGCTGGAGTTGACTCTATGGCATGGATGGGACGCAGGCATGGATGGGTCGCTGGAGTTGGAGATGACTAGATGGCATGGATGGGTCACTTGGGGGTGGATGGATCCTATTGGGGGGATCTAATGTTTTGTATGAAATTTCATTATTAATCTAATTAATTTTTTTCTAAGTTTGAACATGTGTTAAAATCTTATTTGGTTTTCTAATTAATTCTGATATATTATATATAATAAAATAATAAATATAATATGAAATTTTATTAGCAATAAAATTTTTTTTTTATTCAAATGTAATTTATAAACATATATTATATGTTGGTGATATTATTACCAATAGAAAAAAATTTCATTAGAACATGTTGCTAAATACTTTAATCAACATATATGTTATCTGTTGGTATAATTATAATTACAACCGAACTATTTTATTTTCCGAAAAAAATAGTGACATAGTTTTTACTGACTATTTATTGACAGAGTCATATATGTTGGTAAAATGTTTTACCAATAGAAAATGCACTTTTACCAACAGATATGCTCCTGTTTGAAAAAGTGAAATATTTTGTAGTGATGGCTACTCTGGAAAAAATAAAAGCATGTAAATTTTTCAATAAGAGGCTTGGAAAAATAGTTAAAATCCATGATGTCTCTTTAGTGGAAAATGAAATGAATCTTCAACAACATAGTGAATAGTACATTGTTGAATGTGATGAGGAGGTAAGAAACACTTGGGGAGAAGAAGTAGAAAATGATGATTCAGAAGATGATACTGATGATGAGTAGGAGGAAGTCAAATCTATATCTACGCAAAAGCCAATGAGTCGAGCTAAAATTGAAAGGAAAAATATCATTGGTGATCAGGAAACACTAGTGTAAAAACAAAAAATAATGTCTTTATGATAAACATCTTTCTTATATTAGGTAGAGCCAAGATGTTTTGAGTAAGCAGTTAGTGATAAAAATTGGGTTCATGCTATGAATGAAGGGTTATAGTAAATTGAGAAGAATCAAACTTGAGAGATTGTTTTTATGCCAACAGATAAGAATGTAATCGAGATTAAATGAGTTTGTTTTTCAATAAGATTAATGAATATTACACAGGGATTCGAAAAAAATATGACTAGTGTGCAAGGGGTACTCTCAGATAGTGGATATTGATGTTGATGAAACATTTGAACATATTTGAAGGCTAGATACAATCATATTGTTCTTGTTCATAACAGTAAAAAGAAAGTTCAATGTTTTCTAGATGAATGTCATGTCGACATTTTGGAATGGGGTTCTAGAAGAAGAAGTTTTTATTGAGAAGCCAAATGGTTTTTTCATTCATGAATATGGGAATAGAGTTTTCCGGCTGAGAAAAGCACTATACAGGTTGAAGCAAGCACCAAGAGCATGATATTCATGGCTCGACACCCATTTCGTGCTGAAAAGGCTGTAGTCAGAGTTGATGGACCTGATGATGAGTGGGGAGTCTAGGATATCTTCTTTCCCTGAGGGGGACAACATATTATACTTCCCTCCACATTTCCACTACCAGAGCTAGGTAGTGAAGGTCCTCTGATGGAAGAGGCAGGAGCTGGCGCACCCTCATTAGAACCATGTTTCCCAGCCATTGGATTAGGTCCAGAAGTGTCAATAGATGACTGTTTGAATTTACATTTGTCAACAAGATGCCCATATTTCTTACAGTTTGAACACCTCAAACCAGTATGACATTTATCTTTAACGTGCCCAATAGTCAAGCAATTCAAACACAATTTAGGAACGTGTTCAAATTCAATGCATAGTTCAAATTTGAAATCACCAGCAATTAAATAAACAGTCTCAACAAGAGGCTGTGACATGTCAAACTCAATCAACATATGAGAAAAATGACTACACCTCACGGTATTAGTTTCTTTGTCTAGTTTAAGAGGAGTTCCAATAGCCAGGGCAACATCCCAGAGGATGTCAAGATGCCAAAAGACCCAATTCAGGTCTTTCACACGAATCTAGGACCGAGCAATTGTGTTCCTGGCCTAAAAGGGGTCAAACCATGGATCCCAATTCTGGAATCTCAAAATGTCAGGCTTAAGATTAACGAAACCTTAACTCCAGGCCCTCAGTTTATGCTCATTTGAACTAAAGGTAAGATGAAAGAAATTCATACCCAGTGAGACAATATGCCAGTCTGTGAAACCCCATATGGCCTTAAGCGATTTCGTAAATCATCAAGCTTCCAAGAATTAGCGACATACGAGCTAATTCGACCAATGATGGAGTGCTTACAAGCAGCAATCCGATCTTCGGAGAATTGAGGATTCTATTCAACAACAGCCAACACCCCATTCCTTGATATCCGATTACGAGAAACAAATTCCCCATCTCGACGACCGGGGAAGAAACGATTCACACCTCTTGTCGGAAGCACGTCAACCTTAGAAGACCCAACACCAGGTCGCAATAGAGGACCACCTCCTGCTAGCAGCCCCTTTGTAGCCCCTACATCCCCCGCCACACCATCAGAGCGAAGACCAGCATCACATCACTTTTTAGGGCCAACGAATACTTCAGCAGGATTAAAATAGTTCGGAAGAGACGAATTCATCATTGATAAAAACCCTAGAAAACCCTACAACAATTATATAATTGTAAATATAATAATTATATAATTATAATAAATATACAATTATAATTACAATAATTATATAATTATAATTTTAATAAAGATATAATTAAATATATAAACCTTAATAAAATTATATATATATCCTTGTTAAAATTATTTATATTTATTATATTTATTATAATATATTATAATTATCTATTTATTATAATATTATAATTATGTATTAAATTTATAATTATGTATTATAATAAATAAATAAACCATTTTAAATTTCTTTATAAATTATTTATAAATTTATATATAATCATTTAAAAACATAAATAAACCATTTTAAATTTCTTTATAAATATATATATATATATAAACATTATTAAAATTATTTATATTATTTATATTTATTATAATATATTACAATGGTGTATTTATTAAATTTATAATTATATATATATTATAATATATTATAATTATGTATTTATATTATAATATATTATAATCATGTATTTATTATAATATATTATAATATATTATAATATATTATAATTATGTATTTATAATTAAATATTTTTTATAATATATTTCAATTATGTATTTATTAAATTTATAATTATGTATTTATTATAATATTAAATTTATAATTATGTATTTAAATATAAATAATTATAGATATAATTATTATAATAATTATAATAATAATATATAAAATTATTTATATTTAATAAGGTTTATTATAATAATTATAATATAATATATTTATAATTATATACTTATTATAAATTAACCTTGTTAAATATAAATACATAATTATAAATTTAATACATAATATAATATTATAATAAATACATAATTATAAATTTAATAAAACCATAATTATAATATATTATAATAAATATAAATAATATAAATAATTTTAATAATGTTTATTTATGTATATTTAAATTCATAAATAAATTTGATATGGTTTATTTATGTAATTAATTAATTATATATAAATTTATAAATTTATAAATAATTATATATAAATAAACCTTATAATTAGAATTTATAAATTTATATTTAAATAAAAATTATTAAAATAATTTATCGTTATATAAATAAACTTTATTAAATATTATATAATTATTATAATTATATATTTATTATAATTATGTAATTACTATAATCATATATTTATTATATTTTATAACTATATATTTATTATATTTTTAATTATATATTTATTATAATTATAATTATATAATTATTATAATGATATAATTGTTGTAATCATATCTTTATATAAATAAACCTTATTAATTATATATATATATATATAATAAGTATATATTTATCATGATTATATATTTACAATAATTATATAATTATAATAATTATATAACTACAATAATTATATATTTATTATAATAAATATATATTTATAAATGTAATTATAAATATACATTTATTTATTATTATAAATGTAATATATAAATATTTATTTATTATAACAAATGTAATATGTAATTATACATTTATATTTATTATATTTATTAAACATTTATATAATTATAAATATACATTTAGTATAATTAAAAAATAAATGTATCATATTACATTTTTATATTATATTACATATTACATTTATTTATAATATAATTATATAATTATAAATATTATAAATATAGATATGATAATTGTATAATAAATGTAAATAATTACATATTATATTTATTATATTATAATTAAAAAATAAATGTATTATAAAATTTATTATACATTTATTGTACATATTTATTATAATAAATATATAAAATAAATATAGATTTATTATAATAAATAAATGTATATTTATTATAAATATAAATATAAATATACATTGATTATAATTAAATATTATAATACTTTTTATAATAAATATACATTTATAATAAATGTATTATAAATATTTATTATACATTTAATATAAATTTATTATACATTTATTATAATATTTATTATACATTTATTATAATATATATTATAATAATATTTATTATAATAGATATCATAAATGTATATTTATTATAATAATATTTATTATAAATTTATTATATATTTATTATTATAAATATTATAATATTTAATTATAATAAGTTGTTATTATAAATATAAATGTATTATAATTATTTATTATACCTTTATAATACATTTATTGTGCATTTATTATAATAGTATTTATTAATACATTTATTAGATATTTATTATAATAAATATTATAATATTATAAAATTATAATATTTGTAATAAATGTATAATAAATGTATGAAAGATGTATATTTATTATAATAATATTATAATATTTATTATAATATTTATTAGATATTTATTATAAATATTTATAATAAATAAATAAATTTATAATATTTTTTATTTATTATAAAAAATATAAGTATGTATTTATTGAATTTTTTATATTAATTATAATAAATATGTTTATTATATATATATGTATGTATGTATCGGGTTAAGGGGTGGTGTGGGGTCAAAGCACCACTTCAAGTGGTGGTGAACAAACCCATTTTCCCAATATAAAAAAATCTTACCCCATAAAACAAAAAAAAAACCCACCCACCTAAATTACCCTTCTAAAGTATTTATTTACAAGCCTTCAAATCAGAAGGACAATGATAAAATAAATTGACAATAATCATTACAATAAAAATTGATAATAAATCATTATAATATTTTAATAAATATAAAACATAGGTGGTAAAAATAAGTGAGATTAATGGATTGTTCCCTTTTTTATATTTAATTAGATTTACATAATTAAATCTAGTGAAATCAATTAAAAATAGGCATGTAAAATTATTTTTATCCCGGGATAGGAGGTCAAATTGACGCACCACATTCAAATAAAAATAAATTGATCCGATTCGCCGTATCCTGTTTTAAAAATTTATGATTTTTTAGATTTTATGGTTGACCGAGATGGTGTGGAAAGCAATAAATGTAAACAATAAAGAAGGATGAGAGCAGGTATACGGTGGAAGAGAGGCATTGTAAGAGTATTGTTGTTTTTCTCTTCAACTTTGCTTCTATAATCCTCCACTACTACAGTACTTTGAAGGGTATGCAGAGTATAAATGTATAATAGCATGACTTATAATGTAGTTTTTCTTCATTTTTAGGGGCCGCTCCCCACCTTGGGGATTACCATTTTTCTATTACATTTTGTTTGGGGGTCGGTTTTCCTGCATATCTTCCAGGGGGTTTGTCGCAAAACATAGGATATGCGGTCTTGGTTGCAACAACAATCCTATCCATTTGTGTTACTTCTCTTAATCGATCCTTTTTATTGCTCTTGGTATTTTTAGTTTTTCTTATATTGTTTTTATTGGATTGATGGTAGTTGGATGGATATGGGTAGGTGTTGGTGTTCGATGTATTGTCCTTAAGTGGGGACCCTGGGGTGATTCCCCGTAATTCACATCCTCCCACGGGGGAGTTTCATTACGAATCTTCATTGGGTAGGGCTGGTGGGTTGCAAAACATGGTTATGTAGTAGTAGGTTTCACCACATCAACATCACAAATCACCACCTACAATTCCATGATACCATTACTACAATTTTTCCTAAATAACAAAGATGTATCCATCCAATCCTCATCATCGACTAGAGGGTCCTCAGTGTGCCATAAGTGTTCAAGATATTAAAGATGTTGCTATGTTATTGAAGTAATTGATCGATCAACCCTAAATTTTAACTGACTAGGAATCTTATTGCGAACATCATCCAATGGCGGACAACCATAATTATTTTTCACTCTTGTAGGTGGAAAACTATAGCTAAAACCATGATCAGTATAAATTACCTCACCATTGCAATATATTTGTGCGGAAAAGATTATCAATTACAAAAATAATAAATGAAATATTATATACTACATGAAAATTTTAAATTATTTAAATTGGTTATCATTGAATAATTGAAATGATCTTGAGACTTTTTCTATGGATTGGTGTTTCGCTGTTGACGTATATTGAAGGTGATGTTATTAAAAAAGTAAATTTAATAAAATGATATATATTTTTATACCACATCATCAAATGTTTATAAATTTTAATTAATTTTGAATAAATAATCATGACTTTATCTTGAGACTTATTATGGATTAGTTTATCATTATATGATAAACTAACCAAAACATATTGGTGAATGAACTCCTAGAATCTCTATTATCAAATATTTCAGCAACCACCAGTCTCTTTTCAATGTGAAATTCCTCATATCGAACGTTTCTTGTTGAACATTTGTTCTTTAATGCCTCTTTGGGAATTCATCTTGTTGATTACCTTTTTATTACAAATTTACTCGCATGCATGTGAAGGGGTCTAGGGGTATGAAATACATATCAATTTTTAAGAGGACACATAGGTCCTTACATACTTGATAAGGGATGACTCTTAGGTCATCAATGCGGAAAAGAAAATACAATTATTACAAATCATATAACCACATACACAAAAAAAATACATGCAATTTCAATTATGCATTGGTCGGTCATCTCAAGATCAGTCATCACATAATACTCGCACCATTTTCTTTCAGTATAATTATTATGTTCTATATATTATATAACTTTACCTATTACTAGATGAAATATATATTAAATATCTACACATTTTTTCCAAAATATTATCTTTTCAATGTGTGCGTCTATATATATGTAATAAATAATAAAATTTAATAAATTTAAGTAAAAGTAATATAATTTATACTTACATGACCTTCCAAACGGTGCATCCTTTTACATCACTCAGGAATTTTAATTGAAGGGCCAACATGGAAAACACACAGATGAAAAGGCGGGATGCCGAAGACGAGAACAGAAATAAGAATCGGTAGTTGCGCTGCAAATACACATATGCCCATGAGTGATCCGAAACGTCTTTTGTTCCAGGAAATTGCAACCCACCAGCCCTACCCAATGAAGATTCATAATGAAACTCCACTGTGGGAGGACCATTATCAGCTTTGACATGAAAATAACGGTCCTTAGTATGGATGGTGAAGTGCCAGCAGAGTTTCTAGGAGCTAAGGTGGAGACTGACGAGTGCTCCCATCTTGATACTACTAGAGGAGGGAATTGAGTATATAGTTTTTTGAGACACGTTGGGGACCAGACTAGGTTGTGTCTTAATGTAAAAGTGAGTAGTGATCTCCTATAGTTCACGGTAGTTGAGGTATAATGAGATGAACTATATGATCCATGAACTAGAGTTAGCAGCAGTGGTCTTTGCTTTGATGATATGGGAGCACTACTTGATGGGTTAACAGTTTATAGTCTACTACTACCAAAAGAGTCTTAGGTATATCTTCTCCTAGAAGGACTAGAACATGAGGTAGTGGAGATGGATACCGTTACATCAGGACTATGATGTCGAGATAGTCTATACTCCTGGGAAGGGTAATGTGGTGGCAGATGTGCTAAGCAGGAGATCCAGTTTTTAGTTGTTGAGTGAGGTGACGAAGTAGCTAACCGTGATGCCGATATCCTTTGTGGATGATGATGGAGTAGATTACCTTCAGTCGATGACTGTTACTCTCCCAATATTATAGTGAGTTAGGGAGGCACAACATGTGGATGTTGACTATGAGGACCGACATACTTATTTATCCTCAGGATAGGCTCCTTATAGATTTTTGATAGGTGGGGAGTATGTCATTCTTTTTATAGGGCGCACAGTAGTACCTGTGTCATTGCAAGAGGATATTTTGAGGGAGTTCCATACATCACCCTTGGTGGTATATCCTAGAGTGGAAAATATGTACTAGGATCTCTGATGTCAGTATTGGTTTCTAGGGATGTAGAAAATGGTGGTTCAGTTCATTTCAGGGTGCCTCACTTGTCAACAAGTGAAGGCTGAGCATCAAGTTCCAGCAGGCTTGGCCCAGCCACTTACCAGAGTGGAAGTGGGATAGTATCTTGATGAACTTCCTGATAGGATTACCACTCATGTATTAGGTCCACGATTTTGTCTAGGTGATCATTGACTGCCTCACCAATTCGGCTCACTTCCTACACATATATGATCAAGGATCGGTAGGGGGATTGGAAGGCCTCTATGTCTAGGAGATAGTGAGGATTCATGGGGTGCCATAGATGATCATCTCAGACCATGATGCTCGATTCACAACCCAGTTGTGGAAGGGATTATATGAGGCGTTCGGGGCTCAAATGAGCTTGAGCACAGCCTCTCACGCACAGATGGATGTTCAGACGGAGAGGACCATATAGACCTTGTAGGACATGATCTGTGATTGCATCCTTGATTTTGGTCGTAATTGGGAGGACCACCTACCACTGGTAGAGTTTTCATATAATAAAAGTTATTACTCCACCATTGGCATGGAACCATTCAAGGATTTGTATAGTTGACCATTCAGATCAATATTATGCTAGATAGACCTAGGGGAGTCGACACTCATGGGTCCAGAGTTGGTACGGGCTACCACTAAGAAGGTACAGATCATCCAGGAGGGGAAGAGAATTGCACAAAGTAGGAAAAAATCTTATCTTGACAGGGGATGGAGGCCCTTGGAGTTTGAGGAGGGAGACCATGTGTTCCTTCAGGTCTCACCCTAATGGGGATTGTGAAGATTTGGATAGGGTGGTAAGTTATCTCTAAGGTTTATCAGAACTTTCCATATTCTGAGTACAGTTAGAGAGGTGGCGTATTTCCTATCTCCCCCCTTAGATGCATCATCTTCATGATGTTTTCCACATGTTGCAGTTGAGGAGGTACATCCATGAACCATCGCACGTCATCGACTGGGGTGAGCTGTACATTGATGATGAGGTGATGTTTTCAGAATTCCTGGTGGAGATAGAGGATCTACAAGAGTGGGTCCTTCGTGGATGGTCAATTCCTCTGGTTTTCATTTGGTGGAAGCATGAGAATCTCAAGGAGACCACATGGGAGTGGGAGGATCAGATTCATGCTCAGTACACCCATTTGTTTTTTAGCTTTGTTTTGGCTCATGGGGACATGAATCCTTAAAGGTGTGGCTAATGTAATGTCCCAGAAACTCTATGTAATTTTTTATAATTATATGGTATTATTCTGAGACCAGACGCTCAAAAGGAACCTGATTCCAAGGCTAAGTGATCCCAGAATAGAATATTGAACTTTTTAAAGTTCATTTAAATAAACGTGTGAGCGGCTTTTTCTAACATTAGAAATGGTACTTTGATCAAAAATCAAAGGCCACCGTTGATCTTAGAATAGTGGGATTCACCTAGAAAAAACCTAACTTCGACCGGTGGGGGTCGACCAAAAAATATAGTTTTTGGACTTTTTGGAAGAAAAATAAAATAACTAAAAAATGTTATTTTATTTTTTTCTCTTAACCGTTGAGCGATGGCACGTCAGCACTGTGGTGGTGGTGACGTGATGACAATGAGTCGCATTAAATAAAGCCCATTATTGAGACTCTTAAATGTACAACATAATGACTCATTAATCGAAGCTTAACAGATATTATGTTTCATTAATGAAATAGCGTAACGATGAGATGACACACCGCAATAGAAATGCTATGATGCCTTTCTATTTTAATGAGATAATGGGTTGGAGAATCAAAGCTAGAATTTCTCTAACAGATGACAGGGAAATTCTCTCCAATGAAGAACACTTGTGAATCCCTAGTGACAACGATGCACCATGAAGAACGAGGCCGAAGAATGATGAATGCATTCTCCTTCCACCCTTCGAAGGATCACTAAAAACATGGGTAATGGGTCAAGAATAGAGAATGACGGAGCACGAACCTTCTCTTCCCCAACCAACATCTATCCCAAGTAGGGGTTACTTTTTGTAATTTTAATTCCTTGTTCTTCATTTTAAAACAAAAAATGCAGATCAACCCATGAACATATTGGTCGGAAAATCACTTGTTCTTGAGGGAGGGAGGTTATTCTTGAGGTTTTTCATTGAGATTAGTTTTGATATAATCATAATCCTATCCCTCCATGTTTAAAAGAAACTCTAATGTGGAGGGTGCAAGCTAACACGAACAAGGCCTGAGCCCCTATGCCTTTTGCATTCTTGTGTGTTCTTCATGGATGCCACTCCATATTTACGGTAAGGAATTTTCAAGGCCTTAGCTACTGGAAACTCTGCTGGCACTTCTTCCTTGGATTGGACAAGCATGAACAGGTTTCACAATTCTTGGGTCTCCTTTTTAAAATCATTGGGGACCCTGTCACATTTAAAAAAAATCAAACCCCATAAAAACACACACACACACACACACGATCAGATCGTGGTATATTTATAAGGAACTAGCGAGCAAAGATCACCCAAACTTAAACTAATAATGAGAAAAAAAAATCCAAACCAACCAAAAGGGTGCATCGTTAATGTCATAATTGATCACGACACTCAGAATCACTACTTCTCCGTCGGGGCACCATGGCTTTGGCTCTCCAGATTCATCCCCATCACATCCAAGGCTTTCTCAATGCTTCTGCCGAGCCTGCTGGCTGGAGCCCGATGATCAGAAGAAAAATCGGAGCCCTGCTCCAGGTCGTTCTGCATTTCTTCCTCCATGTCTTCTTCTACGTTATGGTGATGCGAGATTTGGTGAAGATCGAGGCCCTCTTCCACATTCAGATGACAATCCCCACCCTCTTCCACCGGCCCTACCCAATGAAGATTCGTAATAAAAATACCCACTGGGATGATATGAATTGTGGGGAATCATCCCAGGGTCCCCACTTAAGGATAGTACATCAAACACCAACACCTACCCACATCCATACAACTACCGTCAATCCAATAAAAACAACATAAGAAAAACTAAAAATACCAAGAGCAATGCAAAGGATCTATTGAGAGAACTAACACAAATGGACAGGATTGTTGTTGTAACCAAGATCTCATATCTTGACTTATGCTACAAAACCCCCTGGCGGATATCCAGGAAAACCGACCCCCAAAAAAAATGTAATAGAAAAATGGTAATCCCCAAGGTGAGGAGTGTCCCCTAAAAATGAAGAAAAACTACATTATACGTCATGTTATTAAACATTTATACTCTGCATACCCTTCAATGTATTATAGCGATGGAGGATTATAGAAGCAGCATTGAAGAGAAAGACAACAATATTCTTACAATGCCCCTCTTCCACCCTTCGAAAACTAGTTTTTCCATGAGAAACCTTAGGCCCTCGCTAAGATGTAAAGGTGGTGGGGATTTGAAACCCAGGGCGCCCATCTCGATCTTGCCTAAACCTTCCATGTCCCTTATTTTTATGTACCACTTTATACCTACTCTCATCCTTCTTTATTGTATACATTTATTGCTTTCCACACCATCTCGATCAACCATAAAATCTAAAATATAATAAAATTTTAAAACAAGATACAACGATTCGGATCAATTTATTTTTATTTGAATGTGGTGTGTCAATTTGACTTCCAATCCTGGGATTAAAATAATTTTACATGACTATTTTTAATCAATTTTACTAGATTTAATTATGTATATCTAATTAAATATAAAAAAGGGAACAATCCATTAATCTCACATATTTTTACCACCTCTGTTTTATATTTCAAAAAATATTATAATGATTTATTATCAATTTTTATTATAATGATTATTGTCAATTTATTTTATCATTGACCTTCTGATTTAAAGGCTTAGAAATAAATACTTTAGAAGGGTAATTTACGTGGGTAGGTTTTTTTTAGTTTTATGGGGTAGGATTTTTTTATATTGGGGAAATGGGTTTCTTCAGCACCACTTGAAGTTGTGCTTTGACCCCACACCATCCCCAAACCCGATATATATATATATATAATAAATTTATTTATGATAATAAATATAAAAAAATACAATAAATACATAATTATATTTTTTCTAATAAATACACAAAATATAATATATATATTTATTTATAATAAATATTTATTATAAATATCTAATAAATATTATAAAAAATATTATAATATTATTATAATAAATATACATTTGTTATACTTTTATTATACATTTATTACAAATATTATAATGTTATAATATTAAAATATTTATTATAATAAATATCAAATAAATGTATTAATAAATACAATTATAATAAATGCACAATAAATGTATAATAAATGTATAATAAAATTTATAATACATTTATATTTATAATAAAAACTTATTATAATTAAATATTATAGTATTTATAATAATAAATATCTAATAAATGTATAATAAATATAATTATAATAAATATTCATTTATAATATCTATTATAATAAATATTATTATAATATTTATTATAATAAAAGTATAAAAAATATTATTATAATAAAATTATAATAAATGTATAGTAAATGTATAATAAATATTTATAATACGTTTATTATAAATGTATATTTATTATAAAAAATATTATAATATTTAATTATAATAAATGTAAATGTAAATTTATATTTATAATAAATATACCTTTAATTATTATAATAAATCTTCATTTATTTTATACATTTATTATAATAAATATGTACAATAAATGCATAATAAATAATATAATAAATTTATTTTTTAATTATAATATAATAAATGTAATATGTAATTATTTATCTTAATTATATAATTTTCATATCTATATTTATTATATTTATAATTATATAATTATATTATAAATAAATGTAATATTTAATATAACATAATAAATGTAATATGATAAATTTATTTTTTAATTATAATAAATATATATTTATAATTATATAAATGTATAATAAATATAATAAATATAAATTTATAATTAATTATTACATTTCTTATAATAAATAAATAATTATATATTACATTTATTATATAAATAAATAAATCTTTATTATTACATATATAAATGTATATTTATTATAATAAATATATAATTATTGTATTTATATAATTTTTATAATTATATAATTATAGTAAATATATAATCATCATAAATATTTAATTATATATATATATATATAATTAATAAGGTTTATTTATATAATGATATGATTACAATAATTATATCATAATAATAATTATATAATTAGAAGTATACTAAATATATAATTAAAAATATAATAAATATATAGTTATAAATATAATAAATATATAATTATAGTAATTACATAATTATAATACATATGTAATTATAATAATTATATAATGTTTAATAATGTTTATTTATATAAAGATAAATTATTTTAATAATGTTTATTTAAATATAAATTTATAAATTTTAAATATAAGGTTTATTTATATATAATTATTTATAAATTTATAAATTTATATATAATTATTTAAATTCATAAATAAACCATATCAATTTTATTTATAAATATATATATATATATATATATATATATATATATTATAAATATTATTTATATTTATTATGTTATTTATAATATATTATAATTATGCTTTTATTAAATTTATAATTTTGTATTTATTATAATATTATATGATGTATTAAATTTATAATTATGTATTTATATTTATCAAGCTTTATTTATAATAAATATATAATTATAAATATATAATATTATAATTATTATAATAAACCTTATTAAAATTAAATAATTATATATATATATATTATAATTATTATAATAATTATATGTATAATTATTTATATTTAAATACATAATTATAAATTTAATATTACAATAAATACATAATTATAAATTTAATAAATACATTATTGTAATATATTATAATAAATACGCAATTATAAATACAAAATTATAATATATTATAATATATTATAATTAATTCATGATTATAATATATTATAATTTAAATACATAATTATAATATATAATAATATATTATAATAAATACGTAATTATAAATTTAATAAATACACAATTGTAATATATTATAATAAATAAAAATAATAATTTTTTTAATAATGTTTATATATATATATATATATTAATAAATAAATTAAATATGGTTTATTTATGTATTTAAATGATTATATATAAATTTTTAAATAATTTATAAATAAATTTAAAATGGTTAATTAATGTATAATAATACATAATTATAAATTTAATACATAATTATAATATTATAATAAATACAAAATTATAATATATTATAATAAATATAATAAATATAAATAATTTTAATAAGGTTATATATATAATTTTAATAAGGTTTATATATTTAATTATATCTTTATTATATTTATAATTATATAATTATTATAATTATAATTGTATATTTATTATAATTATCAAATTATTATATTTACAATTATATAATTATTATATTTACAATTATATAATTATTATAATATTTGTAATTATATAATTATTATATTTATAATTATATATTTACTATAAATATACAATTATTATATTTATATATTTATTATAATTATATAATTATTATAATTATATATTTATTATAATTATATAATTGTTATAATTATAATAAACATTATTATAAATTTATTGTATTTATTTTAGTTATTATATTTATTATAAATATATTTATTATAATTATAATAAATAATATATATATATATATAGGGGATGGGGAGGGGTTGCGTGTGATTTGGAAACAAAAACCCAAGAGTGCCAAATGAATTGGTGCTATAGGGTAAAAGTGTCTAGTGCCAACTCATTTGAGGCTAGACACACCCAGTTTTCAAAATAAAAAAAATGACCCTTTAAATTAAAAAAAGACCCCCTATCCTAAATCACCCACTTTAGAATGACACGACATGATATTGAGGACTTTTAATCACAATCTCACACTCGCTTTCATAAATTCTCATTAACAGTAGACTTCCATTCTTAGCCACCCCATGTCATCGAGTGTTTTCAAAAATATAAAAAAACTCTCAAATTAATGCCTATTTTGGGGGCTTTTGATGGATTTTTTAAAAAGGCTTTACATTATGGAAAAAAAGAAAAAAGGTTAGGGTTCTCTATATTTTAAAAAATGGGTCTAAAGAGAAACAACTTGACCTCAAATGTTAAAAAATATATTAATTACTGGCATTATCACAAATCAGCGCAAAGGCAGTGCTGACTTTTATCAGCACTCTGAAAAAAGAACTGATAAAAGGGGGGGTCTTTAATTTATCAGCACTTTTTGTAACACTCATAAAGGATAGATTTATCAATGCTATTATTAGTGCTGATAAAAGTTTTTAACAAAAAATATTATTAATTTATATAAAATTTTTATATTTATATTCAAAAATAATGTTTATTTATATACATTAAAAAAAATACACGATTATAATTCATATATATATATATATATTTATTTAAAAATATGTATTTATAAGATTATAATTAAATAATTATAAATTTAAATAATTATAAGATTAAAATAAATTTTATTAAATAATAAATATATTTTTTATATTTAAAATTATATATATATATATATATATATTTATAATTATATGGAAAAGATTTATCTAGAAGCAGAAGCTCCTTAACATTTATTAGAGATAAATAAAAAAAATAACATGCAAGCAAGGAGAAGGATGAGGTCAAACATCAAGCCCTCATCCAAAGTAAAAGAACTACGAATCAAAAAGATTAGTGTCATCTCTATCACCATAATCAGAACCATCACCATCATCATCATATTCCCACTCAGATTGCAATTTTTTTTATTGAAAATCTCAAAGTACTCCTTTATCATTTCTTAATTCAGCGTGACTTGTACCTTGGAAGAATTTCATCCATGCCCCATGTGTTGCAGCCCAATCTTCATGCCCACGTCCCTAGCCTCGTCCTTTTGGATGTATACCCCATCTCCAGGTTTATTGAAGTAAACCTCCTTCAGGAACATCTTTTGCAAGCACATTAACCAGCTCACCAACAATTTTATCATGCATTGGTTCCTTATTGGCATCAAGTACACCAAATCTACTTGCATCTGCAACATCAAACATTGAATGATCCAGGTTCTAACTAGAACCAGTTTTCTTGCAAGGAACCAACTGAAAAGATTTATTGTCCACAACACCAACTGAGCCCATCCTCTATCCAGGAGAGACATGAATTCCCTCCACTGTATCCTCAACAAGCACAACTTGTTGGGTATCTTTAGAGACATCCACTATAGAGGGCATCACCATACTTGCTTCAGTGACTCACGGTGAAACTGAAGCAAGAGTATACTCCTTCTCATGACAACAATCCATAACATTCAACACCTCACATGCTAAGCTAGTGGTCGTAGCTCAGCCTACTTCAATTAGGATATGGTCATTTGTTTGACCGTCCTGTGATCAGGGAAGTTCACACAAATGGGGTAGACCGGGGATTTATATCATAGTTACTAGTTCAATAAGGATATCCAACTTTAGATTTCAAGGTATATTTAGTTATCAAAATACATTGCTCGATCCCTACCCCTAAGAAATTCAGCTACTCATGGTGGGGTAGGATGCAATTAAATAAATGAATGACATCATGTTTGATGGGTTGATTAATGGAATTGGTATCATGAAAAGGTCCAGGAAACTGAAATAAACATGCACTAAGTAAATTACAATTATAAATAAAAGTCTTACTTGACAAAGAGAAATGGAAATTGAGACTAAATGCGATGGTGAGAATTGAATGCACGAAGAACAGAGGATCCACAACTATTGAATTAATAAAAAAATACACAAATACTATGAGTTTGAGAGTTTGAGAGGGGAAAGGGAAAAGGGATTCATAAAAGGGATGAAAGAGAGAAGAGAAGCACGTCCAGAATTGATATCAAAGGCTCTCCTGATCCGCTTCTTTTATAGGAAAATATCATCACAACGTGTACCTCAGGTACACGACGTGTATCCTTGATCTGTGTTAGTTTCCATAGATTTTGGATCTCCAGCATGGTGCACAGTTCTCTCATAAATTTAAGAGGTTTGGCTAGGTACCCAATGTGAGAGGGTCATTCAAGATGTGTACATCGTCTCTATCTGATTTTTTGCATGGATTCTTTGCGGATTTCTTTCTTGGGGCTTTGACTGACATCACGATGTGTCTATTCGGGTCACAATGTGTAGTGGGTTTTTTCTTCAAGCTTCGTGGCATGGTCACGTCTTGGCCTCACGACTTGAGGGAGGGTGTGATATTTAGGTACATGATGTGTAAAGGTGGATCACGATGTTTACTTGGCCAGTTTTTCACCTTCTCTACCTTTTCTTCCTTGAAAACCTGTGAAGCTCTTTTTCCTGAACAATTAGACACATACCAGTGCATTATCATTTAATTTAACGAAAACTATAAACAATTGAAAACAAATTGTATATATAAAGTAGAATTATCATCTCCACCCCTGATAGCATGTATCATTTGTGTCCCTAAAAGGATATCATCCGACTAAAGGACATAAATCTAATAATAGTGTCATAGAGCTTTGAGGTTCCCATCATAGTGGGGAACTGTTGTGACATTTTAGTGCGACAAATACTCTTGGGACATTACCACATGAAATTTTATACAGAATAACAATCATGATGTGATAATGAGTTTATTAATATCCATCAAATGAATACATTTTTATCTTAAAGTAAAAAATAAATTGGTTCTAGGGAACCAACTCCAACAGACTCCCACTTGTACTAGAGCCAACTGCTAAAAATCTTCAGTTCGCTAGCTCTCACATGATATTTATGCTTCTGCTGAGATAGTTCTTTAGTCAATGGGTCTGCCACGTTCTCTTCCGTGAATACTCTACTCCCTAAAACTTCACCCCTTTGATAGAAATACCTTAATAGGTCACACTTCCATAGTATGTGATTTGTCTGTTGATGCGAGCTTTGGTCTTTTGCAAGATCCACCACTGTGGTATTATCACAATACAATGAGATAGGTTCTTTACTTCTAGGTACCACATCTAGATCATGGATAAGGTTCCCAATCTAGATGGATTCCTTGGTTGCATCATAAGCTACTATGTACTCGGACTTCACTATAGAATCAGCTAAAACTGGATTCTTTGAACTATTTAAGCTCACAACTCCTTTATTGAGACAAAAAACATATCCTGATTGTGACTTCATATAATTATCATCTATCTGAAAACCAGGATCAACATACCCTCTGATGAAAATATACTCATCTCTTCCATACACCATGAACATATCCTTAGTTCTTCTCAGATACTTAAGGATAGTCATAATAGTAGTCCGATATTTTTTTCCTAGATCTTCTTGATATCTTCCTACCATGATCAGTTCAAAGGAAACATTAATTATAGTACATAACATGGAATACATGTTAGATCCTATCACTGAAGCGTATGAGATCTTACTCATTCTATCTTTCTCTTATTGTGTTTAGGGAAACATTTTCATAAAAAGATATAAACCATGTGACACTAGAGGAAATACCCTCTTGGATTTTTATATACTAATTCTCTTTAGTATTTGGTCAATATATGTACTTTGACTTAGTTCAAGCAGCCCCTTTGATCTATCACGAATGATCTTGATCCCTAGAATGTAGGCTGCTTCGTGTAAGTCCTTCATTGAGAAGCACTAGTTTAACCAGTCTTTAAATAATTTCAAGACTGGTATATTGTTTCCTATAATTAATATGTTTTCAACATATACTACTAGGATAACGACTAAATTCCCATTAAATCTTTTGTAAACACACAAATCATGTTCATTTTTAATGAAACCAAGTTCTTTTATGGATTCATATAATCAAATGTTCCATGACCTAGATGCTTGCTTTAATCCATAAATTATTCTTTACATGTTGAAAATCCTTTTGGCATCACCTGGTGTCGGAAACCCTTCTGGTTGTATCATATAGACATCTTCCCGAAGGTTCCTGTTAAGGAATACAGTTTTGACATACATATTCCAAATCTCATAGTCATGATAAGTTTCTACGGAAAATATGATTCTAATGGATTTAAACATGGAAATTGCTGAAAAGGATTCATCATAGTCAATTCCTTGACATTTTTTAAACCCTTTAGCCACTAGCCTTGCTTTATAGGTACTTACTTTAACTTCCATGTCAAGTTTTCTCTTAAATTCCCATTTATATCCAACATGGTTTACATCAACTGGTGCATTGACCAAAATTAAAACTTAGTTCTGATACATGGAATCCATATTAGAATTTATAGCCTTTATCCATCTTGTAGCTTCTAGGATCTCTACTACTTATAGGAGAGAGGTTCATCATTGTCTAATAATAATTAGTCACCATCCTTAGTGACAAGAAGACCATATATCTCTGGTTCCCTTACCTCTCTTGCACTCCTACACAGTACTTGTGTTTCAGGAACTACTTATTCCATGGGGACCTATGGAACTTGTTCCTGTACCAACTCATATGTATCTTGAGCACCAACTTCATCAAATTAAATCTTTCCCCCACTATCCTTTTTGAGGATGTGCCCCCTCTCATGAAATAAGTCTTGTTTGGAGACATTTAATTTCATGTCTGAAGGGTCGTATAGTTAGTATCCCTTTTTTTCCTTGGGATACCCTATAAAGATGCACCTCACGCCTTGGGGTGGTAGTTTATTTCCTGAGAAGCCATTAAAAAATACCACTCATCCCCATACATGTGTATGCAATAAAATGGGTTTCTTTCCACTCAATAATTCGAAGGGAATTCCATTTTCCTTCTTAGTTGGTACTCAGTTTAATTTGTATGCTGCATTTTGTAATTAATATCCCCAAAACGATAATGGAAGATCTGCATGACTCATCATCAACCATACCATATCCATCAAGGTTCATTTCCTCCTTTCACTTACATCATTCCACTATGGTGTATAAGGTAGAGTGAGTTGAGATAGGATCCCAAACTCCTGTAGAAAGTCGATGAACTCTTGGTTAAGATAATCTCAACCTCGATCTGATCGAAGATTCTTTATCTTCTTACCATGATAATTCTCTACTTCATTCTTGTATTCCTTAAAATTTTCAAAGGACCTAGACTTATACCTCATCAAGTAAATATAGCCATATATAATCAATTCATTAGTAAAAGTTATGAAGTGAGAATATCCACATCCAGCTTCTACTAGAAATAGTCCACACACATCAATGTGTACCAATCCTAGAAGCTCTGTGTCCCTTTCACCCTGTCCACCAAATGGAGGTTTGGTCATTTTACCTTGTAAACAAGCATGACATATATCAAGTAGTTTTATCTCAGAAGAGTCTAAATAACCATCTTGATAGATCTTTGTCAAACACTTTTCGTTTACATGACCGAGACAACGATGCCACAACAGGGTGTTATATGATTCATGAGAACTTTATTCATTATCAATTTCCAACACTTGGTTTTAATAATTTAATATATACAGACCATTATTTAAATGCACCATACCATAACATAGTTTTTCCTTATAAAAGAAATAACTTTTATTTTCGAACATGAAAATAAATCCATATGTATCCAAACATGATATAGAAATTATGTTTTTGGTAACACTAGATACATAATAACATCCATGTAAAACCAAAATCATTCTCATTGGAAATGTGAGGTGTTATTCACCAATGGAAAGAGCAGTAATCCTAGCACCATTGGTAGATCGCAGATCCACCTCTCCTCTATAAATTTTCCTAAATCTACTTGTTTCCTACATTTGAATACATATGCGATAACCACAAGCTATATCTAATACCAAATGTGTATAAATGTAAATATTTCACTCGATAACGAATTATCTTTTCGCTTCCCCTTGCATCTAGGAGAAATGCCTCTTTTAGTAGCCTAACTTACCACATGCAAAGCATACTGGCTTCTTTTCCTTTCCATGCCTTTGGATATTATTCTTCTTGGTCAGATGGTGCTTGGGGGATTTAGACTATTTATATGTCTTAGGCCCCTTTTCCTTATCCTTCCTCTTCCAATTCACCATAAGGACTATGAGTTTTTTCACTCCCCATGTCCTTATCCACTTGGAGAATTAAAGTAAGAAGTTCTGATAGAGTCTTCTCATTATTTATTTTATTATAATTCACAATAAAAGTAGATAAGGTCTTGGGTAGTGATGATAGTATTAGATCTGTATGCAACTCATCTTATAATTTAATCCCTATGATGTCCAGACACTCAATGAAGCCAATAATTTTGACTACATGTGGCCCAGCTGGCGCAGACTCTCTATGCTTAGTGGTGAAAATGCCATTGGAGATCTCATACCTCTTTTGTCTCACCTTCTCTTGATAGAGATACTAAATGTGAGACATCATGCTATAAGAATACATTTCCTCATGTTTCTTCAAGAGATCATTGGTCATGGATGATAGCATGAGGCACTGAACATCTTTATCATCATTCCGATGTTTCTCAAACACAGAGAGATCCTCATCACTCGCCTCATTTCCAAGCGCAATTGGTAAAGGTTCTTCCATCACATCTAGTTTTCTTTCATGGTGAAGGATGACCAGAAGACACCTTTTCCACTCCAAGAAATTTGTGTTGGTGAGAAGGTTTTCCTTCTCGAGTATGGATTGCAACAATTTGTTTGAGGTCATTTTTAATGTTGTTTCTATAAGTAAGATGAATAGATTTTTAGTACATTATCTAATAAAATTTGGACAAATAAATAAATAAATAATCATTAGTCTCCCACTATTTTATCAAAACCAAAAATCCCTCACCATTGCCTTTAAAGTATCTTATTGCTTGGACATTCTACCAGCAATGATCTATATTTCCATTTTCATTACCCCAACATTGGATGGTCAAGAAATTCGAAAGGTTTTATGTAGGAATTCCAAATTTCAACTACATTAACTCACATCTCCTTGATCCATTGAGTGGACTCCCCAATCCTAAAATTCATAATTATGGATTTTCTCAACCTTTGCTTATTTGTTACACCAAGTCCTTCTTTGACAGTCATCCCTTGATTTAAACTAATTCAATTCAACCCAAAACCTCAAATTATAATTCCCTAATAATTGAATGCACCCCAACTTTGGCTGGTCAATCACTTTGAACTATGGTTTGATTCTAACTGAAGTAATGGAAGGTTATACCGACTTAATAATTTATTGATTGATTTTATCCTTTATGTGTAAATTTTTGTTTATTATCTTTTCGTATTCTTGTTAATATAAATTGGGATAAGCTTAAGTGATTAACTGTGTATTAGATAATATTTATGCATAAGACAGTTTATTTTAGTTACATATTGCATGCTTGTTAATTCATTAATTATGTGAACGTGACAAAACATCCATGATGAATAACCATAAAACTGACAGAAATAAAATAAAGGGTATGATCATGAGTTTGTTCTTATTGTTAGTTTATCTAGAGGTTTATAAAATAACTGTTGACCTAGGGGAGAAACACCTTGAAACAATTAGGTTCATGTTTACAGTTTTACACCTGTCCACCTTTGTATCTCATTGGATTAGTTTCGGCTCATCTCATAACTTGAACCGCCTCCACTAGCTTGGGAGCTCCATACATTATATATGCTTGTACTCACATGTAGGTGAGGGGTAAACGGGGGTTTACAAAAAAGAAACCATGGTCACAGAGACCCTACATATTAACGAGGAGAGAAGGCACACAAACCAACAATTTAATTTAACAAATTAAAAGGGAACCCAATCACATACAAAAGGTATGGTCTAGCTCATGATCATCCATATGGATGCAATGAATTTATGCATTTAATAAAATTAGCATTTAATTATTTCATAATTTTTATTTAAGATAAATCATGCTTTAATTGATTAATTATTATCATTAATTAATCAATCCTTTTATCTTAATCCTTTTCTGATTTTTTTGAGATTCTCATCCATTATAATTGTAAACAAATTAGAATTCATTTAAAATTAACCTTGTAAATAACTTATACCTTGGATGAAATCCAGTGAATACCCATCCAAAACTACCCAACATGTATTATAATTTTATACACTTTATTCATTATAACATGTAGCATGAAACAGAATTATAATTGTAATGAAACTAATGCATGATGTGAAGATCTTTGGACACTATGCAGATGTTAATTAAACATTTATATATATATATATCAAACACACATCACATGTTGTGTCCCAACTTTATTACCACATGAAGATACATGTATCAAGGGTTACATAATATAATAATAAATTTTAAAACTACGTAATCTGGAAAAAGTACATAGCGTATAGATCCGACTACACAGCGTGTACCCTCCTCACCATTCATCCAAAGTACATGCCTCAAGAAACAACATGTGAGGTATACTTCGGAAATCTATGGAGTACACAACATGTCCAGTGGTCTACACTCTATGTAGACTCCACATTACATAGTCACCATTTGAGAAAGCTGTGTATGGGTTACATGACACGACCCTAACCCGAAGGGACTACACACCGTGTCCAGTGGGCCACACGGCGTTTAGTCTGGTTTACATGCACCAATTAATCCTAGTCAACACCACATGGATTAAAGGTGATTAATGGTGTCATTAATTCCTAATTAATGCAAGATCTCAAACTGATTATCGAACCAAATCTTGATGCGTTTAACAATAATACATGAAATGTAATTCCAATTACACGATGTGCAGTTTGGTGTTGTACGACCCAAATCCTTGGAACCTCCAAATGAGTTCATTGATTTTATTTTATTAATAAAATTGATCATTTTTGTTAGACCTGCGAGAAACGATGAAGGAAGAAATAGATATCAAAATTCATATTTAAAGAATGATTAAAATTGAATTTAAAAACTAAATTATGAATTTGTAAATCATCAATGAAACTAAATAATTGTAAATAATAATATGTCTACTCTGATACCGCTTGTACGTTCTAGTAGTAGTAGAATCACAGAATGGGTGGTGCCCAACTTTAATTTTTACAATATTCAATGAACAATCCGGGATCAATACGTTGATGAACGCCAATATCTATGGAATTGAATCAAAGATTTAGACAAAGATATAGAAACCTAGAACCAAGATAGGGGATCGCCATATTTTGTTTATAATTAATTAAATTAAATTAAAGAATTGCCTCCAAGGTGATTCTTTCTTCATTGATATGTTCGACCACAGATCGGCGGTGCACCTTCATTACATTGTAGAGATCAATGGTAGATCTCCTCTAGCGGTGATCCACATGTGTTCCATGTATCTTCGGATATTTCTAAAGGAGTCTTCGGGTTCTAGCATAGAAGATCAGTGAACTTATGATGTCTTCCTTCAATCACCTTGAGAACCGCTTTCAAAATGTCCTCATTGATCTAGTGGAGGAGGATCTTTCACGTTCTTGAGAGCATTCTTAGAGAGGTATAAACTCTCTATCCATGAGAGTTTTTATCCAATTTATCATGCACAATAATAATAATAATCATCCCTTTGTTAGTGCGTGTCTAATAAGAGAATAATATAAATGGTCATTTAATTCACTAGTGTAGTAATAAATAATTTGCACATGTGCCTTAATTATTTTATAAATCCAAGCGAAACCCACATGTCAAATAATAACAATAACATTATTATTTCTTGACATTCACTTAACTTGTGTGTTATAATTAAATATTATTTAATAAAATAATATTCAATATTATTATTTCTTACCAAACCCTTCACTCGGTCTGCCAATCCTCCACCATTTTTATTGAACCCTGAATAATGAATATTTATTTATTAAATAAATATCACACCATTATTTTCCAATAAATATATAAATATTATATTCAATAAATATAAAATAAATATTTAATAATTATTCCACCCATATTATATTCTCTTGAATAAATTTTTTTGAAATAAATGTGATCACACATCCATAAATAATTATTAAACCACAACTGGTAATAATATTTATTCAAGTTGTTTGATAATAAATAATATATTATTTAACTGAGATATTGGATACACTTTGTGTGTGACCCTCTAGGCCTCTTTCTCAATGACATTAGGTGGAGCAGCCTAAAGTACAAATTTTGCATCAAGCGACATGCCACAGTACCAATAGAGAAAGAATTTAATGCTGCAATGACATGTCACCTCATATGAACACTTACTGTATAATATAATCTCTTTTTCTTGATATCTCTGATCAAGTGGGTTGCATGCAAGTTCCGTCAACCCATGTGCTCTATTTCTCATTCTTTAACTTCCTGAAAATTGAACTTGTCTATAGAACACCATGGCCATAGATTTATTTAGGCTATATCATTTCCATCAAAGGGTCTACGATGTCAAATTCCATTGTGGAACATGAGGGACACATCCTTTCTCGTATTATTCATTAATGTAGTATTACTCGTGACACCCCCAACATATCGTACCTCACTGTGAACATATGTGGTCACAATTTTCTCCAATACATCTAAGTGCACGAGTCATAATACCCATAAATAATAATCTTAAAGTCTAAGGACCAATACATAAATTCACAAATAGAAGCATCCAATGACACTTATAAATGTAGACTTCTTACTATCAGGTCTCGTTCTCATAATATCCTACTAGATATCACAAAGGGAGTACACCATGAGAAGGTGTCTCAAAGTCCTATGAGTCTCCACCCCTGATAGCCTGTATCATTTTTGTCTCACAAATGATATCATCTAGCAATAGAACATATATCTATGAATAGTGTCATTGTACCTCTGAGTTCTCATCATAGTGGGGAACTGCTATGACTTTTTAGTTCGACAGCCACTCATGGGACATTATCAAATGAAATGTTCCACTAAAGAACAATCATGATGTGATAAAGTGTTTATTAATATCCATCCAATGAATACATGTTTATCATAAATTACAAAGAAGTTTTTTCTAGGGAACCAAGTCCAACATACAAGACATGTCCAAGCTACTTGGGGTCGAGCTGTGTTCTCCCGACCGTGCCGTGTGGCATTTCTCGTGTTAGTGTACATTGGCACATGACGTGTTCCTGGCCCTGCCCATCAACATGTATAACCAGAGTACACACTGAGTCTCTAGAACATGTGTCACATTGTGTGTGGGGGGTCCCACACCACATCTGTTACTTATCTCTCCTGAATCCCTAGTCGTCGCACCAAAGGCCCTATACACCATGTGTTCTTCAGACTACATGGTGTGTTGAATTTTTTTTCCAGAAATTTAGATCTAGTATCCATGCTCCAGATCTGGTATCTCCGAATTCAAATCCATTGTTTGGCCACTTGAAATTAGTGGATTTATACTCCAACCAGCAACTACGACCCTCCGGTGGCTGGAAATCAAATTCTGATTCTTCTTGTGTGAACCTGTATCCACCGCCACACCTCTGAGGGTATCCCATCGCCGCCATTGGTCTAAGATCTCAAATCCATGAAAACAACACACATCAACCATGATTCATCCCCAAATTCTTCTTTTATGATCGATCCCTTTGTTTCCCATGAGACCATTTTGAATCTGGGGGTCTGATCGGGGTTGGTCCCACCTGACAACGTCAAATCATGTCCCCATTTTTCAACGATGACAATCAAGATAAATTTATGGGATAAAGGAAAAATAACAAGTATTTTATGATCATTATCTAGGTGTTGATGTCCAACGAATATAATGGGAGATCTAGGTTTAGAAAACTATTTAATAATCAATATAATTTCAATACATGTGTGCATGAAATGTTCGAAAATTGGTGCAGATCAAAGGAAGGGTTGATCATGCTCAATCAATTTAATCAATAAGGGACTAATCCAAAAATTGATGAGTCCTACCTAGATATTTGATCATTCATCACTGAAATAAGAATGGAATGATTATGGATTTGATGATAGTTTGAGATAAATGAGGAGCTATTGGGAAATGATTATATCTTCACAACCTCTATCCATATAGTTACAAAAATGAAATAAAAAGAACTTTGGGAGAACAATTATAGGGGAAATATTATGTATGATATTAATGAATACTCATATAATTACATGTTAATCCAATAAGTGATGAATGGAAAAAATCCCATGATATTATGAAATTACTACCCATAATTACATTCTAGTGTGAGTACGTTGCTATTGATTTTTAGACATTTCATTTTAATACATATGAAGGGAATAATTCAATATGGTTTTAATCAAATATCATACAATGATGATATCATCACTATCGATTATATCTGATTGATACCTAAGGATTACATCATTGTTATAAATAGTTTAACATGACTTTAAAACAAAATCAAACTTATATATTAAATATTAGCCATTGAATAATGGCTTATATGAATAGATTGTGTAAAATCTATAGGATACACTCATAGACTTTATATAAACATTATAGGAGGATGGGATCAGGAATATGATATGATTAAGTACTACTACAATAATATATTCCTCTCGATCCTTATAGTAGCTCCTTATGACACCATATATGGGAATAAATTTTGAACACCAACATGTTTGGATAATTTAGGAGAACATAAGTTATTGGGTGACCAAAACATCATAGAAAAGTTGAAAGATATTAATGTACACATCACTCCACTAAAAAGATGATTGATAACCCACATTATTGATCATTGATGTGTTAGGGAGAATGAGTTTAGTGATAAACTCTTCCATAATATATCACAATTAAAGAGAGAAATGAGGATTTTGGAGAAAGAAATATTATAGCATAGATACATTGATCCCATTGATATTCATGGTCACATTGATGGTCTAACCATTCAAATATAATTACACAAAACCGATCACATGACTGTTATGTGTTCAAAAATTTTCTTTTAATGAAGTACATACTAGATCTCTCAAATCATCTAAATGAGAGGTTTCACAATAGGATAATAATCAACCACTATGGGGATTAGGAAATTATAATCATGGACCATATAGGGAGCAAGAAAATAATTTCATACTAAAATGATTATAAACAAACAAAAATGAATTGTATATTTTCTAGTTTTATACTGAACCCTTTCTTATTGTTCATCTCATTTTCTATAGCCACTAATACAAACTTTATCATGTAGAACTGAAATAGTCCCCATCGCTACCCCACTGTAATGGAAATAAAGAATAAGCCCCACTAGGAAGCAGATGGCATGTACAAATTCTTCACCATCTTCTTATATTCTTGTTGATCCCCCAAGAGGGAAGCTGCCTGATTATTGAGAGATGACTTCATGTTGGGCTATTCTAGAAAACTCTGTATGGAAAACAGTATGGCCCACACATCATAAGCAGATGACCATTTGTCCTGAAGGATTCCCAAGTAGATGTGGTCGTGCAAGTCAACATTGGGATGGAAACAGGGCATCTCGAATTTCACTTTGGGAGATTTGAAAGGATAATCTGTGGGGAAGGAGAGTGATTGCTTGTACTCTGTTCCTTCAAAAATAGTGTCCCTGCTTCCCTGTATCGTCCCCTTCCAGTATAATATGTTATCCCCCTCAGGGAAAGCAGAGATCCTAGACTCCCCACTCATCATCAGGTCCATCAACTCCGACTGCAGCCTTTTCATCACGGAATGGGTGTTGAGCCATGAATATCACGATCTTGGTGCTTGCTTCAACCCATATAGTGATTTTCTCAGCCGAAAAACTCTATTCCCATCTTCATGAATTAAAAAACCATTTGGATGCTCAATAAAAACTTCTTCTTCCAGAACCCCATTCCTAAATGCTGACATGACATTCATCTGGAAAACGTTGAAGTTTCTTTTTACTGTTATGACCAAGAACAATGTGATTGTATCTAGACTTGAAATAGGTGAAAATGTTTCATCAACATCAATATCCTCTATATGGGAGTACCCCTTGCACACTAGTCATATTTTTTTTCAAATCACTGTGTCATCTTCATTCATCTTATTGCAAAAAAAACACATTTAGTCTCGATTACATTCGTACCTATTGGCCTAAAAACAATATCTCAAGTTTGATTCTTCTCAATTTACTATAGCCCTTCATTCATAGCATGAACCCAATTTTTATCACTAACTGCTTACTCAAATCATTTTGTCACTGCCTAAGATAAGAAAGATGTTTATCGTAAAGACATTAATTTTTGTGTTTACACTAGTGCTGCCTGATCACTAATGATAATTTTCCTTTCAATTTTAGCTCGACTCATTGGCTTTTGAATAGATATATATTTCAATTCCTCTTACTCATCATCAGTATCTTCTTCTAAATAAGAATTTTCTACTTCTTCTCCCCAAGGGTTTCTTACCTCCTCATCACATTCAACAATGTACTATTCACTACGTTGTTGAAGATTCATTTCATTTTCCACTACAGAGACATCATGGATTTCAACTACTTTTCCAAGCCTTTTATTGAATAATTTATATGCTTTTTTTTCCGAAGTAGCCATCACTAAAAAATATTTCACTTTTTCCAATAGGATCATATCTACTGGTAAAAGTGCATTTTCAATTGGTAAAAATTTTTACCAACATATATGTCCGTGTCAATAAATAGTTAGTAAAAACTATGTCACTAATTTTTTTTCAAAAAAAAAATAGTTCAGTTCCAATTATAATTATACCAATAGATAATATATATGTTGGTTAAAGTATTTAGCAACATGTTCTAATGATAAATTTTTCTGTTTTTAATAATATCACCTAAATATAATATATGTTTATAAATTACATTTGAATAAAAAAAATAATTTTTTATTGCTAATAAAATTATAATTTTTTATTGCCAATAAAATTATAAATTTTTATTGATAATAAAATTATAAATTTTTATTGCTAATAAAATTTCATATTATATTTATTATTTTATTATATATAATATATCAGTATTAATTATAAAACCAAATAAGATTTTAACACATGTTCAAACTTAGAAAAAAATTAATTAGATTAATAATGAATTTTCATTCAAATCATTATATCCCCCTCAATAGGTGCATCCACCCCCAAGAGACCCATTCATTCCATCAAGTCATCTCCAGCTTCAGCAACCCATCCATTCTTGCGTCCCATCCATGCCATCTAGTCAACTCCAGCTCCAGAGACCAGCTCCAGATAGAAGTAGGTTTAACTTTGATCAGAAACAGTGATGGTTTTGGTATAGTCTCATGCACATCCTGATCCACCACTATACTAGAAGGCCCAAGCTACTTATCATACTCCTCTAGAATCCATCCATGGTCTTCCAAAATCAACCCACTTCGGTAATACATCTACAGAAAAACAGTACTTCACCAACTTATAATCAAAACAAAACAGACAAAATAAAAGAAACTCAAGCAGTACTTTAAGATGCACATTTCAAATAGAAACTCAACCTGTTAAAAAAACCCAAGATACATATCATACTCCTCTAGCTTACATCCATACATGATCTTCTAATACCAACCTCTTTCAGTAATCAACAATGTCATATATCTGTAGAAAATTAGTACTTCACCAACTTGTAATAGAAAAACAGAAACTCACGCAATTCTTCAAGTTGTACATTCCAAACATAAACTCAAGCTATACATTCCAAAAATACTCAATATGTAAATAAAAAAAATTGAAACCCAATATGCTTCCAAAAAAACCATTTAATGCAATGATAACCTTAAGAATTCAGTGTATTATTTCAAAGATAGTCTTAAAGGACCTTTTCAAATTTTATAAATATGATTGGGGACTTATAGAGGAGGGCAGTTATCAAAAAATTTGTTAGGACTAATAGGGGCCTATATACCCTGATAGGGGGGGGGGGTGAATCAGGGTATGGATATTCTTTTTCATAATTCTTTTTGCCCAATTGGATCTTGACCTCTTTATTACAAGGGTCACTTTGTTTGCACTTGTGTGCTTATTATGATCACTTATTTTCTTATTTATTTAATAATGATGCTTTGAATGCAATGCAGGGAATCAAGGAGAAAGACACAAAGATTTTTACTTGGTTCACCTTCACTGGGATACGTCCAAGGAGCATACAACGACGATGTGCCGCTGTACCACATCCACTAAAGCTCACTACCAATAATGTTCGGTATAGATCACTTCTATCCCCAGGCTCACTATCTTTACAATGTTTAGGGTTAGCTCACTGCTTTCCCAAGGGTCACTCCTTATTCCTCTCTCTCAAGATCAATGCGAGTAGAAAGGATAACCTTCTTCCTCTTCCTTTTCTCACTGCACTTGGAAGGGATCCACTCATAGTTTATAGACCTATAGGTCTCCTCATTTTCATGAATTAATGCATCATAAACTATTGATAGATGCTATGTTAACATCCAACTTTAATCCACTGATGAATAATCCTTTTCCCTTGAACACGAGGCAATTCCTTTGGAAAGTACCTTCGCAAAGAACCCTACTTTGTGACGCTCCCAATTTCACGAAGCTGAAACAAGCCTTCACAAAGCTCTTACCCATTCTCGAAGCACTCCCATGAAGAAATCTCATAAATCTCAAGACATTAAAATGCTTAGGCCACTGCGGAGCTCTTGTCGTTGCAGAGCGACTTCCCTCGTGAAGCTCACTGAGCCAACACGGAGCTCACAACATTCAGTGAGCTAGATTAGTCGCCGCCAAGATCTTCTTTCGCGAAGCACACTGCCTTCACGAACCACCTTCGCGAACAGAGAGAAAAATATTTTCTATGAAAACTCTCTCTACTTCTCCCGAGGGGGTCGGGGATTATTTATAAGTGATTCCACTAACCCTCAGACCTTCCGCACGAAGTCTACACCACATCATCTTGAATCATGAAGCTCCTAAGTTCCCGCTGAAATTCTCTAAAAATAGAAAAGCACAATGTAAATTTTCTGTTTGCAGAGCTCCTCATAATCGTGGAGCATTCCGTCATTTACATCGCACCTTCTCCATGAAGCTCCACCCGCAGGCCGCGAAGCTCCATGTGCAATGCTCTTCGCCACCAAAATGCTCTTCAACTGTGCCGTTCACGAAGCTTGACATAATCGCAAAGCATCACTGTGAAAATTCTTCTGGTCTTCACGAAATCCAGATCATGAGGCCTATCTTCACGAAACTCATGTCTTTACCATATTTAAATTAGATTTTTAAAGATATCCACTTTTCACGATGCTCACCAGACTCCAAATTTTGGACCCCAAAAATTTGGAAAAAACTAGGAAACAGCTCCACCTTGTATCTATTATTTTGTACCACCTCTAGATCTTATGTTCCCATTTCATAGTTCTTTGTCAACACAGATTTTCAAAAACTTCTCTAGAACTCGAAAATTATCAATGGAAACCTGCATTTTCAACAAACACAACCAACCCAAAAATGATGCAATGTTACCTTGAGGGATTTTTTCCCAACACACTTGCATATTAAAATTTTATCACAAGTACTATAAAAGAGTTGAAGCCAGTAGCTAGATATTATGTGGATGTATATTTCCAATCCCATCTCTAATTTTTTTTCATAAGAGTTGGATATCCAGATTCAATATATGTAGCATAACTCAAGATCTATTTATTGTTTATAAAATGTGAAAATTGATTCTTAGTATACGTAAAATCACATTAAAACAATACAAACCATTCAATACTTCTACGATTCTAATAAGCACCCAAAATTGATGGATGTGAAGATTAATCCACTAAGTTCAGCTAGTTTGGTTTCTTCTCAGCCACAACCATTAGCTTCAAATGAAAAAGGTCCTTTCAATATATTAGTTACATATCAAAGGAACTCAAAAATTTTGAATCTAATTTTGGAAATATATGTTAGTATACAAACAACCCAATACATCACAAATCACTTGTTTGTGTAAAGAAAACCTAATAGATCAGTAAAAAACATTATCTTCAAGCTATTTATGTAAAAATATTATAGGTATTGTGTGGAAAAAAAGGATAATAGATGAAGGTAAATCTCCCAATGTTAATCTATAATTACTTTTCTATCTCCATAACAACACAACATCATACATCAAAAATAATCTAGAGGGTGATGATTTGAATCATCTGCCAAACAACATATTTTAATTTTTTAACTATTTCTATTATTATTGAAAATATATTTTAAATTCGTTCTAAATTATAATATTTTTAAATTGAGTTTTATTTATTTATTTCAAATATTTTTTATAAATATTTTTAAAAATTATTTACAACGGATTCAAAAAAAAATTCGTAAGTGTTTTTGAAGACAAATGGTAATATTTAGAATATATTTATAATGGGTCCTTCGTACTGACACTAATACCTTGAGTTTTTTTCCACCATTAGTAAGTTGAGTGTTAGTCAGGTGTGATTTCCAAAAAACTCAGGTAACATGTTAATAGATAAACACATTATATATATATATATATATTTGTATGTTTTTATGTATGTATGTATTCATTCAAATCAATATTTTTCATTTAATAGTTACTTTAATTCAATGTATAAATAAATATTTGTATTAAAAAATGGTTTGTTGGTAGATATATGTTAGTATTAAAATGAAAATATGACCGATTTAATTGTTAATAAAAGATGTGTTGGTATTGAACAGTTAATGCCAACAGATATACCTGTCAGTAAAAAAAAGTTAGTAATTAAAATTAATAACTAAAAACAACATATCGGTTGGAATTAATCATTTTCACCAACAAATATATTATTTGTCACTAATTTTATATTGCTAAGAGCCAATTTGTTTTGTAGTGCATAGAATATCCCCTCATCTCTTCATGAATAAAATTTCCTGCATTTCACTCTATTGAGAATAAAACATTTACTGCCAAAGATTTGAATGTATTTCAGTGTTGTAATCTTTCAATGCCACATCTCATAAAATGTATTTTCTTCATTCAAACACAAAAGATACCTATTAGATATGTAGACTGATACCAAGACTACTCCCTTCTAGAGTTTCTCGGGTATATCCTTTTTAATAAGAATTGTTCAGGTTACGTTGTTGATAATCTAATTTCTCCTCTCAACAACTCTTTTTTGTTGAGGAGTTATCAAATCTGAAACTTGATTCCTTATTCTGTGTTTCTCAAGATAATCCTTCACCTTGATGTTTGTAAATTTCATACCATTATCAGTATGAAACATCAGAATATTTTGTCCAAGCATCCTTTAAGATTCCCTTTGATATTGTTTTATGCAACTGAACACACCATTCTTGTGGGAATATGAAAAATACCCATGCCATCCTACTGAAATCATTAGTGAAAAGAACATAATACCTCTTCCCTTTAATGTCTCTTGGTGAGATAGGTCCACATACATATGCATGCACCAATTTAATCACTCTGGTTAACGTGTGTTCTTTTTCCTTGTACATCTTTCTAATGATCTTCCCTTATTGACAAGAGTCACACATATGAGTTTTATCATGTGATATCTTAGGGTGGTCTCGAGCTGCATCACATTTGACCAGATCTTCCAGGGATGGTTGGCATAGATGATCAAGTCATTTATGCCACACCTTTTTTTCTTCCACTTTGGATAAAAATCACATATCTTTTTCTCCACTTACAAGGTATAGATTCATCTTCATTCTTTTTCCCTATATAACAACTGCCCATATCTTCCTATGACGATACACATCTTCTTAGTAAGTCTTATAGCATTCCTAGAGTCACATAATTGACTAATAGTAAGAAAGTTGTGACTGTGACCTTCAACAACTAAGACATTAATAGGTCTTATTTATTTTTCCCCAAACATGGACTTTCCAAAGCCAATTATCTTCAGGCCTTCATTATTTCAAAATTTGAAAACACCTCCCTTATCATATTTTATACCTATTACAAGATCTTTATAACCTATCATATGGGATGTGCATCCACTATCAAGAATCCATACACTAGAAAAATTTGATGCATTAAAGGCAATTTCTACAACCACATCCTTTTAATCTATTTTCTTTCTAATCCATGTTTTTTACTTCATACTCGATATAGATTGATAATCTTTATCTCCCTCGGAGTATGATGGACCGACATCATTTTACAAAGTTGGAAATCAATTTTTCATTTTCATCCCACTGGATGATTCATTATGTTGTTGTTTGCAACCAATTTGGTTAAAAAATAATGTTTATTTAAATACATTAAATAAAAGAACACGTGTTTATAATTCTTATATTTTTCTAATAATTATAATTTATATATATATATATTAAAAAAATTATTTATAAGATTATAATTAAATAAATATATATTTAATTAATTATAAGATTATAATAAATTTATTAAATAATAAATATATTTATTATATTTAAAATTATATATTTAAAATTATATATATATAATTATATATTTATAATTATATGGAAAATATTTATCCTGAAGCAGAAGGTCCATAACATTTATTAAAGACAAAGAAAAAAATAACATGCAAGCAAGGGGAAGGACAAGGTCAAACATCGAGCCCTCATCCAAATCAATATAACTACGAATCAAAAATAAAAGTATCATCCCAATCACCAAAATCAGAACCATCACCATCATCAGAATATTCCAACTTAGATTGCAAATTTTTTTATTGAAAATTGCAGAATAATTCTCTTTGATCATTTCTTGCTTCAGTGTGATTCGTACCTTGGAAGAATTTATTCCACACCCCCGTGTTACATCCCATTCATCACGCCCACATTCCCTGACCTCATCCATTGGGATTCCTACCCCATCTCCATGATTTTTGAAGTAAAGATCCTTCGTAAGCACATTAACCAGCTCACCAACAATTGTATCATTCATTAGTTCATCATTGGAATCAAGTGCACCAGATCTATTTGAATCTGCAACATCAAAATTTGAATGATATAGGTTTTAATGAGAACATCTTTTCCTACAAGTAACCAATTGAAAGGCTTCATTGTCCACAACACCAACTGAGCCCATCCTTTTTCCAGGAGAGACATCAATGCCCTCCACTGTATCCTAAACAAGCCCAACATGTTGGGTATCTTTGGAGACATCCACTATTGATGGCCTCACCACACCTTCTTCAATGACTCATGGTGAACCTGAAGCAAGAATGTGCTCCTGCTCATGTCAACGATCCTTAACATCCAATGCCTCACATCCATTCCGATGAACATCAACACCCATCAAACCTTCTGCCAAACATCAGAACATGTGTGATTACCTCTTCTTCCTACAGTGTGTGAAGAAGAAACACCCAAAGAAATGGGTACATCCCTAGAATATTCAGTCTTAAGACAAAACCCATACTTCCCAACAAATGGAGCTACTTTCCTGTTAGGAGAACATTATACCATAACATTCGTACCCTTTATCTCTAAATTTGTACCCCTTGGAGGAGAATACTTATAGGATGAATTTTCCTCTTGCAGTCGGTTATCCACCTCTTCTTCCTCAACAAGACATTCCCACCATTTTCTAGGCCTATCCAAGATAGGTGAGGCATCAAAAAAATTTCTATGAGACATACTACCCGGAACATGATCATTAGGAAGAAGGATTCCATGAACACTAGAATTCAAATCAACCGTTTGTTTTGAATATTTAGGCATTTGTAGCAGTCATGGATTGCCAGAAATACTGTTTTGTAGTGGATTTTTGAGTTCAAACCATATCACACAATGGATTTCATCTAGGATGGTGGATCACATATAAGATAATATGGGAAATTCCTCTAATCACCCATGGGGTTTAGGATGGAACCCCACAAGGGCTTATGTGTTGGGATTGGAAGACCTAGGGCTGGAGGAAATTGATTCTGACAAGTGGTATCAGATCCATGGTGCAGCCTAGGTGTGACGTAGGGTAGAGAAATCGCCAAACCAATTTGACAATGATAGTGTTTTCTCAATTGAAGCATGTTAATCTATTGTGCTTTGTATCAAAAGTCTTCCTGATAAATGGTGGTCGTGCGGCGAGTCTCGATGATGAGAAAAAAATGATGCAAGATGGTTGGATCTAATGCATTATTATTGAAGGGAGGCCTAATTGTGTGGTATGTGGTTTGGAGGGAGTATTGTTGGGTGAAAGCTATATCCCAAATTGGATACCATCTAGGATGGTGGCTCACATATAAGCTTAGATGGGCAATTACTCCTATCACCCATGGGATTAACTATGGAACCCCACAAGGGTTTATGTGTTTGGCTTGGAAGACCTAGGGATGGAGGAGATTGATCCCGACGACAACTTTACATAATATGACCATAATGCGAATAGGAGTCATAGAATAGGTTCTTTCGGTAGTTGGATCTTTTGTTCCCAATCAATTTACAATCAAGGAAGAAATACTAGAAGAAATTTGAGTGTTTTCATAGAGGAAGCAAGTGACCACCATTGGAGGTCGTTAATATTGAAATAAAAATTATTGGGATTTTTCCTACCCCTCCCATTGTCTTCCCCACTTTTATTGCTGAAACACTTACCGATCACCTTTTTCACCCCCCCCCCCGGGCCACCCCCATGTCCACCTTCCATCACCTTCGGCCACCCCCACCACACCCGCAAATAAACCCGTTGCCCCTGACATATGAACATGAACCCCTAAATCCCCCAATATCACCTCAACCACTCCCTATGGCTGCTGCACATCTTCCATGGCCAACAACCAAAGCTCAACGTCCCTCCTCGGTACCTCTCGCATGCCCTGTATTCCAGAATTCACTATCGACACCTAAAATCAGGAGGTTCCAAAGGGGTTTTTTAGTGGTGGCCAATGGTGGTCGTTGTTGAGTAACACCAATTGAGCAATTTTGACCGCCAAAAGCGATCATAGGGCGGTCTATAATGGCCTTTAGCGACCCCTTTTGGTAGTTTCTAAAAGGAATATTTTTATTAGTAATCCGAGATCCTTTCATACATGATTCTTAGAGGGAATTCATCCTTATGTGTGGATAATGAAACCTTGTCCACAAGGGTTGAGGTGAGATAAATATCCACAATCAAGTTCACATAATGACCAAACCTGACAAACTATGTCTCTTTATCCATCTTGATCGAAACCACTATCACTGAAGCGATATCATACAGAATTGTAGGATTCCAAAGAATCTAATTGAGGCTGTAAACTCTGATCCAAACTTTCATAGAAGATATCCTTTCTTCAAGTGGGTTGAAATTGGTATCCCAGTTCTAAAAATGTAAAAACCCCGATTTAAGGGAGATGGATCCACGACCCCTGGCTCTAAATTTCAATTCCTCTGAAGGGAATAATAGGTGGTAGTATCCTATACCAGCAAGACGCATCTCCAATACTTGAAACTCCAAACTGTTGATAACCGAGAAAATAAATTGTCCATCTTCTAAAGATTAGACACCCTAGAAGAATCAATCACGCGATGAAGGAGTGTTTCATCAATTCAAGGTGATCTGTAACCGCATCCTCATTAGTATTAACACATGCAATGTTACCTTTACATCAAATCTAGAAAGAATCTGAAACATTGGTCTAATGGAAAAGCCACTTCGAAGCATCTGACGAGTCATTGGAAATTGGTTGAGGCTTCTCGCAACCAGGAACAGATTTCTTCATAGATCTAGCTAGCATATCCGATTTACACCGAACTTGATTCACCACCACTACAGCAAGAGACACTAAGGATAGATGCACACCGTTATCAGTCAGCCTCACACCATCAAATAAATAGATATAATTAAATAAATATATGTATAAATATATAAAAAAATTTATAAATAAATACAAATATTTATAATTATAATTCTAGAAATATATATATATTTATTTAAATAATTATATAATTATAATAAATATATTAATTATAAATATTTATAAAATTATAAGTATAATAAATATATTTGTATAATTTTATAATTATTTAAATAAATAAATAAATATTTATAATTATAACTATAAATTAATATATATCTATTATAATTTTTTAATTACAAATATATAAATAAATATATTTATAGTTATAATTATAAATAAATATTTATTTATTTAAATAATTATAAAATTATAAAAATATATGTATTATACTTATAATGTTATAAATATGTATAATTAAATAAATATATTTATAAATATATACAAATATTTATAAATAAATACATATATTTACAATCATAATTATAAATAAATATAGATAAGATTATGAACTGCTAGATAGTCACTACATCCGAACACCGCAGTCTCCATCAGAAGAAATATGACTTCCAGCTGTAAAAATAACAAATAATCTGCCTCTTTATCAATGCCTACAAGTTTTCGTTCACCTTCGTGGCCTCCTAGGACAGACACATCCATGTTCTTACATGCAGTGAAACACTCCTCAACTTTGAGGGTGGATTTCAGTCGAATCTGGAGTTGAATTTCTGAGATATGTCATAGAAATTTATAATTTTGGAGGAGTCCTCAGTGTCATCATCCAGTTCATCATATGATGAGTCTAACTTTCCATTAAAGACAAGGTGTAGAGGTCGCCTTCTCTAAGAGAGGGGCAGATACCCTGCGAATATGGGATCTGGGGGTAGTCAAAGGAAGTGACTCTTTGTTTCGTTCTGGGAACGTGATTCCATGTGTGTTTGTTTTGATCCCATGTTGTACTTTTATATTTTATTAATAAATTTGGGGTCATGGGACTACTCCCATGGCTGGGATTTTTGGGTATAATAGGCTGGGATGATATTTGGCGGAGCAGTAGTCGACTTTTCACCATTCGAGTTTTGGCTGATTGTATGGGATGGTATCGATATTAGGGCACAGTGAGCCCTTGAGACACAGAGGGACAACCTTAGGTGGTACTGTTTTAGGACTTATCTTTTTGTAGGTTCTGGTGTCAAACTCCTTCAGGTACCAGTTGGTGACAACGACAGTTTCAGCCAGTGGATGGGATGATAGTTGGGAAGTAACCAAAGACCTTGAGGGATGGGGGGTCTGGGATCTTGATGGGTGGGCAAAGCATCTCTTTGGGATGGCGTTGATGGAAGGCATTCACCGAATTTGTGGTTAGGAGAGCCGGTGAGGCTGGGGATGATTGCGTCTTTCGCCAATGACAGGTCCCGTGCACAACGGTGGATCTTCTTCTCGGTGACCGTATGGCCTGGAGAAGGTGACGATGGATGCTTAGCGAGTGACGAGTTAGTGGAGTCCCAATGACGGGGGCGTGATTGACGGTGGGGAGTGTGCTGGGGGCGACCTTGAGAGCTAGGATATCAGGATGCGAGTATTAGCTAGCCTTGGAATGTAGGGATATTTTAGTTTGTAGGTGTTGACTTGATGGGAGCGGTCATTAGGTTGTGTGTATGGCGTGGGGCATCTATTGATTGGGCCTTCCCTTGAGCCGTTCATATGGGATGTTTATTGTGGGTTTTGGGCATCATGGATTTGTTGTAGGTTTTTGTGTGGGTCTTAGGGTCAATGCTCTTGGGTGGTGTCATTTGGTGCATTCATGATTTGGTGGTGCTTTATGTGCCTGGTGTCTGCTGGTTTGTGTTTTTGTTTGCATTTTATTTTTATTAATAAATTTTTAGAGTCGAGTTCACTCAGTACTTGAACCTTCTTACTTAAATAAATAAATAAATAAATAAATAAATTTATAATTACACCTATAAATAAAAACAAATTTATTATAATTTTTTAATTTTAAATAAATAAATAAATATATATATTTATACTTATAATTATAAATGTATATATTTCTAAATAATTATAAAATTTAAATAAATTTATTTATAATAGTTATAATGTTATAAATACATACAGTTAAATAAATATCTTTATAAATATATAAAAATATTTATAATTAAATTCAAATATTTATAATTATAATTGTAAATAAATATATGTATAGTTAAATATTTATAAAATTATAATTAATATATTTATTTTATATATTTAAAAAATTATAAGTATAATAAATACATTTATTAGAATTTTTTAATTATTTAAATAAAAATATATATATATGATTATAATTATAAATATATATTTTTTATTATAATTTCTAAAACGTAAATAAATATTTATTTACTCATAGTTATAAATATAAATAAATATATATTTATTTAAATAATTGTAAAATTAGAATAAATATATTTATTATATTTATAATCTTATAAATATATATGATGAATATATTAATTATATACATTTATAAAATTTTAAATATAAGAAATACAATTATTATAATTTTATAATTATTTTAAAATATATATATAAATATGTTGTTAGAAATATAAATAAATAAATATTTATAATTATCTATAATAATTATATTTATTATATATATTTATTATATATAATTATAAATATAATAAATATATTTGTCATGATTTTATAATTATAAATAAAGAAATAAATATTTATAATATTTATAATATTATAAATATATTTAATTATATAAATATATTTATTATATATATAAATATAAATAAATAAATATTTATTTATAGTTTTAATTATATATATATATATTTATTATATATATAATTTTATAAATATATATAATAATATAAATAAATTATTAAAAATATATCTTTATTGGTACTTTTTTATCACTGATAAAGGCGTAACTTTATGAGCACTAAAACAGTGCCGATAAAGGTTGGTTTTATGAGTGCGTTTTATTTTAGCGCTGATAAAAATACCTTTATCAATGCTTTTTAAGTAGCGCTGATAAAGGCAATGCCCGATTTTATAAATGAACCCTAACAACCAAATTTTTCTCTAGCACACCATCAAGCTCTCACAAAAGCCGACTGCCGCCGTGAAACTGCCCTTGCCGAACCCCATTACCGCCACTCCTCTGCTCTAACCCAACCACACTGTTTCTCTTGCTGAACCCCGTCGTCGCCGCTGCTCCGCTCTCAGCCAATCGCAGCGACGTAGCCCCACTACGTCGCCGCTCTTGTTGAAACCCGCCGCCGCCATGCACCACTCTCCCCCAACCACACTACATCCGCGCTGCCACTCCACCACACTTCCGTCAAGCCACTGTGCCACCGCTCCACTGCATTGCCTTGAAGAACCCTGCTACCGCCACATTTTCAACAAGTCGAGTCCCTTAAAATTAAGGTATGATATTCAAATCATGTTTTTTGTGTTTATCTATGATTCTTTCTCCTCTCCCCTTGTTCTTCATTATTCATTCCTTTTCCTTCGATATTGATACTATATATGGACATTGGTCTGAACCTAGGGTAGGGGAGGAAGGTTTAAAGAAATTTCATGTCTTTCTTGGTTGTTAAGGATGTCCTTACTTAGTGATTCTATATGAATGTGACACTGTTTATCATTTGAATATAGGTGTCTCTAAATATTTCTTTATTCCCTATGATCTCCTAATGTTCTTGATATTTCCATTAGTTATTATTTTAAAACATTATTTTTATGAATAATTATGGATTATTGTTTAATTTAATGACTTATATTTTCTAAAAAATAAATTCCTTATGGATTTTTAATGGGAAACATTTTTGGGTGTATCGAGTGGTCAATAAAGTGATTCAATGGAATGATTTGGTTTCAAATAAATAATTAATATAATTTTTGTTGAAATATAACATAGAAATTATGTTTTGATAATTTAAAACTTATGATAATTGAATTATATAGGTTTGATTATTTTTTTACATGGGATACATTGGGTGATTTGGTGATCCGTATAGATGCAATGACCAAAATATATTAAGCTCTAGAAAGGGATAGTGGCTTGGTTAGATTGAGTGTGTTAAAAGGATTGATTTGTACCCTAATTATATAGATGATCTCCCTCGTATGGAATACTAGGTTCATGTATTCCATCCAGTGTTCCTAGTGACAATCTTAGTATCCTCATACTCAAAGGTTTTATCATATGATGCATGATTAATGACTACCTATAATGTGATATCTTTATTTCCCTCTTTATTATTGAATCTAGATATTTCCAATGTCATCCAACATTGGTTTTATGTTATTTTACCATTTTCATGTTTTTTATTATAGAAATATTATTTTAAATAATCAATGATTTTTATGTAATTTTTTCCAACTAAAACTAATGGTTTCCCTAATGAAAACATTTTTTAGATTCAATTTGTTATCTGATTGGGATTTTCTTCACACCCTATATAACCCAAAGTTGTGTATATATACTTGTTTTTATAGGATAAATGAAAAATAAAGGGTTCCATAACATTTGGTGACTCTTATTGACCCGTTTGGTTTATCAGATAAGACAATTATGGAAACGTTCTAATCAATCAAGTGATTTTATAAAGGTGGATTAATTTATAAATTGATTTAAATGATGGTTTAAGTGTAATGTTTTAATAAATGTATTATAAATTATTTCAAATTATTATATAGATAATTGGTCACTTGGTGTGCTTTCCAAGTGGTTTAATCCCTTTTTATGTAATTATTTTCAATGAAAAGTGTTTGGGAAAATTCCTAAATGATTTTTTTAAATAATGGTTTTGGTTTTAAAATTAACGGTAATCACCGACTTGATGTTTTAAAAATTATTCTTGTGTTAATTGGATTTAAGACCAATATTTTGGGTGTTTTGAAAGTATTAAAAATGTTGGAAAGTGTTGTTTTATTTTTAAAGTGGTGAGTTAACCCTTTTGATCTATATTTAAAACCACTTTTTTATCCTTGGATATTTTTTAAATCAACGTTTTGGGGTGTTTAAGGCTTTTAAGATTTCCAAATGAGGTGGATTGTTTCAAAATGGTGTGTTTTCCCATGTGTATTGGATTTTCAAACATATTATGCGGTTTAATATTTTCTAATGTCCATTTAAAGGGTAGTGTGAATTACTATTAGAGTTTCAAAGGTGTTATGATAAAATTGTTCTAAAGAGTAGATTGGGATGACTTTTATAAATGATAAAATGGTTGGGAATTCCAACCATGTTTTGAAAAGGGAAGGCCCATTTGAAATTTTATAAAAAACGAGTTTTCATAAACGGTGTGATACTCTATTAAGCCCTGTTGAAAAGTGATCACAAATGATAAAATTTAGAATGGTTTTTATTTGAAATGCCAAGAATGTGTAGGTTTTTTAAATGGGGTTTTAGGCCACCATTCCTAGTTTTATGTAAATTGTTGTTTTTGAAACATGTTTTATAAAACTGTATGATAGTTGGAAACCTATATGAGTCTTGATATGTCTATATCAAAAATGGGTGTTTATGAAATAGTTTAAATTCATATTTTAAAAAGGCTATTTGACCAAGATGTGTTGGCTGAGTAACAAGGTTTTCCAAGTAATTTTTTTTCATTTAAAAAAAATCTTAGAAAAATAGTTTTGACACACTTTTATGTGTTACTACCTATTTTTTAAAACATTATAAAATATGTTTATTTTTATAATGTATTTAAAAATAGATTTTTTAGGATGTAATATGAAAGAGATATCTTAGATTTAGTAGGTTTTGGTGACCTATTATAATTTTATATCACCCCTATATTTTATATGTTTAGGTTTGTTCTGGCTTGTTTCGCTTCCTTTGGATCTTTTGAGAGGGATATATGGTTGGATTTTGACCTTAGTTGAACATATTTTGTGTATTTATTTTGTTAAATATTAATATTACTGAATAAAAAAGGATGGATATGAATAAATAATGGATGACAGCCAATCGTCTAACAAAAGAGTATGAAGATAGAGTGAAAGAGTTCATCAAGTTTGAAAAATACTATGCATATGACCCTTCACAAATCCTTTTTCTGTGTTTACACTATTTTTATTTAATACTAATTAGTCTAGAGAAGTTGGAAGAATTATTGATCTGTCATGGAACATATTGAAGTTAAAAATGTTGGAATAAACATGGGGAAAATGAAAACAAAGCTAGTGCATTAGATAACACTGCATTTTATGGTTCATCAGATATGATTACAAGTTTGGACAATGAAGAACACTATATCAAGGATGTTATTACAGATGTGAAATATAATGAATATCATATTAAAGAAAAGTAAAGTATAGTTGAAGTTTAACGTCATGGTTACCCAAATGTTTTTGAGAAGAAAAGGAGTTGTGAAAAGATGCCATTGTATGCCGGTTGCACTATATATACAACATTTTTGGCCATACTGAAGCTGTATAATTGGAAAGTAGGAAATGGATGGAGTGATGCCAGTTTTAAAGAACTAATTTCTCTATTGAATGAAATTCTCCTTGAAGATAATGAACTCCCTATCCAAACATACGATGACAAATGAATTCTATGCTTGATTGGTATGATATCTGAAATAATACACGCCTACCCAAATGACTATATACTATTTCGTAAGGACCATAAATCACTTACATTATGCCCTAAAGTGTGGTGTTTCTTGATAAAAGAAATATGAATCAGGTCCTATGAAATTTGTATGGTACATTCCAATCATTCCAAGGTTTAGGAACCTTTATATAAGTGAGGATACTATAAGGAAATTGATGTGATACACAGATACACGACATAAATATGGGAAACTACATCACTCGAAAGACTCTCCTTAGTGGAAGAGAATTGATCATGAGTATCCTGAATTTAGAAATGATCTGAGAAACCTTTATATTGTTTTATCTATATATGGATTGAATCCTTTTGGTTTTCAAATAATTACTCATAGTACATGTCCTATTATGTTGATAAATTATAACTTTCCAACGTGGTTATACATGAAATGAAAATATATCATGTTATCTATGCTTATATCAGAACCAAAACAACCAGGGAATAACATTGATGTTTATTTGGATCCATTGAATGAGAGTTTGAAATTATTTTTGGATTTAGGTATTATGTTTTATGATGCTTACAGAAATGAAGAATCCACATTGAGATCCATTTTTTTATGTAATGAAAAATGAAATTCCTGCTTATGGTAATTTTTCATGATATATAATTAAATGAAATCAAGGGTGTCCCATTTGTGGAAATGGTACATGATCAATTAGGTAGAAATATTCATAAAAAATAGTGTTTTTAGAAAATCATAGATTTCTACCCTGATTACATAAGTACCAATCTTGGATGAAATAATTTTATGGATGTTTAGAATAACGTACAACAGTATATTCACTAAAAAGTGATCAACTATTTGAGAAAGTAAAATATGTGTACATTGCTATTGGTAAAATGTTTTTGAAAAAACGTACGAAAACCTGTTGGAAAAAGAGATCAGTTTTTTTGAATGACTATTCTGGAATTTTCTATACGTCATACATTTTACTGATGTTATGCATTTTGAAAAAAATATTATGTGATAGTGTCATCAGCACATTTCTAAATACACATGGCCAAAAAAAGGATGGAATTAAGGCTTGGTTGGACATGGTTGACATGGTAATATGAGAATAGTTGGTTCCAGTGATGGGTGAAAATGAACCTTTCTTCCTCCAGTTTCTTACACTCTTTCTAGGAAGAAGAGATATGTGTTTTGAAACTTATTGAACGACATAATGGTTCTAGAGGGACATTCATTGAATATCAAAAATATTATGTCAATGATTGATTTAAAGTTGTAGGGTCAGAAATCACATGACTTCCATGTTTTGATGAAAGATCTAATTCATATAGCTTTAAATTTCATTTTTCCCAAGAATGTCCATCATGCATTAACCAATATTTTATTCTTCTTAAAAGATATATGCCGCAAAGTTATATAACCAAAAAAATTGAATACTATGTAAAGAGATATTTCCATCATATTATGTGAATTGGAAATGTTATTCCCACCATCATTCATTGATATGATGGTTTACTTGGTGAGATACATTCGACTATGTGGTCATGTATATTATAGGTGGATGTACTCCATTTAACGGTATATAAAGATTTTGAAAGGGTATGTCAAAAATCGATGTCGAAAAGAGGGTTGTATTGTGGAGTTATATATTTTTGAGTAAACCATTGAATTATGCACTGAATACTTGTTCGATGTGGAAAAAATTGGTCTACTAAAATCTCATCACACTAGGCGGCTTGTGGGTGAAGAAATTTCCGGAAGAGATGTCGTGATAATCAATATTACATCAGGAGTAGGACCACCTTTAAGTTTTTCATAATAGTTTGGTGCTATCCCCATATTTTGAAACCCATAATGAAATTATTAGGCATTTGATTCCATTAAGGGATAAAAGGTGGATATAAAATACACATAATCAACAGTTTATATGATGGTTTCAAGACTATATTATTAAGGAGTTAGATGAAAATCCAGATTCATTTTCAAAATGACTTTGATGGTTAGCCCGAGGACCAAGTGTGTATGAATTATCTTATAGTGGTAATGTAATTAATGATTATACATTATATAGTAACAAACATGATGAAGAAAATTCCATACAAAATAGAATAATTACACTTTTGGTTGGTGCGATGCTTGTTTCCGGTACTAAGTATAGAAATCATATTTACACGAATATGTCATACATTGATATCATCAAAAAAATATGGGAGTTGGATTATACAACATTCCAAGTGCATATTTTTCAGTGCCAGTGGGTTGATAATATGAGTTATGTTAACCTATATGAATTGGGATTCGTAAAAGTATATTTTAGTAAGTAAGGGTACAAAGAAGAACCATTTATAATGGAATCATAGGCAATAAAAGTATTTTATTTTCCAGATCCCACAAACAGAAAGTAGTCAGTTGTTTTATTATTAACCAAAACCATTGAAGGATCATATGAAAATTCAACTAAAGATGACCCTTTCATTGGGACTTCTCAATAATTTCACAGTGGTTCCAATGTAGATGGTGTTTTGTATGTCATAAGAGACCACAATGAAGAGTTTTGGATAGTTGATAGTGGGGCCATGTCCCTTATGCCTTAAAAAAGAGTTCAATAATTAGGTTATATATATATATATTATAATATTCATCGTGTTACCTCAAGTTATTATATGTTCGCTACTGCATTTATGTATTATAAATTAAATGCTAAACCACTTCTGTAGATAATGACTTTTTCATATGTTGGTGATCTCAATCTCAAGGAGCAATAGGTTTCTAAACCAATTACTGCTCCTAGTTTAGATTTACAATGACCATCTACACATGCTGAAGCTACTACTATAGAAGAAAAACATATTGTTGATGTTGAATCTAATGAAATGGTAGAAAATGAAGGACTGATGATGTATAGAAAATAGGAACACCGCAGTTTTACAGTGTTAGAAAAATTCATTAAGGTGAAAATAAAATGCACTAAATTCAAGTTTAGGTGGAATGTGTGAGGCTGGTATTTTAACCCCATCAAGGACATGTTCAGTATTTACATTAGAATCGTCACTCGACATCACATGCCAGTTGATTTAGATTCGTGGTACCATGTTGTTACCATGATTAAGACATTAATATGGTAATATATTATGGTAACATTATGATATATTTTCTTTATTTTACTAAAAAAATAAAATTATGAAACATTGACTTACTCTTCATCATCCCTTAAAGAGTGAATTTATAGTAGATACTCCCACATGAAATATGTATTAATCCTTTCTAAAAGGATTCATATATGATTTCACATAATTCTCACGATACATCATCTTAAAGATTCCAAAGGGAAAATAAACCCACACCCACCAATTATGTATACACACCTAACAACCTAAGTAGTGTGGAAGGAATTTATTGTACTATGTGCAGATGTATTGTTTCAGGTACATTGTGGCTAGTAATACATTGATTGAAAATATGTGTATTCATCACTTTGATTGAATTTTTTTATTTATGAAATAATAACTAATTAATGAAAATAAGGAACAAGCATAAAAACCCACATTCCCCTACTATAAAGCAAGGATGGGGTAAAATTCACTTGAAAAACAATTGTATGTATTTTAAATCTACCATAATACTTTTATGTGACATAAAGAAACATAATAATTTTGGTCCTATGTTTATATGTAGTTTGATGACTCCAAATCCAAACCTCATCCATCCCACACCATATGTTATATTTGGAGGCAAATGTAAATAAATATGGGACACTAATAGTTGAGAACACACAAAAAGTTTGGGAAACATGTGTAAGTATGACATAATAATTTTTTCTAATTTAAATCTATATTTCAAAACAATGATTAATTATTTCTCTATATTTTCTATTCAACATAGTCACAGGAATAAAAAACACCGATAATAGATGAATGCCAACTATCAGTGTCCTTGAAGCAGCCAGAACAATATGGATGCATCAAAGGTGCAGGTTTTGTGGGGAAACTTCGAACATATTTTGAGAAAAAAAGAAGATAATGGTAAATAAATGAAACAGATGAAACAAAAAATATCTACCCTTGAATAATAATTCTAATGGATGATAGAGTTGCTTGAATGTTTTATGGGAGGGTGGAAGAAAAGAGAGGAAACAACTTAAGAAAAACCATTTCTTGAAGATCCCACCCCACCCCCACCAGCTTTGAGGCAATCCATTCCCCTCAAAGAGCTTTCTTAGTCGTGGTAATAAATATTCTAATCATTGTTTATATGAAATTTGAATCATACGGACTCCGACACCTTTCATGTAATGATATTTTATAGGGTGAAAATGACTGTGATTTATATCTATTAACACCCACCCATCACCTTGTAGAGAGGGATATGGTGTTCAATATTCAAGATGACAATCTAAACAATAGACCACTTCAAACAAGTCATGTGAGAGTGGCAATTATCATAGATCATGATTCTATCACTGTGATACCTATTCAACTTGATGATGATGATATTCATATTGTTGACCAATCTATTGGAACACTTATCACATGGCCATCACATCATGTAAAAAAATATTGATAAGGAGGTATTAATTTCCAATTTATTTTTCAAGATAAACTATTAAATATTAATGAAAATGGTATGAATCAATGGATGTTATTATAGACACACAATGAGAATATGGTGAAATGAAAGACCGACTAAAAACCATCTAATGGATTAACCAACTGGTTGAAAATATATTCTAAAAGTACCTTTACCCCACCCGTTCCATATCCGTATTTACTAATATTTAAGGTTCATGTGGATAGAAAGTTAAAAAATAATAGTAGTCACGTAGTTGATTTTGAAAAAAATATGTACGTAGAGGAAGGTGAAGACTACATTGGTGTTGAGAATGTAAAATAAGTCCTTGACTATGATTGGATTAGTTCCTTAGTTTTAAATGTATATATGAGGTATGTTTTCATGATTTTATTTTCCAAAAGATGATATACTATGTTAGTTATGACTAAATACATTCCATATTTTTGAAATGTGTATATATAAAAAAATATTTAAGGGATTTCCCCATGATTTTTTTTTTATTTTTTAGTCCTCACACCACCTCTACAGAACAAACAAAGGTAGAATCCAATAAAAGGATGAAATAATGGTAGGCATGGTCAAATCTTTGGAAAGAAAACTTTTTGGATTATAGACTCTTCTTAATACCAAAACTTATAGGGTAAAACTCTAAAATTTAATCATATCAAATATATTTTCATTTATTTCAATAATTATTCATTTTTGTGTTTTTAGAAAACATTGGATGCTCATTGTAGTCAATTTGGATACTCCAAAGAGTTATTGCTTAGATTAAGTGCATGGATACCAAGAAACCCAACCACATATGATGGAATTTATAAATTTTTAATACAATAAATCCATGTTTTTAGAACAAAATATCAAATTATATAATTTATTATATCTTTTAATGATTATTATATTACGATAGGGAAGTGCATCAGTATCTTGAAAAACAAGGAATGAGGCTAGAGGCTAAGCATAAAGACCCTGACAAGTTCTACAACTGGATAAGTATCAGTGTATATAAAATAATATTTCACGATACAAGCACATATCAAAATAAATTACTTATTCTTCTGAATGTTTCTGTAGTGTTCGAAACAGACATATTGAATAGATTGTGGTTATTATGTTTTTAAATTTATGAGATACATCATATTACATGAAAAAAATAGAAACCCCAAAGAAGTATTTTCAAAGTTAATTAATATTTAATTGAAAATATTTATTATTACTTTGTGTATTTATATTTTTCCGTTAGTACTATAACTATCGAAAAGACTCATATTCATAAGATGATATATATTTTCTTAGAAATGAATGGACAAAAAACCCGATTGGAGAATGTACACAAATAACATGAAGATGTGACTTCCATAGAAGTATTGAATTATTTGAGATTTTTATTTAATTTACTTATTTTTAGTATTACTAACATAATAATTTTTTTCTTATTCAGGTGGATTCCTTTCATTTTTATTGGTTGAGAATGTATACAACCATAATGAAAAGGTGAATTCCTACTACTTTTTAATTAATTTTTACATCATTTTATCTATTATTTGTTAGTTATTTTCCTTATAATATTTATCTAATACTTATTTAGTTATTTTCATAGATCCTTTGGGAATAAATAACATGTTACTTTCATCCAATTTTTCCACGCTTTCTATTTATTTTATTTATTGAATTACCAACTGTCTAGATTGATTCGATGTTCTTAGCTGCAAAACCTTACTCGAATAAAAATGAAGTATTGTTAGTTTGACATATAAAGAAATTGGTAATTGTGGTAACATTGGTAGTTAGATGTTTTTTGAGATTTTGGGATATGTAGGAATCAGTGACACCTCAATCCGACACACAGTGTGACCCGTATGACTCCATGTGTGACTTTTTATTTAAAATTGACATTAATTTTAGTAAAATAGAATACTGACATATTCAAAACTAAAAAAACATTCATATTGTTTTGATAATTTATGAAAATGATCCATAAGTTATTTAGAATGTGTAAGAATCACTCGCACCTCAATCTGACACATGGTGTGACTAGTATGACTCAAAGTGCCCGTTATCAGTTTAAAATCAAAATTTAACTTCCAAATGTGTCACTCAATGAAAACCAAGAAAGCATGATAATATTGTATTAATAATTTAGGAAATATATTCATAAATCATTTATGACATGTAGGAATCAGTCTCAAGTCAAACTGATCGATGATTTCACTGATATGAGTTAATGTTAATGTTTCTAGTTTAAAATAAAATTTTAGAAAAAGAAGACAAGTGACATACTAAAAACTAAGAAAACATATTCAGATTGTTTTTATACTTTAGGAAAACAACCCATGAGTCACTTGAGATGTGTAGGAACCACTCTTAACTCAATCTGACGTACAGTGTGACTGGTATCACCCCAACTGCATTTTTTTATTTAAAATAGACATCAATTTTAGTAAAAAGGAAAAAGTAATGTACATAAAAAATAGAAAATGAATTCATATTATTTTTAAACTTTAGGAAAACAATCCATGAGTAATTTGTGATGTTTTGGAATTAGCTTCACCTCAACCCGAGGCACGATGTGACTGATATGACTCCAAGTGTGTCTTTTCTATTTAAAATTTACATAAATTTTATTAAAAAGGAATACTAACATACTCAAAAACCAATAAAACGCATTCATATTGTTTTGATACTATAGAAAAACGATCCAAGTGTCATTTTAGATGTTTAGGAATCATACAGATCTCAATCCAATGCAAGGTGTGACCAGTATAACTCAAAGTGTGTCTTTTTTATTTAAAATTGACATAAATTTTAGAAAAAGTAACAAGTGACCTATTGAAAACTAAGAAAACACATTCATATTGTTTTTATACTTTAGGTAAACTATCTAAGTGTCATTTAGATCTTTAGAAATCATCCCCACCTCAATATGAGGCACGGTGTGACAGGTATGACTCCAAGTGCATATTTTTTATTTAAAGTTGACATCAATTTTAGTTAAAAGTACAAATGACCTACTGAAAACCAAAAAAATCATTTATATTGTTTTGATACATTAGGAATGTGTTCCATATGTAATTTTTGACATGTAGGAATCAACCTAAAATTAATCCAATGCACGGTGTGACTCATATGACTTCAAGTGTGTCTTTTTATCTAAAATTGACATTAATTTTACCAAAAAGATCACGTGTTGTACTAAAAACTGAAAATAAACTTTTGTATTGTTTTTATACTTTAGTAAAAAGATCCATGAGTCATTTGGGATTTTTTGGAATTAGCTGCACCTCAACTTTACACACAATGTGACCGATATGAGTTCAAGTGCATATTTTTATTTAAAATTGACATCGATTTTAGTAAATAGGAAAACTAACCTACTCAAAACTGAGAAAAAATATTCATATTGTTTTTATATTTTAGTAAAATGATCAATCAGTCATTTGAGACATTTTAAAATCAGACACACCTCAATCCGATGTACAGTGTGACTGGTATGACTCAAATTGTGTCTTTTTATTTAAAATTCATATCAATTTTAGAAAAAAGGAAAACTCACCTACTCAAAACTAAGAAAAAACATTCATATTGTTTTCATACATTAGTACAATGATCCATAATTTATTTTTTAATTATAGGAATCAATTGAACATCAATCTGATTCATGGCGTGATCAGTATGACTCAAAGTGCATCTGTTTATTTTAAATTGACATTAATTTTAGAGAAAGAAACAAGTGACATAATGAAAACTGAAAAAACACATTTTTATTGTTTTTATAATTTATTTCAATGTACCATAAGTCATTTTTTATGTTTATTAATCACCCAAACCTCAATACGATGCATGTTGTGACCGGTATGACTCGAAATACCCGTTATCAGTTTAAAATTGACATTTTAGTTCAAAACAAGAATCACTCACTGAAAACCGAGAAATGAACTCCAATTGTCTTGATTATGTATAAAAACAATTAAAAATTCATTTGTGAAATGTAATAAGTAGTCTCATATCAAAATTACAAAAAAAATTACCTGTATGACTCAATGTGTGTGTTTCCAGTTTGAAATGACATTTTAGTAGAAAACACATATGACATACTGAATACTGAGCAAACAAATTCAGATTGTTTTGATACTTTAGTATAATTATACTTATATAATTTGTGACATATAATAACTATCCTCACCTCAATCCCACACACGGTGTGATCAGTATAACTCTAATGTTCCTTTATTTTAAATTTCCATTAATTTCATTAAAAAGAATAAATGACATACTCAAAACAAAGAAAAAAAATTTGAATTGTTTTGATACTTTAAGAAAAAAAATCCATATTTAATTTTTCTTCAATAATATTAATGTTTAATTTATTTCTTTATAATATTACTATCATAAGATTTGTTTTTCATATATGTGAATTCTTTTTCTCAGGTTGAGGGGATATGTTCGACAATGGATACCATGGACAGACCTTTTTAGAGGGAATCATGGGTACCAAAGTCAAAAATTAATGTTTTAAATTGTTTATGTATAGTAATTATAAATGTAATTATACAAAACATTGTTTGAAATATATATAATAGTGTTTTTAGTATTCGTGATGAAAAATTTATTTCAATTAATTTATATATTTTGTGTATAAGAGGTTGCAGTGTGATGTTTTTATGTACAAGACATTGCTGCAGTGTGCTATTATACCAACAACACAATGTAGTAGATTGGGCCTTTATCAATGATATTTATAGTTCTGATAAAGGCCACCATTTATTAGTGTTATTGAAAGCACTGATAAAGCGGGGCCTTTATGAGTGCTAAACTAGCACTAATAAAGGGGGTTCCTTATCAGTACTTTTTAGCACTGAAAAAGACCCCCTTTATCAGTTCTTTTTTTAACAATGATAAAGGGACCCCCATTTAATATCATTGTTATTAAAAATTATTTTAATCACTATTAAATGCCTTTTTTCTCACTGTTAATGGGAATATCTGTAGCAGTGAGGTTCTTCTTTGACTATCGTACTGATGGCGTGCATTCAAAGAAAAAGATTACAAAGAATAGGGCTATGTATTTCACTGAAGCTAAACCTAAATTCATCCAAGATTAGATAGTGAATATCAATCACTATTTAATCATTTGTTTGTCTCTACAATATAATAGTAATTCATGGAAGCTTGAGGATTGAAGAATACAACTTTGTCAGGTTTGAGGCTTTGATGACTATAGGATTGTCTCAATCATTATGTGTTTTTTTTCATATAATCTTTCCATAAAAAGATATGAAATGTAAGGAATGGGGTTATGGTTTAATTTCTCTTATGATAAGGACCTTGAGACTATATGGATGAGACACTTGGTTTGATCCATCAAGTGATATAAATTCAACTACACAATATTGTATCCAGATTAGTGGGTTAAACTGATTTTTTGGAACTCTCAGATTCTCTAGGATATTTCCTCATCCATGGGTATCACCATAAAATTTGATAGGGGAACTCAGCTTTCATGGCATGGGAATTAGTCCATAATTGTTTTGGATGTTTAACATTGTTCCTTGTTGACTGAAATTTCCTTTTTGGTAGCCAATGACTTCAAATTTGAGCTATCTACTGAATATGATCATGTTCATGATTTTTTTCTTTAATTGTTATTACATTGTAAATCCTAGGGAAAGTTTCTTAAAGGTTATGAGATTATCTAATTGTAAAATTCATGTGCATATTCTTGAGAATTGTAGGTTTAAATTGCATATGGTAGAAGCTGGGAATTCTAAGGGAAGCTAAGAATTAAGGATTGGTAGGGAGCTTGTTGTTAGGGATAGTTTTATGGGATCTAAGGTCTTCAGACCTGTGGAAAAGAAAGTAACTCCTACTAAAGGTAATTTTTATGACAAACACAACTTTTCCCTAGATTCTAAAAATCTAGAGGGAATAATATATGGATATAGGGATGATTCAATACAGTTTCTACAAGAACCAATGTCCATTGATGATGTGGTTCCTGGTTCTTTGTCTTGCACTTATGGCTATGAAAATCTTGACACACATGCTATTAAAATAAGTGAAAAGGATGTGAATCAATTGGAATGGATAGATAGGAGTGACTTCAATGAGTCTAATGATTTTGATAGTGATTTTGGGGGACACATTGGTGATTATCTTGAGGATCACTTTTTTTCAAGTGGTAAGGTGGACCTTATCTCATGATATTTTTCTTTGTAGCCAAAGAAGAATTCAGACAAAGACATTTATAATTTTGTGTTAAGGGAGGCTACATAGGCATAGGTATATGAGGTAATCTGGAGTGTTAAGGATGATAATCCAAAACTTGTGTGTCTTATGTAGGGAAGGAACCTGAGTGGGCGAGGGGAGGGGGGTGACGAAGCCCTTCCAAGTTATGGTTCGGGGTTTTCACCTCTAGTGGATGGACAGTCAGGTTATACTTATGAGAACTATCTTATGGCTAAGGTAGTAGTGGAAGATGCTACTATAATCATGGCAGCTAAAAAACCTGGTAAATTAGTGGATGTTGATATTATCATGGGTTAGGGAAGTGGTGAGGGAAATCACCGTGGGAAGGTTTTTAACAATGACCCCTAAAATTCTTCACCATGTAGGATTCTATTAGCACCCAATAATTTGGGTCTTTCTATAAAAAATTTATCAAGGAGGATTGTATTCCTCCATCTCTAAAATATCAAGGACCCAAGAAAGAGATCATGGGGGTGGGGTTGAGCAGTTTGCTCTTCTGGAGGGATGTTTCATGGTGGAAGTGGAGAAGATTCCACTAAATTAATTAAACATTACTATAAAGTATGACACTGTGTACAAAGAGACTACACATCAAAAGAAACCAATTTCCTTTTGACATGAGGAAATTGAAAAAACATCATCTTTAGGAAAGGATGTTGAAGTTGGAGAACAACTGTAAAGACCTGTAAATTTCAAGGAATTTTTTTTCTTAATTTTCTTTGGAATTTTACAAGAGTGTAGTTTCTAACGGCACCTGATTCCGAGGCCCGGTGTGCCCGGAATCATTTTTCGAAGTTTGGCTCGGGTACGTTCAGTGAACGGACGAGCGGGTTTTTCTAACTTTTGAACCGGTGCCCGGAATCAAATTCTGAGGGCACCGATGAAATCGCAACGCCGGTATTCGCTTAGAAACGCCTCTTCCGGAGTTGCGTTTGCTCGGGTGTGGTTTTTAATTTTCGGGCTTAAAGTTAAGAAATAAAATAATTTTGCGACAACTTTATTTTATTTCACTTAAGCCACTTGGAATCCACTTGAAGCCACTTGTTGACGTCTTGAACTGAGTTAAACCGGATAGTATGCTATCCAGAAATATCCAACCCCCTTGGTAGGATATTTGTGAGGTGGGGCCCGCACGAGCCCCGCCGTTTCTTTCTGCTATGAAACACACACGCGATAACCCGTCTTTATGAAAGTCAACTGACGCGTTTCTTAAAATCTTAACATACCATTTAATTGGGCGGTTTATTTTGTGAATTAAATGGGCTGTTTCATTCATTGAATTAATTCAACGAATTGATTAGTCGTTTCTTAACCAGTTTTCAAATTCGTCGGCGTAATAATAAAATAAGGCCAACACTCGACCTCTGGTTATTTGCGCGTTGAGATGATTTGAGAGGACCCTTGTATCTTCTTCTCCCTTGCGAAGAACGCGAAGAATGTGAAGAACGCAAAGAACTCGAAGAACGCTGAACCCGGAAATCGACGACGCTTCCGTCTGAGACGTTCTTCCCCGTTCCGATCTCCGATCACCAACCATTTAAGGTGAGTGATTTCGGGTTTCCTCTAAAGGTTCTTTTTTTTGGTTTTAAATGAAACACAGATTTAATTATTTAAAATTTTAAATTTGTTGTTCTTGGTCCGTTGAGCTCGCCGACTCAACGCCGGATCCCGCGACGACGCGACGCCTTCCCGCGACGACGCGACGATCCCCCTCTTCCGCGACGAGCTTTTCCGCGAAGAACGCCCGCGCACGACGACCCTCGAGGTAGAGATTTTTATGATTTGGAATACCCCTATTTATATTCTCGTGAACATTCTTTAAAAATTAAAGAACCGGTTTCAAAAATTAACAATTTTATTTTATTAAAATTGTCGGTTCATGTGTTGAACAAAATTCTCCTGGTTTTTTATCTCTAACGCGGAGGGTGCGGGCCAAACGAGCACGGCCCGACGACCCTCCGCCGTTCTTCTTTTTGTGCGGATTTGGCGAGCGACGACAGAACGTGCCGCAATGGATATTTGACGATCCCGCAGTGAAGAACAAGTCTCGGGAGGAGCAATGGCGCAGACGGGAAGAGAATCAGACCACCGGAGCGATCCCGGTGGCCCGCGGAACTCGCTGGCGGCGCCCCGGTGCGCCAACGGACAGGCCGCTGCGGCTGAAGCCGCGGCGGCGGCGGCACCCACGGACCCGCGGCCGCGCGGGTCTGGTGCCCTCGGACGCGAATGAAGCCACGTCCATGACACAACGCGGCCCCACGTGGGGGGCCGCGGCACCACCAGGCCGCGGGGGCGGCGCCCCGCGCGCCTCGGCCGTTCGGCCGCTCGGCCGAACCGGGCCAGGCCGGTCCTACCGGCCGGGCCGTGCCCTGGCCGGACCGGACCGGGTCAGGTCGACCCGGTTCGGCCGACTCCCGGGGGGGTCGGGCCGGGCCCGTACCCCCCGTCTTCGGACGTTTTCGCTCAAACGCCCGTAACTTGAGCTACGGGCCTCCAAACGACTCGCCGTCAGCGGCAACGTGATCATTGGATCGAGACGGTCGTTTCGGTATATCGCACTAAAGGTTTCGGAATACTTTGAGTTTGGCCGGGTTGGTTTGTACACGAAACCAACCGGGCCCTCGGAGCGGAAACGCTCATATTTCGAGCCACGGACGTCCGATTGACGTGCCGTCAGCTTCGTTGAATTTCTCTAAGTGAGACAGATCTTTTGACATACTCCGCCCAAGGTTTGGACGCAGGTGGAGTACGGTCGGGTTGGTTTTGCCTTAAAAACCAACCGGGCCCCTGGGACGAAAAGGCCAATAACTCTCAGACCGGGCTTCCGATTGACGCGCCGTCTGCGACACTGAGTTCCTGTTGATGATACGGAACTTTTGGATACATCAACTTCGGACTTTGTGTCAGTTGATGTATCAGCCTCTCGGCTCGTGGAGCGGACCCTCCCGAATGAGCTTGCTGTGTGCGGGAACCCTGCGACTGCTTCCTCGACAGCGACGACCATGCAGAGATCCTCAGTGGACTGCGGCGACGACTGTGCAGAGATCCTCCGTGGACTCCGACGATGACCGTGCAGAGATCCTCAGTGGACTGCGGTGACGACAGTGTAGAGATCCTCAGTGGAATGCGACGACTACTGCACTCAGCGATCCTCTGTCGATCAGTGCTACAGGTCCTGTGTGGGCCCGGTCCTGTGTGGGCCCAATCCTGTGTGGGTCTGATCCTGTGTGGGTCCGTGCTCAGCGGTTCTGTGTGAGCCAGCGCCTACAGGTCCTGTGTGGGCCCGATCCTATGTGGGTCATTGCAGGGGTTAGTTACCTATCGATCCTTCGTGGGTCCGATGACTTAGATGGATCAGTGATCATCTTTATCGTCATCCGAAGAAGTATACCTGTGTGAGATGAATCTTGTGTTACTCTCCTTTGTGGATTGTGTTGAGCTATCCTGTGTGGATTTACTGTTTACTCTCCTTTGTGGATTGTGATGAGCTATCCTGTGTGGATTTACTGTTTACTCTCCTTTGTGGATTGTGTTGAGCTATCCTGTGTGGGTATACGTTTTGCTTTCTTGTGTGGACTGGGTTGTGCTTGGGCTCGGACGTTGGAGCCGAACGGGAATTGATGACTTAGGTATATGTATGGGCATATACCTAAGCCGTTCTAGATGTTACTTCGTGATTGTACCTTTCCTTTGTGGATTATCCTTTGTGGATTTCGGGAGACCTTCGGGGGTCTCGGGGTCCCTACTGAGTAGCTTATACTCACCCCTGCACGGGCTTTGCCCGCACTACGTTGTGTTGGTTGCAGACGACGGACAGCGCTGATAGTGGTGGAGGCGTGCAGAGTAGGACAGTACCTGGAGGTGGACCACTGGGCGGGACGTACTCGGAGCGGTCAGGTGGACCTGAGGAGCAGTGGAGGCTATCTGTACCCACCCTTCAGGTGGGACTCCCAGAGGACGGCTCGACGCTGCAGTTTTCCCTTTCAGTTGCTGTTTTTCCTTTCAGTTGTACTTTACTGTTGGGATTGTATTTCCGGCCCCTTTTACTTTCAGCACAGCTTGTACAGCTTTTACTTAGTGTTTAGTTTTCTGCTTGCTTACTCTGTGGTACTTGTTTACTTTTTCAAAGGCAATGCCTTCCCTTTTGTTGGGATTTATGCCTTGGTGCTAGTCGCCAGCCCCTGGCCTATGGAAGGCGGGCTTGGGGTAGTCACGACACGGGCCCCGAGGACGGGTCGTGACAAATTGGTATCAAAGGTGGTCGGTTCTACCGCATAATTTCATCTTTCTTCTATGTGGAGCAATAGTGTTTAGCATATTGAGAGTGGTTATCAGTCCAGGGAGTCCAGTGTTGGTGCGGCGGCCGACGTATCTATACACCAGGACCCTGACTTCTGATTTCCGACTTAATGCACGAAAACATTGATTGCATGTGTGTTTCAAGTTTTCTCTGTGATTACTTGTGTCAGCGCACCAGGTATACTATTCTGACCGTGGCATTCTTGTTTCCTTTTCAGGATGGCACGACGACAGCAGCCAGCTAGGGTTCCTAGAGTAGAGCGTGACGACAGCCCGCCGAGCGACGAGGCCTCGGTACAGGGCCCGTTGACAGCAGAGGCACCGGCGGTACCTTTACCCGTCGAGCCCCCGATGCTTCCAGCACTGGTAGCTGACGACACACGACGCCTCGGAGCTCTGCACGAGTTCCAGCGTCAGTGACCACCCAGGTTCCGTGGGGAGTCGGACCCCCAGGAAACCGAGGACTGGCTGGAGGCGGTCGTCCGAGTTTTCAGGCTAGTGAGGACGCCAGCAGACCTCATGGTGATCCTCGCGGCGAGCCTACTGAACGCAGCAGCAGGGCGATGGTGGAGCCTGATGCTCCAGGTACACGATGAGGCCTCCCTCATCTGGGCAGACTTCTAGAGCCTCTTCCGCTCAGAGTTCGTCCCGGCCACCCTCCGTGCGGTGCGCATTCAGGAGCTTCTTCAGCTACGGCAGGGCAGCTTGACGGTCGCTCAGTACGCGGAAAGGTTCACCGACCTTTCTCGCTACTCGACAGACATGGTACGGGACCCCTTCTTCTGGGCCCGGACCATCGAGCAGGGATTGAGACACGAGATCAGGGCATCACTGATCTCCCTCAGCATCCCGACCCAGGAAGGAGTGCTTGAGCGATCCCTCCTGATCGAGAGCTTCCTGGCTGAGTCCACAGCGAGACCTACCGCAGGGCAGCAGATAGCGGAGTCTTCGGCAGCAGGTAGCCGATGGATGACTCAGGGTTCCAGGCAGACCAGGCCTTCCGGCAGACGACCTCGGGACACTGGCTCATCGGTGCGGGGCACACAGCGCGGACCCAGCCTTCTGAGAGGTAGACAGTGCTACGAGTGCGGTGGGCAGGGCGACATGGCTCGTGACTGCCCGACCCGCCATACCGAGGGGCAACAGATGGTGGAGGGGCCACCCAGGCAGAGGCAGAGGGTCGACCATGGCGGTCCGCAGGGAGGCGGACGAGGCAGAGGAGCTGGCCGAGCAGCAGGTGGTGGGCGACGCTTTGAGGCTCTGCCACAACCACCACCAGGAGGCCCGCCCCGACCACAGGGAGGTGGCGGGCAGAGACAGGCGCAGCTCTAGGCAGCAGAGGCCTACGACCACGGCGTGCCAGAGATGATTCGAGGTACGATCTGTGTCTATTCCACCCTTGCTGCAGTTCTGATAGACACAGGAGTGAGTCACTCTTTCATAGCCACTGCCCTTGTTCGGAGCTCGGAGATTCTGACAGAGCCGTTGGCTCGATCCTTACGGCTAGAGACTCCTACGGGAGCAGACTCGACGATTACGCACTGGTGCCGGCAGTGTGAGCTTACTCTAGGAGGCGAGATCTTCGACTGGGATCTTCTTGTAGTGGCGTCGAGGCCTTACGACGTCATCTTGGTCATGGATTGGTTATCTACACTCCATGCTCAGATTGACTGCATTAGGCGCAAGGTGCGATGTGTGCGCACCAACGGGAGCAGGTTCACCTTCACCGGCGAGAAGGGAGCCTTAGCAGCACAGGATGGACTCACGCAGAGGAGAGGTCAGCCCATCACTCATCAGTTGGCTAGCCTCATCCTGGGAGCAGTAGACGTGCGGAGTCCCAGTTTTCCTGCAGTGGTGGATCAGTACGCGGACGTATTTCCCGACGACGTTCCAGGACTACCTCCTTGCAGAGAGGTAGACTTTTATATTGACATGTACCCCGTGATAGCCGCGATATCCTCTCCAGCATATCGGATGTCCCCCGCTGAGCTTCGAGAGCTATGGGTATAGTTGGAGGACTTGCAGGGAAAGGGGTTCATTCGACCCAGTGTTTCACCCTGGGCTTCCCCGATATTGTTCGCCAAGAAGAAGGATGGGAGCTTGCGACTGTGTGTCTATTATCGTTGCCTGAACCAGGTGACAGTGAGGAACAAGTATCCGCTACCGAGGATTGATGACCTCTTCGATCAGCTCAAGGGAGCACGGTGGTTCTCGAAGATAGACCTCAGGTCAGGCTATCATCAGCTCAGAGTTCGAGATGAGGACGTGCAGAAGATGACCTTCAGGTGTCGGTATGGCCACTATGATTTCTTGGTTATGCCTTTCGGCGTGACCAACGCTCCGGTAGTGTTCATGAGCCTCATGAACAGGATCTTCCAGCCATACCTCGATCGATTTGTCATAGTCTTCATCGACGACATCTTGGTGTACTCGACCACGGAGGAGGAGCACGCCTACCACTTGCGTGTTATACTAGACACACTCCGAGAGCACCAGCTTTATGGCAAGCTCTCAAAGTGTCAGTTCTGGTTACGTGAGGTCCACTTCTTGGGGCACGTCATTTTTGAGGCGGGAGTTGCGGTGGATCCCACGAAGATCGAGGCAGTGCTAGCTTGGGAGCCACCCAAGAGCGTAACAGAGGTGCAGAGTTTCATGGGCCTAGCCGGATACTATCGGAGATTTGTGCCGGACTTCTCCAGAGTTGCGGCCCCACTCTCAGCATTGACGAAGAAGGGGAAACCCTTCGTGTGGCCAGACAGATGTCAGCAGAGCTTCCAGGAGCTGAGGCAGATGTTGACCAGCGCACCTATCTTGAGGTTGCCTGAGGAGGGAGTTGGATACGTAGTCTACTGCGATTCATCAGGGACCGGACTCGGGTGTGTCCTGATGTAGGAGCGGGCCGTGATTGCCTACGGATCACGTCAGTTGAGGCCGCATGAGAAGAACTACACTACCCATGACTTGGAGTTGGCAGCAGTGGTCTTCGCCCTGAAGACACGGCGGCACTATCTGATGGGCGAGCGCTTCACAGTCTTTTCTGACCACCAGAGTCTCAGGTACATATTCTCTCAGAAGTACCTGAACCTGAGACAGCGGCGATGGCGCGAGTTCCTCCAAGACTATGACTTTGAGATAGTCTATACTCCTGGGAAGGGGAACGTGGTAGCTGATGCCATCAACAGGAGGACGGGCATCCAGCTACTTGAGGAGACGACAGAGCAGCTAGCCGCCTTGCAGATATCCTTCGTGGATAGAGACGGAGCAACCTTCCTTCAGTCTCTCACAGTCTCTCCTCCACTTCTACAGCGGCTTAGAGAGGCACAGCGTGGGGACGCTGACTGTGAGACACGACGTGCACAGATATCCTCGGGACAGGCACCTGATGGTTTCTCCCTTGGAGCAGAGCACGATGTCCTTTTCAGAGGACGTACCTTGGTACCAGTCGCTTTACGAGAGGAGGTGCTGAGAGAGTTCCACACTTCTCCTTTGGTGGTACATCCTGGAGTGGCGAAGATGTACCAGGATCTCAGACGTCAGCACTGGTGGCCGGGCATGAAGAAGGCTGTGGCAGATTTCGTTTCACGGTGCCTCACCTGCCAGTAGGTGAAGGCAGAGCACCAGGTACCAGCAGGATTGGTACAGCCCTTAGAGGCCCCGGAGTGGAAGTGGGATGGCATATCTATGGACTTCGTGACTGGACTTCCACGCACTTCCAGAGGTCACGACTCCATTTGGGTGATTGTTGACTGACTCACCAAGTCGGCACACTTCTTACCCATTCGAGAGCAGGGCTCGGTGGAGAGCTTGGGGCGTCTCTACGTTCAGGAGATTGTACGGCTTCACGGTGTGCCATCGACTATCATCTCCGATCGGGACGCTCGCTTTACTTCCCGGCTTTGGAAGGGGTTGTAGGAGGCGTTCGGGACGCGGCTACGTCTGAGCACTGCCTTTCACCCTCAGACGGATGGTCAGACGGAGAGGACCATTCATACTCTCGAGGACATGCTCCGTGCATGTGTCCTTGACTTTGGTCACAGCTGGGAGGACCACCTACCCTTGGTGGAGTTCGCGTACAACAACAGCTACCACTCCACCATCGGGATGGCACCCTATGAGGCGTTGTACGGCAGGCCTTGCAGATCTCCTTTGTGCTGGAAAGACCCTGGGGAGTCAGCACTTGTGGGACCAGAGATGGTCCGGGCCACGACAGAGAAGGTCCAGGTCATCCAGGAGCGGATGAGGACAGCACAGAGCCGGCAGAAGTCATATGCTGACAGGAGGCGGAGGCCACTAGAGTTCGAGGATGGTGACCACGTCTTCTTGCGTGTCTCACCTCGACCTGGTTTGCGGAGATTTGGCCGAGGCGACAAGTTGTGTCCACGCTACATCGGGACTTTCCAGGTCCTCAGCAGGATTGGCGAGGTGGCTTATCGCCTGGCTCTACCACCTCAGTTGCACTGGGTGCACGACGTCTTCCACGTATCCCAGCTGAGGAGATACGTGCACGACCCGACGCACATCATTGACTATGGGGATCTAGACGTGGATGATGGGGCGACTTTTGCGGAGGTCCCAGTGGAGATAGAGGATCGACAGGTGCGAGTCCTACGTGGGCGATCGATTCCTCTTGTGCGCATCAGATGGCAGCACGGGAACCTCCAGGAGAGCACTTGGGAGCGGGAGGCTCAGATGCGTGCTCAGTACCCACATTTGTTTCCCTAGTTTTTGATGTATCTTTACGGGGACGTAAAGTCCTGAGGTGGGAGTAATGTAAAGACCCGTAGATTTCAAGGAATTTTTTTTCTTAATTTTCTTTGGAATTTTACAAGAGCGCAGTTTCTGACGGCACCTGATTCCGAGGCCCGGTGTGCCCGGAATCATTTTTCGAAGTTTGGCTCGGGTACGTTCAGTGAACGGATGAGCGGGTTTTTCTAACTTTTGAACCGGTGCCCGGAATTGAATTCTGAGGGCACCGATGAAATCACAGCACCGGTATTCGCTTAGAAACGCCTCTTCCGGAGTTGCGTTTGCTCGGGTGTGGTTTTTAATTTTCGGGCTTAAAGTTAAGAAATAAAATAATTTTGCGACAACTTTATTTTATTTCACTGAAGCCACTTGGAAGCCACTTGAAGCCACTTGTTAACGTCTTGAACTGAGTTAAACCGGATAGGATGCTATCCATAAATATCCTACCCCCTTGGTAGGATATTTGTGAGGTGGGGCCCGCACGAGCCCCACCGTTTCTTTCCGCTAAGAAACGCACCCGTGAAAACCTGTCTTTATGAAAGTCAACTGACGCGTTTCTTAAAATCTTAATAGACCATTTAATTGGGCAGTTTATTTCGTGAATTAAATGGGCTGTTTCTTTCATTGAATTAATTCAACGAATTGATTACTCGTTTCTTAACCCGTTTTCAAATTCGTTGGCGTAATAATAAAATAAGGCCAACGCACGACCTCTGGTTATTTGCGCGTTGAGAAGATTTGAGAGGACCCTTGTCTCTTCTTCTCCCTTGCGATGAACGCGAAGAACGCGAAGAACGCCGAACCCGGAAATCGACGACGCTTCCGTCCGAGATGTTCTTCCCCGCTCCGATCTCCAATCACCAACCATTTAAGGTGAGTGATTTCGGGTTTCCTCTAAAGGTTCTTTTTTTTGGTTTTAAACGAAACACAGATTTAATTATTTATAATTTTAAATCTGTTTTTCTTGGTCCGTTGAGCTCGTCGACTCAACGCCGGATCCCGCGATGACGCGACGCCTTCCCGCGACGACGCGACGATCCCCCTCTTCCGCGACGAGCTTTTCCGCGAAGAACGCCCGCGCGCGACGACCATCGAGGTAGATATTTTTATGATTTCAAATACCCCTCTTTATATTCCTGTGAACGTTCTTTAAAAATTAAAGAACCGGTTTCAAAAATTAACAATTTTATTTTATTAAAATTGTCGGTTCATGTGTTGAACAAAATTCTCCCGGTTGTTTATCTCTAACGCGGAGGGTGCGGGCCAAACGAACACGGCCCGACGACCCTCCGCCATTCTTCTTTTTGTGCGGATTTGGCGGGCGACGACGGAACATGCCGCAACGGATGTTTAACGATCCCACAGTGAAGAACGAGTCCCGGGAGGAGCAATGGCGCAGACGGGAAGAGAATCGGACCACCGGAGCGATCCCGGTGGCCCGCGGAACTTGCCGGCGGCGCGGGTCGTCGGCCCGGCGGCGCCGGCAGCCGGAAGAGGCGGCGCCCCGGCGCGCCCCTGGACAGGCCGCCGCGGCTGAAGCCGCGGTGACGGCGGCACCCGCAGACCCGCGGCCGCACGGGTCCGCTGCCCTCAGACGCGGCTGAAGCCGCGTCCATGACACAGCGCGACCCCACGCGGGGGGCCGCTGCACCACCAGGCCGCGGGGGCGGCGCCCCGCGCGCCTCGTCTGTTCGGCCGCTCGGCCGAACCGGGCCGGGTCGGTCCGACCGGCCGGGCCGCGCCCTGGCCGGACCGGACCGGGTCGGGGCGACCCGGTTCGGGTCGGCCCGGTTCGGCCGACTCCCGGGGGGGTCGGGCCGGGTCGGCCCGGGCCCGTACCCCCCGTCTTCGGACGTTTTCGCTCAAACGCTCGTAACTTGAGCTACGGGCCTCCAAACGACTCGCCGTCAGCGGAAACACGATCCTTGGACCGAGACAGTCGTTTCGGTATAACGCACTCAAGGTTTAGGAATACTTTGAGTTTGGCCGGGTTGGTTCGTACACGAAACCAACCGGGCCCTCGGAGCGGAAACGCTCATATCTCGAGCCACAGACGTCTGATTGACGTGCCGTCAGCTTCGTTGAATTCCTCTAAGTGAGATGGATCTTTTGGCATACTCCGCCCGAGGTTTGGACGCAGGTGGAGTACGGTCGGGTTGGTTTTGCCTTAAAAACCAACCGGGCCCCTGGGACAAAAAAGCCAATAACTCTCAGACCGGGCGTCCGATTGACGCGCCGTCTGCGACACTGAGTTCCTGTTGACGATACGGAACTTTTGGATACATCAACTTCGGACTTTGTGTCAGTTGATGTATCAGCCTCTCGGCTCGTGGAGCGGACCCTCCCGAATGAGCTTGCTATGTGCGGGAACCCTAGAGCTGGCTGCGACTGCTTCCTCGACAGCGACGACCGTGCAGAGATCCTCAGTGGACTGCGGCGACGACTGTGCAGAGATCCTCCGTGGACTCCGACGACGACCGTGCAGAGATCCTCAGTGGACTGCGGTGACGACTGTGCAGAGATCCTCAGTGGACTGCGACGACTACTACACTCAGCGATCCTCCATGGATCAGTGCTACAGGTCCTGTGTGGGCCCGGTCCTGTGTGGGCCCGATCCTGTGTGGGTTTGATCCTGTGTGGGTCCGCGCTCAGCGGTTCTGTGTGAGCCAGTGCCTACAGGTCCTGTGTGGGCCCAATCCTGTGTGGGTCATTGCGGGGGTTAGTTACCTATCGATCCTTTGTGGGTCCGATGACTTATATGGATCAGTGATCATCTTTATCGTCATCCGAAGAAGTATACCTGTGTGAGCTGAATCTTGTGTTACTCTCCTTTGTGGATTGTGTTGAGCTATCCTGTGTGGATTTACTGTTTACTCTCCTTTGTGGATTGTGATGAGCTATCCTGTCTGGATTTACTGTTTACTCTCCTTTGTGGATTGTGTTGAGCTATCCTGTGTGGGTATACGTTTTTCTTTCCTGTGTGGACTGGGTTGTTCTTGGGCTCAGACGTTGGAGCCGAACGGGAATTGATGACTTTGGTATATGTATGGGCATATACCTAAGCCGTGCCAGATGTTACTTCGTGATTTTACCTTTCCTTTGTGGATTATCCTTTGTGGATTTCGGGAGACCTTCGGGGGTCTCGGGGTCCCTACTGAGTAGCTTATACTCACCCCTACACGGGCTTTTCCCGCACTACGTTGTGTTGGTTGCAGACGACGGACAACGATGATAGTGGTGGAGGCGTGCGGAGCAGGACGGTACCTGGAGGTGGACCACTGGGCGGGACGTACTCGGAGCGGTCAGGTGGACCCGAGGAGCAGTGGAGGCTATCTGTACCCACCCTTCAGGTGGGACTCCCAGAGGACGGCTTGACGCTGCAGTTTTCCCTTTCAGTTGCTGTTTTTCCTTTCAGTTGTACTTTACTGTTGGGCTTGTATTTCTGGCCCCTTTTACTTTCAGCATAGCTTGTACAGTTTTTACTTAGTGTTTACTTTTCCTCTTGCTTACTCTGTGGTGCTTGTTTACTTTTTCAAAGGCAATGCCTTCCCTTTTGTTGGGATTTACGCCTTGGTGCTAGTCGCCAGCCCCTGGCCTATGGAAGGCGGGCTTGGGGTAGTCACGGCACGGGCCCCGAGGATGGGTTGTGACAACAACCCTCTGATCCAGAATCAATCATGAATGAAAATGTGGAAATCAAGGCTATGGAATATACCATAAAGATCCAAAATGATTGAAGTGACCTTGGGGTTACTTCTAAATAGAGGAGAGGACGTCACCCTTCGGGTTGTGGAAATGAATAAAATGTGGTTAATAGGCACTAAAGAAGATAATTTTTCCCTTTTTTTTCTCATGTGCTTATGTAGTGGATTAAATATAGATGGAATATGTGACATGCCCTCTGTGTTTATCAATTCTCTATTTCTGGGTTTGTTGGCATGCATTTCACTCTTTATTAAAACCCCTTATTTTGTGTTTTTCTCTTATTATTAATAATTTATTTGAGACCATGGGTTTGAAAATGCAGTTTAACAATATTGGGTGAATTATATTAATTATAAAGGGTAAAATATTGTTTGTATGATTTTTTATAAAATTTTGAATTGAAAGATCAACATGATGATGATTATTTTTTATTTATCTAAGAAAATTATTAAATTCATATAGAATAATTTTTGAGTATTTTCCATTTTTTAAATGAAATTATAGATCAAATTAAATTAAAAATGAAAAAAAGATATCATAATTCCACAAAAAATGATTGCGAATCAAAGGAAATTCCATTAGAAATAGGAAAATGGTAATGAGAACAAAAAATAATCCAAGTAAGGGGACAAACTATATATGAATTCTTATGTACTATTTATTGGTGAAGAGTTATATTACGTGTGAAATAATTTCTTACTAATCAAATAAATTTATTAATTATTTGCGGTTTTTGACATTTTGTCTATCATGATTTCATCCAAAAAAGATATGTTATGCATTCTATAGAATGTTTAAATATATTATGTATGAAACTATTTATTTGGAATTTATATTATGAATTTTATGAGGTGTGAATTTTCATAAATTTATCTCTCTTATGATTCTAGTTTTTTAACATTATGTATTTTTCATGAAAAAGTGAGGAGCCGAAGAGATGATTTTATGTGAAGCTTGCAGTTTTATTCCTAATTGGTAATTGTTTGGTTTTGTGAACTATTATTTTTAATCCTGGGATATGATATGTTTCCTTTTCATGGATTTCAATATATATGATTAAGGGAAAAAGAGTTTAAGTGTTAATAGATTAAATTAATGAATTATTTTTTATTGAAAATTTAATTTTTTTTAAATGATTTTGTCTTACCTTGATAATGGTATTTTAATAGATAAATGTAAGAATTATTTTACTTATGAGATTAGATGAATTTTGGAGAATAACAAAAAAATAAAAAATAAAATAAAATGGGGTAAAAGGTAGGTTTTTACTTTTCAAAGTGAACATTGGTGTATAAGAGGAATAGTTAGTGTGGGGAGGCACTAAATATGCTTTAGCACAGGGTGGTGTGAGGGGAGAACCATAATGTAGGAAAAATGGAAATGTTTACCACATCTTAAAATTAAAACATGTTTTATGAATATGGTGTGTGCTGGACTCGAGTGAAGAACCAAGTGTGAATTATGGTATTAAATTTATTGTTTTCTTATTGAAAATTTCCATGTTTCTTCTTCTTATTATTCTTAAATTTACGTTGTTATTGATTCATGTGGGCAAAATTATTTAATTTTTATCTTCATCATATACTCAAATTTAAACTTTTTGGGCCTACTTTTTTTTGTACTGGGATGCTTTTCCATGTGGGATTCATCTTTGGGCCTTAGCTTGTGAATGACCCCATTTCCCAAGCATGCTTGGTGATTCGGTGACCCCTATGGCCTTTTATCCCTGGACGCTGATTAGAATAGCCACCAATTACTTCTGGGACATCTACCTATGCACTTTAATTATGTTGGGTGGTTGGTATTCTACTTCAGGTGGCTTCATGGCCTCACCTAATTGGTTATATCATTTCAAGGATTTATATTATTAGGGGAGTGATGAACCTCGCAACCAGTGTCTCTTAAGTATCTTGATCATTCAACTTTCTCATCCTCTTAGTTATGGCTCTCGGCTTCCTCTAGCAAAACCCTAGCTCACCATCGCTGCTTTGCTTCATAAGAGATCGGTCTAGGACTACCGCTCTCCCCAACCTCATATCATTGATAGTTTTATTATGGAATTGATGTCCTTCCTTGGAGGAAGAAGTGTGGCCCCTTCTCAATGACAGTTCCACAAGCACGAGAATAAGAAAAATAAATTTAGGATCCAGGTGTGGTGCACATAAAGCTTCCATTGTGAAGAGAACAAGACCACCAGAGTGATACCCACTTCAATACTGTAAGTATCATTTTAGGTTTGTTTATTATGAAGCCTATGAATCTTTTATACTTTGGTTCTTATTCATGTTCTTCTGATTCTTACTAGATTTCAATAGTAACATTTTTTGTTTTCCTTATTCTTAATAAAATAAGTGTGTTGGGTGGTGTTCTTGTCATTCATATAGTTCCCCACAGGATTGAATCATGTTAAATAACTATTTTCTTTCTCTTTATTTTACTTTATTTCATCTTGTTATTCTAGTTTTGTAACTTTAAACTTAGATTTGAAAAATCCCAATTCGATATTGTTGGGGTTCGATGTTCTTATTGATTATATTTCACCATTACCCCTCACAAAATTGTATTAGAGCCTCACTAGTTCCATTTTACTGTCGAATTCTATTACTATTGCATTGATTTGCAGCTTTTTTTTATTTTTGCACTGTGATCTCTTCTTAAATCACCACTATCTATCTCACCACAATTGTTTGAATCCACTGTACCATATTATATTTCTTAGCATTTCAAAACACTTTGGATAAACATTGTTTACCCAAGAGATTGTTCATCTTTTGGGTTTGTAGGATTAGTGTTGTTCACAAGAACTCAACATATAATCTATGGGTAAACTTGCCACTAACTATATTCGAAATCAATAAATTCGACGGTGATAGAGACTTTAACCTTTGGATAATTATTATGAGATCCCTGCTGGTTCAGTAGGGCTTAATTGATGCCCTATATGGGCCTAAGAAACCTATTTTCTATGTAAATTAAACTAGACAAACCACTACTCAGTACCAAGATGCATCACTTGACGTGTTAGTTAAAGCACATAGCTCTTTACTGCTTTATTTAGGTGATGAAGTTCTAATATAAGTTTCTTATGAGTATACTACAGCTAGTATTTGGATTAAATTGGAGAAATTATATACAACTGCTTCATTATTTGGTAGGATTTATAAAAAATAATGCATGTTTACATTTAAAATGAAACTCGATAGTTATATTAAATTCCGTCTTGATGAATTAAAAAAAATTATGTTAGATATTTCCAAAATTAATGTAATTTTAGATGATGAGGGTAAAGAAATGATCCTTTTAATATCTTTTGATAATGCCTATAACACACTAGTTGAAACCATGGTGTATGGTCGAGACTCACTAACCCTTGAGGAGGATAACTCAACCCTTCTTTCTAAAGAACTACACTCTAAACCTGGATCCAAAGGTGAGGCAGAGAGTTTATTTTCTAGGTAAAGAACAAAATCAAAGGGTAGAAATAAATAGTTTACTAAAGATAATAAGTACTCTAAACCTAGATCTGATTCTAGGGAAAGAAAATTCACTTGTTTTCATTATGGAGAACGAGGGCATATTAATCCCAAATGTGGGAAACTAAAGCATGAGTTAGAATCCAAAAAAACCCACTGACCAATCCCTTGTATTTGACTTAGGTTATGACAAAGATAATGTATTAAATGTGTGAAGCCATGCACTCAATCAGAAGTAGGTACATGACTCAGGATGTTCCTTTATCATGTGTCCTTTTAGAGAGTAATTCCACAAATTGGATGAAATGGTAGAAGGAGATGTCCTATTAGGAAAAAATAAGTGGTGTAAGGTTGAGGGAAAATTTTCTATTTTACTAGAACTAGTTGATCATTCAATAATTGATTTACTTGATGTAACGTGGGTTCCCAACCTTCATAGAAACCTGATTTACTTAGGAATTCTATACTAAAATGGATTTCCTTTTAGGTCTAAAACAGGTTGTCTAAAAATATCTAAAGACCCAAGAACCATCATTAAGTGGTCTCTTATCAATTTTTTGTATCTCTTGAATGGAAAGACATATTCTAGGTAGTTGGGTAGGGTCCACAACACCAACACTGATAATACTCTAATTTGGAATATAATATTGGGGCATGTTATCTCTAAAGGTCTAGAAGAACTCAACAAAAATGGGATATTGAGTGACCTCACACCTCCCAATCTCCAATTTTGTGATGATTGTGTTATGGGAAAATCCAAAAGAGTTACTTTAAATATTCCCTCCTTTAAAGAAACCACCCCTTATAATATATTAATTATAACCTTTGGGGGCCATCTAGGAATACCTCCCTTAGTGGAGGTTCCTATTTTGTCACTTTAACAGATGACTATTCTAGAAAAGTCTGAATTTACATTCTGAAAAATAAATCTGATGTTTTCAAAACATTTAAAACCTGGAAAACATTGGTTGAAATCCAAATTGGGACGAAAATTAAAACCACGAGAACAGATAATGGGTAGGAATACTTATCCATCAAATTTATTAAATTTTATAAATATGAAGGTATTAAAAGACATTGGAATATTAAGAAAACACCCCAATAAAATGGAAGAGAATGAATAAGACTATTTTAGAAAGAGTTTGGAACATGATTTCATACTTAGGTATCCCGAAATCATTCTTGGTAGAGGCTATTATCACTATTATTTACATGGTTAATAGGTGTCCTTCTTTATAAATTCATTTTTAAACACCCAAAGAATCTTGCAATGGTAATCCTCCATCATATACCAACTTAAGATTTTGTGTTTGTACTACTTATGCTTGCACTAAAACTGATAAACATGAACCAAGAGCTCTAAAATGCATTTTTGTTGGGTATCCAAAGGGTGTTTAGGTGTATAAAAATTATGTAGATAAACATGGTTACCAAAAATGAATTATAAATTGGTATGCAGTGTTCCATGCATCCTCTTCTCCTAAAAGAAAGTCTACAACATCTAGTAGCTCAGAACAAGACTTAGAACAAGATGATGAATATGAAACCTGGAATCATTTTTAGGTTTTTTTCCATCCCACTATACATGAACCTCATCCCACTATTTGGGCTGATTATGAGTCTACTTCTATTTTAGATTCTAAACCATAACCTCGTGCCAAAGATAGGGACTACCAGTTGACCTGATATAGAGAAAGGAGAGTCTAAAGACCTCTTGTTTGGTTTATCCAATATGAAATGGATTCATATGTTTTCCATGTGGACCAAGAACTTATAAATGATATTCCTAAAAACTATAGGAAATCCTTAAATTAAAAAGACTCAAAATAGTTGACCTTTTCCATGGATGAAAAAATGAACTCTTTAAGAAAAAAATGAACTTGGACTATTGTTAACGGACCACCTAATACTAATATAATTGGTTCCAAGTGGATTTATAAATGAAAATAAGACAAAAATTATGGAAATAAACTTATGCATAAATCAAGGTTAGTTTCTAAGAGTTTTGTTCAATGTGAAGGTATTTATTATTCTAAAATGTTATCCCATATTGTCAAGAATTGTTCTATTCACTTTTTACTAATTTTTTTCCTATTGTGGTATGCACATCAAAAAATTGATGTTAAAACAACTTTATTAAATAGTGATTTAAATTATTAGCTTTACATGAAGCCTAAAAATGAATAATATAAAGAATTCAAACTGAATTAGGTATGACTTTTAAATAAATCATCACATAGAATGAAAAAATCCCATAGTTAGTGGTATATGAAATTTTATTCCTTTATGTTAGATAATCGGTTCACTAGGAGTCAATATGATGCATGTGTTTATTTTAAATCCATAAAAAATTGTATTCTTTATCTACTTATTTATGTTGATAACAAGCTTATCATTTGTAAAAACACGAGCCTCATCACTATAGAAAAATACCAACTTAAGGGACAGTTTTAAATGAAATACTTAGGTGAAGATAATAAAAGTTGAGCCATTGAAATCACTAGAGTTAGACAAAAAAACTTCTTTACTAATCTCAAAATGGTTACATTTTAATGATTCTAAAGAGATAGATGTTTGGATCTCTCAAACATTTCACTATAACCCTTGGAAAACACTTTAAATTTTCCTTCACACAAGAAACCACTACTGATGATGATATTCAATTTATGTCTAAAATCCCATATGCTAATAGTATTGGTAGCATTATGTACTCTATGATTTCCACTAGACCTTATATTTCCTATAAAATCTGCACTATTAAAAAATTTATGGCCACACCTAGGAAGCCACATTGGAATTTCCATAATTGGATTATTAGATACCTATCAGGTAGCTATAATATGTCTTTCTGTTATGGTAAATATACTGACACTTCTGAAATTATATATGGATATATAGTTGCTGACAATGCAGGTAATATTGAAACAAGAAAAACCATTGGAAAAACATCACTCAAGGTCCCATTTCAATGATTTTGGGGAGATTTTGTTTATTAATAAATCTATGTTATCCTGAATTATAATTCATGGTGTTTCTGAAGATTATATTTAATGTGGTGTAGTTTCTGAGTGTTGGCCAAATTTTTTGGCCACAGAATCTTGAGTTTGTTTCTGGAAAGGGAAGGTTTTTCGTAATGGAGTTCACAGTTCAAATACCTTGAAGTACAGTTCATGGATGGTGAAGGAGGTACACAGAATGGTGAAATAAAATCTTCAAAGGAATATTTCCACATAGCAGCGCTATGTGGATTGTGAAGCACGCTACAAGAACCACATAGGGAAAAAAGCTCACAGGAGGATCACAGTTCATGGGGGGCTTTAAGTTCAAGGGAGGATATTCATTTGTGAAATGGAGGTGGTGATTTGTGGAACCAAAAAGGGTTTTTTCCATGGAAGACATATACTTACACAAAGAATGAAGGCATAATGCGGACTGCATAGCACAATATGCGATGAAGGCAGTACCAGATCGAAGTTTTGGGTAAATTATATTAATAGGCTTTTTGGAACTATTTTCCTATATTATATCCCCTAATCAGATCATTATCTAGAGATAATTCAATTATAAAATATCATCGCTCTAAGGAGAATTTGGTGAGGTTCTAAGTTGTTCGCGAGAGATAATTCTATGAAGGATAAGTGTTCACGAGGGAGGATTTCGTGAATGGTGAAGTAGTTCATAAGAAAGTTCATGAAAGGGTTTTGTAGGGCTATACAAATCGAAAATGAAAAGGGTCCATGGAATAAGAGGCGATCCGTGGAAGAAGTAAGGTTACTCAGAAGATGTGGTAGTCCACAGAAGAAGAGGCGATCTATAGAAGAATAGATGGAATGTAGAAGAAGAGGTGGTCTGCGAAGCACTCACACAACATAGTGTGAGATAGTTCATAGAGGAAGCAAGGAAGTTCATGGTGGGTGTGAGGAAGTTCATAAATGGACTAAAGTAGTTCACTAAAGCAATTTTCACAAACTAACAGTGCACAGAAAAGTGTATTTCATATATGGGTGAAAATAAAACTTCAATAGAGCATCTACCTACAATTGACGATGTGTGAATTCATGTAAATAAAGGGGCCTACAAGTTTATAAACTGTGTGTGGATCATTTCTAGTGCAATAAGAAAAGGAAGAAGAATAAAATTATCCATTACATTTGCAGTTATCCAAAGAAAGAGACTTAGTGAGTGACCCTAGGAAAATAGTGAGCTGACCCTAAACATTGTAAAGGCAGTGATCCTATGTAAGGAAGTGATCTAGCATGAAACATGTAATTTGATAGTGATCCTTAGTGAATGTTGGTACATTGGAACATCGTCATTGTGTGATCCTTGGATGTAGCCCAGTGAGGGGGAACTGAGTAAATTGTTTGTGTATTGTGTATGATTTCAATTCTGTTCAAACATTTCTATAGGAAAGAGAGAGACGAGTGTTTCTTAATGAAGAAACAAGATCCGAAGGGGTTGGAGTTTTAATCATTCATGTCATGATTCTCCCCTGTCTCAAGGTATTTAACCCATTTAGGATAATTTTTTTATTAGAGAAAAATGTTGACATAAAGTGGTTCTCTCTTAGTAGAAAAAATGGTGGTTGTAAAGCATAAATGGATTCTGATCTTTGATATAAAAAATTTCTAATTATGAAATAATTTAATGTAGAACTACTTATAATCATTAATAATGAATTTCTTTATAGAATCTATTCTTGGAATATCATCCAATATTATCAGTGGTACTTTATCATAAGTTGAACAAAGGGAATTGTATGCTAACACTAAAGGAATAAATTATTTAGGGGGATCCCAATAAAATGGAATATATATGAATGTGATGTTGTTTATGTAATAAAAAGTTATATGAAAAGTTGTTTAAAATTTATGAGTTAGGATCAAATGTCAATGAAGCAAAGCTGCAGGTTCTATGAAAAAAATATGAGGATCTCAAAATACACCATAATGTGTCTGTTGATACAGTATTTTAATAGGTGAATATTGTTGTGGAATACCTGTGTGGTCTTAGAGAAATTATTGAATATAAAAAGACTCTTAAGAAGATCTTGAAAAAAAATACCACCTTGATTCAATCTAAAATTTTATATATTGGAAGATAAAGATCCAAATGAGCTAACATTGGATAGATTTCATAATACTATTTTTTTATAAAAGATGATAAATAATGATAATGATTCTATAGAAAAAGGAAAGTCCAAAGAAGTGGCATTTAAGGACATGAAAAATCCCACCATTGAAGATGGCCAGGAAGAAGAAGAGATATATGACGTGATGTCATTACTTTCCTCAAATATCCAAAGATGAAAAGGAAAGTTAAAATGGAAACTCCCACTTGAATTCTTTCAATGTGGAAAGGTTAGACATCTTAAAAAATGTTTCACTATATAGTATTAAGAAGATTATGTGGGTAACGTTTAAATTCAAATGAATAAGTCTTCAGTCTACATGAAAGGAAAGGAAAATTTTACGAAAAATTTATTCAAAAAGAACAGTATTCTTTCAAAAAAAGATGACAGTTCATAATAATATGAGGTAGAAGGGTTAGAGGAATATAAGGATCATGAAGCAGATGCTATGGTAGAATTTGTCATAAATTCCAAAATTAGGGAAGAAATTGACAATGGTTAAGTAGAAGTTAAAGGAAGAGTTGACCCTTCTATGACAACCCAGATCATTTATTACACAATTAAAAATAATTTATTACATAAACTTCACTTGATAAAACAAAGAAGATCGAGATTTATAGTGTATTTGGGTATTAGGATCATTACATAACAACTTTAAACATTAATTACAACATATTTATTGAAAAATTCCTTTACATGACCACTATATTCTCACGTACTTAGCATTGCATGGGATAACCCGAGGACAGGCCTAAGAAAATTGTGTGCTATAAAGCCCAATAAGGGAATAATCATGGAATAACATGAGGAATACAATTCATGATAGAAAATAGGAATATCAATAGAGCACAATAGAAGCATAAACATAAAGGCTTGATAAAGCATGATAATCATAACATGGAAATGTGGCAACAACACTTAACATGGAATTAGCATGAGCCAAAGCGCATCACACATGGAGCATGAGTAAATCATCATTGCACATGGAGAATGAGTAAAACATCATTTCACTTGAATTATAATGATTCAACACCCATTTAACATGATGTATCATGATACTATACTTTACCCAATGCATTAGAGCGCTATAAGAGAGCACCCTTCCTAAACATTTCATTCCATGCATAAGTGTTCCACATGGATCATAAAACATCGAATCATTAAACATAATAATTTATTACATGGTAAAATAATGTGGAATACATACTTGAAACTATTTAAACAATAAGAAAATTTGAATAAAGGTGAATACCCTTGATATAGAAATGGGCATCATATTCCCTACACAATGACTTTGGCTTGGAAAAATGTGGTGAAATTTCAGTAATGTAATGGTGTGACATAAGAACTCATAAAAATGGTTGATGAGAGATAAAGGGGTGGCTCGTCATATTTACATGACATGTAAATTAAGAGGGTCATATAGATACATGTCTCAACAATTGTAATGAAATTTATATGCATAATAAAAAAAGGATTACTTTGATGTAAAATAAGAGAGAGAAATCCCTCACGGAATTTCAGAATAGTAACAGGTGCAAATTGGAGGCATTTAATGAGAGAGAAAGGGGTCTACCATCATTAAAACATAAATAGGGTAGTATGGGGGAGGTGAGAAACCATACCCCAACATTTAAAACTGAAATTAAAAGGGAATAACAATTTAAAAAATATTGGACAAAAATAAGAAAGAAAAACCCTTACTTGAAAGTGTGCTTACAAAGGCTTGAGAGAGGCCTGAGATTGGATTATTGGGAGCTTGGGGAACCTTTGGAGGACTATAGAGAGAGTAGGGCATAGATTGGACGAACTAAAAAGGCTTTGAGTGAGGAGGAAGTGGGATCTTGGTTGGGTTTATATAGGAAAGGAGAGAGAATTCATTATTATTTAGGTTTGGGACACCTCACATTAAACTAATCCAAACCACAAACCAGCCCATGGTTTTTGGAAAAGGGACGTGGAAAAATATTTTATAAGGCCAAAGTCCTAAATTCTTAAAATAATTGGGTTGCTTATGTGGAGGTGAGTCACACTCCCAAGGAAAAGAATTTAAAAAGACAAGATGTTTAATAAGTCTTAAAGGGTCCATTAATGCTTTGTAGAATAAGTAAACAAACCCAAAATCTCATTATTTTAATGTTAAAACATATAATGGCCTAAAATAAGGCTTATAGTATTTTATTACATCCCCATTGGGTCATTATGATGTCATAAAACACATTATATATTTAAACGGTATTTAATTTTTACCCAAAAATTTGATTGTCTCAGAAAATTATGAAAAATTCACCGTTGGATAATTTTGACATCCTGATTCCAGAAATAATATTCATTTTATCTAAATAATTTTCTAAATATGTTAATTTTTACATTTAAAATAAAAACCAACATTTATCGAAAATTCACAGGTTTTGACAAAAATGGCTTTCAAACCTTAATAAAAATTACAATTGCATTAATAAAATTATACGATCATTTATATTTAATAAAAATTAATTTAATAATAATAATATTTTATTAAAATAATATTTAATTCAAAAATCCATTAATTAATCAAAATAGGTTTCTTAGTTGAATTTTAACTAAAAAACCATTTGAGCTTTAAAAACTATTTACAAGGTAACAATAATAATATGAAAGTATATTAATTATTATATAAAAAATAATGTGCATAACCATAGTGCTAAGGTATTGTTACATAACCCTTTTATAACACCTTCATAAGACCTAAGAGTAAGGTGTGCGATGGTGACAGACTCTTGGTGTTGCTCAGATAACATTGCTCGGGTGGTAATCTCTATAAACTTCCAATTATCTCGTAGGCAGTCCCACTCGAGCTTAAAATATTCAAGCTTGGATTGGGATTGGTCAAGAGCGAAGACCGATGAAGCCACCTCCTTTCCGAGCTTTGAAAAATGTGCTTCGTATGGGGCAATTCTACTAGATGAGGCCATCGCTTCCTTTGTCTGAGTAAATTTGGATTTGTAAAAACCCTATATTTATACTAATCATGTGATCACTATTCAATAGATATATTATAAACAGTCACCATTCTTAAAATAAAACCAAATAAGTTGACATTTTATATAAACATTTTACATAAAGAGACATTTAATTAGATCAAGAGGGATTTCCATTAATGAAACTTTAGGTCATTACAATCTTCCCCCCTTAAGAAATTTCGACCTCTAAATTTCCTTTTCCCACACTAGAACAGATGTGGGTAACTCTGCTTCATCATTTCCTCTAATTCCCACGTTGCTTCTTCAAACTTTTTGTTTCACCACAAAACCTTGACAGGGGGCATTGTCTTATTTCATATAATGTTTTCTATATGATCCAAAATCATCACCAGTTTCTCCTCGTAAGAAAGATCATCCTCTAGCTGTACTACCTTTGAAGAGAGTACATGTGAAGGGTCTAGTATGTACTTACATAAGATTTATACATGAAAGACATCATGTACTTTGGCCATGGTAGGTGGAAGTGCTAGTCAATAGGCCCCAACCCCTACACGATCAAGAATCTTGAAGGGGCCTATGTACCTTGGACTTAACTTCCATTTCATTCCAAACCTCATGACCTTATTCCATGGATATATGCATAGAAATACCATGTATACAACTTTAAACTCAAGGTCTCATTGAAGGTTATCAGAATAAATCTTCTGTCGACTATGGGTTGCCTTGATATACTGTTGAATGGTTTTCACCTTCTCCACCATTTCTTCGACCATTTCCGGTCCAAACAGCTTACGCTCACTGAACTCATCCCAACATGCCAATGTTATGCACCTTTTCCTATAATGGGATTCATATGGTGCCATTTGGATGCTCGAGTGGAAACTGTTATTATAAGAGAAATCCACCAGAGGAAGATGTTGATCCCATCCCTTTTTAAAGACGATTGACCACACTCTCAACATGTATTCAAGTGTTTGGATAGTCTGCTTGGATTAGCCATTAATTTGAGGATGATAGGCCATACTAAAGTTCAGTTCAGTATTCAGAGCATGTTGAACTCTCTTCAAAAACTTAGAGGTGAATGTTGTATCTCGATCAGACACAATAGATAGTGGTACTCCATGCAGCCTTACCATGTCCCTGATATATATCTGTGCCAGTTGATCCAATGAGAAATCATCCTGAATTGCAATGAATTGTGTAGCCTTTGTAAGACGATCCACAACAACCTAGATTTTATTATTTCCTTTGGATATCTTCGGAAGTCTGGTGAAAAAGTCCATGGTGATGTTCTCCCATTTTCATTCTGGTATGGGTAACACTAAAAAAGGAGAAATCTTATAAATGAATAAATAATATTAAACAAATAAATGTTAAAAACGAATAAAATTTAAGAATTTATACAATAAGATAAGCCATATAGAAAAAAAAACAAATGGATCTTCTTGTTATATAATGATATATTCATACACACATACATAGACATACACATTACAAACATATTTATACGCATACACATATGACTATATATTCACATACACATCTATATACAAACATACAAATACACATACGCATAGATACAAATACACAAACACATACTCATACACATACACATACACATATACATAAACATACACATTGACATATATGTACACATACAGATACATACATACAATTACACATACACATACACATACACATATGCATACACATACACATACACATACATATACTCATACAGATACATATATTCACATACATACAGATACATGCATATACATACACATATGCATACACTTACATACACATGTATGTATAACTAAAAACACACATACACATACACCTACACATATATATACACATACACGTACACACATACACACTTACATACACATACACATACACATATAAATACAGATACATACACACATACACACATACATACAGTGACATATATACACATACATACACATACACATACACATACACATATGTTTTCACAAACCCCTCCCACTAATGATATCGTAATGAGGGTAGGGATAATGACCCCTGAGTCCCAACTCCAATAGGACCCAGATTGGCGAATAGCACTGAGGGTATAAAAATCTCATAAACTGGGAGGCGTCACCCTCTATAGTAATATTGGATTGGGATATAAGATGAATCATCCATAAGTAAGTCCAAAACGTAATATAAAAATAAACCAAAACCATCACATAATGCATGCATAAATAAAAATGATAAAGATAAAAGTCTCTAGATATAAATTCCCAAAACCAGAGCTAAAGCAGTGACATAACAATTTTCCAAAAATGGTCTTAGTTACAATTTTCCATCATGATCCACATATTCCTCTTAGAAACTTTCCAATTAATTTTGATACGTAGCGTGAGTATACAAGTATACTTGGTAGGAAAACCAAATTCTATCTTGCACATGTGAAAGAAGAATACTAATGAACTTGTGAGAAAACAACATAATCAACAACACCTATAATGGTCAATTATCGATCCCAACATCACCAAGGAATTCTCAAAAAAATAATACAAGCCAGGTATAATAACATAATAAGAATCATATCAATTAAGGGAACCCCACACCACTTTCCCAATGATTTTATGCTCTCAAACCTCAATATCATATGTCCTGGTTCTCCCATATCTTTTGAATAATATATCACATTTCCCCACAAAACAATCACATAAAATCACACCCATAGAAACTTGTGCCACCACCCTAGAGCACATTCACATCTCATCCCTCTTGAAGACTCTTGGGTCGTCACATCACAACAACTACCACAACAAGATTAGTAGGGTATTTGAAACATGATGGACATCAACCTCATGTCCTCTTAAAACCATGCATGATGTAAGATCCTATCATTTTATAGGTACACCCCTCATTGATTTTTTCATTTGATCCTTGGTGGTCGAGTCTTATTTGGAGATGGAGAGCCTTTGTTTGTGAAAATGGCCTAAAGTTATTGGATGTTTATTTTTTGGAATGAACACAGTCACGGGTTGTGAGGAAAATTGAGAAAAACCAAAAAGGATCCAAATAAGGATCCGTTCAGGAGTTCGGTTTTAATTAATGGAGTCTTGATAAATGGGTCATTTTTTACCATGGGTTCTCATTATGTTGAGAATACTTAAATGGGGTTCAGGTCTATTATATGGAAAATGGGTTGAAACCCATCTGCAGAACATTTAAATTCCATGTAAATGGGTTAAAAGTCATGTAATGTTTGGGAAAATGTAATATTCATACATGGAAATGGGGTTTTTATTGTATCCCTCTAAAAATAATTATACAACTTGTAACTGTATTACACATTGTGTAATTTCTAGAGAAGTTTTTTAGAAAGAATCATGCAGTTGATTTTTATTTCTAACTCAAGTTAAACCTTATACTCTCCGCCCTATGGAATTTTTCAAGTGATATTGGAGTGCGTTCCTTGATTCCAAACATCCCATTTGAGAAGTATGATCCATGGAAAGTGATTTTGCTTCAGTTTTATCTTATATTTCATTGTTCTTTGATCATTATGGTGTAATATCTAAATAGTATACATTTTTTGTTTTTATCTTGATAGGATATGATCTTTGACCCTTCTGTCGATCATCTGCACCTTCATTCTTGTTGGTGAATCCTACTAGAAGCATTAGTTGATCATCAGTTAAAGGTATAGGGTCCAAACCTTAACTCTATGGTTTGATAATTTTTATGTATGTACAATACTGAAATTGCGACAACATATCACGTATCGAATAAATTTAAATGAATGAATTGAATTATTTCTTGGAGTCCCTTTGGATACAGTTGGTTTTTGACCTGGCTTGTGGCTACTATTTGGGTGAAAACCCCTTGAATATAAATGAATAGTTTAATGTCTTAATGTGTTTTTAGAATGTTATGAGATTAGGGGTGTTTTCTTGATATAGATTAACCTTGTATTGTCATGTTTATTGATGTAACATTCATGTTATTAGTTATGAATAATTGACTTATGAAATGTTTAATTGAAAGAAACGTGGTAATTTTCATAATTAACCATTGAGCCATATGATGTGATATTGTTATATCCTTGTTGTTATTACTTTTGTTGTGATTTATATATTGTAATGCTTCTATAGGGAGTTTTCCTAGTTTCACATGTAGAAATGATTATATAGAAGGATATTTCTGGTGACACATGTTGTAATGCTTACATAGGTCGTTGGCCTAGTGTACATGATGAAATTATTATATAGTAGGATATGCCTAGTTTACTTTATAAAATTCTTATACAACATACTATACCAAGTGAAACATGCTGAAATGGGGATATAACTGGCTATTACTAGTGACACATTCTGAAATGCCTATATACCAAGTACGGCCCAAATTGAATGCTTAAATGATTATATAGAGGGTTCAACTTAGATTTGTTTAATTTATACCTTGGTTAAAAGGTTATGGTTGGCATGTTTTTGAGATATGATTAGAGACATTCTACCATGGCACCAAGGTAGGTTATGTTTTACCATGGTTAAATGGTTTTGGTTGGCATGGTTGTGAGACATACTCAGATACATTCCAACATGGTTCCAAAGAAGGTTGATGTGGTGTTAATTTAATTTTTTAACTAATTAAAACACTTTTTATTTCATTATTTCATGAAATTATTATCATACTAGTTTATTTTTACTTGGTTGTGTCGAGCGACTGAGTTATACTCTAACCCTATTTAGGCCTTCATTTGGTACCTGAGAAGATTACATGGAAATAGGATTGGACAAGGGAAAAGGACATTTTTATTGATTGTTGCTTTCAGGATGTGCAGGAGATTGGAGATGAGATCAACATGGGGTTCGGGACCAGGGACTTTTGAGACTTTATTTTAGTCTGCTTTTATTTTATTTGTATTACACATATAATTACATTTAGTTACATTCTAGAACATCATTTCATTATTCCTTATTTATTTATTGGATTATTTAGTTGGATATGGTGGTTAGTTTTATGTTTTATTACATTGTTTCCATTATCTCATCACTATGATGCTTATTTTTTAGTATTATTTGATTTTTACATTATGTTGTAACTTTATAACTGTGGGGTATAGTAACTCCACTATAATTATCACACCTATGCTGGTATTTGGAACCCTCTGACATATGGGGAGGTGCACTTGATGTCTCATAAACAACCCTTACTGTCCATGTGAGAGAGTTCCAGATTGGGGGATGTTACAAAGTGCTATCAGAGGACACCATGTTTCTTTATTGTTTCTTTTCTATTTGTGAAAGGTATAAGGAGACTAGGATGTCTTGGGACATGGTAATGAGCCAATGCATGGTTGTAGCTAAACCATGTATGGGGGGAAATCTAAGTGCCTAGGGGTGGATTTATGTTTATACTATTTTCTTATTATTGTTGATGTTATTTCACCCTGAGTGATTCACATGTTTTGTGAGGTCATTATTTCATGATGATATTGGTTCTTTGAGATTTATACACATGTCCCAGTATGGAAGGAAATGAGTACGCATGCACCATGATAGACACATAGAGATATATATTGGAATGAATTATTCATGATATGTACATATTTATTACATGTGATATATACTCTCCTATTGAACTATGATATGAGATACCTGAAATATCAAATAAATGAAATAAATAAATGGTTATGTTAGACAAGAACACTTTTAATCTATGTTTAGAGAGACTAAGAGTTAGTGGTTCTCTTTTTTTTGTCACCTGTTGAGGTTGACCTTTTTATTATAGCCAGTGTTCTAAAGGGTGTGTTTGTCTTGTAGAGAAAATTCATCCTCATCATCTTTGAGTTGAGTTTGAGGAGAGTGGAAATCAGTAGGCTCCTAACATAGTTGAACCATAGAATCCTATATCACCTAAATATAATATGGATGTCCAGAATCAGGATGTCTTCCTAAGGGTCATGAGATCCAAGGAAAGAGAGACAGTATGCACCATGCCTTCAAGGTCTAAGCTGAAGAGAGAGTTTCATCTGCAACATCCACCTGCGTTCACTAGGAAGGGAGACCCCTAGGAACCATAGTTCTAGATCAGTTTACTTCATAATATCTAGAAAAATTCTATGTATTTTATTTAAAAAAATTATATGGGATGATTTCGAGACCAGATGCTCATATGACACCAGCTTCCGAGGCTCGGTGAGCCCGAAATAGAATTTTGAACATTTATAAGTTCATTTAAATAAACATACGAGTGATTTTTATAACATTTAAACCGGTGCTCAGATTAAAAATATGAGGGCAGTGTTGATCTTAGAATGATGGGATTCACCTAGAAAGGAACTAAATTAGATCAGTGATGGTCGATTGATTTTTTTTTTTGACTTTTTAGAAGAAAAATAAGATAACTTAAAAAAGTTATTTTATTTGTTTCTCTTCACTGTTGAGCGGTGGCACGTCAGCGCTACGACAATGATGATGAGACAAAAATTAGTCAAAATAAATGAAACCCATTATTGAGGCTCTTAAAAGTTTAGTGTAAGGACTCATTAATCAAACTGTAACAAATACGTTGTTTCATTAATGAAAAAGCGTAAAGATGTGACGACACATCATAATAGAAAGGTTGTGACTCATTTATATTTTAATGAAATAACGAGTTAGAGAATCAGAGATATAATTTCTGTGACAGATGGTGAGGCAATTCTCTCCAATAAATAATTCCAGTGAATCTCTAGTGACAACTATGCACCTAAAAGAATGGGACCGACAAACAGTGAACACATTCTCCTTCCACCCATCGATGAATTGCTAGTAATCTGGCTGGTGGAACAATAACAGAGAATGAAGGCGCATGAACCCACTCTTCCCCAACCAAAATCTATCCTAGGTAGGGGTTACTTTTTTTAATTTTAATTCCTCGTTTGTCATTCTAAAACAACAAACGTGGATCAACCCATGAACAGGTTGGTCCACAGATCTATTTTTCTTGGAGGAGGGTTCATATTCTAAGGTTTTTTCATTGGGATTAGTTTTGATAGAATTCTAATCCTATCCCCCCATGTTTTAAAGAAACTCTAATATCGAGGGTGAGGGCTGACATGAAAAAATCTTGAGCCCCATCTCCATGTGTGTTCTTTGAGGTTGCCACTCTAGATTGATGGCAATGAATTTTTGAGGACGTAGTAGGGAAAAAGGAACCCCATAGAGGATGGAGACACAGACTGTCTGAAGAACGAACCACCAGATTGGACTTGGTGGTCCACAGAATATCATGTCGGCGTCGGTGGGTGGTGGCATGCCACGACAATGCACCAAGACGGGTCGTGGCGGTGTGGCAGGAGCCGCATGGTAGTGGGTCGGGGGAAAGAAGAGGTGGGATGAGGTCAACTATCCGCGTCAGGTGGAGTGGCTCGCGCCATGAGGGATGTGGCTTCGCATCGGCATGCTATCCAGTAGGGACTACATGTGGGACCTGGGGGCAGCTATCTTCTGCAGGATGCATGCAGGCGAACTAGACACCCAGTGGGTGTCTGGGATAGAGAAGACCGGCCCGCCATACGGGTTGGGTCGAGGGCCTAAATCAGGTCCCTGAGAAGCCCGAGCCAGAATTAAGGTGGCCCACTTTTGTGGACCGGGACAACGGAATAATACTAGGCCATTGATCATCCCATGATGGGAATAAAGTGGCCCACCTATTATGGGTCGGTCTGGATAAATCTGGGTCGCGGGGTGACTTGGTGGGCTGGACCAATGACCAAACCTGGCCAGGTCTAGCAAGGCCCAATGGGCCTGGCCCAGTAGCCATATTGGACCAGGACAACCTAGACCCAACCGGGTCAGGTCGGGTCGGACGAAATGAGTCGGGTCGTGCGGGACCCCCAGGCCATGTTGGTCGGGTTGGTCCGACCGGACCCGGACACAACCAACTTGTGTTTACTAAAACACCAATATCATTCAGGCTAAGAGTCTGATTGAAGATCCATTTACAGCATTGGAACCCCCACGAGGAGGAGGTTCTTTTGAAATAATCTAGGGTGGATTTAATAGAATATTAAATATTAATAATTTATTGAGGAGTGGATTTTCCCAGAATCAAACATGCTATGTGGAGGAATCCTGCGGCTGGCTGAGACCCGAAGACTACTAACGAGCAGGCCAAAGTGACCCTGTATTGATTAGATACCAGAGACCCTATGTGGATCAGCTACTAATGACCATGTGTGGATCAGTCACTAGCAGCCTTGTGTGGATCATCTCCAATGGACCCTATGTATATCAGCTACCAGTGACCCTTTGTGGATCAGCTATAAGCAACCCTATGTGGATTATCCACAAATGACCTTGTGCGGATCATCTCCAAGAGACCGTGTGTGGACCAACTACAAGTGGTCCTATGTGGACTAGCTATGATGGCCTAAGTGGTAAGTGACTCTGTGTGACCAAGAAAACCCACGATACTCATCAGGGATGAGCACCTCAGCAGTATATGGTGTTCAATGTTATGATGGATATTCTTGCTTTCCGTACTTTATATTATACCTGAGTGAACTGTCTCTCTTCGTGATCATTATTTGTGGATTTCTTTGTGGATTTATTTGTGGTATTTACATTGTGGTTTGGGGTCCCTACTAAATATTTTGTTACTCACCCCTACACGTGCTTCCTCCATACATGTTGTGTCTGGTGGAAATGACTAACACCTTGATGGAGGACTTGGTAGACCTCGAATCGGTGGTACCTATTGAGATCAGGAAGGCAGGGAATACTTCTACGGATTCCATCTGCTACTCTATACTTACCCTTTGGGTGGGTATTTTAGTGGATTACATTCCAAAGTTCTTTTATACATACCTATTTTCAGTATTTTTTTTTGTTTTGTATTATGACCGATTTGATCAACAACTTTTACCTTTACTCAGTGGTTGTTTAGTGGAATGCTTGTTTTCCTTTCCAGTTTTAGGGATGTGGTTGTCTGTGTGTGCATAATGTTACTCTGGAGAATGCCTCCCACTTATAGGTTGACGCCTTCGGTGCTAGTATCCAACCTCTGGCCTTTGGGAGGTGGTCTTGGGGGAGTCATAGGACAGGCCTTGGGGGATGATTCGTGACAAAGTGGTATGATCCCCAGTGTTGTTTTCTAATAAGACAGACGGAATCCCGAGGCAATGCATGGACTTACAACACCTGAACCAGGTGCCCGTGAATAAAAATTATCCACATTCAAGGGTTGATGACCTATTTGATTAGCTAAATGGAGCAAGGTGGTTCTCAAAGAGAGACCTAAGACCAGGCTACCACCATCTTTGGGTGCAGGATGATGATGTATGAAAGATATCCTTCCGATGATGGTATGGACACTATGCGTTCATGGTGATTCCCTTCAGCAAGACCAATTCCCTAGAATTGTTCATGAGACTCATGAATAAGATCCTCCATCCATACCTCAATCATTTCATGGTGGTATTCATTGATGACATCTTGGTGTACTAGGCGTCAGAATAGGAGCACGATACACACCTATGGATAGTCAAAAATAAACTTCAAGAGCACCAAATTTATGGGAATCTATTGAAGTTCTAGTTATGTATTCAGGAGGTCCAGTTTATGGTACATGTCATCTCAGAGGCTAGAGTTGCAGTGGATCTAGTGAACATTGAGGCAGTGCTTTCTTGGGAGCCACCCAGGAGCATGATTGTGGTACGAAGTTTCCTGGGGTTGGCTGGATACTACAGAAGGTTCGTCCCCAACTATTTCAGAGTAGGAGCACCATTATTTTATTTTACATGAACGAGAAAGTCCTTAGTATATATGGTGAATTGATAGTAGAGTTTCCAAGAGCTAAGGTGGATACTGATGAGTGATCCCATCTTGATACTACTAGAGGAGGGAATTGGGTATATAGTTTTTTGCGACATCTTGGGGACCGGATTGGGTTGTGTCCTGATGTATAAGTGAGTAGTGATCTCCTATGCTTCATGGTAGTTGAGGAAGAATGAGAAGAACTATGTGACCCATGAACTGGAGTTAGCAGCAGTGGTCTTTTCTTTGATGACATGGCAGCATTATTTGATGGGTTAACAGTTTACAGTCTACTATAACCAAAAGAGTCTTAGGTATATCTTCTCCTAGAAGGACCTGAACATGAGGTAGTGGATATGGATACATTTCCTCTAGGACTATGATGTCGAGATAGTCTATACTCCTGGGAAGTGGAATTTGGTGGCAGACGTGCTCAGCAGGAGATCCAGTTTTTAGTTGTTGAGTGAGGTGATGAAGTAGCTAACCATGATGTAGATATCCTTTATGGATGATGATGGAGTAAATTACCTTCTGTCGATGACTGTTACTCACCCACTCTTATATTGAGTTAGGGAGGCACAACTTGTGGATGTTGACTGTGAGGACCGACATTCTTATTTATCCTTAGGATAGGCTCCTCATAGATTTTTGATAGGTGGGGAGTATGTCATTATTTTTATAGGGAGCACAGTAGTACCAGTGGCATTGGGAGAGGATATTTTTGGGGAGATCAATACATAAACCTTGGTGGTATATCCTAGAGTGGAAAATATTTATTAGGATCTCTGATGTCAGTATTGGTGTCTCGGGATGAAGAAAACGGTGGCTGAGTTCATTTCAGGGTGCCTCACTTGTCAGCAAGTGAAGGATGAGAATTAAGTTCCACCAGACTTGGCCCAACCACTTGAGGTACCAGAGTGGAAGTGGGATAGTATCTTTATGGATTTAATGATAGGATTACCACTCATGTATTAGGGCCATGATTCTATCTAGGTGATCATTGACTGCCTCACCAATTCGGCTCACTTCCTACCCATCTAGGAGTAAGGATCGGTAGAGGGCTTGGAACGCCTCTACGTCTAGGGGATAGTGCAGATTCATGGGGTTCCTTAGATGATCGTCTCAAACCATGATGCTTGATTCAGATCCTAGTTGTGGAAGGGATTATAGGAGGAGTTCGGGGATCAGATGCACTTGAGCACAACCTCTCACCCACATATGGATGGTCAGACGGAGGGGCCCATACAGACCTTGTAGTACATGATTCATGATTGCATCCCTGATTTTGGTCGTAGTTGGGAGGACCACCTGCCACCGGTAGAGTTTTAATATAATAACAGTTATCACTCCACCATTGGAATGGAACCATTTGAGGCTTTGTATGGTTGACCATTCAGATCAATTTTATGCTAGATAGACCTAGGGGAGTCGTCACTCATGGATCCAGAGTTGGTATGGGCTACCACTAAGAAGGTACAGATCATCCAGGAGTGGAAGAGGATTGCACAATGTAGGAAAAAATCATATGTTGATATGGGATGGAGGCCCTTGATGTTTTAGGAGAGAGACCATGTGTTCCTTCAGGTATCACCCCAATGGGGATTGTGGAGATTTGGGTAAGGCAGTAAGTTATCTCTGAGGTTCATCGGACCTTTCCAGATTCTGAGTATTGTTAGTGAGGTGGAGTACCGCCTATTTCTCCCCCCATAGATCCACCGTCTTCATGATTTTTTCCACATGTTGTAGTTGAGGAGGTACATCCATGACCCATCACACGTCATCGACTGGGGTGAGCTGTACATTGACGATGAGGTGATGTTTTCAGAATTCCTAATGGAGATAGAGGATCGATAGGAGTGGGTCCTTAGTGGATGGTCCATTCCTTTGGTTCTCATTAGGTGGAAGCATTAGAATCTCTAAGAGACCACATGGGAGTGGGAGGCTCAGATTCGTGCTCAATACCCCCATTTGTTTTTTAGCTATGTTTTGGCTCACGGGGACATGAATCCCTAAAGGTGGGGGTAATGTAATGTCCCAGAAACTCTATGTATTTTTTTAATTATATGGGATTATTTCGAGACCAGACGCTCAGAAGGCACCCGATTCCAAGGCTTAGTGAACCCAAAATAGAATATTGAACTTTTTTATGTTCATTTAAATAAAAGTGTGAGCGGGTTTTTCTAACAAACTGGTACTCTGATAAAAAATCTAAGGCCACTGTTGATCTCAGAATAGTGGGATTCACCAAGAAAAAACCTAACTTTTATAGTTGGGGGTCGACCGAAAAAGATAGTTTTTGGATATTTTGGTAGAAAAATTAAATAACTTTAAAAGGTTATTTTATTTTTTTCTCTTAACTATTGAGCGATGGAATGTCAACACTGCGGTGGTGGTGAAGAGATGACAACGAGTCGCATTAAATGAATCCCATTATTGAGGCTCTTAAATGTGAAGTGTAATGACTCATTAATCGAAGATTAACAGATATGATGTTTCATTAATGAAATAGTGTAACGATGAGACGACGCACTGTAATAGAAATGCTATGATGTGTTTCTCTTTTAATGAGATAATGGGTTGGAGAATCAAAGCTAGAATTTCTCTAACAGATGATAAGGAAATTATCACCAATGAAGAACACCAGTGAATCACTAACGAAAACGACGCACCATAAAGAACGAAGATGAAGAACGACTAATGCATTCTCCTTCCACCCTTTAAAGGATCACTAGAAACATGGGTGGTGGATCAAGAATGGAAAATGATGGAGGACGACCATGCTCTTCCCCAACCAACATCTATCCCAAGTAGGGGTTACATTTTGTAATTTGAATTCCTTGTTCTTCATTCTGAAACAACAAACGCAGATCAACCCATGAACATGTTGGTCAGAAAATCGCTTGTTCTTGAGGGAGGGAGGTTATTCTTGAGGTTTTTCATTGGGATTAGTTTTGATAGAATCATAATCCTATATCCCTGTTTTTAAAAGAAACTATAATGTGGAGGGTGCAGGCCGACACAAAAAAAGGATTGAGCCCCTCTGCCTTGTGCGTTCTTGTGTGTTCTTCATGGATTACACTCCAGATTGACGACAAGAAATTTTCAAGGCCATAGTAGGGTAGATGTCACCCCATAGAGACTGAAGGCATAGACATTCTGAAGAACGGACCACCGAAGTAGACTCGGTGGTCTATGGAACATCCTAATAGTGACCGGTAGTGGAAGCCTGTAGCAGAGGCCAGTAGCGAGTGGTGGCATGCCAAGATAGTGTGTTGAGGTAGGCCATGGATGGCTCGGGCTGTGGCTGTGCGGTAGGGACCCGCTAGCAGCAGGCTGATGGCTGGCGGAGGCGGGAAGCGGCCAACCGATCGCATAAGGTGGAGCAGCCTGTGCTGTGTGGGGTGCGACTTCATGCTGGAATGTGGTTTAGCAGGGAACATGTGCAGGACCAGGGGTTGGTCAGCTCCTTCCGGCCGCATGTAGCCTAAAAAACATCCAACGGGTTTCCGGGCTGGGTCGGGGGGCGTGAATTGGGCCGCGGAGTGGCCCGAGCTAGAATTAAGCCAGAACACTTATGCGGACGAGGCCGGTGGAATAAAATTGGGCCACTGGGTAACCTTGACTGGGAATAAACCAGTCTGCCTATTGCGGGTCAGGCTGGATAAATCCGGGTTGCTGGGTGACCCAGCGGTCTAGACCCACATCCAAACTGGGCCGGGTCCTACAAGGCCCAATGGACCTAGCCTAATAGCCAGTCAGACCAGGCCGACCCAGAACTAAACGGGTCGGGTCGGGTCATCCGAACCACTCCGGGTCATGTGGGACCCTCAGGCCCGGTTGGTCGGGTCGGTCTTACCGGGTCAGATCGGGCCCAAACACAACCGGCCCCTGTTTACTAAAACGCCAATATCTTTCAGACCGGGCGTCCGATTGATGATCTGTTTATGGCGTTGGAAACCTTATGATGAGGAGGTTCTTTTGGAATTCTCTAAGAAGGGTTTCGTGGAATATGAAAAATGACGAATGGATTGAGGGGTGGATTCTCCTAGAATCAAGCATGATACGTGTAAGAATCCTACTATTGGTTGTGACTTGAAAACTGCTGATGAGCAGAACCAATTGACCCTATGTGGATGAGCTACTAGTGACCCTATGTGGATCAGCTACAAGCGGCCATGTGTGGATCATCTACCAGTAAACCTGTGTGGATCATCTTCAAGTGACCCTGTGTGGATCAGCAACTAGTGATCCTGTGTGGATCAGTTGTAAGAAACCCTGTGTGGATCAACTACAAGCTACCCTATGTAGATTATCTCCAAGTGAATATTTGTGGATCAGCTATAAGTGTCCCTATCTAGAAAATCTATTATGGACTATGTGGGAAGTGGCTCTGTGTGACCCAACAAACCCATGGTACTCATTAGGCATGACTACCTCAGTCCAAGGTGTTCAGTGTTATGACTGATAGTCTAGCTTTTCGTACTTTAGATTATACCTGAGAGAGCTATTTTTCTTCTTGATCATGCTTCTTTGTTTTCTTTGATGATTTATTTATGGTTTTTACATTGTGGTTTGGGGTCCCTACTGAGTAATTTGTTACTCACCCCTAAATGGGCTTCGCCCGCACATGTTGTGTCTGGTTCTGACGATGGATTCCTTGAAGGAGGACTTGGTTCCCAAGGACCCGGTGGTGCCTAGTGAGATTAGGAAGGCGGGGCATACTTCTACCACTTACGGAAGAAACTCTATGCTTACCCGTTGGGTGGGGTTTTTAGCGGACTTCTTTCTAGAGATCTTTTGTAATTTCTTATTTTCTATTTTTCTTTTGTTGGGTTTGTATTCTGGCCCATTAAACTTAAAACTTGTACCTTTAATTCATGTTTTTTTAGTGGCATGTGTGTTTCCCTTTAAATTTTTTGGGATGTGGTTGTGTGTGTGTGCATACAAGTACTTAGGTAAATGCCTCCCACTTGCAGGTTGACTCCTTCAAAGCTAGTTGCCAACCCATATACTTTGGGATGCGGGCTTGTAGGAGTCATGACATGGGCCCTAGGGGATGGTTTGTGTCAATTCCATGCAATCATTAAGATCTAGAGACACTGTAAAATAGGAGGGTGGATCTTTTTGGTTATATGCTTCATGGAACAACTAAGTGTTGGTGGAACATTCTAGAGGAATAAGGGAAGAAGGATGAGTTATCTTATAAGGACTTCAAGATGAATTTACTAATCTATTTATATCTAATGATGTTGAGGAAAGAGAATGACCATGTGTTAATGCATGTGACATAGGAGGTCATGTCATTTATATACTACATTGAACATTCCACCTACCTATAGTGCTTTATGCCATCATTGGCAGCTGATGAGATCTCTAGGGAGAGATGTTTTCAGGATGGTATTTACTATGAGATCTATCTACATGTGAACATGTTCAGTCTAAGTTATTTTGTAGATGTAATGAATTAGGAACTCACCACGGAAGGTAATCTGAGAGAGTCCCTAAGAAACGACTATGCTATTTTAGAAGGTAAAAGTATGAACACTTCTTCGAGTGGAAAGAAGTTTTATTATGATAGATTTCCCCAAGGAAAGCGCATGAAGATTTGTTAGGGAAGTGGGCATCCATATCAACATTGTGTTCTGTTGCAGTGCTATCAGTGTGGAAATATGTGCCAAAAACTACCTCAATGTCCATACCCCACGTTGAAGAGTTTTTCTAATTATATATTGGTGCACCTACATAGGTTTTGTTGGGGAATATAACAATAGACAAGTAGTAGGGGATAAGGACAAGTACTAGGGTCTGGGAAAGAAACATCTAATCTCTAGTAGATAGGTAGTTGTAGATCCACGAGACATTCTAGTCGAGGGGGGGAATGTGGTACCCCAATGATGGAATGGAAGTACCATGCAGAGGGTATAGCTCAGGGAAGTCAGGCCGGAGCCTAGGGAAGAGGGGATGGTCAGCTACATGTTATGAAAACTACTTTGGCTAGTGTGGATGCAATACTTTCTACTATCAGAGGTATGATTCTTAAATCATCTACACTATCTTGTGTTTTTTTGATATAGGAGAATCACAATCATTTTTATCCACACTTTTTGTAAATGGTTTGGTCTAGTATATGGAAAACTTGTATGGTGTTTCGACCTTCAACACGCCATTGGGAGTGCATTTAGAGAATATCAATCATTTCAATGCATGATCCCCAGAGCTTGGTGGTTACTGTTTCATTTGGGAACCATTCATTCAAGAAAAAAAAATATTATTTTATTCATGGTATGAATTGGTTAGTTATATACTAGGATCATATTGACTCTTACTGTAGGAGAGTTTCCTTTCCATTTCCAGGAGGCACCTATTTTCAACAGGGTGAGTGGGTTCTTCAGGCTAGTTATGTAAGACCAATTCAGTGTATATTAGATTTTATTATTGATTATATAGCCAATTATTCTGTAGATAATGGTGTAATGTGGCATCATTATTTTCCTCCATTAGAATAAAAATTCTAGAATGTCTTTCCTAAAAATTTATATGGTTCACCACCAGAGTGAGAGATTGAGTTTACGATCAAGTGGGTACCAGGAGAAGATATAGTTTCTATCATGCCTTATAGAATGTCACCAGAAGAGATTCAAGAGTTGATGGTTTAGTTGGAATATCTCTAAGATAAAGGTTTCATATTTCCTAGTAAATCCCCTTGGGGTTCTATAATTCTGTTCTCCAAGAAGGAATATGGGACCTTGCACTTATTTGTGGATTATCTGAGATTGAACCAAATGATGGTCAAGAATTGGTATTCTCTTCCACACATTGGTGATCTCTTCGATCATCTAAGAGGTGATTAGTTCTTCTCAAAGATATATTTTAGATCAGGACACCATCATTTGAAGTTGAGAGCATCAAATATACCTCAGATTACATTTAGCAGAAGGTATGGATTGTATGAGTTCATAGTGATGCAATTTGTTTTGAACAATTCACCAATCATAATCATGGACTTTATAAATCAGATCTTTCATCCTTCTTAGGACTTATTTTTGGTGGTTTTCACTGATTAAATATTAGTTTACTCCCAATCATAATATTTCCATGCCAATCATCTTGACACCATCTTGAGTACATTGAGAGAGCACATAATTTATGATAATTTAACCAAATATAGTTTCTAGATTGATAATGTGAACTTCTCGGCCTATGCCATCTCATAGAAAAGAGTTTCAGTGGACCCATATAAAGTTGCATCCATATCTTCGAAGCAACCCTAAAATTTCTCTATGGTTCATAGTTTTCTAGGTTTATATGGTTATTATCATAGATTTATCCAGGACCTCTCCCATTTGGAAACATCGATGTTTAGGCTTACCAATAAAGAGGTGGTGATTTTTTGGTCATATGCATTTGAGATATCTTTTTAGAACAGAAAAGGAAAGATGACCTAAGAACCTATCCTCACTTTACCTATGCTAGTTAAATTATTTACTGTGTATTGTGATGCATTCGATGTTGGAATTGGATTAGTTCTGATATAGGAGGATTGGTTGTTTTCCTATGGATCTAGAAAGCTGAGACCACATTATAGGAATTACCCTATTCTATATTTGGAGTTAATAATAGTAGTACATTACCTAAGATGCTGAATAAATTATCTCATGTGTGATAGGTTTTTTGTATACATGGACCATAAATCCTCAAGTACATCTTTTCTTAGTGGGACATGAACTTTCAGTAGAGGAGGTATGTCAAGTATCTGTAGTATTTCAACTTTTAGTTAGATTATAAACTGATCATGGGAATCATCATTTTAGATGAATTGAGATAAAAGACATAGGAAAAGGCATTATGGAAGTATTGAGATTTGTGGTAGGTGATGGCCCACTTTATAGAAATGCATCTGGATGCTCAAGAGTTTGAGGGATTAGTAGCTCGGACTTCAAAATATATTATACCCATGCTTTTATAATAGATTAAGGAAAATTTGTTTTTGGGTTCAAAGGGATTAGTTCTAAAATACATATTATATGGTGGGGAGATTCCTTTTGGATGGTCTCTTGGAAGTGAAAATTCCCTTATTTTCCATGGTTGAGTATGGGTTCCTACAAGATTTCATGAGAATCTAATGAGGAAGTTTCATTATTCAATTTCGGAAGTACAACCCAGTTTGAAAAAGATGTTTCGTGACCTCCGTAGAATGTACCAGTGGACAAGAATGAAGAAGGAGGTAGTATGATATGTGGTGATATATTACAATTGTCATTAGGTGAATGTTGAGCATTATAGGACAGTTGGGTTTTTTCAGACTTTTCCCATCCCCGAGTGGAAATGGGATGATATCACTATATATTTTATGATAGGATTTCCCAATACAAAAAATCAGAATAATGTTTTATTGGTGATTTTGGTTTAACTAATGAAGGTATCCCACTTTTTTTCCTATTAGGGAGACCTTTACATTTGATGAGTTGGGCTATCCTTACATGTGTGAGGTAGTTCGGCTACCTGATGTTTTGAGGAGTATCATTTCAGACATAGATCCTCATTTCAAATAACAATTCTAAAAGGGTATTCAAAAGTCTATGGGATCAAAGGTTCTTTTGATTATGACATATCATCCTTAGATTGACGGTCAATCTAAGTGGACTATTCAGGTTCTAGAGGATATGTTATGAGATTATGTTTTGGATCTCGGGGGTTCATGGGAGTAGCATATGGAACTCTTGTAGTTTTCCTATAATAATATATTCTAGGAATCAGTCTAGATGACTCATTTCAAATTATCATGAAATGGTTGGTGACTACCTAGAGAAGGCATAAATATTATGCTAACCTTCAGAGATGACCTATGGAGTTTGAGTATGGTCATATTGTTTTCCTTCCGGTGTCGCCGAGGTGGGGGAAATACTGTATCAAGTAACAGGTAAATCTAGCCCCTAGGATTATCTGGATGTTTGAGATATTGGATGGGGTTGGTCCAATGTCATACCAATTATCCCTTCCACATATCTATAGTTCCAGGAATGATGTGTTTCACATGTCTCATCTTTATAGATATTATTCATACCCTTATCACATGATAGACTTGCAGGCATCAAGATTAGTGGTGATGCATCCTTTCAGGAGAATCCGATATGGGTTATGGGTTGTAGTGAGAAGTATCTCTATGGTCGGGTGATCCCTTTGATTCAGGTGTAGTTGAAATATTGGTGAGTTTAGGAGGATACTTTGGGTAGGGAGTTTGATATAAATACATAGTGTCTAGAAATGTTCACCAAGGCCCCAAAATGATGCTTGGATTATCTCGAGGATGAGTTGTTATATTGTGGGTAGGTTGTAAAATCCCATCTTTTTTCTAGTAAGTCTCTCTTTGAGTTTTTAATTTGAGCCTTGGTGGTTGAGTCTTGTTTGGAGACAGAGATCCTTTATTGGGTAAATGACTTAATTTTTATGGATTTATTTTTTTAATGAAAACAGACTTGGGTTTTGATGAAACTTGAGAAATTCCGTAAAGGATAAACATAGGGGCAGTTGAGGGTTTTTGTTTGAATTAATGGAGCTTGGGTAAATGATTCATGTGTTACCATGGGTTCCTTGTAAGTTGAGAATCCTTAAAGGGGTTCAAGTATTTTATAAGGAAAATGGGATGAAAACCATCTTCATAACATTTACACTCCATGTATATGGGTTACACGTCATGTAATGTTCGAGTGAATTTAATATTCTGCCAAGGCAATGGTTTCTTCATCGCGTCCCTCTAAAAATAATTACACGATGTTTAACTATATTACACACCTTTTAATTTCTATAGAATGTTTTCTATGAAAATTTTTGTGGTTGATTTTTATTTCTAACTCACATGTATCCTTCTCCTCTCAACCCTAGGGTGTTTTCTAGTCAATTTTGGAGCACCTCCCTTGATTCCAGATGTCCTGTTTGAGAAATTTGATCCCTAGTAAGTGGTTTGGATTCATTTTTATATTCTCTTTCATCATTATCCAATATTTTTGGTGTAATATATTTATTGTTTATATTTTTGGTTTTGATATTGATCAATTATGATCTAGGAACCTTCTTGTAATCATTTTCACCTTTGTTCTTATTGGTGAATCCTGCTGGAAGCATCATTTGATCATCAGTTAAAGGTAGGGGGTCTAAAACATAACCCTATAATTGGATAATTTTCAAGTATATGTAATATTGCATGTACGCCAACATCTCTTGCACCAAATTAATTATAAATAAGTAATTGAATTATTCCTTAGAGTCCCTTTATATCTAATTTGTTATTGACCTGGCTTGTGACAACCTTTCGTATGAGCGAACACTTGAATATAAATTAGTTGTTTAATGTCTTAAAGTGTGTTTAGCATGACATTGGATTAGGGTGTTAAGATGATGTAGATTCACATTAGGTTGTCCTATTTATTGAGATAACATGCATGTTATTTTTTATGACCAATTGATTGATGAAACATGTAATTGAAAGATAAATGTTAATTTTCAAAATGAACCATTGAGACATATGATGTGATATTTTGATATCCTTATCTCTATGACTTGTGTTGTGATGTATATGATATAATTATTATATAAGTCATTTTTTTGTGACACATGATGAAATTATTATAAAGTGGGTGATGTGTAGTGACACATGTTATAATGATTATATAAGGTATTGACCCAGTGTACATGTTGAAATTCTTATATAGTGGGATATGCCCAGTTGACATGATGAAATGTTGATATAGTAGGCTATTCTTAGTGACACAAGTTGAAATGCTAATATATTGGGATATTCCTAGTGATACATGAGGAAATTATTATATACTTGGCTCGAACCTGATTGAATCTTGAAATTCTTAAATAGTGGGTTTGAACCAGATTTGTGTCATTTATACCTTGGTTATAAGGTTATAGATGGCATGGTTGTGAGACACGCTCAGATACATTTCGGCATGGAACCAAGATAGGTTATGTTTTATCATGGTTATATGGATATGGTTGGCATGGTTGTGAGACATGCTCTATGGCATTCTAGTATGGTGCCAAAGAAGGTTAATGTGGTATTAATTTAACTTTTTTATTAATTAATACACTTTTTATTTAATTATTCCTTGTACTTTCTATTTGATGGATTTTGATTAGACATGGTGTTGCTGACCTACTTAGTTATACTCATGCCCTATTTGTTCCATCATTTGGTAACCAAGATAATTACATGGATGTAGGATTATATAAGAAAAAAGGACCTTGCTATTGAGTATTGCTTGATGGATGGGATCATGTTTGCTGATGGGACCGACATGGGGTTCCAGAATGGGGAATTTTCGGTCTTTATTTAAGTCTACTAGTATTTTATTTTTATTACATATAGCATGTGATTTAGTGAAATTACACCTTTTCATTACATTATTTCTTATTTATTTATTGTATTTTTCTGTTGGATTCCATTGTTTCTTTTCTATGGTATTGCATTGTTTCTATTATTTCCATCCTCTAGTATTTATTTATTACTGTTATATGAATTTTCCAGAGTTTTGTAACTCTATAACTAGGGGGTATAGTCTCCACAAAATACTGGTCACACCACCTCTATAAGTCGGTAGCCTCTTGCGTATGGGGAGGTATGCTTGAGGTCTCGTAACTAACCCTTTATGGCCATGTGAGAGTGTGTCAGATTAGAAGATGTTACACACAACCACAACCACAACCACAAGTCGTCCCACAACACAACCATATCACATACCTCTCGAAGACACTTGGGCTATCACCTATTTTACTAACAAACCTTTAGCTATCATATCCTCTACATATCTACTTTCCTCAAAGAGAGAGTAGGGAAGAGCGGGTAGCCAGTCATCCATCCTCTTCACTAGGATTTTGGGGGGAAACCATAGTGTGAAAATATTTGTTTGGGCACATAGTGCTCAATGTGGGTAGGTTGGGTATTGAAATCACAAGGAATTTACAAGTAAATAAATAAGACACACACAAGCCCAACCTATGGGTTCACAACAAAACACTAACCAACTCACATATCTTCCACCTTCACTATCCCAACTAAATGAATAACACCACTCAAGAGAGTAGAAACATTTCTCATTTCCAACCAATATCATTATCCAAAAAAACTCCAACCATTTCAATTATTATTTAAAAAATATTCCATCACTACTTAGGCTTCTAGAAAAATACAACCATTCATCACAAACAGCTGATCAATACCATCAAACCATCACCTCACTGCCCAACAAAAATGACCAAACAAATCATCACCTCACCGCCCCAAAAGCACGACCAAACAAACCATCACCTTTCCAACTCAATATCTTGAAAAAATGAATCATCACCTCACCTCCCTAAAATAATGACAAAACAACCGTCACCTCACCACCCCAAAATCATGTACAAACAAACCATACATCACCCCACACTGCATCACAACCACACATCATGACCCCCACCAGCACGACCAAAAATCCCATCACATAAAAAAACATATTAAAGATTTAGAAAGGGGATTTAACCACATTTCACTTTATTTTAGGTGTGTTATCACACAAACCAATAAAACATGGAAAAACCTATCATTAATAAAATATAATTGGTTACCCAATTTCCATTTTGGGGTGATATCAGAACAACATGAAACAAGATTTCCATATCTAAACAAATACAACATAAGAAAAGGCTCCAAAAAACCATGATTTTCATCAGGGTATTCATCCCATACAAACACAACATCAAAATAATATCAAAGTTGTAAAATCACATGAATCAATCCCACTTCCCCTTTAATTTCAATTAACTGATAAATTAATCTTTATTAGGATATCAAAAACCATCCCTCATAGATAAACAAGAGTAAAACCCTCCAGTGTGATACACAAAAGTGAGAAACAAAGGAATTTCCTACCTCATAGAAGATTTTCCCACTCGCTGCGCACCATAGGTTGAAGAATAAATGCATACAAACCATAACTGCACACAAAACCCCTAGATTTCACCTACACCACATCAAGGGTTATCAAAAAATGCAACCCAACTTGCAATCCAAACCAAAACCACACCACCATATAGTGGATCATCATGTTAATAGCACAAGAAAAATAACCAAGAAGAAGAGAAGGGATTACCACGGACCACTAACGAGCATCCACTATAAACAACATATCAAGGTGGGAGGAAGCGAGATAAAGATCCTCTCAGATCCACCGAGGGTTCACCCAAAAATGAGAGAGGGAAAAGGTATAGTCGAATGATGAGGGGTTCAACTGAAAGACCTATTTAAAACCTATTACACGACACATTCATTTTGTGTAACCCATTCACAACATGAATTTCAAGGTTTTTTTCTCAAAAAAACAACTATCATAGAAATTTTTGTTGCCTTGGCCTGATTTAACTATGCATCATGAATTTCTTTCATGACATGAATATCATGAAGCAACTCTACTGCACCTCAAAACCTCTTCAAACCTCCTTTGAAACAACTCACACACCCAAAAATGACAAAGGAACAAGTTGGGAAGGCACAAGCCATTACATACGTACATACACACACATGCACATAAATGAACACACACATTCATGTACACACACACACATACATGTACACATAAACATACGACAACACGACACATACATCAACATAAACACATAAAAACACACACAAAATATATATACACATACAACACATACAAATATATATACACATACACATACATATACATATACACACATACAGACGTACACATACATCCAAAAACCTAAAAATATATGTATATCTGTTAAATTATTCAATATGAATAGAAATAAATAAATACAAATAACTATATTTAAAAATATTTATATTCATTTATATATGTATATAATTGAATAAATAAAATAGAAATATATTATATTTATCTACAACTTTTTTAATTAATGTATATAAATCTATATTGAATCATTTTTATCAATAAATATATATTTGATGCTATTTTATATATAAAAAAATTGATAATAAATTAAATTATTCCTAGTTTCATTTAATAGAAAAGATTCCCCTAACATAAACTAATTATGTAAAAATACTAGAGTGGGTCTTGGTATATTTTTAAGGACATACCAAGGAAAGATTCCCTCAAACTAAAATAATTGTAGAAAAAACAAAAAAAATCAATCCAACCAAAATTTTTGCATCATCATCCACACATACACGACCAATGGAATCATTAATCACTACACCCGAAATCACTACATATCCATCGGGGTACCATGGATTCTTCTCTTCAGATTCATCCCCTTCACATCCATGGACTTCTCAAAGATTCTGCCCAACCTACTCTAGGTCATTCTACATTTCTTCCTCCATGTCTTCTTCTACATCACAGTGAGGCTGCGACAGAACAATAGGTCTATGAAGACAAGGAATATGAGCACCGCCAATAAGGGAAACTTCTTCATGGTCATCCAAAAGTAGAAACCTAAAACCACATTACCAGTCTGATTCATTGCGCAAAAAATGGGAAATTGTGATGAAAATGGTCCACACATTTGTCACAAATAGTGAAATGAATGCTGAGAGGGGGGAGATAAAACATGAACTTGTATTAGTACTTGAGCTTCATGGTTATACCATTCACCTCAATGTATTTTGTTCCACACCCAAACAAAAAATAAATGGATTAATAATCAAAAGAAACATGAGGAGAAACCCTTGAGAATGAATAAAAACTACATTATAAGTCATTTTATTATACATTTATACTATTAATACCCTTTAAATTATTGTAGTAGTGAAGTATTATACACTACTACTCATATTTCATTTAATAGTGCACAAAATGGCTTTTAACAGTGCTAAAAAGTACTGTTAATCATAATAATGATAAAGGGGGGTACCCTTTATCAGTGCTACAAAAAAGCTCATAAAGGGTGTCCATTATCCATGCTAAAAAAATTATTGTTAAAGGACCCCCTTTATCAGTGCTATTTTTAGCGCTGATAAAGGCCAAACTGGCTACAATGTGCTGTTAATAATAGCATACCAAGAAAAAACCTAAAATTTCAAACAATAATATATACCTTTAATGTGAAACCAGAAATACAAAAATGTCCACCCATGGTATATACAAAAAACACTACTATATACATATCAAACAATGTTTTATATAATTACATATACAATTATACAACAAACAATTAAAAACATTAATGTTTCATCTTTTGACACTCATGATCCCCTCTCAAAAATTTCCGCCCATGGTATTAGTTTCCAAACAAATCATCTCAACCTGAGAAAAAGATTATGCCTATATAACAAAACAAATTTTATGTTAGAAATACTATAAATAAATAAATTAATTATTAATATGAAATAATACATGAATAGAATGTCAATATTTAATAGAGATGACACATTTAGAGTTATACCAGTTACACCGTGAATCTTATTGAGGTGGGGTTGATTCAAACACATCACAAATGAGTTATGGATCATTGTCCAAAAATATCAAAACAATCCGATTGTGTTTTCATGGTTTTGAGTATGCCACTTGTTCTTTTACTAAAATTAATGTCAATTTTAAATAATGACACATTTGGAGTTATACCAGCCATATCATCTATCATATTGAGGTGGGGATGATTCCCACACATCCTAAATAAAATATCAATCATTGTCTAAGTGTATCAAAACCATGTGAATTCATTTTCTGGGTTTTCTATATGCTAGTTGTGTTTTTTTACTAAAATGTCCTTTCAAATTGGAAACACACATTATGAGTAATATCATCCACATTGTGCATCATTTTTATGTGATAATCCTTCATACTTCTCAAAAATGACTTATGAATTGGTTTCCTAAATTATCAATACAATCAGAATGTGTTTTCTTGGTTTTCAGTGAGTGGAACTTTTTGAACTATAATGTCATTTTTTCAGAGATAATAGATAATTTTATTCATATCGGTCAAACTGTGCGTTGGATTGTGGTTCAGTTGACTCATAAACATCACAAATTTCTCATGGATCATTTTCTTAAAGTATCAAAAAAAATACGAATATTTTTTATTGGGTTGTAGTATGTCACATGTTCTTTTTACTTAAATTAATGTCAATTTTAAATAAAAAGACATACTTGGAGTCATACCAATGACACCGTGCATCATATTGAGGTGAGGTTGACTTCTACACATCACAAATAAATCATGGATCATTTTCCTAAAATATAAATACAATATGAATGCATTTTCTCAGTTTTCAGTCTGTCAGTTGTACTTTTTATTGAAATTAATGTCAATTTTAAATAAAAAAGAAACATTTGGAGTCATACTGGTCACATTCTGCATTGTATTGAGGTGTGGTTAGCTCTTTCAGATCAAAAATTACTCATGGATAATTTTCCTAAAAATTAAAACTATATGAATGCTTTTTCTCGGTTTTCAGTATGCCACTTGTTGTTTTTACTTAAATTAATGTCAATTTTATATAAAAGGACACACTTGGAGTCATACTGATCACATCGTGTGTCAAATTGAGGTGAGTAAAATTCGTACATATCAAAACTGACTTATAGATAATTTTCCTAAATTATCAAAATAATTTGAATGCATTTTCTTGGTTTTCAGTATGCTAGTTGTGTTTTTTGAACTAAAATATCAATTTTAAAAAGGAAACACAAATTATGATTCATACCAGTCACATCATGTGTCAGTTTGATGTGAGATTGCTTCATACATGTCAAAATGACTTATGAATATCTTTAATAAATTATCAAGACAATCGTAGTGTGTTTTATTGGTTTTCAGTGACTGACATGTTTGGAGCTAAAATATCAATTTTAAAGTGATTACAAATAGTTTTAGTCATATCGGTCACACTGTCTGTTTTATTGAAGTGAGGTTGACTCTTACACATAAAAAATGACTTATGGATTGTTTTTAAAAAATATAAAAACAATCCAAAAGCATTTTACTGGTTTTTAGTGTGTCAGTTGTTCTATATACTTAAATTAATGAAAATTTTAAATAAAAAGATACACATGGAGTCATACCGGTCACATCGTGCATTGTATTGAGATGCGGTTGACTCTTACACATCACAAATGAATCATAAATCATTTTATTAAAATATAAATACAATTTGAATGTGTTTTATCATTTTTCAGTATGTCACTTTTTTTTACTTAACGTAATGTCAATTTTAAATAAAAATGGACACAGGGAGTCATTCCAGTCACAAATTGATTATATATCATTTTCCTAAAGTATCAAAGAAATTTGAATATGTTTGCTCAATTTTCATTATGAAAATTGTGTTTTTTGAACTAAAATGTCGATTTTAAACTAGAAACACGCATTATGAGTCATACCGGTCGCATCGTGCATTAATTTTATGTGAGACAGCTTCATACACATAAAAATGAATTATGAATCACTTTCATAAATTTTCAATAAAATCAGAGATAGATTTCTTGGTTTTCATTGAGTTACACAATTTGAACTAAAATATCAATTTTAAACCGATAAAGGACACTTTTAATCATACCGATCACACTGTGCATCAGATTGAGGTGTGGTTTATTTATCCACATCACAAATGAATCATGGATAATTTTCCTAAAGTATCAAAACAATATGAATGTTTTTCTTAGTTTTCAGTAAGTCACTAGTTATTTTTACAAAAATTAATGTCTGGTTTAAATAAAAATACACCCTTGGAATCATATTGGTCACTTATTCTTTTTGATCAGTTTTGAGTACGTCAGTTTCTCTAATACCAACTATATTAAACCAGACATTTCATACATAGATATCACATCTTAGTAGATTAATATTCCTTACATAACATAATTATCCATGCCACTGCCTTTGATGGAAAGTGATAAATGTTGACATTTATCACTTTCCTTCAAGATCCTTCCACTACCTTTGAAGGAAAGTGATAAATATCGACAATTTAGGGTGACAAGGTTTTGAGGGAGAATAAGTTTGTGGAAGACATTTTCTTCATTATTAGTCAAACATTTAATTTAGATTATGTTAATACAGAAGAGAACATATAATTTTATTAGGAAAGCATAATATATTAAAAAAAACATTACCTTCCCATTGAATTCTAAGTTGCAGCATCAATGTCCAATCTCTCAAGAGCATGAGAATCTTCAAAAAAACCACCCCAACTTAAAAAAAGGAATCCTTCAATATCAAAAAACAATTCTTATGTGATTAATACTAAAAAAAAGTAAATTAAACATAAATATGAAACAATACACTACTTCTATGGAAGTCACATATTCATGCTATTTGTGTACATTTTTTATGAGGTATGTTTCCCATTCATTTCTAAGCACATCTATATCTTATCGTGAATATGATTCTTTTTGATAGACATAGTGGTACTGGAAAAATATAAATACACAAAGGATTAACAAATATATTAAATGAAATAGTAATTATCATTGAAAATAAATCTTTAGGGATGCTTGTTTTTTCATGGAATATGATCTTTCTCCTAAATTTACAAACATAATAACTGTAATATTTTCTATTGGTTTGTTTTGGACACTACATAAAAATTGAGAAGAAAAATTAATTTGTTTTGAGATGTGTTTGGGTAGTGAAATCATATTATATACACCCTGATACTTGTCCAGTCATAGAACTTGGCTTCTTTCTTATTCTTAGCCGATGGCCTCATTACTTTTTTCATGATATTGATACACTACCCTATCACAAGTGAATCTTCATTAAAAGATAATATAAATTATATAACTTGATGTTTAGTTCTAAAATATTGGATGTAGTCTGATACTTATTGACAAATTCCATCATGTATGGATGGTTTGTTGGATATCCATGCCTTGAATATAAGAAATAAATCTATAGAGTATCCAGATTTACCGCAATAAGCATCTAATTCTGCCTAAAAACAAAAAAATGAATATGTAATGAAGGAAATGAAAATAAATTTGATATGATTAAATTGTATATTTTTACCCCAACAACATTGGTTTTAAATAGATTCTTTCATCTAAAAGTTTTATTTCAAACTATTTGATCAGGCCTACCATTATTTTTTCCTTTTTTGTATCTATTTTTGTTTGTTCTGTAGAGGAGATGTGGGGACTAATGAGTCCAAAAACAATTCATGGGAAAATATCTTCAAATTTTTCATATATATTCCCGCAAAAAATATGAAATTTATTTAGTCATAATTAACATAGTATATCAGCCTTTTAAAAATTAAATCATGAAAACATACCTCATGTATACATTTAAAACTGTGCCACCTATACAATCATAGTATAGGATTTCACCTACACTCTCAACACCAATGAAGTCTTGATATTTCTCTCCATACATATTTTCATCGAAATAAACTATTTGATTATGACTGTTTTTTAACATTCTATCCACATGAACATTCAGTGATGGAAAATGTAGATATAGAATGGGTAGGGTAATGGGTAATTCAGTAGATCTTTTCGATTGGTTGGTCGATCCTTTAGATGGTTTTGAGTCAGTCTTTCATTTCACCCCTTCCATGTGTACGTCTGTAATTACATTCATAGGATTAGACCTTTATTCATTAATTTTTAAAGGATATGTTTTCAAAATAAATTGGAAATGAATACATGCTTCTCGACATGTTTTTCATAAGATGTGATGGTCATGCAATGAATTTTCCAATAGACTTTTCAACCATATGAATATCTTCCTCATAAATTGGAATAGATAGATTGGTGCTTGGCTCATGGGCTACGCTAATTGACACTTGCACATGACATGTTGGAAGTGGTCTATTATGTAGCATGTCATTTTATATATTGAACACCATATCCCTCCCTACAAGGTGATGGGTTGGTGTTGATAGATATAAATCATAGTCATTATAACCCTATATAATATCATTACAAAAAAGGTATCAGTGTCTTTCTGATTCAAATTTCACAGAAAAATTGATTAGAACATTGATTACCTCATATAATACATATCTTTGAAGGGAATGGCTCGCCTCATAGCTGGTGGGGGTGGGAAAAATCTCTACATAATGGTTGTTCTATATTTTCTTCTTCTATTTACTTCCCCTATAAACATTTTCATCATCTCTCTCATCTAGTGTAATTCTTCTTCAAGGATAGGTAGTATTTCTCTCATCTGTTTCATTTCGTCAGATTGATCCTACCTCTAACGGTTCCATACAGTTATTCCCACTTCGAGGCCACTGATAGTATGTGTTCATATGGTATAGGTGTTTCTGATTCCTATGACAATTTAAGATATAAAATATACGAAAATATGTTATCATTGTTTTTTAATAGAGATTTAAAGAAAAACAAAATTTCATTATGTAATACTTAAACATGTTTCCCCCACTTTCTGTATATTTTCATCTATTACTATCCTGTATTTATTTACATGTGCCTTCTTCCATAACACATGGTTTGGGATGGAAGTGTATTTGGATTTGGAGTCATCAATTTCCATATAAATAGAGTAACATAATTATGGTGTTGTTTAATGTCTTATAAAAGTATTATGGTCGATTTAAAATACCTACCAATTTTTTTTCAAGAAAATTGTTCCCCATCCTTGCTTTAGGATAGGGGTACGCTGGTTTTGTTGCTCGTTCCTTATTTCCAACTCTTAGTTTTTATTTCATAAATAATTTTTTTTATCAAAGTGATGAATACACATATCATTAAACAACTTATTACTAGATACAATATACCTTAAAAGAGACATCCTCATGATGTCCAATAAGCACGTCCCATGCTTCTTGGGTTATCAAGTGTGTATAGATAATTGGTGGTTGTGGGTTTATTTTCTCTTCAGAATATTTAAGATGATGTCTTGTTAGAATTATGATAAACCCTATGTGAATCCTTCCAGGAAGAACTAATACATATTTCTTGTGGGAGTCATCTACTATAAACACACTATGAAATGGATGATGAAGAGTAAATAAATGATTAATTATTTTATTTTTTAGCAAAATAAAGAAATGATATCATAATGTTACTGTAATATCTACCAAAATCAGTTTCTTAAACCCATGCACAACATGGTTCCACAAATCTACATCAATTGGAATGTGTTTCTGAGTGATGATTTCAATGTAACTAATGAACATGGCCATGTTGGGGTTAACATGATATCCCCGTGCATTCCATATGACCTCATATTTGACGCCTTTGACTTTCACCTTAATGATTTTTGCTAACAACATCAAACTACAGAGCTTCGGTTTTTTCTGCATCACCAGTCCTTCATCACCTACCATTTCCTCATATTAAACATCTTCAATATGTTACTCAGGAGCAGTATCATCGTCATGTGCAGATGGTCATTGTACCTTTACACTGGTAGCATCAACTGGTTGAGAAACCTATTGTTCCTCAAGAATAGGAGCAGAAACACGTGCAGAAGGGCGTTTTTTCACTACACTGTGTGCATTAGTAGGTTTAGAGACTTGTTCTACCTTTGTATTGGGAGTAGAATCACGTGTAGAAGGTCATTGTTCCTCTATATTGTGTGCAACAGTAGGTTGAGAGACATGTTGTTTCTCATGTTTGGGAGCACCAACACATGTGGAAGTCATTATCAGTAGAAGTGTTTTAACATTTCATTTGGAGTACATAAATGCAATATCAAATGGATATTAACATGAGATAACATGATTTATATTACAAAAACAGTATTACCTAATTATTGAACTCTCTTTCTTAAAAGGCTAATTGGATTTTCCCTCTCTATCGACTATCCAAATCCCTTCATTGTGGTTTTCAATGACATAAAAAATGCCATCTACATTGGGCCACTATGAAATGATTGTAACACCGCAATTAAAGGGTCGTCCTTGGCCGAATTTTCATCTAACCCTTCAGTGGTTTTGGTCAATAATAGAAAAATTGACCACTTTTGGTTTGAGGGTTATGGAACATAAAATATTTTTATTTCATGTGATTCCACTATAAATTGTTCGTCTTTGTACAATTACTTACTAAAATCAACTTTCATGAATCCTAATTCATCTATTTTAACAGCACTCTTGTTATCATGCCACTTGAATTAAAAAATTGGCACTTATAATGTTTTATAATAAAACTCCCATATTTTATTGATGATTCCAAATCATTACATATTCACATAAATTGGATTTATATCCTTAGTACCATAAACATGCATCGCTTTAGCCATAAGGGTAACCCCACTATTCTTCCTGGTACTTTCTTCATCATGTTTATTTTTATAGAACATATAACCATTAATTACATAACCACTGTAAGATAATACATACACACTTGGTCCTTAAGTTAGACATCAATTTTATTCTAAAATTGAATCCATATTTTCATCTGAATACTTAAAAATATAGACTCGAAACCATCCTATAAATTGTTGACTATGTGTATTTGATATCCATAATTCATCCATTGATGGATTAAAATTACTTTGAATTTCTTTTTGGGTTTCAATATATGGGGAAACCTCCAAAATTTTATCGAAAATGTAAATTTGGGCCTGCTCCTAATCTGTAATATTGATTTTGACAACATCTCTTCCAAAAAATTCATTCACCCACAAGCCTCCCAATGTGAGGAAATTTTGGTAGACTAATTCTTTCCACACCAGATCCGTATTTGGTACAGAATTCAATGGATTCCTCAAAAAATATATCACTATGAAATACAAACCTATGGCCAAATTCAATTTTTGAAACACCCTTTAAAAATATTCATATACCATTCAATGGGGGTACATGCATCTATATTGTACAAGACCACATAGTTGAATCTATCTCACCAAGTGAAACATCAAATGAACCATCATATCAAAGAATGTTGGTGGGATTAATATTTCCAATTCACATAATATGATAGAAATTTCTCTTTACATTGTCATCAATTTAGTCAGGTCTATAACTTTACAACATACAACTTTGAAGAAGAAACATAGCTTGGTTAATGTATTTTGGACATTATTGTGAAAAAATGTAATGTAAAGCTATATCCACTATATCTTGCATCAAAACATGGTAGTTGTGTGATTTCAGACCCTTTAACTTTAAATTGTTCATTGACATGATGTTCATGATATTTTATGAATACCCTCTAGAACCTTTATATCATTCAAGAAGTTGAAAAACTGATCTCTCCTACCGAAAAAAAGTGTAAGTAGCTAGAGGATGAAAAGGTGTTTTCTTCACCCTTCACTGGCACCAACTCTTATTGTATTCCCATGTCCAACCTAGCCTTAATTCTGTCCTTTTTTTTTCAGGTTCATTTATCAATGTGTCGATGACACTATCACATACATTTTTTTCAACATGAATAACATCAAAAAAATGTCTGACCTATAAACAATTTTATTATCATAAGATAAATTCATTCACATAGAGAAGTGAAATAAAAAAACTCCCCTCATAATACACCTTCATATAGTAGAAATAATTTACATTACACTATATGAACATTAATTCTACCATGGAAGTAATGAAATTCCATTTACACTATCTTGGTTCCTATTTAAGCCCACAAAAACTCCATTTGAGACTGGAACCGAACATTCTATTCCATTTAGCATGAAACCTTCCGGTTGAAATATTTAAAACATCTTCCTCAAAATCTCCATGAAGTAATATAATCATGAAATCCATTTTTTCAAGAAATAAACCTTCAATGGAAACAAAGTCGAGAACCATCTGAATTATTATATGATTTTAAGTAGGAGAGGAAATCTAACAAAATTCTAGTCCTTGAAATTATTGAATTAAATTTACAACTAGAGACACCTTTAACTAATTCCTATTATCCACTTTCTCCTTTAGATGATAAATCTAATTGTTATATAGATCCCTCTTTTATGGTTCCAATTATATTATATGCAATGTATCATAATCATAGTCGGCCTATGTTGAATCTTAAAAAAATATAATATCCACCTAACATACCCACACATTGTTCAATAGAGACACTCCTATAGACTAAGAAAACCATAAAACTAGGGGAAACTTTCTAGTGCATGATCTAACGAGTGTAGTATACATATGGACCTATTTCTTAGTTCATAGGGTTCCCATTCAACCAAACAAGTGTAAGTGAGAAACAATAATCCAATGATCATCGCATGGATAAATATCATATAAGTTGTAAATCACATGTATACTCTAACAACCCCACAAGAATGTGACCATTTTAAAATCCATGAATTAGCATCAAGCATTTCAAATTAAAAATCAATTGCATCCCTCATAGGGAAAAGGCCTAAATAGACAAATCAAACAAGGGGAACCCAAATTTAAACCATGTAGGTGATGTGGGATGAAAATTAAGTTTAGGAGTTGCAATGGGGTTAAACATTAATTCACCTTTTATGGGAGTGAGTTCATGATGGATATCCTATGGGTGGGATAGATTTAGTGACATTATCTTATCATGGTGTTATTATAAATATACTCTTCCTCCCTATATAATGTATTGGGTTTACTAATTCTATGAAAATATAAACTTAAAATATTATGGAAAAACTATATTTCAGATTTCCTTTGAAAACTATTTATAAAATCACATTTGAAATACCATTAAAAACCCAACCATTTAAAAAAATTCCTCTTTAAAATAACAGACCCTTTTTAAAAAAACCAATAAATTCCAATTACTCTTTTACAAAACCACAATTTCATTTCTTAAGCATTCAAGGAAAATTTAGGAACGAATAGTATAAATTATTTAAAATGAATGAAAACCCTCTATATTTTACAAAATTTATTTTAAAAAAACACACACCCCTTGTTAAAATTAAACCAACATTAAATACACTTTCAAAATATTCATATCCCTTTATGAAAGCCAATCTGGTGAGTTTACAAATAGTTGGCATGAAACCTAAGTCCATGCCATGTGTTTAAATCATTTAAAGATAATTAAAACCAAAAAAACAAATGTTGAATGCATATAATTTTTTATGAAACATTTCAAAACACATGAATCATTTTATTTGATGCACTTAGTCATTTTCACAAAATCCTAAGAGAGGAGCTTTATAAAAGATACATGAATAAAAAAAACCAAAATTTTAAAAAATATAAAGCTATAAGACAAACAAAAAAATTTCTAGTTTTTGTGGAATTTTTTTTGCATATAGTAATATCAAATAACATAAAAAACATGTGGAATTTTTATTAGTGTTTCTTTCCTTGGGACCATTCTTGTTAGATATCACCAGGTGTGAACATCAAGACAAGATATATTAATTTCATATGAGGCTCCATCACCTGATAGCCAACCATCATCTATGTCATGTAAGATAGATGTATCTAGAGTATATGATATATTGATTTAAGAATATCTTTGTGGAATATCTATGTACTAATTATAGTGAGGAGCTATTATAACCTATTAATGTGAATTATATTATTAGGAAATTAAAAAATTAATGTTAAATAGGATAATAATCACTATGTGATATAAATATATATACATATTTTGGAAATTGAAATTATAATGTCAGTTAGATCTATAGTGATAGCTCTAACAATTTGTGTTAAATGACACAAATAACCTTTTAAAAAAATATATTTTTATTACCTTTTTTATAACAAGTCAAAACACATTAATTTTTATTTTAATCATTCATTGTCTTTAATATCACCAAAATTATGTAAACATTAAACTAAAAACATATATTAATACAAATTTTATAATTAAAAAAACAAAAATTTAATATAATCAAAATTATCTATATAATTTATTAATTCAAAAGTATTGATTCCAGGTAATAAAAATTTTAAATTCAAAATCATTGATTCCAAATAATTATTAATTTAAAATAATTATTAATTCATAAATATTTAAAAATTATTTATATAAACTATTAATTCAAATTAGTCATAATTATTTATTATCAAAATTAACTATAATAAAAATTATTTATAAATTATTTATGATTATTTATATACATATAATTAGTTATAATCAAAATTAGTTATATACACATTATCAAAATTATCTACATTTGATTGTTGTTATTATTTATAAATTATTTTGAACATAGAAAATTCATTATTTATAAATTACGTTGAACAAAATATTTAGATACCCATAAAAATATTGTTTGTTGTTATCATTAATAATTAAAATTATGTTCATTTAAATAAATATTAATTCAAGAAAATAGTATATCCATGAATAGAGAAAAACACTTATCATTTTTTATGAAACTCAAGGCACCACAACTTTGAATTTATCAATTAAATACATTTATTTTCCCATTACAATGGCATATATAAATTTTCAAGGAAAATATTATAACCATACATGTTATCGTCAAGGTATTTCATAAGTATGTCAAAAAAATTTGTGATTCACGTGTTAATAAAGAAACTACTCAATAGGGCCATATATCATTCAAACTAAAAACCTAAAATACTCATAACACAACTAATTAAATGATGAAAAACATGAAAGGGAATGATCTCGCAACTTGAAGGAACACCATTAGGAATTTATTTAATGTTAAATGTAATGTGAGAACATGAAAAAACCATGAAAAAATCAATATATATTAGGAATTCATAATAATGTGGAAAAAATGGAATACCCATCTGGCGGTAGTAGTAGGGTTAAGCAGCGGTAGAGTCGGGTTCGGCAGCAACGGCAGTGGAGGGGTTTGTAGCGGAGGTGGGGTTCGTAGCCGAGGTGGATTTGCGGTGGAGGATGGTTCATGGAAGAGGAAGGTTTCATGACAGGAGGCCTGGTACGATATGCAGTGGAGGTGGGATCGCAACAAATGTGGGTTCACGGTGGAGGAGTGGTGGATGAGGGCTCGCGGTGGAGGTGGGTTCGCAACGGAGGAGCGGTGTATGAGGGTTCGCAGCAGAGGAGCGGCAGATGATGGTTCGCGGTGGATGTGGGTTCGTGGTAGAGGAGGGGTTCACGATAGCAAGGGAGGTGGTGGCAGAGGAGGGGTCGGTGGCAGAGCAGTGGTTAGAGGTGGCATAGGTGAGGTCATGGGTAGAGGATAGGTCGATGGTGTAGTGTTTGACTTCCATGAGAGCTTGATGTGTGCGAGACTAGGAGGAGACTTTTAGGGTTTATTTATAAAATCGGGTAAACATTTAATCAGTACTAGTTAAAAATTGCTGGTATAGGTATATTTTATCAGTGCTAAAATAGAATGCACTGATAAAATATGTCTTTATCAGTGCAAAAAATGCACTGATAAAAACATATTGTTAAGAATTTATTTATATTATTATATATATTTATAAAATTATATATATAATAAATATGTATATATATATTTATATATATATATATATTATGTGCTTGGGGGTAAAATTGTTTAAATAACTAATTATAAAATTATATGAAATATACTTATTATATTTATAATCATATAAATATATATGATAAATATATTAATTACATATATTTATAATATTATAGATAGATATATATATATATTCTAATTTTATAATTATTTAAAAGAATATATATTTAATTATAATTATAACTATAAATAAATATTTACTTATTTATTTAAATAATAATTAAATTAAAACAAATTTTTTTATTATTATTTTATAAGGGTTGAGACATAAGGCCTCTTTATTTGAAAAAGGAAATGAGTGGAAAGTTAGGTGGATACAAATAGAACCATAATGGAACACATAAAGGCATCAAATAATTTTTTGAGAAGGTGCTCATACTATGAGACGTGATGCGTCTACCCCTTCCTCAAGGGTGTCATCCCCTCCTCCAGGTTATGACATGCAGCCATGGGCCATCATCATCATTGGAGTGTTCAATAATTGTGTCCTCATTCTTGGATTACGCTCTAGCCACATTTTCAATATTATTCCCATCTTCATCACTAATAGACAAATCATGACGGTCAAAAGAGTTATGCATAAACAAACTCCTATTTACCTCATCCTTTTGAGCTTTATAAGAGGAGTTTCTTGAAGAAGAGCTGGCTACATTCAGTACCTTAGCATATTGCTTTGTCTTCTCCTTACAGCGTTGAAAGTTCCTATCAAAGGTTTCCACATGCCTCTCAATATGATAAGTTGTAATTACCATTTCCACTGGTATGAGATCATCAGTAATTCCAATATGTTGATCATAAGGATTCTCACTAAGGCGTTTTAAGGACTTTCTATAAGATCCTGCAGTTGTTCCAGCCTGACTTTTTATAGATGCTAGGGTGTTGTCCATTCTCTTGGGTCTAGATTTTACAGCAGAAACATCCATAGATATGGTTTCCTAAAATCCTAAACCTTGCACTATTTTAGGTGTAGGTAGTTCCTTTTCAACCCCAGCATTAATTCCACCTGCTTCCTTGTGTGGCAGAGTACAAGAATATTTTAAAATAAAATCATTACTTTGTTGGTATTTGGGGTCTCCACATGACCCCATTGTACCTATATGTGTGAAGTGCTTAGGGGAGAACCGTGATCTATCCTTTTTCACCAATAACTCAATAGAAGGTTCAACATAACCCGTATTTAGCACAAATTCATTTGATTTAGGAGGACATGATGATAACTTCATAGTTTTAATATCAGAATTGACTTTATTCTTCTCATTATTCATGTGGGAACCTTTATTATTGATATTCTTTGATGTACCATCCTCTAACACAATCTTCCAATTTCTTCCTTTTGAAAAAACAGTAAGTTTCTCTTGTCTAACTCTATCATCGGCCTCAGCCTGAGATTATATTTCTTTCTCTAATTGACTGTCAACATATTTAGTCTCATTTTAATCTTCCTCTAAGGATATAATTATGAAATCTTTGAAGTAGAACCCCATTTCAGTCACATATTATTCTTCTTCTAGATCATCCCAAGTAACATTGATATTACTAGGGGATTTAGCATCCATCCCTGTAACATGAGTGGAGTCTTGTGTTTGGATTTTTCTACAATACCCAATCTACTGGTTAATCAGAACCATATTCTCAATGTTATTATCCATTAATATTTTGGTGGGAGGTTCATAAGGAGTCTCCTTATTAGCTTTCACCATAGTAAAAACATCATTCACTTGGGTAGCTTGTTTACCCTCATTTCATCTACAATGTATCTCATCGTGTCCCTTTAAGATACATCTGCACAAACAATATTTGATCAAAATTTGGACCTCGAGTGTCCAATGATACAACAGATATCACAATTTAAAGGCATTTTTTATACACAATTCAAAGGTTGATTTCATCAAAGGGTGGATAATAGGACCTTATCAATCCAGGAATAACTTCAATCAATTTCATCTAAAATTTTGGAAAAGTGACCAAAACATACCTTTCCAGTTTCCATATTTATCCGAATTGGTTTGCTTATCGCAGAGGAAACACCATACAGTATTTCATAGTGCCATATGACCAAGTTTAAACCATAAATTTTGACCCAAACTTGTGAAAAGGTATCCATGAATTCGTGGAGATTTAAATTAAGATTCCATTTGTGGATTCTAAGAGTTCCTAGCTTTAAATTGTTTGATTCAAAGCCCCATGCTCGACTCTTCAAGTTAGCAGAGGGAAACAAAAAATCAAAAAAGCCTCTTCCTAGAGACACACATTTGAAGTCATGGAAACACCAAATAGAAGTTAGGCGATCGACAATATGAGAAATATTACAAGGTTTAAAACCTTTAGGTAAACAAATCCAAGAAATAAATGAGTTCTTACAGAGTTCTAACCGCTTCAAAATCGCTCCCTCAGAGGTTGATACATGAGATGTGGTTCCTTTTCTAACGATGCGTTGAGCAAAATAGTTCTCTAAAAGGATTAAAGAACCTATTGAAGCACTAAAGAAGGAGAATGGTTTTATATGTTCATCTGTGATCTACGCCTTCTTCACGACATTGAAAGTATGAGATGTGCATTGACTCTGAGAATCATAGGGGAAGAGGTTTAGGCTTCTTAGGTGGATTAGGTCAGACTAATCCCCATTAAGAGTCGAGAGCTCCTTCTTTCCCTCCTCCATATTTTCTTATAACAAATATATTTATTATATTTATAATTTTATTAACATTTATAATTAATATATTTATTATATTTTTACAATTATTTAAATATATATGCATTTATTTGTAATTATAATTATAAATGTCTGTATATATTTATAAATATCTTTATTTAATTATATATATCAAGTGTTTGGGGGTACAATTACATTAAACACACACACACCACCCACACAAGCCAGAAAGGCATGTCATAGTTGTAATTATAAATAAATATTTATTTATTTATAGTTTTAATTTTAAATATATATATATATATATTTAATTAAAAAATTATGAAAAATATATTTATAATTTTATAATTATATATAATTAATATATTTTTTAAAATTTTATAATTATTTAAATATATCGGTATTTATTTATAATTATAATTCCAACTATTTGTATTTATTTATAAATATTTATATATAAATATATATAATTAATACATTTATAATAATTTTATAATTATTTAAATATATCTATATTTATTTGGAATTATAATTATAACTATTTGTATTTATTTATAAATATTTTTATATATTTATACCATTATAAGTATAATAAATATATTTATTATAACTTTATAATTATTTACACACACACACACATATATATATTAATAGTTATTATTATAACTATAAATAAATATATTTATAAATATTTGTATATATTTATAACATTATAAGTATAATAAATATATTTATTATAATTTTATAATTATTTACACACACATATATATATAGTTGTAATTATAACTATAAATAAATATATTTATAAATATTTGTATATAATTATAAATATATATATATATATATAATTATAATAGATGTATTTTTTATAATTTTATAATTATTTAAATATATAAAAATAGTTATAATTAAAATTACAAATAAATATATTTAAAAAGTATTTATATATAATTAAAATTTTATAATTATAAATATAATAAATATATTTATTATTTAAATATATTTATTGTAATTTTATAAGTATTTTTGAGAACATAATAGATTCATGGGTATAACATGAATGAATCATATACCTAGTAACTACAGATAATAAAAAATGAGTCATCACATATGGATAACATGAATAATAAGAAGGGTGTAATGTATAAATGAACATTCATGATTAATAGATAACATATATTTATGTCAATTATACTCACGTGTCAATATATTTATTGACCAAATTGATTGGAAACATATATTTATTTATTTATATTTTTAATTATAAATATATATATATATTTAAAAAGTATTTATATATAATTATAAATATAATAAATATAATAATTCTAATAAATCTAATAAATCTAATAAATCTATTAAATATATTTATTATTTAATGAAATTTTTTATAATCTTATAATTATTTAAATATATATTTATTTAATTATAATCATAGAAATAGTTTTTTAACATGCATTTTTTATTTAATGTATATAAATAAATATTATTTTTGAATATAAAAATAATAATTATATATAAATTGGTACTATTTTTTATTAAAAACTTTTATCTGCGCTAAAAACAGCACTGATAAATGTACCCTTTATCAACACTAACCTTTATCATCACATTTTTTAATGCTGATAAAGGGTAGATTTATCAGCGCATTTAGCTAGCACTGATAAAGCCCCCCCATTTATCAGTGATTCCTGCTTAGTGTTGATAAAACCCAGCACATCCCTTGCCCAGATCTGTGGTAGTGATAGATGCAACATTAAATAGAAAAAGAAGAATATTTTTACAATGCCCCTCCTCCACCCTCTGCAATCTAGTTTTTCCATGAGAAAACCTCAGTCCTTCACTATGATGTAATGGTGATGGGGATTTGAAACCTGGGGCACCCATATCGATCTTGCCTAAAACTTTCATCACTACCACAAATCCCTGCAAGGGATGCACTAGATTTTATTAGCGTTAAATAGAAAGCACTGATAAAAGGGGGATTTTATCAGCACTAATAAAAAGCGTTGATAAATCTAACATTTATCAATGCTAAAAAGAGAGGTGATAAAGGTGTACCCTTTATCAGCACTCTATTTAGCCTGATAAATGGTAGGTTTATCAATGCTATTATTAGCACTAATAAAAAATTTTTTAATAAAAAATATTATTAATTTATATAAAATTATTACATGTCTACTAAAAACAATATGTATTCATATACATTAAATTAGAAATTCATGTTTATAATTAATATATATTTTATAATAATTCAAATATATATATAATGTTTAAAAAAAGTATTTCTAATATTATTATTAAATATATATATTTAAAATATTATAAGATTATAATAAATTTCATTAAATAATTAATATATTTATTCGATTTTTTAGATTTTTTAGATTTATAATTATATATAAATACTATATATATATATATATTTCTAATTATAATTATAAATAAATAAATATATGTTTCCAATGAATTTGTTCAATAAATATATTAATGTGTGTAAGTATAATTGACGTGCATATATATTATGTATTCATCATGAATATCCATTTATACATTATACCCTTCTTATTATTCATGTTGTCTATATGTGATGACTCATTTTTTTATTATCCATACTTTACTAGGTATATGATTCATTTGTGTTATACCCATAAATCTATTATGTTCACAAAAATACTTATCAAATTACAATAGATATATTTAAATAATAAATATATTTATTATATTTATAATTCTAAAACTTTAATTATATATAAATACTTTTCAAATATATTTATTTGTAAATATTATTATGACTATATATTTATATTTATTTAAATAATTATAAAATTACAATAAATACATATATTATAATTATATATATATATAATCATATAAAAATATTTATAAAAATATTTATTTATACTTATAAATAAATAAATATATATATATTAGGTGTTTGGACGTATAATTACATTCAAACAAACACATCCCTGAAAGGTGGGTCATAGCCCCCCCAAGGGATAACCCACCCAACCAGCCACTTTTGTCACAACATATATTTTTTGAACCAAAGGCCCAATGGGCATGAAGACCATTACATGTCCTGTAGGCTCCAAATTTGTAGCCCAATGGCCCATTCTGTGTATAGTACTCAGCTGCTACAGTTCCCGCTATAGTACCATCATCGCTACAGTTGTCGCCACATTACCCACCACTGCATCTCTGTCTCCTATTGTTGCTACAGTGCCTACCAGTGCTACAATACCCACCGCTTCTACAGTAGTCACTACTACTACAGTATTGCTACAGTACACTGTGCCCAATGAGTTTTGAACACCCAACCTCATGTAGTATTGAGAGGTTTCTTTACCACTAAGCTGAACTCCAACTACTTATAAATATATATACATATATATATATATATATATTTGTGTGTGTGTGTGTGTGTAAATAATTATAAAATTATAATAAATATATTTATTATATTTATAAGGTTATAAATATATAAAATTAAAGAGATATATTTAAAAATATATACTAATATTTATAAATAAATATCGATAGTTATAATTATAATTCTATATAAATATAGATATATTTAAATAATTATAATAATATAATAATATAATTATTTTTATATATTTATATACAGATATTTATCAATAAATAAAAATAGTAATAATTATAATTCTAAATAAATATAGATATATTTAAATTTTTATAAAATTATAATAAACATATTAATTATATATATTTATTAAATTAAAAATATTTTTTTGTATTTTATAATTATTTAATTTTATATATTTAATTATAAAAGTATAATAAATATATTAATTATTAAAAAAGTTTAGGGCCAAGCATACACATCCCTAAAAAGTTTATTGAAAATTAAAATGCACAAGAAGTGAAACATGTGCTACAAAAGTACCACCAAAATAGAGAAATGAAAAAATAGAGGTATCCAACGGAACATGATCCAAATACCCAAAACTATATCCAAATAAAGTAAAATCCATATCATCTGAGCCACACAGTTTTTACCAGTTAAGAACGCAACATGTGGTGTTGCGTTCTTCAAACAGTAGCAAGCCATCACTGGTGTCCGATAAATTCGCCCACCAGACATGCCATATAGCCTATCACACATAATCAATACCCAAGTTCAAACCCCGTTAATAAAACATCAATGAGGTCATCCCCATCAACTCTATCACCTTCTCCCTACATCCCATCATGCAGGACATTGTCGTCATGCTCCTCACCAGAGTAAGAAACCCTAGGTTGATGAGTCACACTGTTGCATGTCGCTCCAAACTCAACCTGACGCAGCCACCAGTCCCGGTTTTGAAGACCATCGATAAGGGGACCAGACTCTTGTTCAAGGTCATCGCTGATCGACTCTATCACTAGTCAGCCCTTGTAGTTGGCCTCTGCTGTCGTTTTCTGACTGTTCTCTCACATCCATGCCCCGCACTTGCCGAGCCGACCATTATTCCTACCATCTGAAACCTGATATGCCACCTATAGCACACACACACCCCAATCCATCTCTCCATCGAGATGCTAGACACCTCGAGGACTCCTCACAAAGCTGAAACCCCACAACCGCGCTCCGTCGGACGTCCAGAACCACCTCACCACACTAACAAGTCACCCTCACCTAATGCCATCATCACCAGCTGCCTCTTGTAAACCGGTTCTTGAATCCAAACACAACAAAGAATCATTATCTATGTAAGCAGTGCCTCACCGCTCGATCCCAGAAGATCGACCCATGTCGATCTTCCTAATTCTCTTTCATCATCTGGTCCAAGGCCGACTCCCACAACTCCTACAAAAAAAATGTCATCGGCGGAAGGACAACAACACCCATCCACGCATCACTAACAAGTTCCTCTCATATGGGTTGACCCATACGAAATTGTTCAATCGAACCAGTATGAGGACTTTTGGGAACCGATTTATCATTAGGATGATACTGGTTTCCCCCAACAATACATACAACAAACATATCGTAATGACGAATGATTTCATCTTTAACTCTTGCTCTTGGAATCATATTGTCGATATAATCCCTTAGAGAGAGAACCTCTCTCTTGATTAGAGATAAACTCTCTATCTCAAAATCAATAAATATATTAATTATATATATTAATAAAATTATTAATATAATAAATATATTTTTAAAATTTATAATTATTTAAATATATATATATATATATATCATATTTATGTTTAATTTACTTATTTTTAGTATTACTCACATAAATTTTTTTTCTTATACAGGTGGATTCCTTTGTTCGAGTTGGGGTATTTTTTTGGAAGACACTCTTGCTCATGAGAGATAGGACTTCTAGGCTACAATTGAGATAATAAAAACATGGAAATGGTTCAAAAATGTACAATGGTAAATTCTCACTACTTATGTAATTAATTAATTTTGACATCATTTTATCTAATGTTTGTAAGTTAATTTTCTTTATCATTTTTATCTAATACTTATTTTGTTTTTTTTAAATATTTTGGGAAGTCGTATTTTCCTTTAAACTATCTACAATAAGCCACAAAAGAGATAACATGTTGAATGAAAAGTATGACTTCTGAATAGTTGAATGCAAGGTATTAATTCCCAAAAGATCTATCATGAATATTTTGCTAAAGAGTATACTAAAATTTCGTAGCTCAATCAGATTCACCTTAATCTAATACACAGTGTGCTCAGTATGACTCGAAGTGTATCTTTTTAGTTTATAATATTCTATGATCCTTTAATATTCATGTCTTTTGAACTACCATGCTTTTATCCATGACTCAAGATTGTGATCTATGATATTCAGGTTATGAATTTGTAATGTTAATATCACCTTCCAACATCTTTATGCTCATGTTATCCTTATATGATCATTGATATCTCCATTGTTTACACTTATTGATAATCTATGATCACCCTTTCTTATGTTTCATATCCTTAGGTTATTAAGAATGGTTTTATAAATGATATTTCTAAGAAGGATTCTAGTAAATAATAACTTAATGGGAGACTCTTATGAACTAGTTCTTTATGTTTTCATGTTTCCAAAAGAACTATACCTAAACTATTCTAGCATGGATCATTAAGTCATGTAAGGAATATTAATCTATTATGACGTGATATATATGTATGGAATTTCTGGTTCAATATAATTGGTATTAGAGAAACTGACCTACTCAAAATCAGTCAAAAACAATAGGTGACTGGTATGAATCAAAGTGTGACTTTTTATTTATAATTAGCAATAATTTAAGTAAAAAGAACAAGTGACATACTGAAAAATGATAAAAGGCATTCAGATTGTTCTGATACTTTAGGAAAACGATCTATAAGCCATTTTTGATGTGTAGGAATCATATGCACCTCAATACGATGCAGGATGTGATCGGTATGACTCCATGTGGGTGTTTTAATTTAAAACTGACATTAATTTTAGTAAAAAGAACAAGTGACATACTAATAATTGAGGAAATAAATTCAGATTGTTTTGAATTTTAGGTAAATTATCCATGAGTCATTTCTGATGTATAGGAGTCAACTACACCTCAATAAAACACACGGTGTGGCCGATATAACCCCAAGTGTGTATTTTAATTTAAAATTGACATTACATTTAGGAAAAATAATAAGTGACATTCTGAAAAATGAGAAAATGAATTCATATTATTTTTATATTTTAGGAAAATGATATATGATTTATTTTTTATGTTTAGGTTTCAACCGAACATACATATGATGCACAGTGTGACCGGTATGACTCCAAGTGTCTCTTTTTATTTGAAATTGACATTAATTTAAGTAAAAAAAGTGACATATTTAAAACCAAGAAAATGCATTCAGATTGTTGTGAAACTTTAGTAAAACAATCCATTAGTCCATTTTGACATTTTGGACTTAGTCATTCCTCAATACGATTCATGGTGTGACCTGTATGATTAAAAGTGTCTGTTATCAGTTTAAAATTGACATTTTCGTTCCAAATGTGTCACTCAATGAAAACCAAGTCAAAGCTCTCTGATTGTATTGATAATTTAATATATTAATTTATAAGTCATTTTTGATGTGTATGAAGTAGTCTCACATCAAACTGTCGCACAATGAAACTAGTATGACTCATAATGCATGTTTCAAGTTTGAAATGACATATTAGTAAAAAAACAAATGGCATACTGAAAACCAAGAAAACACATTCAGATTTTTTTGATACTTTTTTAAAATGATCTATAGGTCGTTTTTTATATGTAGGAATCATATAAAAATAAATATGGTACACAGTGTGACCGGTATGACTAAAAGTGTGTATTTATTTAAAATTTACATTAAATTTAGTAAAAGAAAAATTGACATACTAAAAACCAATAAAACACATTAAGATTGTTATTATATTTTATTAAAATGAACTATGAGTCATTCTTTATGTGTATGAGTCAACCTCTCCTCAATAAGACACATGGTGTGACCAGTATGGCTCCAAGTGAATTTTTTTTATTTAAACTTGACATTAATTTAAGTAAAAAGAACAAGTTACATTTTGAAAACTAAGAAAATGAATTCATATTGTTTTGATACTTTTGGATAATGATCCATGAGTAATTTTTGAAATGTAGGAATCCTTCGCACCTCAATACGACACATGGTGTGATTGGTATGACTAAAAGTTTCCGTTATCTGTTTAAAATTGGCATTTTAGTTCAAAATGTGTCACTCAAAAAAAACCAATAAAACACTCTATGATTATCTTGATAATTTATGGTAGAGATTAATAAGTCATTTCTAATGTGTATGAAGTAGTATAACATCATACTGATTCATGATTCTACTAGTATTACTAATAATTAAAGTTTCCAATTTGAAATGAATTTTAGTAATAAAACAAAATTGGTGTACTTAAAACTAAGTAAATACATTTGGATTGTTTTGATGCTCTAATAAAACGATCTAAAAGTCATTTTGAAATGTTGTAATCAGCATCACCCTAATACAACACATAGTGTGATCGGTATGACTCCAAGTGTGTCTTTTTATTTAAAATTAAAATTAATTTTAGTAAAAAGAACAAGTGACCTACTGAAAACTGAGAAGTTACATTTTGATTGTTTTTTATATTTTAGTAAAATGATCCATGAGTCATTTTTGACTTTTAGAAGTCAATCAAAACTTAATAAGTTGCACTATGTGAATTGTATGATTCCAAATGTGTAATTTTTTTTAAAATTAACATTAATTTCAATAAAAAGAAGATGTGAAATACTGAAAACCAATAAAATCCATTCAAATTGTTTTGATACTTTTGGAAAATGTTACATGAGTCATTTTTTATTTGTAAGAATCAACTAAAAATTAATCCAATGCACGGTGTAACCGGTATGACTAAAAGTGTCCATTATCAGTTTAAAATTCATATTTTAGTTCAAAACGTTTCACACACTGAAAACCAAGAAAACATGCTCTGATTGTCTTAATAAATTATGGTAGTGATTAATAAGTCATTTGTGATGCGTATGAAGTATTCTCACATCAAACCAATGCACGATGTGACCGGTATGACTCATTATGCATTTTTCCAGTTGGAAAGGACATTTTAGTGAAAAAACACAACTGGCATATTGAAAACTGAGAAAACTCATTCAGATTGTTTCGATGCTTTAGGAAAATGATCTATAAGTCATTTGTGACGTGTAGTATTTAGTTTCACCTCAATACGATCCACCTTGTAACCGGTAAGACCCCAATTGTTTTTTTATTTAAAATTGACATTAATTTTTGTAAAAGAACAAGTGACATACTCAAAACTGAGCAAACAAATTCAGATTTCTTTGATATTTTAGGACAACAATACATAACTCATTTTTTATGTGTAGTAATTAACCCCACCTCAATAGGACATAGCGTGTGACTGGTATAACTCCAAATGTGACTTTTTTATTAAATATTGACATTTTATTAATGTTTAATTTATTTTTTTATAGTGTTACTAACATAATAAATTTTTTCATATATAGGAGGAATCTTTTTTTGGGTTGAGATTATTTTTTTGGAATCTAATACCATGGTCATCCATTTTTTAGAGGGGATCATGGGTGTCAAAAGATGAAATATTAATGTTTTAAAATGCTTGTTGGATAATTGTAAATGTAATTATATAAAACATTATTTGAAATGTAAATAGTAGTTTTTTTTATACCATGGTTGGAAATTTTTATATTCAAGATGTCAACTGAATTTATATACTATTGTTTGAAATTACATGTTGTATATAACATTGTTTGAAATTATAGGTTTTTGTTGGGTGTGCTATTAAATTAATAGCACATTGCAGCCGACTAGGCCTTTATCAGTGCTATTTTTAGCACTGATAAAAGGTGGAATTTGTTAGTGCTTTTTTAGAATTGATAAAGGGTACCCCCCGTTAGTGTTGCGATTAATGGGGCTTTCTTAGCGCTATTAAAAGCCTATTTGTGCTCTATTAAAGGGAATATGTGTAGCAGTGCATGTCCATTTTTTTATGTACCACTTTATATATGATATCATACTTATTTATGGTTATATTTATTTATTTTTTCACACGATCCTAGTCAACCGTAAAATCTAAAAAATCAAAAAATCAAAAAAACAGGATATGGAATATCATGTCAATTTATTTTTATTTGAATGTGGTTCATCAATTTGACCTCATATCCCAAGATTAAAATAATATTACATACCTGTATTTAATTTAATTTATTAGATTTAATTATTTATATCTAATTAAATATAAAAAAGAGAATAATTTATTAATATAACTTATTTTTACCACCACTATTTTTTATTTCATAAAATATTGTAATTATTTATTATCAATTTTTATTTTAATAATTATTTTCAATTTATTATATCATTGGTCTTCCCAATTGAAGGCTTGGAAAAAAATACTTTATAATGACGAGACATAACATTGATGACTTTTAATCACAATATCCCTCTCAGTTAAAAAGTTCTCATAAACAATAGACTACAATTCATAGTCACTCCATGTGATATGGTGTTGTCAAAAAGATGAAAAATACTCAAATTAATGCATGTTTTGGGGGATTGTACAGGTTTTTAATAGGATTTACGTTATTAAAATAACAAAAAGGGGTTATGGTTCTCTATATTTTAACAAATGTGTCAAAATAGAAACAACTTAACCTCAAATGTACAAAAATATCTAAATTATAGGTTCTTTACCAAATCTCATGCTGATGTCACACGTTAAAAGAAGAAGATTACAAATAATAGGGATATGGATTTCATTGAAGCTAACCCTAAATTCATCCAAGATTAGATTGAGAATTGAAAGAGCTCTGTCATCACTCAGTTGTCTCTACAACACAAGAGTAATGCATGGAATCTTGAGGATTTAAGAACATGTCCATGTAATGTTGGTGGATTTGATTGCTGGAGGATCATCTCAATTGCTTTGTGTTTATTTCATATTATCTTTCCATCATAAGAGCTCAAATGTATGTCTTTGGGTTTTGGTTTCATTTATCTTATGCTAGGGACCTTGAGACTACATATCTGGGACACCTGGTTTTATCTGTCAGGGGCCAAAAATTCAACTAATCAATCATGTATCTAGATTAGGGGGTTAAATTATTTTTTGGAGATCTAAAATTCTTTGGGATTTTTCCTCATCTATGGGTATTCCCATCAAATTTGATTGGTAACTGAGCTTTCATGTTATGGGAACTATTCGCAAATTATTTTAGATGTTTACCTTTTTAATCCATTGATTGAAATTGTATTTTTGGTAGCTAATGACTTCGATTTTGAGCTATCTACTGAGTATGAACATGTTCCTTATTTTTTATTTGATTTTTATTTCATTGGGAATATTAGGGAAATTTTCCTTAAGGGTTTGAAATGTTCTAATTGAAAAAATGGTGGGAATATTATTGAGAATTTTAAGTTTAAATTTCCAGTGGTAGAAGCTGTAAATTCTGAGGGAAACAAAGAATTAAGGGCTAGAAGTGTTCCTATTGTAAGGGATAGTTTTATAGGCTCTAAAATCTTAAAACATGTGGAAAGAAGAGGAACACCTACTAATGGTCATGTTTCTAAAAAACGTAACTTGTCTCTAGATGCTAATAATCTGGATGGAAGAATGGATGGAAAGAGGGCTAATTCAATACAGTTGTTTCAAGAACCAATGTCTGTTGATGACATGGTTTCCAATTCTATGTATGAAACTTCTGGGTGAAAAAAAATATTGACAAACATGATTCTAAAATAAGTGCATAGGATGTTACTCGATTTAAATGGAGATATAGGAGTGACTTCAATGAATATGAGGATTTTGATAGTGATTTTGGGGGAGACCATAATGATGCTCTTGAGGATCAGTTTTTGTCAATTGGTAAGATGGATCTTAACTCCTGATGTTTTTATTTGTAGCTAATGAATAATTTAGACAGTGTTATTCCTAATCTGAAGTTAAGGGAAGTTGAATATTATTAGGGATATGAGGCAATGTAGATTTTTATGGCTGAGAATCTAGAAACTTTTGTGTCTTATGCCGGGAAAGAACATGAGGGGGTGAGGAAGCCCTTCCAAGTTACGGTTTTGGGTTTTCACCTCTAGTGGATGGAAAGTCAGGTTCCACTTATGATAACTAGTTTTCTATTAAGGTTGTAGTGGAAGAGGCTGTTGGAATCATGGAAGCTGATAAACCTGGGAAAGAAGTGGATTTTGATATTGTCATGGGTTAGGGAAGTTTAGAGGATAACCACTATGGGAAGGATGTTAGGAATGGACCCCTAAATTATTAACCATATTGGAATCTATTAGCACCCATAAAATTGGGGCTTTATATACATAATTAATGAATCAGGATTGTATTCCTCCATCTCTAAAGGAACAGGGGCCCAAGAAAGAGCTCACGGGGGGTGAGAAGTTGGCTCTTCGAGAGGGAAACTGCATGGTGGAAGTGGAGAAGAGTCCACTGACTGAAATCAACATTGTTGTAACGTATGAAACTATGGACAAGGAGAATTCAAATAAAGAGAAACTAATGTCTATTTGATAATATAAAATTAATAAAACATCTTCTTTAGGCAAGGATGTTTAAGTTAGAGAACAACCCTTTGATAAAAAAATTAATCATGAATGAACAAGAGGAAATTGAGGCTAAAGAGGTTACTGTCAAGAGCCTGTATGATCAAGGTGTCCCTTGGGTAACTCCTAAATTTAGGAGTTTATGTCACCCTTTAGGTTGTGGAAATGAAAAAATGTGGGTAATAGGCACTAAAGAAGTTATTTTTTCCCTTTGTGTTCTCATGTACTTATGTAGTGGATTGTGGAAAAAATGGATGATAGGAAATTCCCTCTATGTTTATAACTTCTCTATTTCAGGGTTTGGTGGCATGTGATTCACTCTTTATTTCACCCCCTTGTATTTTTTTTCTCTTCTTCTTAATAATATTTTCTTGTCCATGGGTTTGAAAATGAAGTTTAACAATATTGGGGGAATTATAATAATTATAATGGGTAAAATAAGGTTTTTATGAATTTTGTCTAAATTTTCAATTAAAATATCAATAAAATAATTAATTTTTTTATTTCCCTAGGAATATTATGAAATTGATATATAAAAATTTGAGAGTATTTTTCATTGTTAAAGTAAAATTATTGATCAAATTAAAATAACATTCAATAAAATATATCATACTTCCACAAAAAAATGATTGTGAATCAAAGTAAAAGCCATTAGAAATGCGAAAATTGAAAAGGGAAGAATAAAAAAAAATCTGAGGAAGGGGCCAAACTATATATGATTTATTATTTATTATTGGTAGGTAAATAATTATATTACTTATGAAAAAAATTCTTACTTATTAAATAAATGTGTCATGTATATGATTTTTTAGATATTTTATGTATCATGATTTCGTCCAAAAAATATATGGTATGTATTATATAGAATGTTTAAATATATTATTTATGAAACTCTTTATTTAGAATTTTAATTTTAATTTACCAAGTCTGGAATTTTCATAAGTGGTTCTCTCTTATGCTTCTTGTTTTTTAACATTATATGTTTTAGTTGAAAAGTGTGGAGCCGAGTATATGCTAGTATTTGAAGCTTTCAAGTTTATTACTCATTGGTAATTGTTTGGTTTTGTTTAATATGATGTTTAATACTTAGATATGATTTATTTTCTTTTTAGGTATGTCGAGATCTATGCCTAAGGACAAAGATAGTTTAAGTGTTGATAGCTTAAATTAAAGCATTTATTTTAATTGATAATTTATTTATTTTTTAAATGAGTTTTCCTTACTAAATTTTTGTTATATTAATAGATAAATGTAATAATTATTTTACATAAAATATTAGATTAATTTTTAAGAATAATAAAAATCAAGAAATAAATGAAAATGGATAAAAAAATCTAGGCATGTACTAGTTAGAGTGATCACTAGTGAACGAGAGGCATAATTAGTGTGGGGAGTCACTACATATGCTATATTTTGGGGTTCCGCAAGGGGAGAACCATAATTTAGGAAAAATAGAAATTTCCACTATGTCATAAAATTAAAAGATGTGTTATGATTGTGGTGTGCGTTGGGCTCAAGTGAAGAACCAAGTGTGAATTACGGTATTCAATTTATTGTTTTCCTACTGAAAATTTACATGTTTCTTCTTCTTCTTATTATTCCATTCACATTGTTATTTATTCATGCATTAAAAAATATTTAAATTTCATTTTAATTAAATAATGAAAATTTAATCTCTTGGCCTTTCTTATTTGTGATTGGCCGCTGTCCCACATGGGCTTCTTCTTTGGGACTTGGATCGAGGCCAACCCTATTATCTATATATTCCTGGTGATTTGGAAATCACTATTTTTTTATCCTTGGTCATTGATTAGCTTCACCAGCAATTGCTTCTGGGTTGTCCACCTATTCACATCAATTATGTTGTGGGGTTGGTGTTCTACTTCACATGGCTTAATGGTCCCACCTGATTGGCAGTAGCATTTCAAAGCATTATAGTGTCAAGAGAGTGACGAACCTTATGACCTGTATCTCTACATCATGTTGGTCATTCAACTTTCTCCACCTCTTCATTTTAGCTCTTAGTTTTCTCTGGAAAAACCCTAGCTCATTTTTTCCTCTTTGCTTCATTGGAGCTCTGTCCCGGCCTACTACTCTCCCTGACCTCATCTCATTTCCAGTTTTATTATAGAGATGATGTCCTTCCTTGGAGGAATAAGTGTGGCACATTCTCAGTGAAAATTCCACGGGAACGTAAAGAGGAATACAAACTTCCAGATCTTGGTGTAATGTTCATCAAGCTTCTATCATGAAGAGAACAAGTCCACATGAGTGCTACCCACTCCAACACTATAAGTATCATTTTAGTTTTGATTATTCTAAAGAATGTGAATATTGCATACTTTAGTTATTTTTCTTTTTCTTTTTCTTTTTATTATTACTAGTTTTCACCTATAACATTTTTTCCTTTATGATTAATAAAATACATGAGTCTGGTGGTGTTATTTCCATGCATGTAGGTCTCCATGAGACTGAAGCACATTAAATAACTTTGTACTTCCCCTTTATTTTTCTTGATTTCATCTTGCCCTCCTAGTTCTGTAACTTTTGAATTTTAATTGAAAACCCCTATTATATCTTGTAGAGGTTTAGTGTTATTATTGTTTTAGTTCACCATTACCCCTCGCAATGTTGTATTAGAGCCTCACTGGTTATCTTTTGTTGTTGAATTCAGTTCTTATTTCTTTGATTTGCAGTTCTTGTTCATGTTTATTTCTAAACAATGATCTCTTCTTAAATCATCACTATCTATCTCACTTAAATTGTTTTAATCCACTGTCTTATATTATATTTCATAGAATTTCATATCCCTTTGGAAAAATATTATTTACCCAAAAGATTGTTCAGCTATTAAGGGAGTACACTTTGTGTTGTCCCCAAGAACTTGACATATACTCCTCGGGTAAACATGTAAACAACTAGATTCAAAATCAATAAACTTGATGGCGATAGTGAATTTAACCTTTGGAAAATTAATATGAGAGTCATTTTGGTTGAGCGAGGCTTAATTGATACACTCTACGGGCCTAATAAACCTATTTTTAGTGTAAATGAAACCGTACATACCCCTACAGAGTTCCAAGATGTATCCCCTAATGTATTAGTTAAATCATATAGTGCTTTAATGATTTCTTTAGGTGATGAAGTTATAAGAGTAGTTTCTTATGAGTCTACTAGTACTGGTATTTGTCTTAAACTGGATAAATTATACATGATTTCATCATTAGTTGGTAGGATTTATAAAATAACCGCATGTTTACATTTAAGATTTAAACTGATAGTTCTATTAAATCCCTTATTGATGAATTCAAAAAGTTTATGGTAGATCTTTCCAACATTAATGTAACTTTCAATGATGAGGATCAATAAATTATCCTTTTAATATATTAAGATAATGCCTACAACACACTAGTTAAAACCATGATATAGGTTGATACTCACTAACCCTTGAAGAGGGTAAGTCAGCCATTCTCTCTAACGAAATGAACTCTAAACCTAGATACAAAGGTGAGGCTATGTATTTGAAATATAGGGGTAGACCAAAATCAAAGGGTAGAAAGATACAGTTTACTAAATATAAGAGTAAGGACAATAAGTACCCTAGACAAATATCTGATTCTAGGGAATGAAAAGTATTTTATTTCATTATGGAAAACTAGGACATACTAATCCCGACTGTAGGAAACTAAAACATGGATTATAATCCAAACAACCCACTAACTAGTCCCTTTAGGTTGACTCAAGTTATGACACAGATGATTTATTAAATGTTTCTAGCAATGAACTCAATCAATATTGGGCCCTTGACTTAGGATGTTCCTTTCATATGTGTCATTTTATTGATTCATTCCTATAATTGGATGAAATGTTAGAAGGAGATGTACTCTTCAAAAAAAATAAGTGGTTAATTGTTGAGGGAAGAGTTTTTTTACTAGAACTAGATGATCATTACATCATCACTTTACTTGATGCAAGGTGGGTTCCCAACCTTCACAACAACCTGATTTCTTTAGGAATTATAGAAAAAAAGTGTTCAGTTTTAGGTCTGAAATAGGTTGTATAAAAATCTCTAAAGGCTCAAGAACCATAATTAAGGTTTCTCTTATCAATCAGTTTTATGTATTGAAAGGGGATACCCATTTAAGGCTGTTGGGTAGTTTCCACAACACCAACAATGATAATAATATGCTTTGTAATAGATTATTGGGGAATATTAGCTCCAAAGTCCAAGAAGAACTCAACAATCATGGGCTATTGAGTGACATCATACCTTCCAATAACCCATTTTGTGAATATTGTGTAAGGGGAAAATCCAAGGGAGTTACTTAAAATAGGCCCTCCTTTAAATCTATAATCCCCTTAGAATATATTCATTATGACCTATGGGGCCAGGTAGGAATACCTCTCATCATGGAGGTTCCTATTTTGTCACTTTTATAGATGACTATTCTAAAAAAAGTCTGTATTTACATTCTGAAAAATAAATATGACGTTTTCCAAAACATTAAAACCTAGACAGCTATGGGGGAAAACCAAATTGGTAATAAATTCAAAACCATGAGAACAAATAATGGGATGGAATGAATATCCATGGTATTCATTAAATTTTGTGAATTAAGAGGTATTTAAGGACATAGAAATATCAAAGAAAAAACCCCAATAAAATGGCCTAGTAGAGATAATCAATAGAACTATTTTAGAAAGAGTTTGGAAAATTATTGCATGCTCGGGTCCCCCTAAATATTTCTGGGAACATGCTACTATAACTATTGTCTACCTAGTTAATAGGTTTAATTCTTATGCAAATATATTTAAAACACTTAAATAATTGTAGAATGGTGAGCCTCCCTTCTATACCAACCTAAGAGTATTTGGTTATACTACTTATTCTTTCATTATAACTGATTAACTAGAAACAAGAGCTCTCAAATTAATTTTTTTGGGTATCTCAAGGGTGTAAATGGGTATAAAATATGGGTAAAAAAACCCGGTTCCCAAAAATGAATTATAAGAAGGTATGTAGTGTTTCATTTATTCTATTCTCCTAAAACTAAGTCTACCACATCTAGCATCCCAAAACTAGTCTTAAAACAAGATGATGAACTTGATCTCTAGACTCATTTTAAAGCTGTTGTCCAGCCCACTCTACTTGCAACTCATCCAACTTTTGGGGCTAATTATGGGTGTTATTCTATTTCATATTATAAAATATAACCTCCTACCAATTATAGGGACTACAAGTTGACCTGCGATAGAGAAATGATAGTTTGAATGCCTCTTTATTAGTTCATCTAGTATGGAATGGCTTCCTATGCTTTCTATGTCACCTAGGATCTTATATATGATGTTCCTCAAACCTATAGGAAATCCTTAAATGAAAAAATCTAAAAATATTGGGACTATTCCATGGATGAATATATAATTTTTTTAAGAAAAAACCACACTTGGACTATTGTTAACAAAGCACTTAATACTAAGATAATTGGTTCGAAGTGGATTTATAAAATAAAAGAAGACAAAATTGAGAGAAATAAAATTATGTATAAAGAAATATTTTTTTCTAAGGGTTTCCTTCAAATTGAGGGTACATATTATTCTATAATTTGTTACCCTGTTGTCAATAATTTTTCTATTTGGATTTTACTTTCTTTTACTTCCTATTGTAATCTTCACATCAAAAAATATGATGTTAAAACAACTTTATTACATGGGAATTTAAATGATAATCTTTACATGAATCCTCCTGGTGGTTACATTAAGGAATTAAAACCAAATTAATTATTCTTATTAAATAAATCATTGTATAGATTGAAAAAATCTTATAGGTAGTGTTATATGAAATTTGATTCCTTTATTTTATATAATCATATCACCATGAGTCAATATGATGAAATCAACTAAAAAATGTATGATTTATCTGCTTCTTTATGTTGATTACATGATTACAATTTGAAAAAACATGATCCTCATCATTATTGTAAAATCACAAAATAATGGTAAGTTTCAAATGAAAGACTTAGGCATAACTAATAAAAACTAGGGCGTTGAAATTGTTAGAGATAAACCAAATAAATTTCCTTACTTATCTCAAAATGGTTACATATTAAATATTACAAATAAATACATGTATGAATCTCTAAAAATTGTCAATGTAATCCTTTAAAACACTTTTAATTTTCATCAACACAAAAACCTAGTGCTGATTATGATATTCAATTTATGTCTAAAATCCATTATGATATTATTTTTGGTAGCATTATGTACTCTATGATTTACACTAGACCTGATATTGTCTATGAAATCTACACTCTTAGCCAATTTATGACCACACCTAAGAAGCCACATTGTCATGCCCTTATGTGGCTTCTTTGATACCCATCATGTAGCTCTAATCTATCTTTTTGTTATGGTAAAGATGTCAACACTTTTGAAATTTTGGTTGGATATGTAGATGTTGAATATACAGGTAATATTTACACTAGAAAATCCTTGAACGGTTATGTGTTCACTTCCTATGGTGGCCTCATTCCTTGTAAATGTAACATAAAGTCCATGTTTTCTCTTTAAACCATGGAATCAAGGTATATTTCCTTGACTGAGGAAGTGAAATAATCCATATGGATGAAAGGAGTATCTTCTAAACGTAACCTTTTCAATTATGTTATCAATGTTTATTCTAATAGTCAATCAGCCCTTTATTTTTACAAAAGTTTAGTTTTTAATAGTAAATCAAAACACATAGACATTAGACTACTTTTTATTAGATATGTTGAAGAATATTGAACCATCAGTGTTAATAAGATACGTACTAATGAAAACCCACCTGATGGTTTGACTAAATTCATGGTGTTGACTAAATTAAAATATTATTTAGAAAGATTGAATTTGGTTCCCATATTATAACTATAGGTGCAATAATATCACCAATATCAATTGAAAATAGTTGAGATTTTTAAATTATGGTATTCAAATTCATGTTTTCCTATCGAAATTTAAAATTTTTCTTATTATTATTATCCTGAAAATGATGTTTTTATTGATTAATTCATGAAAATTTCTTTAATTTTCAATTTTATTATATTATCAAATCTAAACATGTTTGGAATTATTATTTTCATTGGGTCGTTGTTTCATGTGAGATTCTTTTTTGGGCCCTAGCTTGTAGATAGCCCTGTTGCCCATGCACGTTTGGTGATTCAGTGATCCTGGTGGCCTTTTATCCCTGTACATTGATTGGAATCTCCTCCTGTTGTATTTGGGTCATCCAACTATACACAATAATTATGTTGTGTAGTAGGTGTTTTATTTCACGTGGCTTTGTGGCCTCACCAGATTGGTTGTTTTATTTCGAGGTACTGCGGTGTAATAGGATAGATGACCCCTATGACCCATGTCTCTTCAGAATCTCAATCATTTGTATTTCTCATCCTCTAAGATATTTCTATAGGTTTCCTCTAGTGAAAACCTTTCTCTCCATTGCTGCTTTTCTTCATCAGAGTTCATTCCATAACTATCTCTCCCCGAACTCATATCATTTTTGTTTTTATAGTGGAGATGACGACCTTCCTTTAAGGGAGAAGTGAAGACCCTTCTTGGTGATAGTTCCAAAAGAATAGAAAGGATAAGAAGAACTTTCGGATCCTGGTACATCATTCATCAAGCTTCCAGCATGAACAGAATGGTAATGTCCGACTACTACCCACTCTAGTAATGTGATTATCATTTCAGTTTCATTTATTTTGAAGCCTGTGAGTCTTGTATACTTATGTTATTGTCCCTTATATTTTGATTATTTATAGTTTTCATTTTTAGGTTTTTTTTCTTTGACCATAATAAAATGTGTGAGTTAGGTTATGTTATTTTCATGCATGTAGGTCCCCACGGAACTGAAGCATGTTAAATACTAGTGTCCTTTATATTTCTTTTACTTTCTTTCATCTTGTTCTTATAGTTTTATATCTTTCAACTTCAAATTCAAACCTCCAATTTGGTATCATTGGGGTTCATTGTTCTTCTTTTATTCTATTCACCCTTACCCCTCACACCATGGAGAAGAAATAAAAAACCATGAAAACAACATAAATAGATCATGAAGATTATAAGAACATAATGATAAGAACAAAAAATCCTGAAAAATGATGAAAAATAGATTAAAAATGAGTAAGGTCTAACATAACTTCGATTTATGGTTTGATTCATCTAAAATATCAGAAGGAGGTTGTCACGAACCAAGTTGAGATGCCATCCAACCTGATACATGACCTGGTATGAGACATGGCCTGAATGGAGTTTTTGATCCCCATGAGTAGGAAACTAGTGCCGAAAATCAAAGTAATCACTATGAGAGTGATTTTTCCCAAAAAACCAGGATCAAATAAATAAAATGAGAATGTGGAAGGTTAGAAGATCACTAAATCTCAAATAAATATACAAAATAATCCAAATACAACAATTATTCAACAAAAAAACTGAATACAAAAATGAGACTGAACCATGCTAACACAATCTCCACATGAACTCTTAGTCACCACCACCCACAAGACCAACGTGATCCAAAGGCACAACCAATCCAAAAACTTGAACATACAAAATATCTCAGGTTTATTGACACTGAGTAGCACAAGTAGGGTGTGATCTTAAACAGCTCAGTAGGTAATCACTAAAGATTAAATGAATTTCCTTTCTCAAAACAATCCCAAAACTCTAGTTTGAAAAACAAATATAAAATAAACTTTTAAATAATTTCTTGTAAGTAAGAAAAAAATACATCCTTCCACAAATTCCCTTTTTAAAACAACACAAGCATCCTTCCTTTTCAAAAATGGTTTCACATTCCATAAACCATTTCAAAACAAAAACCTAAATATCAAATCAAAACTAAATAAATAAAAAAGGGAATGTGTATAAAGTAAAAGTAATCTAAAACAAGTAGTAAAAATCTTGCAGGGATAACATCGAACATCCAATAGACGTATTAGCTCCAAGCATTGGAATGAGATGAGGGATAAAGAACGTATCATAGGGGACAAGCTAAGGAAAAATCTTGGCCTCCATGATAAAGGGAGATAAGTTTTTCTTTTCTGTTTTCATTCCCTACTTTGTACTTCTTTTGAATTTCTTTTTCTCAATAATAATTCAGGGCTTTGCCTTTAAAAAAACATCACTAGAGGAAATCCCTATACATACTCAGTTCGGACTCTCCAACCAACATATAGTACACTTCATAGTCAATAAAAAATTGGGTGCTCTCAACTGGACAATATTGTGGCACATCCAACCTAGCCCCATCCATTGAAGGGGGTACCAACCCATCCAACTTGGGGTTGAAAAGAAACCATCACTCGACCCTCTAAATAATGCCCATAAATTTCATGATAATAGTACACAGTGAAATGGTGAGTCCCTTGCATGCATTGATCACTTGAACTGCCATCATCACACTTGCCTACCCAAAGCACTAAAACCACATATGCATTTCCCATCACTTTGGGGAATCCTCTATAGAGGTTCCCAACTCACAATAATACATCCACAAGTTTCAACCCTGACATCACATCACATGAACCTTTAAAATCATTTTCCAAGCCATTATAAACTGCCAACTGAGACTTCACATCATTTCACATCAAAACTAGACTTCTCAAGGAAATAAAAAGTACCAATTGGGCCTTGAAAATTTCAAAATCAAATACATTTACAAAGTAAATTTCAAACCATTTCTCAAAGTCAATATAAAACAGCATTTTCACATGCGTAATTCCAAACAGGTATTTAAATTTAAAATCCAAAACATTTCCCAAAAAAATTGAAAACATACCACAACATGGGAAGTGCCAAATAGGTCTTCAAATATTTTTAAAAACCGACACACATCACAAGATTCAAAACATCCATTTATTCCAATTTTTTACCAAAACATATCTCAAAGTTCCAAACGGGCCTCAAACAACCTTTAAGAAAACACATATGAAAACCAATCATTCACATGGCTATAGACCCATTTATAAGTTCTTACACACACAAAATTTATTTTGAATTACATTTCACACCACTTTCACAATTTAAAGAGACAGTTATAAATCACAATAAGGTGGAACACTTGAAAAACAATCAATTTCTGTTATAAATCCATCTTCCATTTCATACACACTTAAAATCACTTTGAAAACATATTTTTAAAGAAGTTTAACTTTATTTTAATACAACACAAAAAGTCACACATAAACATCACACCATAAAAGCCATCATTATCCACATACAAAACCCATATCACAATCCAAAAACATTATAAAAATATAACCAAGGGAAAACACCACCCAAATCACCCAATTTCACTTTAAAAACTCAATTAACATTTTATCGAACACCTTTCATGCGTTTAAATATAGACATAATAAAAATAACCCTTGAAAAACCATTTCACACACATATCAAATCATGAAAATACCAAAAAGAATTAGGCTAGCACATTGCAGTAAATATAATAACATTTTGAAAGAAATCAAGGAATGTTCAAGCATTAACAAAATGTGTTAGAAAGAAAATAAATGGAAACACATAGCTCAATGATGTGAGAATGCAACCAATCATTAGTAGAAGAAAGATCCAAGACTGAGATATAATCTTTCAACCCTAACATCCATGAAATCGAACCACACATCAACCCTCACCCTTAGGGTTTGACCAATAAGGAAACCTCGACATGAAAGACCAAGAACTCAAGAGAGGGAGAATGAAAGGGGTGTAAATTGACCAAATAATAACAATAAATCACCTTATAAACCTTAAAGGGACTTCAATATAGGTTGTGAAGAAAGGTAGGAGGATCTCCTAGAGCCCCATCATGCTCCTAGGTCAGAAACATGGAGGAAGACCTGAAATAGTGTTAAATGAACAAAGGGGAAAACTTGGAATTTGATATTTTTATAGAAATGGGTAAACTACATGGTTTGGTTTAACTGTTTCCCAAACAGTGAATAGGCTACTAGAGGGGACGGCACCCCATATGGGATGACCACACGGTTTCCCAAACCATGCAGCAACCATGTCAAATGAAACTGCCCAATTCCACAACCATATTTCACGCTTACCGCATAGTTTCCCGAACTGTGTGTAAGCCATGCACCATGTCCCAAGCACCAAAATCAACCAACAAAGTTTCTTGGGAATAGTCTCATGGTTCACCCTAACCATGTGCCACCTACTGCCAAGCCCAAAACTCAACTTTTCAACAAAAACTCGCCTGAAAAGTTCCAAAAATCAAAAATATTAAACTGGGTATCAAAAAAAACCTCAACCAAATGATTAAAAGCTAAGAAAATAATAAAATAAAGGAATTTCCATGGATTGGGAGTGACAATTATCCCCACCCTAAACTCTTTATAGCCCTTTAATGTCACCTAGACAAAGGATAAACAAAACTCAGTCTAAAATCCGAATAAGGCCAAACAAAACCAAAAACATCAGGGTGACCATTCTCTTCATAAGTCACACCCAACCATTCTAGAGGAAACCATAGCATGAATAAAAATGGGAGAACATGAAATTGTTATCCCCACCACCAGAACCAGGAAAACATGACCAATACTGAAATCCCAAACAACATAACCTGAGGGGGACAAATGTATGAACTAACACAAACTTCTCCACACCAATTGAGCAAAACTCCCACCACAACCAATAACTCTCAACCCAATCTAGAAACCCCCAACATAATGGGAAACCCATGAACAAAACATTATCCAAACAGTGAATCTAAAAACAGGCTTTTATTACCAATTTCCAAAAGAATGGATATCTCCAAACATGAACAAGAGAAAACTAAAATTAATTTATGAAGGTCTAACCATTTAAATATCTCCAAACAGGGCACAAAAATAGGATTAAAAGAAAATTGGTCCACCAAGCCTCATACAATGATAAGACAAACTCTTGATGAGCATGAAACCACAACATGAACTGAAATTGTATCCAATCCAACATTAGATAAAATAATTGGGATATGATTTCCCACTCCCCTAGTTATTTTTGACTAAATGCTAGCTTCACTCCAAGGTATATGGATAGATATTTCATGTTTGAATCATACACTACCTCATATCCAGAAGCTGACATCCTCTGATCCAGACTCCTTCTTTGGGAAACACTTCTGACAAAACTTTTCTAGATGACCCAAATAACAACATTGATGACAAGTCTTCAGAGTATCATGACTAGACGGATTCAGATACCCAAACCGATCGCACCGAAAACATATGATAGAATGTTCCAAATAACGAGAAGACAGAACCAATGAAGGAGACTCCATAAGAATATATTCCTCTAGAATACACCTCTCTCTATATAGGGAACCTTTATGGTCACTGAGAAAAACTTGTTCATTCACCACCAACAACTGCACCCTGATAACTGAATTAACTAAGAAATCCTCATTCACCAACTTCTCAAAATGAAGATCCTTGGAGGATAGGGATCACTCCTTGATATCTTGATAAATACACTAGAGGAAAGGAGTTTCTTTCAACAGATCCTATGATGCTATCTAAAGATAAATGTAAATTAGCTCCATGAAATGCTAAAAATAATCCTTCACCGACTGCTAGCCATTTTGAATATTCAAGAGCTCTTCCACATTCTTTGTTCTCACCTCCTCAAGCACAAACCATCTGACTAATGTGATATTAAACACCTCTGATTACATTCCAACTTGCATAAATGATGGGGAAATCACCATCCACTGGTCCAATGTTGGGCCTTCTAATGAATCCAAAATAGCATGGACTCTCACATCTTTGATAATTCCCAACGATCTGAAGATACTCTTGACTTCCTCAACTCATTCAACTACCTCTAACTAACCTCGATCACCACAAAAGATAGGCAACAACTGAGAATAACCATAAATTGGGCAAGACCCACTAGAAATTTTGGGGACCTTTCTGGGTGGCATATTCTGAAAAGAAGAAAAACATAGAACCAAAATCAACATCAACCAAAATGAAACCAAAATACCCTCCAAATCTAGAAAAATCGTCTCACAAGCGAAAAATTACAATCGCAACAAAAACCCTTCTTTCAAATATCACAATTTCCATTTCAATTTTCAAAATCGCCTTCTTCCAAGGCCACTTTTTAATTACTGAAATTCATTTAATTACAAAATTAGAACCCACTTTTCTAAGGAAACCCAGCCCCAAAACTTTTAAATTTCAAATACACACCCATGGAATCCTATGAACCATCACATATGCATTGATCCCACTTCCACTGATCGCATCCATACATGCATTCCATAATTCACTTTTCATACATACCCACACATATGCAAATGTCCATAAGGAATACTAAGGACTAAGGGTCACCCATTCCATTTTATTATCAAATCCAAGAATTCACCAATTATTTCAGTACAAAACACATTCTATTTTAAAATCCATTCATTCCAATCCAAAACCACTTGAAGGAAATAATTTCCATTTAAAATAAAAGTTTTCATTTTAAAATCACACTAACACCAATTAAAATCAAACCAAAACACAACTCAAAACAAACTATTGGAATGAGGAACTAGTGGTAATGCCTAACTCAGAGACATGGTCATGGGCCATGCCCCAAGTAAAAAATAACAACTAAGAGGATCTTAAACCACGAACTCGGACTCCACATGGGTTACAACTCCATGTGATATCACAATATAGAACTAGCTTGCCTCCATTTTCATTCCTAAATTTAAACACAAAATACTCAAATCCCATACATCCCCTAGAAACTCAATGATCAGTACGAGTAAGGGTTTGGGACATCCTCCCCAAATCTATCTCCCAAGTCCTGAAAGTCTTAATATCTAACTACCTGACACCCTAAATAAAAATAACCTACTCTAATGCCATTTTTTCATGAACCAAGCTATGATTCCATCTAAACCAACACTCGAACCGGTCCGAGATAAGGCCCGAAGGGTGTTCCCAATCCCCATGGGCTGATAACTTGTGTCAAGCATGAAAGTAATCACTATGGGAGCATTTTTTTCCTAATAAACCAGGATCAAATAAATAAATTGAACAAGCAGAAGATCCAACAATAACTGAATATAAAATAAATATATAAACTCATCAAGATACAACAACCGCTAAACAAATGAAAAACTGAATACAAAACTAACATCGAACCATGCTAACATGGTCTCTACGTGACCTCTTGGTCACCACCATCCACAAGACCAACCTACTCCAAAGTCAAGACCAAACCAAAAACCTGAACCTATAAAACTGCTCGGGTATACCGATGTTGTGTGGCACAAGTAGGGTGTGAGCTTAAATAGCTCAGTAGGTAATCACTATAGAGTCCATGTATTTCCTTTGTTAAACAGTCCACAAACACTAGTTTGAAATACATATAGAAAATAAAATTTTAAATCATTTCCAGTAATAATGAAATCAATATATAATTCCTCAAATTCCTTTTTTAAAATAAAACACGCATAATTTATTTTCAAAAATGACTTCACATTCAACAAACTATTTCAAAACCAAAACCCAAATACCAAATCCAAACTGAATAACCAAAAAGAGGATTGTACAAAGAGTAAATGATACAAAAACAAGCAGGAAAAAGCAAGAAGAACTAACATCCAACATCAAACAGAAATTAATAGAACATACAGATAGTAGATCATAAGAATTTTTAGAACATCACTAGAGGGAATCCTTAGAAGTACTCAGTTCAAACTCACCTTCCGACATATAGTGTATCTCCATAGTCAATAACCAATTGGATGCTCTCAAATATCCAATAAAGTGACATGTATCACCAAGCCCCATCAATTAATGGGGGTACTAACCCATCTAAATCAGGGTCAAAAAGAAACCATCACTTGATAATCTAGAAAACTCCCAGGAGTCCCATGATAACATTACACAGTGAAAGGGGGAGGCCCTCGCACGTGTGGCTCACCTAACTGGCCGCCACCTCACTTGCCTACCCTAATCACCAACACCACCTATGCGATACCCCCAACTCTATGGAATCCTCCAAAGGGGTTTCAACCTCACAACAATCTAAACCAATCCTTCACATCACATGATCTTTTCAAATAATTTTCTATGAAATTATAAAATCCCAATCGATCCTTCATATCATATCGCATAAAAACTAGCCTTCTCAAAAAAGAAAAAATTACCTACCAGGATTTTCAGATTTCAAATCCAAATACATTTACAAATTCATTTTCACACCATTTCCCAAAGTCAATATAAAACACCATTTTCAAATGTGTAATTCTCAATAGGCCTTTACATTTCAAATCCAAAACTTTTCCCATGCCAATTAGAAATCTATTTTTTTTATTTTCTAAAAGACACATTATGATTTAGTGGTAACTACACCATACATAATTCAAAAACAACAAAATTATAAACTTCACTTGATGTAAAATAAGAATTTATGAAATTTTTTTACAGAAACATATCTCAAAGTACTAAATGGGCCTCAAACAACCTTTAAAAAACACATATGAAAAACAATTATTATCATGGGCAAAGCCCCTTTTCCGTGTTCATACACACAAAAAATTCTTTTTTAATTACATTCTACAACACTTACACAATTTAAATATATATTTATAAAGATCAACAAGGAGTCACACTTGAAACATAATCAATTTCTTTTAGAATCCCAACTTCCATTTTATACACACTTCAAAACACTTTGAAAACATTTTTTATAGAATAATCACTTGATTTTACACCAACACAACAAGTCACATGTAATCATCACTCTATAAAAGCCACCATATTCCACATAAAACACACAACTCACAATCTAACAACATTATCATAATATAAACAAGGGAAAAATCTTCCCAAATCACCCAATTTCACTTTAAAAAAGTCAATTTACATTTTATCAAAGACCAAGCATGTGTTTAAATATTGGAATAATAAAAAGGACCCTTAAAAAACCTTTTTGCACCCATATTTAATCATGAAAATACCTAAAAAATATAGGCTAGCACATCACAAGAAAGATTATAACATTTTGAAAGCAATCTAGGAAAGATCAAGAATTAACAGAATGTGTCAGAAAGGAAATGGATGAAAACACCTACCTCAATGATGTGTGAACGAAACCAAACCTTAGGATAAGAAAGACCCAATCCCAATAGACAATCCACAAAACCTAATATCCAAGAAATAGGACCACACATCAACCTATACCCTTAGGATTCATCAAACAAGGAAACCCCACCAAGAAAGACCATGAACTCAATAGAGGGAGGGGAGAAGGGGAGGAAATCAACCAAATAATCACAAGAATCACCTAAGGAACCTTCAAGGGAATTTAATAGAGGTTGAGAAGGAAGGGAGGGGGTCTCATAGAGCCCCCTAGTTCACCTAGGTTGGAATAGGGTAGGAAAATACAAAATAGAGTTAAAATAATCTATGGTCAAACTTAAAATTTCACATTTTAAGGATCTGGGTAGCCTGAAAAGTTTGGCTGCACAGTTTTCCAAACCGTGCACCAACCATGAACAGGATAGTGGAGAGGAAGGAACCCTACACGGGATGGACACACAGTTTCCCAAACCGTGCGTAAATCATTCCAAACATCACTGCCTAATTCCAGAACCATACTACATGCTTTCCGCATGGTTTTTCTAACCGTGCACAGGACGTGAGCCATGCCCCATGCATAAAACTCAAGGTGTGTAGTTTCTTGGGTAAAGTTGAACTATTTCCCCTAAATATATGAAAACCATGTGCCACCTTCTACCAAGCCCCAAAACTACACTTTTTAGAAAAAACTCACCCAAAGACTTACATAATTCAAAAAATTAAACTAGGGATCAACCCAAACCTAAACCAAAGGATTTAAAGACAAGAAAGTAATAGAATAAAATAATTTCCAAGGTCGGGTTATGGCATAGGTGACAGAAGGATTCCGTTTTCATGAGAGCATTAATGGCATGAGAAAGTTCGATCTTGGTTAGGGTTATTTTAAAATAGGAGAAGGGGTTTTATCAATGTTAGTATAAAGAAAAGATAAAATACCAATTTATCAACTATAAAATAGAAATCATTGATATCTATATGATTATCATTTCTTTTTAGTGCTGATAAAGCCCTGGATTTATAAATTTTGAAAAGATGATGATAAATCAAACCATTACTAGTGGTAAGTGATAAGAATTGATAAATGATTAATTTATCAGTTCTTAATAGTTAGTGATGATAAATTTTTTTATCATAATTTAATATATCAATGATAAATACAAGTGGTAATTTTTTAAAAAAAATAAATATAAATAAAATATAAAAATTACAATAAATGACTTATTATATAAAAATGAATATTTAAAATTACTTGATAATCAAAAATAATTATTATTAAAAATAAATTTTAAAAAAATAATTTTTTTTAATTTGTAGGGGAAACACGCCATTTTTCTTAAGGAAAGACATCTCTCTTTTCAACTATATGATGTGACAATTATCCTGAAGGCCCAGTGGCTTGAAGGATTATTACAATTTAATGGCCTGAAGGCCCTATAGCACAAAATCCAAATGAGATGAACCAAAGGCCCAAGTTGAGTAGTCAAACTTCACATCATGAACCTAGTATTCTTGCGGCGACACCCCCTACCATAAGTTGTTGCATCGTATCTCCCTATGATGAAGGCATTGAAGAGCACCCCTCCTAAACCCTTTTATAAGTAGAGGGCCATATGATTGGTTCCAATTCACCTATCGCTCTTTTGAGCTTCCCACTGAACAATGCTTGCATGTTACCATGTCGTGTTGTCTGTCGAGATGTGTCACTTCACCTGTCTGGTTGTCACTATACACACATTGTGCCACCCCCTCTACCAAGAACCATTACATTGTGTTGCCCTTGCAATGTCGTGGAAGTGAACCCCATAGACCCAAGTGGTTAGAGGTCCAATAGATAAGTTCCAAATCACCGATCGTTCTTTTAGTTTCCCACTCGACAATGTTGTCTGAAGCCAAGTTGCACTGCCAACATGATGTGTGTCACTAATCGACTTGCCACTCTATGTCACATGTTTCTCTATGGTGACCTGAAGGCCCTGTGGTCGGAAGGCCGATGGTGGCCCGAAGGCCAAATTATGTCTCTTAGAGACACGATTTGGGTGAATAGTTCTTCTCATACAGTAACCGCTATAGTAACTGATACAATAACTCAAAAATCCACCCTTTCCCAATTTCGAATCGATGGACTTCTGGACGAAAATCAGGAGCCTGTACCACTCGGCTACAAGCTCGTTGGCAAAAGAAATATTAAAAATAAATAGAACATATTATTTGTATTAAAGGTATTAAAAAATCTGATATTATTATGATAAATGCATGAATATTATGATTAATGAATAAATAATATTAATTATGTAAGTCACAAAAGTACTAAAAATGAATAAAATATATATATTGCAAAAAATATAGATCATTGAATATTAAAAAGACAAATAAAAAATAAAAAATTCTTTTAAATAAAATATAATTAAAATAAATTCCTAATTGAAAATGAAGTGATAATAAGTGAATAAAGATTTAAAATAAAATATTATATAAAAAATGATAAATATTAATTATGTAAATTACAAACATATTTGGAATATTAAATATTGATAAATAAAAAATTTTAAATAAATATTCAAAATGAATAAATTTCAGAAATATTTAATGAATACATATTAAGAATGAATAAATTAAAAAAAATATTAAAAGTGAATTTGTATTAATTATTAATAGACAATTATAATTGAATTAATATTAAAAACTAATTAAATTTAATGATTAAAATGGATACATTTTCAAAAAAAAATTAAAAAAATTAATAATCTTAATTATATATATTAATAAAATATTAAAAAAGAATGAATATTAAAATAAAAATATATTAAAAAATAAATTTGAAAACAACTAATTTAAATTGAAGTACTAATTATTAATGAATAAATAATAATTTTATAAATATTTAAGTACAAATATATTAAGATAAATATTAATAAATATTAATTATATAAATTACATAAATATTAATAATATTGATTATTAATATTTAAAAATATATAAAAACCTCTCAAATTTGAATATATTTAAAAATATTAAAAGAATAACTATTAAAAATGATGAAATATTAAAAATGAATAAATTAAAAAAAAAATATTAAAAATGGAGAAATTTTAAAAATGATTATATAATATTAAACAAATAAATGTTAAAACGAATAAAATTTAACAATTACTATAATGAGATAAGTCATATTGAAAAAAAAATGGATTTTCGTGTTATATAATGATATATTTATATACATATACATAGATAAACACACTACATACATATATATACACACATGAATATGACAAAACATTCACGTACACATACATATACATATATAAAAACACATATTCGCATACAAACGCATGCGCATACATACACATACACAAACACATACACATACACATATACATACACATACACATAGACATACTTGTACACATACATATACATACAAACAATTACACATACACATACAGATATATACACATACAGATATATACACATACACATAAACATACACATACACATATCCACATACATGCATATACATGCACATATATACACATATGCATACACATACATACACATACATGTATACCTACAGATACACATACACATATATACACATACATATACACACACCCACACACATACACATACAGATTCACATACACATACATACACACACACATAATTACAAAGACGTATCTCCACATACGTACACATACACGTACAAATACACATATGTTGTCATGACCCCCTCACACTAATCATATTTTAATGAGGGTAGAGGGATAATGACCCCTAAGTCCCGACTCCAATAGGCCCCGTGTTGGTGACTACCACCGAAGGTATAAAAATCTAATATAATGGGAGGCATCATCCTCTATTATAATATAGGATCATGATATAAGACAAATCTTCCACAAGGAACTCCATGAAATAATATAAAAAAACCAAAACCAGCCCATAATGCATGCATAAATAAAACCGATACAGATAAAAGTTTCCAAAATTAAATACCCAAAAGAAAAGCTAAAGCTATGAGATAAAAATTGTCCCAAAATTTCCAGGTTATTATTATCCAACATAGTCCACATAATCCTCTTGGAAACATGAAAATTAGTTTATATATGTAGGGTGAGCATACAAGTATACTCAGTAGGAAAGCCAAAGTCTCTCTTCCACATGTGAAAGAAGCTTACTAATGAACCTGTGAGAAAACTGAAGAATCAAAAACACCTATATTGGTCAAATATCCATCCCAACATCAACAAAGAATTCTCAAAAAAATCAATCCAAGTATAATAACAATATAATAAGTATATAGATTAAGGGAACCCCACACCACTTTCCCACTAATTTTCCACTCTCACACCCCAATGTCGTATGTCCTGGTTCTCCCATCTCTTATAAATAATATATACCACAACCCCACAACTGAGTCATATCACATCAGGCCTACAGCCACCTAGGCCACCACCCCATAGCACTATCACATCTCATCTCACCCAAAGACACCTAGGAGATCATATCACAACTATTTTCATAACTAGAGTAGTAGGGTATAGTGAACATGAAGGAAATAAACCTTGTACCCTCCTCCTACAATGAACGATGTAAGATCCTATCTTTTACCAGGTACACCCATCTTGGAGTTTTTTGTTTGAACCTTGGTGTTTGAGTCTTTTTTGGAGATGGGGAGACTTTGTTGAGGAAAACGACTTAAATTTAATTGATGTTTGTTTTATTTAATGAATAGAGACTTGGGTTGTGAGGAAACTTGAAAAAAAACTGAATGGATCCACACAGGGTGTGGTTTAGGGTTTTTGTTTGAATTAATGGAGTCTAGAAGAATGGGATAATTGTTATCATGGGTCCTTGGTATGTTGAGAATCTTTAAAGGGGGTTCAGGTCTTTTATAATAAAATAGGCTGAAAACCATCTCCAAAACATTTACACTCCATGTAAATGGGATACATGTCGTGTAATGTTTTGGTGAATTTAATATTCAAAAAAAACGATGGTTTTTTGGTGTATCCCTCTAAAAATAATTACACAACCTGTAATGGTATTACACATCATGTAATTTCACAAGATGGTTTTTTAAATAATGTTTTGCATTTGAATTTTATTTCTAACTCATATGAATCCTTCTTTTCTCCACCCTAGGGAATTTTCCATGTTATTTTAGAGCACCTCCCTTGATTCCAGACAACCCATTCGAGAAATATAATCCATCGTAAGTGGTTTTTCTTCATTTTTATCTTATCTTCCATCATACTCCAATCATTGCAGTGTAATCTATTAACCATGTGTGTTATTGGTTTTGATTTTGATCAGTTATGATCTATGAACCTTCTTGTGATCATCTAAACCCCTGTTCTGATTGGTGAATCCTACTGGAAGCATTGGTTGATTTTCACTTAAAGTTATGGGGTCTAAAACTTAACTCTATGGTATGATAATTTTCATGTATGTGAAATATTTTAATTGAAAAATATATATTGCACCAAATAAATTAAAATGAATGGATGGATTTATTCCTTAGAGTCCATTTGGATCAAATTTTTTATTTATGTGGCTTGTGCCTATCGTTCGGGTGAGTGAACCCTTGAATATAAATTAATTTATTAATGTATTAAAGTGTCTATATCAAGACATGAGATTAGGTTATTTTATTGATATAGATTCACCTTAGCATGGATTAATTTTTCAGATAACTATCATGTTTTTGTTTATGAAGAATTGATTTATTAAATATTTAATTGAAAGATAAATGGTAATTTTCATAATTAACCATTGAATCATATGACGTGATATTCTAATATCATTTTTTCTATGACTTATGTTGTGATTTCTTTGTTGTAATGATTATATAGGGTGTTTTCCTAGTGACACATGAAGAATTTCTTATATGGAGGGTTGTGCCCTGTGACACATGTTGTAATGATTACATAGGGTGTTGGAAAAGTGTACATGATGAAATTATTATATAGAGGGATATTCCTAGTTGGAATGTATAAATTCTTATATAGTGGGCTATTCCTAGTGACAGATGCTGAAATACACAAAAACTAGTCTATGCCTACTAACACATGCAAAAATGCTTATATATTGGGTTCAAACCTAATTAAATCCTAAAATGATTATATAAAGGGTTTAACCAAGATTTTTATAATTTATACCTTGGTTATAAGGTTACGGATGGCATGGTTGTGAGACATGCATAGACACATTCCGACATGGAATTGAGGTAGGTTATGTTTTACCATGGTGTTATGGTTGTGGTTGGAATTGTTGAGAGACATTCTCAATGAAATTTCATCATGGTGGCGACCATGTTGATATTATATTAATTTGATTTCTTAATTAATTAATACACTTGTTATTTATTTATTGCATGAACATCTTATCATATTTTATTTTTTTATACATGGTGGTGTCGAGCTACTGAGTTATACTCACACCCTATTCAGGCCATCGTTTGGTACCCAAGAAAATTACATGGTTGCAGGATTGGACAAAGGAAAAGGACCTTGTTGTTGATTATTTCTTTCTAGATGGGTTGGAGTATGGGGATGAGATCGACATGGGGTTTGGGACCAAGGACTTTTGATTCTTTATTTGAGTCTGCTAATATTTTATTTTTATTAAATATAGCATGAAATTTATTTACATTCCAGCACATCATTAAATTATTCCTTAGTTATTAATTGGATTATTCAGTTGGCTACCATTATTGGTTTTCTGATGTATTTCCTTATTTCCATTATTTCTACTCAATGATATTTATTTTTTATTATTATATGATTTTTTTTGTTCTGTTTAAACTCTATAACTAGGGGTATAGTCTCCCCACTATACTTATCACACCCCCACTACTAGTTGGTTGCCTCTAGTATATGGGGAGACATGCTTGAGGTCTTGTAACCAACCCTTTCTGGCCACATGAGGGAGTGTCAGATCAGGGGACATTACAAAGTGTTATCCAAGGAAATCATGTTTCTTTATTGTTTATTTACTATTTTGGAAATGTACAAGGAGACTAGGATGTGTCGGGACTTGGTAATGTTCTTTTTCATGGTTGTTTCTAAACCATGTATGGGGAAAAATATGAGTTCCCATGGGTGGATGGATTTTTATATTTTTTCCTTATTTCATTTGATGTTATTTCACCCTGAGTGATTCACATGTTGTGTGAGGTTATTATTTCATGACGATATTGGTTCTTGAGATTTATACTCATGGCTCGGTATGGCATGAGATGATTATGAATGCATCATGATAAAAACAGAGAGATCTATATTAGCATGCATTATTCATGATATGGACATATTTATTACATGTGATATATTCTTTCCTATTGAAATGGGATATGATATACCTATTATATCTAACAAATGAAATAAATAAACTGTTATTTCATGCTAAAACACTTTTAAATCATGTTTAGAGAGATAAAGGGTTAGTGTTTCTCTATTTTTCTTCACCTGTTGAGGTTAAAAAATCTCTTATAGAAAGTGTTCTAAGGTATTTGTTTGCCTTGTAGAGAAAATGCCTCCTCATCATCTTTGAATAGAGCATCAGGAGAGTGGAAATCAGAATTCTACTAACACAGCTGAACCAGAGCTTCATGTATTCCCTGAGGATCAGATGGATGTCCAGCTACATGAAAGCTTCCTAAGGGTCATGAGATCCATGGAAAGAGAGAATTTCTGCAATGTTCCTTTGATGTCTAAGCTGAAGATAGATTCTTAGCTATAGCATCTACCTATGTTCACTGGGGAGGTTGACCCCTAGGTAGAAAAGTTCTGGATTGAGTCATTCTAGATGATCTTAAAGAATCTAGAGAGACTGGTGGATAGGAGGGTGAAGTTTGCGGCTTATATTCTTCATCGAAAAACCAAGAATTGGTTGTAGATTCTGTAGTATGCAGGGAAGCATGTTGAGTTATCATGGAAGGACTTCAAGATGAATTTCGTAAGCCATTTATATCTCGAAAAATTGAAGTAAGAGAATGACCATGATTTCATGCACCGAACATAGGAGGTTATGTCAGTGTTATACTACAATGAACATTTCACTGACCTGCAGAGATTTACATCATCCTTGGTAGCTAATGAGATCTATAGGGTGAGATGTTTTAGGATGGTATTTCCTATGAGATCAGGTTATGGGGGAACCTGTTTTTTCTGAGTAGTTTTGCATATGTGATAAATTAGGAACTCATTACGAAAGGTAATCTGAGAGAGTCCCTAAGTAGCAGCCAATCTATTTCATCAGGGAAAATTCTGAACTCTTATTTGAGATGAAATAAGCATTGCAATGATAGTTTTCACCAAGAAAATAGCATGAAGAGTAGTCAGGGTAGTGGGTATCCATCTCAATACTATGTTCTATTGTAGTCTTATAAGTGTGGAAATATGGGCCACATACAGCCTCAATTCCCATAACCTGGTTTAAAGTGTCATTATTGTGGCAGATTGGGCCACCAAAAGAGGTTTTTTGGGGAAAACAACATCAGAGCAGTGGAAGGGGATTAGGATAAGTATTGGAGTTTAGGAAGGACTCATCTACTCCTCATCAAACATGTAGCTAGAGTTCCATGGGACATGCTAGTTAAATATGGGGATGCGGTACCCCAGTGTTGGAAGAACCGTTCTAAAAAGAGTGTATTACTAGGGGAGTCAGGGTGGAGTATAGGGTAGAGGGGATGGTTAGCTACATTTTATGAAAACTAATCTGGCTAGTGTGGATTTAAGACCATCTACATCTAGAGGTGTGATTCTTATACCATCTACCCTTTCTTGTGTTTTGTTTGATATATGAGCATCATAATCCTATTTATCAAATCTTTTTGTAACTGGTTTGAGCTAGCATGTGGAAATATTGGATGGTGTTTTTACCATCAACACACTGTTGGGAGTGCGGTTAGAGAATATCAAATGTCGCATGGTGTGTTCCCTGGAGATTTTTGGTTACCATTTCATTTGGGAACTATTCATGTTATAGATGAAAAAATTTGATTTAATTATTGGTATGAATTGGTTAGTTCAATACCAGGCCCATATCGACTATTATCAGAGGATATTTACCCTTTATATATCTAAAAGGAGGTAGTTATTCTCACCTGGGAGACTGGGTTCTTCAGTCTTGTTATGAATGACCAATTCAATGTAGATTGGATTGTCTCATTGATTAGATAACCAGTATTTCTCTAGATAATAGTGGAATGTAGCATGATTCTTTTCCCCCTATGGTAGACTATTTTTATTATGTATTTCCTAACTATTTCTATGGCTTACCTCCTGAGCGAGATATCGATTTTATAAATGATATGGTTTTGGGAGTAGATCCAGTTTCTATCCCTCCTTATATAATGTCACCAAAAGAGATTCAAGAGTTGAATGTTTTGTTAGAAGATCCAAAATATAAAGGTTTCATATAGCCTAGTACCTATCCTTGGGGTTCTCGACTTCTTTTCTCCCAAAAGGTTGATGGGAATTTGTGCTTATGTGTTGATTAACTGAGATTGAACCAGATAACCGTCAAGAACTGATATCCTCTTCCATGCATTAAAGATTTCTTTGATCAGTTAAGATGTGATAAGATATTCTAAAAGATATATTTGATATTAGGATACCATCAGTTGAGTGTGAGACCATTAGATATAACTTGGAATACTTTTATGAGAAGGTATAGCTTGTATGAGTTCATAGTGATATTGTTTGGTTTAAAAAATACACCAATAATATTCATGGACTTGATGAATCAAATATTTCACCCTATTCTAGAATAGATTGTGGTGGTTTTACTGATGAAATATTTGTGTACTCTCAATCATTATAAGACCATTCCCAACATCTTGACATCATCTTGAGTACATTGAGAGAGAATTAGATTTATTCTAAGCTAACCAAACCTAATTTATGGAGTGATAATGTGAACTTATTGGGATATGTCATCTCAGAGGAAAGAGTTTAAGTAGAACCAGATAATGTTGTATCCATATCTTGGGAGCATCCTAAGAATTTCCTTGAGATTCAAAACTTTCTAGGTTAGCTAGTTATTATCAACACTTTATCCAGGACTTCTCCCATTTGAAGGCACTGATGTCTAGGATAACCAATAAAGGAGTGAAGTTTGTTTGTTCATATTATTGTGAGAGAGATTTTCAGAAGCTTAAAGGTTGTCTGAACTCAGCACCTATCTTCACATTACCTGTGTTGGGTAAAGTATATACCGTGTACTGTGACGAATCCATAGTTGGACTCTAAGCAGTTATGATGTATAAGGATTGATAGGTTTCTTATGGATTTAGACAGCTGAGACCGCATGAGGGTAATTACACTATTCCTAATTTGGAGTTAGTATCAATTGTACATGCCCTAAGATTATGGATATATTATCTCATGGGTGAGATGATTGTGGTATGCACTTACAACAAGATCCTTAGGTACATATTTTCTCAGCAGGACTTGATCCTTCAGCGGAAGAGTTGGGTCAAGTATCTAAAGTATTTAGAATTCTAATTTAATTATTCACCAAACAATGTAATTTTCATAGATAATGAATTGATCCTAAATACGTAAGAAGAGGCAACATGAGAGTCATATGATGAGAGGAAAGTGATGGACCTCTTTGTAGACATGCATCTAGATGTCCAAGATTCGCAGGGATGAGTAGCTCTGACTTTGACATCTGTTATACCCATCCTTTTACACAAGATTAATATAGATAAATTATCTAGTTCAGAGGACTTAGTTCTGAAAAAAATATTATATTTTTGTGATACACCTTTGGAATGGTCTATTGGCATTGGGAATTATATTCTTTTATGTGGTTGAGTATGGGTTCCTACAAGATTGCGTGAGGAGATGATAAGGGATTTTTATGATTCAAGATGGGTGTTACATCTTGGTTTCCCAATGATGTATCATGATCCCCATAGATAGTACCGGTGTGTAGGAATGATGAAGGTGGTAGTAGGCTTTGTGGCGATATGTTTCGCACATCATCAGGTGAATGCTGATCATCAAAGGCCAACTAGGATTTTTCATCCTTTTCACATTCCTAATTGGAAATAGGATGACATCACTATAGATTTTATGATATTATTACCCTAGATAACCAATAAGAATGATGTTTTATGGGTGATTGTGGATCGAATGATGAAGGTATCCCACTTTTTCCTTAATAGGGAGACCTTCATAGTTGATGATCTGGGAAATCCAAGTGTGTGTGAGGTAGTTCGGAAGCATGATGTTATGAGGATTATCATTTTAGACAGAGATCCTTGTCTCCCATCATAGTTTCGAAGGGGTCATCAGAAGGCTTCAGGATCATAGGTTCTTTTGAGTATGGTATATCATCCTCAGATTGAAATTCAATCTGAGTGGACTATTTAGGTTCTAGAGGATATGATATGGTCTTGTATTCTAGATCTCAATGGCTCATGGGAGATTGATATGGAAATGGTGTATTTTTTTTATAATAACATATTCCATCTATCACTCCAGATGAAAAATTTTGAGGTGTTGTATGGAAAACCCTTCCATTCTCTTCTTTTTTAGTTGGAGGTAGGTATGTTAGTCTTTTTTGGGACTATTTTGGTGTAGGATTGGTATAAATAGGTTCAATTTTTCAGGCAGTAGATGATGACTTCATAGAGAAGGAAGAAATCATAAGATGACCATAAGAGATGACCAATGGAGTTTTAGGTTTTTCATCTTGTTTTCCTTCAGGTGTCTCCTAGGGTGGGGAAACGTCATATCAGGAAATTGGGAAAGCTAGTGCCCTGGTTTTTTGAGTCGTTTGAGATGGTGGATGGTGTAACGACCCAAAGTTTCATTAATGGAAAATCCATCTTGACCTAATTAAATGTCTCTTTATGTAAAATGTTTATATAAAATGTCAACTTCTTTGGTTTTATGTTGCTAATATAGTCATTGAATAGTGATCACATGATTAGTATAAATATAGGGCTTTAACAAATCCAATTTACCCGTACAAAGGAAGCGATGGCCTCATCTAGTAGAATTGCTCCATACGAAGCCCATTTGTCGGAACTAGGAAAAGTGGTGGCGTCTTTGGGCTTTGCTCTTGACCAAGTCCAAGATGAGCTTCATCATTTCAAGCTCGAACGGGACCGTCTATGGGAAAAGTGGAAGTTGATAGAAATTACCACTTGAGCAATGTTATCCGAGCCACCCCAAGAGTCTGTCACCATCACACACCTTGCCCTTAGGTCTTATGTGGCTGTTTTAAGGGGTTATGTAACAAATCGATAGTACTATGTTCATGTACATTATTTTTTGTATATAATAATGAATATACTTTCTTGTCATTGTTGATACATTGTAAATAGTTTTTAAAGTACAAACAGTGTTTTTAGTTTTTATTTAATTAAGAATTCTATTATATTAAATTAAGGTATTTTTGAATTAAATAATATTTTAATAAAATATTATTATTATTAAATTAATTTTTATTAAATATAAATTATCTTATACTTTTATGAATTCAATTATAATTTTTATTAACGTTTGAAATCCATTTTTGTCAAAACCCATGATTTTTTATAAATATCGGTTTTTATTTTAAATGTGAAAAATAACATATTTAGAAAATTATTTAGATAAAATAAATGTTATTTATGGAATCAGGACGTTGAAATTATCCAGCGGTAAATTTTTCATAATTTTATGAGACAGTCAATTTTTTGGGTAAAAATTAAATACCGTTTAAATATATAATGTGTTTTATGACATCATAATGTCCCAATAGTGATGTAATAAAATAATATAATCTTTATGTTCGGCCAATATATGTTTTACCATTTAAATAATGTGATTTTGGGTTTGTTTATCTTACTTTTCAAAGCATTAATGGACCCCTCAAGACTTATTAAACACCTTGTCTTTTTAAATTGATTTCCATGGGAGTGTGACTAACCTCCACATAAGCAACCCTATTATTTTAAGAAGTTAGGACTTTGGAATTATAAAATATTTTTTTCCTCTTTCCTTTTCAAAAAACCATGGTTAAAAACCATGAGCTTATTTGTGTTTTGGATTAGTTTAATATAAGGGGTCCCAAACCTAAATAAGAAAGAATTCCCTCACCTTTCCTATTTAAACCCACCCAAGCTCCCACTTCCTCCTCACTCAAAGCCTTTGGAGTTCATCCAACCTCTGTCCTAATCTCTCTAGAATCCTCCCAAGGTGCCCCAAGCTCCCAACAAGCCTTTCTCAGGCCTCTATCAATCCTTTAGAAGCACACTTCCAAGTAATGTTTTTTCTTCCTTTCTCATTTTTGTCCAATTTTATTTAAGTTGTTTTTTCCTTTTAATTTAAGCACACTTCCAAGTAAGGGTTTTTCTTCCTTTCTCATTTTTGTCCAATTTTATTTAAGTTGTTTTTTCATTTTAATTTAAATTATGAATGTTGGGGTATGGTTTCAACCTCCCTCATACTTCCCTCTTTATGTTTTAATAATGGGAGACCCCTTTCTCTCTCATTAAATTCCTCCCATGTTCACCCGTTACTATACCAAAATTCTGAAAGGAACTTCTCTCTCCTCATTTACATTCAACCAATACTTTTTATCATGAATCTAAATTCCTTTATAATTTTTGGGACATGTATCTATATGAACTACTTACTTTCCATTTCATGTAAAAATATTAGGAACCACTTTCTCTCTCATCAACCTTTTTTATGAATTCTTATGTCACGCCGTTACGCTGCTGAAATCGCACTGATTTTCAAAGCCAATGCCATTGTGTAGTGAATACCATGCCCATTTCTCCATCAAGGGTATTGCCCTTTATGCACATTTACTTATTTATTATAAAGTTTCATGTATGAATTCCACATTCCTTTATCATGAAATAAATTATTATGTTTTATGAATCCATGTTTTATGATCCATGTGGAACACTTATGCATGAAATGAAATTTTCAGAAGGGTGTGCCCTTATAGTGCTCCAATGCATTGGGTGAAGTATAGTATCATGATACGTCATGTGCAATGAGTATTGACTCATGCTAATTCATGTGCAATGAGGGTTTACTCGTGCTTCATGTGCAATGAGGATTTACTCATGCTCCATGTGCAATGATCCTTGGCTCATGCTAATTCCATGTTAAGTGTTGTTGCCATATTTCCATGTTATAATTATCATGCTTTATCATGACTTTATATCCATGTTTATCTTATGCTATATTGATATGCCTATTGTTTAACATGTATTTTACTCGTCACATATTCCATGTTTATTCCCTTACTGGGCTTTATACCTCACCCCTTTTCTTATGCATGTCCTCAAGTTATCCCATGCAATGCTAAGTACGAGGGAATGTAGTGGTAATGTAAAGGAAGTTTTCAATAAAGATGTTGTATTTCATGTTTTCAGTTGTTATGTAATGGTCTTAATCCCCAAAGACACTATACCTCTCAATCTTCCATGTTGTATCAAGTGAACTGTTTATATAATAAATCATGTTTAAGTTTGTAATAAAAGCAGGGTTTTCATAGTTGGTATCAGAGGATAGGTTTAGTTATTTTTTGGATTATGATTACAAAACCCTAGTAAAACCTTAGATACAAGACTAAGTACAATAAAAACATCCCTAAATTTTGGTGAGTATTGAGTAAGTGGGTTATCAAGCAAATACATCCCTGTCTGGATATTAGTAGGTAGAGGTGACTGTGGAACAGATGTATCTTAGGGGTAAAACCCAAAAACACTACTCTGAGCTAGACTCGAATGGGAACTGGTGCATGACAATGGGCCTTGCTGCACTCTTGGTTTCGACACTACCGGAGGATATGCTTTGGTAAATTCACAAGCTTAGTATGAACCCTTATTAAGGGAATAAAAAAAATGCCCCTAAGAATATATGTTAAAAAGTAGATCATGAAAAGCCCAGATTGAAGCCTATAGATTCATAAGTTAAGGAAATAAAATTTAATTTATGAGTCATAAAATTTTGTATTTGGATTACCCTTTTTGTGTTAATCCTAATTTTTCTATTATTCCATCCAATGGCTGATAATAGGAAGACTCGGGCTAACAACCAATTTAAAGATCAGTGTGATGACTGTACTAATGAGATGCCCAATCCAATGGGAGTAGGAATCATGAACTTTGTCACACTAATCTCTCAGCTAACTCAAGAATTGAATAGAAACATTGGTCAAGAAGAACGTTCAACCCCCCCCCTAAGAAATAAAAAGTCGCTATCGAGAGCTTCATGAGACAAAGGCCTCCTAATTTTAGTGGATCATCCGATCCCACGATCGATGAACAGTGGATCAACTCCATTGAAAAGATATTCTCCATCCTTCAATGTTCTGAATAAGAGAAGGTTCTCCTAGAAGCTTATCATATGGAGGGTGAATCTGATCAATGGTGGATGTTGATCAAAAATACAAAGCCTGAGGAGGAGATCGAGGCGTTGGAATGGAAGGATTTTCGGAAGATGTTTTTCAATAAGTATTTTCTGCGCAACCTCTAGCTTAAGATGGAAAGAGACTTCATTTCCCTCAAGAAAAATGACGAATAATTTGTTGGAGTGTATGAGGCAAACATCACAAGGCCTGTACGATATGCTTTCGGCTTTGTCGTTACCCCCGAATGCAAAGTTGACCGCTTCTTTGGTGGGCTGAAGCCTAGACTATGGAAAGCATTAGCGATCCGTGACTTCGACAGCTATTAGGAAATTGTCTGATGTTCCCTCAAGGTCAAAATGGGGATTAGGTAATCACAGGGGTATCATGGGGAAAAGAAGCATAAGGTGGACTTCAATGTTGGCGGTCCGATGGATAAATCCAACGGTGCTAAAAAGATCCATCACCCCACTTTCCAAAAGTGTGGAAAGAAGCACCCTGGAAATTGCCTTAGGGGGATGAGGAAATGCTTTAGGTGTGGATAAGAAGGGCACCTAGATGTTAACTGTCAGCAAGAAAGACCCGCAACTGCGACAGAGGAGAGGAACACTCCGTTTGAACCTCAACACACTGTTTATTGCTACAAATGCAAAGAATCAGAGCATCTTGAAAATTAGTGCCCTAATCTAAGGGTTTTCGGAGGCAACCAACAACCTCCAAGGTAGCAAGGAAGAGCTTTTTCCATCACTTCCACCCAAGTGAACCCCGACAATGATGTAGTGATAGGTACGCTATTTATTCATTCAAGAATAGCGAACGTTCTTTTTGATTCAGGTTCTACGTATTCTTTTATATCTCGAATTTTTAGTAGAACAATCCTAGCACCACCACAAATCATGGAAGTGAATATTTCGGTGGGTACGAAAAATGGGGAAATCATTGAATCCCAGGAATATAAGTCCTCCCCTGTTATAATATGTGGATCGAATTTCCCGGCAAACCTCGTCAAACTCACTCTGGTGGAATTTGATGCAATTCATGTCATGGATTGGCTTTCCTTATATAGAGCCTACATAAATTATCGGGAAAGGGAAATCACACTCCATATGGAGAATCGACCCCCGATTCTTGACAAGTGTAAGGAGGAAGATGAATCTCCTTTAGCTCCATCATCTCAAGAATGGATATTACTGCCCTATGAGCATGCGTATCTGGCTCATATGATTGAGTCCAAGGAAGAAACCATCCTTGAAGAAATGCATATTGTGAGGGAATTCGCTAAAGTGTTGCCTGAGGAACTGTCTGGTCTTCCTCCTAGAAGAGATGTTGAATTCTCAACTGAACTTATACTAGGGGCTCTACCAATATCCAATAATCCATATAGAATGGTTGTCGTGGAGCTTGAAGAGCTGAAGAAACAACTACAGGATAATCTGGATAAAGAGTTTATATGCCCAAGTGCTTCACCATGGGGTGCACCGGTCCTCTTCGTCAAGAAGAAGTATGGGTCAATGCGGCTTTCCATCGATTATCATGAACATAACAAAATCACGATAAATAAAAGGTATCCTTTTCTATAGATCAATGAATTTTATGATCAGCCACATGGAGCACAATACTTCTCCAAGGTAGATTTGTTTTCAGAATATTATCAATTAAGGGTGAAGAATGAAGATATCCCCAAAACTGATTTTCGTACAAGATACTGGCACTATGAATTCATAGTAATGCCTTTCGGACTCACTAATGCTCTAGAAATCTTCATGGACTTGATGAATAGAGTTTTTAGAGATTACCTTGACAAATTTTTGGTAGTCTTTATAGATGATATTCTAATATACTCCAAAACCAAGGAGGATCATGAGGAGCATTTAAGAACTGTACTAGAGACTTTGCGAAAGGAGAAGATCTATGCAATGTACAACAAGTGTGAGTTCTGGTTGAATGAGGTCACATTCTTGGGCCATATCATCACAAGAAATGGGATATCTATGGATCCCTCCAAAACAGATGCAATTGAGGGATGGCCGAGGCCAACATCGGTAACGGATATCTATAGATTATTGGGGTTAGCTGGATATTATCGACGATTTCTGAGAAATTTCTCAAGATTTTCCAACCCTCTTACCAAGATAACTCGAAAGGGAGTAAAGTTTTCTTGGAGTGATGAATGCAAAAAAAAAGCTTCAAGGAGTTGAAAAGGAGGCTTATCACTGCACCCGTGCTCACTTTACCCAAAATTAGGGAACTTTTTGTGGTATTCAGTGATGCTTCGAAGAAGGGATTAGGCTTTGTGTGGATGAAGAATGATAAAGTGATATCCTATGCCTCAAGGTAGTTGAAAATCCACGAGCTAAACTATCCAACTCATGATCTTGAGTTGGCAGCAGTGATCTTTTCCTTGAAAATCTGGCAGCATTATCTCTATGGGGAGAAATGTGATATATATACTGACCACAAGAGTCTTAAATATATATTCACACAGAAAGAGCTTAATATGTGCCAGAGAAGATGGATAGAGCTCATCAAGGATTATGACTGTTCAATACATTACCACCCTAGGAAAGCGAACAAGGTGGCAGATGCCCTATGTACAAAGGACCCAGCGATTCTATCAATGATGAGAATTGAGAAGGGTCCAATCTTCTTAGACATGATGAAGATGGACATGGGAATCATAAAGAATGGAAAATTATCAATACTTTCACAAATGATTGTTCAACCGTCTCTTTTGGAAAGGTTAAAGGATTCTCAAAATGATGATGTGGGAATTCAGGAAAAAGTGGAAGCTTTCAAAAAAGGGAAATCCTCAGAGTTTAATGTTAATGAAGAATGAATTGTGCGGTTGGGGAAAAGACTATGTGTTCCATAAAGTCTGGAGATGAAGAAGGATATTTTGGATTATGCACATAGTTCAAATTTCTCTATTCACCCAGGGAGCATAAAGATGTATCGAGATCTCCGAGAAAACTTTTGGTGGGATAATATGAAGAAAGAGATTTCTGAATATACATCAAAGTGCCTGGTGTGCCAGCACGTGAATTCAGAGAGGCAAAAGTCTAAGGGTATGATGCAACCATTTCCCATACCAGAATAGAAATGGGAGAACATCACCATGGACTTTGTCACCTGACTTCTGAGGACATCCAAAGGCAAAAATGCAATCTGGGTTGTGGTGGATCTTCTTACAAAGACTGCACACTTCATTGATATTTGGGAGGATTTCTCATTGGATCAACTGGCATGAATATATATCAGGGAAGTGGTAAGGATGCATGGAGTACCACTATCTATTGTGTCTGACCGAGATCCAAGATTCACCTCTATGTTTTGGAAGAGTCTTCAACATGCTCTGAATACTGAACTAAACATTAGTATGTCCTATCATCTTCAAACTGAGGGCCAATCCGAGCATAATATCCAAACACTTGAGGACATGTTGAGAGCGTTCTCAATGGAATTTAAAGGAGGAAGGGATCAACATATTCCTCTAGTTGAGTTCTTTTATAATAACAGTTTCCACTCGAGCATCCAAATGGCTCCATATGAAGCCCTTTATGGGAAAAGGTGCAGAACACCGACGTGTTGGGATGAGATCGGTGAATGTAAGCTTCTTGGACCAGAAATGGTCGAAGAAATAGTGGAGAAGGTTAAAACCATTCAGCATCATATTAAGGCAGCCTAGAGTCGACAGAAGAGTTATGCCAATAACCATCGATGAGACCTTGAGTTTAAAGTTGGAGACATGGTTTTTCTACGCATCTCTCTATGGAAGAAGGTCATGTGGTTTGGAATGAAAGGGATGTTAAGTCCAAGGTACATCGGCCCCTTAAAGATTCTTGATCGTGTCGGGGTTGTGGACTATCGACTAGCACTTCCACCTAACATGGACAAAGTACATGATGTCTTTCATGTATCCCTCTTATGTAAGTACATATCAGACCCTTCACATGTACTCTCTTCTGAGGTGGTACAGTTGGAGGATGATCTTTCTTATGAGGAGAAACCAGTGAAGATCTTAGATCGTAGAGAAAAAGTTCTACGAAATAAGACAATGCCCCTCGTCAAGGTGTTGTGGAGAAACCAAAAGTTTTAAGAAGTGACTTGGGAATCGAAGGAAATGATGAAGCTGAGTTACCCACATCTTTTTTAGTGTGGGAAAAGGAAATTTCGAGGGGTAAATTTCTTAAGGGGAGAATATTGTAACAACCCAAACTTTCAATAATGGAAAATCCCTTTTGACATAATTAAATGTCTCTTTATGTAAAATTTTTATATAAAATATCAGCTTCATTGGTTTTATGTTGCTAATATATCCGTTGAACAGTTATCACATGATTAGTATAAATATAGGGCTTTAACAAATCCAATTTACTCAGACAATGGAAGTGATGGCCTCATCCAGTAGAATTGCTCCATACGAAGCCCATTTGTCGGAGCTCAGAAAAGAGGTGGCGTCATTGGTCTTCACTCTTGACCAAGCCCAAGCTGAGCTTCATCATGTCAAGCTCGAACAGGACCATCTACGGGAAAAGTGGATGTTGATAGAAATTACCACTCAAACGATGTTATCCGAACCACCCCAAGAGTCAGTCACCATCGCACACCTTACCCTTAGTTCTTATGCGCCTGTTTTAAGGGGTTATGTAACAAATCGATAGTACTATGTTCATGTATATTATTTTTTTATATAATAATGAATATACTTTCTTGTCATTATTGATACATTGTAAATAGTTTTTAATGTACAAACAGTGTTTTTAGTTATTATTTAATTAAGAATTCTATTTTATTAAATTAAGGGATTTTTGAATTAAATAATATTTAAATAAAATATTATTATTATTATTATTAAATTAATTTTTATTAAATATAAATGATATTATAATTTTATTAATGTAATTATAAGTTTTATTAAGGTTTGAAAGCCATTTTTGTCAAAACCAGTGAATTTTTGATAAATGTCGGTTTTTATTTTAAAAGTGAAAATTAACATATTTAGAAAATTATTTAGATAAAATAATTGTTATTTCTAGAATCAGGACATCAAAATTATCCAACAGTGAATTTTTCATAATTTTCTGAGAGAGTCAAATATTTGGGTAAAAATTAAATACCGTTTAAATATATAATGTGTTTTATGACATGATAATGACCCAATAGTGATGTAATAAAATACTATAAGATTTATGTTCGGCCAATATATGTTTTACCATTAAAATAACATGATTTTGGGTTTTTTTAACTTACTTTTCAATGCAATAATGGACCCCTCAAGACTTATTAAACACCTTGTCTTTTTAAATTGATTTCCATGGGAGTGTGACTCACCTCCACATAAGCAAACCTATTATTTTAAGAAGTTCAGACTTTTTACTTATAAAATATTGTATTCCTCTTCCATTTTCCAAAAACCATTGGCAAAAAGCATGATCTGATTTGTGGTTTGGATTAGTTTAACATAAGGGGTCCCAAACCTAAATAATAAAAAATTCTTTCACCTTTCCTATATAAACCCACCCAAGCTCCCACTTCCTCCTCACTCAAATCCTTTTTAGTTCGTCCAAACTCTTCACTAAACTCTCTATAATCCTACCAAGGTGCCCCAAGCTCCCAATAATCCTCTCTAATGCCTCTCTCAAGCCTCTGGAAGCACACTTACAAGTAATGGTTTTTTCTTCCTTTCTCATTTTTGTCCAATTTTCTTTAAGTTGGTTTTCCCTTTTAATTTCAATTATGAATGTTGGGGTACGTTTTTTCACCTCCCTCATACTGCCCTCTTTATGTATGAATGATGGGATACCCCTTTTTCTCTCATTAAATGCCTCCCATGTACACCCGTTACAATGCCGAAATTCTGAAACGAACTTCTCTCTCCTCATTTACATTCAAGAAATACTTTTGTATCATGAATCTAAATTCCTTTAAAATTTTTGGGACATGTATCTATATGACCTCCTTACTGTCAATTTCATGTAAAAATGATGAGGAAACCTTTTCTCTCTCATCATCCCTTTTTATGAATTCTTATGTTGCACCGGTACGCTGCCGAAATCGCACCGATTTTCTAAGCCAATGCCATTGTGTAGTGAATACCATGCCCATTTCTCCATCAATGGTATTCACCTTTATGCACATTTACTTATTGATTATAAAGTTTCATGTATGAATTCCACATTCCTTTATCATGGAATAAATTATTATGTTTTATGAATCCATGTTTTATGATCCATGTGGCACACTTATGCATGAAATGAAATGTTTAAGAAGGGTGTGCCCTTATAACACTCCAATGAATTGGGTAAAGTATAGTATCATGACATTTCATGTGCAATTAGTGTTGAATCATGCTAATTCAAGTGAAACGAGGGTTTACATGTGCTTCATGTGCAATGAGGATTTACTCATGCTCCATGTGCAATGAGCCTTGCCTCATGCTAATTCCATGTTAAGTGTTGTTGCCACATTTCCATGTTATGATTATCTTGCTTTATCATGACTTTATGTCCATGTTTCTCTTATGATGTATTGATATGCCTATTGTCTAACATGTATTGTACTCCTCATGTATTCCATGTTTATTCCCTTACTGGGCTTTATAGCTCACCCCTTTTCTTATGAATATCCTCAGGTTATCCCATGCAATGCTAAGTACGAGGGAATGTAGTGGTCATGTAAAGGAATTTTTCAATAAAGTTGTTTTATTTAATGTTTTAAGTTGTTATTAAACGGTCCTAAGCCCCAAAGACACTAGAACTCTCAATCTTCCATGTTGTATCAAGTGAATAGTTTATGTAATAAATCATGTTTAAGTTTGTAATAAAAGTAGGGTTGTCATAGATGGGGTTGATCCAATGGCATAACGATTTTCCTCACCAAAGTACTACAGTGTCATGCATGATGTGTTTCACAAGTCATAGATTTGGAGATGTTATTGAAACCCTTATTAAATTATATTCATATCATACTTCGATCTTAGTGTTTATGTGTCATTTGAGAAGAATCTGATACAGGTTTTGGACCGTAGTGAGAAGTATCTATGAGGTAGGGTGATTCCCTAGGTTTGAGTGTAGTGGAAGCATGGGTGAGTTCAAGAGGATACTTGGGTTAGGGATTTTGATATATGAACAAAATGGTCAGACTTATTCATCAAGATCCCATATTTATTCTTGGATCCTCTTGATGATTATCTATTATATGGTGGAGAGGTTGTAAGATACTTTCTTTTTTCAGTAATGTCCCTCTTTGAGTTTTCCATTTGATCCTTGGTGTCCAAGTCTTGTTCAGAGATGGGGCACATTTTTGGGGAAAATTTCTTAATTTTCATGGATGTCTATTTTTTTGAATGAACATAGACTTCGTTTTTGAGGAAACTTGAGAAAAAACAGAAAGAATCTATGCAGGGAGTGGTTCAGGGTTTTTGTTTGAATTAATAGAGTCTGGGTAAATTGGTCAAGTGTTACCATGGGTTATTGGTAAGTTTAGAAGCCTTAAATGAGTTTTGGATCTTTTATAAAGAAAATAGGGTGAAAACCATCTATAAAACACTTACAAACCATTTAAATGGGAAACATTCCATGTAATGTTTCAGCAAATTAAATATTCATCTGAGGCAATGAGTTTTTCATCGTATCCCTATAAAAAGAATTACACGATGTGTAACTGTATTACAAGACTTATAATTTCTTGAGTATTTTTAAAACAATTTTATGTGGTTGATTTTTATTTATAACTCATGTGTATCCTTCTCCTCTTGATCCTAGGGTGCTTTCCAGGTGATTTTGGAGTGCCTCCCTTGATTTTGGGCATCCTGTTTGAGAAATCTAATCCTTGTTAAGTGTTTTTTCTTTAGTTTTTTCTTCACTCTCATTGTTCTGTGATATTTACAGTGTAATCTCTTGACCGTGTGCATTTTTGTTTTTGATATTGTTCGATTATAATCTAGGAACCTTCTTATAATCATTTGCACCTTTTTTCTTATTGGTGAATTCTTCTGGAATCATAGGTTGATCGTCAGTTAAAGGTAGTGGGTCTAAACCTTAACCCTATGGTTTGATAATTTTCAGGTATGTGTAATATTGTAATTGCACCAACATATCATGCACCAAATAAATTAGAAATAAATAATTGGATTATTCCTTATATTCCCTTTGGTTCAAATTGGTTTTTGATTTGTCTTGTGGCTACCATTTGGGTGAGAGAACCCCTGAATATAAATTAATTGTTTAATGGCTTAAATTGTGTTTAGAATGACATGGGAATAGTGTGTTTCCTTTATATAGATTCACCTTGGTGTGGATTGTTTATTGAGATAACTTTCATTATATTGGTTATGACCAATTGATTTATGAAATGTGTAATTGAAAGATAAATGGTAATTTTCATAATTAACCATTGATCCATATGATGTGATGTTTTGATATTCTTTTTTCGATTACTTGTGTTGTTATTTCTATAATTTAATGCTTATATAGAGAATTTTCCAATGACACATGCTAAAATTATTATATAGCAGGCGATGCCCAATGACACATGTTATAATTATTATATAATGCATTGGCCTAGTGTACAAGCTGAAATGATTATACAATGGGATATGCCCGGATGACTTGGTGAAATGCTTATATAGTAGGCTATGTCTAGTGACACATGCTAAAATCATGATATATGGGCTATGCCTTGTGATGAATTCTGAAATTCTTATATACTGGTCCCAGCCTTGATTAAATACTAAAACGATTATATAGAAAGTTCAACCTATATTTGTGTGATTTATAGCTTTGTTATAAGGTTATGGTTGAAATGGTTGGGAGACATGCTAAAAAATATTTCAGCATGGCACCGATAGAAGTTATGTTTTACCATGGTTATATGGTTGTGGTTGGAATGGTTGGGAGACATGCTCAGAAACATTCTAGTATGGTGATGAAGAAGGATGATTAGGTATTAATTTAATTTTTTAGTTAATTAATGAACTTATTATTGCATTATTCCATGCACTTTTTATCAAACTAATTTTTTTAGACACTATGGTTCCAACCTACTGAGTTATACTCACACCATATTCAGGCCTCTATTTGGTACTCAGCCAGATTACATGGATGTAGGATTGGACAAGGGCAAAGGACCTTTCTATAGATTTTTGCTTGCTAGACGAGCTGATGTTTGCATATGGGACCAACATGGGGTGTGGGACCGAGAAATTTTGAGTCATTGTTTGAGTTTACTAGTCATTTTTATTACATCTAGAATGATATTTAGTTACATTCCATCACTTCATGGCATTATTCCTTATTTATTTTTTGGACTATACATTTTTCGTATGTTGTTTCTTTTCCACAATATTGCATTGTCACCATTATTTCCGCACTTTGGTTTTTATTTATTATTTTAATATGATTTTTTTCATAGTGTTATAACTCTGTAACTAGGTGGTATAGTATCCCCACTATACTTTTCACAACCCCACTGCTAGTCGACATACTCTGGCATACAGGGAGTCACACTTGAGGTCTTGTAACAAACCCTTTTTGGCCATATGAGAGAGTTTCAAATTAGGGGACATTATACACAACCACATCCATAAATCATCCCACAACAAGTTCATATCACATCCCATCCAAAGATAGTTTGGCTTTCACCTAGTGTACTAATAGACCTCCAACTATCATATCATGTGCTTATCTCCTCACCTTGAAGAGAGAGAAGGGATGAGCGAGTAGCAAGTCATCTATCCCCATCACTGTGATGTTGGAAGAAACACCCTCAGTGTGAAAATATGGGTGTGGGAACATAGTTCTCGATGTGGGTAGGGTGTGTATAGAAATAACAAGGAATATACAAGTATATATATATAACACACACAATCTCAACCTATGGGTTCACAACAAAACACTAACCAACTCACAACACTTCTACTTTTACTACCACCACTAAATGTATAGCACCACTCAATCCACAAGCTACATTTTGCATTTCTAACCAATACCATTATAAAAAAAACTCCAACCATCTCAATCATTATTAAATAATAATTCCATCATTACTTAGGCTTCTGGCATAACACAACTATACATCAAAAATAGCTCATCATTCCCATCGAAACATCGCCTCACCACCCAATATGCACGGCCACACAAGTCATCACCACACTTCCCTAAAAGAACAGACGAATGAACCATAAAATTGCCACCCCAAAAGCACAAAAAAATGAATCATCACCTCACCTACCTAAAATCATGACCAAACAATCCATCACTTCACCTACCCAAAGCACAGACAAACAAACCATACATCACCCCACACTGCTTCACAACCACACATCACATCCCCCACCAGCACGACCACAAATCACAATACATCAAAAACCATTTAATAGATATATAAAAAGGGAATTTTATCACATTTCACTTTATTTTAAGGGTGTTATCGCACAAGCCATAAATCATGGGGTAACCATTTCATTAGGAAAATATAAGTGGTTACCCAATTTCCATTTTGGGGTGACATCACAAAAACATGCAGTAATGATTCCATATCACAACAAATAATGTGAAATCATAGGATACCAATAACCATGAATTTTAGTGGGGTATTAAGCCCATAAAAACACATCATCACAATAATATAAAAGTCATGAAACTAAGAGAATCGTTCCCCCTTCCCCTTTAATTTTTATTAATTGATTAATTTTTCTTGATTTTGCTAGTGCAAACCATTTCCCATAGATAAACAAGAGTAAACCCCTCCCACATGATACATAAAAGTGAGAAATGAAGTAATTACCTACCTCATAGAAGGTTTTACCACTCATTGTGCACTACAGGGAGAAGAAGAAACACTTCGAAACCACAACCACATAAAAAACCCACAGAAAAACCTACACTGCATCAAAAATTATAAAAAACAAAACCCAACTCACAACCCAAACCAAAATTGCACCACCATATAGCAGATCCTTGGGAGAGGAACATAAGAAAAACAACAAAGAAGAAGAGAAAGGATTACCATCGACTACTAATGGTCATCCTCCAGAACCAACAGATCAATGTGGGAGAAAGGTGCTAAAGATCCTTCGAGTGCTTCTTAGGGATCACCGAAAACGATAGAGGGAAGAGGTATAGGAGAATGAAGAGGGTTTTGGCTGAAGGACCTATTTAAAACCTGTAACTCAGCACTTTCACATTGTGTATCCCATTCATGATGTGAATTTCATAGGTTTTTTTCCAAAAACCAACTCCCATGAAAACTCACATCACCTTGGCCTGATTTAACTATGCATCGTGAATTACATTCATGAAGTGAATCTATTTCATGGATTCTTCCATCTTCGTACAAAGTTTTTTAAACAAGTCAACTACCAAAATCATGAATCACCAATTAACATCATGTAAACCATTCGTGATGTGAATATCCTACATCAACCCTACTTCACCTTGAAATCTCCTCAAGCCTCCTTCGAAACAACCCTAACATCCAAAATCGGCAAAGGAACGGGTTGGGAAGGCACGAGATGTTACATATGTACAAACACACACATGCACATACACGCACACACACACGAACATATACACATAAACATACACATACAAAACAAATACACACACATAAACACACACACAGAAAGGATATATACACAAACAACTCATACAAATTCATATACGCATAAACATACATATACATATATACACATAAATACGTACACATAAATCCAAATACATACAAATATATGTATATATTTTAAATTATTCAATTTGAATATAAATATATAAATTCTAATAACTTTATTTAAATAAATTAATATTCATTTATATATTATATAATTGTATAAATAAAATAGTAATATATTATATTTACATACACCTTTTGTAATTGATGCATATAAATCTATATTGAAACATTTGTATGGAAGAAAATAAATTTGATAATTTTTTATAGATAAAATTTTGAAAATAAATAAATTATTCGCAGTTCCCTTTATCATCAAAGATGCCCCTAACAAAAAATAAATATGGAAAAAACAATAACACATGAGTGGAGAGTTTTTTATGGGTTTTTAAATATTTTTTAAATTGGATTGGGTTCTGATTATTTTTTAAAAAGGATCAGAAGAAGTGTGAACCCTATTCACACTTCTTCCATCCCTAGGAAGCATAAACAGGGTTCACGCTTCCGGTGTGATATTTATAAAGGATGCGTGAAGAGATTTCAGGCTTCCTTCATAATGTTTAATTAAAAAAACATCAATAGTTATAAATATTAATTAAATATAAATACATATTAATTAAAAAATCATCAATATGTATAAAATATGAATACATATTAATAAATATTAATTATACAATCAAAAATATAAATAATAGTGTTCAAAATGAACAAGGGATGTCAAATGATTGAATCTAAGCGCTTGCGTGGGTGTGCGAGAGTGGGAGTGGGGGGGTCTCGGAATTTCATTGCTTTTTTAGCACTAAAAAATTCAATTTCTAGCCCTTTTAAAAGCGCGACTTATTATAGTGACAATACACCACTAACAATATGGAAAAAGATAAGTATTAATTTATCAATGCTAACTTGGGACTGGTAAAGACTATTCATCGATGTTATTTTTTCACTGACCTTTATTAGTGTCTTCAACATAACTTTTTAAGTGCTAATAAAATTCATTTTGATAGGTGATAAAACTCAATTTTGCAGTAGTAAACTCAAACCAAATATTAATTTCATTAATTAATTATATTAAAAAATGATGGAAAATTACTTTATGATTACGTTGCATTCTAAATAATTATGGATAATTAATGCCTTATAAAATTTCATTGTAGTTAATAAAACCTTAACTAAAAAAATATGAAATTAAATTGGGGTGATGTCTGGAATTATCAAACTACAATCGTATTTCACATTAAAGATTATGGAAGTGAATGTTGTATCTGATTATTAAAATTAACACAGTATCTCACTATCTTCAAGGAGAATTATTTGGTGGCTCATCATCTTTATTGGCCTTCATTTATTACTCCTCTGATCCCTCCTACCACTTCACTTTCCTACCCATTATTGTAACAAGTTTGATTATCTTCGTAATGGGCTTCATAATTACTGAAAATATCAATCCATTTCATATAGATAGTTGAATGATGATACTTGGTGATGAACATTCCACCGTCTTCCTTCCCAACCAAATATTTGATTAAATCTGTCATCTCTTTTCTCCCTAACGGTGGTATGTGAGTGTCGATCACCCAACCACCCTCCCTAGTGACCAATTCTATTCATTCACATGGCCGAAGAAGAGTACCAGATTTTTTGGTCATGGATTCTTGATAAAGAAGAACCTTTCTACTTCCCCTACCATCTTCTTCCTCTCAATGATTACAGTTGAAAATAATCATTATTTTTAACCTTCTCACTTATGTACTTTCATTTGACATTTTACTTAACCTAGCTTGCCACTACAAGATATATTTTTTGAAGCTAACCCTCTAGAGAATACACTAGAATTCATCTTCATATTATGAGTATCCATAATTGAAAACTTATATAACTTCACCAAGGAAGATATTATTCAATACATATTCTTTAGGATACCAAAAATATGATCAAACCCTAATGATATATTCTTTATACATATTGTCTTGGATATGCTAACACATTCTTAAAATTCATCAATGACGACCCTATTTTTTATTTGTATTTGAAAACCATTTGAGTAATCTTTCAAGAATGATAACTTATTCATATTTATGATCAAGATTTGATATCACTCACTACTTATCATGTTCACTCCCTGAGAACTTGGTTCTCCATCAATTCCATACATCATAATAATAGATAAAATAAACAATGAGTAAGAAAGAACTCTATAAATGATAATAGTAAGTCACATATAAAATGTATCATAGATCTAATATCAAACTAATCTAAGAATGTAGTGTGGATTCTACTCTATCCCATAGATAAGAATATACTGTATGCGTCCATGCCATATATATCTATGTCTCTGCTCTGTTATATACTGATCCTGTATATCATCATCGGCAACCAACTCCACATCCTTCTATGTGACAGGTGGTGGATGTACAATCTCACCGTCAGTACTTTATCCTGCCTCTAAGGATAGTGGATGCTAGATAGAACTCTTACCAACATATGAAGAATATGGTTGTTGTGTTATGGATGTCTTCATAGCAGGGAGTAATAAAGCATCCAACCTAGTCTAGTTAATGCCTATATCTGCCTCTGGTTATGACTGAGAAGCTGGATGAGCATTTGACTAATCATGATGAACACCCTCCTCATGTGGAACATCAACATCCATAATAAGTTTTTCACCCCTGGTACATCTATATCAGGCTTAGCAGCCTCAACAGCCTCAACATCATGTGGTGGATCAAAGAGAATTCCTTGATAAATCTCGTCTATCAAAGGAAGCAACTCTGCCACAACATTTTGAAAATATGTATGGTCAAATGTGCCTCCCTCTACTGGATCATACATATGAAGTTTATGAGTGATACGGGCATCCTAAGAAAAAAAATTCCGTTGTTATGTAATTTTAATAAAATATATATTCAACAGTTGAAGGAAGAATTAAAACCAAATGAGAAAATCCATGTCAGTGTCATATCAGAAATCTGACTGGAGATGTGCAGTACCAGGATGCCTAATCCAATTGATCAAATAAATGAAAATGTATTTTCCCCTCCCCTCGTAACTGAGACTCCTATCATATGTCTCATAGATCAATATATGTGGCATGGTATCTCCTCCAATCAAAGTCTCTCTTCCCTAACATATTCAGGGAATGCAGTGAGGGTAATTGGTTGGGTGGGTTCAGACCGAGATGAAGGAATCTGAAGTGCCTTATAACTCTATCAGTCTGATTCCATTCAACAACATGAAAATTAATCAATGTAACTGTGTAGGGTGTTGTAGCAATCATCGCCATGAAATACTCTGGAAGTCCTTATATTATATCATCAGTATGGTATCCATGTAATTTGAATGAAAAAATGAATAATCAATTAATAAATAAAGATATGTATAGTAAAGAATAAATATTTAACAATATAAATAATAATCGCTTGCATCGTACAGTCGAAGGCTATCCAGAAGAAGTCTATAGGTGTGGAAATCATTTCTGGAAGTATCTGAATACTAATGTTGCTGAATCCACTTGTAGATAACATTGTTATAGTTACATTTCATAATAGAAAGTTATACAATAAATTTAAACATTATAAGGAAGGAATATCATACCATTGTCCACACAGAGCCTCATCTACAATTTTATTTAGGAAATGGTGCATGTGGTTCTAAGCGAGGGATGTGCTCCCATACCCACATTTGTAGAAAAACAATGCATCATGTGATCTGCATCTTATCGATGTGACATGCACTGCATAGCACCCAATATGTATATTCAAGAAAATAATACCCCTAGTTATATCAGCTTGCCTGGTCCAAATCCTCTAGAAAAGTTTAATACATCAGATGTACAAATTTAGTGGAGTGATGAACAAAAGGTATGTCACCGATCAACCTCAAAATATATGCACATGTATATCACATCACAGTTATCTCATCGGCATCCTCTGCTAGATGTGTGAAGTGATGGTCTAACCAGGTAATGCGTAATCTATAACCTATGACTGACTTTCCATCATCATAGACCTTTATGGGAAAAAATCTATGAACAATATCAAACCAATATTCTCCAACTCAGCTTGTCACAGCCGCACCGTCGATGGGGAGGCCCAACATAATAAACATATCCTGCAGTGTAATAGTCATGTCCCCCTCTGTAAAATGGAACATATGTTACTCTGGCCTCCAACTCTCTATGAGACCAGTAATGAGATGATGGTCGAAAAAGGGGATGTTAGACTTCACTATGCCATAGAACCCAGCGTGACAAAGATGGGGGTGATGGCAGGAGGTGGTGCGGCATGATGGAAATGATGAGATCTACATAAACTCAAAAGTGGCATAGTACATCCCTAAAAAACTATTCGTGAAACATGAGTATCCTAGGATGTGATAAATGGATAGCCTTCCATCAAAAAAATTGATATCATTGTTACATTTTTTATAGATAATTAAATAAAAATTTAATATTTAAAAAAACTACAACAAGAAAAATAAGGTAGAGAAATATATGTTGGCAGTTTTGTTGGTTTATTTTCTGAATTTCTTATTTTATTGATCACCAATGAAGTTTAATTTATTTTGTTTTTTATATAAACTAGCAACGATGAGAAACCTTCATTGAACTTATAGATGCATGATATATTCATTTTCATTATATGTATATTTTTCTTAATAGTTATAGTATCACAGAATTCCTTCTAATAGAATCCAGAAAAGAAACAAACCAAAATTGAAACAAACCAGAAATGGAGCAAGTCTAAAATATAAGGATTCATTACTAAAACATCCACATATGAAACAAAATATTTACATTAATGGTAAAATACACAAACTCGATCATGGATGACAGGATGTGGAGCTCTGTCCATCCACTTGAGGACATCTCTTACAAGTATGTTGTTCTGTGTGATAAATACTGCATCCTAGTCCCCCTCCACATTGATTAGGATAGTCCACATCATTTCGTATTCGAGTATACTTTGGTCTTCCTCAGGGGCGCAACCTGGTACTATGAAGCCAGTAATTTAAAAAATAATAGAATATGAAAAAAAAAACATAAATGAAAACAAAACCAACTTACAAAGCATGGAAATATCGGGGATAATAGTCGGATGATCAACATGAAATTGGATAGAATTAAAGTCTCCAAGATGCATACAAGATATACTATACCAGTTAACCAAAGTGCTCATGTGATACATCGGCTGAACATTTGGCTCCCATGATATATTTACTGAAGCACAAGCTATAAAAACATGTGAACAGAGATATCTCAAAACCTGAAAGTTTCCACAATCACGGTAAATATTATCCAAAATTACCATAAGCACTCAACCACTAGTGTTTATAGCTCGATCATAGAACTCTCTTACCTAAAATCTCCTCTTTTCCTAATCAAAGGTTAGAATAATCCATCTTCAAGCCCCATTCATTTTCTGATCAATGTCACTTTGGAAATGTTGAGTAAAACGTATTCCATTTTCCATCCTCTGAAAGGCCTTTTGGGACCGGTCAACAATATAGTGCACACATCTATAAAATGTAACATGCAATAACCCTATGATCAGTTTTTTGTGCACACCCTTGAGGAAAAAATTTATGAACTCCACTATATTAGTGGTCATATGGTCATATCTTCTACCATCATCATATGCTAATGACTATTTTTCCTTTGAAATCTGCATCATATATTCATACAAATGTCCATTAGCCCTTAGAATCTCTTAAAGACATCAATCAAACCTTTATTGTTAGATATCATATGTTGAAACCAAAATAAAATAATGTATTAAAAAGGATATTAAATTTTCATTAAAAAAATAGTGTAGAAAAACATACCCAACTTGAGGATCCTTTTATTTATTGCCTCATCTCTGAAATGATTATGCACATTATTGGAAATATGTATAATGAAATATCAATGATAAGAATTTGGATTAGTCCATGAAACCTAATCATTATTTATGGCCTCTGTAATCGCTTGATGATGATCAGATATCAGACACACTCCCTAGTTTTGTGTGACATGAATTTGTACACATACTAAAAACTAGTACTAGGATTCAAAATTATCCTTTTCAATAATAGCTAATGCAATTGGTAGAGGAGCATTATTACCATCCTATATGGTAGCAATGAGTAGAACACATATATATGTTCCATAAAGGAAAGTGTCATCGATCAGAATGAATTGTTTACAATAGGGAAAAGTACTTATTCATGGTCTGAATACCCAAAAAATGCTATTGAACATCACCTTTGATCGATCAACTTGGTGATTGGGGGATACATACTCAATAATGTTCAAATGATAAATGATCTTATTATTGAGAGATAACAATTCCATAAGTTGTGGCAACATTGTATAAGATTCATCCCAATCACCATGCACTTTAAAATTGCCTTTTGTTTATCATTCCATGCTTTGTTGTATGATATCTAATAGTTAAAAAACTATTGAATTACTTCCTGAACAAGGGAAATGGGAACGTCCTAACATGTTTGTATCATCACAACAATAACAGTTGATATATACTCTGCATCAAGTGAAGATTGATCCTGCGAAAAGCTTAGATGCACACAAGTGTGTGGGATTTCTAATTTTGTTATCTTCTGACATGAAAAAAATATCATATATTGTCCTTAATCAATATATACATTCTGGCCCATATTTTTCACATTGAATGATATATTTTTTCCTCTTAGACTCATTAACCACATATGTGAAGTTCCACTCTATGTGGTATTTTTTTATCACATTTTTATGGAAAGTTTACTTTCAAACTCCTGCCCAACATAGATGGAGTTATCATTTGATGAAGATATATTCCCTATAATTTAAAATAATTCAAAAGTCGGTGTAATGACATGCAAATCAAAATGTTTTTCACACGACATTCCTTCAACTAAGGAACTCAATATTGAAGGATGATTACAACTAACTAGTGGATTTCTTGGATATCTATCTCTTATAAGAACCTTAGAAGGTTCATTCTCCACATCACCATGCCATTGATGACTGTCTCTCATAGGAACCTCAGAAGGTTCATTCCTCACATTACCCTCACCCACATCATCTCTTGATGCCTCAACAGATAGTTCATCCTTAGATAAACTTTCATTCACTATATCAGAAGTACACAAAGGGATATCCCCTACAATACCTTCCAAATTCTGATCATCTTCTTCATAATTTGGTTCTATCACGGGAGTCATATGAGGATGAGGCAATGAATAAGAGTGTTGTGAAGGAACGACTTCTATATAGATCACAAAACATGGTTCTGTAGTAGTAGGTTTCACCACATCAACATCACAAATCACCACATACAATTCCATGAGACCATTACTACACTTTTTCCTAAATAACAAAGATGTATCCATCCAATCCTCATCATCAACCAGAGGGTCCTCAGTGTGCCATATGTGTTTAGGATATTGAATATGTTGACATGTTATTGAAGTAATTGATTGATCAGCCATCAGTTTTAACTGACTATGAATCTTTTTGCGAACTTCATCCAATGGAGGACAACCATAATGATTTTGAACTCTTGTAGGTGGCAAACTATAGCTTAAACCCTGATCGGTATTAATTACCTCACCATTTCAATATATTTTTACAGACATGATTATCAAGAAAGAAATAATTAATAAAATATTATATACTACATGCAAATTTTAAATTATTTAAATTTGTTATCATGGAATAATTGACTTGATCTTGAGACTTTTTCTAGGGATTGGTGTGTCACTATTGACGTATATTAAATGGGAAGTTATTAAAAAAGTAAATTTAATAAAATGTTATATATTTTTATAGCACATCATCAAATGTTTCATAAATTTTAATTACTTATGAATAAATAATAATGGCATGATCTTGAGACTTATTATGGATTAGTTTATCATTATCTGATAAACTAACCAAAACATATGGGTGAACAAACTCCAAGAATCTCTATTGTCAAATATATCAGCAACTACCAGTCTCTTTTCAAAGCGAAATGCCTCTTGTTGAACGTCTCTTGTTGAACATTTGTTCTTGAATGCCTCTTTGGGAATGCATCTTGTCGATTACCTTTTTATTACTAATTTACTCACATGCATGTGAGGGGGTCTAGAGGTATGAAATATATAACATCTTTTAATAGGACATGTAGGTCCTTACATACTTAATAAGAGATGACTTGTAGGTCATCAATGCAGAAAATAAAATGCAATTATTATAAATCATATAACCACATACACAAAAAAATAAATGCAATTTCAATTATGCATTGTTCGGTCATCTCAATATCAGTCATCACAAAATACCCATAACTTTTTATTTCAGTATACTTATTATGTTCTACAGATTATATAACATTACCTATTACTAGATGAAATATATATTAAATATCTACACATGATTTCCAAAATATTATCTTTTTAATGTGTGCGTCTATATATATGTATTTAATAATAACATTTAATAAATTTAAGTAAAAGTAATATAATTTATACTTACATGAAAACCATTACAATAATGAACACTTATGTTATTTTCATTTTTATAAAATTACATATGTATATATACTAATATTTTTCATTCTACTACTTTCCAAAATATTAGTAATTATATTTTATACTTTATTACTTGAAAGAATAATTTTCTATTCTTGATATAATTTAAATTTATTGATTAAAGCTATTATTAATAGTACATAAAAGTAATATAATTTACACTTACAAAAAACCATTAAAATAATATAAACCTGTGATATTTTGAATTTAATAAAATTGCCTATATATTTTAATTTTTGTCATTTTTTACATTCCAATATTTAATAAGCTATATTTCATACCTGATTACTTCAAATTATAATTATTTACACTTAATATAATTTAAAATTTTATTTATAAAAAAAATTATAACATTAACAGAAATAATTTTCTCTTTATTTTTTAATAAATTTAAATATCATACTTAATATAACTAATATACTTATAATAAATTATATTGCTACCGTATAGAATATTATAATTTATATTTATATTAATTTAAAAATAACCTATTTTATATACATATAAATCTATTCAAATCACCATTTAAATTTAATATATTTATATATACTTTAAAACAATTTTATGCCAGTGTATAGAATGTTATAATTTAAATTATTATGACTTTAAAAATAACATATTTATATAAATATAAATTTATTCAACTCTCCATTTAAATTAAAAATATGTACATTTTTTAAAACAATTTTATTTCCCAAAATATAAATTACATTTTAGACACATCATGTTTAAATTTACTAAACATTTAATATGAACTACATCATACAACAAACAATAACTCATTCACAAATTAAATCATACAAGACAGCAATTTATACATTCATACATGCATCAATACAAATTAAATAAATAAATCACACACAAACACTAATTTCTAAACGACATATTAAATAAATAAATCATACAAACAAAATAAAGAAACAAAATTAAACCATTAAAATTTTAAATAAAAATTTTACATTTTTAAAAGCAGAAAATATATGTTGAGAAAAAATTTCTGCAGAGCTTCACCACAAAAATCATATTAGATCAATGACATTTTGGGGGCTCTTTTTATAGAATTCGGTGGGAGGATGCGTGAACCTTGTTCAGACCTCCTTCATCTCATTTGTGAAGGTTTCATGAACCGAGTGCACACATCCTCTACCATGCCTAGAAAGCGTGAACGGGGTTTATGTTTCTCTAACAGCTGAAAGAGAAGCGTGAAGCTCATTCACGCTTCTTCCTCAGATTGGAGAAGCGTGAACAGGGTTCACAATTCTTGGGCCTCCTTTTTAAAATTATCGGGGACCCTGTCCCATTTTAAAAAAAATTGATACCCCATAAAAAAAACACACCCACACGATCGGATCTTGGTCTATTTTTATGGAACTAGCAAGCAAAGATGACCCAAACATAAACAAATAATGGGAAAATAATCGAAACCAACCAAAAGGGTGCATCGTTAATGGCATAATCGATCACGACACTCGGAATCACTGCTTCACCATCGGGGGACCATGGATTCGGCTCTCCGGATTCATCCCCATCACATCCAAGGCTTTCTCAATGCTCTCTCCCAGCCTGCTGGCTGGAGCCCGATGATCAGAAGCAAAAGCGGAGCCCTGATCCAGGTCGTTCTGCATTTCTTCCTCCATGTCTTCTTCTACGTCACGGTGATGCAAGATTTGGTGAAGATCGAGGCCCTCTTCCACATTCGGACGACAATCCTCGCCCACCTCCTCTGAAACTGATTTTGGATGGTTTTAGCTTCGTGCAAAACACTTGAAAGAAGTTTCCCATGCAACCGCGGTGGATGGAATTGGTCTTTGGGTCGCTCATGTGTTCATTCAACTGTTTTAATAATGTCTATTTAAATATAAATTTTTAAATTTTAAATATAAGGTTTATTTATATATAATTATGTATAAATTTATAAATGTATATATAATTATTTAAATACATAAAAAAAACATATCAAATTTATTTAAAAATTTATATATATATAAATAAACATTATTAAAATTATTTATATTTATTATATTTATTATAATACATTATAATTATTCTTTTATTAAATTTATAATTATGTAATTATTATAATATTATATTATGAAATAAATTTATAATTATGTATTTATATTTAACAAGGTTTATTTATAATAAATATATAATTATAAATATATAATTTTTATAATTTTTATAATAATCCTTATAAAATATAAATAATTTAATATATATTATTATAATTATTATAATAATTATTTATATAATTATTTATATTTAAATACATAATTATAAATTTATTATTATAATAAATACATAAGTTTAATTTTAATAAATTCCAAATTGTAATATATTATAATAAATACGTAATTATATATATATAATTATAATATATTATAATATATTATAATAAATACATGATTATAATATATTATAATATAAATACATAATTATAATTTATTATAATTTACTATAATAAATACATAATTATAAATTTAATAAATACACAATTGTAATATATTATAATAAATATAAATAATTTTAATAATTTTAATAATGTTCATATATATATATATAAATTTAATATGGTTTATTTATGTTTTTAAATGATTATATATAAATTTATAAATAATTTATAAAGAAATTTAAAATGGTTTATTTATGTATTACAATACATAATTATAAATTTAATACATAATTATAATATAATAATAAATAAATAATTATAATATATTATAGTAAATATAATAAATATAAATAATTTTAATAAGGTTATATATATAATTTTAATAAGGTTTATATATTTATTAATATCTTTATTATATTTATAATTATATAATTATTGTAATTATAATTTTATATTTATTATAATTATATAATTATTATATTTACAATTATATAATTGTTGTAGTTGTTGTAATTATATAATTATTATATTTATAATTATATATTTATTATAAATATACAATTTTTTATTTATATATTTATTATAATTATATAAATATTATAATTTAATATTTATTATAATTATATATTTATTATAATTATATAATTGTTATAATTATAATAAACATTATTATAAATTTATTGTATTTATTTTAGTTATTATATTTATTAAAAATATATTTATTATAATTATAATTATAATAAATAAGATATATATATATATAAAGGGGTTGGGGAGGGGTTGCATGGGATTTGGAAACAAAAACCCAAGAGTGCAAAATGAATTGGTGCACTAGGGTAAAAGTGTCTAGCACCAACTCATTTGGCGCTAGACACACCTAGTTTTAAAAATAAAAAAAGTCTCTTTAAGTTAAAAAAGACCCCCTATCCTAAATCACCCACTTTAGAATGACACGACATGACATTGATGACTTTTAATCACAATCTCACACTCGCTTTAACACATTCTCATTAACAATAGACTTCCATTCTCAGCCACCCCATGTCATCCGGTGTTGTTAAAAATATAAAAAAAACTCTCAAATTAATGCCTATTTTGGGGGGTTTTAAAGGATTTTTTAATAGGCTTTACGTTATGGAAAAAAAGGTTAGGGTTATCTATATTTTAAAAAGTGGGTCTAAAGAGAAACAACATGACCTCAAATGTACAAAAATATATTAATTACTGGCACTATCACAAATCAGCGCAAAGGTAGTGCTGACTTTTATCAGCGCTAAGAAAAAAACACTGATAAAAGGGGGGTCTTTAATTTATCATCACTTTTTTTAACACTCATAAAGGATAGATTTATTAATCCTATTATTAGCGCTGAGAAAAGTTTTTAATAAAAAATATTATTAATTTATATAAAATTATTATATTTATATTCAAAAATAATGTTTATTTATATACATTAAATAAAAAACACCTACTTATAATTCATATATATATATATATATTTAAAAATTAGTATTTATAAGATTATAATTAAATAATTATATATTTAAATATTTATAAGATTAAAATAAATTTTATTAAATATTAAATATATTTATTATATTTAATATATATATATATATATAATTATATATTTATAATTATATGGAAAAGATTTATCCAGAAGCAGAAGCTCCTTAACATTTATTAAAGATAAAGAAAAAAAATAACATGCAAGAAAAGGGAAGGACGAGGTCAAACATCAAGCCCTCATCCAATGTAATAGATCTACGAATAAAAAAGATCAGTATCATCTCTATCACCATAATCATTACCATCACCATCATCATCAGATTCCCACTCAGATTGAGAGTTTTGTTTAATTGAAAATCGCAAAGTACTCCTTTTTCATTTCCTACTTTAGCGTGAGTTGTACCTTGGAATAATTTCTTCCATTCCCCCCATGTTGCAGCCCAATCATCACGCCCACATCCCCATCCTCTCCCTTTTGGATGTCTACCCCATCTCCATGTTTTTTGAATTAAACCTACTTCTGGAACATCTTTTTCAAGCACATTAACCATCTCACCAACAATTGTATCATGCATTGGTTCTTCATTGGCATCAAGTACACCAAATCTAATTACATCTGCAACATCAAACTTTGAAGGATCCCTGTTCTAACCAGAACCAGTTTTCCTACAAGGAACCAACTGAAAGGCTTTATTGTCCATAACACCAACTGATCCCATCCTCTATCCAGGAGAGACATCAATGCCCTCCACTGTATCCTCAAAAATCCCAACTTGTTGGGTATATTTAGAGACATCCACTATAGATAGCCTCACTATACCTCCTTCAGTGAATCACAGTGAAACTGAAGCAAGAGTATGCTCTTTCTCATGAAAACGATCCATAACATCCAACACCTCACATCCTAATCTAGTAGTCGTAGCTCAATCTACTTCAATTAGGATAGGGTCATTTGTTTGACCGTCCTGTGATCAGGGGCGTTCACACAAATGGGTTAGACCGGGGATTTATATCATAGTTACTAGTTCAATATGGATTTCAAAGTTTAGATTTAAAGGTATATTTAGTTATGCAATTACATTTCTTTATCCCTACCCCTATGAAATTTAGCTACTCATGGAAAGGTAGGGCGTAATTAAATAAATGAAATATAACATGTTTGATCGATTGAATAATGGAATTGGGATCATGAAAAGGTCTAGGAAACTGAAATAAACATGCACTATGTAAATTAAAATTATAAATAAGAGACTTACTTGACAAAGAGAAATGGAAATTGAAATGAAATGCGATGGTGGGAATTGAATGCACGAAGAACAGAGGCTCCACAACTCTTGGATTAATAAAAAATACACAAATACTAAGAATTTGAGAGTTTGATAGGGGAAATGGAAAAGGTATTCATAAAAGAGATGAATGGGAGAAGAGAATCATGTCCAGAATTGATATCAAATGCTCTCCCAGTTCGATTATTTTATATGAAAATTTCATCACAATGTGTACCTCAGGTACACGATGTGTATCTTTGATCCGTGTTAGTTTGCACAGATTTTGGATCTCCATCACGGTGCATGGGTCTCTCAAGAATTTAAGAGGTTTGACTGGGTACACGACGTGAGAGGGTCATTCAAGACGTGTGCCTCGTCTCTATCTGATTTTTGCACAGATTCTTTGCGGATTTCTTGCTCGGGGGTTTGACTGACTTCACGATGTGTCTGTTCTGGTCACAATGTGTAGTGGATTTTTTATTCATGCTTCGTGGCATGGTCACGGATTGGCCTCATGACTTGAGGGGGGATATGATCATTAGGTACACGACGTGTAATGGTGGATCATGATGTGTTCTTGGCCTGTTTTACACCTTTTCTACCTTTTCTTCCTTACAAACCTATGAACCTCTTTTTCCTGCAAAATTAAACACATACTAGTGCATTATCAATTAATTTAAGGAAAAATATAGACAATTGACAAAAAATTGTTTATAAAGTATACTTATCATCTCCACCCCTGATAGCATGTATCATTTTTGTCCCTCAAAGGATATCATCTGGCTATAGAACATATATCTAATAATAGTGTCATAGCACTTTCAGGTTCTCATCATAGTGGGGAACTGTTGTGACCTTTTAGTTTGACAACTACTCTTGGGACATTATCACATGAAATGTTATACATAAGAACAATCATGATGTGATAATGAGTCTATTAATATCCATCAAATGAATACATGTTTATCATAAAGCACAAAGAAATTTGTTCTAGGGAACCAACTCTAACAGAAACCCACTTGTACTAGAGACAACTGCTAACAATCTTCAGTTCTCTAGATCGCACATGATATTTATGCTTCTGCTGAGATAGGTCTTTAGTCAATGGGTCTACCACATTCTATTCCGTGAATACTCTACTCACTACAACTTCACCCTTTTGATAGAAATACCTTAATAGGTCTCACTTCCAAAGTATGTGATTTGTATGTTGATGTGACCTTGGGTATTTTGCAAGATCCACCACTATAGTATTATCGTAATTAAATGTGATTGGTTCCTTACTTCTAGGTACCACATAAAGATCTTGGATAAATTTCGCAATCGAGACGGCTTCCTTGGCTGCATCATAAGTCGTTATGTGCTTGGACTCCGCTATAGATTCAGCTACAACTAGCTTATTTGAACTATTTCAGCTCACAAATCCTTCATTGAGATAGAAAACATATCCTGATTGCGACTTTATATCATTCTCATCTATCTGAAAACCAGCATCAACGTACCCTCTAATGACAAGATCCTCATCTCCTCCATACACCAAGAACATATCCTTAGTTCTTCTTAGATACTTAAGGATAGTCTTAATAGAAGTCCAATATTTTTTCCTTGGATCTGCTTAATATCTTCCTATCATGCTCCATGCAAATGAAACATTAAGTACAGTACATAACATCGAATACATGTTAGATCCTATCACTGAAGCGTATGAGATCTTACTCATTTTATCTTTCTCCTATTATGTTTGGGGAAACATTTTCATAAAAAGATATAAACCATGTGACACTGGAAAAAATCCCCCCTTGTATTGTTATATACTAATTATCTTTAGTATTTGGTCAATATATGTACTTTGACTTAGTCCAAGCAACCTCTTGGATCTATCAAGAATGATCTTGATCCGTAGAATGTAGGCTGCTTCATCTAATTCCATCATAGAGAAGCACTTGTTTAACCAGTCTTTAACTAATTTCAAGAATGGTATGACGTTTCCAATAATTAATATGTTTTCAACATATAATACTAGGATAACGACTACATTCCCATTAAATCTTTGGTAAACACACAACTCACATTCATTTTTAATGAAACCAAATTCTTTTATGGATTCATCTAATCAAATGTTCTATGACCTAGATGCTTGATTTAATCCATAAATGAATCTTTATAAGTTAAAAATCCTTTTGGCATCACCTGGTGTCACAAACCCTTCTGGTTGTATCATATAGACATCTTCCTGAAGGTTCCTGTTAAGGAATACAGTTTTGACAAACATCTTCCAAATATTATAGTCATGATAAGTTTCTATGGAAAATATGATTATAATGGATTTAAACATCGAAATCGGTGAAAATGATTCATCATAGTCAATTACTTGACATTGTTTAAACCCCTTAGCCACTAGCCTTGATTTATAGGTACTTACATTACCTTCCATGTCCATTTTCCTCTTGAATTCCCATTTACATCCAACATGCTTTACATCAACTGGTGCATTGACCAAAACCAAAACTTAGTTCTGATACATGGAATCCATCTTATAATTCATAGATTCTATCCATCTTGTAGATTCTGGATCTCTACTACTTCTTTTTCAGAGAGAGGTTCATCATTGTCCAATAATAATGAGTCACCATCCTTAGTGACAAGAAAACCATATCTCTCTGGTTCCCTTACATCTCCTGCACTCCTACACAGTACTTCTGTTTCAGGAACTACTTCTTCCATGGGGACTTATGGAACTTGTTCTTGTACCAACACAAATGTATCTTGAGCACCAACTTCATCAAAGTAAATCTTTATCCCGCTATCCTTTTTGAGGATGTTCTCCCTCTCATGATATAAGTCTTGTCTGGAGAAATTTAGTTTCTTGTCTGAAGGGTTGTATAGTTAGTATCCCTTTGTTTCCTTGGGATACATTATAAAGATACACCTCATGCCTCGGGGTGCTATTTTATTTCCTGAAAAGGCATTAACAAATACCTCGAATCCCCATACATGTGTATTCAACAAAATTAGTTTCTTTCAACTCAATAACTCGAAGGGAATTACATGTTCCTTCTTAGTTGTTACTCAGTTTAATGTGTATGCTACATTTTTAATTCATATCTCCAAAAGGATAATGGAAGATCTGAATGACTCATAATCAACCTTACCATATCCAACAAGGTACAGTTCCTCCTTTCACTAAATTATTCCACTGTGGTGTATAAGGGGGATTGGGTTGAGATAGGATCTCAAACTCCTGCAAAAGAATCGATGAACTCTTCGTTAAGATAATCTCCACCTCGATCTGATCGAAGATTATTTATCTTCTTACCAAGCTCATTCTCTACTTCATTCTGGAATTCCTTAAAATTTTTAAAGGAACTGGACTTATACCTCTTCAAGTAAATATATCCATATCTACTAAATTCATTATTAAAAGTTATGAAGTAAGAATATCCACATATAGCTTCTACTAGAAATGGCCCACACACATCAGTGTGTACCAATCCTAGAAGCTCTGTGTCCCTTTCACCCTGTACACCAAATGGCGGTTTGGTCATTTTCCCTTGTAAACATGCTTGACATATATCAAGTAGTTTTAGCTTAGAAGAGTCTAAAAAACCATCTTGACATAGCTTTGTCAAACACTTTTCATTTACATGATTGAGATGGCGATGCCACAACTGGGTGTTATATGATTCATGAGAACTCGATTCATTATCAATTTCCAACACTTGGTATTCATAATTTAATACATACAGACCTTTATTTAAATGCACCATTCCATAACATATGTTGTCCTTATAAAAGAAATAATTTTTATTTTCGAACATGAAAATAAATCCATATGTATCCAAACTTGATATAGAAATTATGTTTTTGGTAACACTAGATACATAATAACAACCAAGTAAAACCCAAATCATTCTCATTGGCATTGTGTTGTGGTATTCACCAATGGAAAGAGAAGTAAGCCTCACACTATTGTTAGCTCGCAGATCTACCTCTCCTCCAGAAATTTTCTGGAATCTACTTATTTCTGACATTTGAATACATATGTGAGCACCAAAAGATATATCTAATACCTAATGTGTATAAATGGAAATATTTCACTCGATAAAAAATGAGCCTTTGGCTTCCCCTTGCCTCTTGGTGCAATTCCTCTTTTAGTGGCCTAACTTGCCACATGCAAAGCATACTGGCTTCTTTTCCTTGCCCTGCCTTTGGATATTCTTCTTCTTGGTCGGAAGGTTCTTGGGGGAATTAGACTATTTATAATTCTTATGCCCCTTTTCCTTATCCTTCCTCTTCCTATTCATCATAAGGAATGTGTGTTTTTCACTCCACATGTCGTTATCCACTTGGAGAATTAAAGTAATAAGTTCTGATAGACTCTTCTAATTATTTCTCATATTATAATTCACAATAAAAGTAGATAAGGTCTTGGGTAGTGATGATAGTATGAGATCTGTATGCAACTCATCAGAGAATTTAATCCCTATGATGTCCAGACACTCAATGTAGCCAATAAGATTGACTACATGTGGCCCAGCTGGCATAGACTCTCTAAGCTTAGTGGTGAAAAAACATTGGAGATCTCATACCACTTTTGTCTCACCTTCTCTTGATAGAGATCCTAAATGTGAGACATCATGCTATAAGAATCCATTTCCTCATGTTTATTCAAGAGATCATTGGTCATGGATGATAGCATGAGGCACTGAACATATTTATCATCATTCAAATGTTTCTCGTATACAGAGAGATCCTCATCACATGACTCATTTCCAAGCGCACTTGGTAAAGGTTCTTCCATCACATCTAGTTTTCTTTCCTGGTGAAGGATGACCTGAAGATGCCTTTTCCACACCTAGAAATTTGTGCTGGTGAGAAGGTTTTCCTTCTCGAGTATGGATTGCAACAATATGTTTGGTGTCATTTTTAATGTTGTTTCTTCAAGTAAGATGAATAGATTTTTACTAGTTTATCTGATAAAATTAAGACAAATAAATAAATAAATATTCATTAGTCTCCCACTATTTTATCAAAACCCAAAAACCCTCACCATTGGGTTTAAAATATCTTGTTTCTTGTACATTATACCAGCAATGATCTATATTTCCATTTTCATTACCCCAACTTTGGATGGTCAAGAAAATCGAAAGGTTTTAGGTAGGCATTCCAAATTCCAACTACATTAACTCACAGCTCCATGATCCATTGAGTGGACTCCCCAATCCTAAAATCCTTAATTTTGGATTTTCTCAACCTTTGCCAATCAGTTACACCAAGTCCGGCTTTGGAAATCATCCCTTGATTTAAACTAAGTCAATTCAACCCAAAACCTCAACTTAGAATTCCCTGATAATTGGAAGCACCCCAACTTTGGCTGGTCAAGCACATTGAACTATGGTTTGATTCAAACTGAAGTAATGGAAGGCTATACCGACTTAATATTTTATTGAGGGATTTTATCCTTTATGTGTAAATTGTTATTTATTATCTTTTAACATGCTTATTAATATTAGGTGGGATAATCTTAAGTGATTAACCATGTATTAGATAATATTTACGCATAAGCCATTTTATTTTAGTTCCATCTTGCATACTTGTTCATTCATTAATTATGTGATCATGACAAAACATCCATGATGAATAACAATAAAACTGACAGAAATAAAATAAAGGGTATGATCATGAGCTTGTTCTAATTGTTAGTTTATCTAATGGTTTATAAACTAACGGTTGACCTTGGGGAGAAACACCTTGAACCAATTAGGTTCATGTTTTCAGTTTTACACTTGTCCACCTTTGTTTCTCTTTGGATTAGTTTCGACTCAGCTCCTAACTTGAACCGCCTCCACTAGCTTGGGAGCTCTATCCATTATATATGCTTGTACTCACATGCCGGTGAGGGGTAAAAGGGGGTTTACAAAAAAGAATCCATGGACACACAGACCCTATATATTAATAAGGAGATAAGGCACACAAACCAACAATTTAATTTAATAAATTAAAAGGGAAACCAATCACATACAAATGTTCTAGTATAGCTCATGATCATCCATATGCATGCAATTAATTTATACATTTAATAAAATTAGCATTCAATTATTTATTCATGTTTATTTAAGATAAATCATGCTTTAATCGATTAATTATTATCTTTAATTAATCAATCCTTTTATCTTAATATTTTCTGATTTTTTGGAGATTCTCATACATTATAATTTTAAACAAATTAGAATTTATTTAAAATTAACCTTGTACATAACTTGTACCTTGGAGGCAATCCAGTGAATACCCATCAAAAACTACCCAAAATGTATTATACTTGTATACACTATATTCATTGTGACATGTAGAATGAAACATAATTATAATGGTAATGAAACTAATACATGATGTGCAGATCTTTGAACACTACACAGATGTTAATTAAACATTTATATATATATATATAAAACACATATCGCATGTTGTGTCCCAACTTTATTCCCACATGAAGATACATGTATCAAGGGTTACATAATATAATAATAAATTTTAAAACTATGTAATCTGGAAAAAGTACATGGCATATAGACCTAACTACACATCGTGTACCCTCCTCACCGTTCATCCAAAGTACATGCCACGAGAAACAACATGTGAGGTGTACTTTAGAAATCTATGGAGTAAACAGTGTTTCCAGTGGTCTACACTCCATGTAGACTCCACATTACATAGTCACCATTTGAGAAATCCATGTATGAGATACATGACTCGACCCTAACCTGAAGGGACTACACACCGTGTCCGGTGGGCCACTTGGAATTTAGTCTGGTTTCCATGCCCCAATTAATCCTAGTCAACACCACATGGATTAAAGGTCATTAATGGTGTCATTAATTCCTAATTAATGAAAGATCTCAAACTGATTACCGAACCAAATGTTAATGTGTTTAAAAATACTACATGGGATGTAATTACAATTACACAATGTGCAGTCTGGTGTTGTACGACCTGGATCCTTGGAACCTCCAAATGAGTTCCATGAATTTAATATATTCATAAAATTGATTGTTTTTTAGATTTGCGAGAAACGATGAAGGAAGAAATAGATCTCAAAATTCATATTTATCCAATGATTAAACTTTAATTGAAAAACTAAATTATGAATTTATAAATCATCAACGAAACTAAATAATTGTAAATAATAATATGTCCACTCTGATACCACTTGTACGTTCTGGTCGCAGTAGAATCACAGGATGGGCGGGGCCCAACATTAATTTTTACCATATTCAATGAACATATATGGGATCAATACGACGATGAATGCCAGTATCTATGGAATTGAATCAAAGATTTAGGCAAAGATATAGAAACCTAGAACTAAGATAGATGATCGACATATTTTGTTTATAATTAATTAAATTAAATTAAAGAATTACCTCCAAGGTGATTCTTTCTTCGTCGATATGCTCGACCGCAGATCTGTTGTGCGCCTTCATTGCATTGTATAGATCAATGGTAGATCTCCTCTAGTTGTGATCCACATGTATTCCACGTATCTCTGGATATTCCTAAAGGAGTCTTCAGGTTCTAGCACAGAAGATCATTGCACTTACGATGTCTACCTTCAATCGCCTTGAGAACCACATTGAAAATGTCCTCCTTGATCCAGTGGAGGAGGATCTTTCACATTCTTGAGAGTGTTCTTAGAGAGGTATGGACTCTCTAGCCATGAGAGTTTTTATCCAATTTATCATTCCCAATAATAATAACCATCCCTTGGCTAGCGCTTGGATAAAAAGAGAATAATATAAATGGGCATTTAATTCACTAGGGTAATAATAAATAATTTGCACATGTGCCTTAATTACTTTATTAATCCAAGCGAAACCCACATGTCAAATAATAACAAAAACATTATTATTTCTTGACATTCACTTAACTTGTGAGTTATAATTAAATATTATTTGATAAAATAATATTTAACATTATTATTTCTTATCGAACCCTTCACTCAGTCCGCCAATCCTCCACCATATTTTTTAAACCATGAATAATGACTTTTTATTTATTAAATAAATATCACACCATTATTTTCCAATAAATATATAAATATTATATTCACTAAATATAAAATAAATATTTATTAATTATTCCACCCATATTATATTCTCTTGAATAACTAGTGTCGAAATAAATGCGATCAGACATCCATGAATAATTATTAAACCACAACCAGTAATAATATTTATTCAAGTTGTTAAATAAAAAATAATATATTATTTAACCGAGATATTGGACACACTTAGTGTGTGACCCTCTAGGCCTCTTTCTCAGTGACATTAGGCGGAGCAGCCTAAAGTCCAAAGTTAGCATCTAGGAACATGCCACAGTACCCATAGAGAAAGAATTTAATGCTGCAGTGACATGTAACCTCATATAAACTCTTACTGTATAATATAATCCATTTGTCTCGATATCTCCAATCAAGCGGGTTGCATGAAAGTTCTGTCAACCCATATGCTCTATTTCTCATTCTTTAACTTCCTAAAAAATTAACTTTCCTATAGAACACCATGGACATAGATTTATTTAGGCTATATCATTTCCATCAAAGGGTCTACGATGTAAAATTCCATTATGGAACATGAGGGACAAATCATTTCACGTATTATTCATTAATGTAGTATTACTCGTGACACATCCAACATATCCTACCTCACTACAAACATATGTGGTCACAATTTTATCCAATACATCTAAGTGCGTGAGTCATAATACCCATAAATAATAATATTAAAGTCTAAGGACCAATACATACATTCTCAAATAGAAGCATCCAATGACACTTATAAATGTGGATTTCTTACTGTCGGGTCTCGTTCTCATAATATCCTACTAGATATCACCACAGGAGTACACCATGAGAAGGTGTCTCAAAGTCCTATGAGTCTCCACCACTGATAGCCTGTAACATTTGTGTCTCTAAAATGATATCATCCTGCTATAGAACATATATCTATGAATAGTGTCATAGTACTTCCGAGTTCTCATCATAGCGGGGCACTGTTATGACATTTTAGTGCGACAACAACTCATGGGACATTATCACATGAAATGTTCCGATGAAGAAAAATCATGACGTGATTTAGAGTTTATTACTATCCATCCAATGAATACATTTTTATCATAAAGCACAAAGAATTTGTTTCTAGGGAACCAAGTCCAACATACACGACATGTCCAAGCTACTTGGGGTCGAGTCGTGTTCTCCCGACTATGTTGTGTGGCATTTCTCATGTTAGTGTACATTGGCACACGACATGTTCCTGGCCCTACCCGTTGACATGTAAAACTAGAGTACACACTAAATCTCCAGAACATGTGTCACATTGCGTGTGGGGGGTACCACACAACATCTGTTACTTATCTCTCCCGAATCCTTAGTTGTCGCAGCCATGGCCCTATACGCCATGTGTTCTTCAATGATGATAATCAAGAAAAATTTATGGGATAAAGAAACGATAACAAGGATTTTACGATCATTATCTAAGCATTGATGTAAAACCAATATAATGGGAGATATAGGTTTAGAAAACAATTGAATAATCAATATAATTTCTATACATGGGTGGATGCATTGTTCAAAAATTGGTGCAGATCAAAGGATGGGTTGATCATTCTCAATCAATTTAATCAATAAGGGACTAATTCTCAAATTGATGAGTCCTACCTAGAGATTTGATCCTTAATCATTGAAAGAAGAATGGAAAGATATGGAAATAAAAAAGAAGGGGATGTTATAAGAATGTGGAAAGACATACAATTGAAAATTGGTAAACAATGACTTTTTTGTTTATGGGAAAAATGATGCATTCGATGAGAGTTTGAGATAAATGAGGAGATATTGGGAAATGATAATATCTCCACAATCTCTATCCATATAGTTAACAAAATTATATAAAATGAACTTTGGAAGAACAATTATAGAAGAAATATTATGTATGATATTAATGAATACTCATCTAATTACATGTTAATCCAATAAGGGAAGAATGGAAAAAATCCCAGGATATTATTCAATTACTACCAATAAGTACATGATAGTGTGAGTACGTTGCTATTGATTTTTATACATTTCATTCGAATACATATGTAGGGAATAATTAAATATGGTTTTAATCAAATATCATACAATGATGATATCATCATTATCGATTATATCTGATTGATACCTAAGGATTACATCACTGTTTTAAATAGTTTAACATGACTTTAAAACAAAATCAAACATATATATTAAATATTATCCATTGAATAATGGCTCATATGAATGGACTATGTAGACTCTCGAGGATTCACTCATAGACATTATATAAACATTATAGGAGGATGGGATCAATAATATGATATGATTAAGTACTAATACAATAATATATTCTTCTCGATCCCTATAGTATCTCCTTATGACACCATATATGGGGAAAAAATTAGAACACCAACATGTTTGGATAATTTAAGAGAACATAATTTATTGGGTGACCAAAAACATCATAGAAAAGTTAAAAGATATTAAATTACACATCACTTCACTAAAAAGATGATCGATAATCAACATTATTGATCATTGATGTTTCAGGGAGAATGAGTTTAGTGATAAACTCTTTCATAATATATCACAATTGAAGAGATACATGGGGATTTGTGGGAAAGAAATATTATAGCATAGATAAATTGATCCCATTTTAGCATAGATAGATTTATCCCATTGATATTTGTTGCCCCAATGTAATGGAAAACAAGAATAAGCCCCACTAGGCAGCAGTTGGCTTGTACAACTTCTTTACCATATTCCTATATTCTTGTTGATCCCCCCAGAGGGCGGCTTCCTGATTATTGAGAGGTGACTACGTGTTGGGATCTCCTAGAAAACTCTCTATCGACAACAATATGGACCTCACGTCATAAGAAGATGACCATTTGTCCTGAAGTATGTCCAAGCAGATGTGGTCGTGCAAGTCAACATAGGGATGGAAATAGGCCACCTCGAATTTCACTTTGGGAGATTTGAAAGGATAATTGGTGGGGAAGGAGAGTGAGAGCTTGTACTCTGTTCCTTAAAAAACAATGTCCCTGCTTCCTTGTATCGTCCCCTTCTAGTATAATATGTTGTCCCCCTTGGGGAAAGCAGAGATCCCAGACACCCCACTCATCATCAGGTCCATCAACTACGACTGCAGACTTTTCAGCACGGAATGGACGTCGATGATGCCGCTGCCATGTTTCCTTTTTTGTTGATGGATTCCATTCAATACGCTTCTTCCCCAAGGATTCTTGAAACAAATCTGAGGATCAAAAATTTGCAGCCACGCTAAGATTCCTTCGCTGCATTCTGGTTCAAAATGTGGAAGATGGGTAGCGGAGGGGGGAGAGATGGAAAGATGGAGAGATGAGTGAGGGAGAGAGGTTGTGATTATATTTAAAATGGAGAACATGGCCGCAGTCGAACGTTGGCGAGGGGGATCTTTAGTTCCCCTTCACACACAATGGCTAGTTCTCAGGTAATTTTTTAAAATAAAGTGTTTTTAAAAATTTATACAATTATATAAAGAGAATGGTAAAGCTTGTATTAATATAAACTAGTACCTCGCCCATGCATATTCACGGTGCTATAATTCAAATCTAATTTTTGAAAGTGTTTTAATAGTTAGAGTAGTTAATAATGAAAATAAAATAAAATATGATAAACTTACTAATTTAGTGATAGATAATAATGAAAATAACTGAAAAATAAGAAAATGTTTTCAAAAATATATGTGAAAATGAAAGAAAATAAAATAACATGATATAAAAAGATAGAGAAAATCATGATGTATCATTAAGAATTCAATGTGGTGTCTTTAAAAGGTATTGTAGTAGGAAGTTCATTTTTTTATCTGTCATCATCATACGTAAAGGACACTTTATGATTGGAGAGGAGGATGAAGTTTGAAATAAAAAAAATAAAAAAAAATGACTGAAAGACGTAAATGAAGTGATGAGTAGTGTCCTCAGAACTATGTAGGAGTGGTGGAGTCAGAGGTAGAGGTGTAAGAGGAGGCAAAGGTGGAGGTAGAGGCAATGTTAAAGGCCAATGCAGAGGAGGAGGTGTGCGCTCATGAGGAGGATACACTTGGTGATGGGGGTTATTGGTATAACATTCAATTCTTAAAGAGGTTACTGAACACTTAGCAAACATATAGTTTTGTACAAAAGACATCTCAAGATAGAAATAAGAATTCATAAAGTAAAGAAAATCATCTGAAAAAATTAAAATAAATCAATCTACCTCTATTTCAAAGAAAAAAACTTTTTAACTACTTATTATGAATCAACATTCTTTGTAATAAACCACAACTGGACTAAAGTAAAACATTAACACAAAAAATTACTACATTAAAGACTCTATTACACCAACAGTATTCAACTTGTTACCTTTTAGTAAGATAAATCGATTGTAATGCATTTTTCAAATCCACTGTAATGAATACTTCAAGACTCATCTATCGAGTTTTTTCCCTCGAACACACCATCAAAAGAATCAATACAAATGTAATACAAAGAATTAAGTTAGCACAGAAAGGTAGTATCGACATAGTGGTCACTGCAATACACTTCATACTACTATTTGAATCATTGACTCTTTGTATTAGCCTTATACAAAGAAGCAATAAAAACATTTGTATTATAAAATAATAGCATTAAAGGGAAATTTTTATATTGATGGGAAATCAATTTTAATAGATCAATCCCACAAATGATATTACTTCCCTAAATTAAAATGAAAAAATATAGTTTTTTATATTAAAATAATATAAATTGAAAATCCAAAATTTGGATTTCAGACTTAAAATGAAGTTACAATGTATGAGAAATGTTGACATCACTTGTACTTATATTTTCTTTAGTTAACCTTCTATACTATGAGGTAGGAAAATGGATTTATTTCATTGTTGTGGTATTGAGGCTCTTCTTTCCTCGACATTAACCATACTAGCTCGAGATGCTTGTGCATAATTGATACTTATTCTGATGGTATCCCCTAATTTCCATACCCACTTTCTGAGGGGAAGCTGGTTCAAAATTCTGATATGCCTCTTCATCAGAAGCCACCTACTGCAAGAACACATCTGGGATTCCATGGGATATCAAACGCAGTCGGCATTGGCGTCTTTTTTATCACAAATCGTTGAAAAGCCAACATAGTTTGCATCCTGTATAAAAAAATTTAACATAGTATATGTAAATAAGAAGTGAATAAATGTAAATAGATAAAACATTAGAGATGTGAAAAAATATTAAAGTATTATGAACATGTTTTCATACCATTGGTTAAACTGACTGCAATGATATATTATTCAATCTTATTAGGTAGAAATTCAAATTAGAATAGACACATGTGGTGGAATAAATTTAAGAACTAAGAAATTACTACTTAATAAAAACTTTCCAAGGTTGTCCTAGTAAAAGTTAAGATAAATTGGAAAGAGAATGTGAAAAATTCAAAACACCATAAACAAATAACTACTTTATGACATGTAATAAAATGAATTTGATTAAATTGGATGACATCACACATGTATTTAGAGGAAGAACAAATTAGTATACTACATACTAAATGTGAAAGTGAACATTTCATCACATTAGTATACATCATATTGAAATACCATTGATCACAATCACTATTTTTCCCAGTTAAGTTTCTTTGCTTCATCAACATGATTACTATACAAGTCAGCTCTGCAAACAACTCCATGGAATCACATTCCAACATTGTATTTGGAATCAAATTGCTATGTGGATTTATCTATTTTCTCATAAACCATCACACCATCAAATTTCAGTGCTGAAAGTAGATTGTCATGTACTGTTTCATGCAACTGATTATTCAAATTTATTCTCCACTTCTTCCTCTTCCTTCATAGTGTCTCAGATCTTCCAAATTAATGAGAAATCAGCTATAAAAAACAGCTTTTAACATGCAACCAAAGCTTACCTATAAACAGGGAAATGATAAAAAAACACACCCATACAACTAATCTGCAGCAACAAAAAAAACAATGTTTTAACTGCTAGTTTACCTATTAATTGGATTTTCTAACTTCTGGGTGTTTTAGTTAGCATAAGGTTCTGTTTGTTTTCATGCACCATTTTTTCACAGAAGTACCTATCCAGAATAACAAAAGTTAAATAGTGTTTGGAAATCTGTCTATATGATGGAAACTAATAACAAAAACACCCATGCAGGTAATCTACAACAAAAAACACTATATTTTCTCATAAATCGGCACACCATAAAAGTTCAGTTCTTAAAGTAGATTGTCATGTACTGTTTCATGCAAATGATTATTCAAAATTCTTCTCCACTTCTTCCTCTTCCTTTATAGTGTCTCAGATCTGTCAAATAAATAAGAAATCAGCTATAAAAAGCAACTTTTAACATGCAACAAAAGATTACCTATAAGCTGGGAAATGATAACAAACACACCCATACAACTAATCTGCAACAAAAAAGCACAATTTTTTAACTGCCAGTTTACCTATTCATTGGCTTTTCTAACTTCAGAGTGTTTTATTTAGCATAAGGTTTTATTTGTTTGCATGCACCATTTTTTCATAGAAGTACCTATCTGGAATAAAAAAAAGTGAAATAGTGTTTGGAAATCTATCTATATGCTAGAAACTGATAACAAAAACACCCATGTAGGTAATCTACAACAAAAAACACTATATTTAAATGGCCAATTTACCTATATTTTTCATTGATTGGATTTTATAACATTGGGGTGAGTTTGTAAACATAAGGTTCTATTTGGTTGCAAGGGCTATGTTTGCACAGAAGTAGCTACAAATAATAATAAAAAAAGTGAAATGATGTTGTAAAATCTTCATATATGCTGAAAACTGATAAATTACAGGCTGAGAAGGACAATAATAAGATGGTTGAGGTGGTGGAGGGATTTGACCTGGGCCAGACCTCTCATTCACTCTCTATGACATCTGCTGAGAATCCTAACTCAGAAAATCTATAGGCTATCCTGGTGGATTTTTACTCGATAAAGGGAACTCCAATGAGACCTTGGAACTCCAATTCAACAACCAAATTCATCTTTTCCTCTGCCAGACCCATCTTTAGGAGCACTAAAACACCAAGAAAAATCCGGAATGCATTGTTTGTAGAGAATATCATCATATATTAACTCGAGATACCTTGATTCTCCATTGAATCTTCCACCATTGCATGCACATTTGGTTTTTCATGAATAAACATGAGGCACATAAAAATCTATAAAAGGGAAAATGGTTAAATTATTTTGGAACTCATAATATATGTGAAATATCCTCTATTGGTGTATAATATGAGAAGATACTAATCATATTTGATTTAAGCTTCATATGTTTTTCAGTATCTAAGCAGGTGAAGCCATGGAAGGGGAGAAGTCATGCTACATAAAATATTAGACTGTTAGTATTAAAAATTTAGTGATATTACCTTCAAAAACATAATTCTCTACATGTCTTTGTGACATTCAAGTAGGATATCCTGAACCATGTCATCAAAGTTGAGAATACAATGATTTAGTCACTATAGTAGTATATAGTTAACACCTTAAAAATTCAGAAAAGGATTACCCCATAATGAATATATAGTAATGATATGAATAAATATTTTGAATGATATCAATTTCAAAAGTCAAATAATGTTCCATGATAAGGATGATTAATCAGTTTTATTTAACTCTATTTCAGTCATTCCAAACTGAACCAAAAAAAGAAATTAATAATTATCTGTATACCAGAGTGAAAACATTCATAAAATTTAACATACCTTAACTAAAAGACCCATCATAGAGGAGCATTGTATATATAAAAGGACCATTTTATGGTCACCAAACCTGAACAACCATCATTGGAACGATCACTGTGATAACAAAAAAATGGTTTTGTCCACCACCTGTTTGTACTATCAAATTAAGCATAAATATATAATAAAGGGTTATTCAATGCTTAAAAAATTGGCATTGGCATACCAGATGGTAGGATGCCATAATCACTGTTGACCTCTAGCTTTCTTCTTAGATAATATATCAAGATGAATGAGTAGAGAAGAATCATAGCAATTACAACAGAAACTTAGAATATTGCAATTGTATTGCATGAATTGAGGTAAATAAGGAAAGGTTTACCTCTAGATGAAACATAATTTTATGTGTATATTCTAGTTTTCATCTTTAGATCAATGATGGAAGCACTATAAAAACAACCCAAAAAAATAATAGAGAATGATGAAATTGAAGGGCCTTTATCCACAAAGGTGAATTCTTTAATCTTCAAGGTGGGACATGTATTCTTTCTGGGTATTTTTCTGAATATTTGGTTTGCATCCATCAAATGAACTCTTCATGGATCAATCGAAATGGTATCACCTACTATAGTCAAATTAGAAACCACATGAAATTCCATGGTTATGCATTCTAGGTATATGTACATATATTGAAATGTTACTTAAAAAATGATACTTGTTGCATACTATAACGAAGACATGTTGAAACCAAATATTAAACTAATTTAATCAAAACATAATGATATGTAAGACATTTAAATTTGTACATTAATTTATATTAGAGAATACCATTCTAGATATGCTAAAAAATACATGAAAATGTGCACTACATACTAACAGTGAACAAAACATTCTGACCATGAACAAATAGTGAACATAACATACTAACCGAAAACACGTATATAGTGTATTAGAAATATTAAAAGTTCACTACATGGAAATACTGAATGGAAACATATATACAATGTCAAAAACTGGGTTCACAACCTGATTTCACTGAGGTATTTTATAAAGCATGTTCAATGCAGTCTACTCCAATCTTGATCTAAAGAATTGGATAACCGTGAGGCCACACCATCATCTGAAATCTGTGTAGCACACAACACATAGTCAGAAATAACAAATTCATCTTGAACAACATTACATACCTCAACATATGTTCTACAGTCAACAACATCCCGGTTACTGCAACTTAGTAGGAAATCGTACTATGTCCTCCCTAATAATGGAGACACCTACGGCCAACAGTGGCATATAGAATATCATAATAACATCATGGATAAATATTCCGTGTTATGACTAGTGTAGGTGTTACCTCATCATTTGGGACTCTGATTACTATAGGATTTACCTCAATCACAGCTCTTATCAGTGTAGTTTGATGGAAATCATTCAGTACTTACATCATTCTCCCTTAACCGCAAAAATTATTTGAGATCAATAACAGTGAATCTCAACAGTAATATAGCATTATAGTTTTTCAATCAACATGGATGGGCCAGTTTCCTTGGGCAAGCAACATGGATGGGCTACCTCATGGTGTGATTTACCCACATAAGTGCTTTTGAGTTAGCCTATTGGGATGCATGTTGCTAGCCATAGTTGTAATCAAACTCTTATAAACATATTTAGATAAAATATAAATGTATTTCAATGCCTCATGCAATATAATATTATTCATCCCAAGAAATATGATTGCCCAAGCATAATCACAAAAATGTTTCCACTTCACAGAGAACAATCTAAAAGCTCAATTTCAGTTTACACCATAACCAAATCATAGAAAGAAGAAAATAAATCTACAAGGCACATTCAATTCATAAAAATGCTCATAATAAGATTTACAAAGTGTTTGAGGATTGGCCCTGAGTCTTCCCATGCTCCCAAACATGAACCGGACAACAATCGTTTACCATTCAAACCATATAACACTCTGCTATCATGCACAACATGTGTAGAAAGCACTGCAAACTATGAATGAATGTCCACACAACCTAAAAAATGCAAACATCAACTCATTCATGCTAATAGATGATGGTAGTGGTAGAGATAATGAATGATAGGTTCCACACTAAGTCTATCATAACAGTGGGATTGTAATACAAACAGATACAACACCAAACCTTTAGGTCCTCACCCTTCACCTCAGTTACTCCCATTGAGGGTTTCTGAATAGGTTGTGAGTTGTAGTTAGTTGATAACATGAACCTCATGAACAAACCCCCAGTGGGGAAGAAGGTTCTAAAATGAAAGAAAATCCCCCATGTGGGAAAATATTATGAAACCAAATGAAATTAAACCTAGGTCACTTCTTGAGAACAAAACCCCCATGGGGGAGAATATTTAGAAATTAATACACATCTTGACCAAAGTTAATATGAGTACAGAAATATTTACACAGCTTCCACAATTCCTGGAGACCCCGACGACACCTCTCTCCATGGTGGAGACTGCCGAGTCGTGCCATCTCTGGAACCTGCTGCCTCAGGAGGTGGAGACGACGAGCATGAAATGTTAGGAGAAAAATCAGTTCTTGAGGGACAGATACGAAATCAATGAATCCCTACCATAAATAGGAAATTAGATGCTGATGAGAAGGAGTAGACCAAGGCATGGAAGGTCTTAGTCGGAGTGGGAGTCGTAGTTGGGGGAGGAAGAGAGGGGAGAGGGAGGATGGAAAAGAGGCGGAGATAGGGATATGATGTGTAGATTCTAATCAGGGTACGAGATTTAGGGGTGCAGGAACCCTAGCTTGACAGGAGATGAAGCGTGAGTGGGAGGAAAAAAATAGAAACTGCGGGGAGGCGGTACGTGGATTTTTGGTGGGTTGACACGTAACTAATTAGAGATGTGGATGCATACTGAAGAGACATGTGGATGCTGGAATGCCAGAATTAGTATATTTAGAAGATTATAGTCATCATCCTGTCAGGGTCCTTCCATCGGAGTCGACGTCCGGCGTCCCCAAACGAGGCTCTATTCATGTATCACCCTTTAAAATAATTTTCCCTAAAACTAATTTGACTCATTTACATTTTCAAGAAAAGCATTATTCTCTTATATGGAATCATGTTTTATTAAACAATTCTTAAAACATTGTTTTAGGCATTATTTTATATACTTACTTCTCCACCAGTTTCTTATGAAGTTTTATATAAATTAAATCAGTATTCATTACCTATTATTCATTATTTAGTACGTAATTTCCAAAAATATTTAATCCCCATTTTTCATGGTAAACATTATGATATATAATTTGGTTATTCTTTATGTCGTGATTTTTTTAAACATTTATTCATCGTAGGTTTTTTCATTATTAAACATTATGCATGATTTTTTTACTTATATATTGTACATATGCATGTATTTTTTTATATAACAGCTTGTCTTAGAATTATATAGTCCAATAATTAATTGTGTAATGTATTCCTCTCATGAGTTATATATATAATGTAATGGAAATAAGCCTATCATACTGTGCTATGTTGTCTTGGTAGCGATTCTAGAAATGTGCTTATGATGACATGTTATATATTGATGTCACAGTCTAATAATTTCACGATCTTTTAATATCGTCTCCATTATACATTCATTCCATGATATTATATATAATATTGTATTTTAAAGGTATAATGTCATCTGATAGGTTACTGAGCTACCGAATATTAATTTATATATCCCACCCACACTAATACTGTGGTTGTTGAAGGTACATCCCATTAATTCTGCAAACTGTTTGCACTGTGCTTCATCCAATCATCAAAATATTATTTCATTGAAATAAACTAGCACCAAAATTCTCTGATTGTAAAGACCCGAAAACTTCAAGGAAATTTTTTTCTTAATTTTCTTTGTAATTTTACAAGAACTCAGTTTCTGACGGCGCCTGATTCCGAGGCCCGGTGTGCCCGGAATCATTTTCTGAAGTTTGGCTTGGGTACGTTCAGTGAACGGATGAGCGGGTTTTTCTATCTTTTGAACCGGTGCTCAGAATCGAATTCTGAGGGCACCGATGGAACTGTAGCACCAGTAATTTCTTAGGAACGCCATTTCCGAAGTTGTGTTTTCATGAGAGAAGATGATAAAAATTGTGGAAGTTTAATATATAAATTAACTACAATTTTTATTTTCTTTTAGTGGTTTAAGGCTTTGGGTGGAAGTTGGGTAACTACCCAACTTCCCAAGACAGGTTATGAGGGTGGTGGGACCCACATGAACCCCACCCCTTCATATTCTTCAACCCCCCTCAACTCACCATTAACTCTTGATAACTTAAACATTAATAACTTATGTTATTAATTAAGTGAGTTAAGTGTGGCTTTTTAAATTTCAAACTCTTGAAATTCAAAAGTTATGTTATGTTAATAAAATAAGAGGTGAGCTTATTTTTTTTGGGGTTAGTTTCTTGTGGTGGAGTCTTGGGGAGAAAAAGGCTAAGGATTGAAGAGTTTCTTCATCTCCTTCGTCGAAGAAAATGAAGAACGCGAAGAACGTGAAGAACGCCGGATTCCTCGGAGGTCGACGTCTCCTTCTGTGACGTCTCCTTCCGCGACGCCTCTTACCGCGACGCCGACGACGTCTTCTTTCGCGACGTCTCTTTCCGCGATGAATCCTCGTTCGACGAACCTCCGTTCAAGCAAAGTCGAGGTAGGGAATTTTTTTTGTGAATATTAATACACCCCATGTTACTTCCTTCTAAATCAAAGAACACGGATCAACTAAACATCAAGTTGATCCGCAAAGAATATGTTGCGGGTTCGGAATTCTTGTTTGCGGGAAAATTGTAGGGGTTTATTTATTTAATTTGTTCGTGATTATTACCTTGACGTTATTTATGATATATGACCAATTGATATCAATTAACGAGAGGGTGTCGGACCGCAAAAACACGGCCAAACCTCATCCTTATCCATGTTGGTTTCTTTTGTGGATTGAAACGGGAATAGTGCGGTGCCGTCACATCACTCGGAATCGTGCAGAAAGGAATGCACGGCGTTGTCTCGCCGTGCCATGAAAACGAACAAGGACGCGATGCCGTCGTGCGGTGTCGGAGAAACCCGAAGACATCTGCGGACGGAGTCGGGCCACGGCGAAGGGGCGCGGCGCCATCGTGTCGCGCCGGAGAACCACGAGGATGGCGCGATTTGTTGATTGACGTGCGGATTGACTGGAAACGAAAAACAGGGCCGCAAGGTTATTTTGAAGCTTATGCTGTAAATTTTGAGACCCTAGATGAACTCCGGCATAGACGGTTTTGAAAACAAACCACTGGAGCAACTCCGGTGGCCCGCGGAAAACCAGGAGGTGCGGGTCGCCGGCGAGGTGCCGCCGGTGACCGGGGGCGGCGGCCAGAGCCGTCCGGCCACCAGGAGGCGGCGGAGCCCGAGAACGCCGTCGGAGGAATCAACCGTCGCGGCTTGCCGCGGCGGTGCGGCACGGGGGATCCCGCGGTCGCGCGGGATCCCGGAGGATTGGCGGCGGCGCAGACCGCCGCCGGCTTCAATCAACAGCGAGGGGGGCCGCGCACCCCCCCCCCCCCCCCCCGCTCCGCGGCTTCTGCTCGGTCACGCTAGCCGAGACGCGACTGGCCGGTCGGGCCGGGCCCAGATCCCCCATTTCGGTTTGTTTCCGATCAAACACCCATAACAAGGGCTACGGACCTCCGATCGACGCACCATCAGCGGCGATGTGATCATTGGACCGAGACGGTCGTTTTGACATATCGCACTCAAGGTTTCGGAATACTTTGGGTTCGGCCGGGTTGGTTCGTGCACGGAACCAACCGGGCCCTCGGAGCGGAAATGCTCATAACTTGAACTCCGGATGTCCGATTGACGTGCCATCGACTTTGATGGATTCCTCTAAGTGAGACAGATCTTTTGGATTACTCCTCTTGAGGTTTGGATGCCGTCGGAGTGCGGTCAGGTTGGTTCGCTCATGAAACCAACCGGGCCCCTGGAACGAAAAAGCCAATAACTCACAGACCGGGCGTCCGATTGATGCGTCGTCTGTCTCGTTGAATTACTCTTGATGAGACGGAACTTTTGGAATATTTCGCCCGAGATTTGGTTGCTATTGGATAGTGGCTGGGTTGGATTGTACCCGAAATCCAACCGGGCCCTTGGAACGGAAAAGTTGTTATCTTTCATACCAGACGTCTGTTTGACGAACCATCAGTGGAGTTGGTGATCTCATTGAGAAACGGTCCCTATGAGTATACCCTATGAGAGTTCGGGGTACAGTTGAGATACGGCCGGGTTGGTTCGCTCACAAAACCAACCGGGCCCCTGGGACGAAAAGGCTAATAACTCACAGACCGGGCGTCCGATTGACACGTCGTCTGTTGCGTTGAGACCCCTATGAGAAGGAGGTCCTTTGAGATACTTCTTCGTGGGACTTTGAGATACTTGGAGTATCGACCTGTAGCTCGTGGAGAGGACCCTCCCAGAGACGAGCGTGCGGAGTACGGAGACCGTGTAGCCGACTAAGACATGACGACTGCTTGACCGACTTGACTTGGAGTGAGTCGACTTGCCCAGTGGACAGAGCACTACTTTGTTTGGGTGAAGACCCATGGCGGACGGAGCACTACCTGTGTGACAGTGCAGACCCACAGTATTCGTCTGGAGAGTACCTCATCAGGCAACTAGGGGGTGTGCACTACTATGTTTGGGTGGCATACCCCGGCGGGAAGCACTACTGTGTTTGGGTGGCTGGCCCGCGATACTCGATAGGAGCAGTACCTCAGCAGTCTTAGGTTAGTGAGCAGTACCTCAGAGTTGTGATAGGACCACTGTACACTCCAGAGATGGGGCTCTTCAGCAGTTACGGTTTCGATAATGAAAATCCTGGTTTGAGCTGAGACTTTTGACCTTTGTGTTTACCTCATAATTGAGATGGGTCACTTGATAACTTAGGTATATGTATGGGCATATACCTAGGTAGTGGTTATCCGTTGATTTCATGATACTTGTGTTTCATCATGATTGAGGTGGGTTACTTGATAACTTAGGTATATGTATGGGCATATACCTAAGTAGAGGTTATCTGTTGAGATCTTCTTTTTGGTTATCCTTGTTGGTTTTAGTGAGACCTTGAGGGTCTCGGGGTCCCTACTGAGTATTGTTATACTCACCCCTGCACGGGCTATGCCCGCACCTCGTTGTGTTGGTTGTAGACGACGGGTAGTGCTGACGGAGGCCGAGTGTTCGAGGACTGGATGGTACCCGGAGGTGGACTACATGACGAGTCATTACCCGAAGGTGGACTACATGATGAGTCAGTATCCGGAGGTGGACTTCACGGCGAGACGACACTCGGAGGAGGTTGATGGGCGAGAGCATTGTGGAGGCTATATGTACCTACCCTTCCGGTAGGATCCGTGGTGGACGATCCAGGAGCTGTGCCATCTGTACCTACCCTTCATGTAGGATCCGAGGAGGACGACCCAGGAGCCGCTTTTGTTCTTCCAGCTGTTGTCTTTTTCTGTTGTACTTTGTTCAGTTGTAGTTGTACTTTCATTTGGGTTTGTATTCTGGCCCATTTACTTTTCAGCACTTTCTTTTGTACTTAGTGTTTTGCTTCCGCTTATACTCTATGGTGTTTTGTTTACTTTTATAAATGAAATGTCTTCCCAGTTATCGGGATTTATGCCTTTGGTGCTAGTCACCATCCCCAGGCCTATGGAAGGCGGGCTTGGGGTAGTCACGGCATAGGCCTCGACGACGGGTCATGTCAAATTGGTATTAGAGGAGTCGGTTCTACCGCAGAACTTATAACTCTGATATTTTCTTTCTGCGAAGAAATAGTGTTAAGGGTACCGAGTGTGGCTTTCAGTTTAGGGAGTCCAGTGTTGGTGCGGGCGGCCGACGTATCCATACACCAGGACCCTGACAACTGATTTCCGACTTTGTGCACGAAAACACTGATTGCGTGCGTGTTTTCAAAGGTTTTCTCTTAAAACAGCTCAAACCAGGTCAGCTCACCAGGTATAATCGTTTGACCGTGTCACGTTGTTTCATTCAGGATGCCTTTTCTCGGATGACCAGCTAAAGCCCAGAGGGATGTGCGTACTGACAGCCTGTCGAGCGATGAGGCTTCGATACATGGCCCTCTTGCAGTTGAGGCATGAGCGGAGGCACGAGCGGTACTACCATACGTTGGGCCACCGATGCCACCATCCCCAGCAGTAGGCGATGCACGCCACTTGAGCGCGCTCCACGAGTTCCAGCACCAGAGGCCACCCAGGTTCCGGGGAGAGACAGACCCGCAGGCGGCTGAGGTTTGGCTGGAGGTTGTGGTGAGAGTCTTCAGGCTAGTGGGGACGCCGACAGACTTCATGGTGATCTTTACTGCCAGCCTCTTTCAGGCAGCAGCAGGTAGGTGGTGGAGCCACTTGTTCCAGTTTTACGATGGGATGACCTTCGCATGGGAAGACTTTGAGACCTTATTCAGGGTGGAGTTTGTGCCAGTAGCTCTACACCCTGAGTGTGTACATAAGCTTCTTCCTTTGCCGCGTGTTTTTATATCAGTAGCCGAGTCATCTGTGGGCAGTAGACAGATGATGCAGAGGTCTAGGAGGACCAGACCAGCAGTTGGGTGATCTCGGGTTTTAGGATCGGTGGTGCGGGGCACCCGGGGTGGGTACAGAGCTAGGCATGCCAGAAACAGACAGTGTTACTCATGCGGCGGGAAGGGTCACCTGGCACGTGACTGTCCGACTCCTCGTACAGTTGATCTGTAGGCTTTGGAGGAGCCACCGAGGCAGAATCAGCGACGAGTGCTTGAGCAACAGCCGAGCAGTGGACAAAGCAGTAGAGCTCCGGGAGAAGGTGGATAAGAGCGTAACTAGTGGATACGTCCCTTGTACTTCTAGTTCCATGTTGATATTGTATTTGTGTCTTTGTACTATGAGATGCAATAATAAAAAGACACTTATCTTTGAGATGTTTTCTTTCATGTCCTTTTTTTGGTTTATACTGAGTGGTCCCGGTTAAGACTGTTGACTTGACCCTCACTTTTGATTTTTCTACTGGAGGAGACCCAGTGACCTCACACTGATGTCGACAGTGTGACTCGACCCTTGGAGGCGAGAGTGACAGTTGGATCTCTTGGTAGTAACGTCGAGGCCTTACGACGTCATCCATGGGATGAATACAACATTCATGTCAGGAATTACTATATTAGGCAATGGGCATGGTTCATCCAGGGGATGAGACCGAGTTTCTCTTTTCGGAAAAGGAGAAATCTTAGCAGCTCTTATAGATCATAGTCAAAGAAGTCGTAGATCATCCAGGAGCAGATGAAGACTGCACAGTGCGGTAAAAAATAGGAACCTGGCACTAGTCTTAGAGACTCGAGCATGTTAAATGTTTCCATAAGAGGAAGCTTAAATGAGATATGAGTCTACGAAGCAGCAGATGTGGAGGCAGAGCTAGGAGATCAGCATGAGGTGGTGTACATCTTAACATGCTACAACCACCAGCCTTAGTTATCCCCGCTAGGATCAGGGAGCTGGAGGGCGGAGGAAGAGAGTAGCTGCATGCGGTCAGGGAGAGTGACCCAATGGCTCTAAAAATGATTCAAGGGACAGTCTGTGTCCACTACTAGCTGCTGTAGTATCATACGTCGATATGAATCATTCCTTGCTTTCATGAATCTTGTTCTAGACCTAGAGTTTCCAGTAAGCCGTGGACTTGACCCTCACGTCTGGAGATACCTCGAGAGGAGACTCGATAATCAAACTTACGCCGAAGGTGTGGTCAAACCCTCGAGGCGAGAGTTTCGGTTGGAATCTCTTGGTGGCAGCGTCGAGGCCTTACGACATTGGTTTGAGTATGGACTGGGCAATCACAGTTCATACACAAATTGATGGTATTAGGCAATAAGGTTGTGGTTTAACTACGACGTCGGGATTGGTTTTCCTTGGTCGGAGAAGAATGAATCCCCAGGAAGCATAGGGTAACTCATGCACATGAGGGTGCGACCAATCACTCTTGAGTCGGTTAACCTTACCCTCGTGGCAGTAGTCGTTTTGAGTTCCAGTTCTAACAGGAATTGGAGACCTCTAGAGTTCGAGGATGACAATCACGTCCTTATACGGGTCTCACCTCAACAAAGTTTACAGAGATGTGGCCAAGGCGGCAAGTTATCTCCGAGGTTCAGCGGACCTTCTTAGGTCCTCAGCTGGGTAGGTGGGGTGGTTTACTGCTTGACCCATCCACCTCAGTTGCACCAGGTGCACGACGACTTCCACGTATCTCAATTGAGGAGATACGTGATCGACCCTTCAAATATCATCGACCATGGGGAGCTGGACTTTGGCGATGGGGTGACTTTCACGGAGGTTCCAGTGGGAATCGAGGATCGACATGAGTGGATCCTATGAGGAAGGATGATTCCTCAGGTGCACTTTCTCTAGCAGTACAGGAACCTCCAAGTGACCACATGGGAGCGGAAGGCTCAGATACGTGTTCAATACCGCTTTTGTGACCCTAGTTTGTGTTGAAGCTTTACGGGGACGTAAATCCCTGAGGTGGGAGTAATGTAAAGACCCAGAAATTTCAATGAAATGTTTTTCTTAATTTTCTTTGAGATTTTACAAGAACGCAGTTTCTGACGGTGCCTGATTCCAAGGCCCGGTGTGCCCGGATAATTTTCCTAAGTTTGGCTCAGGTACGTTCAGTGAACGGACGAGCGGGTTTTTCTAACTTTTGAACCGGTGCTCGGAATCGAATTCCGAGGGCACCGATGGAACCGTAGCGCCAGTAATTTCTTAGGAATGCCATTTCCAGAGTTGCATTTTCACGAGAGAAGATGATAAAAATTGTGGAAGTTTAATTTATAAATTAACTACAATTTTTATTTTATTTTAGTGGTTTAAGGCTTTGGGTGGAAGTTGGGTAACTACCCAACTTCCCAAGAGAGGTTATGAGGTTGGTGGGGCCCACACGAACCCCACCCCTTCATATTATTCAACTCACCATTAACTCTTGATAACTTAAACATTAATAACTTATGTTATTAATTAAGTGAGTTAAGTGTGGCTTTTTAAATTTCAAACTCTTGAAATTCAAAAGTTATGTTATGTTAATAAAATAAGAGCTGAGTTTATTTTTTTTTGGGTTAGTTTCTTGTGTTGGAGTCTTGGGGAGAAAAAGGCCAAGGATTGAAGAGTTTCTTCATCTCCTTCGTCGAAGAACAAAAAGAACGCGAAGAATGTGAAGAACGCCGGATTCCTCGGAGGTCGACGTCTCCTTCCGCGACGTCTCCTTCCACGACGCCTCTTACGGTGACGCCAACGACGTCTTATTTCGCGACGTCTCTTTCCGCGACGAATCCTCGTTCGACGAACCTCCGTTAAAGCAACGTCGAGGTAGGGAATTTTTTTGTGAATATTAATAAACCCCATGTTACTTCATTCTAAATCAAAGAATGTGGATCAACTAAATATCAAGTTGATTCGTGAAGAATATGTTGCGGGTTTGGAATTCTTGTTTGTGGGAAAACTATCATGGTTTATTTATTTAATTTGTTTGTGATTATTACCTTGACGTTCTTCATGAAATATGACCAATTGCTATCAATTAACGAGAGGGGGCCGGACCGCACAAACATGGCCGACCCTCCTCCTTATCCATGTTGGTTTCTTTTGTGGATTGAAATGGGAATAGCGCGGTGTCGTCGCATCGCGCGGAATCGTGCGACAAGGAATGCGTGGCGTCGTTGCGCCGCACCGTGAAAACGAAAAAGGATGCAACGTCGTCGCGCCGCGTCGGGGAAACCCGAAGACATCCGCGGACGGAGTCGGGCCATGGCGAAGGGGAGCGGCGCCATTGCGTCGCGCCGGAGAACCACGAGGATGGTGAGATTTGTTGATTGACATGTGGATTGACGGGCAACGACAAAAGGGGCCGCAAAGTTATTTTGAAGCTTCCGCAGTAAAGTTCGAGACCTGAGATGAACACCGGCATAGACGGTTTTGAAAATGGACCACCGGAGCAACTCTGGTGGCCCGTGGAAAACCAGGAGGCGCTAGTCACCGGCACGGCGCCGCCGGTGACCGGGGGCGGCGGCCGGAGCCGTCCGGCCGCCAGGAGGCGGCGGCGCCCGAGCGCGCCGCCGGAGGAATCAACCACCACGACTTGCCGCGGCGGTGCGGCACGGGGGATCCCGCGGCCGCGCGGGATCCCAGAGGATTGGCGGCGGCGCAGACCGCTGCCGGCTTCAATCAACGGCGAGGGGGGCCGCGCACCCCCCCCCCCCCCCCCCCGCTCCGCGGCTTCCGCTCGGCCACGCTTGCCGAGCCGCAGCTGGCCGGTTGGGCCGCGCCGCGCCGCGCCACGCCCGGATGGGCCGGACCCGGACCCGGGTTGGGTCGACCCGGTTCGGGCCGACCCAGGGGGGATTAGGCCGGGCCAGGCTGGGCCCAGATCCCCCATTTCGGTTTGTTTCCGATCGAACACCCATAACTTGGGCTACAGACCTCCGATCGATGCACCGTCAGTGGTGATGTGATCCTTGGACCGAGACTGTCGTTTTGACATATCACACTTAAGGTTTCAGAATACTTTGGGTTTGGCCGGGTTGGTTCGTGCACGGAACCAACCGGGCCCTCGGAGCGGAAACGCTCATAACTTGAACTCCGAACGTCTGATTGACGTTCCGTCAACTTTGATGGATTCCTCTAAGTGAGACGGATATTTTGGCTTACTCCGCTCGAGGTTTGGATGCCATCGGAGTGCGGTCGGGTTGGTTCGCTCACGAAACCAACCGGGCCCCTGGAACGAAAAAGTCAATAACTCACAGACCGGGTGTCCGATTGACGCGCCGTCTATCTCGTTGAATTCTTCTTGATGAGACGGAACTTTTTCCATACTTCACCTGAGTTTTGGTTGCTGTTGGATAGTGGTTGGGTTGGATTGTACCCGAAATCCAACCGGGCCCTTGGAACGGAAAAGCTGTTATCTTTCAGACCAGACGTCCGTTTGACGAACCGTCAGCGGCGTTGGTGATCTCATTGAGAAACGGTCCCTATGAGTATACCCTATGAGAGTTTGGGGTACAGTTGAGATACGGCCGGGTTGGCTCACTCATGAAACCAACCGGGCCCCTGGGACGAAAAGGCTAATAACTCACAGACCGGGCGTCTGATTGACGCACCATCTGTTGCGTTGAGACCCCTATGACGAGGCGGTCCTTTGAGATACTTCTTCATGGAACTTTGAGATACTTGGAGTATCGACTTGTAGCTCTTGGAGCGGACCCTCCCAGAGACGAGCATGCGGAGTACGGAGACCGTGTAGCCGACTGAGACCTGACGACTGCTTGACCGACTCGACTTGGAGTGAGTCGACTAGCCCAATGTACGGAGCACTACTTTGTTTGGGTGCAGACCCATGGCGGACGGAGCACTACTTGTGTGACAGTGCAGACCCACGGTACTCGTCCGAAAAGTACCTCAGTAGGCTACTAGGGGGTGTGCACTACTGTGTTTGGGTGGCGTACCCCAGCGGGAAGCACTACTTTGTTTGGGTGGCTGGCCCGCGGTACTCGACAGGAGGAGTACCTCAGCAGTCTTCGGTTAGTGAGCAGTACCTCGGAGTCGTGACAGGACCACTATACACTCCAGAGACGGGGTTCTTCAGCAGTTATGATTTCGATAATGAAAATCCTGGTTTGAGCTGAGACTTTGACCTTTGTGTTTACCTCATGATTGAGATGGATCACTTGATAACTTAGGTATATGTATTGGTATATACCTGGGTAGTGGTTATCCGTTGATTTCATGATCCTTGTGTTTCCTCATGATTGAGGTGGGTTACTTGATAACTTAGGTATATGTATGGGCATATACCTAAGTAGAGGTTATCTTTTGAGATCTTCTTTTTGGTTATCCTTGTTGGTTTTAGTGAGACCTTGAGGGTCTCGGGGTCCCTACTGTGTATCGTTATACTCACCCCTGTACGGGCTATGCCCGCACCTCGTTGTGTTGGTTGCAGACGACGGGCTGTGCTGACGGAGGCCGAGTGTTCGAGGACTGGACGGTACCCGGAGGTGAACTACACGACGAGTCAGTACCCGGAGGTGGACTACACGACGATTCAGTATCCGGAGGTGGACTTCACGGCGAGATGACACTCGTAGGAGGTTGATGGGCGAGAGCATTGTGGAGGCTATCTGTACCTACCCTTCAGGTAGGATCCGTGGTGGACAATCCAGGAGCAGCGCCATCTGTACCTACCCTTCAGGTAGGATCCGAGGAGGACGAACCAGGAGCCGCTTCTGTTCTTACAACTGTTGTCTTTTTCTGTTGTACTTTGTTCAGTTTTAGTTGTACTTTCATTTGGGTTTGTATTCTGTCCCATTTACTTTTCAGCACTTTCTTTTGTACTTTGTGTTTTGCTTCCGCTTGTACTCTATGGTGTTTTGTTTACTTTTATAAAGGCAATGCCTTACCAGTTATCGGGATTTACGCCTTTGGTGCTAGTCGCCAGCCCCTGGCCCATGGAAGGCAGGCTTGGGGTAGTCATGGCACGGGCCCCGAGGGCGGGTCGTGACACTGATTACTATCATTATTGAAATATATATTATAATCAACTCCCCACACTGAAAATCGAGCTTCTTTAAAAACTAATCGAGCCATGAATATCACACTCTTGTTGCTTGCTTCAACCTATATAGTGATTTTCTCATCCAACAAACTCTATTACCATATTCATGAATGAAAAAACCATTTGTCTACTCAATAAAAATATCTTCTTTCAGAACCCCATTCCAAAATGCCGACATGACATTCATCTGGAAAACTTTGAACTTTCTTTTTACTATTATGACCAAGAACAATATGATTGTATCTAGCCTTGAAATACGTGAAAATGTTTCATCAACATAAATATACTCTATCTGGGAGTACCCCTTGCACACTAGTCATATTTTTTTTGAATCACTGTGTCATCTTCCTTCATCTTATTGAAAAAAAAACTCATTTAGTCTGGATTACATTCTTATCTATTAGCCTAAAAACAATCTCTCAAGTTTGATTCTTCTCAATTTACTATATCCCTTCATTCATAGCATGAAGCCAATTTTTATCACTAACTACTTACTCAAAAAAATTTGGCTATACCTAAGATAAGAAATATGTTTATCATAAAGACATTATTTTTTTTGTTTACACTAGTGCTGCCTGATCACCAATGATATTTTTCATTTCAATTTTAGCTCGACTCACTGGCTTTTGCGTAGATATAGATTTGACTTCCTCATACTCATCATCAATATCTTCTTCTTAATCAGCATTTTCTACTTATTATCCCCAAGTTTTTCTTACCTCCTCTTCACATTCAACAATGTACTATTCACTATGTTGTGGAAGATTCATTTCATTTTCCACTACAAAGACATCTTGGATTTATACTACTTTTTGAAGCCTCTTATTGAAGAATTTATATGCTTTTCTGTTTCTCGGAGTATCCATCACTACAAAATATTTCACTTTTTCTAACAGGATCATATTTGTTGGTAAAATTGCATTTTATATTGGTAAAACATTTTACCAACATATATGACTCTATCACTAAATAGTTAGTAAAAACTATGTCACTGTTTTTTTCAAAAAATAAAATAGTTCGGTTGCAATTATAATTATACCAACAGATAATATATATGTTGGTTAAAGTATTTAGCAAAATTTTCTAATGATTAATTTTTATGTTGGTAATAATATCACCAACATATAATATATGTTTATAAATTACATTTTAATGAAAAAAATAAATTTTTATTGGTAATAAATTTATAAATTTTTATTGCTAATAAAATTTCATATTATATTTACTATTTTATTATATATAATATATTAGTATTAATTATAAAACCAAATAATATTTTAACACGTTTTCAAACATAGAAAAAAATTAATTAGATTAATTATGAAATTTCATACAAAACATTAGATCCCCCCAATAGGATCCATCCACCCCAAAGCGACCCATCCATGCCATCTAGTCATCTCCAGCACCAGCGACCCATCCATGCCATCTAGTCATCTCTAGCACCAGCGGCCCATCCGTGCCCATGTTCCATCCATGCCATCTAGTCAACTACAACTCCAGCGACCAGCTCCAGATAGAAGTAGGTTTAACTTTGATCAGAAATAGTGGAGGCTTTGGTATAGTCTCATGAACATCTTGATCCACCATTATACTGGAAGGCCCAAGATACTTCTAAAACTCCTCTAGAATCCATCCATGGTCTTCCAACATCAACCCACTTCGGTAATAAATCTACAGAAAAATAGTACTTCACCAACTTATAATCAAAAAAAACACAGGAAAAATAAAAGAAACTCAAGAAGTACATCAAGATGCACATTTGAAATAGAAACTCTCCTGGTAAAAAAACCCACGCTACACCTCATACTCTTATAGCTAGCATCCATACATGATCTTCTAATATCAACCTCCTTCAGTAATCAACAATGTCATAAATCTGTAGAAAAGTAGTACTTCACCAACTTATAATAAAAAAATAGAAACTCAAGAAATACTTCATGTTGTACATTCGAAACATAAACTCAAGCTATACATTACAAACAAAAACTCAATATGTAAATAAAACAAAAAATAGAAACCCAAGATTCTTCTAAAAAACCATTTAATTCAATGATAACCTTATGAATTCAGTGTATTGTTTCAAAGATAGTCTTAAAGGACCTTTTCAAATTTTATAAATATGATTGGGGACTTATAGAGGAGGATAGTTATCATACACTTTTTTAGGACTAATAGGGGATTATATACCCTGAGAGGGGGGTGAATCAGGGTATGGATATTCTTTTTCAAAATTCTTCCTTCCCTATAGGATCTTGACCTCTTTATTAAAAGGGTCTCTTTGTTTGCACTTGTGTGTTTATTATGATCACTTCTTTTCTTATTTATCTAATGATGATGCTTTGAATGCAATGCAGGGAAGCAAGAAGGCAGACACAAAGATTTTTACTTGGTTCACCCTCCCTGGGATACGTCCAAGGAGCATACAACGATGATGTTCCGTTCTACCAAATCCACTAAAGCTTACTGCCAATAATGTTCGGGCTAGATCACTTCTATGCCCAGGATCACTACCTTTACAATGATTAGGGTAATCTCACTACATTCCCAAGGGTCACTCCCTGTTCCTCTCTCTCAGGCTCACTACCGGTAGAAAGGATAACCTTCTTCCTCTTCCTTTTCTCACTACACTGGGAAGGTATCCACTCATAGTTTATAGACCTGTAGGAATCTTCATTTGCATGAATTCATGCATCCTCAAATATTGATAGATTCTATTTTAACGTTCAACTTTCTTCCACTGATGAATACACCTTTACCCCTAAACACTGGGAAATTCCTTTGGAATATACCTTCGGAAAGCACCCTACTTCACGAGGCTCCCAATTTCGCGAAGCTCAAACAAGCATTCACAAAGTTCTTGCCATTTTTCGAAGCACTCTCACGAAGAAAACTCATGATGCTCAGCCTTCACAATTCTTAGGCTGTCGCAGAGCTCAAGTCATCGCAGAGCGACTTCCCTCGCGAATCTCACTGAGCCAATGCGAAGCTCGCAACTTTTTCAGAGCTAAATTAGCTGCTGCAAAGCTCTTCTTTCACGAAGCACACTGCCTTCGCGAACCACCTTCGCGAACCAAGAGAAAAATATTTTCTCTGAAAACTCTCTCTACTTCTCCTGAGGGGGTCGAGGTCTATTTATAGGTTATTCCACCGACCTCGACCCTTCCTCGTGAATTCAACGCCACGTCATCTTGAATCGCGAAGCTCAGAAGTTCCCACTGAAATTCTCTCAAAATATCAAAGCACCACAGAGATTTTTTATTTGCATAGCTTGTCGTAATCGCGTAGCATCCCATAATTTACTTCGTGCCTTCTCCACGAAGCTCCACCCACACGCCGCGAAGCTCCATGCGCAATGCTCTTCGCCACCATAATGCTCTTCAACTCTGCCGTTCACAAATCTTGACGTAATGGAGAAGCATCAACATCAACATTCTTCTGGTCTTTACGAAATCCAAATCATGAGGCCTATCATCACGAAACTCATGCCTTTACTATATTTAAATTAGCTCTTCAAGGATATCCACTTTTCACGATGCTCAACAAACTCAAAATTTTGGACCCCAAAAATTTGGAATGCACTAAGAAATGAAGCCACCTTGTATCTGTTCTTTTTTACCACCTCTAGATCTTATATTCCATTTTCATTGTTCTTTGTCAACACAGATTGTCAAAAACTTCTCTGGAACTCGATAATTCTCCATGGAAACCTGCATTGTCATCAAACACAACCAACCCAAAAATGATGCAATGTTACCTTGAGGGATTTTTTCCCAACACACTTGCATATTAAATTTTTATCACAAGGAATATAAAAGAGTTGAATCCATTAATCTAAATATTATGTGGATGTATAGTTCCAATCTCATCTCTAAAAATTGTGTTACTAAGATTTGGATACCCAGATTCAATCTATGTAGCATAACTCAAGATCTATTTACTGTTTATAAAATGTGAAAATTGATTCTTAGTAGACAGAAAATCACATTAAAATAATAAAAACCATTCAAGACTTCTATGATTCTAAGAAGCACCCAAAATTGATGGAAGTTAAGATTAATCCACTAAGTTCACCTAGTTTGGTTTCTTCTCAGCCACAACCATTAGCTTCAAATGAAAAAGTTCCTTTCAATAGATTAGTTACATATCAAAGGATCTCAAAATTTTGAATCTAATTTTGGAAATATCTGTTAGTCCCATTTGAGATGAATAAGTGAACAACTAATATTAATTACCTGTTATTCATATTTTTGTACAAACAACCCATTTGAGAAAGTTGTAGAAATCTTAAAGTGTACAAATAAACCATTTTAGAATTACCTGCTTGACCCATTTTTTTGTACAGACAACCCATTTAAGATGAATTACCTGTTAGTATACAAACAACCCAATACATCACAAATCATTTGTTTGTGTAAAGACAACCTAATAGATTAGTAAAAAACATTATCTTCAAGCTATTTATGTAACAATATTCAAGGGATGGCGTGGAACAAAGGGATAATAGATGAAGGGACATCTCCCGATGTTAATCTATAATTAATTTTATATACCTAGAACAACACAATATAATACAAAAAAATAATCTAGGGGGTGATGATTGGAATCAACCTCCAAACAAAATCTTCATGCTCCTCAATATTTATTGTGATTATAATCTTTTTGAGTGACTGAGAATTAAATCCATATAAGCTGGTGAGAGAACAGGTGCATGTGGAGCTGATGATCGACTAGGGAGGGAGGTCTTGAAGTGATGGTGGCAAGGGCTGATTTTGGATGGTGGGGAAGATTCGGTTGGCTATGACTGGGAGGTGGGGAAAAATTAGTATGGCGGTGGGGGTGGATTTCGGTTGGTTGGGACTGGGAGGCGGAGTGGGGGGGGGGGGGTAGAATAGGGGAGGCAGAACGACAGGGAGGTGGTTCGTATACTATTTTAATTTTTTAACCATTTATATTATTATTGAAAATATATTTTAAATTCATTCTAAATTCTAATATTTTTAAATTGAGTTTTATTTATTTATTTCAAATATTATTTATAAATATTTTTAAAAATTATTTAAAATGGATTCAAAATTAGCTCGTATGTGTTTTTTTGAAGACAAATGGTAATATTTAAAATACATTTATAATGGGTCCTTCGTACTGACACTAATACCTTGCGTTTTTTTCAACCATTAGTAATTTGAGTGTAAATCAGGCGTGATTTCCAAAAAACATAGGTAACATGTTTATAGATACACACATGATATATATATATATATATATATGTTTGTATGTATGTATGTATTCATTCAAAAAAATATTATTAATTTAATAGTTACTTAAATTCGATGTATAAATATATATTTGTATTAAAAAATGGTTTGTAGTTATACATATATATATTTAATTGTCTGTATAACATTTAATTATAAAACAATTTATGGGAACAATTTTTTCTAATGGTAAAATATTTGTTGATAATAATAGTTATTAAAACGTATTCATGTGTTGGTAAAAATATGTTAGTATTAAAATGAAAATATGGCTGATTTAATTATTAATAAAAGATTGGTTGGTATTGAACAGTTAATGCCAACAGATATACCTGTCATTAAAAAAATGTTGTTAATTAAAATTAATACTTAAAAGCACAAATATCTATTGGAATTGATCATTTTCACCAACACATATATTATTTGTCACTAATTTTTTTTTGTTAAAATCCATTTTTTGTAGTGCATGGAATATCCCCTCATATCCACAAGACTCAAATGTCATGCATTTCACTTTATTGAGAATGAAACATTTACTGCAAAATATTTGAATGTATTTAAGTGTTGTAATCTTTCAATACCACATCTCATTAAAAGTATTTTCTTCATTCTTACACAAAAGATTCCTATTAGATATGTAGACTGATACCAAGACTGCTTCCTTGTAGAGTTTCTCTGGTATATCCTTTTCTATAAGAAATGTTCAGGATATGTTGTTGATAATCCAATTTCTCCTCTCAACAACAACATTTTGTTGAGGAGTTCTCACATCTGAAACATGATTCTTTATTCTGTGTTTCTCGATATAATCCTTCAGCTTGATGTTTGTAAATTTCATACCATTATCAGTATGAAACATCAGAATTTTTTGTCCAAGCATCCTTTAAGATTCCCGTTGATATTGTTTTATGAAACTGAACACTCCATTATTGTGGGAATAGAAAAAATACCCATGCCATCCTACTGAAATCATCAGTGAAAATAACATAATACCTCTTCCTTTTAATGACTCTTAGTGAGATAGGTCCACATACATATGCATGCACCAATTTAATCACTCTGGTTAACTTGTGTTCTTTTTCCTTTTACGTATTTCTAACAAACTTCCCTTATTGACAAGAATCACACATATGAGTGTGATCATATGATATCTTAGGGAGGTCTCGATCTGCATCACATTTGACCAGATCTTCCAGGGATGGTTGGCATAGATGATCAAGTCGTTTATGCCACACCTTTTTTTCTTCCTCTTTGGATAAAAATCACATATCTTTTTCTCCACTTATAAGATATAGATTCCTCTTTGTTCTTTTTATCTATAGAAAAACATCCCATATCTTATTTTGACGATACACATCTTCTTAGTAAGTCTTATAGCATTCCTAGAGTCACATAGTTGACTAATAGTAAGAAAGTTTTGACTGTGACCTTCAATGACTAAGACATTAACATGTCTTATTTCTTTTTCCCCAAACATGGACTTTCCCAAGACAATTATCTTAAAGCCTTCATTATTTCAAAATTTGAAAACACCTCCCTTATCATATTTTAATCCTATTACAAGATCTTTATTGCCTATCATATGGGATGTGCATCCACTATCAAGAATATATACACTAGAATGATTTGATGATTTAAAGGCAATTTCTACAACCACTTCCTTCTAATATATTTTATTTCTAATCCATGTTTTTTACTTCAAAATCGATATAGATTGATAATCATGATCTCCCTCGGAGTATAATGGACCTACATCATTTTACAGAGTTGAAAATAAATTTTTCATTTTCATCTCACTTGATGATTCATTGTGCTATTGTTTGCAACCAATTTGGTTGAAAAATAATGTTTATTTTAAAAAATTAAATAAAAAAACACATGTTTATAATTCTTATATTTTTTTTTTAATAATTCTAATATATATATATATATATATATATATTGTTTTAAAAAAGTATTTATACGATTATAATTAAATAAATATATATTTAAATAATTATAAGATTATAATAAATTTTATTAAATAATGAATATATTTATTATATTTAAAATTATATATTTATAATTATATATATATATAATTATATATTTATAATTATATATATATATAATTATATATTTATAATTATATGGAAAATATTTATCCAGAAGCATAAGTTCATTAACATTTATTAAAGATAAAGAAAAAATAACCTGCAAGCAAGGAGAAGGATGAGGTCAAACACCAAGCCCTCATCAAAAGCAATAGAACTACGAATAAAAAATATCAGTATCATCCCTATCACCAAAATCAGAACCATCACCATCATCAGAATAGTCCCACTTAGATTGCGATTTTTTTTATTGAAAATCGCAGAATAATTCTCCTTGATCAATTCTTTCTTTAGTGTGATTTGTACCTTGGAAGAATTTATTCCACACCCCTGTGTTACTTCCCATTCATCACGCACACATTCCCAGACCTCATCCTTTTAGATGCCTACCCCATCTCCATGATTTTGGAAGTAAATCTCCTTCAAGAATGTCTTTCGTAAGAACATTAACCAGCTCACCAACAATTGTATCATTCATTAGTTCCTCATTGGCATCAAGTGCACCAAATCTATTTTCATCTGAAACATAAAAATTTGAATTATATAGGTTCTAAAGATAACAAGTTTTCCTGAAAGGAACCAATTGAAAGGATTCATTTTACATAACACCAACTGAGCGCATCCTTTGTCCAGGAGAGACATCAATTCCCTTCACTGTATCCTCAACAAGCCCAACCTATTGGGTATCTTTGGAGAGATCCACTATAGAGGGCCTCACCACACCTGCTTCAATGACTCACAGTGAACCTGAAGCAAGAATATGCACCTGCTCATGACAATGATCCTTAACATCCAATGCCACACATATATTCCAATTAACATCAGCACCCATCAAACTTCTTCCAAACTTCAGAACATGTGTGATTACCTCTTCTTCCTGCTGAGTGTGAAGAAGAAAAACCCAAAGAAATGGGTACATCCCTAGAATATATAGTCTGAAGATAAATCCCAGACTTCTCAAAAAATGGAGCTACTGGCATGTTAGGAGAACATTCAACCATAACATCCTTACCCTTCATCTCTAAATTTGTACCCCTTGAAAGAGAATCCTTGTAGGATGCATTGGCCTCTTTGAGTCGGTTATCCACCTCTTCTTCCTCAACATGACAAGCCCACCATTTTCTAGGCCTATCTAAGAGAGTTGAGGCATCAAACAAATTTCCATGAGACATACTACCCTGAACATTATCATCAGGAAGAAGGATTACCTAAACACTAGAATTCAAATCAACAGTTTGTTTCAAATATTTAGTCGTATGTAGCCGTCATGGATTTCCAGTAATATTTTTTTATAGTGGATTTTTGAGTTCAAACCATATCCCACATCGAATTTCATCAAGGATGGTGGCTCATATATAAGCTAATATGGGAAATTCATCTAATCACCCATGGGGTTTAGGATGGAACCCCAAAAGGGCATATGTGTTGGGCTTGGAAGACGTAGGGCTGGAGGAAATTGATTCTGAAAAGTGGTATCAGATCCATGGTGCAGCCTAGGTGTGAAGTAGGGTAGAGAAATCGCCAAACCAATTTGACAATGATTGTGGTTTATCAATTGAAGTATGCGAATCGATGGTTCTTTGTATCAAAAGTCTTCCTGATAAATGGTGGTCGGGCGGCGAGTCTCGTTGATGAGAAAACAACGATGTAGGATGGTTGGATCTGATGCATTGTTATTTAAGGGGAGGCCTAATTGTGTGGTCTTTGGTTTGAGGGGAGGATTTTTAGGTGAAAACCATATCCCAAATCGGATACCATCAAGGATGGTGGCTCACATAAAAGCTCAAATGGGAAATTCCTCCTATCACCCATGGGATTAACTATGGAACCCCACACGGGTTTATGTGTTGGGCTTGGAAGACCTAGGGATGGAAGAGATTGATCTTGACGACAAATTTCCATAATATAAAAATAACGCGAATATGAGTCATAGAAGAGGTTCTTTAGGTAGTTGGATCTTGTGCTCCCAATCAATTTACAATCAAGGAAGAAATACTAGAAGAAATTTGAGTGTGTTCATAGAGGAAGTGAGAGACCACCATTGGAGGTCGCTAATATTGAAATATAAATTAGTGGGATTTTTCCTACCTCTACTATTGTCTTCTCCACTTTTTTCACAGTAACACCCGCCGATCACCTTTTTCACTGCCACCACTGCCCTGTCACCCCTGGCCACCCCCATCTCCACCCCCATCACCTTCGGTCACCCCCACCACACCCGCTAATAATCTCGTTGCCCCTGACATATGACCATGAACCCCTCAATCCACCAATATCTCCTCAACCACTCCCTCTGGTCGCCGCACATCTTCCATGGCCAGCGACCGAAGCTCAGCATCCCTCCTAGGTACCTCTCACATGCCCCGTATTCCTGAGTGCACTATCGACACCTAAAATCAGGAGGTTCCAAAAGGGATTTTTAGTGGTCTCCTGTGGTGGTCATTGTTGAGTAACACAAATTGAGAAATGGTGACTACCAAAAGTGGTAACAATGCGGTCTATAATGGACTTTAGTGACCGCTTTTAGTAATTCTTAAAAGGCATATTTTTAGTAGTAATCTGAGATCCTTTCATACATGATTCTCAGAGGGAATTCATCCTCAAGCATGGATAACGAAACCTTGTCCAAAAGGGTTGAGGTGAGATAAATCTCCACAAAAAAGTTCGTATAATGAATGTGTAACACCCCAAGCTTCTACGGTACGCTTCTCTTTGAATAATGTTATAGCGTGTGTTTTACGCAACATCGAGTTCTAACACACCACAACCAATCAAACTAGCCATTATGAATAGTAATACCTACTTTTTGAAATTTTATAAATTTTATCTCTCAAAATGGACATTATTTTTGGATTCAGAATATTGAATTTATCCTAGGGTGAAATTTTGGAACTTTTCGGATAACATTTATATTTTGATGAATAGTGAAAATTACTAAATTTTAATTAAAAACAACTTTTTTAATCAAAATAATTTATATTGATAAATTTTGAATTTGAGTGGTTTTAAAGTATATTTAGAATATATTTTTACCATTTAATAAAATATTGGTCATTTTACATAATTTTACAATTAAACTGGACATAAACAAGTGTCAATCTTTTGATAGTTATTATCTCTTAAAAACACGTTTTTTGTTTTAACAACGGGAATTAATTTTAAATTAATTTCTGCCAATTTTGTGTTTTGAATTTTGAAAAATGGATTCCATATTTGGAATCAGGATGTTCATATTTTGTAAATAGGTAACTTTTATTTTTAGACATTTTGAATAATTACTTCGGTAAATGTTTTATTTACCATGGTTAAGGATAAATCTGGTAAATAAGGGTTAAAAAATAAGATTATAATAATACTAAATTACCCTAAAACGTGTCCTAACCTTATTGGTGGATAAATTCCCGACAATGGGAATATTTGGGTCGATTTTAGGACCCCATTAAGCCACTTGTAAGTGATAGAGACAGTTTATTTTAATTAAGTTAAAATAAATACAAAAATGACATAAGCATATATCTTTTAGAAAAAAAAAATTTAACATAGGATTATATATGTTGGATTTTAGACTATAAATATTCATTATAAATATAAAAATCTTTAATACATAATGATATTTTATTTATAATTTTTAGACATTATATAAGTTAATTTATTTATGACACAATGGTGATGTAGTAATTACTAAATTAATAGAGAATTAAAATAATTGATATTATAAACACCCAAATAAATATAATTTCAAAATTTTTATGAATTAAACTACTTTTATAGGATAATATGACATGTTAGGATTAATTTAATTAACTTTTTTCGAAGTAATCATTCTGTTATGATTTTTAAAAAAATCAATTATTGAATAGTGTCAAAATTGACATAAAAGAGTTTTTTTAAAAAATATTATATTATTAATTGATATTAAATTCCTAAAAATAAAAAGTTCGGCCAAAAGACTTATATCATGATAGGTGTATCATTACTGGACCACTTGGGGGTCTCTTGGAGGTATATAGTACGTTTATTAACTATATAATATAAAAATACAAAGTGACATGGTAAGTGTCAAACTAATTAACTAAGAGTTAATACTTAAAGATAAGGTTAATATAGTAACCCAAACCTGTCTAAATTATATTGGTTGAGTGGTTTCTGACCCATACCCACCTTAAACGTTAAATAATCCACTTTGGAGCCATTAAAAACCGAATATGAATTTATTATAAAATAATATTTCTAGCTTTTCCAAAGGTGCCCCTCACCCCTCTTATAAAAGGGTACTCCCCCTTCTCACTAATTAACACATTCAAAGCCTTTTGGTTCTGCCAACCCCTGAAAAAATACTCTCTCAACTTCCCTCACTACAACCTAGAGACCTTTTTTTGATCAGAAATCCAACCTAAGAATCCCTTTTGATCAAATCAAAAGGAAGAACCTGAAGAAGGGGTAATGTTTTCACCACCCTTTTTCAAATTCATTTCTTCTTCAACTTCTTATTTCTTTGTTATTCCAATTCTAAAATAATAAATCCATTATCTCCTATATAATGTAATATTATTATAAATATGGTACAACCATACTCAGTATTCTATCCATCCTTTGAATGACATGTCACCATACATGCGTACGTACGGCTTACCGTCTCCACGTCGTGGTGTAATTGTTATTCAATATATTATTATTTGGATGGTTATAATAATGATTTGTAATTCATGTAAATAATAACTATAACATGATAATGATTATGTATATATGGTATACCATCCAATTATATATTATTTTAATATCAAAAGAATGATATTGTCGCTCGTGCGTACGTACGGACTACCGTCTCCACGAACGTGATGAGATTCATTCTCCATCGTATCCATTCAAGTATAATTATCATTTGATGATTTACAAATAATGTTTATGGACATGATATAATTCTGGATATGAATAAAATAAAACCTATCCCTGACAAACATGGCTTACTTAACAAAACATATAAAAGAAAATGAGTAAGTTAACACCCGAAACAACGATAATACTAAGATATTATTAACAAATCAATGTTAAAAGATCATATATGATATCATATTAATGTATATGATTTTTGTATAATTTAATAACAATTATTTCACCATTATACAAGAGGTTAACCTTCCCCCAACCAAGGAAAATTACAAGGTAAGGTTTTATTTCGCAATCTCTTCATTATCCGAGGTTGTTTATACGTAATAATCTACTGTGATTTCTTTATCATCCACATCCATGTTTCTTAAAAATGTATTTCAAAACATTTTTACTATTTACAAGAATATGGGTTAAATTCATTTATAACCTTTTTTGACTTTTTATAAGAGGTTTATAAACGAATATTTTCGTCATTTTCCAAACAAGGTGCTTTTTAACCTTTTCGACAGAATTAAGGTAAGAATGTTTTTTTAACTTATACAGTGGGTGCGGCTATTTTCCGCCGTTATAAAATCGTCGAAGCTTCCCTAACAAGCTTATAAGAATATTTTCAAAGAAAATGTTTTATTTTATATGAGTCTTATATGATTTCAAAATAAAAAGAGATATTTCTCTAAAAAGAGTTTTGATTTCATCTATGTCAACATTCTTTGATGAATTTTAAGCTTATTTGAAGCTGATTTATTATGAAACAAAACTTTAATATTTTATTGAAGGTTTTGTGATATGTTTGATTATGGATATATTATTTTTATACACTTCATGGTTTATGGTGAAAGTATTGACATTTCGTATGCTAGTTTTAATACAAATTATTATGTTATGTTTAAACCTGTTCATATGAGGAATGCATTGGACTTAATATGTGACAGGTGGAGCCCGCTATAGCTCTTCGATGCATCGGTAGGTCTCATGAGACAAACTAGTGTCCTGGAACAAGGCCTTGGAAAAATCTTATTTGTAGTCTTGGCACGAGGCCTTGGCTATGTGGTTATGATAGTCTGGCATTATGCATTACATCATTATGAAAGTGGTTATTGATATTGCATGTGATTATTCGATTAATAGAATATCCATGTGAATAAGTAAATGGAATTATTTCATTTTATTTTTTCCATATTATGTTGAAGTTCAAGTTTAAATGGCTTTTGTGTTAGCTATACATTGCCTTAAATGTTTATTCTTATTTATGAAAGTTTCCGCTATATTATTATCCTTACTGGGAATTTGAGCTCACCCCTTTTATGTGTTTTATTTTTCCCAGGATGTGAAAAGTAATTTATGAATGACCTGCAGGGATAATATGAGGAGATAAGAGTGAGGAATATGGAGACTATATTGTTTTATTTTTCATTTTATGATGTAATTTAAACTTTATTAATATATGTAGTGTTACCAAGGCTACTAAACGAATCGGTCTTTCGAGATTTGATCTTTCTTATGATCATGCCAATGTTATGTAATAATGCACCGACTCTGGGTAACTGGGGTCGGGGCGTTATAGTTGGTATCAGAGGAAGTTTTGTACAAACCTTGGAAGCTATATTTAGATAAACTTTGATTAGAGCACATAGACCTAAGATGGACTTTGAGGATTAGTATAGAATAACTTTCTAGAATTTTGGTATTGTAGAGATTTTGTGAGTTTTCCGAGCAATACATCCCTGTCTGGATACGAGCATGTAGAGGCGGATCTAGCACAGATGTACCTAGGGGTAAAACCCGAAAACACCACTTTGAGATAGACTCGAACGGGAACTGGTGCACGACAACGGGCCTTGCTGCACTCTTGGTTATGACACTCCCGGGGGATATGCTTAGGATAACTCTCATTTTCTTTACAAATCATTATGAAGGGTTTATGAGTATATACATCCTCAAATAAAAAAAATTTATGATAATGGATTATATCCATGAATAGTTCAATTTATGTTAAGTGTTTTATAAGTATGGAATGATGTATTTTAATTCATAAACTGATCTAGTTTATGAAATTTTTTAGAAATGGCGCCTAGTAGAAGAAATGGAAACTATATCAATGCACGCACTCCATGTAGGGATTTCCCTCCTGCTCAAGATAATTATAGTGGAGCTGGTGATGCAACTAGTTCCAATCAGCTAATCACCATACTGGGACAACTCACTCAGGTTATGAATAATAACCTTACCCGTATGGAGCACCCTGATCCGCAGCGTAGAGGATCAATGTTAGATCGCTTCATGAGGCAACAACCACCAATGTTCAATGAGAGTAAAAATCCCTTAGTAGCTGATCAATGGATAAATTCCCTAGAGAATATATTCCAGGCTTTGAGGAGTAGTGAAAGGGAAAAAGTTATCATGGCAGTTTACCGCCTCACTGGAGATCCTGATCAATGGTGGTCATTGATTAAAAACACGAAGGAAGATGATGAAGTATCAAATATGGAATGGATGGAGTTCAAAGATCTGTTTTTAGAAAAATACTTTCCTCGCGACCATCGAGCAGATATGGAAAGGCAATTTCTGAGTCTGAGACAAAAGAAGGATGAGAATGTCATAAAGTATGAGGCTAACATTACAAGGTTAGAAAGGTATGTTGGAGATTATATACGTAACCCAATAAGTAAGATTGGTCTTTTATTTGATGGGTTAAAATCATTTCTCCGTCGAGGATTAGTCTCACAATCCTTCTCGTTGTACGAAGACATTGTCTCATGTGCTATCAAGACCGAAAAGGAATTTTGTAAGTCTTATGAATTTAAAGAAATGAAAGAGAAGAAGAGATCTGCTAATGAATCTGGGAATGGAAATAAGAGTAAGAAGGGAAAGGTTGAATATCCATCCTATGCAAAATGTGGGAAGAAACACCCCGGTACTTGCTTAAAAGGAACGAGAGTCTCTTACAAGTGTGGTGAAAAAGGCCACCAAGCTTGTGATTGCAAGGGGAAGAAGGAAGCTACTGATGTCCAATGCTACAATTGTAGGGAGATGGGACATTCTACAAATGAATGTCCTAAGCGTCAGGGGAACTTACCTTAGAAAAGTCCAAGTGATCAAGGCCAAGCTTATGCTATCACTACTGCTGAGGTAGAAGCTCTGAAAGACGTGGTGGCAGGTAATTTAATGGTTTTCTCAAGTTTAGAAAATGCATTATTTGATTCTGGATCATCGCATTGTTTCATATCTTCCCAGTTTGATAAGAAAATTAGATATTTCCAATTTGATTTAACAAGGGAGTTGTCAGTTAAAACTCCTAAGGGAAGTATCATTGCAACAAAGTTTTGTGAATCAGTCCCCATTAGAGAACATAAATGTTCTTTATCTGCTGATCTCATCATCATACCTGTGATTGAGTTTGATATAATCCTCATTATGGACTAGCTTTTGGACCATGATGTGAAGATTTGTTGTAAGAAGAAGGAGGTTATTATTTTTGATGATTATGATAAGGAACACCTTATCATTAGAGCATAATCGTCACCACCTAATTCTTATCTAGATACACCCCCAGTATCTCAACTAAATTCAATTATTGGGGAGGAAGAGAATGAAATGACTATGGGCGAGGAATGGAATGTTCAAATAGAGTATGTACCTATTTTTAAAGAATATGTAGATGCGTTTCCGAACGAATTACCTAGATATCCTCCAGAATGAGAAGTTGAGTTTTCTATTGATTTAATTCCTCGATCAAGGCCTATATCGAAGATCCCTTATAGAATGGCCACTATAGAATTAGTTGAACTAAAGAAACAACTAGTGGAATTGAGTAATAACGGATTTACTTTCCCTAGTGTTTCTTCATGGTGAGCCCCTATTCTTTTTGTTAAAAAGAAAGATGGATCTATGAGGTTACGTATCGACTACAGGGAGATCAATGCTATAACAATAAAGAATAAGTATCCCCTACCTCACATTGATGATTTATTTTACAAAATGCATGGAGATAAATACTTTTAAAATATTGACCTTCGATCTGAATACCATAAGTTGTGTGTGAAGAAGGAAGACATTCCGAAGACAACATTTCGAACCAGGTACGGGCATTACGAGTTTACAGTAATGACTTTTGGATTGACTAATGCACCCTCTGTATTCATGGATCTGATGAATAAAGTTTTCAAGGAATATCTCGATGAATTTGTGGTGGTATTTATTGATGATATCTTGGTATACTCCAAAAGCTAATAAGATCATGAAAATCACTTGCGCTTTATCCTGAAGACTCTGAGAAGACATGAATTATATGGGAAGTTTAGCAAGTGTGAATTCTGGCTTCAAGAGATTTCTTTGCTTGGCCATATTGTCTCTAAAGATGGAATATTTTTTGATCCTTCTAAGACCAAGTATATCCAAGAATGTCTAGCACCGATGAGTATAACTGAGGTATGTAGTTTTATTGGTTTAGCAGGTTATTATCGACGTTTTATCCAGAATTTTGCCTGGTTGGCTAACCCATTAACAAAGCTCACACGTAAAGGGGTTAATTTTTTTTGGAAAAAAGAGTGTGAAGAATGTTTTGAAGAACTGAAGTGAAGATTATTCAATGCTCCTATATTGACTCTACCATTGGGGAATGATGGGTTCGTTATTTATAACGATTCATCGAAGAAAGGACTTGGTTGTGTCCTTATGCATAATGATAGGGTTATTGACTATGCATCACGATAGTTAAAAATTCATGAGAAAACTATCCTACTCATGATCTCAAGTTAGCAGCTGTGATCTTTGCTTTGAATATATGGAGGCACTACCTCTATGGTGAAAAATGTGAGATTTATACTGATCACAAGAGTTTGAATTATATTTTCTCACAAAAAGAACTCATCATGAGGCAAAGGATATGGCTTGAATTACTCAAGGATTATGATTGTACGATACACTACCACCCAGGGAAAGCAAACAAGGTGGAAGATGCTTTGAGAAGAAAAGATCAGGGAGTTTTGAACAATATGAGATTTGAAAAGGATCCAATTTTCATGGATCTAGTGAAGATGGACATGGGAAAAACCATGGAAGGTGAAACATCAATTCTTTTTCAAATGGTTGCCAAACCATCTTTACTAGAAAAGATTAAGAGTTCTCAGACTGATGATTAAGAATTTCAAAAGAAGATTAAAGCTGTGAATGATGGGAGATTGAGATACTTTGTGTATGAAGATGGAATTTTGAAATTTGGGAAGAGGCTTTGTGTTCCCGATATACCTGATCTAAAAAGGGAATTCTTGGATGATGCTCATAGTTCCAATTTCTCTATACACCCTAGGAGCACCAAAATGTATAGAGATTTGAAGGAACATTTTTGGTAGGACAAAATGAAGAGGGATATTGCTGATTTTGTGTCAAGATGTATGGTTTGTCAACAAGTGAAAGCTGGAAGGCAACAACCTGGAGGAGTCATGCAACCTCTTCCCATACCGGAGTGAAAATGGGACAATATTACGATGGGCTTTGTCATGGGGCTACCAAAGACTCCTAGAAGGAACGATGCAATATGGGTTATTGTTGATCGTCTTACCAAGTCAGCACATTTTCTTGCTATAAGAGAAGATCTACCACTGGAATGTCTAGCAAGACTATATATTAATGAATTTTTGAGACTTCATGGAGTACCCCTATCGATGGTTTCTGATCGTAATCCCCGTTTTACTTCATGATTCTGGAAGAGTCTGTAGAAATCCCTAGATACTGAACTTCATTTGAGCACTGCCTACCACCCTCAGATAGACGGACAATCAGAACAAACTATTAAAACCTTAGAAGACATGTTGAGATCTTGCTCACTTGACTTTCAGGGTATGTGGGATCAATATTTACCTTTGGTGGAATTTTCCTATAATAATAGCTTCCATTCGAGTATTCAGATGGCACCATATGAAGCGTTATATAAAAAGAGATGTCACACACCAACATGTTGGGATGACGTTGGTGAAAGAACATGTTTAGGCCCAGAACTGGTGGAGGAAATGATGGAAAAGGTGAAGGTAATCCAAAACCATATCAAAGCAGCTCAAAGTAGGCAGAAGAGCTATGCCGATAATCGAAGGAAGGATTTGGAATTTCAAGTCGGTGATCATGTTTTCCTGAAGTTATCTCCATGGAAGGGAGTCATATGTTTTGGTAAGAAAGGTAAATTGAGTCCCAGGTACATAGGACCTTTCGAAATTCTAGAACGAATTGGGGTTGTAGCTTACCGATTGGCAATGCTGCCAAGTCTCTCCAAAGTTCACGATGTGTTCCACGTATCTGTATTGAGTAAATACATGCCTAACCCAACGCATGTACTCACCTATGAGGAATTAGAACTGGAACCCGATCTGGCTTATTGTGAAGATCCCGTCAGGATTCTTGATACGAGAGAACAAGTACTAAGAAACCGGATGACGTGTATGGTAAAAGTTTTGTGGAGAAACCATAAGATGGAAGAGGCAACGTGGGAACCCAAGGAACTTATGATGAAGAACCACCTAAGTCTTTTCATGCGGTAGTATTCTATAAATTTCGAGGATGAAATTATTTGAAGGAGGGGAGAATGTAACACCCCAAGCTTCTACGGTACGCTTCTCTTTGAGTAATGCGATAGTGTGTGTTGTACGCAACATCAAGTTCTAACACACCACAACCAATCAAACTAGCCGTTATGAATAGTAATACCTAATTTTTGAAATTTTATAAATTTTATCTCTCAAAATGGACTTCATTTTTGGATTCAGATTATTGAATTTATCCTAGGGTGAAATTTTGGAACTTTCCGGATAACATTTATATTTTGATGAATAGTGAAAATTACTAAATTTTAATTAAAAACAACTTTTTTAATCGAAATAATTTATATTGATAAATTATGAATTTGAGTGGTTTTAAAGTATATTTAGAATATATGTTTACCATTTAATACAATATTGTTCATTTTACATAATTTTACAATTAAACCGGACATAAACAACTGTCAATCTTTTGATAGTTATTATCTCTTAAAAACACGTTTTTTGTTTTAACAAAGGGAATTATTTTTAAATTAATTTCTGCAACTTTTTATGTTTTGAATTTGGAAAAATGGATTCCATATTTGTAATCAGGATGTTCATATTTTATAAATAGGTAACTTTTATTTTTAGACATTTTAAATAATTACTTCGGTAAATGTTTTATTTACCATGGTTAAGGGTAAATCCGGTAAATAAGGGTTAAAAAATAAGATTATAATAATACTAAATTATCCTAAAACATGTACTAACATTATTGTTGGATACATTTACGACCATGGGAATCTTTGGGTCAATTTTGGGACCCCATGAATCCACTTGTAGGTGATAGGGACAGTTTATTTTAATTAAGTTAAAATAAATACAAAAATGACATAAGCATATATCTTTTAGAAAAACAATTTTTACATAGGGTTATATGTGTTGTATTTTCGACTATAAATATTAATTAGAAAGATAAAAATATTTCCTGAATAATGATATTTTATTTATAATTCTTAGACATTATATAACTTAATTTATTTATGACACAATGGTGATGCGGTAATTACTAAATTAATAAACAATTAAAATAATTGATATTATAAACACCCAAATAAATATAATTTCAGACTTTTTATGAATTACACTACTTTTATAGGATAATATGATATGTTATTATTGATTTAATTAACGTTTTTCTAAGTAATAATTATGTTATTAGTTTACAAAAATCAATTATTGAATAGTGTCAAAATTGACCTAAATAAGTTTTTAAAACAAATATTATATTATTAATTGTTATTAAATTCCTAAAAATCTAAAGTTCGGCCAAAAGACTTATATCATGATAGGTGTATCATTAATGGACCACTTGGGGGTCTCTTGGAGTTATATAGTAATTTTATTAACTATATAATATAAAAATACAAAGTGACATGGTAAGTGTCAAACTAATTAACTAAGAGTTAATACTTAAAGATAAGGTTAATATAGTAACCAAAACCTGTATAAATTCTATTGGTTGAGTGGCTTTCAACCCATCCCCATCTTAAACTTTAAATAATACACTTTGGAGCCATTATAAACCGAATATGAATTTATTATAAAATAATATTTCTAGCTTTTCCAAAGGTGCCCCTCGCCCCTCTTATAAAAGGGCACTCCCCCTTCTCACTAATTCACACATTAAAAGCCTTTTGGTTCGTCCAAACCCTTCCCAAATACTCTATCAACTTCCCTCACTACAACCTAGAGCCTTAGTTTGATCAAAAAGCCAACCTAAGGGGCCCTTTTGATCAAATCAAAAGGAAGAACCCGAAGAAGAGGTAATGATTTCACCACCCTTTTTCAAATTCATTTCTTCTTCAACTTCTTCTTTCTTTGTTATTACCATTCTAAAATAATAAATCCAGTATCTCCTATATACTATAATATTATTATAAATATGGTACAACCATATTCAGTATTCTATTCATCCTTTGAATGACATGTCACCATACGTGCGTACGTACGGCTTACCGTCTCCACGTCGTGGTGTAATTGTTATTCAATATATTATTATTTGGATGGGTATAAGAATGATTTTAAATTCATGTAAATAATAAATATAACATGATAATGATTCTGTATATATGATATACCATCCAATTATATATTATTTTAATATCAAAAGAATGATATTTTCGCTCGTGCGTACGTACGGACTACCGTCTCTATGAATGCGATGAGATTAATTCTCCATCGTATCCATTCAAGTATAATTATCATTTGATGATTTGAAAATAATGTTTAAGGACTTGATATAATTCTGGATATGAATAAGATAAAACCTATCCATGAAAAACATGACTTACGTAACAAAACATATAAAAGAAAACGAGTAAGTTAACACCTGAAACAATGATAATACTAAGATATTATTAACAAATAAATGTTAAAAGATCATATATGATATCATATTAATGTATATGATTCTTGTATAATTTAATAACAATTATTCCACCATTATACAGGAGGTTAACCTTCCCCCAACCAAGGAAAAGTACAAGGTAAGGGTTTATTTCACAATCTCTTCATTATCCAAGGTTGTTTATATGTAATAATCTACTAGGATTTCGTTATCATCCACATCCATGTTTCTTAAAAATGTATTTCAATTTTTTTTTACTATTTACAATAATATGGTTTAAATTCATTTATACCCTTTTTTGACTTTTTATAAGAGGTTTATAAAGGAATCTTTCCATCGTTTTCCAAACAAGGTGCTTTTTAACCTTTTCGACAGAATTAAGGTAAGAATTTTTTTTTTAACTTATACAGCGAGTGCGGCTATTTTCTGCCGTTATAAAATTGTCAAAGCTTCTGTCACAGGATTATAAGAATATTTTCAAGGAAAATGTTTTATTTTATATGACTCTTAAATGATTTCAAAATAAAAAGAGATATTTCTCTTAAAAGAGTTTTGATTTCATCTATGTCAACATCCTTTGATGGATTTTAAGCTTCTTGAAAGCTGATTTATTATGAAACAAAAATTTCATATTGTATTGAAGGTTTTGTGATATGTTTGACTATGGATTTGTTATTTTTATACCCTTCATGGTTTATGGTGAAAGTATTGACATTTCGTATGCTAGTTTTAATATGAATTATTATGGTATGTTTAAACCTGTTCATATGAGGAATGCATTGGACTTAATATGTGACGGGTGGAGCCCTCTATAGCTCCTCGATGCATCAGTAGGTCTCATGAGACAAACTAGTGTCTTGGAACAAGGCCTTGGAAAAATCTTATTTTTATTCTTGGCACGAGGCCTTGGCTATGTGGTTATGATAGTCTGGCATTTTGCATTCCATCATTATGAAAGTGGTTATTGATATTTCATGTGATTATTCGATTAGTAGAATATCCATGTGAATAAGTAAATGGAATTATTTTATTTTATTTTTGCCATACTATGTTGAAGTTCACATTTAAAAGGCTTTTGTTTTAGATATACGTTGCCTTAAATGTTTATTCTTATTTATGAAAGTTTCCGCTATATTGTTATCCTTACTGGGCATTTGAGATCACCCATTTTCTATGTTTTATTTTTCCCAGGATGTGATGAAGTAATTTATGAATGACCTGCAGGGATAATATGAGGGGATAATAGTGTGGAATATGGAGACTATATTGTTGTAGTTTTCATTTTATGATGTAATGTAAACTTTATTAATATATCTAGTGTTACCAAGGCTACTAAACTAATCGTTCTTTCAAGATTTGATCTTTCTTATGATCATGCCAATGTTATGTAATAATGCACCGACTCTGGGTAACTGGGGTAGGGGCATTACAGACTGAACCTGACAAACTATGTCTCTTTATCCATCTTGAATGAAACCCCTATCACTAAAGAAATATCGTACAGAATTGTAGGATGCCAAAGAATCCATTTGATGCTCTAAACTCGGATCCAAACTTGCATAGAAAATATCATTTCTTCAAGTGGGTTGAAATTTGTATCCCACTTCTGAAAATGTAAAAAATCTGATTTAAGGGAGTTGGATTCATGACCCCAGGCTCTAAACGTCAATTCCTCTGAAGGTAATAATAGGTGGTAGTATCCTCTACCCAGTGAGACACATCTCCATTACTTGAAATCCCAAACTATTGATAACCGATAAAATTAATTGTCCATCTTCTAAGGATTAGACCCCCCTAGAAGAATCAATCATGTGATGATGGAGTGTTTAATCAATTCAAGATGATCTATAACCGCATCCTCATTGGTAATAACACGTGCAATGTTACCTTCCCATCAAATCTAGCAAGAATCCGAAACATTGGGCTGATGGAAAAGTAACTTCGAAGCATCTGAAGAGTCGCCAAAAATTGGTTAAGGCGTCTTGCAACAAGGAACAAATTTCATCAAAGATCTAGCTAGCATATTCAATTTACATAGAACTTGATTCACCACCACTATAGTAGGAGACACTAAGGATCAATGCACTCTGCTATCAGTCAGCCTCACACCATCACATAAATAGATATAATTAAATAAATATATGTATAAATATATAAAAATATTTATAAATAAATACAAATATTTATAATTATAAATCTAAAAAAATATAGAGAAATTTAAATAAGTATATAATTATAATAAATATATTAATCATAAATATTTATAAAATTATAAATATAATAAATATATTTGTATAATTTTATAATTATTTAAATAAATAAATAAATATTTATAAATATAACTATAAATAAATATATATCTATTATTATTTGTTAATTACAAATAAATAAATAAATATATTTATAGTTATAATTATAAATAAATATTTATTTATTTAAATAATTATAAAATTATAAAAATATATTTATTATACTTATAATGTTATAAATATTTATAATTAAATAAATATATTTATAAATATATACAAATATTTATAAATAAATACAAATATCTATAATCATAATTATAAATTAATATAGATAAGCTTATCAACTGCTAGATAGTCACTACAACCAAAAACCGTCGTCTCCATCAGAAGAAATATGACTTCCAACTATAAAAAGAACCAATCAGCTACCTCTTTATCAATTCCTACAAGTGGTCGTTCACCTTCCTGGCCTCCTGGGAAAGACAGATCCATATTCTTCTTATGTGCAGTGAAAAACTCCTCAACTTTGAGGGTGGATTTCAGTCGAATCTAGAGTTGAATTTCTGAGATATGTCCTAGAAATTTAGAATTTTGGAGGAGGCCTCAGTGTCATCATCCATTTCATCTTATGATGAGTCTAACTTTCCATTCAAGACATGGTGTAGAGGTCGACATCTCAAAGAGAGGGGGAGATACCCCCAGAATATGGGATCTGGGGGTAGTCAAAGGAAGTGACTCTATGTTTCTTTCTGGGAACGTGATACCATGTGGGTTTGTTTTGATACCTTTTTGTAATTTTATATTTTATTAATAAATTTGGAGTCATGGGACTTCTCCCATGGCTAGGAATTATGGGTATAATAATATGGGATGAAGTTTGGTGGAGAAGCCGTCAAATTTTCATCGTTCGAGTTTCGGCCGAGTTCATGTGATGGTCTCGATCATAGGGCACAATGAGCCCTCGATACACAGAGAGACAACCTTAGGTGGTACTGATTTAGGTCTTATTGTTTTGTAGGTTTTGGTATGCAACTCCTTCAGGTGCCGGTTTGTGATAGCGGAAGTTTCGGCCAGTGGATGGGATGATGGTTGGGAAGTAACCGAAGACCATGAGGGATGGGGGGTCTAGGATCCTGGTGGGTGGGCAGAGCCTCTCCTTTGGATGGAGTTGATGGAAACCAGTCAACGATGTTGTGGTTAGGAGAGCCGGCGAGGCTGGTGACGATTGTGTCTTTGGCCAATGATTGGTCCCGTGCACAATGGTGGATCTTCTGCTCGGTGACTATCTGGCCTCGAGAAGGTGATGATGGATGCTTAGCCAGTGATGATTTAGTGGAGTCCCAATGATGGGAGCATGATTGCCGGTGAGGAGTGTTTTGGGGGTGACCTTGAGAGCTGGGATATCAGGATGCGAGTATTAGCTTTCCTTGGATTGTAGGGATATTTCAGTTTGTAGGTGTTGACTTAATGGCAACGGTCTTTAGGTTGTGTGTATGGCATGGAGTATCTATTGATAGGGTCTTCCCTTGGGCCGTTCGTATGGGCTGTTTATTGTGGGTTTTTGGCTTTAAGGATTTGTTGTATGTTTTTGTGTGGGTCTTAGGGTCAATGCTTTTGGGTGGTGTCATTTGGTGCATTCATGACTTGGTGGTGCTTTATGTGCTTGGTGTCTGCTGGTTTGTGTTTGTGTTTGCATTTTATTTTTATTAATAAATTTTTAGAGTCAAGTTCACTCACTACATGAACCATCCTAGTTAAATAAATAAATAAATATATATATATAATTATAACTACAAATAAAAATAAATTTATTATAATTTTTTAATTATAAATAAATAAATATATATTTATACTTATAATTATAAATGTATATATTTTAAATAATTATAAAATTATAATAAATTTATTTATTATAGTTATAATGTTATAAATACATATAATTAAATTAATATATTTATAAATATATACAAATATTTATAATTAAATTCAAATATTTATAATTATAATTGTAAATAAATATATGTATTGTTAAATAATTATAAAATTATAATTAATTTATTTATTATATATATTTAAAAAATTATAAGTATAATAAATACAATTATTATAATTTTTTACATATTTAAATATAAATATATGTGATTATAATTATAAATAAATATTTTTTATTATAATTTCTAAATCATAAATAAATATTTATTTATTCATAGTTATAAATATAAATAAATATATATTTATTTAAATTATTATAAAACTATAATAAATATATTTATTATATTTATAATCTTTTAAATATATATAATTAATATATTAATTATATACATTTATAAAATTTTAAATATAGGAAATACAATTATTATAATTTTATAATTATTTAAATAAATATATATAAATTTGATAGAAATATAAATAAATAAATATTTATAAATATTTATAATAAATATATTAATTATATATAATTATAAATATAATAAATATATTTTTTATGATTTTATAATTACAAATAAATAAATATTTATTTATAATTTTATAAATATATATAAATATATAAATATATTTATTATATATATAAATATAAATAAATATTTATTTATTTACAATTGTAATTATACATATATATACATTTATATTTATTATATATATAATTTTATAAATATATATAATAAGATAAATAAATTATTAACAATATTTCTTTATCAGTACTTCTTTAGCGCTGATAAAGGCATAACTTTATGAGCACTAAAAAAGTGCCGATAAAGGTTGGTTTTATGAGGGCGTTTTATTTTAGCGCTGATAAAACATACCTTTATCAATGCTTTTTAAGTAGCGTTGATAAAAGCATTGCCCGATTTTTTAAATGAACCCTAACAACCCAATTTTTCTCTCCCACACCTTCAAGCTCTCACAAAAGCCGACCGTCGCAGTGCCACTTCCCTTGCCGAACCCCATTATCGCCGCTCCTCTGTTCTCACCCAACCACACTTCCGCTCTTGCTGAACCTCGTCGTCGTCGCTCCTCCGCTCTTAGCCAATCGCACAGACGTAGCCCCACCGCGTCGCTGCTCTTGTTGAACCCTTCCACCATCGTTCACCACTCTCCCCCAGCCACACTACATCTGCGCCACCACTCCACTACACTACTGTCAAGACACTATGCCACTGCGTCGTCGCATTGCATTGAAGAACCCCGCTGCCCCAACATTTTCAATGTATCGAGACCCTCAAAACTAAAGGTATGATATTCAAATCTTTTTTTTGTATTTATCTATGATTCTTCCTCCTCTCCCCTTTTATTCATTATTCATTCCTTTTCCTTTGATATTGATACTATATATAGCCATTGGTCTGAACCTAGGGGAGGGGAGGAAGGTTTAATGAAATTTCATGTCTTTCTTGGTTGTTAAGGATGCCCTTCCCTAGTGATTCTATATGAATGTGACACTGTTTATAATTTTAATGTTGGTGTATCTAAATATTTTTTCATTCCCTATGAACTCCTAATGTTATTGATGTTTCCATTAGTTATTATTTTAAAATGTTCTTTTGATGAAGAATTATTCAATATTGTTTAATTTAATGACTTTTGTTTTGTAAAAAATAAATTCCTTATGGATTTTTAAAGGGAAACATTTTTGGGTGCATCGAGTGCTTAGAAAAGAGATTCAATGGAATAATTTGGTTTCAAATAAATATTAATATAATTTTTGTTGAAATATAACATAGAAATTATGTTTTTGTAATTTAAAACTTAAGATAATTGAATTATATATGTTTGATAATTTTTTTACATGGGAGACAATTGGTGATTTGGTAATCCAGACAAATGCAATGACCAATACAGATTAAGCTCTAGAAAGGGATAGTGGCTTGGTTAGATTGAGTGTGTTAAAATGATTGATTAGTACCCTAATTATATATATGATCTCCCTCACATGGAATATTAGGTTAATGTATTCCATCTAGTGTTCCTAGTGACAATCTTAGTATCCTCAGAATCAGAGGTTTTATCATATGATGCATGATTAATGAATACCTGTGATGTGATATCTTTATTCCCCTATTTATTATTGAATCTTGTTATTTCCAATGTCATCCAATATTGGTTTTAAGTTATCTTACCATTTTCATGTTTTCTATTATGTGAATATTATTTTAAATAATCAATGATGTTTATGTCATTTTTTCAAACTAAAACTAATGGTTTCCATGGTGAAAAACATTATTTAGATTCAATGTGTTATACGATTGGGATTTTCTTCACACACTACATATCCCAAAGATGTGTATATAGACTTGTTTTTATAGGATACATGAAAAATAAAGGGTTCTATAACATTTGGTGACTCTTATTGACCCGTTTAGTTTATCAGATAAGACAATTATGGAAATGTTCTAATCAATCAAGTGATTTTATAAAGGGGGGTCAATTTATAAATTGATTTAAATTATGGTTTAAGTGTAATGTTTTAATAAATGTATTATAAATGATTTCAAATTATTATATAGATAATTGGTCACATGGTGTGTTTTCCAAGTGGTTTAATCCCTTGTTATGTAATGATATTCGATGAAAAGTGTTTGGGAAAATGCCTAAATTATTTTTTAAAGAGTGTTTATGGTTTTAAAATTAATGGTAATCACTGAATTGATGTTTTAAAAATTATCCTTGTGTTAATTGGATTTAAGACCAAGAGTTTGGGTGTTTTTAAAGTGTAAAAAATGTTGGAAAGTGTTGTTTTATTTTTAATGTGGTGAGTTAACCCTTTTGATATATATTTAAAACCACTTTTTTATCCTTGGTTAATTTTTATATCAAAGTTTTGTGGTGCTTAATTCTTTTAAGATATCCAAATGAGAAGGATTGTTTCAAAAGGGTCTGTTTTCCCATGTGTATTGGATTTTGAAACTTATTGTGTGGTTTAATATTTTCTAATGTCCATTTAAAGGGTAGTGGGAATTCCTATTATATTTTCAAAGGTGTTTTGATAAAATTTTCTAAAGAGTATATTTTGATGACTTTTATAAATGACAAAATAGCTGGGAATTCCAACCATGTTTTGAAAAGAGAAGGCCCATTTGAAATTTTATAAAAAAACATGTTTTCATAAGCGGTGTGATACCCTATTAATCCCCGTTGAAAAGTGTTCAGAAATGATAAAATTTAGAATGGGTTGTTTTTGAAATTCCAAGAATGTGTATATTTTTAAAATGGGGTTTTAGGCCACCATTCCTAGTTTTATGGAAATTGTTTTTTTTTCAAACATGTTTTCTAAAACTGTTTGATAGTTGGAAACCTCTATGAGTCTTGATATGTCTATATCAAAAATGGGTGTTTATGAAATAGTTTAAAGTCATATTTTAAAAAGGTGATTTGACCAAGAGGTTTTGGCTGAGGAAAAATGTTTTCCAAGTGATTTTTTTTCATTTAATAAAAATCTTAGAAAAAGAGGTTTGACACACTTTTATGTGTTACTACCTATTTTGTAAAACTTTATAGAAAATGTTTATTTTTCTAATGTATTTAAAACTAGATTTTTTAGGATGTAATACGAAAGAGATATCTTGTATTTAGTAGGTTTTGGTGACCACTATAATTTTATATCACCCCTATATTTTATATGTTCGGGTTTTTCTGGCTTGTTTCGCTTCCTTTGGATCTTTTGAGAGGGATATATAGTTGGATTTTGACCTTATTTGAACATATTTTGTGTATTTATTTTGTTAATTATTAATATTACCAAATAAAAAAAATGGATATGGATAAATAATGGATGACTTCAAATCGTCTGACAAAAGAGTATGAAGATGGAGTGAAAGAGTTCATCAAGTTTGAAAAATGCCATGTATATGACCCTTCTCAAATCCTTTTTCTATGTTTATGCTATTGTTATTCAATACTAATTAGTCTAGAAAGCTTGGTAGAATTATTGATATGTTATGGAACTTATTGAAGTTAAAAATGTTGGAATAAACACGGGGAAAAAGAAAACATGTCTAGTGGATTAGATAACACTATATTTTATGGATCATCAGTTATGATTACAAGTTTGGAAAATGAACAACACTATATTTAGGATGTGATTACTGATGTGAAATATAATGAATATCATATTGAGTAAAATGAAAGTATAGTTTAAGATAATCTTCATGGTTACCCAAATGTTTTTGAGAAGTTAAAGAGTTTTGAAAAGACACCATTGTATGCTGGTTGCACTAAATATACAACATTTTCAGCCGTACTGAAGCTGTATAATTAGAAAGCAGGAAATGGATGGAGTGATGCCAGTTTTACAGAACTAATTTATCTCTTGAATGAAATTATCCTTGAATATAATGAGCTCCCTAGCCAAAAATACGATGAAAATTGAATGATATGCTCGATGAGTATGATCTTTAAAATAGTACATGCCTACCTGAATGACTATATACTATTTCGTAACAACCATAAATCACTTACATAATGCCCTAAAGTGTGGTGTTTCTCAATAAATGAAATATGAATCGGGTCCTATGAAAGTTGTATGGTACTTTCCAATCATTCCAAGGTTTAGGCACCTTTATATATGTGAGGAGACTGTAAGGAAATTGATGTGAATCACAGATACAAGGCATAAAGATGGGAAACATCATCACCAAAAAGACTCTCCTCAGTAGAAGATAATTGATCATGAGTATCCTGAATTTAGAAACGATCCGAGAAACCTTTATCTTGTGTTATCTATATATGGATTGAATCCTTTTGGTTTTCAAAGAATTACTCATAGTACATGTCCTATTATGTTGATAAATTATTACTTGCCATCGTGGTTATGCATGAAATGAAAATATATCATGTTATCTATGCTTATATTAGGACAAAAAAACCAGGTAATGACATTTATGTTTATTTGGATCCATTGAATGAGGGTTTGAAATTATTTTTGGATTCATGTATTATTTTTTATGATGCTTACAGAAATGAATATTTCACATTGAGAACCATTTTTTATGGAATGATAAATGACATTCCTTCTTTATGGGAATTTTTCATGATATAGAATAAAATTAACTCAAGGGTGTCCCATTTTTGGACAAGGTACACAATCCATTAGGTAGAAACTTTCATAAAAAATAGTGTTTTTAGGAAATCATAGATTTCTACCCTGATAAATTAAGTACCAATCTTGGTTGAAATTATTTGATGGAAGTTTAGAAGAAAGTAAAACACCATCTCTACTAACAAGTGATCAACTATTTGAGAATGTAAAATATGTGGACACTACTTTTGGTAAAATGTTTTTGAAAAAACTTACGAAAACCTGTTGGAAAAAGGGATCAGTTTATTTTGAATGAATATTCTGGAATTTTCTTTACGTCATACATTTTATTGATGTTATGCATGTTGAAAAAAATTTATGTGATAGTTTCATCATCACATTGCTAAATACACATGGCCAAACAAAGGATGGAATTAAGGCTAGGTTGGACATGGTTGACATGGGAATATAAGAAGAGTTGGTTCCAGTGATGGGTGAAAATGAACCTTTCTTCCTCCAGTTTCTTACACTCTTTATAGGAAGAAGAGATATGAGTTTTGAAACATATCGAATGATGTAATGGTTCTAGAGGTATATTCATCTAATATCAAAAATATTATTTCAATGATAGATTTAAAGTTAAAGGGTTAGAAATCACATAACTTCCATGTTTTGATGCAAGATCTAATTCATATAGCTTTAAATTTCATTTTTCCCAAGAATGTCCATCATACATTAACAAAGATTTGTTTCTTCTTAAAAGATATATTCCGAAAAGTTATAGACCCAGTGAAATTGAATACTATGGAAAGATAAATTTACATCATATTATGTGAATTGGAAATGTTATTCCCACCATCGTTCTTTGATATGATGGTTTACTTGGTGAGATAGATTCGACTATGTGGTCAAGTACATTATAGGTGGATGTACCCCATTTAAAGGTATATGAAGATTTTGAAAGGGTATGTCAGAAATAGAAGTCGGACAGAGGGTTGTATTGTGGAGTTATATATTTTTGAGTAAACCATTGAATTATGTACTGAATACCTGTTCAATGTGGAAAAAATTGGTCTACTGAAATCTCATCACACTGGGCGGCTTGTGGGTGAAGAAATTTCGGGAAGAGATGTTGTCACAATCAATATTACATCAGGAGTAGGACCACCTTTATGTTTTTCATAATATTTTGGTGGTATCCCCATATGTTGAAACCCACAAACAAATTATTAGGCATTTGAATCCATTAAAGGCTGAAAGATGGATATAAAATACACATAATCAACAGTTTATATAATGGTTTCAAAACCATATTTTAAGGAGTTATATGAAAATCCAGATTCATTCTCAAAATGACAATGATGGTTAGCCAGAGGACCAAGTGTGTATTTATTATCTTAGAGTGGTAATGTAATTAATGATTATACATTATAAACAAACAAACATGATAAAGACAATGCCATACAAAATAGAAGAATTACACTTATGGCTGGAGTGGTGCATGTTTCTGGTACTAAGTACATAAATCATATTTACATGAATATGTCATACTTTGGTATCATAAAAAAAATATGGTAATTGGATTATACAACATCCCAAGTGCATATTTTTCAATTAAAGTGGGTTGATAATATGAGTTATGTTAATATAGATGAATTGGGATTCGTAAAAGTTTATTTTAGTTAGGAAGGGTTCAATGAAGAACCATTTATAATGGAATCCTAGGCAATAAAAGTTTTTTATTTTCCAGATCCCACAAACAGAAATTAGTTAGTTTTTTTATTATTGACCAAAACCACTGAATGATCATATGAAAATTCAACTTAAGATGACCATTTCATTAAGACATCACAATCATTTCACAGTGGTCCCAATGTAGATGGTGTTTTGTATGTGAGAAGAGACCACAATGAAGATTTTTGGATAGTTGATAGTTGGGTCATGCCCCTTAAGCCTTAAAAAAGAGAGTTCAATAATTAGGTTATATATATATATATATTATAATATACATCATGTCACCTCATGTTATTATCTGTTCGCTACTTCATTTATGTATTCTAAATTAAATGCTAAACCACTTCTTTAGATAATGACTTCTTCATATGTTGGTGCTCTCAATATCGAGGAAAAATAGGTTTCTAAATCTATTACTGCTCCTAGTGTCGAGTTACAATGACCATCTGCACATGCTGATGCTACTACTATAGAAGAAAAACATATTGATGATTTTGAATCTAATGAAATGGTAGACAACGAAGGACCGATGATGTAGAAAAAACATGAGCACCACAGTTTGATGGTGTTATAAAAATTCATTAAGGTGAAAATAAAATGCACAAAATTCAAGGTTAGGTGGAATGTGTGAGGCTGGTATGTTAACCCCATCAAGGACATGTTCTGTATTTACATTAGAGTCATCACTAGAAAGCACATGCCTATTGATGTAGATTTGTGGTACCATGTTGTTAACATGATAAAGACATTGATATGGGAATATATTATGTTAACATTATGATATAATTTCTTTATTTTACTAAAAAATAAAATAATTAAACATTGACTTACTCTTCATCATCCATTGAAGAGTGAATTTATAGTAGATACTCCCATAGGAAATATGTATTAATTCTTTCTAAAACGATTCATACATGATTTCACATAATTCTCACGATACATCATCTTAAAGATTCCAATGGGAAAATAAACCCACACCCACCAATTATGTATGCACACCTGATAACCCAAGAAGTGTGGGATGCATTTACTGGACTTTGTGCAGATGTATCTTTTCAGGTACATTGTGGCTAGTAGTACATTTCTTGACGATATGTGTATTCATCACTTTGATTGAATTTTTTTTTATTTATGAAATAATAACTAATTGATGAAAATAAGGAATAGGAATAAAAATCCACATACCCCTACCATAAAGCAAGGATGGGGTACAATTAACTTGAAAAAGAATTGTATGTATTTTAAATCTACTATAATACTTTTATCTGACATGAAGAAACATAATAATAATGTTCATATGTTTATATCTTAGTTGATGACTCCAAATCCAAAGCCTCTTCCTTCCCACACCATATGTTATATATGGAGGCACATGTAAATAAATATGGGACACAAATAGTTGAGAACACACAAAAAGTGTGGGAAACATGTGTAAGTATGACATAATTAAAATTTGTTTTACTTTAAATCTATATTTCATAACAATGATTAATTATTTCTCTATATGTTCTATTCAACATAGTCACAGGAATCAAACACACCTATACTAGATGAACACCAACTATCGGTGTCCTTAAAGCAGCCAGAACAATATGGACGCATCAAAGGTGCAGGTTTTGGGGTGAAACCTCGAACATATTTTGAGAAAAAAAAGAGGTTAAAGATAAATAAATTAAATAGATGAAACAAAAAATATATACCCTTGAATAATAATTCTAATGGATGAGAGAGTTGCTAGAAATGTTTATGGGAGGGGGAAGCAAAGAGAAGAAATAACTCACGAACAACCATATCTTGAAGATCGCACCCCACCCCCACTAGCTTTGAGGCAATACATTCCCCTCAAAGAGCTTTATTAGTCGTGATAATCAATATTCTAATCATTTTTTACATGAAATGTGAATCATACGGACATCGACACCTTTCATGTACTGATATTATATAGGGTGAAAATGACTGTGATTTATATCTATTAACACCTAGCCATCACCTAGTAGAGAGGGATATGGTGTTCAATATTCAAGATGACAATCAAAACAATAGACCACGTAAAAAAGGTCATGTGAGAGTGGAAATTATCATAGATCATGATCCAATCACTGAGATACCTATTCAAATTGAGGACGATGATATTCATATTGATGACCAATCTATTGGAACACTTATCACATGGCCATCACATCATGTAAAAAACATATTGATAAAGAGGTATTAATTTCCAATTTATTTTTCAAGATAAACCATTAAAAATTAATGAAAATGGTATGAATCTTTGAATGTTATTATAGACACACAATGTGAATAGGTTCAAATGAAATACCAACTCAAAACCATCTACAGGATCGACCAACTGATTGAAAATATCTTCTAAAAGTACCTTTACCCCACCCGTTCCATATCAGTATTTACTAACATTGAAGTTTCATGTGGATACAAAGGTAAAAAATAATAGTAGTCACATAGTTGATTTTTAAAAAAAATATGTATATAGAGGAAGGTGGAGACTACATTGGGGTTGAGAATGTAAAATAAATCCTTGACTTTGATTGGATTAGTGCCTCAGTTTTAAATGTATATATGAGGTGTGTTTTCATGATTTGATTTTACAAAATATTATATACTATGTTAATTGTGACTAAATACATTTCATATTTTTGGAATGTGTATATATAAAAAAATTGAAGGGATTTCTCCATTATTTTTTTATTAGTTAGTCCTTGCACCACCTCTACATAACAAACAAAGGTAGAATCCAAAAAAAGGATAAAATAATGGTAGGCCTAGTCAAATATTTTGAAAGAAAATATTTGTATTATAGACTCTTCATAATACCAACAATTCTAGGGTAAAACTCTAAAATTTAATCATATCAAATATATTTTCATTTCTTTAATTAATTATTCCTTTTGAGTTTTTAGGCAACATTGGATGCTCCTTGTGGTCAATTTGGATACTCAAATGATTTATTTCTTGGATTAAATGCATGGATACCCAGAAAACCAACCACAAATTATGGAATTTATAAATTTTTAATACAATAAATCCATGTTTTTATAACTAAATATAAAATTATATAATTTATAATATCTTTTAATGAGGATTCTATTATGATAGGGAAGTGCATCATTATTGGGAAAAACAAGGAATGATGTTAGGGGCTAAGCATAAGGACCTTGACAAGTTCTACAACTGGATAATTAATAGTGTATATAAAATAATATTTCATGATCCAAGAACATATCAAAACAAATTACTTTTTCTTATAAATGTTTCTGTAGTATCTGAAACAAACAAATATAATAGATTGTTGTTATTATGTTTTTAAATTTATGAGACAGATCATATTACATGAAAAAAATAGAAACCCCAAAGAACTATTTTCAAAGATAAATAATATTTAATTGAAAATATTTATTAATACTTTGTGTATTTATATTTTTCCATTAGTACTATAACTATCGAAAAGACTCATATTCCTAAGATGATATATATTTTCTTAGAAATGAATGGACAAAAAACCTGATAGAAGAATGTACACAAATAACATGAATATGTGACTTCCATACAAGTATTGAATTATTTCAGATTTATATTTAATTTAATTATTTTTAGTATTACTAACATAATAATGTTTTTTCTTATTTAGGTGGATTACATTCATATTTATGGGTCTAGAATGTATACAACCATCATGAAAAGGTGAATTCCTAGTTCTTTTTAATTAATTTTCACATCTTTTTATCTATTATTTGTTAGTTATTTTCCTTATAATATTTATCTAATACTTATTTAGTTTTTTCATAGATCCTTTGGGAAGAGATAACATGTTCATTTCATCCAATTTTTCCACGCTTTCTATTTCTTTTATTGGTTGAATTACCAGCTATTCATATTGATTCGATGTTCTAAGGTGAAAAACCTTTCTCGAATTAATATGAAGTATTGTCAGTTTGACATAGAAAGAAATTGGAAATTGTGGTAACATTGGTAGTTAGATTTTTTGAGACTTTGGGTTGTCTATGAATTAGTGACACCTCAATCCGACACACAGTGTGACCGGTATGACTCCATGTGTGACTTTTTATTTAAAATTGACATTAATTTTAGTAAAATAGAAAACTGACATATTCAAAACTAAAATAACACATTCATATTGTTTTGATAAATTATGAAAATGATCCATAAGTCATTTAGGATGTGTAGGAATCAGTCGCACCTCAATCTGACAAATGGTGTGACCAGTATGACTCAATGTGCTCGTTATCAGTTTAAATTTGAAATTTTACATCAAAAAGTGTCACGCAATTAAAACCAATAAAGCAGGATAAGATTGTCTTAATAATTTAGTAAATCTATTCATAAATCATTTATGACATGTAGGAATCAATCTCATGTCAAACTGATAGATGATGTCACTAATATGATTCAATGAGAATGTTTCCAGTTTAAAATAAAATTTTAGATAAAGAAGAAAAGTGACATAATAAAAACTAAGAAAACATATTCAAATTGTGTTTTTTACTTTAGGTTAATGACCCATGAGTCACTTGAGATGTGTAGGAACCACTCTTACCTCAATCCGACATACAGTGTGACCGGTATCACTCCAAGTGCATTTTTTTAAAATCTACAACAATTTTAGTAAAAAGGAACAAGTGATGTACATAAAATAGAGAAAATGCATTCAGATTATTTTGATACTTTAGGAAAAAAATCCATGAGTAATTTGGGATGTGTAAGAATTAGCTACACCTCAATCTGAGGCATGATGTGACTGATATGACTCCAAGTGTGACTTTTTTATTTAAAATTTACATAAATTTTAGTAAAAAGGAACACTACCCAACTCAAAAACCAAGGAAACACATTCATACTGTTTTGATAATTTAGAAAAATGATCCAAGAGTCATTTTAGATGTTTAGGAATCATAAAGATCTCAATCTGATGCACGATGTGACTAGTATGACTCAAAGTGCATATTTTTATTTAAAATTGACATCCATTTTAGCAAAAGGAACAAGTGACCTATTGAATACTGAGAAAACACATTCATATTGTTATTATAAATTAGGTAAACTATAAAAGAGTTATTTATATCTTTATAAATCATCCCCACCTCAATCTGAGGCACGGTGTGATAGGTATGACTTGAAGTGCATCTTTTTTATTTAAATTTGACATCAATTTTAGTTAAAAGGAAAACTGACCAACTCAAAACCAAAAAAATCATTTATATTAATTTGATACATTAGGAAAGTGATCCATATGTAATTTTTGACATGTAAGAATCAACCTAAAATTAATCCAATGCACGGTGTGACTGATATAACTCCAAGTGTGTCTTTTTATCTAAAATTGACATTAATTTTACCAAAATGAACACGTGTCATACAAAAAACAGAAAAAAACAGTCATATTGTTTTTATACATTAAGAAAAATATCCATGGGTCATTTGGGATATGTAGGAATCAGCCACACCTCAATTTTATACACAATGTGACCGATACGAGTCCAAGGGCATATTTTTATTTAAAATTGACAACAATTTTAGTAAATAGGAAAACTAACCTACCCAAAACTGAGAAAACATATTCATATTATTTTGATATTTTAGTAAAATGTTCCATCAGTCATTTGAGACATTTTCAAATCAGCCAAACCTCAATCTGATGTACAGTGTGACCGGTATGACTCAAAGTGTGTCTTTTTATTTAAAATTCATATTAATTTTAGAAAAAAGGAAAACTGACCTTCTCAAATCTAAGAAAAAACATTCATATTGTTTTCATACTTTATAAAAATGATCCATAATTTATTTTTGATGTGTAAGAATCAATTGAACCTAAATCTGATTCATGGTGTGATTGGTATGACTCAAAGTGTATCTTTTTATTTTAAATTGACATTAATTTTAGAGAAAAAAAAATTGACATACTGAAAACTGAAAAAACACATTTGGATTATTTTTATAATTTAGGTAAATGTTCTAGGAGTCATTTTTGATGTTTATTAATCACCCAAACCTCAATACGATGCATAGTGTGACTGGTATGACTCGAAGTACCCGTTATCAGTTTAAAATTGACATTTTAGTTCAAAATATGCATCACTCACTGAAAACCCGGAAAATGAACACTAATTGTCTTGATTATTTATAAAAAAAATTAAAAATTCATTTATGACATGTAATAAGTAGTCTCACATCATACTAAGACAAAATTATACATGTATGACTCAATGTGTGTGTTTCCAGTTTGAAATGACATTTTAGTAGAAAACACAAATGACATACTGAACAATGAGAAAACACATTCAGATTGTTTTGATAATTTAGTATAATTATACTTATGTAATTTTTGACATATAATAATTATCCACACCTCAATCCCACACATGGTGTGATCGGTATAACTATAATATTTTTTTATTTAAAATTTCCATTAATTTCATTAAAAAGAATAAATGACATACTCAAAACCAAGAAAACAAATTTGAATTGTTTTCATACTTTAAGAAAACAATACATACATAATTTTTATTCATTCATATTAATGTTTAATTTATTTCTGTATAATATTACTATCATAAGATTTTTTTTCATATATGTGTATTCTTTTTCTCAGGTTGAGGTGATATGTTCGACAATAGATACCATGGGTGGACCTTTTTAGAGGGGGTCATGGGTACCAAAGACAAACATTAATGTTTTAAATTGTTTTTGTATAGTAATTACAAATCTAATTATACAAAAAAAATTGAAATGAATATAGTGGTGTTTTTAGTATTTGTGATGAAAATTGTATTTCAATTAAATTATATATTTTGTGTATAGGAGGTTGTGGTGTGATGTTTTTATGTAGAAGACGTTGTTGCAGTTTGTTATTATAAAAACAACACAATGTAGTATATGGGTCCTTTATCAGTGATATTTCTAGTTCTGATAAATTCCACCATTTATCAGGGTTATTTAAAGCACTGATAAAGCAGGGCCTTTATTAGTGCTAAACTATCATTGATAAAGGGGGTTCTTTATCAGTACTTTTTAGCACTGAAAAAGACCCCCTTTATCAGTTCTTGTTTTTAACACTGATAAAGGGACCCACCCTTTAATATCATTGATATTAACAACAATTTTAACCACTCTTAAATGCATTTTTCACACTATTAAAGGGAATATCTATAGTAGTGAGGTTATTTTTTGACTATCGTACGGATGTCGTGCATTCAAAGAAGAAGATTACAAAGAATAAGGCTATGTATTTCATTGAAGCTAAACAAAAATTAATCCAAGATCAGATTTTGAAGTTCAATCACTCTCTCATCGTTTGGTTTTCTCCACAATATAAGAGTAATTCATGGAATCTTGAGGATTGAAGAACACGACTTTGTCAGGTTTGAGGCTTTGATGACTGAAGGTTTATCTCAATCAGTATGTGTTTTTTTCATATTATCTTTCCATAAAAAGATATGAAATGTAAGGCATGGGGTTATGGTTTAATTTATCTTATGAAAGTGACCTTGAGACTATATGGATGGGACACTTGGTTTGATCCATCAAGGGATATAAATTCAAATACACAATATTGTATCCAGATTAGTGGGTTAAACTGATTTTTTGGAACTCTCAGATTCTCTAGGATATTTTCTCATCCATCTTTATCACCGTAAAATTTTATAGGGTAACTGAGCTTTCATGGCATAGGAATTAGGCCATAATTGTTTTGGAAGTTGAACTTTGTTCTCTCTTGACTGAAATTTCCATTTTGGTAGCCAATGACTTCAAATTTGAGCTATCTACTGAATATGATCATGTTGTTTATTTTTTTCTTTAATTGTTATTACATTTTAAATCCTAGGTAATGTTTCTTTAAGGTTCTGAGATTCCCTAATTGAAAAAATCATGTTCATATTGTTGAGAATTGTAGGTTTAAATTGCATATGGTATAAGCTGGGAATTCTAAGGGAAACTGAGAATTAAGGATTGGTAGGGGGCTTGTTGTCAGGGATAATTTGATGGGATCTAAGGTCTTTAGACCTATGGAAAGGAGAGGAACTACTACTAAAGGTAATGTTTCTGAAAATCTCATATTTTTCCTAGATTCTAATATTCTAGTGGGAAGAATGGATGGATAGGGGGATGATTCAATACAGTTTCTACAAGAAACAATGTCCATTGATGACGTGGTTCCTGGTTCTAGGTCCTGCACTTATGGCTAAGAAAATCTTGACACACATGATATTAAAAGAAGTGAAAAGGATGTGAATCTATTGAAATGGGTAGATAGGAGTGACTTCAATGATTCTGAGGATTTTGATAGTGATGTTGGGGGACACATTAGTGATTATCCTGAGGATCAATTTTTGTCAAGTGTTAATGTGGATCTTAACTCGTGATATTTTTCATAGCAGCCAAAGAAGAATTCAGACAAATATATTTATAATTTGATGTTAAGGGAGGCTACATAGGCATAGGGATATGAGGTAATATGGAGTGTTAAGGACGATAATCTAGGACTTGTGTGTCTTATGTAGGTAGGGGACCTGAGTGGGCGAGGGGGGGTGAAAAAGCCCTTCCAAGTAATGGTTCTGGGTTTTCACCTCTAGTGGATGGACAATCAAGTTATACTGATGACAACTATCTTATAGATAAGGTAGTAGTGGAATGGGCTACTATAATCATGGAAGCTAAAAAACATGGTAAAGTAGTGGATGTTGATATTATCATGGGTTAGGGAAGTGGTGAGGGAAATCCCTATGGGGAGGTTTTTAAGAATGACCCCTAAAATTATTGACCATGTTGGATTCTATTAGCACCATGTAATTTGGGTCTTTCTATACAGAATGTATCAAGGAGGATTGTATTCCTCCATCTCTAAAATATCAAGGACCCAAGAAAGAGATCATGGGGGGGGTGAGCAGTTTTCTCTTCTAGAGGAATGTTTCATGATGGAAGTAGAGAAGAGTCCACTAAATGAAATCAACATTACTGTAAAGTATGACACTGTGTACAAAGAGACTACACATCCAGAGAAACCAATGTCCTTTTGACAAGTGTGAATTGATAAAAACATCCTCTTTAGGCAAGGATGTTGAAGTTAGAGAACAAACCTCTAATCCAAAAGCAATCATTAATGAAAATGTGGAAATAAAGGCTAAAGAAGATACCGTAAATAGCCTAAATTATAGAGGTTCCCCTATGGTTACTCTTAAATAGAGGAGAGTAAATCACCCTTTGGGTTGTGGAAATGCAAAAAATGTGGGTAATAGGCACTAATGAGGATAATTTTTCCCTTTTTGTTCTCATGTGATTATGTAGTGGATTACAGAAATATGGATGATGTGACAGGCCCTCTGTGTTTATCACTTCTCTATTCCTAGGTTTTTTGGCATGCATTTCACTCTTTATTAAAACCCCTTATATGGTGTTTTTCTCTTATTCTTAATAATTTTTTCGAGACCATGGGTTTGAAAATGTAATTTAAAAATATTGGGTGAATTATATTAATTATAAAGGGTAAAATATTGTTTGAATGATTTTTTCTGAAATTTTGAATTGAAAGATCAATAAGATGATGATTATTTTTTATTTCTCTATGAAAATTATGAAATTGATATAGAATAATTTGACAGTATTTTCCATTTTTAAAATGAAATTATAGATCAAATTAAAATAAAAATGAAAAAAAAATATCATACTTCCACAAGAAAATGATTGAGAATCAAAGGAAATGCCATTAGAAATAGGAAAATGGTAATCAGAACAAAAAATAATCCAAGGAAGGGGCCAAACTATATATGATTTCTTATATACTATTGATTGGTGAAGAGTAATATTACGTAGGAAATAATTTCTTACTAATAAAATAAATTTATTAATTATATGGGGTTTTATACATTTTATGTATCATTATTTCATCCAAAAATGATATGTTATTTATTCTATAGAATGTTTAAATATATTATGTATGAAACTCTTTATTTGGAATTTATATTATGAATTTACCGAGTTGGGAATTTTTATAAATGTATCTCTCTTATGATTCTAGTTTTTTGATCACTATGTATTTTTTATGAAAAGTGGGGAGCTGAATAGATGATTTTATGTGAAGCTTGCAGTTTTATTCCTAATTGGTAATTGTTTGGTTTTGTTAAATATTATTTTTAATCCTTGGATATGATATGTTTCCTTTTCATGGATTTCAATATATATGACTAAGGGAAAAAAGGGTTTAAGTGTTAATAGATAAAATTAATGAATTATTTTTAATTGATAATTTAATGTTTTTTAAATGATTTTGTCTTACTTACATAGAGGTATCTTAAATGATAAATGTACGAATTAATTTACTTATGAGATTTGATAAATTTTGGAGAATAAAAAAAATAAAAAATAAAATAAAATGGGGAAAAAGGTAGGTATTTATTTTTCAAAGTGAACAATGGTGCACAAGAGGAATAATTAGTGTGGGAGGCACTACATATGCTTTAGCACAGGGTGGTGTGAGGGGAGAACCATAATGTAGGAAAAATGGAAATGTTCACCACATCTTAAAATTAAAATATGTTTTATTAATCTGGTGTGTGCTGGACTCAAGTGAAGAACCAAGTGTGAATTACGGTATTAAATTTATTGTTTTCTTATTGAAAATTTCTATGTTTCTTATTATTATTATTCTTAAAATTTCCTTGTTATTGATTCATGTATGCAAAATTATTTAATTTTTATCTTCATCATATAATCAAATTTAAACTTTTTGGGCCTAATTTTTTTTGTACTAGGATGCTTTTCCTTGTGGGATTCTTCATTGGGCCTTGGCTTGTGGATGACCCCATTTACCATGCATTCTAGGTGATTTGGCGACCCCTATGGCCTTTTATCCCTGGAGGTTGATTATAATTTCCAACCATTACATATAGGACATCTACCTATGCACTTTAATTATGTTTTTTGGTTTTTATTCTACTTCAGGTGGCTTCCGGGCCTCACCTAATTGGTTGTACCATTTCAAGGAATTATATTATTATGGGAGTAATGAACCCCGCGACCCGTGTCTCTTAAGTATCTTGATCGTTCATCTTTCTCATCCTCTTAGTTCTGGCTCTCAGTTTCCTCTGGAAAAACCCTATCTCACCATCACTGCTTTGCTTCATCAGAGATTCGTCTAAGACTACCGCTCTCCCCAACCTCATATCGTTGACAATTTTATTATAGAGTTGATGTCCTTCCTTGGAGGAAGAAGTGTGGCCCCTTATCCGTGATAGTTCCACAAGCAAGAAAATAAGAAGAATAACTTTTGGATTCAGGTGTGGTGCACATAAAGCGTCCATTATGAAGAGAACATGACCACCAGAGTGCTACCAACTTCTGTACTATAAGTATCATCTTAGTTTTTTTTATTCTAAAGCCTATGAATCTTGTATACTTCGGTTATTTTTCATGTTCTTCTAATTATTATTATATTTCACCAGTAACATTTTTTTGTTTTCATTATTCTTAATAAAATGAGTGACTTGGGTGGTGTTCTTGTCATGCATATAGGTCCCCACGGGACTGAAGCATGTTAAATAACTATGTTCTTTCTCTTTATTTTACTTTATTTCATCTTGTTATTCTAGTTTTGTAACTTTAATCTTCAATTTGAAAAACCCCCCAATTAGATCTTTTTGGGGTTCGATGTTCTGCTTGATTATATTTCACCATTACCCCTCACAAATATGTATTAGAGCCTCACTGGTTCCATTTTGCTGTCAAATTCTATTACTATTGCATTGATTTGCAGTTTTTTTTATTTTTGAACTGTGATATCTTCTTAAATCACCAATATCTATCTCACCACAATTGTTTGAATCCAATGTACCGTCTTATATTTCTTCAAATTTCGAAACACTTTGGATAAACATTGTTTACCCAATAGATTTTTCGTCTTTTGGGGTTGTAGGATTAGCATTGTTCACAAGAAATCAACATATAATCATTGGGTAAACATTTCAATAAATATATTAGAAATTAATAAATTCGATGGTGATAGAGACTTTAACCTTTGGAGATTTAATATGAGATCCCTGTTAGTTCAATAGTGCTTAAGTGATGCCCTCTATGGGCCTAAGAAACCTATTTTCTTTGTAAATTAAACTAGAAAAACCACTACTCAGTACCAAGATGCATCCCTTGACGTGTTAGTTAAAGCACATGTCTCTTTACTTCTTTCTTTAGGTGATGAACTTATATGATAAGTTTCTTATGAGTATACTACTGCTAGTATTTGGATTAAATTGGAGAAATTATATACGACCGCTTCATTATTTGGTAGGATTTATAAAAAATTATGCATGTTTACATTTAAAATGAAACTCAATAGTTCTATTAAATACCATCTTGATGAATTAAAAAAAATTTATGTTAGATATTTCCAAAATTAATGTAACTTTAGATGATGGGGGTAAAGCAATGATCCTTTTAATTACTTTAGATAATGCCTACAACACACTAGTTGAAACCAAGATGTATGTTCGAGGCTGACTAACCCTTGAAGAGGATAACTCAACGCTTGATTATAGAGAACTACACTCTAAACCTAGAGCCAATGGTGAGGCATAGATTTTATTTTCTAGGTAAAGAACACAATCAAAGGGTAGAAATAAATAGTTTACTAAGGGTAATAAGTACCCAAAACCTAGATCTGATTCTAGGGAATGAAAATTCACTTGTTTTCATTATGGAGAATGAGGTCATATTAATCCCGAATGTAGGAAACTAAAACATGAGTTAAAATCCAAAAAACCCACTGACCAATCCCTTCCATTTGACTCAGGTTATGACATAGATAATGTATTAAATGTGTGAAGCCATGCACTCAATCAAGAGTAGTTCCTTGACTCAGGATTTTTTTTATCATGTGTCCTTTTAGAGAGTCATTCCAAGAATTGGTTGAAATGGTAGAAGGAGAGGTCCTCTTAGGAAAAAATAAGCGGTGTAAGGTTGAGGGAAAATGTTCCGTTTTACTAGAACTATTTTATCATTCAATCATCACTATACTTGATGTAAGGTGGGTTCCCAACCTTCATAGAAACCTGATTTACTTAGAAATTCTATACTAAAATGGGTTCACTTTTAGGTCTAAAATATGTTGTCTAAAAATATCTAAAGCCCCAAGAACCATCATTAAGTTGTATCTTATCAATTTTTTGTATGTCTTGAATTGAAGGACCCCTTCTAGGTAATTGAGTAGGGTCCACAACACCAACACTGATAATACTATAATTTGGAATAGAATATTGGGGCATGTTATCTCTAAAGGACTACAAGAACTCAACAGGAATTGGCTATTGATTGACCTCACACCTTCCAATACCCCATTTTGTGGTGATTGTGTGATGGGAAAATCCAAGAGAGTTACTTTAAATATAACCTCATTTAAAGAAACCACCCCTTATAATATATTAATTATAACCTATCGGGCCATCTAGGAATACCTCCCATAGTGGAGGTTCCTATTTTGTCACTTTTATAGATGAATATTCTAGAAAAGTCTGAATTTACATTCTGAAAAATAAATCTGATGTTTTCAAAACCTATAAAACCTGGAAAACATTGTTTGAAAACCAAATTGGGAATACAATTAAAACCACGAGAACAGATAATGGGTAGGAATACCTATCCATCACATTTATTAAATTTTATAAATATGAAGGTATTAAAAGACATTGGACAATAAGGGAAACACCCCCAATAAAATGGAATAGTTTAGAGAATGAATAAGACTATTTTAGAAAGAGTTTGGAACATGATTTCATACTTAGGTCTCCCTAAATCTTTCTTCGTAGAGGCTATTATCACTACTATTTACCTAGTTAATAGGTGTCCTTCCTTATAAAATCATTTTTAAACACCCAACGAATCATGGAATGGTAATCCTCCATCATATACCTACATAAGATATTGTGTTTGTACTTCTTATGCTTTCACTAAAACTGATAAACATGAACCAAGAGCTCTAAAATGCATTTTTGTTGGGTATCCAAAGGGTGTTTAGGGGTATAAACATTGGTTAGATAAAATTTGTTACCAAAAATGAATTAGAAATAGGTATGCAGTGTTCCATGCATCCTCTTCTCCTAAAACCAAGTCTGCCACATCCAGTATCCCAGAACAAGCCTTAGAAGAAGATGATGGATATGAGCCATCAAATCATTTTTAGGATGTTGTGAAGTCCACTATACATGAACCTCATCCCACTATTGGGGCTGATTATGAGTCTACTTCTGGTTAAGATTCTAAACAAGAACCTCGTGCCAATGATAGGGACTACCAGTTGACCTCATATAGAGAAAGGAGAGTCTAAAGACCTCTTGTTTGGTTTAACCAGTATGAAATGGGTTCATATGTTTTCCATGTGGACCAAGCACTTATAAATGATATTCCTAAAATCTATAGGAAATCCTTAAATTAAAAAGACTCAAAATTGTGGACCTTTTCCTGGGATGAAAAAAACAAACTCTTTAAGAAAAAAATGAACTTGGACTATTGTCAATAGACCACATAATACTAATATAATTGGTTCCAAGTGGATTTATAAATGAAAATAAGACAACAATGAGGGAAATAAAATTATGCATAAATCAAGGTTAGTTTCAAAGAGTTTCATCCAATGTGAAGGTATTTATTATTCTAAAATTTGGTCCCCTATTTTCAAGAACTTTTCTATTAACATTTTACTTTTTTTCCTATTGTGGTATGCACATCAAAAAAATTGATGTTAAAACTACTCTCTTAAATATTGATTTAAATTATAAGCTTTACATGATGCCTACAAATGAATAATATAAAGAATTCAAACTGAATTAGGTATGACTATTAAATAAATCATCTCATATATTGAAAAAATCCCATAGGTAGTGGTATATGAAATTTGATTCCTTTATATTAGATAATTAGTTCATTATGAGTCAATATCATGCATGTGTTTATTTAAAATCAACCAAAAATTGTATTCTTTATCTTCTTCTTTATGTTGATAACAAGCTTATCATTTGTAAAAACATGAGCCTCATCACTATAGAAAAATACCAACTTAAAGGACAGTTTTAAATGAAATACATAGGTGAAGATAATAAAAGATTAGGCATTGAAATCACTAGAGTTAGACAAAAAACTTCTTTACTTATCTCAATATGGTTACATTTTAATGATTCTAAAGAGATGCATGTTTAGATCTCTCAAACTTTTCAATATAACCCTTGGACAACACTTTAAATTTTCATTCACACAAGAAACCACTACTGATGATGATATTCAATTTATGTCTAAAATCCCTTATGCTAATATTATTGGTAACATTATGTACTCTATGATTTCCACTAGACATGTTATTTCCAATGAAATCTGCACTCTTAAAAACATTATGGCCACACATGGGAACCCAAATTGTAATTTCCATAAGTGGATTATTAGATACCTATCATGTATCTATAATATGTCTTTGTGTTATGGTAAATATAATGACACTTCAGATATTATATATGGATATATAGATGCTGACTATGCAGGTAATAAGGAAACTTGAAAATACATTGGGAAAAAATCACTCAAGGCCACATTTCAATGATTTTGGAGAGATTTTGTTTATTAATAAAGATATGTGATCTTGAATTATAATTATTGTGGTTTTTGAAGCATATATTTAAGGTGGTGTAGTTTCCTAGTGTTGGCCAAATTTTTTGTCCTCAGAATCTGGAGTTTGTTTCTGGAAAGGGAAGTTTTTCCATAAAGGAGTTCATAGTTCACAGACCTTGAATTATAGTTCATGGATGGTATAGGAGGTACCCAGAATGGTGAAGGAAAATATACAAAGGAATATTTCCACATAGCAGCACTATGTGGACTGTGAAGCAGCTGCACGAACCACATAGGGAAAAAAGCTCACGGTAGGATCACAGTTCATGGGAGGCATTAAGTTAAAGGGAGTATATTCATTTGTGAAATAGAGGTGGTGATTTTTTGAACCACAAAGGGGTTTTTTCCATGGAATAAATATACTTACACAAAGGATTAAGGCACAATGAGGACTGTATAACACAATATGTGATGCAGGCTGTACCACATCCAAGTTTTGGGTAAATTGGATTAGTAGGGTTTTTTGGAACTATTTTCCTATATAATATCCCCTAATAAGATCATTAGATAGAGATAATTCAATTATAAGATATCATCGCTCTAAGGAGAATTTGGTGAAGTTCTAAGTGGTTCATGAGGGATAATTCTATGAAGGATAACTGTTCACGAGGGAGGATTCTGTGAAGGGTGAATTAGTTCATGAGAAAGTTCATGAAAGGGATTTGTAGGGATATACAACTTGAAAATGAAAAGGGTCTATGGAAGAAGAGGTGATCCGTTGAGGAAGAAAGGTTACTCAGAAGAAGTGGTAGGCCAAAGAAGAAGAGGCGATTTAAAGAAGAATAGGTGGACTGCAGAAGAAGAGGTGGTCTGCAAAGCACTCACACCACATAGTGTGAGATAGTTCACAGAGGAAGCAGGGAAGTTCATGGTGGGTATCAGGAAGTTCATAAATGGACTAAAGTAGTTCACGAAAGAAATTTTCACAAACTAACAGTGCACAAAAAAGTGTATTTCATCTACGGGTGAAAACAAGACTTCAATAGTGCATCTACCTACAATTGAAGATGTGTGAATTCAAGTAAATAAAAGGACCTACAAGTTTATAAACTGTGTGTGGATCATTTCTAGTAAAATGAGAAAAGGAATAAGAATAAAATTATCCTTTACACTGGTAGTGATCCAAATAAAGAGACATAGAGAGTGGCACTTGGTAAAATAGTAAGATGACCCTAAACATTGTAAAGGTAACGATCCTAGGTATAGAAGTGATCTATCCTAAAACATGTAATTTGATAGTGAGACATAGTGAATTTTGTTACATTGGATCATCGTCATTGTGTGATCCTTGGATGTAGCCCAGTGAGGGGGAACCGAGTAAAATTTTTGCATCTTGTGTATGATTTCAATTCTATTCACACATTTCTATAGGAAAGAGAGAGAATATTCTTTTTTAATGAATAAACAAGATCCAAAGGGGTTGGAGTTTTAATCTTTAATTCCATGATTCGCCCCCGTATCAGGGTATTTAACCCAATTAGGATAATTTTTTTATTAGAGATAAATGTTGAAATTAAGTGGTTCTCTCTTCGTAGAAAAAATGGTGGTTTTCAAGCACAAATGGATTCAGATATTTGATAGAAAAAATTTCTAATTATGATAGAATTAAATGAAGAACTACTTAAAATCATAAGGAATGGATGTCTTTATCGAATCTATGCATGGAATATCATCCAATATTATCAGTGGTACTTTATCATAAGTTGAACAAAGGGAATTGGATGTTAACACATAAGTAATCAATTATTTAGGGGGATCCCAATAAAATGAAATATATATGAATGTGATGTTGTTTAAGTAATCAAATGTTTTATGGGAAAGTTTTTTAACATTTATGAGGTAGGATCAAATGTCAGAGAAGCAAACTTGCAGGTTCTATGAAAAAAATTTGAGGATCTCAAAATACACCCTAATGAGTCTATTGATACATTTTTTGACCGAGTGAATATTGTTGTGGAATACCTGTGTGGTATTAGAGAAATTATCTAATATATAAATATTGTTAATAAGATCTTGAGAAAAAAACCACCTTGATTTAATCCAATATTTTATATATTGGAATATAAATATCCAAATGAGCTAACATTGATTAGATTGCATAATACTCTTTTTGAATACGAGATGAGAAATAATGATAATGAGTCTATGGAAAAATGAAATGCCAAAGAAGTTTCATTTAAGGACATGAAAACTCTCACCATTGAATATGTCTAGGAAGTAGAAGAGATATATGAGGTGATGCCATTACATTCCTCAAATATACAAAGATGAAAAGGAAAGTTCAAATGGAAACTCCCACTTGCATGTTTTCAATGTGGAAAGGTTAGACATCTTACAAAAAGTTTCACTAAGAAGTTTTAAGATGCTGTTGTGGATAAAGTTTAAATTCAGATGAATAAGTCTTAGTCTACATGAAAGGAAAGAAAAATTTTACAAAATTTTTTTTTCAAAAAGAAGAGTCTTCTTTCAAAACAAGATGACAGTTCATAATAATATGGGGCAGAAGGGTTAGAGGACTATAAGTATCATGAATCAGATGCTATGGTAGTAGTTGTCATAAATTCCAAAATAAGGGAAGAAATTGACAATGGTGAAGTAGAAGTTAAGGGAAGAGTTGACCTTTAGGTTGACCTAGACGCTTCACTTGAAGAGATGGGTATTTACATAGACAAGAAAAGTAATCCAATAAATTTTTTCATGATGCCAAACTTTATATATAGCAGCAAGAATAAGATATGTCTAAGATAAATAAATAAATTAAAAAACTGAAGTCTGTAATGATAGAGATCTCAAAAATGGTTGTTGAGTACAAGATCAAAATCAAAGAATAGAAAAGAGACATCGATAGTTTGGATATCACTAAAAAAGATCAAATCAAATATATTGATAAAATTTAAGAGTAATTAATCGAAATACATAAAATTGTTAAGGATCAAGAAAAATTATTGAATCTTTATACAAAATCATGAAAGAAGATCCTTCAGGAAATGGATAAGAGGGAAGGAGAGTATAGAGGTCATGCAGAATAGAAGAAAAAGTCAAATCCCAATGATAATACTAGAATTGGGATTGATAGAAAACAAAAACCAATAATGGTTGAAGATAGACCACAAGAACATGATTTGAGATTAAATATTGATTTGGGCACGAAACATAACAAAAATATCAAGAGAACCTAAGGGAGAAACAGTAACGCAGTATTTTCACATAGGAATACACCTTCCATGAGAGGTTATTATTGTGGAAATATGGGACACTCACCAAACATCTATTCCATAGCCAAGATATACCAAAGAGAACAAAACCAATAAAGGCATCCATATAAAACTCAATATTCCAGAACATCATTTGATGGTCACTATTTCTAGTGTGGAGGATTGGGGTATACAGAAAGATATTTCTCATCAACAATGCTGATAAATGTGCCGAAGAAGTATGAATGTGGTCATAAGAAGAAATTCACTATATCATAAAATGATATGAAAACAAACAACCAATTTTTAGTATTCTAAGATGAATCGGGTCCATCATAATTCGAGGTAGATCAAGATAATCAATCTATACTGGTTATAAATCCAAAAACATGGACCAAAAAGAATATAGTTGAACAATAAGTGGTTGTAGAGATTTATTTCAAAGCATATGATTGCATTGAAATATAGATCATTGATAGTGGATGTACCTCCCATATGATAGGAAATAAGAAACTTGTTGTAGGAATTTGATACCACAAGAATGGTACTGAAATATTTGGTAATGATGAAGTCATGAAAATTATTGGCTCGGGAAAAGAAAAATTTGTGGGGAAATGTATGAGACATGAAAATGTATTGGTTGTTCAAGGTCTCAGTCACAACATGCTATGTGTAAGTCAACTGTGTGACTTAAAACATGCCATAATCTTTTCCAAGAAATTATGTGTCATCAAGGAAAAGATGGTGTTGTTGTTTTACAAGGAAATGTTATGAAAGGGAATCTATACCTTATGAGTGGAGAAGAATATATGTGATTTTTTTCCAAGTAAGAAGAAAATAAGTTATGACATAAATGTCTTGGACACTTGATCCAAACATCCTTGGATGATGTGGTGAAATTTGATACTGCTTGAGACCACCCAAGGTTATCACGTTATCATACGCATAAGTGTTATTCTTTTCAACAATGGAAGATCATTCAATAGACATATAAGGAAAAAGAGAAAATGTCAAAAAATTGCTTGAGTCGGTTTATATTGATGTGTGCAGACCTATTTCACCAATATCTATTGATGGGAGGAGATATTATGTTATCTTATAGATGTTTTTACCATAATGGAATGGGTTTCAATCATCACCCACAAATCTTAGGTGTTCAATTACATAACAACTTATCAAAGGGTTATAGAATATGGAATATTAGAATAAATATTGGAACAAAGTTCACAAATAGAAAAATGGTGGATTATCTTAAAAAACTTGGGATAAGGCACCATGTTTCAGTAGTAATAACTCTTGAACAAAATGGAGTTATTGAGAGAAGGAATCTAATTATAAAAACATGGTTAGAACAATTCTCACTAAGAAAGTCCTTATAGATATTTTTTGGAAAGAAGTAGTGATTACATAAGTCTACACATAAAATTTAGAATTATTGTGTTTTAAAGAAGGGAATAATCTATATGAGCTATGGTATAGATCGAAACCATCATTGATGTAATTTTGATTCTTCAAAAGTATGTGTTTCATTCTCAATGAGGAGAAACATGGGATGTTTTAATCCCATGGAGATGAAGGGATATTCTTTGGGTACTCAAAGAAAATAAAAATATATAAATTATTGGACAATCTGTTGTAAAAGGTAGTTGAAATAAATAATGTAACTATAGTATAGAATTAGAATAATCCTTATAAAATACAAGATCAGTTTCCAGAGGATAGTGATGAAGAGATAAGAAGATCATAGGATGTTCTAGTTTCATTGGCTGATTCAGAAGAAGACTTAGATAATTAAAAGGACGAGAAAAAACTAGTATCTACACAAATATCAAAGATAAGAGAATAAATTGATAGAAATTACATAATTGGTGATCAAATATTACTAGTGTAGACAAGGAACATTAATACTCTACAACAAGAATCATTCTTATCATAGGTAGAGCCTAAATGTTTTGAGGATGTAGTTGGAGATGAAAACTAGGTCCAGTCTATGAATGAAGAGCTTGACCAAATAGTGAATAATTAGGTATGAAATATTGTTTCGAGATCAGCAGATAATAATGTCATTGGGACTAAATGATTCTTTCAAAATAAGATAAATGAAGATAGTGTAGTGATTTGAAACAAATCATGAATAATGTGAAAAGGGTACTCGCATTTAGAGGGTATCAATGTTTATGAAACATTTTCACATGTTGAAAGTCTAGAAACAATCATATTATTCTTGGCCATAAAAGTGAAAATAAATTTCAAAGTTTTCTAGATGGATGTAAAGTCAAAGTTTCTGAATGGGGTTCTAGAAGAATAAGTTTATATTGAGCAGCCATATGTTTTTCTCATTCATGAATATGAGAATAGAGTTTTTCAGCTAAAGAAGGTTCTATATGGGTTGAAGAAAGCACCATTATCATGGTATTCAAGACTAGAACAGTTTCTAAAGAATCTCAGATTTCAATTTGGCAGATTTGATTACAATCTATATGTAAACCATGATAGTAATCAATGGATAATGTTGTAGCTATATGTCAATGACATAATATTTGGTGGATCAGATAAATATTAGATCAAAAAATTTGTAGAATTCTTGAAAAGTGAATTTGAAATGTCCATGATTAGTGAATTAATGTTTTCCTTGGTTTACAGGAAACACAAGGAAAGAACGACATATTAATTTATGAATATAAATATGATAATGAGGTTTTGAGAAGATCTAGAATGGATAAATCCAAGGAGATGACGACTCCAGTGGTTACCCGATGAAACTTTCATGGGATGATGAAGGAAATGTAGTTAATGTCACATAATACAAGTTGATCATCAGAAGCCTATTCTACTTAACTACAAAAAACATGACATTGTTTATTCCACATGACAAGTAACACGATATCAAAGTGATCCCAAGGAAACCCAATTGATTGCAGTAAAAAGAATATATAGGTATATAAAGGAAAAGGTAGATTTTGTTTTGATGTACAATGAAAAATATTAGCAATATTTATTAGGTTATACAGATACAGATTGGACCGAATTATTAGAAGATATAAAATCAATGTTAGGTAGTGCACTCTATCTAGGAAGATTGTGTATTTACTAGATAAGAAAGAAAAAAGATTTCATTTTGGTGAGCACTATAGAAGCTATATATATTGTAGATACTCAAGCGTGTATGCAGTTATTGTGGATGAAGTAGATGCTACATGATATGATAGTTGAAGTTAAGTCTCCGATCAGAATCCATTGTGATAATTCATGTGCTATAAATATGAACAAAAAACCTGTCCATCATCCATGGACAAAGAAAATTGAAATCAAGTATCATTTTATCAAGGATAAGTTGGAGAAAGGGATTTAGAAGTTACAGTATGTGTATAAAAAACTATAAGTTGAAAACATTTTGATAAAGGCCATACCCAAATAAGCATTTGAATGACATCGACTGGATATGGGAGTTCATTTGACTCCCCACACTTAAAAAAGTGTGGATGTGGGAACCCCTCTCTTTGAGGTATGTTATATTTTCCCCTAATGTGTGTAATTATGTTTTTTACCCTATTGTAGACCTAAAAGGAGTGACCTTCAGGTTCATTGACAAAGGGGGAGAAATTGTAGATTTAAAATGGGAGAAAATATCTTAATCAAGATAGGGGAGAATCTTATAGGGGGAGAAGTGACATAGGGGGATTTTTAAATCTAAAGATGCTAAAGGTGATCAATCAAAGGTTATATATCACGACATATGGGGTTTGTGATGATAGAAATTGAGTGGTTTGGAATGAAATGACTCATTGATGAACTTTTCATTATACTCTTACTTATCATGATGAGCATGGCTCATGTGGGATAAGAGTTTGTGTTGAGTAAATACTATATCACTATTTGAATCACAAGATGTGAATTTTGGTAGAATATGGAAGAAGGTTTAATTATATTTCAAAATGATAATAGTTTTCAAAAAAACCCAAAGGGGGATATTGTTAGGAACAAATCCCCGAAGCTTCCATTTTGTTGTTTTTGGGGTGATTGTGTTTGTTGAAAAATCTAGCTAACCATTAATTAGTATGGTTGGGGTTGTTGAAATATATATTTATGGTGGTGTAGTTTTCTAGTGTTTCCTAATTTTTTGGGCTGAAAAATTTGGATTTTGTTTTTGGAAAAGGAGTCTCTTTAAAAATAAGTTCATAGTTTACAAACCATGAAGTACAGTTCACAGATCGAAAAGGAGGTATGTGGAATGAAAAAGTAAAATCAACAAAGGAATATTTTCAAATAACAAGACTATGAAGACTGGAAAGCATGATATGTGGACTAAATAGGGAAACAAATTCATGGGAGGATCATAGTTTATGGGAGTCTTGAAGTTCATGGTAGGATCATCGTTTGTGGAATGGAGGAAATGATTTATGGATTCACAAATGGTTTTGTATATGGAAGACATCAGACGTCACAAAATATGATGGCACTATGTAGACCACATAGAACAATATAAGGTGAAGACTGTACCGCATCAAAGTTTTGGGTAAAATGGATTTTCAAGTTTTTAGGTATATTTTTCTATATAATGATTCCTAATAAAATCAATAGCTAGAGTGAATTCCATTAAAAAGATCATTAGTCTGGGGAGAATTCGATGATGTCTGAAGTGGTTTGTGACGGAGAATTCTGTGAAGGAGAAGAGTTCACAAGGGAGGATTTCGCGAAGGGTGAATTAGTTCATGGGAAAGTTCACAAAATGGTTTTTGGGGGATCTACATCTCTCAAAGAAAAAGTTTGTGCCGAAGAAGAGGTAGTCCATAGAAGAAGAAAGAGTCCGCATAAGAAGATGTGGTCCACAGAAGAAGAGGTGGTCCATAGAAGAAGAGGTAGTCCATGAACCACTCACGCCACATAGTGCAAGATAGTCCACAGAGGAAGTAGAGTAGTTGGAAGTGGGTTAAAGGAAGTTCATAAAGGGACTAAAATAGTTCTCAAAAAGAATTTATGAAAATCAACAATGCTTGGAAAAGTTTATTTCATCTATAGGTGAGAATATAACTTTAACAGAGCATCTACCAACAATTGAGGATGTGTTCATTCATGAAAATGAAGGGACCTACAAGTCCATAAACTATGTGTGGATCCTTTTCCATGTAGTGAGAAAATGAATAGGAATACTATGATCCTTTCCCCTGGTAGTGATCTAGAGAAAAAGACTTAGGTAGTGACCTTTGGGAAAGTAGCTTGCTAATCCTAAACATTGTAAAGGTAGTGAGCCTAGGCATAGAAGTGGTCTAGTCTGAACCTTGTATTTTGGTAGTGAGCCTTAGTGAATTTGGTACATCAGAACATCACCATTGTATGATCCTTAGACATATCCTAGTGAGAGTAAACCAAGAAAAATTGATGTGTCTCGTGCATGATTTAAATTCTCTTCATACATTTATATGACAGTGAGAAAAGATTGTTTTGATTAACAATGAAATAAGATCTATAGGGGTAGGTGTTTTAATCTATCCTAGCCTGATTCACCACCTCTCAAGGTATTCAAAATAATTGGGCTAACAAAATACTTGACTAGTTATGTGTTCACTTCCTGTGGTGGCCCCATTTCTTGTAAATTCAACACACAGTTCGTGTTTTCTCTTCCAACAACAAAATATAAGTATATTGTCTTGAATGAGGCAGTGAAAGAATAATTATGTCGCCTATATTATAAACTGAACCTCTTCAATTATTTTTTAAATGTATACTCTAATTTTCAATAAACCCTTCATTTTTTTCATAGATTTTTTTTCATGATAAATCAAAACATATAGACATTAGACTAAACTTTTTTAGAGATGTTGTAGAATCTAGAATGGTGTTTTTCAATAAGATACACACTGATGATAAATTGGATGATAGTTTGAAAAAATTCGGAGTGTTTCCTAAATTCAAATTTTGTTTAGATAGATTGAATTTGTTTCCCATTATATAAATATAGGTACATGAACATCGCCAATTTCAGTTGAAAATGGCAGAGATTTGTAAATTATGGTATTCAATTTCATATTTTCCAATTGAAATTTTCCATTTTTATTATTATTATTATCCTTATATTTATGTTTTTATTGATTCATTCATGAAAAATTATTTAATTTTCATTTGTATTATATGATAAAATCTAAACTTGTTTGGACTTATTATTTGCATTGGGTCATTGTTCAAGGTGAGATTATTCTTTTAGGCCTTGGATTGTGGGTGACCCTGTTTCCCATATACGCCTGGTGATTTGGTGATCCTTGTGGAATTTTATCCCTATAAATTGATCGGCATCACCTACCGTTGCATCTGGTCTGCCCACCTATGTGATGCAATTATGTTGTACGAAAGAAATTCTATTTTGTGTGTCCTTGTGGCCTCACCAGATTGGTTGTTCCATTTAGAGGCACGGTGGTGTTAGGGGAGTGATGAACCCTATGACCCACATCTCTTAGAAATCTTGATCATTTGGATTTGTCATCCTATTTGTTCTTTCTCTTGGTTTACTTTGGCGAAACCCTAGCTCACTATTGCCACTTTTCTTTGTTGGTGCTCTGTCTAGGCTTTTCACTCTACCCAACCTCATCTCATTGATGGTTTTATGGTGGGTATGACATCCTTCCTTTTAGAAAGAAGTGTGTCCCCTTCTTTGAAAACCCTGATAATTTATTACACATTTAAACATAATTTATTACATAAACATCACTTGATACAACATAGAAGATTGAGAGTTCTAATGTCTTTGGGGCTTAGGATCATTACATAACAACTTAAAAAATGAATTACAACATCTTTATTGAAAACTTCCTTTACATGACCACTACATTCCCTCGTACATAACATTACATGGGATAACCTGAGGACATGCGTGAGAAAAGGGTGAGTTATATAGCCCAATAAGAGAATAATCATGGAATAACATGAGGAATACAATACATGTTATAAAATAGGCATATAAATAGAGCGTAATATAATCATAAACATAAAGTCATGATAAATCATGATAATCATTACATGGAATGTGGCAACAACACTTAACATAGAATTAGCATAAGCCAAGGCTCATCACACACGGAGCATGAGTAAATCCTCATTACACATGAAGAACGATTAAAACCTCATTGCACTTGAATTATAATGATTAAACAACCATTTCACATGATGTATCATGATACTATACTTTACCCAATGCATTGGAGCACTATAAGGGAGCACCCTTCTTAAACATTTCATTTCATGCATAAGTGTGCCACATGGATCATAAAACATTGAATCATTCAACATAATCATTTATTACATGATAATAGAATGTGGAATACATACTTGAAACTCTTTAAACAATAAGTAAATGTTCATAAAGGTGAATACACTTGATAGGGAAATGGGAATGGTATTCACTACACAATGACTTTGGCATGGAAAAAGGCGGTGCAATTTCGGCAGTGTAATGGCGTGACATAAGAACTCATAAAAATGGTTGATGATAGATAAAAGGGTGCCTCATCATATTTACATGACATGTAAATTAAGGGGTTCATATAGATACATATCCCAGTAATTGTAATGGAATTTAGATGCATAATACAAAAAAGGATTACTTGGATGTAAAATAAGAGAGAGAAATCCATCAAGGAATTTCAGCATAGTAACGGGTGAACATGGGAGGAATTTAATGAGAGAGAAAGGGGTTTAACATCATTCAAACTTAAAGAGACAAGTACGGGGGAGGTGAGAAACCATAAACCAAAATTTACAATTAAAATTAAAAGGGAATAACAATTTTAAAAATATTGGACCAAAATAAGAAAGAAAAACCCTTACTTGGAAGTGTGATTTCAAAGGCTTGAGAGAGGCCTGAGAGAGGATTATTGGAAGATTTGGGCACCTTGGGAGGATTATAGAGGGAGTAGGTCATATTTTGGACGAACTTAAAAGGATTTTAGTGAGGAGGAAGTGGTATCTTGGGTGGGTTTATATAGGAAATGTGAGAGAATTCTTTATTATTTAGGTTTGGGACACCTCACATTAAACTAATCCAAACCAAAAACCAGCCCAATGGTTTTGGCCCATGTTTTTTGGAAAAGGGAAGTGGAAAAAAATATTTTATAAGGCCAAATTCCTAAATTCTTAAAATAATGGGGTTGCTTATGTGGGGGTGAGTCACACTCCCAAGGAAAACAATTTAAAAAGACAAGATGTTTAATAAGTTTTGAAGGGTCCATTAATGCTTTGTAAAATAAGTAAAACAAACCAAAAATCACATTATTTTAATGGTAAAACATATATTGGACGAACATAATGCTTATAGTATTTTATTGAATCACTATTGGGTCATTATGATGTCATAAAACACATTATATATTTAAACGGTATTTAATTTTTACACAAAAATTTGACTATCTCAGAAAATTATGAAAAATTCACCGTTGGATAATTTCGATGTCCTGATTCTATAAATAATATCCATTTTAACTAAATAATTTTATAAATACGTTAATTTTTACTTGTAAAATAAAAACCAACATTTATCGAAAATTCACAGTTTTTGAAAAAAATGGCTTTCAAACCTTAATAAAAATTACAATTGCATTAATAAAATTATATGATCATTTATATTTAATAAAAATTAATTTAATAATAATAATATTTTATTAAAATATTATTTAATTGAAAAATCTATTAATTCATCAAAATAGATTTCTTAGTTGAATTTTAACTAAAAAAATACCATTTGATCTTTAAAAACTATTTACATGGTAACAATAATAAAATGAAAGTATATTAATTATTATAAAAAAAAGTAATTTACATAACCATAGTGCTAAGGTCTTGTTACATAACCCCTTATAACACCCGCATAAGACCGAAGAGTAAGGTGTGCGATGGTGATAGACTCTTGGGGTGGCTCGGATAACATTACTCATGTGGTAATCTCTATAAATTTCTAATTATCTCATAGGCGGTCCCACTCGAGATTAAAATATTCAATCTCGGCTTGGGCTTGGTCAAGAGATAATACCTATGATGCCACCTCCTTTCCGAGAACTAACAAATGAGCTTCTTATGGGGTAATTCTACTGGATGGGGCCATCGCTTCCTTTGTTTGAGTAAATTTGGATGTGTTAAAACCCTATATTTATTCTAATCATGTGATCACTGTTCAACAGATATATTAGAAACGATCACCATTCTTAAAATAAATCCAAATAAGTTGACATTTTTTATAAAAATTTTACATAAAGAGACATTTAATTAGATCAAGATGGATTTCCATTAATTAATGTTTGGGTCATTACAATCTTCCCCCATTATGAAATTTCATCCTCGAAATTTCTTTTCCCCACACTAGAACAGATGTGGGTGACTCTGCGTCATCATTTCCTCTGATTCCCACGTTTCTTCTTTAAACTTTTTGTTTCCCCACAACACCTTGACTAGAGGCATTGTCTTATTTCATATAACTTTATCTCTGTGATCCAAGATCTTCACTGGTTTCTCCTCATAAGAAAGATCATCCTCTAGCTGTACTACCTCTGAAGAGAGTACATGTGAAGGGTTTGGTATGTACTTACTTAAGAGGTATACATGAAAGACATCATGTAATTTGGCAATTGTAGGTGGAAATGCTAGTTGATAGGCCACTGCCCCGACATGGTCAAGAATCTCGACGGGGCCGATGTACTTTGGACTTAACTTCCCTTTCTTTCCAAACCTCATGACCTTCTTCCATGGAGATATGCGTAGAAATACCATGTATCCAACATAAAACTCAAGGTCTCATCAATGCTTATCTGAATAACTCTTCTGTCGACTCTGGGCTGCCTTGATATGCTGCTGAATGGTTTTCACCTTCTCTACCATTTCTTCGACCATTTTAGGTCCAAACAGCTTACCCTCAACGAACTCATCCCAACATGCCAGTGTTCTACACCTTTTCCCATAAAGGGCTTCATATTGTTCCATTTGGATGCTTGAGTGGAAACTTTTATTATAAGAGTAATCCACTAGAGGAATATGTTGATCCCATCCCCCTTTAAAGTCCATTGAGTACGCTCTCAACATGTATTCAAGTGTTATAGTCCACTCGGATTGGCCATTAGTTTGAGGATGATAGGCCATACTAAAGTTCAGTTCAGTATTCAGAGCATGTTTAAGACTCTTCCAAAACATAGAGGTGAATCATGGATCTCAATTAGACACAATAGATCGTGGTACTCAATGCAGCCTTACCACTTCCCTGATATATATCTGTGCTAGTTGATCCAATGAGAAATCCTCTCGAATTTCAATGAAGTGTGCATCCTTTGTAAGGCGATCCACAACAAACCAGATTGCATTATTGCCTTTGGATATCTTTGGAAGTCTGGTGACAAAGTCCATGGTGATGTTCTCCCATTTCCATTCTAGTATGGGAAATACTAAAAAAGGAGAAATTTTATAAATGAATAAATAATATTAAACAAAGAAATGTTAAAAATGAATAAAATTTAACAATTTCTATAATAAGATAAGCCATATAGAAAAAAACAAATGGATCTTCTTGAAATATAATGATATATTCATAGACACATACATAAACATACACATTATAAACATATTTATACACATACGCATATGCCTATATATTCACATACACATCCATATACATGCATACAAATACACATACACATAGATACACATACACAAACACATACTCATACAAATACACATACACATACACATATACGTACACTTACACATAGACATATATGTACACATACAAATACATACATACAATTACACATACACACACACATACACATACACATACACATACACATACGCATACACATACATATACATACACATACACATTCACATACTCATACAGATACATATATTCGCATACATACAGATACATACATATACATACACATATGCATACACATACATACACATATATGTATAACTAAACACACACATACACATTCACATACACATATATATACACATACATATACACACATACACACATACACACACATACACAATCACATATAGATATAGATACATAAACACATACATGCATACATAAAATGACATATATACACTTACATACACATACACATACACATACATTTTCACGAACCCATCCCACTAATGATATCATAATGAGGGGAGAGATAATGACCCCGGAGTCTCAACTCCAATAGGACCCAGATTGGCGACTAGCATCGAGGGTATAAAAATATCATAAACTGGGAGGTGTCACCATCTATAATAATATAGGATTGGAATATAAGATGAATCATCCATGAGGAACTCCAAAACATAATATAAAAATAAACCAAAACCATCACATAATGCATGCATAAATAAAACTGATATAGATAAAAATATCTAGAAGTAAATACCCAAAACCAAAGCTAAAGAAGTGACATAACAATTTTCCAAGAAAGTTCTAGGTAATAATTTTCCATCATGATCCACATATTCTTCTTGGAAACTTTCCAATTCATTTCGATACGTAGGGTCAGTATACTAGTATACTCGGTAGGAAAACCAAATTCTCTCTTGCACATGTGAAAGAAGAATACTAATGAACTTGTGAGAAAACAACAGAATCAACAACACCTATACAGGCCAACTATCGATCCCAACATCACCAAGGAATTCTCAAAAAAATAATACAAGCCATGTATAATAACATAATAAGAAGCATAGGAATTAAGGGAACCCCACACCACATTACCAATGATTTTCTGCTCTCAGACCTAAATATCATATGTCCTGGTGATCCCATCTCTTTCGAATAATATATAACATTTCCCCACAACAAGATCACATAAAATAACACCCATAGAAACTTGTGCCACCACCCCATAGCATAGTTACATCTCATCCCGCTCGAAGACTCTTGGGTCATCACATCACAACAACTACCACAACCAGAGTAGTAGGGTATATGGAACATGAAGGACATCAACCTTATGTCCTCTTACAACCATGCATGATGTAAGATCCCATCATTTTCTAGGTAGAACCCTCTTTGAGTTTTTCATTTGATCCTTGGCGGTTCAGTCTTATTTGGATATGGAGAGCCTTTGTTGGAAAAAATGACATAAAGTTATTGGATGTTTATTTTTTGGAATGAACACAGACTTCAGTTGTGAGGAAAATTGAGAAGAACCAGAAAGGATCCCAATAAGGATTCGTTCATGGTTTCTGTTTGAATTAATGATATCTTGATAAATGGGTAATTTTTTACCATGGGTTCTCATTATGTTGAGAATACTTAAATGGGGTTCAGGTCTATTATATGGAAAATGGGTTGAAACCCATATGCAGAAAATTTACATGCCATGTAAATGGGTTACAAGTCATGTAATGTTTGCGAAAATTTAATATTCATACAAGGAAATGGGTTTTTTATTATATCCCTCTAAAAATAATTAAACAACTTGTAATTGTAGTACACATCATGTAATTTCTCGAGATGTTTTTTTAAAAAATCTTGCGGTTGATTTTTATTTCTAACTCAAGTGAAACCTTATACTCTCTTCCCAAAGGCATTTTCCAAGTGATATTGCAGTGTGTCCCTTAATTCCAAACATCCCATTTGAGTAGTATTATGCAAGGAAAGTGATTTTGCTTCAGTTTTATCTTATATTTCATTTTTCTTTGATCATTATGGTGTAATATCTGGATAGTGTACATTTTTTGTTTTTATCTTGATAGGATATGATCTTTGAACCTTCTGTCGATCATCTGCGCCTTCATTCTTATTGGTTAATCCTACTGGAAGCATTGGTTGATCGTCAGTTAATGGTAAGGGTCTAAACCTTAACTCTATGGTTTGATAATTTTCTTGTATGTACAATACTGCAATTGTGACAACATATCATGTATTGAATAAATTTAAAAGAATGAATTGAATTATTCCTTTGAGTCCATTTGGATGCAATTGGTTTTTGACCTGGCTTTTGGATACTATTTTGGTGAAAAAAAACTCTTCAATATAAATGAATAGTTTAATGTATTAATGTGTGTTTAGCATGTTATGAGATTAGGGGCATTTTCTTGATATATATTAACCTTGTATTGGCATGTTTATTGATGTAACATGCATGTTATTAGTTATGACTAATTGACTTATGAAATTTTTAATTGAAAGATATGTGGTAATTTTAATAATTAACCATTGAGCCATATGATGTGATATTGTTATATCCTTGTTATTATTACTTTTGTTGTGATTTATATATTGTAATGATTATATAGGGAGTTTTCCCAGTTTCACATGTAGAAATAATTATATAGAAGGCTATTCTTTGTGACACATGTTGTAATGCTTACATAGGTAATTGGAGCAGTGTACATGATGAGATTATTATATAGTAGGATATGCCCAGTTTACTTACTAAAATGATTATATAGAATACTATACCTAGTGAAACATGCTGAAATGTGGATATACCAGGCTATTCCAAGTGACACATGTTGAAATGCCTATATACCATGTTCGGACCTAATTGAATGCTTAAATGATTATATAGAGGGTTCAACTCAGATTTGTTTAATTTATACCTTGGTTATAAGGTTATGGTTGGCATGGTTGTGAGACATGCTTAGAGACATTCTAGCATGGAACCGAGGTAGGTTATGTTTTACCATGGTTATATGGTTTTGGTTGGCATGGTTGTGATACATACTCAGATACATTACAACATAGTGCCAAAGAAGGTTGAAGTGGTGTTAATTTAATTTGTTAACTAACTAATACACTTTTTATTGCATTATTTCATGAAATTATTATCATACTGGTTTATTTAGACATGGTTTTGTCGAGCTAATGGGTTATAATCTAACCCTATTCAGGCCTTCATTTGGTACATGAGAAGATAACATGGAAATAGGATTGGACAAGGGAAAGGGGCATTTTTATTGATTGTTGATTTCAGGATGGGCTAGAGATTGGAGATGATATCAACATGGGGTTTGGGACCAGGGAATTTTGAGACTTTATTTTATCCTTCTTGTATTTTATTTTTATTACATATAGAATGAAATTTAGTTACATTATAGAACATCATTGCATTATTGGTTATTTATTTATTGGATTATTCAGTTGGATATGGTTATCGTTTTTTTATTGTATTACATTGTTTCCATTATATCAAAACTCTGATGATTATTTTTTAGTATTATTTTATTTTTACATTATGTTGTAACTTTATAACCATGGTGTATAGTCACTCCACTATAATTATCACACCTATACTGGTAGTTGGAAGCCTCTGGCATATGGGGAGGTGCACATGATGTCTCATAAACAACCCTTACTGACCATGTGAGTGAGTTCCAGATCGGGGGATGTTACAAAGTTCTATCCGAGGACACCATGTTTATTTATTGTTTCTTTACTATTTGTGAAACGTATAAGGAGAATAGGATGTCTTGGGACATGGTGGATTGATGTTTATACTATTTTCTTGTTACTGTTGATGTTATTTCACCCTGAGTTATTCACATGTTTTGTGAGGTCATTATTTCATGATGATATTGGTTCTTGAGATTTATACACATGTCCCAGTATGGAAGGAAATGATTCCACATGCACCATGATAGACACATAGGGATATATATTGGAATTCATTATTCATGATATGGACATATTTATTACATGTGATATATACTTTCCTATTGAACTATGATATGAGATACCGGAAATTTCTAATAAATGAAATAAATAAACTGTTATGTTAGACAAGAACACTTTTAAGTCATGTCTAGAGAGACCAATATTTAGTGGTTATCTTTTTTTCACCTATTGAGGTTGACCTTTTTATTAAAGGCAGTGTTCTAAAGGGTGTGTTTGTCTTGTAGAGAAAATTCCTCCTCATCATCTTCGTGTTGAGTTTCAGGAGAGTGGAAATCAGCAGGCTCTAAACACAGCTGAACCATAGCATCCTATATCTCTTAAGGATCATATGGATGCCAGAATCATGACAACTTCCTAAGGGTCATTAGATCCATGGAAAGAGAGATAGTATGCACCATGCCTTCAACGTCTAAGCTGAACAGAGAGTTTCATCTGCAGCAGCCACCAGCGTTCACAAGGGAGGGAGACCCCTAGCAACCCTAGTTCTAGATCTAATTAGTCCATAATGTCTAGAAAAATTCCTTGTAATTTTTTTTTAAAAATTATGTGGGATTATTTCGAGACCAGACGCTCATTCGACACCAGCTTCCGAGGCCCGGTGAGCCTGGAATAGAATTTTGAACATTTTTAAGTTCATTTAAATAAACATACGAGTGGTTTTTTATAACATTTAAACTGGTGCTCATATTAAAAATATGAGGGCACCATTGATCTCAGAATGATGGGATTCACCTATAAATGAACTAAATTAGAGCGGTGATGGTCGACCGAAAATGATTTTTTTGTGGACTTTTTAGAAGAAAAATAAAAAAACTTAAAAAAGTAATTTTATTTGTTTCTCTTCACTGTTGAGCGGTGGCACGTCAGCACTGCGGCAACGAAGATGAGACAAAAATGAGTCACATTAAATGAATACCATTAATGTGGCTCTTAAATGTGTAGTGTAACAACTCATTAACAAAACTGTAAGAAATACGTTGTTTCATTAATGAAACAATGTAACGATGCGACGACCCATCATAATAGAAATGTTGTGATGTGTTTCTATTTTAATGAAATAATGAGTTGGAGAATTAGAGATATAATTTATCTGATGGATGGTGAGGAAATTCTCTCCAATGAAGAATTCCAGTGAATCGCTAGTGACTACTATGCACCTAAAAGAATGGGACCGACGAACGGTGAACACATTCTCCTTCCACCCTTCGAAGAATCACTAGAAATGTGGGTGGTGGAACAAGAATATATAATGAAGGCGTGTGACCCCACTCTTCCCCAACCAACAACTATCTGAGGTAGGGGTTACTTTTTTTAATTTTAATTCCTCATTCTTCATTCTAAAACAAAGAACGTGGATCAACCCATGAACAGGTTGGTCTGCAGATCTCTTTTTCTTGGAGGAGGGTTCTTATTCTCAGGGTTTTTCATTGGGATTAGTTTGGAAAGAATTGTAATCCTATCCCCCCATTTTTTAATGAAACTATAATATGGAGGGTGAGGGCTGACACGAAAAAATCCTGATCCCCTCCTCCTTGTGTGTTCTTTGTGGCTGCCACTCTGGATTGATGACAAACAATTTTTTAGGATGTCGTAGAGAAGATGGAACCCCATGGAGGAAGGAGGCACAGACTGTCCAAAGAACGAGCCACCAGAGCAGACCCGGTGGTCTGTGGAACATCATGTCGGCGTCGGTGGGTGGTGGAATTCCATGACAGTGCACCAAGATGGGTCGTGGTGGTGTGGTAGGAGCCTCATGGTTGTGGGCGGTGGTAAGCGGAGGCGGGAGGAGGTCAAATAGCCGCGTCAGGTGGAGCGGCTCGGGCCATGAGAGATGTGGATTCACGCTGGCATGTTTTCTAGTAGGGAACGCATGTGGGACTAGGGGCAGCCATCTTTTGCAGGATGTGTGCAGCCGAACCAGACACCCAGTGGGTGTCCGGGATAGAAAACATCGGCCGCCATGCAAGTTGGGCCGGGGGGCACGAATCAGGCCACTGAGTGGCCCAAGATAGAATTATGATAGCATGATTATGTGGACTAGTACAAAAGAATAAAACCAGGCCACTAATCATCCCATGTTGGGAATAAACCAGCCCACCTGTTACGGGCAGGGCCGGATAAATCTGGGTCACGGGGTGACCCGGCGGGCTAGACCAATGACCAAACCTGGGCAGGTCCAGCAAGGCCCAATGAGCCTGGCCCAGTAGCCATGTTGGACATGGCCAACCTAGACCCAACCGGGTCATGTCGGTTCATACAAACTAAGTCGGTCCATGTGGGACCCCCGGGCCATGTTGTTCGGGTTGGTCTGACTGGGCCCGGACACAACCAACCCGTGTTTACTAAAACACCAATATCTTTCAGGGTAAGAGTCCTATTGACGAGCCGTTTGAAGAATTGGAACCCCCACGATGAGGAGGTTATTTTGAAATGATATAGTGTGGATTTAATAGAAGATAAAATATGAAGAATGTTTTGAGGAGTGGATTCTCCCAGAATAAAGCATGCTATGTGGGTGAATCCTACGGCTGGCTGAGACCCAAAGACTACTGATGAGCAGGCACAAGTGACCCTATATTGATTAGCTAACAAATACCCTTTGTTGATCAGCTACCGATTAACGTGTGTGGATCAGCTACTAGCGACCTTGTTTGGATCATCTCCAAGAGACCCTGTGTAGATCAACTACCAGCTACCCTATATGGATTAGCTATATGTGACCCTATGTGGTTTATCCATAGATGACCATGTGCAGATCATCTCCAAGAGACCATGTGTGGACTAACTACAAGTGGTCCTATGTGGACTAGCTATGATGGCCTAAGGGGGAAGTAACTCTGTGTGACCCAAAAAACCCACGGTACTCATCAGGGATGAGTACCTCAGCAGTATAAGGTGTTCAATGTTATGACTGATTGTCTTACTTTCAGTACATTATATTATACCTGAGTGAACTATATTTCTTTGTGATCATTCTTTGTGGTTTTCTTTGTGGATTTCATTGTGGTCTTTACTTTCTGGTTTGGGGTCCCTACTAAATATTTCGTTACTCACCCCCGCATGGGCTTCCCCCATACATGTTGTGTCTGGTGTAAACGACTAACGCCATGATGGAGGAATTGGAAGACCTCGACTCGGTGGTACTAAGTGAGATCAGGAAGGCAGGGAATACTTCTAAGGCTTCCATATTCTACTCTATACTTACCCTTCATGTGGGTATTTTAGCAGAAGACATTACAAAGATATTTTATACATACCTTTTTTCTTTTTTTCTTTTTTTGGGTTTGTATTCTGACCCATTTGATCTACAACTTGTACCTTTACTTAGTGGTTGTTTAGGGGAATGTATGTTTTCCTTTCCAGTTTTTTGGATGTGGTTGTGTGTGTGCACATAAAGTCACTCCATATAATGCCTCCCACTTATAGGTTGATGCCTTCAGCGCTAGTCTCCAACCTCTGGCCTTTGGGAGGTGGGTTGGGGGAGTCATAGAATAGGTCATGGGGAATGATTCGTGACAAAGTGGTATCATCCCCAGGGTTGTATTCCAATTAGGTAGATGGAATCCTGAGGTATGCGTTGACTTCCAACACCTGAAATAGGTGATCATGAATAAAAATTATCGACTTTAGAGGATTGAGGACCTATTTGATTATCTAAAGGGAGCAAGGTGGTTCTCAATGATATACATCAGATCAGGCTACCACCAGCTTTGGGTACGGGATGAGGATGTACGAAAGATAGCCTTCAAATGATGGTATGACCACTACGAGTTCTTGTTGATTCCCTTTCGGCATGACCAATGCCCTAGAAGTGTTCATGGGACTCATTAATAAGATCTTCCATCCATACCTCAATCGTTTCATGGTGGTCTTCATTGATGACATCTTGGTGTACTCGGCGTTAGAACAGGAGCACGCTACACACCTATGAATATTCCTAGATACACTTAAAGATTACCAAATTTATGGGAATCTATTGAAGTTCCAGTTCTTTATTCAGGAGGTCCAGTTTATGGGACATGTCATCTCAAAGGCTAGAGTTGCAGTGGATCTGGTGAATATTGAGGCAGTGCTTTCTTGGGAGCCACCCAGGATCATGATTGATGTACGGAGTTTCTTGGGGTTGGCCAGATACTAAAGAAGGATCATTCCCAACTATTCCAGAGTAGGAGCACCATTATTGGCTTTGAAATGAAAGGGACAGTCTTTACTATGGATGGTGAAGTGCCAGCAGAGTTTCCGGGAGCTAAGGTGGGGACTGACGAGTGCTCCCATCTTGATACTACCAGAGGAGGGAATTGGGTATGTAATTTTTTGCGACACGTTGGGGACCCGACTGGGTTGTATCCTAATGTAGAAGTCAGTTTTGATCTCCTATGGTTCACGGTAGTTGAGGAAGCATGAGAAGAACTACGTGACCAATGAACTGGAGTTAGCAGTAGTGGTCTTTGCTTTGATGATATGATAACACTACTTGATGGGTTTACAGTTTACAGTCTACTATGACCAAAAGAGTCTTAGGTATATCTTCTCCCAGAAGGACCAAAAATTGAGGTAGTGGTGATGGCTACAGTTCCTCCAGGACTATGATGTCGATATAGTCTATACTCTTAGGAAGGGGAATGTGGTGGCAGATGTGCTCAGCAGGAGATCCAGTTTTCAGTTGTTGAGTGATGTGACGAAGTAGCTAACTGTGATTGTAACACCCCGAGATTTTATGATAAGAATTATTTTTAATTTATTTGATGCCATGTGTTTTATGCTACACCAATATTATCTTGTGCTATACGCAACACCGTATTATCTTGCAGTATACGCAATACAATTCTTTTATCGTGTTATACACAATTTCAAGTTCGTTTGATAATAGTCATTCTACGCAACATTGAGTATATATATATATATATTCAATGTATAAATGAAATATGGTTGGATTTTGTTATATGCAACAACAAAGGAGTCTTGAACTTCCCGCAACCCTGACTTGGCTTTCATTACACGCAATCGCGACCTTCCTCGATAGCGTGTGTTGTACACAATACCGGGTTTCACTAAACAATGATATATGGTTATAATAATATCACGAACTAGCTGTTATGAATAGTATTAACCACATTTTGAATTTTATAACCTTATTATTCATCTTATAAATTTTCTAAAACATTTTATGTGAACAAAATAAATTTTTCGGGTAAAATAAGTATTTTTCAAAAAATGCAGTTTTGCCACCTTTTGATGGTGAAACCACATTAAATCTAGTTTTTGACATGTTTATAAGTTCAATTTTACGAAATAAAATTATTCTTTGGAATAATTATATAAAATTTTACCTCGGATAAAATTTTCATATTATTCTGATAACTTTCATATTTTAATGAATAGTAAAAACACGCTATATTTTAATTAAAAACAACTTTTTTCATCGTAATAATTAATGTGGTTAAATTATAAAATTTAATGGTTTTAAAGTATAAATAAAATATATTTTCACCATTTAATATAATGTATGTCATTACCATTAATTTCACATTGAATTCATAGGTAAAAACATTTCAATCTTTGGCAATGTTTTAACTTCTAAAACCCGTTTTCTTAACAACGATATTTATTTTAAATTAATTAATGAAACTTATTTGTTTGGAATTTTTGAAAAATGGATTCCATATTTTGATTCATTGGGTCCAAATTATGTTAATAGGCTACTTTTTATTTTTGGGCACTATGAATAGAAACTGCGGTAAAATTTATTTACTATAGTTAAAGGTAAATCAGGTAATTAAGGGTAAATATAAGATTATAAAATTACCCTAACACCTGCCAAAATCCTATTGGATGACTAAAAGTCGACCCATATCACCTAAGGGTCGGATTAGATTCATTTAATGGACTTTTTTCCATGGAAATAATTTAATTATTATTAAAACCAAAGAAAGTGACAACATGTCACTTTCTTAAATATTATAAGTATAATAATTTTAGTTTAGTGATAAACTTCATGAAACTTAGGATATAAGTAGTATGAAGAAATATAATAAAATTTTCTACATCATATGAATTTATTTATAATTTTTAAGGATTAAATAATTATCATTAAAGGTGACATAATAGTGATGTTGAAATTATTTTATTAAGAGAAATATCAAATAAATGGTTTTAAAAAAATTAAAATAAATATTATATGAACTATTTAATGTTCTCCACTAATTTTCTAAATACATATGACCTTTTATTAATCTATTAAAGCTTTTAGTTCGAACATATCTTCTGTATATATTTTATTTAAATTCAAATAAATTAATAGTGTCAAAATTGACACTATTGTTATTTTATAAAAATAACATATTATAAAATTGTTTAAAAATCACAAAAATATTTAAAAATTATAAATTTAAATTTATATGGTCTAAAATGTTATAAAGTATCCAATTATGGACAATTCACAACAAATAAGTAATTATTTGTTATAATTTAAAATTTAGAATGTTATTACCATAAATAAAATTAAATTGATTAAATAAGGATAAATCAAGTTGATAATGTTTAAAATAAATACCTAACATGTCTAAATTTTATTGTTTTATGATATTACAACCCTATCTCATCTAATATTTTAATATGAGTCATTTTTGGTGGTTTTTAAGTGGGGTTAGATTTATTATAAATTAATATTTTTAAGATTTCCAAAGGTGCCCCTCTCCTCCCTTATAAAAGGGCACCTCATCCCTCTCATCCTCACACCAATTTGAGCCTTCAAGCTCGGCCAAACTCTGCCCATTTTACTTCCCCACTTACTTAGAAACCTATTATAGGTACTAGTCTTCTCAGAAGACCAACTCTAGTGCCCTAAGAGAAAGTTTAAAGGAGGCACTTCGAGAAAGAGATGATACCTTCTACCGTTTTCTTCATGTTCCATTCTTCTTCTACTCCCACTTATTTAGTTGTTTCATTATGAAGTAATAACATAAGTATCACTAATATAATTATATGTTATTAAAAATATGAAACAAACCCATTTCACCTTCTATCCATCCTACGGAAAACGAAATCACCGCGCGTGCATACGTACGGAATACCATCTCCACGCCGTGGTGTAATCTGTTTTTCCAACACCACTTCACTTGGATGGGTATAATGGTGTAAAGAATAACTATACATAGTTATTATAAAATCATACTGATTCTGATATATTGTATCATCCACTCCAATTCAATTTAATAATTATGAAAATGATATCATCGCTCGTGCGTACGTACGGACTACCGTCTCCACGACGCGATGAGATTCATTTTCCATATTAACCATTAAAGAATGATTATAAAGTATATATAAGCAATAATAATGAAATATATGAAATTATAAATCTACTGTATTTATTTATATATATGTATTTATGTCATCTATTTAATTCCATTCAACTCAATAAGGAAACGAAAACAGCGTTCATGCGTACGTACGGCCTACCGTCTCCATGAACGGTGTATTTATTTCCATTTATCGATCTATTATATATATGTATATTCTGAATATATATTATATATAAATCAAGATTTATATTCTGGAATTAATTAATCATGATCTAAGTAATCATATTAGTAATTACAAGTCAAAACACGGACGACAAATGAAACGATTTTACCCAAAACACTCTTTAACAAGGAATTTACAAAAGAACGGGTAATATAAAGTCATAAGTGAAACATATATGATATCATAACAATGAATATGATTATTTAATAAGTCAATGACATTATTTAAATCATTATACAGGAGGTTAAGATCCATACGATGCATATCGGACCTATGGTAAGGGATAAAATTTTCAGTCTCATTTTTTATCCGAGATTGCTTATACGTAAGAATTTACTGGGATTACGTTTATCATCCATGACCATGTTTTCTAAAAATGTTTTCATAAAATGTTTACTATTATTCCATGAATGTTTAAAGGCATTTTTACCCTTTATTGAAGTTTTACCACATTGTATGGATGAAATCTTTCCATTGGTTACCATATAAGGTACTTTTTGACTTTTCCGACAAAAGTATGAGGAGAATGTTATTGTTAACTTATATGGCGTGAAAGGATTTTTATGGTTTTATAAAGCCTTATTTTCATGAAGATTCCTCCAAAATATTTCATGACTATTTTCAACAAAATCCTTTTCTTTTAAAATTGCATGACATTTTGTGAAAAGAAAATGATTTTGAAGATGAAAGGATATTTTCCTCAAGAATTCATTTCAAGTGTTTTATCAAAACAATTTTTCATATAAGATGACATTATTTCATATGTGTATGTTTCAAGTATAATGTATCTATGATTTACATGGTTTCACTTTTATTATTATGAAATGACATCCATTTCTTTTATATGGATTATGTGATGATGGGATGATGTTTATGAAACCAATTTTATTCGTTAGGTTATTATGAAGGATCTATGTTTATTTTGTGGCACAAGTAAGAATGATTTCATTATCAGATGGGTGGGACCTATATCTCCCTCCAATGCATTGGGTAAAGATTTATATCTCATGAGATAGACATGGCTAGAACGTAAAGTTAAATCGGTTCAGTAATACAGTTCTGGAACGAGGAGTGAACTCGATTCAGAAAGGGACTTTGTCCACTAAGATGATCTGGGCAGCAATGCCTTGGCTACTATGGAAATCATAACATGTGCTTAATGGTTGCCACAATTACATGTTTTAATCCCATGCTATTTTATCATGCTTAATTTTTCTTTATGATCTATGCCTTACGTACTTCCATGTTTTATGTCATTGCTCAAGCTTTTGATGTTTAAACATTATGTTCATGTTTTTAAGCTCAACTGTATATGATTTGTTTTATTTTATCCATGCTTACCCTTACTGAGCATTTGAGCTCACCCTTTATATTTTTTCTTTTCCCCAGGATATAAAGAAATGTTTTAGGTAAGAAAATAAAAGGGGAAGATCGATATGGGAGATGTCGAAGATATTTCAATAGGATTAGAGGTTTATATTCCGAGTTTCCAAAGACACTAAACTATTATGGTCCTTGTGTGTCTGTTTTTGTTATGTATTAAGTATTCCGCATAAGTAATGTAATGCCCATATACGTCAAGCTTCGAGACTCTACAGTTGGTATTAGAAGAAATATTTAGTTAACCTTTGGAAAGTAGGATGCGAAAACATTAGTGAGATCCCTCGAGATATTTCTATGCTATGTCTAGGGATGTCCCTAAGGATAAGTATACATATAGGATATAGTCCTAGAACTACGGTAACGATCTTAGAATTTAACCTAAGATGTTAGATATTAATGGTACTCCCCCTTTACTATGTTTTTTTCCCTAGCATGGTATTTTCCTCTCACACTATTCTTTTTGGGTTTTAGAAAATGGCTGGAAACAGGAAGATTCTGGATAATGGAGGATATGATGGACAATGGAATGATATTCTTCATGAGAAACTAAATGAAACGGGATTTGGAAGTCCAAACATCGTTATTATGCGTAATCATCAATCTCATAATATGATAAATAATCTTAACTTTGGTAAGTTTCCCGACTCAGATAATAAGAGAAAGAAGGAGTTTCATGATGATCATAGAGGAAAGAAAGTTCAATTTCCCACATGTAAATCATGTGGGAAGAGGCATCGGGGAGATTGTTTCAAAGGAACTGGAAGATGATTTTGGTGTGTAAATAAGGACACAAAGCCATTAATTGCAATGGAAAAGGTTTAGTTAACACCATGGACAAGGATAATGGTATTTCTAAGACATCGACAATGGTTAAATGTTTTAAATGTGGAATGTACGGGCATTATGCAAACCAATTCCCTAAGGGAAAATCTCATGAAGAGAATCAGCATGGTCATATGAGTAGTATTTATGTGGATGATGATGAGGAGACTACAAATGATATATGAGATGAAAGAAGTGTTGAAGCTCAGTCAATTGTTTAAGAAGGTAGTGGAATGATTGTATGTTTATCAAGAGTTATTTTGTAGAGTTAATGGTACTATGGAATAAAGAATCATATAAGGATTGTTACACTATTGTTTTTCATAATGTATTTGAAAGTATATGGTACCAGTAACCATGAAAGGTTATTCAGATATTTTTGGAAAGTAGATGATATGTGCATAATGAAGGGCTAAGAAGATAATGATATGTTTGATTGTATTCATGAGCTCATGATTGATATAAGGACTAAGTGATATTATGGTTTGAGTATATAGAATTTTTGGGATTTTGGTATGTGGAAAGTGTTAAAATTTAACAACATTCATGTTTTCACTAAGGGACAATGGGTATTCATTCTTTAAGAGAATACATGATTAAGGTATTCACATGTTTGTAATTTGACCAACAAGATATATCTTATGATATATTGGGGATAAATGATGGAATTCACGTGATTGTTATGTGACATTTCAAGTAATCATTTTCTTTATACTATGAGCTTGGACTGAAGTATTTTAGATAAGCCTAATGATTGGAATGGATTATGTTGGACATAAGTTAGTATTTTTTAAGGATAGAACTTTTTTCATTATTATTGATGGGATGATATAGTAATGTATTTTTAGAAAAAGGACAACCTGAAGGACGGGCGACAGCCCATCGTGTCGGACAAGGATGTGGGAATCGAACCCACAACTGAAGTGCAACTGGCCTTTATCTCATACCACTGGCCTACAGGAAGTTCCTGGTTATTAGAAACTAGTTTTATTTTATTAAGCGGAATGATAGATGAAGTATAAGTTCATTTTTGGAATCGTATACGATTAACCTCACCATAGATGGACTTATGTATATTTGATAACTTTTGCTAACCTTCTCTTTGAAACAAATGGAATGACCCATCATTCAATCACATGATCTGTTAACACTTCACGAATAACAAATTCAACTTCATTTCTTTAAGAGATGAAGTGGAAATTGTTCAAAGCACGAACAACAGTGAGATTGTACCAAAATCAAGTAAGTATTTCTTCTAATTTTTCATCTTTAGGGAAATCATATTTAAAACCAAAAATGTTGTCCTAGTGATCTTATATCCAATGAATCAGATGGTACCTTATATCATCGTAAATCTATGGATTTGTGATTGTTGGCTATTTCATAGCCATGTTCTCTACAACTCTCCATCAGAACATGACGGTTAGATTTCTCTTCCATATCCATATTTTCACCTATGTTCTCCTACGAGGAAACCCAGTGATTAGTTAATTTGGGTAACTGTTACGTTTCATACTTTTGTTTTTAAAGATAAGTTTTTGTATTCCTTTTTACGATGTGGGTCTCTATTAAAGAAACTTTCTAATAGTAAACCATGTATAACCCCGACGAATTTCGAGGGCGAAATTCATTTTAAGGGGGGTAGAGTGTAACACCCCGAGATTTTATGATAAGTATTCCTTTTAATTTATTTGAGTTCATGTGTTTTATGCTACACCAAGATTATCTTTTTCTATATGCAACACTGTATTAGCTTGCAGTATACGTAATACAATTCTTGGATCGTGTTATACACAATTTCAAGTTCATTTGATAATAGTCATTCTACACAACATTGAGTATATATATATATATATATTCAATGTATAAATTAAATATGGTTGGATTTTGTTATACGCAACAACAAAGGAGTCTTGCACTACACACAACCCTGACTTGGCTTTCATTACACGCAATCACGACCTTCCTCGATAGCGTGTGTTGTACGCAATACCGAGTTTCACTAAACAACAATATATGGTTATAATATTATCACGAACTAGCCGTTATGAATAGTATTAACCACATTTTGAATTTTATAACATTATTATTCATCTTATATGTAACGCCTCGACCCTAGTTACCCAGAGTCGGTGCATTATTACATAACATTGCCATGATCACAAGAAAGATCAAATCTCGAAAGACCGATTGGTTTCGTAGCCTTGGAAACACTAGATATATTCATAAGTTTTACATTACATCATAAAGTGAAAAACTACTACAACAACATAATGTCTCCATAGTCCACACTATTATCCCCTCATAATATCCCTGTAGGTCATTCATAACTTACTTCTTCACATCCTGGGAAAAATAAAACATAGAAAAGGGGTGAGCTCAAATGCCCAGTAAGGATAACAATATAGCGGAACATTAAAAAATAAGCATAAACATTTAAGTCAATTCATTACTAAAACAAAAGCCTTTTAAACTTGAACTTCAACATAGTATGGCAAAAGTAAAATGAAATAGTGCCATTTACTTATTCACATGGATATTCTACTAATCGAATAATCACATGCAATATCAATAACCACTTTCATAATGTTGGAATGCATAATGCTGAACTTTAATTTCTTTATCAAGGCCTCGTCCCAAGACATAGGGGCTAACTGTAACCGGAACCCAACCCGGAGTGCCTCTAATAACCGGACACCAACCCGGAGTGCCTCTAATAACCAGACACCAACCCGGAGTTCCTCTAATAACCGGAGACCAAACCGGAGTTCCTCTAATAACTGGAGACCAAACCGGAGGGCTTACTTTTACCGGTCCCCAACCCGGAACATACTTGTCTAACACATTCATCTGAATGAAAGGTTGAAATATAACATAAATATTCGGATTACAAATAACTTATGAAATGTCAATACTCTAAACAAAAACCATGAGTGACATAAGAATAACTTATCCACAGTCAAAAATATCACAAAACCTTCAATAAAATATGGATGTTTTGTATCATAATAAATCAACTTCAAATAAGCTTAAAATCCATCAAAGGATGTTGACATAGATGAAATAAAGACTATTTTAGAAAAATATCTATTTCTATTTTGAAATCATTTAAGAGTCTTATATTTATGAAATAAAACATTTTTTTTTGAAAATATTCTTATTATCTTGTAAGGGAAGCTTCGACGATTTTATAACGGCGGAAAATAGCCGCACCCGCCGTATAAGTTAAAAAAACATTCTTACCTTAATTTTGTCGAAAAGGTTAAAAAGCACCTTGTTTGGAAAATGACGGAAAGATTCCTTTATAAACCTCTTATAAAAAGTCAAACAAGGGTATAAATGACTTTAACCCATATTCTAGTAAATTGTAAAAATGTTTTGAAATTCATTTTTAAGAAACATGGATGTGGATGATAAAGAGATCCCAGTAGATTATTACATATGAACAATCTCGGATAATGAAGAGATTGCGAAATAACCCTTACCAATTTGGTAACTTATGAAACATACAACCCATGAAATAGGTATCATACAATGAATATGTAAATACACATAAATTAGAGTGTATTACACAAAGAATATAATTATGGGCAGTACATACACCACACAAAAGGTAATGGTGGCAATATGGCATGAATCTCATGGGAATAGGGAGTGAGATGAAAACCCCTTACCTTGTACTTTTCCTTGGTTGGGGTAGGTTAACCTCCTCTTCTCCGGGTTCTTCCTTTTGATTTGATCAAAATGGCTCCTTAGGTTGGCTTTCTGATCAAACTAAGGCCTCTAGGTTGTAGTGAGGGAAGTTGGGAGAGTATATGGGCAGAGTTTTTCCGAACCAAAAGGTTTTGAAGGTGTGAAGAAATGAGAAGGAGGAGTGCCCTTTTATAAGAGGGGTGAGGGGCACCTTTGGAAAAGCTAGAAATATTAGTTTATAATAAATTCATATTCGGTTTCTAATGGCTCCAAAGTTGATTATTTAAATGTTAAGGTGGGGAGGGGTCTAAAAAAACTCAACCAATAGAATTTAGACATGTTTGGGTACTTATATTAACCTTATCTTTAAGTATTAACTCTAAGTTAATTAGTTTCACTTTTACAATGTCTCTTTGTATTTTTATATAATATGGTTAATAAACATACTATATACATCAAAGTGACCTCCAAGTGGTCCATTAATGATGAACCTATCATGATATAAGTCTCGTGGAAGAACCTTAGATTTTTAGGAATTTAATATAAATTAATAATATAATATTTGTTTTAAGAACTCTTTTATGTCAATTTTGACACTATTCAATAGTTGATTTTTGTGAAACTCATAAAAGATTTATTACTTCGAAAAAAGTAAATTAAATCAATCCTAATATATCATATTATCCTAGAAAATTATTTTAATTCATTAAAAGTTTCATATTATATTTATTTGGGTATTTATAATATCAATTATTTTAATTTTTCACTATTATAGTAATTAATTCATCATCATTGTGTCATAAATAAATTACATTATTTAATGTCTAAAAATTATAAATAAAATATAATTATGTAGGAAATCGTTTTATCTTTATAATTAATATTTATAATCTAAAATCCAACATATATAACTCTATGTAAAAAATTGTTTTTCTAAAAGATATATGCTTGTGTCATTTTTGTATTCATTTTAACTTAATTAAAATAAAGTGTCCCTATCACCTACAAGTGGCACCATGGGGTCCCAAAATCGACCCAAATATGCCTATGGTCGAACATGTATCAACCAATAAGTCTACGACATGTTTTAGGGTAATTTAGTATTATTATAATATTATTGTTTTAACCCTTATTTACCGGATTTACCCTTAACCATGGTAAATAAAATATTTACCGTAGAAATTATTCAAAATGTCTAAAAATAAAATTTACCTATTTACACAATTTGAACATCCTGATTCCAAATACGGAATCCATTTTTCTAAATTCAAAACACAGAAGTGGCAGAAATTAATTTAAAATTAATTCCCGCTGTCAAAACAAAAAGCGTGTTTTTAAGAGATAATAACTATCAATAGATTGACACTTGTTTATGTTCGGTTTAATTGTAAAATTATGTCCAATGACCAAAATTATATTAAATTCTAAAACTATATTCTAAATATACTTTAAAACCACTCAAATTCATAATTTATCACTATTAATTATTTTGATTAAAAAAGTTGTTTTTAATTAAAATTTAGTAATTTTCACTATTCATCAAAATATGAAAGTTATCCGAAAAGTACCAAAATTTCATCTTAGGATAAATTCGATATTACGAATCCAAAAATTAACTTAATTTTGAAATATAAAATATATATAATTTCAAAAAGTAGGTATTACTATTCATAACGGCTAGTTTGATTGGTTGTGGTGTGTGTTAGAACTCGAAGTTGCGTACAACACACGCTACTGTATTATTCAAAGGAAAGCGTACCGTGGAAGCTTGGGATGTTTCATTTTAATTTTTTTTGATGTCCCCATTTAGTCAAAAAGTTTAAAATATTGTATTTAAAAAGGGTTCACTATTAAAAGTTGGTAAAAGTGCAATACTGAAAATGAATTGTTTCTTACATTATGTCTAAGAAACTCATAATATGGATTCTAAAATTATAAGGATTATATAAAGTTTAAAATTTAGTTAATACTATTCATAACCTCTTTTGAACGGCTTGTTTGGTAAGTCATGGTGTGCTTGAACTCGGTGTTGTGTGTAGTGCAAGTTATTGTATTATTTTGAAGAAATAACACACTATGAAATCTTGGGGTGTTACATTCTCCCCTCCTTCAATAAATTGCGTCCTCGCAATTTGAAATTGTTCTTCGAAAATAAACGGATGAAAATAGAAAATATATTTGTGGTAAAATCCACATCGGAAATTGGGTTACTAAAATTTAGTCTTAATATGAGGAATAGATAAATGAAAGGGTCGCCACCAAATTATGATCTCGATTAGGAGAACATTGGTGGCAATTAGAGACATATAATTGGAGGAAAAACGTAAATATTTATAGGTAGTGATTGAGGTCATCAGTCACAAACAAGTGTAAAATTGAGGTCCTTAAATTCATCAATCTATGATGATTTGAAATACCATCGGTTCAACAAAACATAGGGTATTAGGATAACACATTTTTGACGTTTCAAAATATCTTAGTTGAAATCCCACATCGAAAAATGAATTAATGAGGCCTCTATGTAAAATAAAGAGTGGAAAGTATGAAAATTACCAAAAATAACACATACTAGGGTTCCATGTAGGAAAATATGGATATGGAAGAGAAATCTGACCATCAATTATCTGATGGAGAGTGGTAGAAAACATGGCTATGAAAAGGCCAACAATCCCAAATCCATAAATTAGTGATGATTTAAGGTACCATCTAGGACAACATTTTGTTTCTAAGTTCCTTTTCTTAATGTTGAGGAATTTATTTATGAGATTGGCTAAGATCATAAGGATATATACTTACTTTATAATTAGAGTTTTATCCATTAATAATTATCTACCACAAACTCATCTTTCACTCTAAAAGATAATAGAACATAAAAAAAATTCTATTTATACTATTCGTATAGGGTTCCAAAATAAATGAATTTATAATTCATCTACCAGATCTTTTAAAAAACTACATTATTTAATCTAGGACATCTCGTGGGCCAGTGGTAGGTGATACACCCTTGTCGCCCTTCGGTTGTGGGTTCAAGTCTCGTGGCCTTGCCGGTCGTGACGGGTTGCCGCCCGACCTCCGGGTTGTCCTTTTATGGCAATCCAAAATAATCCAAACTAGAACTATCCAAAATACTTCAGTCCAAAATTTATAAGGAAGGTAAACAAAATGAAGATCCTTTTTTTTGCCGCATAATAACATGTGATCACCTTTATCATGTATTCTTTTAAAACACTGCAACATCTTAAATTATCATAAAACCTTATTGATTACATTCATGATCCCTTATTCCTTATAGAATAATAGATATACTCCTTCAATCCAAAAATGTTGTAAACCCCAACAATGACGGAATATACAAATAATTAATCAGTTTCAAGGTAGTCAAGAATATACAATATAATTTATCCAAAACAATCATTTACTATTCTAAAATCACTACCTCGGTATCAGAACCATATTATGGTTTATCTTTCTCTCAACCATATATTTTCCAAAAATTTAACCTGCTATTGAGTCACTTTTCTTTGTTCCACACAATCTCAAGTCCATAATGAAACAGTACTGCAGTACAATCCTTATATACTCCACAATTATTATAATAATTACATTGTTGATACAACACTCAAATTAAATAACCAACATAAGAACTCTAATCATTCCTCTTAATCTGTGGTAGTATCATAACTTGGTTATTATCCAATAGCATCATTTGCGGCATAGTCTGATGACTGGTACATAGGTTCGCATAGTGTCCAAACTCCTTGAAAATAAAGCATTGTACATTTGAAACCATTTTATTACCCTTGCATTCACGTACTTTGTGCCCTTTTCCTCGACACTTATAACAAACTCCCATTCCTTTCAGGCAAGTTCCAGGGTGTTTCTTTCCACAGTTATCACATATGGGAAAATTCTTCTTTTCCCTCTTCCCTTTATCCATCTTTCTCTCTTACATCCTTTTCTTCTCTTTCTTCCCTTCAAATCCATAGGACTCAGTAAACTCTTTACTTATCTTATCAACACATGATATTATTTCTTCATATGATGATAATACATGCGAGACTATTTCTCTTATAAATTCTGGCTTAAGACCATGAAATATATGATCCTTCTTTCTCGATGTATCATGTGCATTACTGAAGTTATCATTCCTTCTACTAGGCGACATTTCTAAACAATGGCATACACTAGATTAGTTTATGAATAACAATACCTAATCCAAAACTTCTGAAACACATAACATAAATTAAATAGTTTATGGATATAATCCATAATCATAAAAATGTCTCCATTTTGGAAGTATATACACATAAACCCTTCATAATGGTTTGTAAAGAAAATTAGAATTATCCTAAGCATATCCCCCGGGAGTGTCGTAACCAAGAGTGCAGCAAGGCCCGTTATCGTGCACCAGTTCCCGTTCGAGTCTAGCTCAAAGCGGTGTTTTCGGGTTTTACCCCTCGGTACATCTGTGCCAGAGCCGCCTCTACCTGCTCGTATCCAGACAGGGATGTATTGCTCGTAAAACACACAAAATCTCTAAAATACCAAAATTCTAGGAAGTTCGTCTATACTAATCCTCAAAGTCCATCTTAAATCTATGTGCTCTAATCAGAGTTTATCTAAATCTAGCTTCCAAGGTTTGTACTAAACTTCCTCTGATACCAACTATAACGCCCCGACCCTAGTTACCCAGAGTCGGTGCATTATTACATAACATTGGCATGATCACAAGAAGGATCAAATCTCGAAATACCGATTGGTTTAGTAGCCTTGGAAACACTAGATATATTCATAAGTTTTACATTACATCATAAAGTGAAAAACTACTACAACAACATAATGTCTCCATAGTCCACACTATTATCCCCTCATAATATCCCAGTAGGTCATTCATAACTTACTTCTTCACATCCTGGGAAAAATAAAACATAGAAAAGGGGTGAGCTCAAATGCCCAGTAAGGATAACAATATAGCGGAACATTCAAAAATAAGCATAAACATTTAAGGCAATGCATTACTAAAACAAAAGCCTTTTAAACTTGAACTTCAGCATAGTATGGAAAAAGTAAAATGAAATAATTCCATTTACTTATTCACATGGATATTCTACTAATCGAATAATCACATGCAATATCAATAACCACTTTCATAATGTTGAAATGCATAATGCTGAACTTTAATTTCTTTGTCAAGGCCTCGTCCCAAGACCTAGGGGCTAACTGTAACCGGAACCCAACCCGGAGTTCCTCTAATAACCGGACACCAACCCGGAGTGCCTCTAATAACCGGACACCAACCCGGAGTTCCTCTAATAACCGGAGACCAAACCGGAGTTCCTCTAATAACCAGATACCAAACCGGAGGGCTTACTTTTACAGATCCCCAACCCGGAACATACTTGTCTAACACATTCATCTGAATTAAAGGTTGAAATATAACATAAACATTCGGATTACAAATAACTTATGAAATGTCAATACTCTAAACAAAAACCATGAGTGACATAAGAATAACTTATCCACAGTCAAAAATATCACACAACCTTCAATAAAATATGGATGTTTTGTATCATAATAAATCAACTTCAAATAAGCTTAAAATCCATCAAAGGATGTTGACATAGATGAAATAAAGACTATTTTAGAAAAATATTTCTTTCTATTTTGAAATCATTTAAGAGTCTTATATTTATGAAATAAAACATTTTTTTGGAAAATATTCTTATTATCTTGTAAGGGAAGCTTCGACAATTTTATAACGGCGGAAAATAGCCGCACCCGCCGTATAAGTTAAAAAAACATTCTTACCTTAATTTTGTCGAAAAGGTTAAAAAGAACCTTGTTTGGAAAATGACGGAAAGATTCCTTTATAAACCTCTTATAAAAAGTCAAACAAGGGTATAAATGACTTTAACCCATATTCTAGTAAATAGTAAAAATGTTTTGAAATTCATTTTTAAGAAACATGGATGTGGATGATAAAGAGATCCCAGTAGATTATTACGTATAGACAACCTCGGATAATGAAGAGATTGTGAAATAACCCTTACTAATTTGGTAACTTATGAAACATACAACCCATGAAAGAGGTATCATACAATGAATATGTAAATACACATAAATTAGAGTGTATTACACAAAGAATATAATTATGGGCAGTACATATAACACACAAAAGGTAATGGTGGCAATATGTCATGAATCTCATGGGAATAGGGAGTGAGATGAAAACCCATTACCTTGTACTTTTCCTTGGTTGGGGTAGGTTAACCTCCTCTTCTTCGGGTTCTTCCTTTTGATTTGATCAAAAGGGCTCCTTAGGTTGGCTTTCTGATCAAACTAAGACCTCTAGGTTGTAGTGAGGGAAGTTGAGAGAGTATATGGGCAGAGTTTTTCCGAACCAAAAGGTTTTGAAGGTGTGAAGAAATGAGAAGGAGGAGTTCTCTTTTATAAGAGGGGTGAGGGGCACCTTTGGAAAAGCTAGAAATATTAGTTTATAATAAATTAATATTCGGTTTCTAATGGATCCAAAGTTGATTATTTAAATTTTAAGGTGGGGAGGGGTCGAAAACAACTCAACCTATATAATTTAGACAGGTTTGGGTACTTATATTAACCTTATCTTGAAGTATTAACTCTAAGTTAATTAGTTTCACTTTTACAATGTCTCTTTGTATTTTTATATAATATGGTTAATAAACTTACTATATACATCAAAGTGACCCCCAAGTGGTCCATTAATGATGAACCTATCATGATATAAGTCTCTTGGCAGAACCTTAGATTTTTAGGAATTTAATATCAATTAATAATATAATATTTGTTTTAAGAACTCTTTTATGTCAATTTTGACACTATTCAATAGTTGATTTTTTTGAAACTCATAACAGATTGATTACTTCGAAAAAAGTCAATTAAATCAATACTAATATATCATATTATCCTATAAAATTATTTTAATTCATTAAAAGTTTAATATTATATTTATTTGGGTATTTATAATATCAATTATTTTAATTTTTCACTATTATAGTAATTAATTCATCATCATTGTGTCATAAATAAATTACATTATTTAATCTCTAAAAATTGTAAATAAAATATCATTATGTAGGAAATCATTTTATCTTTCTAATTAATATTTATAATCTAAAATACAACATATATAACCCTATGTAAAATTTTTTTTTCTAAAAGATATATGCTTGTGTCATTTTTGTATTCATTTTAACTTAATTAAAATAAAGTGTCTCTATCACCTACAAGTGGCACCATGGGGTCCCAAAATCGACCCAAAGATGCCTATGGTCGAACATGTATCAACCAATAAGGCTAGTACATGTTTTAGGGTAATTTAGTATTATTATAATATTATTGTTTTAACCCTTATTTACCGGATTTACCCTTAACCATGGTAAATAAAATATTTACCGCAGTAATTATTCAAAATGTCTAAAAATAAAAGTTACCTATTTACACAATTTGAACATCCTGATTCCAAATATGGAATCCATTTTTCTAAATTCAAAACACATAAGTGGCAGAAATTAATTTAAAATTAATTCCCGCTGTCAAAACAAAAAGCGTGTTTTTAAGAGATAATAACTATCAAAAGATTGACACTTGTTTATGTTCGGTTTAATTGTAAAATTATGTTCAATGACCAAAATTATATTAAATGGTAAAAATATATTCTAAATATACTTTAAAACCACTGAAATTCATAATTTATCATTATTAATTATTTTGATTAAAAAAGCTGTTTTTAATTAAAATTTAGTAATTTTCACTATTCATCAAAATATGAAAGTTATCCGAAAAGTACCAAAATTTCACCTTAGGCTAAATTCAGTATTCCGAATCCAAAAATTAAGTCCATTTTGAAATATAAAATATATATAATTTCAAAAAGTAGGTATTACTATTCATAACGGCTAGTTTGATTGGTTGTGGTGTGTGTTAGAACTCGAAGTTGCATACAACAGATGCTACTGAATTATTCAAAGTAAAGCGTACCGTGGAATCTTGGGATGTTTCATTTTAAATTTTTTTTTGATGTCCCCATTTAGTTAAAAAGTTTAAAATATTGTATTTAAAAAGGGTTCACTATTAAAAGTTGGTAAAAGTGAAATACTGAAAATGAATTGTTTCTTACATTATGTCTAAGAAACTCATAATATGGATTCTAAAATTATAAGGATTATATAAAGTTTAATATTTAGTTAATACTATTCATAACCTCTTTTGAACGGCTTGTTTGGTAAGTCATGGTGTGCTTGAACTCGGTGTTGCGTGTAGTGAAAGTTATTGTATTGTTTTGAAGAAATAACACACTATGAAATCTTGGGGTGTTACATTATAAATTTTCTAAAACATTTTATGTGAACAAAATAAATTTTTCGGGTAAAATAAGTATTTTTCAAAAAATGCAGTTTTGCCGCCTTTTGATAGAGCACCCACATTAAATCTAGTTTTTGACATGTTTATAAGTTCAATTTTACAAAATAAAATTATTCTTTGGAATAAGGATATAAAATTTTACCTTGGATAAAATTTTCATATTATTCTGATAACTTTCATATTTTAATGAATAGTAAAAACACGCTATATTTTAATTAAAAACAAATTTTTTCGTAATAATTTATGTGGTTAAATTATAATATTTAATGGTTTTAAAGTATAAATAGAATATATTTTTACCAATTAATATAATTTATGTCATTAACATTAATTTCACATTGAATTTATAGGTAAAAACATTTCAATCTTTGGTAATGTTTTAACTTCTAAAACCCATTTTCTTAACAACGAGATTTATTTTAAATTAATTACTGCAACTTATGTGTTTTTAATTTTGAAAAAACGGATTCCATATTTGTAATCAGTGGGTCCAAATTATGTTAATAGGATACTTTTTATTTTTGGGCATTATGAATAGTAACTATGGTAAAATTTATTTACCATATTTAAAGGTAAATTGGGTAATTAAAGGTAAATATAAGATTATAAAATTACCCTAACACCTGCCAAAATCCTATTGGATGACTAAAAGTCGACCCATATCACCTAAGGGTCGGATTAGATTCATTTAATGGACTTTTTCCATATAAATAATTTAATTATTATTAAAACCAAAGAAAGTGACAACTGTCACTTTCTTAAATCTTATAAGTATAATAATTTTAGTTTAGTGATAAACTTCATGAAACTTCGGATATAATTAGTCTCCATAAATCTAATAAAATTATCTACATCATATGATTTTATTTAAAATTTTTATGGATTAAATAATTATCATTAAAGGTGACATAATAGTGATGTTGAAATTATTTTATTAAGAGAAATATCAAATAAATGGTTTTAAAAATATTAAAATAAATATTATATAAACTATTTAATGTTCTCCACTAATTTTCTAGATACATATGACCTTTTATGAATCTATTAATGTTTTTAGTTCGAACATATCTTCTTTAAATATTTTATTTAAATTCAAATAAATGAATAGTGTCAAAATTGACACTATTGTTATTTTATAAAAATAACATATTATAAAATTGTTTAAAAATCACAAAAATATTTAAAAATTATAAATTTAAATGTATATGGTCTAAAATGTTATAAAGTATCCAATTATGGACAATTGAAAACAAATAAGTAATTATTTGTTATAATTTAAAATTTAGAATGTTATTACCACAAATAAAATTAAATTGATTAAATAAGGATAAATCAAGTTGATAATGTTTAAAATAAATTCCTAACATGTCTAAATTTTATTGGTTGATGAGCTTACAACCCTATATTATCTAATATTCTAATATGAGTCATTTTTGGTGGTTTTTAAGTGTGGTTATATTTATTATAAATTAATATTTTTAAGATTTACAAAGGTGCCCCTCTCCTCCCTTATAAAAGGGAACCTCCTCCCTCTCATACTCACACCAATTTGAGCCATCAAGCTCTGAAAACCTCTGTCCATTTCACTTCCCCACTTCCTTATAAACCTTCTAGATGAACTTTTCTTCTCAAAATACCAACTCTAGTGCCCTAAGAGAAAGTTTAAAGGAGGCACTTCGAGAAAGAGGTAATACCTTCTACCGTTTTCTTCAAGTTCCATTCTTCTTCTACTCCCTCTTCTTTAGTTGTTTCATTATGAATTAATAACATCAGTATCACTAATATACTGATATTTTATTATAAATATTAAACAACCCCATTTCACCTTCTATCCATCCAACGGAAAACGAAATCACCGCGCGTGCGTACGTACGGAATACCGTCTCCATGCCATGGTGTAATCTGTTTTTCCAACACCACCTTACTTGGATGGGTATAATGGTGTAAAGAATAACTATGAATAGTTATTATAACATCATAATTATTCTGATATATTGTATCATCCACTCCAATTCAATTCAATAATTATGGAAACGATAACATCGCTCGTGCGTACGTACGGACTACCGTCTCCACGACGCGATGAGATTCATTTTCCATATTTACCATTAAAGAATGATTATAAAGTATATATAAGCAATAATAATGAAATATATGACATTATAAAGCTACTGGATTTATTTTTATATATATATATAAATATATGTCATCTACTTAATTCCATACAACTCAATAAGGAAACGAAAACAGCGTTCATGCGTACGTACGACCTACCGTCTCCATGAACGGTGTATTTCTTTCCATTTATCGATCTATTATATATATGTATATTATGAATATATATTATATATAAATCATGTTTTATATTATGTAATTATGTAATCATGATCAAATTAATCATATGAATAATTACAAGTCAAAACACGGACAACAAATGAAACGATTTTACCCAAAACACTCTTTAACATGGAATTTACAAAAGAACGGGTAATATAAAGTCATAAGTGAAACATATATGATATCATAACAATGAATATAATTATTTAATAAGTAAATGACATTATTTAAATCATTATACAGGAGGTTCGGATCCATACGATGCATATTGGACCTAAGGTAAGGGATAAAGTTTGAGTCTCATTTTTTATCCGAGATTGCCTATACGTAAGTATTTACTGGGGTTACGTTTATCATCCATGACCATGTTTTCTAAAAATGTTTTCATAAAATGTTTACTATTCTTCCATGAATGTTTAAAGTAATTTTTACCCTTTATTGAATTTTTACCACATTGTATGGGTGGAATCTTTCCTTTGGTTACCATATAAGGTACTTATTGACTTTTCCGACAAAAGTACGAGGAGAATGTTATTTTTAACTTATACAGCATGAACGGATTTTTATGGTTTTATAAAGCCTTATTTTCATGAAGCTTCCTCCAAAAGATTTCATGACTATTTTCAACAAAATCCTTTTCTTTTAAAATTGCATGACATTTTATGAAAAGAAAATGATTTTGAAGATGAAAGAATATTTTCCTCAAGAATTGATTTCAAGTGTTATATCAAAACCATTTTTCATATAAGATGACATTATTTCATATGTGTATGTTTCAAGTATAATGTCTCTAGTATTTACATGGTTTCACTTTTCTTATTATTAAATGATATCCATTTCTTTTTTATGGATTATGTGATGATGGGATGATGTTTATGAAACCCATTTTATTCGTTGGGTTATTATGAAGGATGTATGTTTATTTCGTGGCACAAGTAAGTATGATTTCATTATGAGATTGGTGGGACCTATATCTCCATCCAATGCATTGGGTAAAGATTTATATCTCATGAGATAGACATGGCAGGAATGGCAAGTTAAATGGGTTCAATAATACAGGTCTGGAACGAGGAGTGAACTCGATTCAGAAAGGGACTTTGTCCACTAAGATGATCTGGGCAGCAATGCCTTCGCTACTATGGAAATCATAACATGTGCTTAATGGTTGCCACAATTACATGTTTTAATCCCATGCTATTTTATCATGCTTAATTTTTCCTTATGATCTATGCCTTACGTACTTCCATGTTTTATGTCATTGCTCAAGCTTTTGATGCTTAAACATTATGTTCATGTTTTTAAGCTCAAATGTATATGATTTGTTTTATTTTATCCATGCTTACCCTTACTGAGCATTTTAGCTCACCCTTTATATTTTTTCATTTCCCCAGGATATAATGAAATGTTTTAGGTAAGAAAACAAAAGGGGAAGATCGATTTGGGAGATGTTGAAGATCTTTCAATAGGATTAGAGGTTTATATTCTGAGTTTCCAAAGACACTAAACTATTACGGTCCTTGTGTGTTTGTCTTTGTTATGTATTAAGTATTCCGCATAAGTAATGTAATGTCCATATACGTCAAGCTTCAGGTCTCTATAGTGATGCAGATATCCTTTGTGGATGATGATGGAGTAGATTACCTTCAGTCGATGACTGTTACTCCCCCACACTTATATTTAGTTAGGTAGGCATAACTTATGTATGTTGACTGTGAGGACCAACGTTCTTATTTTTCTGCAGGATAGGCTCCTGATAGATTTTTTTATAGGTGGGGAGTATGTCATTATTTTTATAGGGCGCACAGTAGTACAAGTGGCATTGCGAGAGGATATTTTGAGTAGGTTCCATATATCACCATTGGTGGTATATCCTAGAGTGGAAAATATTTACTAGGATCTCTGATGTCAGTATTGGTGTCTAGGGATGAATAAAACGGTGGCTGAGTTCATTTCATGGTGCCTCACATGTCAGCTAATGAAGGCTAAGCATCAAGTTCCAGCAGGCTTGGCCCAGCCACATGAGGTACCAGAGTGGAAGTGGGATAATATCTTGATGGACTTCATGATAGTATTACTACTCATGTATTAGGGCCATGATTCTATCTAGGTTATCATTGAATACCTAACCAATTCATCTCACTTCCTACCCATCTATAATCAAGGATCGGTAGAGGGCTTAGAACGCCTCTACGTCTAGGAGATAGTGCGGATTCAAGGGGTTCCTTAGATGATCGTCTCAGAACAAGATGCTTGATTCACATCCCAGTTGTGGAAGGGATTATAGGAGGCGTTTGGGGCTCAAATGTTCTTGAGCACAGCCTCTCACCCACAGATGGATGGTCAGACGGAGAGGACCATACAGACCTTTTAGGACATGATTCGTGATTGCATCCTTGATTTTGGTTGTAGTTGGGAGGACCACATGCCACTGGTAGATTTTTCATTTAATAATAGTTATCACTCCACCATTGGCATTGAACCGTTCGAGGCTTTGTATGGTTGACCCTTCAGATCACTTTTATGCTGGATAGACCCAGGGGAGTCGGCACTCATGGGACTAAAGTTGGTACGGGTTCCACTAAGAAGGTACAGATCATCCAAGAGTGGAAGATGATTGCACAAAGTAGGAAAAAAATTAGGTTGATAGGGGATGGAGGCCCTTGGAGTTTGAGGAGAGAGAATATGTGTTCCTTCGGGTCTCACCCTAATAGGGATTGTGGAGATTTGGCTAGGGCGGTAAGTTATCCTTGAGGTTCATCGAACCTTTCCAAATTCTGAGTACAGTTAACGAGGTGGCGTACCACATATCTCTCCCCATATAGATGCACTTTTTTCATGATGTTTTCCACATATTTCAGTTGAGGAGGTACATCCATGACCCATCACACGTCATTGACTGGGGTGAGCTGTACATTGATGATGAGGTGATGTTTTCAGAATTCCCGGTGGAGATAGAGGATTAATAGGAGTAGATCCTTCATGGATGGTCTATTCCTCTGTTTTGCATTTGGTGGAAGCATGAGAATCTCTAAGAGACCACATAGGAGTGGGAGGCTTTGATTCGTGCTCAGTACCCCCATTTTTTTAGCTTTGTTTTGGCTCACGGGGACATGAATCCCTAAATGTGGGGGTAATGTAATGTCCCAGAAACATTATGTATTTTTTTCATTATATGGGATTATTTCGATACCAGATGCTCAGAAGGAACATGATTCCATGGCTTAGTGAACTCAGAATATAATATTAAACTTTTTTTAAGTTCATTTAAATAAACGTGTGAGCGGGTTTTTACAAATTTAAAACTGGTACTCTGATAAAAAATATAAGGCCACCGTTGATCTAAGAACAATGGGATTCAACTAGAAAAAACCTAACTTCGACCAGTGAGGGTCGACCGAAAAAATATAGTTTTTGGACTTTTTGGAAGAAAAATAAAATATCTTTAAAATGTTATTTTATTTTTTTCTCTTAACTGTTGAGTGATGGCACGTCAGCACTGCGGTTGTGGTGAAGATATGACAACAAGTCACATTAAATGAAGCCCATTGTGGAGGCTCTTAATTGTACAGTGTAATGACTCATTAATTGATGCATAACAGATATGATGTTTCATTAATGGAAGAGCGTAACGATGAGATGACGCACCGTAATAGAAATGCTATGATGTGTTTCTCTTTTAATGAGATAATGGGTTGGAGAATCAAAGCTAGAATTTCTCTAACGGATGACAAGGAAATTCTCTCCAATGAAGAACACCAGTGAATCACTAGCGACAATGACACACTGTGAAGAACGAGGCCAAATAATGATGAATGAATTACCCTTCCACCCTTCAAAGGATAACTAGAAACATGGGTTGTGGACCAAGAATGGAGAATGATAGAGAACGACCCTGCTCTTCCCTAACCAGAATCTATCCCAAGTAGAGGTTACTTTTTGTATTTTGATATCCCAGTTCTTCATTCTAAAACAACAAACGCAGATAAACCCATGAACATGTTGGTCTGAATATCGCTTATTCTTGAGGGAGGGATGTTATTCTCGAGGTTTTTCATTGGGATTAGTTTTGATAGAATCATAATCATATCCACCCATGTTTAAAAGAAACTCTAACGCGGAGGGTGCAGGCCGACATGAACAAGGCATGATCCCCTTTACCTTGTGTGTTCTTGTGTGTTCTTTATGGATGCCACTCCAGATTGACGGCGAGGAATTTTCAAGGCCGTAGCAGGGTAGATGGAACCCCATAGAGGCTGGAGGCATAGACATTATGAAGAACCAATCACTGAAGCATACCCAGTGGTCCATGGAACATCCTACTAGTGACCGGTGGTGGCAGCCCGCAGTAGAGGTCGGGGGCGGGTCGTAAAATTCCAAGATATTTCGTTGATGTAGGTCATGGCTAGCTCGGGCTGTGGTTGTGCGGTAGGACCCAATGGTAGCAGGCCGGCTGCTGGCAGAGGTGGGACGCGGCCAACCGGTCGCATTAGGTGGAGCAGACGACACCGTGCAGGGTGTGACTTCATGCTGGAATGTGGTTTAGTGGGGACCATGTGCGGGACCAGGGGTCGGTTGGCTCCTTCTGGTCACGTGTAGCCTAAAAAACGTCCAACGAGTTTCCAGGCTGGGCCAGGGGTCATGAAATAGGCCTCAGAGTGGCCCGAACTATAATTAAGCCAGACCACTTATGCAGACGAGGATGGTGGAATAAAATTGGGCTGCTGGGTAGCCCATACTGCGAATAAACCAGTCTGCCTATTGCAGGTTGGGCTGGATAAATCTGGGTTGCTGGGCGACCCAGTGGGCTAGACCCACGTCCAAACCGGGCCGGGTCCTGCAAGGCCCAATGAGTAGGGCCCAGTAGCCAGTCGGACCAGGCCGACCCAGAACGAACCAGGTTGGGTCTGGTTATCTGAACCACTCCGGGTCATGTGGGACCCTCAGGCCGGGTTGGTCGGGTTGGTCTGACCGGGTCAGATTGGGCCCAAACACAACCAGTCCCTGTTTACTAAAACACCAATATCATTCAGACCGGGCATCCGATTGATGGCCCGTTTATGGCATTGGAACCCACATGATGAGGAGGTTCTTTTGGAATGCTCTTAGAAGAGTTTCGTGGAAGTTGAAATGTGATTGTGGACTGTATTCTATTGGAATCAAGCGTGCTACGTGCAAGAATCATGCGGCTGGTTGTTACCTAAAAACTGCTGACGAGCAGGCCCAAGTGACCCTATATGGATGAGCTGCTAGTGACCCTATGTGGATCAGCTACAAGCGACCGTGTGTGGATCAGCTACCAGCAAACCTATGTGGATCATCTCCAAGTGACCCTGTGTGGATCAACAACCAGTGACCCTGTGTGGATCAGTTATAAGAAACCTTGTGTGGATCAGCTACAAGCTACCCTATGTAGATTATCTCCAAGTAACCATGTGTGGATCAGCTACAAGTGGACCTGTCTGGACTAGCTATGAAGGAATAAGTGGGAAGTGGCTCTGTGTGACCCAAAAAAAACTCACGTTAGTCACTAGGGATGAGTACCTCAGTCCAAGGTGTTCAGTGTTGTGACTGATAGTATAGCATTCTGTACTTTAGATTATACCTGAGAGAGATGTTTTTCTTCTTGATCATGCTTTGTTGTTTTCATTGATGATTTCTTTGTGGTGTTTACTTTGTGGTTTGGGGTCCCTACTGAGTATTTTTTTACTCACCACTAAATGGTATTCGCCCGCACATGTTGTGGCTAGTGCTGACGACGAATTCCTTGAAGGAGGACTTGGTGCCCTAGGACCCATTGGAGCCCAGTGAGATTAGGAAAGTGGGGCGTACTTCTACCACTTACGGAAGCTACTCTATGCTTACTCATCAGGTGGGGTTTTTAGCGGACTGCTTTCCAGAAATCTTTTGTACATTCATGTTTTTTGTTTTTCTTTTGTTGGGTTTGTATTCTGGCCCCTTTAACCTAAAAATTGTACCTTTAATCCATGTTTGTTTAGTGGAATGCATGTTTTCCTTTCTAGTTTTTGGAACGTGGTTGTGTGTGTGTGCATATAGGTACTGAGGTAAATGCCTCCCACTTGGAGTTTGACGCCTTCAGTGCTAGTCGCTAACCCATAGACATTGGGATGCGGGCTTGGAGGAGTAACGGCATGGGCCCGAGGGGATGGGTTGTGACAAGTCCATGCAATCATTAAGATCTAGAGACTTTGTAAAATAGGAGGGTGGATATTTTTGGTTATATGCTTCATGGAACAGCTAAGTGTTGGTGGGACATTCTAGAGGAAGAAGTGAAGAAGGATGAGTTATCTTATAAGGAATTCATGATGAATTTACTGATCCCTTTATATCTAAATATGTTGAGGAAAGAGAATTTCCATGAGTTAATGCATGCGACATAGGAGGTCATGTCATTTATATACTACACTGAACGTTCCACCTACCTATAGTGCTTTAATCCATCATTGACTGTTGATGAGATCTCTAGGGAGAGATGTTTTCAGGATGGTATTTACTATGATATCTGTCTACATGTGAACATGTTCAGTCTAAGTAATTTTTTAGATTTGATGAATCAAGAACTCATCAGGGAAGGTAATTAGAGAGAGTCCCTAAGAAACGACTATCCTATTTTAGAAGGTAAAACCATGAACACTTCTTTGAGTGGAAAGAAGTTATGTTATGATAGTTTTCACCAAGGAAACTGTGGGAAGAGTAGTTAGGGAAGTTGGAATCCATATCAAGGTTGTGTTTTGTTGCAGTGCTATCAGTGTTGAAATATGTTCCATAAACTACCTCAATGTCCATACCCCACTTTGAAGAGTTTTTATTATAGCATATTGGGCCACCTACAAAGGTTTTGTTGGGGAATATAACAATAGAGCAGTAGTAGGGGATAAGAACAAGTACCAGGGTCTGGGAAAGACACATATAACACCTAGAAGATATGTAGTTGTAGATCCACAAGACTTTCTAGTCGAGGGAGGGTATGTGGTACCCTAGTGTTGGAATGGATGTACCAGGCAGAGGGTATAGCTCAGGGAAGTCAGGATGTAGCCTAGGGTAGAGGGGATGGTCAGCTACATGTTACAAAAACTACTTTGGGTAGTGTTGATTAAATACTGTCTACTATCGGAGGTATGATTCTTATATCATTTACACTATCTTGTGTATTTTTGATATAGGAGAATCACATTCCTTTTTATCCACACTTTTTGTAAATGGTTTGGTCTAGTATGTGAAAAACTTGAATTGTGTTTGAACCTTCAACACGCCATTGGTAGTGCATTTAGATAATATCAATCATTTCAATGTATGATCCCCAGATCTTGGTGGTTACCATTTCATTTGGGAACCATTATTTCATGAAAAAAAGATATTATTTGATTCTTGGTATGAATTGGTTATTTATATACTAGGATCATATCGACTCTTACTGTAGGAGAGTTTCCTTTCAATTTCCAGGAGGAACCTATTTTCACCAGGGTGAGTGGGTTCTTCAGGCTAGTCATGCAGAACCAATTTAGTGTAGATTAGATTGTATCATGGATCATATAACCAATTATTCTATAGATAATGGTGGTATGTGGCATGATTAATTTCCTCCATTGGTATAAAATTTTTAGAATGTCTTTCTTAAAAATTTATATGGTTTACCACCTGAGTGAGTGATTGAGTTTATGAACAAGTTGGTATCGGGAGAAGATATAGTTTCTATCATGCTTTATAGACTATCACCAGTAGAGATTCAAGAGTTGAAGGTTTAGTTGGAATATATCTAAGCTAAAGGTTTCATATAGCCTAGTAAATCCCCTTGGGGTTCTCTAATTCTCTTCTCCAAGAAGGAATATGGGACTTTACACTTATTTGTGGATTATCTGAGATTGAACCAGATGATGGTCAAGAATTGGTATTCTCTTCCACACATTGGTGATCTCTTCGATCATATAATAGGTGAAAAGTTCTTCTCAAAGATATATTTTATATTAGGACACAATCATTTGAAGTTGAGACCTTCAAATATACCTTATATTACTTTTAGTGTAGGTATGGATTGTATGAGTTCATAGTGATGCTATTTGTTTTGAACAATGCACCAATCATATTCATGGACTTGATGAATCTGAACTTTCATCTTTATCAAGACTGATTTTTGGGGGGTTTTACTGATTAAATATTAGTGTACTCCCAATCATAATATGGCCATGCCAATCATCTGTACATTGTCTTGAGTACATTGAGAGAGCACATAATTTATGATAATCTAACCAAATCTAGTTTATTGATTGATAAGGTGAACGTATTCTCCTATGTCATATCATAGAAAAGAGTTTCAGTGGACCCATATAAAGATGTAGCCATATCTTGGGAGCATCTCAATAATTTCTTTATGGTTCATAGTTTTCTAGGTTTAGATGGTTATTATCATCACTTTATCCAGGACTTCTCCCATTTGAAAACATCGATGTTTAGGCCTACCAATAAAGAGGTGAAGTTTTTTTGGTCAGATGCATTCGAGATATGTTTTTAGAAGATAAAAGAAATGATGACCTCAGAACCTATCATCACTTTACCTATGCTGGGTAAATTATATACTGTGTATTGTGACGCATTCGATGTTGGAATTGGATTAGTTCTGATATAGGAGGATTGATTGTTTTCTTATGGATACAGATAGCTGAGACCACATGATAGGAATTACCTTATTCTATATTTGGAGTTAATAATAGTAGTACATTCCCTGAGATACTGAAGACATTATCTCATGTGTGATAGGTTTTTTGTATACATAGACCAAAAATCATCAAGTACATCTTTTCTTAGTGGGACATGAACTTTCGGTAGAGGAGTTACATCAAGTATCTGCAGTCTTTCAACTTTTAGTTGGATTATAAACTGATCAAGGGAATCATCATTTTAGATTCATTGAGATAAAAGATCTAAGAAAAGGCATTATGGAAGTATTGAGATGTGTGGTAGGTGATGGCCCACTTTATAGAAATGCATATGGATGATCAAGACTTTTAGGGATCAGTAGATCTGCCGTCGACATCTATTATTCCCATGCTTTTATGTCAGATTAAGGTAAATTAGTTTTTGGGTTCAAAGGGCTTAGTTCTGAAATAAATATTATATAGTGGGGAGATGCCTTTGGGATGGTCTCTTGGAAGTGAAAATTCCATTATTTTCCATGGCTGAGTATGGGTTCCTACAATATTTCATGAGTATCTGATGAGGAAGTTTCATTCTTCAAGATGGGAAGTACTACCCGGTTTGACAAAGATGTTTCGTGACCTCCGTAGGAAGTACTAGTGGACAAGAATGAAGAAGGAGGTAGTACGATTTGTGGTGATATAATTCAATTTTCAGTAGGTGAATGTTGAGAATTATAGGCCTGTTGGGATTTTTCAGAATTTTTCCATCCCCGAGTGAAAATGGGATGATGTCACTATATATTTTATGATAGGATTACCCAATACAACAAATAATAATAATGTTTTATTGGTGATTTTGGTTTGACTAATGAAGGTATCCCGCTTTTTTCCTATCAGGGAGACCTTCACATTTGATGAGTTGGGCTATCCTTACATGTGTGAGGTAGTTCGGCTAAAAGATGTTTTGAGGAGTATCATTTCAGACATAGATCCTCATTTCAAATCACGATTCCAAAAGGGTATTCATAAGTCTATGGGATCAAAGGTTCTTTTGATTATGACATATCACCCTTAGATTGACGGTCAATCTAAGTGGACTATTCAGGTTCTAGAGGATATGTTATGGGCTTATATTTGGGATCTCGATGGTTCATGGGAGCAGTATATGGAACTCTTGGAGTTTTCCTATAATCACATATTCTAGGAATCAATATAGATGACTCCTTTCAAATATTTTTATGGATGGTCATTTAATTTTCCTCTTTGTTGGTTTGAGGTAGGTGGGTCAGTTCTTGTTAGGCTTAGTCTCGTGCAGGATACATCTGATCAGGTTCAAGTTATCATGAAATAGTTGGTGACTGCCTAGAGAAGGCATAAATCTTATTCTTACATTCAGAGATGACCTCTGGAGTTTGAGTATGGCATCGTGTTTTCCTTTGGGTGTCGCCGAGGTGGGGGAAACACTGTATTAGGAAACAGGTAAATCTAGCACCTAGGCTTATCAGGATGTTTGAGATATTGGATGGGGATGGTCCAATGTCATACCAATTATCCCTTCCACATCTCTACAATTACATGAATGATGTGTTTCACATGTCTTATCTTTATAGATATTATTCAGACCCTAATCACATGATAGACTTAGCAGACATCAATATTAGTGATGATGCATCCTTTGAGGAGAATCTGATATGGGTTATGGACAGTAGTGAGAAGTATCTCTATGGTCAGGTGATTCCTTTGATTCAAGTGTAGTTGAAATATGGGTGAGTTTAGGAGGATAATTGGGAGAGGGAGTTTGATATACAAACATAGTGTCTAGACATGTTCACCAAGACCCCACAAGGATTCTTGGAGCATCTCGAGGATGAGTTGTTATATTGCGGGTAGGTTGTAAAATCCCATATTTTTTCTGGTAAGTCCCTCTTTGAGTTTTTAATTTGAGCCTTGGTGGTTGAGTCTTTTTTAGAGACGGATATCCTTTACTGGGGAAATGACTTAATGTTTATGGATGTCTTTTTTTTAATGAAAACAGACTTAGGTTTCTATGAAACATGAGAAATACTGGAAAGGATCAACATAGGTGGCGGTTGAGGGTTTTTGTTTGAATTAATGGAGCTTGGGTAAATGAGTCATGTGTTACCATGGGTTCTTTGTAAGTTGATAATCCTTAAAGGGGGGTCAAGTATTTTATAAGGAATCTAGGATGAAAATCATCTTCATAACATTTAAACTCCATGTAAATGGGTTACACGTCATGTAATGTTCGGGTGAATTTAATATTCTGCCAAGGCAATGGTTTTTTCATCGTATCCCTCTAAAAATAATTACACGATGTGTAACTATATTACACACCTTGTAATTTCCATATAATGTTTTCTAAGAAAAAATTTTTGTTTGATTTTTATTTCTAACTCACATGTATCCTTCTTATCTTAACCCTAGGGTGTTTTCTAGTCAATTTTGGAGAGCCTCCCTTGATTCTAGATGTCTTGTTTGAGAAATTTGATTGCTTGTAAGTGGTTTGGATTCATTTTTATCTTCTCTTTCATCATTATCCAATCTTTGTGGTGTAATATATTGACTATTTATATTTTTGGTTTTGATATTGATCAATTATGATCTAGGAACCTTCTTGCAATCATTTTCTCCTTTGTTCTTGTTGTTGAATCCTACTGGAAGCATCAGTTGACCACCAGTTAAAGGTAGTGGGTCTATACCTTAACCCTATAGTTGGATGATTTTCAAGTATATGTAATATTGAATTTACGCCAACATTTCTTGCACCAAATAAATTATAAATAAACAATTGAATTATTCCTTAGAGTCCCTTTAGATCTAATTGGTTATTGACTTGGCTTGTGACTACCTTTCGTGTGAGCAAACCCTTGAATATAAATTAATTGTTTAATGTCTTAAAGTGTGTTTATCATGACATGGGATTAGGGTGTTAACTTGATATAGAGTCACATTATCTTGGCCTATTTATTGAGATAACATGCATGTTATTTTTTATGACCAATTGATTTATGAAATGTGTAATTGAAAGATAAATGGTAATTTTCAAATTGAACCATTAAGACATATGATGTGATATTTTGATATCCTTATTTCTATGACTTGTGTTGTGATGTGTATGATGTAATTATTATATAGGTCATTTTTAGCGACACATGATGAAATTATTATATACTTGGTGATGTCTAGTGACACATGTTATAATGATTATATAAGGCATTGGCCCAGTGTACATGTGGAAATGCTTATATAATGGGATATGCCTAGTTGACATGATGAAATGTTGATATAGTAGGTTATGCCCAGTGACACAAGATGTAATTCTAATATATTGGGATATGCCGATTGATACATGAAGAAATTATTATATACTAGGCTCGACCCTGATTGAATTTTGAAATTCTTATATAGTGGGTTCGACCTTGATTTTTGTAATTTATACCTTGGTTATAAGGTTATGGATGGCATGGTTGTGAGATATGCTCAGATACATTTCGACATGGCACTGTGATTGGTTATGTTTTACCAAGGTTATATGGATATTGTTTTCATGGTTGTGAGACATGCTCTAAGACATTCTAGTATGGTTCCAAAGAAGGTTAATGTGGTATTAATTTAAATATTTTATTAATTAATACACTTGTTATTTAATTATTCCTTGTACTTTCTATTTGATTGATTTTGATTAGACATGGTGGTGCCGACCTACTAAGTTATACTCATGCCTTATTTGGTCCATCATTTGGTAAACAAGATAATTACATGGATGTAGGATTAGATAAGGGAAAATGACCTTGCTATTGATTATTGCTTGATGGATGAGATCATGTTTGCAGATTGGACCGACATGGGGTTCGGGAATGGGGAATTGTTAGTCTTTATTTGAGTCTACTAGTATTTTATTTTTATTACATATAGCCTGACATTTAGTTAAATTTCACCTTGTCATTACATTATTCCTTATTTATTTCTTGGATTTTTCAGTTGGCTTCCATTGTATCTTTTCTGCGGTATTGCATTGTTTCCATTATTTCCATCCTCTAGTATTTATTTATTATTGTTATATGATTTTTACAAAGTTTTGTAACTCTATAACTAGGGGCTTTAGTATGCACACTATACTGGTCACACCCCCCTCTACAAGTTGGCATCCTCTTGCGTATGGGGAGGTATGCTTGAGGTCTCGTAACTAACCATTTATGGCCATATGAGAGAGTGTCAGATTAGAAGATGTTACACACAACCACAACCACAACCGTAAGTCGTACCACAACAAAACCATATCACATACCTCTCGAAGACACCTGGGATATCACTTATTTTACTAACAAACCTTCATTCGTCATATCCTCTGCATATCTACTTTCTTCGAAGAGAGAGAAGGGAAGAGCGGGTAGCATGTCATCCATCCTCATCACAAAGATTTAGGGGGGAATCCTCAGTGTGAAAATATTTGTTTGGGCACATAGTGCTCAATGTGGGTAGGTTGGGTATTGAAATCACAAGGAATATACAAGTAAATAAATAATACACACATAATCCCAACCTAGGGGCTCACAATAAAACACTAACCAACTCACAAATCATCCACCTTCACTGTCCCCACTAAATGAATAACACCCCTCAAGACAGTAGCAACATTTCTCATTTCCAACCAATATCATTATCAAAACCAACTCAAACCATTTCAATTATTATTAAATAATTATTCCATCACTACTTAGGCTTCTAGAAAAACAAAACCATTCATCACAAACTGCTGATAAATCCCATCAAACCGTCACCTCACTGCCCAACAAGCACGACCAAAAAAATTATTACCTCACCGCCCCAAAAGCACGACCAAACAAACCATCACTTTTCCAACTCAATAGCATGAAAAAATGAATCATCACCTCACCTCCCTAAAATAATGACAAAAAAACATCACCTCACTGCCCAAAAATCATGGACAAACAAACCATACATCCCCTCAAACTGCATCAAAACCACACATCATGTCCCCCACCTGCATGACCACACATCCCAACACATAAAAGACCATATTAAAGATTTAAAAAGGGGATTTAATCACATTTAACTTTATTTTAGGGGTGTTATCACACAAACCATTAATACATGTGAAAACCTTTCATTATGAAAATATAAGTGGTTACAAAATTTCTATTTTTTGGTGATAGCAGAACAACATGAAACAAGATTTCCATATCACACCAAATAGAGCATAAGAAAAGGCTCCAAACAACCATGATTTTCATCAGGGTATTCATCCCATACAAACACAACATCATCATAATATCAAAGTTGTAAAATAAGATGAATCAATCCCCTTTCCCCTTTAATTTCAATTAACTGATAAATTTATCTTGATTAGGCTATCGCAAACCATCCCTCATAGATAAACAAGAGTAAAACCCTCCATTGTTATACACAAAAGTGAGAAACAAAGGAATTTCCTACCTCATAGAATATTTTCCCACTTTCTATGCACCGTAGGTAGAAGAATAAATGCATGCAAACCACAACTGCACACAAAACCCCTAGATTTCACCTACACCACATCTAGGGTTATCAAAAATGCATCCCAACTCACAACCCAAAAAAACCACCCCAATATATAGTGGATAATCATGATAATAGCACAATAAAAATAACCAAGAAGAAGAGAAGGGCTTACCACTTCCCACTAACGAGCATCCACTAGAACCAACATATCAAGGTGGGAGGAAGCGAGATAAAGATCCTTTGAGATCCACCTAGGGTTCACCCAAAAATGAGAGAGAGAAAAGGTATAGTAGAATGAGGAGGGGTTCAGCTAAAAGACCAATTTAAAACCTATTACATGACACTTTCATTTCATGTAACCCATTCACAACATGAATTTCATGGGGGTCTTTTTCAAAAAACAAATATCATCAAAATTTGTGTTGCCTTGGCCTGATTTAACTATGCATAATGAATTTCTTTCATGACATGAATATCATGAAGCAACTCTACTGCACCTCATAACCTCCTCAAACCACCTCCGAAACAACTCCAACACCCAAAACTGACAAAGGAATAGTTTAGGAAGGCACAATCCATTACATACATACACACACACACATGCACATACATGAACACACACACACAAACATGTACACATAAACATACACCAACACAACACATACATCAACATAAACACATACTAACACACACAAAAGTTATATACACATACAACATATACAAATACATATACACATACACATACATATACATATACACACATACAGACGTACACATACATCCACAAACCTACAAATATATGTATATATTTTAAATTATTCAATATGAATAGAAATAAATAAATACAAATAACTATATTTAAAAATATTAATATTAATTTATATATGTATATAATTGTATAAATAAAATAGTAATATATTATATTTATCTAAAACATTTTAAATTAATGTATATAAATACATATTTAATCATTTTTATCGATAAATATAAATTTGATACTATTTTATATATAAAAAATTGATAATAAATTAAAATATTCCTAGTTTCATTTAATAGAGAAGATTCCCCTAACATAAAATAATTATTTAAAAATACAAGAGTGGGTCTTGGTATATTTTTAAGGACATACCCAGGAAAGATTCCCCAAAACTAAAATAATTGTAGAAAAAACAAAAAAAAATCAAACCAACAAAAATGGTTGCATCATCATCCACACAGACACAACCAATGGAATCATCAATCACTACACCCGAAGTCACTGCATCTCTATCAGGGTACCATGGATTATTCACTTCAGATTCATCCCCATCACATCCATGGCCTTCTCAAAGATTCTCCCCAACATACTCCAGGTCATTCTAAATTTCTTCATCCATGTATTCTTCTACATCACGGTGAGGCTGCCAAAGAACAATAGGTCTATGAAGACAAGGAATATGAGCAACGCCAATAAGGGAAACTTCTTCATGGTCATCAAAAAAGTAGAAACCTAAATCCACATTACCAGTCTGATTCATTGCACAAACAATGAGAAATGGTGATGAAAATGGTCCACAGATTTGTCACAAATAGAGAAATGAATGCAGAGATGTGGGAGATAAAACATGATCTTGTATTAGTACTTGAGCTTCATGGTTATCCCATTCACCTCAATGTATTTTGTTCGACACCCAAAAATAAATAAATGGATAAATTATCAAAAGAAACATGAGGAGAAACCCTTTTAAAGGAAGAAATCCTACATTATAAGTCATGTTATTATACATTTATACTATTAATACCCTTCAAAGTATTGTAGTAGTGGAGGATTATACACTACTACACATATTCCATTTAATAGTGTGCAAAATGGCTTTTAACCATGCCAAAAAGTAGTGTTAATCATAATGATGATAAGGGGGTACCCTTTATCAGTGCTACAAAAGTGCTGATAAAGGGGGTCTGTTATCCATGCTAAAAAAATTGTTGTTAAAGGACCCCCTTTATCAACCCTATTTTTAACGCTAATAAAGGCCTAACTGGCTACAATGTGCTGTTAATATAATAGAATACCTAGAAAAACCCTAAAATTTCAAACAATGCTATATACATTTAATGTGAAACCAAAAATAAAAAAATGTCCACCCATGGTATATACAAAAAAACACTACTATATACATATCAAACACTGTTTTATATAATTACATATACAATTATCCATAAAAAAATTAAAAACTTTAATGTTTCATCTTTTGACACTCGTGATCCCCTATCAAAAATTTCCGCCCATAGTATTAGTTTCCTAACAAATCATCTCAACCCGAGAAAAATATTATGCCTATATAACAAAACAAATATTGTGTTAGACATACTATAAATAAATAAATTAAATATTAATATGAAATAATACATTAATAAAATTTCAATATTTAATAGAGAAGACACATTTGGAGTTATACTGGCCACATTGTGAATCCTATTGAGGTGGGGTTGATTCCAACACATCACAAATGAGTTATGAATCATTTTCCTAAAATATCAAAACAATATGAAGGTGTTTTCTTAGTTTTGAGTATGCCACTTTTTCTTTTACTAAAATTAATGTCAATTTTAAATAATGACACATTTGGTGTTATACCAGCCACATCATCTATCATATTGAGAGTTGGATGATTCCCACACATCACAAATGACATATCAATCATTTTCTAAGAGTATCAAAACCATCTGAATTCATTTTCTTAGTTTTTTGTATGCTAGTTGTTTTTTTTCACTAAAATCTCATTTCAAATTGGAAACATGCATTATGAGTAATATCGACCACATCATGCATAATTTTTATGTGAGAATGATTCATACACATCAAAAATGACTTATGAATCGATGTCCTAAATTATCAAGACAATCAGAACATGTTTTCTTGGTTTTCAGTGAGTGAAATGTTTTCAACTATAATGTCAATTTTTAATTGATAACAGACAATTTTAATCATATCGGTCACACCATGCATTGGATTGTGGTGTAGTTGACTCCTACACATCACAAATTTCTGATGGATCATTTTTTAAAGTATCAAAAAAATATGAATTTTTTTTCATGGTTTTTAGTATGTCACTAGTTCCTTTTTCTAAAATTAATGTCAATTTTAAATAAAAAGACACACTTGGAGTCATACCAATCACACCGTGCATCATATTGAGGAGAGTTTGACTCCTAAACATAAAAAATAACTCATGGATCATTTTCCTAAAATATAAAAACAATATGAATGAATTTTCTCATTTTTCAGTATGTCAGTTGTACTTTTTACTTAAATTAATGTCAATTTTAAATAAAAATACACATTTGGAGTCATACTGGTCACATTGAGTGTTGTATTGAGGTGTGGTTAGCACTTTCACATCACAAATGACTCATGGATCATTTTCCAAAAATATTAAAACAATATGAATGTTTTTTCTCAGTTGTTAGTATGCCACTTGTTGTTTTTACTTAAATTAATGTCAATTTTATATAAAAGGACACACTTGGAGTCATACTGATCACATCGTGCGTCAAATTGATGTGAGGATAATTCCTACATATCAAAAATGACTTATAGATAATTTTCCTAAAGTATCAAAATAATTTGAATGTACTTTTTGGTTTTCAGTATTCTAGTTGTGTTTTTTGAACTAAAATGTCAATTTTAAACAGGAAACAAAAATTATGATTCATACTGGTCACATCATGTGTCAGTTTGATGTGAGACTGCTTCATACATGTCAAAATGACTTATGAATAACTTTTCTATATTATCAAGACAATCATAGTGTGTTTTATTGGTTTTCAGTGAGTGACATGTTTGGAACTAAAATATCAATTTTAAACTTATAACAAATATTTTTAGTCATATAGGTCACACTGTGTGTTTTATTGAGGTTTGGTTGACTCTTACACATTAAAAATGACTTACGGATTGTTTTTCAAAAATATAAAAATAATCCAAATGTTTTTTATTGGTTTTTAGTGTGTCAGTTGTACTTTATACTTAAATTAATGTAAATTTTAAATAAAAAGACCCACATTGAGTCATACCGGTCACACCGTGCATTTTATTGAGATGTGGTTGACTACTACACATCCCATATGACTCATAAATAATTTTATTAAAATATCAAAACAATTTGAATGTGTTTTATCAGTTTCGAGTATGTCACATTTTTTTACTTAAATTAATTTCAATATTAAATAAAAATGCACACTTGGAGTCATTCCAATCACAAATGGATTATATATCATTTTCCTAAAGTATCAAAGAAATTTGAATGTGTTTGATCAATTTTCAGTATGCCAATTGTGTTTTTGAACTAAAATGTCAATTTTAAACTAGAAACACGCATTATGAGTCATACTGGTCTCATCGTGCATTAGTTTGATGTGAGACTGCTTCATACACATAAAAAATGAATTATGAATCACTTTAATAAATTTTCAATACAATCAGATATAGTTTTCTTGGTTTTCATTGAGTGACACATTTTGAACTAAAATATCAATTTTAAACTGATAAAGGACACTTTTGATCATACCGATCACACTGTGCATCAGATTGACGTGTGGTTTATTTCTACACATCACAAATGAATCTTGGATAGTTTTCCTAAAGTTTCAAAACAATATGATTGTTTTTTCTTAGTTTTCAGTATGTATCCTGTTATTTTTACTAAAAGTAATGTCAGTTTTAAATAAAAAGACACCCTTGGAGTCATATCAGTCACTTATTCTTTTTGATCAGTTTTGAGTTGGTCAGTTTCTCTAATACCAACTATATTGACCCAAACATTTCATATATAGATATCACATCTTAGTATATTAATATTCCTTACATAACATAATTATCCATGCCACTACCTTTGAATGAAAGTGATAAATGTCGACATTTATCACTTTCCTTCAAGATCCTTCCACTGCCTTTGAAGGAAAGTGATAAATATCGAAAATTCAAGGGTGACAAGGTTTTGAGGGAGGATAAGTTTGTGGAAGAAATTTTCTTCGTGATTAGTCAAAAATTTAATTTAGATTATGTTAAGACAGAAGATAACATTTAATATTTTTAGGAAAGCATAATATATTAAAAAAACATTACCTTCCCATTGAATTCTGAGTTGCAGCCTCAAATTCCAATCTCTCACGAGCATGAGAATCTTCGAACAAACCACCCCATCTTGAAAAAAGGAATCCTCTAATATAAGAAAACTATTATTATGTTATTAATACTAAAAATAAGTAAATTAAAAATAAATATAGAATAATACACTACTTCAATGGAAGTCACATCTTCATTCTATTTGTGTACATTTTTTCATCAGGTATGTTTCCCATTCATTTCTAAGAACATCTATATCATCTTGTGAATTTGAGACTTTTATATAGACATAGTGGTACTGGAAAAATATAAATACACAAAGGATTAATAAATATTTTAAATAAAATAGTAATTATCATTGAAAATAAATCTTTAGGGATGCTTGTCTGTTCACGGAATATGATCTTTCTCATAAATTTACCAAAATAATAACCGTAATATTTTCTATTGGTTTGTTTTGGACACTACATAAAAATTGAGAAGAAAAATTAATTTGTTTTGATATGTGTTTGGGTAGTGAAATTTTATTATATATACCTTGATACTTGTCCAGTCATAGAACTTGTCTTCTTTCTTGTGCTTAGAATATGGCCTCATTCCTTTTTTTCATGATATTGATACACTACCCTATCATAATATAATCTTCATTAAAAGATAATATAAATTATATAAATTTATGTTTAGTTCAAAAATTTTGGATGTAGTGTGCAACTTATTGACAAGTGCCATCATGTATGGATGGTTTGTTGGATATCCATTCCTTGAATCTAAGAAATAAATCTATAGAGTATCCATATTTACCACAATAAGCATCTAATTCTGCCTAAAAACACAAAAATGAATAAGTAATGAAGGAAATGAAAATATATTTGATATGATTAAATTATATATTTTTAACCCAACATCGTTGGTATTAAATAGATTATATCATTTAAAAGTTTTATTTCAAATGATTTGATCAGGCCTACTACTATTTTTTCCTTTTTTGTATCTATTGTTGTTTGTTTTGTAGAGGAGATGTGGGGACTAATGAGTCCAAAAACAATTCATGGGAAAATATCTTCAAATTTTTCATATATATGCCTGCAAAAAATATGAAATTTATTTAATCATAATTAACATAGTATGTCATCTTTTTAAAAATCAAATCATGAAATCATAACTCATGTATATATTTAAAACTGTGCCACCTAGACAATCATAGTCGAGGATTTCACTTACACTCTCAACACCAATAAATTAAAGATATTTCTCTCCAGACATATTTTCTTCAAAATAAACTATTTGATTATGACTGTTTTTTAACTTTCTATCCACATGAACCTTCAATGATGGTAAATGCAGATATAGAATGGGTAGGTTAATGGTGTTTTTGGTAGATCTTTTCGATTGGTTGGTTGATCCTTTAAATGGTTTTGAGTCAGTCTTTAGTTTCACCCATTCGCTTTGTACTTCTGGAATTACATTCATAGGTTTAGACCTTTTTCATTAATTTTTAAAGGATTAGTTTGAAAAACAAATTGGAAATGAATACCTTATTTTCGACATGTTTTTTATAAGAAGTGATGGTCATGAAATGAATTTTTCAATAGCTTTTTCAACCATATGAATATCTTCCTCATAAATTGGAATAGATAGATTGGTGCTTGGCTCATGGGATACACTAATCGACACTCGCACATGACCTATTGGAAGTGGTCTACTGTGTAACATGTCGTTTTAGATATTTAACACCATAGCCCTCCCTACAAGGTGATGGGTTGGTGTAGATAGATATAAATAATATTCATTAAACCCTATATAATATCATTACAAGAATGGTATCAGTGTCTTTATGATTCACATTTCACAGAAACATTTATTAGAACATTGATTACCTTAGATAATACATCTCTTTGAGGGGAATGGCTCGCCTCATAGCTGGTGGGGGTGGGAAAAAATCTCCACATAGTAGTTGTTCTATATTTTCTAATTCTATTTACTTCCCCTATAAATGTTTTCATCATCTCTCTCATCCACTGTAATTCTTCTTCAAGGATAGATAGTCTTTCTCTCATCTGTTTCATTTCTTCAATTTGATCCTACCTCTAATGGTACCATATTGTTCTTCCCACTTCAAGGCCACTGATAGTATGTGTTCATATGGTACAGGTGTTGTTGATTCCTATGACTATTTAAGATATAAAATATAGTAAAATAAGCGATCATTTTTTAATAGAGATTTAAATAAAAACAAAATTTCGTTATGTAATACTTACACAAGTTTCCCCCACTTTCTGTGTATTTTCATCTATTAATATCCCGTATTTATTTACTTGCCCCCCCTTCCATAACACATTGTGTGGGATGGAAGTGGATTTGGATTTGGAGTCATCAATTTTCATATAAATATAGGAACATAATTATGGTGTTGTTTAATGTCACATAAAAGTATTGTGATAGATTTAAAATATGTACCAATTTTTTTGAAGAAAAATGTTCCCCATTCATTCTTTACGATAAGGGTACACTGGTTTTGTTGCTCGTTCCTTATTTCCAACACTAATTTTTTATTTCATACATAAATTTTTTTTAATCAAAGTGATGAATACACATATCGTCAAACAAATTATTACTAGCCAAAATATACCTGAAAAGACACATCCTCATGATTTCCAATAAACACATACCATGCTTCTTGGGTTATCAAGTGTGTATAGATAATTGGTGGGTGTGGGTTTAGTTTCTCTTCAGAATATTTAAGATGATGTCTTGTTAGAATTGTGATAAATCCTCTGTGAATCCTTCCCGTAAGAACTAATACATATTTCTTGTGGGAGTCATCTACTATAAATTCACTCTTAAATGGATGATGAAGAGTAAATAAATTTTTAATTATTTTATTTTTTATTAAAATAAAGAAATGATATCATAATGTTACTGTAATATCTTCCAACATCAGTTTCTTAAGCCCATGCACAACATGGAGCCACAAATATACGTCAATTGGAATGTGTTTCCGAGTGATGATTTCAATGAAAATACTGAACATGTCCATGTTGGGGTTAACATGATATCCCTGTGCATTCCATATGACATCATATTTGATGCCTTTGAATTTGACCTTAATGATTTTTGCTAACAACATCAAACTACGGAGCTCTGGTTTTTTATGCATCACTAGTCTTTCATCGCCTACCATTTCCTCAGATTAAACATCGTCAATATGTTACTCTGGAGTAGTATCATCTTCATGTGCAGATGTTCATTGTACCTCTACACTGGGAGTAGCAACTGGTTGAGAAACCTGTTGTTCCTCAATAATAGGAGCACCAACACGTGCAAAAGGTCATTTTTACTCTACACTGTGTTCATTAGTAGGTTTAGAGACTTGTTCTACCTTTGAATTGGGAGTATAATCACATACAAAAGGTCATTGTTCCTCTACATTGTGTGCAACAGTAGGTTGAGAGACCTATTTTTCCTCATGTTTTGGAGCACCAGCACGTGTGGAAGTCATTATTAGTAGAAGTGTTTTCACATTTAATTTAGAGTACATAAATGCAATATCAAATGGATATTAACATGAGCTAACACCATTTATATTACAAAAACAATATTACCTGATTATTGAAGTCTCTTTTTTTAAAGGCTAAAGGGATTTTCCCGCTCTATCGACTATCCAAATCCTTTCAGTGTGGTCTCCTATGACATAAAAAATTCCATTTACATTGGGGAAACTATGACATGATTGTAACACCCTAATGAATGGGTCTTCCTTGTTCGAATTTTCATCTAACCCTTCAGTGGTTTGGGTCGATAATAGAACAGTTGACCACTTTTGGTTTGAGGGTTATGGAACATAAAATATTTGTATTTCCTGTGATTCCATTATAAATGGACCGTCTTTGTACCAATACTTACTGAAATCAACTTTCATTAATCCTAATTCATATATTTTAACAGCGCTCTTGTTATCATGCCACTTGAATTGAAAAATTGGCACATAGAATGTTGTATAATACTACTCCCATATTTGTTTGATGATTCCAAATCATGACATATTCACATAAATTGGATTTCTATCCTTAGTACTAGAAACATGAATCACTGTTGCCACAAGTGAAACTCCACTATTCTTTCTGGTACTTTCATCGTCATGTTAATTTTTATAGAACATATAACCATTAATTACATAACCATTGTAAGTTAATACATGCACACTTGGTCCTTCAGTTAGCCATCAAAGTTATTCTAAAATTGAATCCATATTTTCATCTGAATCCTTAAAAATATAGACTCAAAACCATCCTATAAATTGTAGACTATGTGTATTTGATATCCATCATTCATCCCTTGATCGATTCAAATGCCTAAGAATTTCATTATGGGTTTCAATATATGGGGAAAACTCCAAACTATTATCCAAAATGTAAATTTGGGCCTGCTCCTAATCTGTAATATTTATTTTGACAACATCTCTTCCAAAAATTCATTCACCCACAAGCCGCCCAATGTGATGAGATTTCAGTAGACCAATTCTTTCCACACCAGATAGGTATTTGGTACAGAATTCAATGGATTCCTCAAAAAATATATCACGTTTCAATACAAACATCTGGCCAAATTCAATTTTTGAAACACCCTTTCAAAATATTCATATACCATTCAATGGGGTACATCCATCTATAGTGTACAAGACCACATAGTTGAATCTATCTCACCAAGTGAACCATAAAATGTACCATAATATCAAAGAATGTAGGTGGGATTCATATTTCCAATTCACATAATATGATAGAAATTTCTCTTTCCATAGTCATCAATCTAGCCGGGTCTATAACTTTACGACATACAGCTTTGAAGAAGAAACATAGCTTGGTTAATGTATGATGGACATTATTGTGAAAAATGAAATTTAAAGATATATCCATTAGATCTTGCATCAAAACATGGTAGTTGTGTGATTTCAGACCCTTTAACTTTAAATTTTTCATTGACATGAGGTTCTTGATATTTTATGAATACCCCTCTAGAACCTTTATATCATTCAAGAAGTTGCAAAACTGATCTCTCCCACCTACAAAGAGTGTAAGAAGCTAGAGGATGAAAAGTTCGTTTTTCACCCTTCACTGGTGCCAAATCTTATTGTATTCCCATGTCCAACCTAGACTTAATTCCATCCATTGTTTTTTCAGGTTCATTTATCAACGTGTCGATGACACTATCACATACATTTTTTTCAAAATGCATAACATCAAGAAAATGTCTGACGTATAAAAAATTCCAATATCATAAAAGAAATTCATCTACATAGAGAAGTAAAATGAGAAAACTCCCATCATAATACACCTTAATATAGTAGAAATTATTTACATTACACTATATGATCATTAATTCTACCATGGAAGCATTTAAATTCCATTTACACTATCTTGGTTCCTACTTAAGCCCACAAAACTACATTTGAGACTAGAACCGAACATTCTATTCCATTTATCATGAATCCTTCTTGTTTAAATATTAAGATATCTTCCTCCAAATCTCCATGAAGTAATATAATCGTGAAATAAATTTTTTAAGAAATAAACCTTCAATGGAAACCAAGTCGAGAACCATCTGAATTATTATATGATTTACAGTAGGAGAGAAAATCTAACTAAATTCTAGTCCTTCAAATTTTTAAAATAAATTTACAACTAGAGACACCTATAACGAATTACTATTATCCACTTTCTCCTTTAGATGATAAATCTAATTGTACTATAGATCCCTCTTTCCTGGTTCCAATTATATTATCTGCAATGTATCATAATCATAGTCGGCCTATGTTGAATATTAAAAAAATATAATATCCACCTAAATTACCCAAACATTCCTCAATAGATACACTCCTATAGACTAATAAAACCATAAAACTAGAGGAAACTTTCTAGTGCGTGATCTAACTAGTGTAGTATACATCTGGACCTATTTCTTAGTTCATAGGGTTCCCATTCAACCAAACAAGGGTAAGTGAGAAACAATAATCCAATGATCATCACATGGATTAATATCATATAAGTAGTAAATAGCATGTACACTTTAACAACCTCACAAGAAAGTGACCATTTTAACATCCATGGATAAGCATCAAGCATTTCATATTAATAATCAATCGCATCCCTCTAAGGGAAAATGCCTAAATAGACATATCAAACAAGGGGAACCTTAATTTAAACCATATAGGTGATGTTGGATGAAAATTAAGTTTAGGAGTTGCAATGGGGTTAAACATTAATTCACCTTTTATGGGAGTGATTTCATGATGGATATATTGTGGGTGGGATAGATTTAGTGACATTCCCTTGTCATGGTGTTATTATCAATCTACTTGCCCTCCCTATATAATGTATTGGGTTTTCTAATTCTATATAAATATAAACTTAAAATATTATGGAAAAACTATATTTCATATGTCCATTGAAAACTATTTATAAAATCACAATTGAAATACCATTAAAAAACACAACCATTTACAAAAAATTCCTCTTTAAAATAACACACCCGTTTTAAAAGAAACCAATAAATTCCAAGTACTCTTTTACAAAACCACAATTTCTTTTCTTAAGACATCAAGGAAACTTCATGACCCAATAGTATTAATTATTTAAAATTAATGAAAACCCTATATATTTTACAAATTTTAATTTAAAAAATCACACACACCTTGTTAAAATTAAACCAAAATTTAATACACTTTCAAAATATTCATATCCTTTTATGAAAGCTCATCGGGTGAATTTACAAATAGTTGGCATGAAACCTAAGTCCATTCCATGTGTTTAAATCATTCAAATATACTTAAAACCAAAAAAAACATATTTTGAACATGTATAAATTTTTATGAAACATTTCAAATCACTTGAATCATTTTATTTGAGGCACTTAAAAATTTTCAAAAAATCCCATGAGAGGAGATTTATAAAAGATACATGAATAAAAAAACCAAGATTTTATAAAATATAAAGCTATAAGGAAAACCAAATAATTTCTAGTTTTAGGGGATTTTTTGCATATAGTAATATCAAATAACACATAAAACATGTGGAATTCTTATTAGTGTTTCTTTCCTTGGGACAATTCTTCTAAGATATCACCAAGTGTGAACTTCAAGACAAGACGTATCAATTTCATATGATGCTCCATCACTTGATAGTCAACCATCATCTATGTCATGTAAGATAGATGTATCTAGAGTATATGATATATTAATTTAACATTATCTTTGTGGAATATCTATGTACTCATTATAGTGGGGAACTATTATAACCTATTAATGTGAATTATATTCTAAGGAAATTTAAAAATTAATGTTAAACAGGATAATAATCACTATGTGATATAAATATATATAGATATTTAGGAAAATGAAAGTATAATTTCAGTTAGATCTATAGTGCTAGCTCTAACAATTTTTTTTAAATGACACAAATAACCTTTTTTTTAAAGTATTTTTATTACCTTTTTTATAACAAATCAAAACACATTAATTTTGATTTTAATAAATCATTTTCTTTAATATCACCAAAATTAGGTAAACATTAAACTACAAACATATATTAATAAAAATTTTAAAATTTAAAATAAAAATAATTAAATATATTCAAAATTATTTATATAATATATTAATTCAAAAGTATTAATTCCATATAATAAAAATTCAAAATTCAAAATTATTGATTCCAAATAATTATTAATTCAAAATAATTATTAATTCAAAAATATTTAAAAAGTATTTATATAAACTATTAATTCAAATTAATCATAATTATTTATAATCAAAATTATCTCTAATCAAAATTATTTATAAATTATTTATGATTATTTAAATACATATAATTAGTTATAATCAAAATTATTTATTTACACATTATCAAAATTATCTATATTTGATTGTTGCTATTATTTATAAATTATGTTGAACTTAGAAAAATCAGTATTTATAAATTACGCTGAAAAAAATATTTAGATACCCATAAAAATATTGTTTTTTGTTATAATTAATAATTAAAATTATGTTCATTTATATAAATATTAATTCAATAAAATAGTATATCCATGAATAAGGAAAACATTTATCTTTTTTTATGAAACTAAAGGGACCACAAATTTGAATTTATCAACTAAATACATTTATTTTCCCATTATAATGTCATATATAAATTATCAAGTAAAATATTATAACCATGCATGTTATCCTCAAAGTATTTCATAAGTATGTCAAACATTTTTTTGATTCATGTGTTAATAAAGAAACTACTCAATAGGTCCATATATAATTCAAACTAAAAACCTAAAATACTCATAACACAACAAATTAAATGATGAAAAACATGAAAGGGGATGATGTCGCAACTTGAAGGAACACCATTAGGAATTTCTTCAAAATTAAATGTAATGTGAGAACATGCCAAAACCATGAAAAAAAATATCTTTATATTAGGAATTCATAATAATGTGAAAAAATGTCATACCCCTCTGGCGGTAGCAGTAGGATCAGGAGGCAGTAGAGTCGGGTTGGGCAGCAGCGGTAGTGGAGGGGTTTGCAGCGGAGGTGGGGTTCGCAGTGGAGGTGGATTCACGGCGGAGGAGGGTTTATGGGAGAGGAAGGTTTCATGAAAGGAGGTGTGGTGCGACATGCAGTGGAGGTGGGTTCTCAATAGATGTGGGTTCACAGTGGAGGAGTGGTGGACGGGGGCTTGTGGTGGAAGTGGGTTCATGAGGAGGAGAAACGTATGAGGGTTCACAGTAGAGGAGGGGCAGATGAGGGTTCGCGGCGGATGTGGGTTCATGGTAGAAGAGGGGTTCACAACAGTAAGGGAGGTAGTGGCAGAATAGGGGTCGGTGGCATAGGAGGGGTTAGAGGTGGTATAGGTGAGGTCAGGGGTAGAGGACAGGTTGACGGTGTAGGGTTTGACTTCCACAACAGCATGAGGTATAAGAGACTTGGAGGAGATTGTTAGGGTTTATTTATAAAATCGCATAAACCTTTTATCAGTTCTAGTTAAAAATTGTTGGTAAAGGTATATTTTATCTGTGCTAAAATAGAATGCAATGATAAAATATGTCTTTATCAGTGCTAAAAAAGCACTGTTAAATATATAATGTTAAAAATTTATTTATATTATTATATATATTTATAAAATTATATATATAATAAATATATATATTTATATATTTATATATATATTAGGTTCTTGGGGGTACTATTATTTAAATAAGTAATTATAAAATTATAAGAAATATACTTATTATATTTATAATCATAGAAATATATATAATAAATATATTAATTACATATATTTATAAGATTATAGATATTTATAATTATATTTATTCTAATTTTATAAATATTTAAAAGAATATATATTTAATTATAATTATAAATATAAATAAATATTTACTTATTTATTTAAAAAATAATTAAATTATAACAAATATTCTTATTTTTATTTTATAAGGGTTGAGACGTAAGGCCTCTTTAGTTGAAAAAGGCAAAGAGTGGAAATTTAGGAGGATACAAATAGAACCATAATGGAACACATAAATTCATCAAATCATTTTTGAGCAGGTGCTCATACTACGAGACGTGATGCGTCTACCCCTGCCTCGAGGGTGTCATCCCCTCCTCCAGGTTTTGACCTACACCCATGGGCCATCATCATCATTGGAGTGTTCAACAATTGTGTCCTCCTTCTTGTCTTTATCCCTAGCCACATTTTAATTTTATTCCCATCTTCATCACTAATAGACAAAGCATGAAGGTCAAAAGAGTTATGCATAAACAAACTCATATTTACCTCATCCTTTTGAGATTTATAAGAGGAGTTTCTTGAAGAAGAGTTGACTGCATTCAGTACCTTAGCATATTGGTTTGTCTTCTCCTTGCAGCCTTGCAAGTTCCATTTAAGGGTTTCCACATGAATCTCTATATGAGAAATTGGAATTCCCATTTCCATTGGGATGGGATCATCATTCCTTCAAATATGTTGATCATAAGGATGCTCACTAAGGCATTGTAAGAACTTTCCATAATATCATGTAGTTGTTCCAGCCTGACTTTTCAAAGAAGCTAGGGTGTTGTCCATTTTCTGGGGTCAAGATTTTATAGAAGAAACATCCACAGATATGGTGTCCGAAAAGCCTGAACCTTGCACTATTTTAGGTGTAGGTAGTTCCTTTTCAACCCCAACATTAATTCCACCTCCTTCTTTGGGTGACAGAGTATAATAATATTTTGAAATAAAATAATTAAATTTTTGGGATTTGGGGTCTCCACATGACCCCGTTGTACCTATAGGTGTGAAGTGATCAGGGGAGCTTCGTGATATATCTTTTTTCAACAATAACCCAATAGAAGGTTCAACATAACCCTTATTTGGAAAAAATTCATTTGATTTAGGAGGACAGGATAATAACTTCTTAGTTGTAATATCAGAAGTGGCTTTATTCCTCTCATTATTCATGTGGGAACCTTTATTCTTGATATTTTTTTGGTGTACCATCTTCTAACACAATCTTCCAATTTCTTTATTTTGAAAAAACAATAAGTTTATCCTGTCTAACTCTATCATCGGCCTCATCCTGAGCTTATCTTTCTTTCTCTAATTTACTATCAATATATTTAGTCTCATTTTGATCTTCCTCTAAGGAACTAATTAGGGAATCTTTGAAGGAGAACCCCATTTCAGTCACATATTATTCTTCTACTAGATCATCCCACGTAACATTGATCTTACTAGGGGATTAATCATCCATCCATGTAACATGAGTGGAGTCTTGTGTTTGGATTTTTTTTCAATACCCAATCTACTAGTTAATCTGAACCATATTCTCAATGTTATTATCCATTAATATTTTTGGTGGGAGGTTCATAAGGAGTCTCTTTATTAGCTTTTACCATCGGCAAAACATCATTCCCTTGGGTAGCTTGTTTACCCTCATTTCATCTGCAATGTATCTCATTGTGACCCTTCAACATACATCTAGCACAAACAATATTTGATCGAAAGTTGGACCTCGAGTGTCCAATGATACAACAGACATCACAATATAAAGGCATTTTTTATACACAATTCAAAGGTTGATTTCTTCAAGGGGGTGGATAATATGACCTTATCAATGAAGGAATAACATAAATCAATTTCATCTAAAATTTTGGAAAAGTGACCTAAATATACCTTTTCATTTTCCATATTCATTCGGATTGGTATGCTTATTGCAGAGGAAACACCATACAGTATTTCATAGTGCCATAGGACCAAGTTTAAAACATAAATTTTGAACTAAACTTGTGCAAAGGTATCCATGAAGTCGTGGAGACTTAAATTAAGATTCCATTTGTGAATTCTAAGAGTTCCTGGCTTTAAATTTTTTGATTCAAAGCCCCATGCTCGAATCTTCATGTTAGTAGAGGGAAACAACAAATCAAAAAAAAACCTCTTCCTAGTGACACACATTTGAAGTCATGGAAACCCCAAATAGCAGTTAGGAGATCGACAAGATGAGAAATATTACAATGTTGCAAACCTTTAGGTAATGAAATCCAGGAAATAAATGAGTTCTTACAGAGTTCTAACCACTTCAAAATCGCTCCCTCTGAGGTTGATACATGAGATGTGGTTCCTTTTCTAACGATGTGTTGGCCAATATAGTTCTCTAAAAGGACGAAAGAACCTGTTGAAGCACTAATGAAGGAGAACGGCTTTATATGTTCATCCAAGATCTACGCCTTCTTCCCGACATTCAAATTATGAGATGTGCATTGACTCTGAGAATCATAAGGGAAGAGGTTTAGGCTTCTTAGGTGGATTAGGTCAAACTAATCCCCATTGAGAGTTGGGAGCTCCTTCTCTCCCTCCCCCATATTTTCTTATAACAAATATATTTATTATATTTATAATTTTATTAACATATATAATTAATATATTTATTATAATTCTATAATTATTTAAATATATATGTATTTATTTGTAATTATAATTATAAATATTTTTATATATTTATAAATATATTTATTTAATTATATATATTAGGTGCTTGGGGGTACAATTACATTAAACACACACACACCACCCACACAAGCCAAAAAGGCAGGTTATAGTTGTAATTATAAATAAATAATTATTTATTTATAGTTTTAATTATATATATATATATAATTAAAAAATTATAAAAAATATATTTATAATTTTATAAATATATATAATTAAAATATTTTTTAAAATTTTATAATTATTTAAATATATCTATATTTATTCATAATTATAATTATAACTATTTTTATTTATTTATAAATATTTATATATAAATATATATAATTAATTCATTTATGATAATTTTATAATTATTTAAATATATCTATATTTATTTGGAATTATAAATATAACTATTTTTATTTATGTATAAATATTTGTATATATTTATAAAATTATAGGTATAATAAAAATATTTATTATAATTTTATAATTATTTACATATATATATATATAAATATATATATTTATCGTTATAATTATAACTATAAATAAATAAATTTATAAATATTTGTATATAATTATAAATATATATATATATATTTATAAAATTATAATAGATGTATTTATTATAATTTTATAATTATTTAAATATATATAAATTGTTTTAATTATAATTACAAATAAATATATTTAAAAAGTATTTATATATAATTACAATTTTATAATTATAATTATAATAAATATATTTATTATTTAAATATATTTATTGTAATTTTATAAGTATTTTTGAGAACATAATAGATTCATGGGTATAACATGAATGAATCATATACCTAGTAACTATAGATAATAAAAAACGAGTCATCACATATGGATGACATGAATAATAAGAAGGGTGTAACGTATAAATGAACAATCATGATGAATACACAACATATATTCATGTCAATTATACTCACGTGTCAATATATTTATTGACCAAATTCATTGGAAACATATATTTATTTATTTATAATTATAATTATAAATATATATATATTTAAAAATTATTTATATATAATTATGAATATAATAAATATAATAATTCAAATAAATCCAATATATCTAATAAATCTGTTAAATATATTTATTATTTAATGAAATTTATTATAATCTTATAATTATTTAAATATATATTAATTTAATTATAATATAAGAAATTGTTTTTTTAACATGCATTTTTCATTTAATGTATATAAATAAATAATATTATTGAATATAAAAATATTAATTATATATAAATTAGTACTATTTTTTATTAAAAACTTTTATCTGCGCTAAAAATAGCGCTGATAAATCTACCCTTTATCAGCGCTCAACTTTATAATCACTTTTTTTAGTGCTGATAAAGGGTAGATTTATCAACGCATTTAGCTAGCACTGATAAAGCCCCCCTGTTTATCAGTGCTTTCTGTTTAGCGCTGATAAAACCCGGCACATCCCTTGCCCAGATCTGTGGTAGTGATAGATGCAATGTTGAATAGAAAAAGAACAATATTCTTACAACGCCGCTCCTCCACTCCCTACAAACAAGTTTTTCCATGATAAAACCTTGTTCCTTCACTATGATGTAATGGTGATGGGGATATGAAACCTGTGGCACCCATCTCGATCTTGCCTAAACCTTTCATCACTACCACAGATCCGGGAAAGGTATGCACTAGATTTTATCAGCGCTAAATAGAAAGCACTGATAAAAGGGGACTTTTATCAGCTCTAACAAAACTCACTGATAAATCTACCATTTGTCAGCACTAAAAAGTGTGTTGATAAAGGTGTACCCATTATTAACACTCTTTTTAGCATGATAAAGGGTAGATTTATCAACGCTATTATTATCACTAATAAATTTTTTTACTAAAAACTATTATTAATTTATATAAAAATATTACATGTCTATTAAAAAATAATGTTTATTCGTATACATTAAATTAAATATTCATTTTTATAATTAATATATATTTTATAATAATTCAAATATATATATAATGTTTTAAAAAAAGTATTTCTAATATTATAATTAAATATATATTTTTAAAAAATTATAATATTATAATAAATTTCATTAAATAAATAATATATTTATTCGATATATTAGATTTATTAGATTTATAATTATATATAAATACTTTATATATATATATCCAAATTTAATTATAAATAAACAAATATATGTTTTCAATGAATTTGGTCAATAAATATATTGATGTGTGTGAGTATAATTGACGTGCATATATATTATATATTCATCATGAATTTCCATTTATACATTATACCCCTCTTATTATTCATGTTGTCTATATGTGATGACACGTTTTTTTATTATCTATACTTTACTAGGTATATGATTCATTTGTGTTATACCCATAAATCTATTATGTTCTCAAAAATACTTATCAAATTACAATAGATATATTTAAATAATAAATATATTTATTTTATTTATAATTATAAAATTTTAATTATATATAAATACTTTTCAAATATATTTATTGGTAATTATAATTATAACTATATATTTATATTTATTTAAATAATTATAATATTCCAATAAATACATCTATTTTAATTTTGTAAATATATATATATATATATATATTTATAATCATATACAAATATTTATAATTATATTTATTTATAATTATATATATATATTAGGTGTTTTGAGGTATAATTACATTCAAACACACATGCATGACACACACACATCCCTGAAAGGTGGGTCGTAGCCCCCCCAAGGGATAACCCACCCAGCTAGCCACTTTTATCACAACATATATATTTTGAACCAAAGGCTCAATGGGTATGAAGCCCATTACATGGCCAGTAGGCTACAAATTTGTAGCCCAAAGGCACATTCTGTGAATAGTACTCAGCTGCTACAGTTCCCACTACAGTACTATCATCGCTATAGTTGTCGCCACATTACCCGCCACTGCAACTCTATCGCCTGTTGTTGCAATGGTGCCTACCAGTGCTAGAATACCCACTGCTGCTATAGTAGTCACTACTACTACATTATTGCTACAGTACACTGTTCCCAATGGGTTTTGAACACCCAACCTCATGTAGTATTTGGAGGTTGCTTTATCACTAAGCTAAACTCCAACTACTTATAATTATATATACATATGTGTGTGTGTGAGTGTGTGTCTGTGTTTGTGTAAATAATTATAAAATTATAATAAATATATTTATTGTATTTAGAAGGTTATAAATATATAAAATTAAAGAGATATATTTACAAATATATACTAATATTTATAAATAAATAACGAAAGTTATAATTATAATTCTAAATAAATATAGATATATTTAAATAATTATAAAAATATAATAACAATATTAATTATATATATTTATATACATATATTCATAAATAAATAAAAATAGTTATAATTATAATTCTAAATAAATATAGATATATTTAAATTATTATAAAATTATAATTAACATATTAATTATATATATTTATTAAATTACAAATATTTTTTTTATAATTATTTAATTATATATATTTAACTATAAAATTTTAATAAGTATATTAATTATTAGGAAAGTTCAGGTCTAAGCGTACACATCCCTAATAATTTTCTTCAAAATTAAAATGCACAAGAAGTGAAACATGTGCTACAAAAGTACCACCAAAATAGAGAAATGAAAAAATAGAGCCATCCAACAGAACATGATCCAAAGAACCAAAACAATATCCAAATATAGTAAATTCCATATCATTTGAGCCACACAGTTTTTACCAGTTAAGAACGCATCATGTGGTGTTGTGTTCTTCAAACACTAGTAGGCCATCACTGGGGTCCGATAAATTCACCCGCCAGACATGCCATATAGCCTGTCACATATACTCAATACCCAATTTCAAACCCCGATAATAAAACCTCAATGAGGTCATCCCCATCAACTCTATCACCTTCTCCCTACATCCCAGCATGTAGGACATTGTCTTCATGCTCCTCACCAGAGTAAGAAACACTATGTCGATGAGTCACACCATCGCATGTCGCTCCAAACACAACCTGACGCAGCCACCGGTCCCGATATCGAAGACCATCGATAAGGGGACCGGACTCTTGGTCAAGGTCATCACTGAATGACTCTATCGCTAGTCAGCCCCTACAGTTGGCCTCTGTTGTCGTTGTCTAACTGTTCTCTCATAGCCATGCCCCGCACTTGCCGAGCTGACCATTATCCCTGTCGTCTGAATCCTGATATGTCACCTATAGCACACACGCACCCCAATCCATCCCTCCATTGAGATTCTAGACGCCTCTAGGACCCCACACAAAGCTGAAACCCCACAAACGTGCTCCGTCGGGAGTCCATAACCACCTCACCACACTAACAAGTCACCTTCTCCTAATGCCATCATCACTAGCTGCCACCAGTAAACTGGTTTTTGACTCCAAACACTACAAAGAAACATCCTCTATCTAAGTTGTGCCTCACCGCCTGATCCCAAAATATCGAACCATGTTGATCATCCTAATTCGCTTTCATCATCTGGTCCAAGGCCGACTCCCACTGCTCCTACAAAAAACTTTCATCAGCAGAAGAACACCAACACCCCTCCACGCATCACTTACAATGTCCCCTCGGATGGGGAGACCCATACGAAATTGTTCGATCGAACTAGTATGAGGACTTTTGGGAACCGATCTATCATCAGGTTGAGACTGGTTTCACCCAACACAACATACAACAAAAATATTGAAATGACAAATGATTGCATCTTCAACTCCTGCTCTTGGAATCAGTTCCCTGAAGTAATCCCTTAGAGAGAGAACCTCTCCCTTGATGAGAGATAAACTCTCTATCTCAAAATCAATAAATATATTAATTAAATATATTAATAAAATTTTAAATATAATAAATATATTTTTATAATTTTATAATTATTTAAATATATATATATATATCATATTTATGTTTAATTTACTTCTTTTTAGTATTACTCACATTATAATTTTTTCTTATACAAGTGGATTCCTTTGTTTGAGTTGGGGTAGTTTTTTGGTAGATAATCTTTCTCGTGAGAGATAGGACTTCGAGGCTACAACTGAGATAATCAAAACATGGAAATGGGTCAAAAATGTACAATGTTAAATTCCTACAACTTATGTAATTAATTAATTTTGTCATCATTTTATCTAATGTTTGTAAGTTAATTTCCTTATCATTTTTATCTAATACTTATTTTTTTTTTTACAAATCTTTTGGGAGGTGATATTTTCCTTTCAACTATCTACAATAAGATAGGAAAGAGAGAACATGTTGAATGAAAAGTATGAATTATCAATAGTTGAATGGAAAGTATTAATTCCCAAATGATCTATCATGAATATTTTCATAAAGATTATACTAATATGTCGTAGCTCAATCTGATGCACCTTAATCTAATACATAGTGTTCTCAGTATGACTCAAAGTGTATCTTTTTAGTTTATAATATTATTTGATCCTTTAAGATTCATGTCTTTTGAACTACCATGATTTTATCTATGACTCAAGATTGTGATCTATGATATGCATGTTATGAATTTATAATGTTAATATCACCTTATAACATCTTTATGCTCATGTTATCCTTATATGATCATTGATATCTCCCTTGTTTACACTTATTGAGCATCGATGATCACCCTTTATTATGTTTCATATCCTTAGGTTATTAAGAATGGTTTTATAAATGATATTTCTAAGAAGGTTTCTAGTAAATAATAACTTAATGAGAAACTCTTATGAACTAGTTCTTTATGTTTTCATGTTTCCAAAATCACTAGACCTAAACTATTCTGGCCTGGATCATTATGTCATCTAAGGAATATTAATCTACTATGACATGATATATATGTATGGAATGTCTGGTTCAATATAGTTGGTATAAGAGCAACTAACCTACTCAAAATCATGGAAAAACAACAGGTGACTGGTATGACTCAAAGTGTGACTTTTTATTTAAAATTAACAATAATTTAAGTAAAAAGAACAAGTGACATACTGAAAACTAAGAAAAGGAATTCGGATTGATCTGATACTTTAGGAAAACGATCTATAAGACATTTTTTATGTGTAGGAATCATATGCACCTCAATACGACGCATGATGTGATCATTATGACTCCATGTGGGTTGTCTAATTTAAAAATGAAATTAATTTTAGTAAAAAGAACAAGTGACATACTAAAAACTGAGAAAACACATTCAGATTGTTTTGATATTTTAGTAAAATGATACATGAGTCATTTTTGATGTATAGAAGTCAATATTACCCCAATACAACACTCTTTGTGTCCGATATAACAAAAAGTGTGTCGTTTAATTTAAAATTGACATTAAATTTAGGATAAATAACAAGTGACATTCTGAAAACTGAGAAAATGAATTCATATTATTTTGATATTTTAGGAAAATGATATATGAGTCATTTTTTATGTGTAGGTTTCAAACGAACCTAAATATGTTGCACGGTGTGACCGGTATGACTCCAAGTGTGTCTTTTTATTTAAAATTGACATTAATTTAAGTAAAACAGAAAAAGTGACATACTGAAAACCATGAAAAGACATTCAGATTGTTTTTATACTTTAGTACAACAATCCATTAGTCCATTATGACATGTAGGACTTATTTGTGCCTCAATACGATGCATGGTGTGACCTTTATGATTAAAAGTGTCTGTTATCAGTTTAAAATTGACATTTTAGTTCCAAATGTGTCACTCACTGAAAACCAAGTCAAAGCTCTCTGATTGTATTGATAATTTAAGATAGTAATTTTTAAGTCATTTTTGATGTGTATGAAGTAGTCTCATATCAAACAGACACACGATGCAACCAGTATGACTCATAATGCATGTTTCAAGTTTGAAATGACATATTAGTAAAAAAAGAAAATGGCATACTAAAAACCAAGAAAACTCATTTGGATTGTTTTTATACTTTAATAAATTGATCTATATGTCATTTTTGATATGTATGAATCATCCAAAAATCAATATGATACACAGTGTGACCGATATGATTCCAAGTGTGTATTTATTTAAAATTGACATTAAATTTAGTCAAAAGAAAAATTGACATACTGAAAAACATTAAAACACATTAATATTGTTTTTATATTTTATTAAAATGAACTATGAGTCATTATTTATGTGTAGGAGTAAACCTTGCCTCAATAAGACACATGGTGTGACTAGTATGGCTCCAAGAGAATTTTTTTATTTAAAATTAACATTAATTTAAGTAAAAAGAACAAGTTACATATTGATAACTAAGAAAATGAATTCATATTGTTTTGATACATTTGGATAATGATCCATGAGTAATTTTTGATGTTTATGAATCCTTCGTACTTCAATACGACACATGGTGTGATGGGTATGACTAAATGTTTCCGTTATCAGTTTAAAATTGAAATTTTACTTCAAAATGTGTCACTCACTAAAAACCAAGAAAACACACTCTGATTATCTTGATAATTTATGATAGAGTTTAATAAGTCATTTTTGATGTGTATGAAGTAGTATCACATCATACTGATTCATGATTCTACTGGTATGACTAATAATGCATGTTTCCAATTTGAAATGAAATTTTAGTAAAAAAACAAAATTGGCATACTTAAAACTGAGTAAATGCATTTGGATTGTTTTGATACTCTAATAAAACGATATATAAGTCATTTTTAAATGCAATACTCAGGCTCACCCAAATACAACTCATAGTGTGACTGGTATGACTCCATGTGTGTATTTTTATTTAAAATTAACATTAATTTTAGTAAAAAGAACAAGTGACATACTAAAAACTAAGAAGACACATTTGGATTGTTTTTTATTTTTTAGTAAAATGATTCATCAGTCATTTGTGATGTGTAGGAGTCAACCAAAACCCAATAAGATGAACGATGTGACTGGTATAATTCCAAATTTGTAATTTTATATAAAATTAACATTAATTTCAATAAAAAGAAGAAGTTCCATACTGAAATCCAAGAAAATGCATTCAGATTGTTTTGATACTTTTGGAAAATGTTACATGAGTCATTTTTTATGTGTAATAATTGTCTAAAAATTAATCCAAAGCACGGTGTAACCGATATGACTAAAAGTGTCCATTATCATTTTAAAATTGACATTTTAGTTCGAAACGTTTCACTCACTAAAAACCACTAAAACACACTATGATTGTCTTGATAATTTAGGGTAGTGATTAATTAGTCATTTTTGATGTGTATGAAGTATTATCACATAAAACCAATGCATGATGTGACTGGTATGACTCATAATGTGTTTTTCTAGTTTTAAAGGACTTTTTAGTGAAAAAACACAACTAGCATACTGGAAATTGAGAAAACGCATTATGATTGTTTTGATGCTTTAGTAAAATGATATATAAGTCATTTGTGACGTCTAGTATTTAGTTTCACCTCAATACGATCAACCTTGTAACCGGTATGACTCTAATTATTCTTTTATTTAAAATTGACATTAATTTTAGTAAAAGAACAAGTGGCATACTCAAAACTGAGAAAACACATTCATATTTCTTTGATAATTTAGGACAACAATACATACCTAATTTTTTATGTGTATTAATTAACCCCACCTCAATAGGTCATAGCGTGTGACTGGTATAACTCGAAATGTGACTTTTTTATTAAATATTGAAATTTTATTAATGTATTCTTTCATATTAATGTTTAATTTATTTTGTTATAGTGTTACTAACATAATAATATTTTTCTTATATAGGAGGAATATTTTTTTGGGTTGAGTTTATTTTTTTGGAAAGTAATACCATGGTCATCCATTTTTTAGAGGGGATCGCGAGCGTCAAAAGATAAAATATTAATGTTTTAAAATGCTTGTTGGATAATTGTAAATGTAATTATATATAACATTATTTTAAATGTAAATAGTAATTTTTTTATATACCATGGTTGGAAATTTTTATATTCATGATGTCAACTAAATGTATATACCATTGTTTGAAATTACATGTTTTATATTGCATTGTTTGAAATTATAGGTTTTTGTTGGGTGTGATATTAAATTAATAGCACATTGTAGACGGCTAGGACTTTATCAGTGCTATTTTTAGCACTGATAAAAGGTGGAATTTTTTAGTGATTTTTTAGAATTGATAAAGGGTACACCCTATCAGTGTTGCGATTAACGATTCTTTTTTAGCGCTATTAAAAGCCTATTTGTGCACTATTAAAGGGGATATGTGTAGCAGTGCATGTCCATTTTTTTAGGTACCACTTTATAGATGATATCATACTTATTTATGGTTATATTTATTTTTTTCCACACGATCCTAGTCAACTATAAAATCTAAAAAATCATAAATTCAAAAAAACAGGATACAGAATATCAGTTCAATTTATTTTTATTTGAATGTGGTGAATTAATTTGTCCTCATATCCCAAGATTAAAATAATATTACATGCTTTTATTTAATTGATTTTATTAGATTTAATTATTTATATCAAATTAAATATAAAAAAGATAATAATTGATTAATATAACTTATTTTTACCACCACTATTTTTTAATTCATAAAATATTGTAATGATTTATTATAAATTTTTATTTTAATAATTATTTTCAATTTATTATATCATTGGTCTTCCATTTTGAAATCTTGGAAATAAATAATTTATAATGACGAGACATAACATTGATGAATTTTAATCACAATCCCCCTCTCATTTAATAAGTTCTCATAAACAATAGACTACAATTCATAATCACTCCATATAATATAGTGTTGTCAAAAAAATAAAAAATTCTCAAATTAATGCATGTTTTGGGGGATTGTACAGGTTTTTTAATAGGTTTTACATTATGAAAAAAACAAAAAGGGGTTTGGGTTCTCTATATTTTAACAAATGTGTATAAATAGATACAACTTAACCTCAAATGTACAAAAATATCTAAATTACAGGTTCTTTGCCAAATCTTGAGCTGATGTCGCATGTTCAAAAAAGAAGATTACAAAGAATGTGGATATGTATTTCATTAAAGCTAACCCTAAATTCATCCAAAACTAGATTGAGATTTGAAAGAGCTCTGTCATCGCTCAGTTGTCTCTGCAACACAATAGTAATGCATGGAAGCTTGAGGATTTAAGAACATGTCCATGTCAATTTGGTGGCTTTGATGGCTAGAGGATCATCTCAATTGGTATGTGTTTCTTTCATATTATCTTTCCATCATAAGAGCTCAAATTTAAGTCTTTGGGTTTTGGTTTCATTTATCTTATGCTAGGGACATTAAGACTACATATATGGGACACTTGGTTTTATCTGTCAAGGGCCAAAAATTCAACTACTCAATCTTGTATCTAGATTAGGGGGATAAATTACATTTTTGGAACTCGAAAATTCTGTGGGATTTTTCCTCATCTATGGGTATCCCCATAAAATATGATAGGAAACTGAGAATTCATGTTATGGAAATTATTCCCAAATTATTTTAGATGTCGACCTTTTTACTCCATTGATTGAAATTATCTTTTTGGTAGCTAATGACTTCAAATTTGTGCTATCTACTGAGTATGACCATGTTATTTATTTATTTTTTATTTGAATTTTATTTCATTTGAAATCTTAGGGAAATTTTCCTTAAGTGTCTGAAATGTTCTAGTTAAAAAAGGTTGGGAATCTTATTGAGAATTGTAAGTTTAAATTTTTAGTGGTAGAAGCTGTAAATTCTGAGGGAAACAATGTATTAAGGGCTATAAGGGTGCCTATTATAATGGATAGTTTTATAGGCTCTAAGGTCTTAAAACCTGTGGAAAGAAGAGGAACACCTACTAAAGGTCATGTTTTTGACAAACACTACTTTTCTATAGATGCTAATAATATGGAGGGAAGAATGGATGGAAAGAGGGATAATTCAATATAGTTGTTGTAAGAACTAATGTTTATTGATGACATGGTTTCCAATTCTAAGTTTGGAACTTCTGGGAAAAAAATTATTGAAAAACTTGATACTAAAATAAGTGCATAGGATTTTACTCGATTTAAATGGAGATATATGAGTGACTTCAATGAATCTCAGTATTTTGACAGTGATTTTGGGGGAGACCATGTTGATGCTCTTGAGGATCAGTTGTTTTCCAGTGGTAAGGTGGATCTTAACTCATGATGTTTTTCTTTATAGATAAAGAATAATTTAGAAAAATATATTCCTAATCTGAAGTTAAGGGAATTTGAATATTATTAGGGATATGAGTCAATGTAGAGTTTTATGGCCTAAAATCTAGCAACTTTTGTGTCTTATGCGGGGAAGGAACCTAGTGGGGGTGAAGAATCCCTACCAAGTTGTGGTTTTTGGTTTTCACCTCTAGTGGATGGAAAGTCAGGTTACACTTATGATGACTAGTTTTCCGCTAAGGTTTTAGTGGAAGAGGCTGTTGGAATCATTGAAGCTGATAAACCTAGGAAAGAAGTGGATTTTTATATTTTCATGGGTTAGGGAAGTTTAGAGGATAACCACTACGGGATAGATGTTAGGAATGGCCCCCTAATTTTATAACTATATTGGATTCTATTATCACCCCTAAAATTGGGGATTTCAATACATAAGGAATGAATGAGGATTGTATTCCACCATATCTAAATGAACAGGGCCCCAAGAAAGAGCTCACGGGGGGTGAGAAGTTGGCACTTCTAGAGGGAAACTGCATGGAGGAAGTGGAGAAGAGTCCACTGACTGAAATCAACATTGTTGTAATGTATGAAACTATGGAAAATGATACTTCAAGTCAAGAGAAACTAATGGCCTTTTGAAAATATAAAATTGATAAAACATCTTCTTTAGGAAAGGATGTTGAAGTTAGAGAACAACCCTTTGATCTAAAATTAATCATGAATGAACAAGAGGAAATTGAGGCTAAGGAGGTTACTGTTAAGAGCCTGTATGATCGAGGTGTCCCTTGGGTAACTCCTAAATTCAGGAGTGTATGTCACCCATGAGGTTGTGGAAATGAAAAAAATGTGGGTAATAGGAACTAAAGAAGATATTTTTTCCCTTTGTGTTCTCATTTACTTATGTAGTGGATTGTGGAAAAATGGATGATAGGAAATTCCCATTGTATTTATAACTTCTCTATTTTTTGGTTTGGTGGCATGTGTTTCACTCTTTATTTCACACCCTTGTATTTTTTTTCTCTTCTTCTTAATAATTTTTTCTTGTTCATGGGTTTGAAAATGAATTTTAACAATATTGGTTGAATTATACTAATTATAATGGGTAAAATAAGGTTTTTATGAATTTTTTGGAAATTTTTAATTGAAAGATCAATAAAATAATTAATTTTTTTATTTTCCTAAAAATATTATGAAATTGATATATAAAAATTTGAGAGTATTTTTCATTGTTAAAATAAAATTCTAGATCAAATTAAAATAACATTCAATTAAATATATCATACTTACACAAACAAATGATTGTGAATCAAAGTAAACGCCATTAGAAATGGGAAAATGAAAAAGAGAATAATAAAAACAAAAAATCATCTCAAGAAGCGGCCAAAAAATATATGATTTATTATTTATTATTGGTAGGTAAATAATTATATTAATTATGAAAAAAATTCTTACGTATCAAATAAATGGGTTATTTATATGATTTTTTAGATATTTTTTGTATCATTATTTCATCCAAAAAAGATATGTTATGTATTCTATAGAATGTTTCAATATATTATATATGAAACTCCTTATTTATAATTTAAATTTTGAATTTAACAAGTTGGGAATTTTCATAAGTGTTTCTCTCTTATGCTTCTAGTTTTTTAACATTATGTGTTTTTCTTGAAAATTGTGGAGCCGAATATATGCTAGTATGTGAAGCTTTCAAGTTTATTACTCATTGGTAATTGTTTGGTTTTGTTGAATATGATGTTTAATACTTAGATATGATTTATTTTCTTTTTAGGTATGTCGAGATCTATGACTAAGTACAAAAATAGTTTAAGTATTGATAGCCTAAATTAATGAAATTATTTTAATTTATAATTTATTTATATTTTAAATGAGTTTTCCTAACCTAATTAGTGGTATTTTAATAGATAAATGTAAAAATTATTTTACATACAATATTAGATGAATTTTTAAGAATAAATAAAATCATGAAATAAATGAAAATGGATAAAAACCTAGGCATGTACTAGTTAGAGTGATCACTGGTGAACAAGAGGCATAATTAGTGCGGGGATTCACTACATATGCTATATCATGGGGTTCCGCAAGGGGAGAACCATAATTTAGGAAAAATGGAAATGTGCACTACATATTAAAATTAAAATATGTGTTATGATGCCGGTGTGCTCTAGACTCAAGTGATGAACCAAGTGTGAATTATTGTATTCAATTTATTGTTTTCATATTGAAATTTTACATTTTTCTTCTTATTATTAATCTTCCATTTACATTGTTCTTTATTCATGCATGAAAAAATATTTAAATTTCATTTTAATTAAATAATGAAAATTTAACATGTTGGGCTTTCTTATTTGTGATGGGCCGCTGTCTCACATTGGGCTTATTCTTTGGGACTTGGATCGAGGAAAACCCTATTATCTATGTATTCCTGGTGATTTGGAAATCCCTATTTCCTTTTATCCTTGTTCATTGATTAGAATCACCATCCATTGCTTCTAGGTCGTCCACCTGTTCACATCAATTATGTTGTGGGGTTGGTGTTCTACTTCACATGGCTAAATGGTCTCACCTTATTGGCAGTACCATTTTGAAGCATTACAGTGTCAAGAGAGTGATGACCCTTATGACCTGTATCTCTACATCATATTGATCATTCAACTTTCTCCACCTCTTTATTCTAGCTCTCAGTTTGCTCTGGAAAAACCCTAGCTCATTTTCGCCTCTTTGCTTCATTGGAGCTCTGTACAGGCCTACCACTCTCCCCGACCTCATCTCATTTATAGTTTTATTATAGAGATGATGTCCTTACTTGGAGGAATAAGTGTGGCACATTCTTAGTGACAGTTCCATGAGAACCGAAAGAGGAATAAGAACTTTTGGATCTAGGTGCAATGTTCATCAATCTTCTATCATGAAGAGAACAAGTCCACAGGAGTGCTACCCACACCAACACTATAAGTATCATTTTAGTTTTGTTTATTCTAAAGAATGTGAATATTTTATACTTTAGTTATTTTTCATTTTCTTCTGATTCTTACTGACTTTCACCTGTAGCATTTCTTTTTCCTTTATACTTAATAAAATACATGAGTTGGGTGGTGTTATTTCCATGCACGTAGGTCTCCATGAGACTAAAGCACATTAAATAACTATGTACTTTCTCTTTCTTTTACTTTATTTCATCTTGCTCTCCTAGTTTTGTAACTTGGGACTTTGAATTGAAAACCCCCTATTATATCTTGTTGAGGTTTGGTGTTCTTATTGTTTTCAGTTCACCATTACCCCTCAAAAAGTTTTATTAGATCCTCAGTGGTTGTCTTTTGTTGTTGAAGTCAATTATTATTTCTTTTATTTACAGTTCTTGTTTATGTTTATTTCTAAACTATGATCTCTTATTAAATTATCACTATCTATCTAACATAAATTTTTTTAATCAACTGTCTTATATTATATTTCATGTCATTTCATATCCATTTGGATAAATATTTTGTACCCAAGAGATTGTTCAGATATTAAGGGAGTACGGTTTGTGTTGTCTGCAAGAACGTGGAATATACTCCTCAGGTAAACAGGTAAACAACTAGATTCAAAATCAAAAAATTTGATGGAGATAGTGAATTTAACCTTTGGAAAATTAATATGAGAGTTATTCTAGTTGAGCAAGGATTAATTGATACACTACATGGGCCTAATAAAACTATTTTTAGTGTAAATGAAATTGTACATATCCCTACTGAGTATCAAGATGTATCCCCTCATGCATTAGTTAAATTATATAGCCCTTTAATGCTTTCTTTATGAGATGAGTTTCTAAGAGAAGTTTCTTATGAGTCCACTGGTACTATTATTTGTCTTAAACTGGATAAATTATACATGATTTCATCATTATTTGGTAGTATTTATAAAAAACCGCATGTTTACATTTAAAATTAAAACCGATAGTTCTATTAAATCCCTTATTGATGAATTCAAAAAGTTTATGTTAGATATTTCCAACATTAATGCAATTGTCAATGATAAGGATCAAGAAATTATCCTTTTAATATATTTAGATAATTCTTACAACACTCTAGTTAAAACGATGATATAGTTCAAGACTCACTAACCCTTGAAGAGGGTAAGTCAGCCAATCTTTCTAAAGAAATTCACTCTAAACCTAGATTCAAAGGTGAGGCTGAGTATTTGAAATCTAGGGGAAGACCAAAATAAAAGGGTAGAAAGATACAATTTACTAAATATAAGAGTATGGAAAATAATTACCCTAAACCAATATCTAATTCTAAGGAAAGAAAAGTATTTTTTTCATTATGGAAAACTACGACATACTAATCTCGACTGTAGGAAACTAAAACATGTATTAGAATCCAAAAACCCCACTAACTATACCCTTTAGGTTGTCTCAAGTGATGACACAGATGATTTATTAAATGTTTCTAGCAATGCACTCAATCAAGATTGGTTCCTTGACTCAGGATGTTCCTTTCATCTGTGTCATTTTATAGAGTCATTCCTATAATTGGTTGAAATGTTAGAAGGAGATGTACTATTCAGAAAAAATAAGTTGTGAATTGTTGAGGGAAGAGATTTTTTTACTAGAACTATATAATCATTACATCATCACTTGACATGATGCAAGGTGGGTTCCCAAAGTTTACTACAACCTGATTTCCTTATGGATTCTAGAAAAAAAAAGGTTCAGTTTTAGGTCTGAAATAGGTTGTATAAAAATCTCTAAAGGCTCAAGAACCATAATTAAGGTTTCTCTTACCAATGGGTTTTATGTATTGAATGGGGAGACCCATTCAAGGTTGTTGGGAAGTTTCCACAACACCACCAATGATAATACTATGCTTTGGAATAGATGATTGGGGAATATTAGCTACAAATTCCAAGAAGAACTCAACAAGAATGGGCTATTGAGTGACATCATACCTTCCAATCACCCATTTTGTAAAGATTGTGTGATGGGAAAATCCAAGAGAGTTACTTAAAATAAGCCCTCCTTTTAAGCTATAATCCCCTTAGAATATATTCATTATGACCTATGAGGCCATCTAGGAATACCTCTCATATTGGAGGTTTCTATTTTGTCACTTTTATAGATGACTTTTCTAGAAAAGTCTGTATTTACATTTTGAAAAATAAATATGACGTTTTCCAAAACATTAAAACCTAGACAACTATTGTGGAAAACCAAATTGGGAAGAAAATTAAAACCATGAGAACAAATAATGGGATGGAATGACTATCCACGGTATTGAATAAATTTTTTTGAATTAGGAGGTATAAAACATATAACTATCAAATAAAACCCCTAAATAAAATTTCCTAGTAGAGATAATCCATCGAACTATTTTATAAATAGTTTGGAACATGCTTGCATGCTTGGGTCTCCCTAAATCATTCTGAGCATAGGCTAATATAACTATTGTCTACCTAGTTAATAGGTTTCATTATTCTGAAAATAAATTTAAAACACATAAATAATTTTAGAATAGTGAGCCTCCCTCCTATACCAACTTAAGAGTATTTGGTTATACTACTTATTCTTTCATTAAAACTGATAAACTAGAACCAAGAGCTCTCAAATTAATTTTTTTGGGTATCTCAAGGGTGTAAATGGGTATAAACTTTGGGTAAAATAACCTGGTACCCAAAAATTAATTATAAGAAGGTATGTAGTGTTTCATTTATTCAATTATCCTAAAACTAAGTCTACCACATCTAGCATCCCAAAACCAGTATTAAAACAAGATGATGAAGACGATTTCCAGACCCATTTTAAAGCTGTTGTCCAGCCCACTCTACCTGCAATGCATCCAACTTTTGGGGATAATTATGGGTCTTATTCTAGTTCAGCTTATAAACTATAACCTCTAAACAATGATAGGGACTACCAGTTGACTTGAGATAGAGAAATGATAGTTTGAATTCCTCTTTATCAGTTCATCTAGTATGTCATGGCTTCCTATGTTTTCTATGTCACCCATGATCTAATATATGATGTTCCTCAAACCTATAGGAAATCCTTAAATGAAAAACACTAAAAAATAGTGGGCTTATTCCATGGATTAATATATACACTTTTTAAGAAAAAATCACACTTGGACTATTGTTAACAAACCACTTAATACTAAGATAATTGGTTCGAAGTAGATTTATAAAATAAAAGAAGACAAAATTGAGAGAAATAAAATTACGTATAAAGAAAGATTTGTTTCAAAGGGTTTCTTTCAAATTGAGGGTACTTATTATTCTAATATTTTTTACCTTGTTGTCAATAATTTTTCTATTTGGATTTTACCTTCTTTTACTTCCTACTATAATCTTCACATCAATAAACATGATGTTAAAACAGCCTTATTACATGGGGATTTAAATGATAATCTTTACATGAATCCTCCTGGTGGTTACTATAAAGAATTCAAACAAAATCAATTATTCGTATTAAATAAATCACTATATGGATTGAAAAAATATAATAGGCAGTGGTATATGAAATTTGATTCATTTATTTAAGATAATCATATCACCATGAGTCAATATGATGCATGTGTCTATTTTAAATCTACTAAAAATGTATGATTTATCTGCTCCTTTATGTTGATGACAAAATTACAATTTGAAAAAACATGAGCCTCATCATTATTGTAAAATCACAAAATAATGGTAAGTTTGAAATTAAATACTTAGGCATAGCTAATAAAACTTTAGGCGTTGAAATTGTTAGAGATAGACCAAATAAATTTCCTTACTTATTTCAAAATGGTTACATATAAAATATTACAAATAGATACATGTTTGAATCTCTGAAAATTGTCAATGTACTCCTTGTAAAACACTTTAAATTTTCTTCAACACAAAAACCCAGTGCTGATTATGATATTCAATTTATGTCTAAAATCCATTATGATAATATTTTTAGTAGCATTATGTACTCTATGCTTTCGACTAGACCTGATATTGTCTATGAAATATACACTCTTAGCAGATTTATGACCACACCTGGGAAGCAACCTTGGAATTCCCTTAAGTGGATTCTTTGATACCCATCATGTATCTCTAATCTATCTTTGTGTCATGGTAAAGATGTCAACACTTCTGAAATTCTGGTTGGATATGTAGATGCTGAATATATAGGTAATATTTACACTAGAAAATCCTTGAATGGTTATGTGTTCACTTCCTATGGTGGCCTCATTTCTTGTAAATGTTACATACTATCCATGTTTTCTCTTTCAAACATGGAATCTATTTATATTTCCTTGACTGAAGAACTGAAATAATTCATATGGATGAAAAGAGTATCTTCTAAACTTACCCTTTTCAATTCTGTTATCAATGTTTATTCTAAAAGTCAATCAGCCCTTTATTTTTTCAAAAAATTTAGTTTTTCATGGTAAATCAAAACACATAGACATTAGACTACTTTTTATTAGATATGTTGAAGAATATAGAACCATCAGTGTCAATAAGATACAAACTAATGATAACCCACATGATGGTTTGACTAAATTCATGGTGTTGACTAAATTCAATTATTATTTAGATAGATTGAATTTGGTTCCCATTTTATAACTATAGGTGCAAGAACATCACCAATATCAATTAAAAATAGTATAGATTTTTAAATTATGGTATTCAATTTCATGTTTTCCTATCGAAATTTACCATTTTTTTAATTATTATTATCCTGAAAATTATGTTTTTATTGATTAATTCATGAAAATTTCTTTAATTTTAAATTTTATGATATTCTCAAATCTAAAATTCTTGGGAATTTTTATTTTCATTGGGCCGTTGTTTCATGTGAGATTCTTCTTTGGGCCCTAGCTTGTGGATAGCCCTGTTGTTCATGCACACATGGTGATTCAGTGATCTTGGTGGCCTTTTATCCCTGTACATTGATTGGAATATCCTTCTGTTGCATCTAGGTCATCCACCTATATGCAATAATTATATTGTGTAGTAGGTTTTTTGTTTCACATGACTTTGTGGCCTCACCAGATTGGTTGTGCCATTTTGAGGTACTGCAGTGTAATATGAGTGATGACCACTATGACCCATGTCTCTTAAGAATATTCATCATTTGTATTTCACATCCTCTAAGATATTTCTATAGGTTTCTTCTGGTGAAAACCTTTCTCTCCATCGCTGTTTTTCTTCATCAGAGCTCTTTCCATACCTATCTCTCCCCGAACGCATATCTTTTCTGGTTTTATGTTGGAGATGACGTCCTTCCTTGAAGGAAGAAGTGAAGACCCTTCTTGGTGATAGTTCCACAAGCATAAAATGGAGAAGAAGAACTTTCAGATCCTGGTGAATCCTGCATCAAGATTCCATCATGAAGAGAATGGGAATGATGGACTTCTACCCACTCTAGTATTGTGATTATCATTTCAGTTTCATTTATTTCGAATCTTTTGAGTCTTGTATACTTATGTTATTGTACCTTATATTGTGATTATTTATAGTTTTCAGTTATAGGGTTTTTGTTTTATTTGACCATAAAAAAATGTGTGAGTTAGGTTAAGTTATTTTCATGCACGTAGGTCCCCAAAGAACTGAAGCATGTTAAATAACAATGTCCTTTATATTAATTTTAATTTCTTGCATCGTGTTCTTATAGTTCTATAAATTTCAACTTCAAATTCAAACCACCAGTTTGGTATCATTGGGGTTCAGTGTTCTTCTTGTATTCTGTTCACCCTTACCCCTCACACCATGGAGAAGAACCAAAAAACCATGAAAAAAACATAAATAGATCATGAAGATAATAAGAACCTAATGATAAGAACAAAAAATCATGAAAAATGATGAAAATAGATTAAAAATGAGTAAGGACTAACATAACTTAAAATTATGGTTCGATTCATCTAAAATCCTTGAAGGAGGTTGTCAAGAACCAAGTCGAGATGCCATCCAACCTGATACCCGACCTGGTATGAGACATGGACCAAAGGGAGTTTCTGATCCCCATGAATAGGAAAATTGTGCCAGAAATCAAATTAATCACTATAGGAGTGATTTTTCCCAAAAAAACAGGATCAAATAAATAAACTGAGCATATGGAAGGTTAGACAATCACTGAATCTAAAATAAATATACAAAATGATCCAAATACAACAATTGTTCAAAAAAACAAAAATTGAATACAAAAATGAGACTGAACCATGCTAACACAATCTCCACATAAACTCTTAGTCACCACCACCCACAAGACAAACCTTCTCCAAAGGCACAACCAAACCAGAAACTTGAACCTGCAAAATATCTTAGGTTCATTGACACTGAGTAGTACAAGTATGGTGTGATCTTAAACAGCATAGTACGTAATCACCAAAGAGTAAATGAATTTCCATTCTCAAAACAATCCCAAAAATCTAGTTTTAAATACAAATATAAAATAAACTTTTAAATCATTTCCAGTAAGTAAGAAAAAAATACATCCTTCCCCAAATTCCCTTTTAAAAAAACACACCCATCCTTCCTTTTCAAAAATGATTTCACTTTCCATAAACCATTTCAAAACTAAAACCCAAATATCAAATGAAAACTAAATAAATAAATAAAGGAATGTGTAGAAAGTAAATATAAACTAAAACAAGTAGTAAAAATCTAGCATGGATAACATCCAACATACAATAGAAAAAAACAGAACATACATATAGTAGATCATAAGAATTTCTTAAACATCACTAGAGGAAATCCCTATACATACTCAGTTCAGACTCTCCAACCGACATATAGTATGCCTCATAGTCAATAAAAAATTGGAAGCTCTCAACTAGACAATATTGTGGCACATCCATCCTAGCCCCATCCATTCAACGTGGTACCAACCCATCCAACTCTGGGTTGAAAAGAAATCATCGCTAGACCCTCTAGATAATGACCAAAAATTTCATGATAATAGTACACAATGAAATGGGGAGTCCCTCGCATGCATGGATCACTTGACCTGACATCATCACACTTGACTACCCAAAGCACTAACACCACCTATGCATTTCCCCTCACTCTAGGGAATCCTCTATAGAGGATCCCAACTCACAATAATCAATCCACAAGTTTGAACCCGGACTTCACATCAAATGAACCTTTCAAATCATTTTCCAAGCCATTATAAACTGTCAAATAAAACTTTACATCATTCACATAAAAACTAGACTTATCAAGGAAAAATAAAGTACCAATCGGGCCTTTAAAATTTACAAATCAAATACATTTAAAAAGTAAATTTCAAACCATTTCTCAAAGTCAATATAAAACACCATTTTCACATGCGTAATTCCAAACAGGTATTTATATTTCAAATCCAAAACTTTTCCCAAACTAAGTGAAAACATACCACAACATGAGAAGTGCCAAATAAGTCTTTAAATATTTTTAGAAACCAACCCACATCACAAGATTCAAAACATTCCTTTATTCCAATTATTTACCAAAACATATCTCAAAGTTCCAAATGGGCCTCAAACATCCTTTAAGAAAACACATATGAAAACCAACCGTTCACATGGCTAAAGACCCATTTCTAAGTTCATACACACAAAAAATCTGTTTTTAATTACTTTTCACACCACTTTCACAATTTAAAGAGTCATTTATAAATCACAATAAGGTGGAACACTTGAAACATAATCAATTTATTTTATAAATCCAAATTTCATTTCATACACACTTCAAATCACATTGAAAACATATTTTTAAAGAATCTTCACTTTATTTTAAACTAACACAACAAGTCACACATAAACATCACAACATAAAAGCCATCATTTTCCCCATACAACACCTATATCAGAATCCAAAAACATTACAAAAATATAAACAAGGGAAAACTCCACCCAAATCACCCAATTTCACTTTAAAAACTTAATTAACATTTTATTGAACACCTTTCATGTGTTTAAATATAGACATAATAAAAATGACCCTTGAAATACCATTTCACACCCATGTCAAATCATGAAAATAGCAAAACAACTTAGGCTAGCACATTGCAATAAATATTATAACATTTTGAAAGAAATCAAGGAAAGTTCAAGCATTAATGAAATGTGTATAAAAGAAAATAAATGGAAACACATACCTCAATGATGTGAGAATGAAACCAAACATTTGTAGAAGAATGATCCAAGACTGAGATATAATCCTTCAACCCTAACATTCATGAAATCGAACCACACATCAACCCTCAACCTTAGGGTTCGGCCAATAAGAAAACCCCGACATGAAAGACTAAGAACTCCAGAGAGGGAGAATGGAAGGGGTGTAAATTGACCAAATAATCACAAGAGCTCACCTTATAAACCTTAAAGGGACTTCAATATAGATTGTGAAGTAAGGTAGGAGGATCTCCTGGAGCCCCCTCATGCTCCTAGGTCAGAAACATGGAGGAAAATCTGAAATAGTGTTAAAAAAATAGAGGGGAAAACGTGGAATTTCATATTTTTATAGAACTGGGTAAACTGCATGGTTTTGCTGCACTGTTTCCCAAAATGTGAATAGGCAACTAGAGGGGAAGGCACCCCATATGGAATGTCCACATGGTTTCCCAAACCATGCACCAACCATGTCAAATGAAATTTCCCAATTCCACAACCATATTGCACGCTTACCGCATAGTTTCCCTAACTGTGCATAGGCCATGCACCATGTCCCAAGCACCAAAATCAACCCACAAAGTTTTTTGGGAAAAGTTTAATGGTTTACCATAACCATGTTCCACCTACTGCCAAGCCCAAAAACACCGCTTTTCAAAAAAAACACACCCAAAGAATTCCAAAAATCAAAATATTAAACTGGGTATCAAACCAAACCTCAACCAAAGGATTCAAAGATAAGAAAATAATAAAATAAAATAATTTCCAAGGTTTGAATGTGACAATTCTCCCCACCATAAACACTTTCTACTCCCTTAAATTCACCTAGACAAAGGATAAACAATACTCAGTCTAAAACCCAAATAAGGCCAAACCAAATGACAAACATCAGTGTGACCATTCTCTTCACAAGTCCCACCCGACCATTCTAGAGGAAACCATAGCATGAATAACAATGGTAGAACATGAAATTTTTCTCCCCACCACCAGAACCTGGAAAACACAACCAATAATGATATCCCAAACAACATAACCTGAGGGAGACAAATGTAGGAACTTACACAAACTTCTCCACACCAATTGAGAAACACTCCCACCACAACCAATAACTCTCAACCCAATCCAAAAACCCCCAACATAAGGGGAAACCCACGAATAAAAGTTTATCCAAACAGTGAATCTAAAAACAATCTTTTATTACCCATTTCCAAAAAAATGGATATCTCCAAACATGAACAACATAAAAATAAAATCAATTTATGAAGGGATAATCATTTAAATTTCTTCTATCACGGTAAAAAAATAGGATTAAAAGAAAATTGGGCCACCAAGAATCTTACAATCATAAGACAAACTCTTGATGAGAATGAAACAACAACATGAACTGAAATTGTATCCACTCCAACACAAGATACAAGAACTAGGCTAAGATTTCCCACACCCCTAGTTATTTTTGACTGCATGCTAGCTTCACTCCAAGGTATATGGATATATCTTTGATGTTTGAATCATACACTACCTCACAGCCAGAATCTGACATCCTCCGATCCAGACTCCTTCTTTGGGAAACACTTCCTACAAAACATTTCCAGAAGACCCAAACAGCCAAAGTGATGAAAAGTCATCAGAGTATCGTGACAAGATGGATTCAGATACCCAAACCGACCGCACTAAAAACATATGATAGAATGTTCCAAATAATGAAAAGACATATCCAATTAAGGAGACTCCATAAGAATATATTCCTCTATAATACACCTCTCTCCATATGGGGAACCTTTAGGGTCACTATGAAAAACTTGTTCATCCACCACCACCGACTGCACCCTGATAACTGACTCAACTAAGATAGTCTCATTCAACAACTTCTCAAAATGAAGATCCTTGGAGGATAGGGATCACTCCTTGATATCTAGATAAATACACTAGATGAAGGGAGTTTCTTTCAACAGATCCTACAATGCTATCTATAGATAAATGTAAATTATCTTCTTGAAATGCTCAACATAATCCTTCATCGACTACTAGCCATTCTGAATACTTAAGAGCTCTTCCACTTTCTTCGTTCTCACCTCCTCAAGCACAAACCATATGACTAAAGTGATCTTAAACACCTGAAATTTCATTCCAACTTGCATAAATGATGGGGAAATCACCTTCCACTAGTCCAAGTATGGGCCTTCTAATGAATCCAAAATAGCATGGACTCTCACATCTTTGATAATTCCCAATGATTTAATGATAATCTTGACTTCCTCAAATCATTAAACTGCCTCTAACTAACCTCGATCACCACAAAAGATAGGAAAAAATTGAGAATAACCATAAATTGGGAAAGACCCACTAAAAATTTGGGGACCTTTCTGGGTGGCATATTCTAAAAAAGAGAAAAACATAGAACCAAAATCAACATCAACCAAAATGAAACCAAAATACCCTCCAAATCTAGAACAATCGTCTCACAAGCCAAACATTACAATCACAACAAAAACCCTCTTTTCAAATATCACTATTTCCATTTCAATTTTCAAAATCGCCTTCTTCCAAGGACACTTTTTAATTACCGAAATCCATTTCCTCACAAAATAAGAACCCACTTTTCTAAGGAAACCCATCCCTGAAACATTTATATTTCAAATACACACCCATGGAATCCTATGAACCATCACATATGCATTGATCCCACTTCCACTGATCTCATCCATACATGCATTCCATTATTCACTTTTCATACATACCCACACATATTCAAACGTCCATAAGGAATACTATGGGTCACCCATTCCATTTTATTATCAAATCCAAGCATTCACCAATTTTTTCAGTACAAAACACATTCTATTTTAAAATCCATTTATTACAATCCAAAACCACTTGATGGAAATCAATTCCATTTCAAAAAAAGTTTTCATTTTAAAATACCACTAACACCAACTGAAATCAAACCAAAACACAACTCACAACAAACTATTGGAATGAGGAACTAGTGGTCATGCCTAACTCAAAGACATGGTATGTGGGCCATGCCCCAAGTAAAAAATAACAACTAAAAGGATCTTTAACCATGCACTCGGACTCCACATGGTTCAAAATTACATGTGATATCACAATATAGCACTGGCCTGCCTCCATTTTCATTCCTAAATCTGATAAAAAAAGACTCAAATCCCAGAATTCCCTTAGAAACTCGATGATCAGTACGTGTAAGGGTTTGTGACATCCTCCCCAAACCTATCTCCCAAGTCCTAAAAGTCTTAATATCTAACTACCTAACACCCTTAATAAAAAGAACCTACTCAGATGCCATTTTTTCATGAACCAAGCTAGGATTTCATCTAACCCAACACCTGAACCGGTCCGAGATAAGGCCCGAAGGGTGTTCCTAATCCCCATGGGCTGATAACTAGTGTCAAGCATGAAAGTAATCACTATGGGATCATTTTTTCCTAATAAACCGGGATCAAATAAATAAATAGAACATGTGGAATATCCAAAAATAACTGAATATCAAATAAATATATAATCTCATCCAGATACAACAATCGCTAAACAAAGAAAATACTGAATACAAAACTAACATCAAACCACGCTAAAATTTTCTCTATGTGAACACTTGGTCACCACCATCCATAAGACCAACATGCTTCAAAGTCAAAACCAAACCAAAAACCTGAACCTACAAAACAACTTGGGTATACCGATGCCGAGTGGCACAAGTACTATGTGAGCTTAAATAGCTCAGTAGGTAATCACTATAGAGTCCATGCATTTCCTTTCCTAAACAGTCCACAAACATTAGTTTGAAATACATTTAGAAAATAAAATTTTAAATCATTTCTAGTAATAAAGAAATCAATACAGCATTCCTAAAATTCCCTTTTTAAAATAAAACATGCATCATTTATTTTCAAAAACAGCTTCACATTCAATAATGAATTTCTAAACCAAAACCCAAATAACAAATCCAAACTGAATAACCAAAAAGGGGATTGTACAAAGAGTAAAGGAAACTAAAACAAGCAGGAAAAAGCATGCAGAACTAACATCCAACATCAAACAGAAATAAATAGAACATACAGATAGTAGATCAGAGGAATTTCTAGAACATCACTAGAGGGAATCCTTAGATGTACTCATTTAGAACTCACCTTCTGACATATAGTGTATATCAATAGTCAATAACCAACTAGATGCTCTAAAATATCCAATAAAGTGATAGGTATCACCAATCCCCATCCATTCATGGGGGTACCAACCAATCTAAATCAGGGTCAAAAACCAACCATAACTTGATAATCTAGATAACTCCCAGGAGTCCCATGATAATAGTACATAGTGAAAGGGGGAGGCCCATACACATGTGGCTCACCTGACCTTCCGCCACCTCACTTGCCTACCCCAAGCACTAACACCACCTATGTGATACCCCTAACTCTAGGGAATACTCCATAGGGGTTCCAAACTCACAACAATATAAACCAAGCCTTCACATCACATGATCTTTTCAAATAATTTTCTAAGAAATTATAAAATCCCAATCAATCCTTCATATCATATCACATAAAAACTAGCCTTCTCAAGGAAACACAAATTACCAACCAGGATTTTAAGATTTCCAATCCAAATACATTTACAAATTAATATTCACACCATTTGACAAAGTCAATATAAAAAACCATTTTCAAATTTGTAATTCCCAATAGGCCTTTACATTTCAAATCCAAAACTTTTCCCATCCCAATTCCAAATCTTTTTTTTTATTTTCTAAAATACACATTATGATTTAGTGGAAACTGCAGCATACATAATTCAAACACAACAAAATTCTAAACTTCACTAGATGTAAAACATGAATTTATGCCAATTTTTTATAGAAACATATCTCAATGTACCAAATGGGCCTCAAACAACTTTTAAGAAAACACATATGAAAACCAATTATTATCATGGGAAAACCCCCTTTCCCGTGTTCAAACACTCAAAAATCATTTTTTAATTACATTATGCACCACTTACACAATTTGAAGATATATTTATAAAGAGAAACAAGGATTCACACTTGAAACATAATAAATTTCTTTTAGAAACCCAACTTCTATTTCATACACACTTAAAAATCACTTTGAAAACATTTTTTTAAAGAAGAATCACTTGATTTTACACCAACACAACAAGTCACAGGTAATCATCACACTATAAAAGCCACCATATTCCACATAAAACACACAAATCACAATCCAGCAACATTATCATAATATAAAAAAGGGAAAAACTACCCAAATCACCCAATTTTACTTTAAAAACTCAATCGACATGTTATCAAAGACCATGCATGTGTTTAAATATAGGAATAATAAAAATAACCCTTGAAAAACCTTTTCGCATCCATATTTAATCATGAGAATACCTAAAAATGTAGGCTAGCACATCACAAGAAAGATTATAACATTTTGAATGCAATCCAGGAAACCTCGAGAATTAACAGAATGTGTCAGAAAGGAAATGGATGGAAACACCTACCTCAACGATGTGTAAATGCAATCAAACCTTGGGATAAGAAAGATCCAATCCCGATAGACAATCCACACACCCTAATATCCAAGAAATAGAACCACACATCAACCCTTACCCTTAGGGTTCGTCAAACAAGGAAACCCCACCAAGAAAGACCAAGAACTAAATAGAGGGAGATGAGAAGGAGAGGAAATCAACCAAAAAATCACAAGAATCACCTTAGGAACCATCAAGGGACTTTAATGGAGGTTAAGAAGTAAGGGAGGAGGGTCTCATGGAGCCCCCTAGTGCACCTAGGTTAGAAGAGGGGAGGAAAATACGAAATAGAGTTAAAATAATCAATGATAAAACATAGAATTTCACATTTTAAAGATCTGGGTATCTTGAAAAGTTTGGATGCACAGTTTTCCAAACAGTGCACCAACCATGCACATGCGAGTGGAGAGGAAGGAACCCTTCATGGGATGGCCACACAGTTTCCCAAACTGTGCTTAAATCATTCAAAACATCACTGTCTAATTCTAGAACCATACTACATGCTTCCCGCATGGTTTTTCTAACCGTGCATAGGACATGATCCATGCCCCATGCACAAAACTCAAGGTGTGTAGTTTCCTGGGTGAAGTTGTACTATTTCCCTTAACTATATGCTAACCATGTTCCACCTTCTACCAAGCCCAAAAACTACAATTTTTAGAAAAAACTCACCCAAATACTTTCAGAATTCAAAAATTTAAACTGGGGATCAACCCAAACAAAAACCAAAGGATCCAAAGACATGAAAAGAATAGAATAAAATAATTTCCTAGTTCAGGTTATGGCATAGATGACAGAAGGATTCAATTTTCATGAGAGCTTTAATGGCATGAGAAAGTCCGATCTTGGTTAGGGTTATTTTAAAATAGAAGAAGGGGTTTTATCAATGCTAGTTAAAAATGACAAAATACCAATTTATCAACTCTAAAATAGAAATCATTGATAACTATATGATTATCATTTCTTTCTAGTGCTGATAAATCCCTGGATTTATAAATTCTGAAAAGATGATGATAAATCATAACATTACTAGTGGTAAGTGATAAGAATTGACAAATGATTAATATATCTGTGTTTACAAGTTACTGATGATAAATTTATTTTCATCATTTAATATAGCACTGATAAATACATGTGGGAATTTTTTTAAAAAAATACATAAAAATAAATTATAAAAATTAAAATAAATGACTAATTATATAAAAATGAATATTTAAAATTACTTGATAATAAAAAATTATTATTATTAAAAATAAATTAAATAAAAAAATATATTTTTTTAAAAATTTGTAGGGGAAACACGCCCTTTTTATTAAGGAAAGAAATATCTCTTTTCAACTGGATGATGTAACCATTATCCTGAAGGCCCAGTGGCTTGAAGGACTATTACAATTCGATGGCCTGAAGGCCCTATAGCACAAAATCCAAATGAGATGAACCGATGGCCCAAGTTGTGTAGTAAAACATCACATCATGAACCTAGTATTCTTGTTACGACACCCCTACCATAAGTTGGTGTATTGTATCGCCCTATGATGAAGGCATTGAAGAGAACCCCTCCTAAACCCATGTCTATGTAGAGGGCCATATGATTGGTTCCAGTGCACCCATCTCTCTTTCGATCTTCCCACTAAACAATGCTTGCATGTTACCATGCCGCGTTGTCTGTCGAGATGTGTCGCTTCACCTGTCTGGTTGTAACCATACACACAATGTGCCACCCCCTATAACAAGAACCATCACATTGATCTACCCTTGTAATGTCATGGAAGTGAACCCCTTAGACCCAAGTGGTTAGAGGTCCATTGATAAGTTCCAAATCACCTATCGTTCTTTTTGTTTCCCACTCAACAATGTTGTCTGAAGCCAAGTTGCACTGCCAACTTGATGTGTTTCACTAATCGACTCACCACACTATGTCACATGTTGCTCTATGGTGACCTAAAGGCCCTATGGTCTGAAGGCCGATGGTGGCCCGAAGGCCAAATTATGTGTCCAAGAGACACGATTTGGGCGAATAGTTCTTCTAATATAGTAACTGCTAAAGTAACTGATACAATAACTCAAAAATCCACCCTTTCCCAATTTCGAATCGATGGACTTTTGTATGAAAATCAGGAACCTCTACCACTCGGCTACAGGCTAGTTGGAATAACAAATATTAAAAATAAATAGAAAATATTATTTATATTAAAGGTATTAATAAATGTGATAATATTATGATAAATGCATTAATATTATGATTAATGAATAAATAATATTAATTATGTAAGTCAAAAAAGTAATAAAAATGAATAAATTATATAAATTATATATATTGAAAAAAATATAGATCATTAAATATTAAAAATTAAAATAAAAAATAAAAAATTATTTTAAATAAAATATATTTAAAATAAATTCCTAATTGAAAATGAAGTGATAATAAGTGCATAATGATTTAAACTAAAATATTATATAAATATTGATAAATATTAATTATGTAAATTACAAACATATTAGGAATATTAAATATTGATAAATAAAAATTTTAAAATAAATATTCAAAATGAATAAATTACAGAAATATTGAATGAATACATATTAAAAATGAATAAATTAAAAAAATATTAAAAGTGAAGTTGTATTAATTATTAATAGACAATAATAAATGAATTAATATTAAAAAAATAATTAAATTTATTGATTAAAAATGGATAAATTTTCAAAAATAATTAAAAAATAATTAATAATCTTAATTATATAAATTAATGAAATATTAAAAAATGAATATTAAAATAAAAATATTTTAAAAATTAAATTTGAAAACAAGTGATTTATAATGAAGTACTAATTATTAATGAATAAATAATAATTGTATAAATATTTATGTACAAATAAATTAAAATAAATATTAATAAATATTAATTATATAAATTACATACATATTAATATTTTTGATAATTAATATTTAAAAATATATAAAAAACTCTCAAATTTGAATATATTTAAAAATATTAAAAGAATAACTATTAAATATGATGAAATATTAAAAATGAATAAATTAAAGAAAATATTAAAAATTGAGAAATTTTAAAAATTATTAAATAATATTAAACAAATAAATGTTAAAACGAATAAAATTTAACAATTACTATAATGAGATAAGTCATATTGAAAAAAATGGATTTTCGTGTTATATAATGATATATTCATATACATATACATAGACATACACATTACATACATATATACACACACATGAATATGCATAGACATTCACGTACACATACATATACATATATACAAATCCACATTCACATACATACACATGCACATACATACACATACACAAACACATACACATACACATACACATACGCATATACATACACATACACATAGACATACTTGTACACATATATATACATAAAACAATTACACATACACATATAGATACATACACATACACATACACATACACATACACAAATTCACATACATGCATATACGTGCACATATATACACATATGCATACACATACATACACATACATGTATACCTACACATACACATACACATATATACACATACATATACACACACCCGCACACATACACATACAGATATGCATACACATACATACACACACACATACATACAATGATGTATCTCCACATACATACACATACACATATGCATACACATATGTTGTCATGACCCCCTCACACTAATCATATTTTTATGAGGGTAGAGGGATAATGACCCCTAAGTACGGACTCCAATAGGCCCTGTGTTGGTGACTACCACCGAAGGTATAAAAATCTCATATAATGGGAGGAATCATCCTCTATAATAATATAGGATCAGGATATAAGATGAATCGTCCACAAGTAACTCCATGAAATGATATAAAAAACCAAAACCAGCTCATAATGCATGCATAAATAAAACTGATACAGATAAAAGTTTCTAAAAGTAGATGCCCAAAAGAAATGCTAAAGCTACGAGATAACAATTGTCCCAAAATTTCCTGGTTATTATTATCCAACATGGTCCACATAATCCTCTTGGAAACTTGAAAATTACTTTATATATTTAGGGTGAGCATACAGGTATACTCAGTAGGAAAGACAAAGTCTCTCTTCCACATGTGAAAGAAGCATACTAATGAACCTGTGAGAAAACTGAAGAATAAAAACACCTATATAGGTCAACTATCAATCCCAACATCTCCAAAGCATTCTCAAAAAAATCAATCAAATTATAATAAAATAATAAAAAGAATATATATTAAGGGAATCCCACACCACTTTCCCACTAATTTTCCACTCTCGCACCCCAATGTCATATGTCCTAGTTCTCCCATCTCTTCTAAATAACATATACTACAACCCCACGATTGAGTCACATCACATCAGGCCTATAGCCACATAGGCCACCACCCCATAGCACTATCACATCTCATCTCGCCCAAAGACACCTAGGAGATTATATCAAAACTATTGTCAAAACCAGAGAAGTAGGGTATAATGAACATGAAGGACATAAACCTTGTACCCTCCTCCTACCATGAACGATGTAAGATCCTATATTTTACCAGGTACACCCCTCTTAGAGTTTTCTGTTTGAACCTTGTTATTTGAGTCTTGTTTGGCGATAGAGAGCCTTTGTTGGGAAAAACGACTTAATGTTAATTGATGTTTATTTTATTTAATGAACATAGACTTGGGTTATGAGGAAACTTGAGAAAAAACTGAATGGATCCACACAGGGTGCGGTTTAGGGTTTTTGTTTGAATTAATGGATTCTAGATAAATGGGATAATTGTTAACATGGGTCCTTGGTAAGTTGAGAATATTTAAAGGGGGTTCGGGTCTTTAATAAGAAAATAGGATGAAAGACATCTCCAAAACATTTACACTCCATTTAAATGGGCTACATGTCATGTAATGTTTTAGTGAATTTAATATTCAAACAAAGCGATGGTTTTTTAGTGTATCCCTAGAAAAATAATTACACAATGTGTAATGGTATTACACATCATGTAATTTCACGAGAAGTTTTTTGAAATAATGTTGTGCAGTTGAATTTTATTTCTAACTCATATGAATCCTTCTTTTCTACACCATAGGGAATTTTCCATGCGATTTTAGAGCACCTCCCTTGATTCCAGACAACCCATTCGAGAAATATAATCCTTGGTATGTGTTTTTTCTCCATTTCTCTCTTCTCTTCCATCGTACTCTAATCGTTGCAGTGTAATCTATTGACCATGTGTGTTATTGGTTTTGATTTTGATATGTTATGATATACGATCCTTCTTGTGATCATTTACACCTTTGTTCTTGTTGGTGAATCCTACTGGAAGCATTGGTTGATTGTCTGTTAAATTTAGGGGGTCTAAACCTTAACTCTATGGTTTGATAATTTTCATGTATGTGCAATATTGTAATTGCGCCAAAATATATTGCACCAAATAAGTTAAAATGAATGAATGGATTTATTCTTTAGAATCCCTTTGGATCGAATTTGTTATTTATGTGTCTTATGCCTATCATTCAGGTGAGTGAACCCTTGAATATAAATGAATTTATTAATGTCATAAAGTGACTTTATCAAGACCTCAGATTAGGGTTTTTTCTTGATATAGATTCACCTTAGCTTGGACTATTTATTCAAATAACTAGTATGTTTTTTATTATGACCAATTGATTTATTAAACATTTAATTGAAAGATAAATGGTAATTTTCATAATTAACCATTGAAGCATATGGTGTGATATTGTAATATCCTTTTTTCTATGACTTATGTTCTGATTTCTATGTTGTAATGCTTATATAGGGTGTTTTCCTAGTCACGCATGAAGAATTTCTTATATGGAGGGCCATGCCCAGTGACACATGTTGTAATGATTACCTAGGGTGTTGGACCAGTGTACATGATGAAATACTTATATAGAGGTATATTCCCAGTTGGAATGTAGAAATGCTTATATAGTGGGCTATGCCTAGTGATAGATGCTGAAATACAAAAAAACTAGGCTATGCCCACTAACACATGCTAAAATGCTTATATATTGAGTTCAACCCTAATTGAATCCTAAAATACTTATATAGACGGTTTAACCCATATTTTTCTAATTTATACCTTGGTTATAAGGTTACGGATGGCATGGTTGTGAGACATGATTAGAGACATTCTGACATGGAATTGAGGTAGGTTATGTTTTACCATGGTTTTATGGTTATGATTGGCATGGTAGAGAGACATTCTCAATGAAATTTCATCATAGTGCCGAAGCATGTTGATATTATTTTAATTTTATTGTTTAATTAATTAATAAACTTGTTATTTATTTCTTGCATGCACTTCTTATCATATTTTATTTTTTTTATACATACTGGTGTCGAGCTACTGAGTTATACTCACACCCTATGCGGTCCATCATTTGGTACCCAAGAAAATTACATGGTTGCCAGATTGGACAAAGGAAAAGGACCTTGTTGTTTATTATTTCTTTCTAGATGGGTTGGAGTTTGGGGATGAGATCAATATGGGGTTTGGGACCGGGGAATTTTGATTATTTATTTGATTCTGATAGTCTTTTCTTTTTATTACATATAGCATGAAATTTATTTACATTCCAGCACATCATTAAATTATTCGTTATTTATTTGTTGGATTATTCAGTAGGCTACCATTATTGGTTTTCTGATGTATTTCATTATTTTTATTATTTCTTCTCTATGATATTTATTTTTTATTATTATATTATTTTTTTCTTTTTAAACTCTATAACTAGGGGCTATAGTCTCCCCACTATACTTATTGCACCCCCACTGCTATTTGATGGCCTCTAGTATATGGGGAGATATGCTTGAGGCCTTGTAACCAACCATTTCTAGCCACTTGAGGGAGTCTCAGATCAGGGGAAATTACAAAGTGGTATCCAAGGAAATCATGTTTCTTTATTGTTTATTTACTATTTTGGAAATGTAGAAGGATACTTGGATGTATTGGGACTTGGTAATTTTCTTCTTCATGGTTGTTTCTAAACCATGTATGAGGGAAAATATGAGTTCCCATGGGTGGATTGATTTTTATATTTTTTCTTCTTCTTTCATTTGATGTTATTTCACCCTGAGTGATTCACATGTTGTGTGAGGTTATTATTTCATGGTAATATTGGTTCTTGAGATTTATACTCATGGCCTGGTATGGAATGAGATGATTATGAATGCATCATGATAAAAACATAGAGATCTATATTGGCATGAATTATTCCTGATATGGACATATTTATTGCATGTGATATATACATTCCTATTGAAATGTGATATGATATACCTATTATATCTAACAAATGAAATAAATAAATTGTTATGTCATGCTAAAAAACATTTAAACCATGTTTAAAGAGAGAAAGGGTTAGTGTTTCTCTATTTTTTCACCTATTGAGGTTAAAATTTCTCTTATAGAAAGTTTTCTAAGGTATTAGTTTATATTTTAGAGAAAATGCCTCCTCATAATCTTTGAATAGAGCATCAGGAGAGTGGCAATCAGAATTCTCCTAACATAGCTGAACCAGATCTTCATGTATTTCCTTAGGATCGGATGGATGTTCAGCTACACTAAAGCTTCCTAAGGGTCATGAGATCCATGGAAAGGGAGGATGTCTTCAATGTTCCTTTGATGTCTAAGATAAAGATAGATTTTTAGCTATAGCATCTACCTATGTTCACTGGGGAGGCAGACCGCTAGGTAGAAAAGTTCTGGATTGAGTCATTCTATATGATCTTTAAGAATCTAGAGACACTGGTGGATAGGAGGGTGAAGCTTGCTGCTTATATGCTTCATAGAAAAACCAAAAATTGGTTGTATATTCTATATTAGGCAGGGAAGAATGATGAGTTTTCATAGAAGGGCTTCGAGATGAAGTTCCTGAGCCATTTCTATCCTGACACATTGAGGGAAGAGAATGACTATGATTTCATGCACCTGAGATAGGAGGTTATGCCAGTGTTATACTACATTGAATGTTTTACTGACCTGCAGAGCTTTTCATCATCTTTGGTAGCTAATGAGATCTACAGGGTTAGACGTTTTAGGATGGTATTTTCTACGAGATTAGGTTATGGGTGAACCTGTTTTTTCTGAGTAGTTTTGCAGATGTGATAAATCAGGAACTCATCACGAAAGGTAATCTGAGAGAGTCCCTATGTAGCAGCCAATCTGTTTCATCAGGGAAAACTATGAACACCTATTTGAGATGAAATAACCATAGAAATGATAGTTTTCACCAAGAAAATAGCAGGAAGAGCAGTCAGGGTAGTGTGTAGAAATCTCAATAATATGTTCTATTGTAGTCTTGTAAGTGTGGAAATATGGGCCACAAATAGCCTCAATTCCCATAACCTGCTTTAAAGTGTCATTCTTGTGGCTGATTGGGCCACCAAAAAAGGTTTTTTGGGGAAAACAACATCAGAGCAGTGGAAAGGGATCAAATAAAGTACTGGAGTTTAGGAAGGACTCATCTAGTCCTCATCCGGCATATAGCTAGAGTTCCATGGGGAATTCTAGTTAAGGATGGGGACGTGGTACCCCAGTGTAGGAATGACCATACCAAACAGAGGGTATTACTTACGGGAGTCAGGGTGGAGCATAGGGTAGTGGGGATGGTCAGCTACATGTTATGAAAACTGATGTGGCTAGTGTGGATTTAAGACAATCTACTTCTAGAGGTATGATTCTAGTACCATCTACCCTTTCTTGTGTTTTGTTTGATATATGAGCTTAGAAATACTTTTTATCAAATATTTTTATAACTGGTTTTAGCTAGCATTTGGAAATATTGGATGGTGTTTTTACCATCAAAACACTGTTGGGAGTGCGGTTAGAGAATATCAAATGTTGCATGGTGTGTTCCCTAGAGATTGGTGGTTACTATTTCATTTGGGAACTATTCATTCTAGAAATGAAAGGATTTGATTTAATTATTTGTATGAATTGGTTAGTTCAATACTAGGCCCATATCGACTATTATTAGAGGAGAGTTACCTTTATATATCTAAAAGGACGTATTTATTCTCACTTGGGTGAGTGGGTTCTTCAGGCTTGTTATAAATGACCAATTCAATGTAGATTGGATTGTCTCATGGATTAGAAAACTAGTATTTCTCTAGATAATAGTGGAATGTAGCATGATTATTTTCCCCCTATGTTAGACCATTTTTATTATGTCCTTCCTAATAATTTTTATGGCTTAACTTCTGAGTTAGATATCAATTTTACAAATGAGTTGGTTTTGGGAGTAGATCTAGTTTTCATCCCGCCTTATATAATGTCACCAAAAGAGATTCAGGAGTTGAAAGTTTAGTTATAAGATCCAAAATCTAAAGGTTTCATATATCCTAGTACCTCTCCTTGGGGTTCTCGACTTCTTTTCTCCCAAAATGCTGATGGGAATTTGCGCTTATGTGAGGATTATCTCAGATTGAACCAGATAAAGGTCAAGAACCGATATCCTCTTCCATGAATTAATGATTTCTTTGATCAGTTAAGAGTTTATAAGATCTTCTAAAAGATCTATTTGTTATTAGGATACCATAAATTGAGGGTGAGACCATTAGATATACCTTGGAATACTTTTATGAGCAGTTATTGCGTGTATTAGTTCATATTCATGATGTTTGGTTTGAACAATACATTAAAAGTATTCATGGCCTTGATGAATCAAATATTTCACCCTTTTCTAGAACATATTGTGGTGGTTTTTACTGATGACATCTTAGTGTACTCTCAATCATTAGAAGACAATTCCCAACATCTTGACATTGTCCTGAGTTCATTGAGAGAGAATTAGATTTATTCTAAGCTAGCCAATACTAATTTATGGACTGATAAAGTGAACATATTGGGATATGTCATCTCAGAGGAAAGAGTTTAAGTAGAACTAGATAAAGATGCACCCATATCTTGGGAGCATCCTAAGAATTTCCTTGAGATTCAAAACTTTATAGGTTTAGCTAGTTATTATCACCACTTTATCCAGGACTTCTCCCATTTGTAGGCACTGATGTCTGGGATAACCAAGAAAAGAGTGAAGTTTGTTTGTTCATATGATTGTGAGAGAGATTTTTAGGAGCTTACAGCTAGTATTAACTCCGCACCTATCTTCACATTACCTATGTTGGTTAAAGTATATACCGTTTACTGTGACGCATCCATAGTTGGACTCGAAGTAGTTATGATGTATAAGGATCGACTGGCTTCTTATAGATCTAGACAGATGAGACCGCATTAGGGTAATTCTACTATTCCTGATGTGGAGTTAGTATCTGTGGTACATGCCCTAAGATTCTGGATATATTATCTCATGGGTGAGATGATTGTGGTATACACTTACAACAAGATCCTTAGGTACATGTTTTCTCAGCAGGACTTGACCCTTCAGCAGAAGCGTTGGGTCAAGTATCTAAAGTATTTAAAACTCTAATTTGATTATTCACCGAACAAGGGAATTGTCATATATAATTAATTGATCCTAAATACATAAGAAGAGGAAGCACGAGAGTCATACGATGAGAGGAAGGTAATGGAACTCTTTGCAGACATGCATCTAGATGTTCAAGATTTTCAGGGATGAGTAGCTCTAACTTTGACATCAGTTATACCCATCCTTTTACACCAGATTAATATAGATCATTTATCTAGTTCAGAGGTCTTAGTTCTGAAAAAATATATATTATATTTTGGTGAGACACCTTTGGGATGGTCTAATGGCATTGGGAATTCTCTTCTTTTATGTGGCTGAGTATGGGTTCATACGAGATTGTGTGAGGAGCTGATGAGCGAGTTTTATGATTCAAGATGGGAGTAACATTTTGGTTTCACAATGATGTATCATGATATCCATAGATAGTACCAGTGGGAAGGAATTAAGAAGGTGGTTGTAGGCTTTATGGTGAGATGTTTCACTCATCATCAGGTGAATGCTGAGCATCAAAGGCCAACTAGGATTTTTCATCCTTTTCACATTCCTAAGTGGAAATGGGATGACATCACTATAGATTTTATGATATTATTACCCCGGATAACCAATAAGAATGATGTTGTATGGGTGATTTTGGATCGATTGATGAAGGTATCCCACTTTTTCCTTAATAGGGAGACCTTCATAGTTGATGGTTTGGTAAATCCTTATGTGTGTGAGGTAGTTTAGAAGCATGATGTTATGAGGATTATCATTTTAGACATAGATCTGTGTCTCCCATCACAGTTCCGAAAGGGTCATCAGAAGGCTTCAGGATCATAGGTTCTTTTGAGTATGGTATATCATCCTCAGATTGACATTCAATCTAAGTGGATTATTTAGGTTCTGGAGGATATGATATGGGATTGTATTCTAGATCTCGGTGGTTCTTGGGGGAAGCATATGGAAAGGGTGGAATTTTTTTATAATAACATATTCCATCCATCAATCCAGATGAAAACTTTTGAGGTGTTGTATGAATAACCATTCCATTCTTCTATTTTTTAGTTAGAGGTAGGTAAGTTAGTGTTTTTGGACTATTTTGGTGTAGGATATGTATAAACATGTTCAACTGATCAGGCAGTAGATGGTGACTGCATAGATAAGGAAGAAATCTTAAGATGACCATAAGAGATGACCTATGGAGTTTGAGGTTGGTCATCATGTTTTCCTTCAAGTGTCTCCTAGGTTGGGGAAACATCGTGTAAGGAAATAGGGAAATCTAGTGCCCTGGTTTTTTGAGACGTTTGAGATAGTGGATGGGGTTGATCCAATGGCATACTGATTAGACTCACCAAAGTGCTACAGTGTCATGCACGATGTGTTTCACAAGTCATAGATTTGAAGATTTTATTGAAACCCTTATTAAATGATATACTTATCAAACATCGATCTTAGAGTTGATGTGACATTTTAGAAGAATATGATACATGTTTTGGACCATAGTGAGAAGTATCTATGAGGTAGTGTGATTCCATTGGTTCAAGTGAAGTGGCAGCATGGGTGAGTTCAGGAGGATACTTGGGTTAGGGAGTTTGGTATATGAACAAAACGGTCAGACTTATTCATCAAGACCCCACAGTGATGCTTGGATCCTCTTGATGATTATTTATTATAGGGTGGAGAGTTTGTATGATACTGTATTTTTTTAGGTATGTCCCTCTTTGAGTTTTTCATTTGATCCTGGGTGTCCATGTATTGTTCAGAGATGGGGCACATTTTTTGGGAAAATTTCTTAATTTTAATGTATTTCTATTTGTTTAAATGAACATAGACTTGGTTTGTGAGGAAACTTGAGAAAAAATAGAAAGGATCTATGTGAGGAGGGGTTCAAGGTTGTTTTTGAATTAATGGAGTCTAGGTAAATGGGTCAAGTGTTACCATGGGTTATTGGTAAGTTTAGGAGCCTTAAATGTAGTTTGGGTATTTTAAAATGAAAATATGCTGAAAACCATCTATAAAACATTTACACACCATGAAAATCGGAAACATTCCATGCAATACTTCGGCGAATTAAATATTCATATGAGGAGATGAGTTTTTCATCATATCCCAATAAAAATAATTACACGATGCGTAACTATATTACATGCCTTATAATTTCTTGAGTAGTTTTAAAATAATTTTATGTGGTTGATTTTTATTTATAACTCATGTGTATCCTTCTCCTCTTGATCCCAGGGTTTTTTCCATGTGATTTTTGAGTGCCTCCATGATTTTGGGAATCCTGTTTGAGAAATATAATCCTTGTTAAGTGGTTTTTCTTTTGTTTTATATTCACTCTCGTTGTTCTATGATAATTGAAGTGTAATCTCTTGACAGTGTGGATTGTTTTTTTATATTGTTCAATTATGATCTAGGAACCTTTTTATAATCATTTTCACCTTTTTTCTTATTGGTGAATTCTACTGGAAGTGTTGGTTGATCGTCAGTTAAAGGTAGTGGGTCTAAACCTTAACCCTTTGGTTTGATAATTGGCAGGTATGTGTAATATTGTAATTGCGCCAACATAGCATGCACCAAATAAATTAGAAATAAATAATTGAATTATTCCTTATATTCCCATTGGTTCAAATTGGTTTTTGATTTGTCTTGTGGCTACCATTCAGGTGAACGAACCCTTGAATATAAATTAATTGTTTAGTGGCTTAAAGTGTGTTTAGAATGAAATGGGATTAGTGTGTTTCCTTTATATATATTCACCATGGCGTGGCTTATTTATTGAGATAAATTTCATTTTATTGGTTATGACTAATAGATTTATGAAATGTTTAATTGAAAGATAAATGGTAATTTTCATAATTAACTATTGATCCATATGATGTGATGTTTTGATATTATTTTTTCTATTACTTGTGTTGTGATTTCTATGATTTAATGATTATGTAGGGCATTTTCCAATAACACATGCTAAAATTATTATATAGTAGGCAATGCCCAGTGACACGTGATATAATTCTTATATAATGCATTGGCCTAGTGTACAAGCTGAAATGATTATATAGTGGGATATTCCTAGTGGACATAGTGAAATGCTTATATAGTAGGATATGTCTAGTGACACATACTAAAATGATGATATAGGGGATATGCCCTATGATGCATTCTGAAATGCTTATATACTAGACTCATCCCTGATTAAATACTAAAATGATTATATAGTAGGTTCAACCTAGATTTGTGTGATTTATACATTTGTTATAAGGTTACGGTTGGAATGGTTTGGAGACATGCTCAAAAATATTCCAGCATGGCACCGAAAGAAGTTATTTTTTACCATGGTTATAAGGTTATGGTTGGAATGGTTGGGAGACATGCTCAGACACATTCCGGTATGGTACTTGAGAAGAATTATGTGGTATTAATTTAATTTCTTAATTAATTAATGAACTTATTATTACATTATTCCATGCACTTTTTATCAAACTGATTTTTTTTAGACATTGTGGTTCTGACCTACTGAGTTATACTCACACCCTATTCAGGCCTCTATTTGGTACTCGGCCAGAGTACATGGATGTAGGATTGGACAATAGAAAATGACCTTTCTGTAGATTATTGCTTGCTGGATGTGCTCATGTTTGCAGATGGGACTGACATGGGGTTTGGGACCGGAGAATTTTGAGTCATTGTTTGAGTTTACTAGTTATTTTTATTACATATAGAATGATATTTATTTACATTCCATCACTTCATTACATTATTCCTTATTTATTTTTTGGATTACATAGTTGGATTCTATTGTTTCTTTTCCACAATATTGCAGTGTCTCCATTATTTCTGCACTTTGGTATTTATTTATTATTGTAATATGATTTTTTCATAGTGTTATAACTCTGTAACTAGGTGGTATAGTCTCCCCACAATACTTTTCACAACCCCACTACTAGTCGGCATACTCTGGCATATAGGGAGTCACACTTGAGGTCTTTTAACCATCCCTTTTTGGCCATATGAGAGATTGTAGGATTAGGGGATGTTATACACAACCACAACCATAAATCATCCCAAAACAAGGTCATATCACATCCCATCGAAACATAGTTGGGCTATCACCTATTGTACTAATAGACCTCCAACTATCACATCATGTGCTTATCTCCTCACCTTGAAGAGAGGGAAGGGATAAACAGTTGTCATCTATCCCCATAACTGAGATGTTGGAAAAAACACCCTCAGTGTGAAAATATGGGTGTGGGAACATATATTTCGATGTGGGTAAGGTGTGTATAGAAATAACAAGTAATATACAAGTATATATATAAACCACACACAATCCTGGCCTATGGGTTCACAACAAAACACTAACCAACTCACAACACTTCTACTTTCACTACCACCACTAAATGTATAACACCACTCAATCCACAAGATACATTTTTCATTTCTAACCAATCCCATTATCAATAAAACTCTAACCATCTCAATCATTATTAAATAATTATTCCATCATTACTTAGGCTTCTTGCATATCACAACTATACAGCAAAAATAGCTCGCTATTCCCATCGATACATCCCCTCACCTCCCAATATGATCTGCCACACAAATCATCACCGCACTGCCCCAAAAGAATGGACAAATGACCCATCAACATGCCACCCCAAAAGCACAAAAAATGAATCATCACCTCACGTACCTAAAATCATGACCAGAAAATCCATCACTTCACCTACCCAAAGCGCAGACAAACAAACCATACATCACCCCACACTGCATCGCAACCACACATCACGTCCCCCACCAGCATGAACACACATCACAATACATCAAAAACCATTTAATAGTTTTAAAAAAGGGGATTTTATCACATTTCACTTTATTTTATGGGTGTTATCACACAAGCCATAAATCTTGTGGCAACCATTTCATAAGGAAAATATAAGTGGTTACCCAATTTCCATTTTGGGGTGATATCACAAAAATATGCAATAATGCTTCCATATCAAAATAAATAATGTGAAATCAAAGGCACCTAATAACCATGAATTTCAGTGGGGTATTAATCCCCTAAAAACACAGCATCACAATAATATAAAAGTTGTGAAAGTGAGAGAATCATCCCCCCTTCCCCTTTAATTTAAATTAATTGATTAATGTATCTTGATTTGGCTAGTGAAAATCATCCCCATAGAAAAACAAGTGTAAACCCCTCCCACATGATACATAAAAGTGAGAAATGAAGGAATTACCTACCTCATAGAAGGTTTTACCACTCATTGTTCACTATTGGGAGAAGAAGAAACACTTGAAAACCACAACCACGTGAAAAAACCCACAGAAAAACCTACACTGCATCAAGGATTATAAAAAACAAAACCCAACTCACAACCCAAACCAAAACTGCACCACCATATATCGGATTCTCAAGAGAAGAAAAGAATAAAAACAACCAAGAAGAAGATAAACTATTACCATCGACCGCTAATGGGCATCCTCCGGAACCAACAGATCAAGGTGGGAGGAAGGGGCTAAATATCCTTCGAGTGCTGCTTAGGGATCACCCAAAACATTAAGGGGAAGAGGTAGAGGAGAATGAGGAGGGTCTAGGATGAAGGACCTATTTAAAACCTGGAACTCGGCACTTTCACATTGTGTAACCCATTCATGATGTGAATTTCATAGGTTTTTTTTTCAAAAACCAACTCCCATCAAAATTCACATCTCCTTGGCCTAATTTAACTATGCATCGTGAATTTATTTCATGACGTGAATCTATTTCATGGATTATTCCATCGTCATACAAAGGTTGTGAAACCAGTCATCAACAAAAGTCATGAGTCACCAATTAACATCATGTAAACCATTCATGATGTGAATATTCTAAAGCAACCATACTCCACCTTGAAACCTCCTCAAGCCTCCTTCGAAACAACACTAACAACCAAAATCGGCAGAGGAACGGGTTGGGAAGGCACGAGATGTTACATATGTACATACACACACATGCACACACATAAACATATACACAGAAACATACACATACACAACAAATACAAGCACATAAACACACACACACAAAAGATATATACACAAACAACTCATAAAAATGCATATACGCATAAATATACATATACATATATACACATACATACGTACACATGCATCCACATACATACAAATACATGTATATATTTTAAATTATTCAATATGAATATAAATATATAAATTCTAATAACTATATTTAAATAAATGTATATTAATTTATATATTATATAATTATATAAATAAAATAGTAATATATTATATTTATATAATCCATTTGTAATTGATGTATATAAATCTATATTGAAACATTTTTATGGAAGAAAATAAATTTGATGATTTTTTATATATAAAATTTTGATAATAAATAAATTATTCTCAGTTCCCTTTATCCGAAAATATGCCCCTAATATAAACTAATTATGGAAAACACAAAAACACATGAGAGGAAAGTTTTATGGGTTTTAAAATATTTTTTAAATAGGATTGGGTTCAGATTATTTTTAAAAAAGGTTCACAAGAAGTGTGAACTCAATTCACGCTTCTTCCCTCACTAGGAAGCCTGAATAGGGTTCATGCTTCTTGTGTGATATTTATAAAGGAAGTGTGAACAGAGTTTATGATTCCTTCATAATTTTTAATTAAAAAAACATCAATAGTTATAAATATTAATTAAATATAAATACATATTAATTAAAAAATCATCAATATGTATAAAATAGAAATAAATATCAATAGATATTAATTAAACAATAAAAAATATAAATAATAGTGTTCAAAATGAACAAAGGATGTCAAATTTTTGAATCTATGCGCTTGCGTGGGTGTACGAGAGTGGGGGGGCTTGTAATTTCATTTATTTTTTAGCACTAACAAATACAATTTCTAGCCCTTTTAAAAGCGTGACTTATCATAGTGACAATACACCCCTAACAATATGGAAAAAGATATGTATTAATTTATCAATGCTAACTCGGGACTCGTAAATACTATTCATTGATGTTATTTTAGCACTGAACATTATTAGTGTCTTCAACATAACATTTTAAGTGCTAATAAAATTCATTTTGATAGGTGATAAAACTCATTTTTTTAGTAGTAAACTCAAACCAAAGATTGATTGAATTAATTAATTATATTACAAAATGGTGGAAAATGCCTTTATGATTACTTTACTTTCTAAATAATTATGGATAATTAATTCCTTATAACCTTTCATTATAGTTAATAAAAGCTTAACTAAATAAATATGAAATTAAATTGGGGTGATGTATAGAATTCTCAAACAACAATCGTATTTCACATTAAAGATTATAGAAGTGAACGTTGTATCTGATTATTAAAATTAACATAGTATCTCACTATCTTCAAGGAGAATTATTTTTGTGGCTCATAATCTTCCTTGGCATTCATTTATTACTCCTTTGATCCCTCCTACCTCTTCACTTTCCTACCCATTATCGTAACATGTTTGATTATCTTCATAACGGGCTTAATAATTACGGAAAATATCAATCCATTCCATATAGATAGTTGAATGATGATACTTGGTGATGAACATGCCACTGTCTTCCTTCCCAACAAAATATTTGATTAAATTTGTCATCTTGTTTCTACCTAAAGGTGGTATGTGAGTTTCAATCACCCAACCACCCTCTCGAGTGACCAATTCTGTTCATTCACATGGCCAAATAACAGTACTAGATCTGTTGGTCATGGATTCCTGATAAAGAAGAACCCTTATCCTTCCCTTACCATCTTCCACATTTCAGTGATTACAGTTGAAAATAATCATTCTTTTTATCCTTCTCACTTATGTACTTTCATTTTACATTTTACTTAACCTATCTTTCCACTACAAGATATATTTTTTGAATCTATCCCTCTATAGAATACACTAGAATTCATCATCATCTTATGAGTTTCCATATTTTAAAACTTATATAACTTCACCAAGGATGATGCTATTCAATACACATTCTTTAGGATACCAAAAATATGATCAAACCATGATGATATATTCTTTATACTTATTGTCTTGGATATGATAACACATTTTTAAAATTCATCAATGATGACCCTATTTCTTATTTTTATTTGAAAACTATTTGTTGAATCATTCAAGGTTGATAACTTATTCATATTTATGAACAAGATTTGATATCACTCACTACTTATCATGTTCACCCCCTAAGAACTTGGTTTTCCAACAATTCCATACATCATAATAACAGATAAAATAAACAATGAGTAAGGAAATAAACAATGAGTAAGAAATAACTCTATAAATGATAATAGTAAGTCACATATAAAATGTATCATAAATATAATATCAACCTAATCTTTTCATGTGGTGTGGATTCTCCTCTATCCCATATATAGGAATATACTGTATGCATCCATGCCATGTCTATCTATGTCTCCACTCTGGAATATGTTGATCTTGTATATCATCATCGGCAACCAACTCCACATCCTTCTATGTGACAGGAAGTGGATGTACAATATCATCGTCTGTACTCTATCCTGCCTTTAAGGATAGTGGATGCTGGCTAGAACTCTTACCAACATATTATGAAGATGGTTATTGTGTTGTGGATGTCTACATAACAGGGAGTAATAAAGCATCCAACCTAGTCCAGCCAATGCCTATATCTACCTCTGTTTTTGACTGAGAAGCTGGAGGAGCATCTGACTAATCCTGATGAACACCCTATTCATGTGGAACATCAGAATACTTAATAAGTTTTCACCCCTGGTACATATATTTAGGCTTAGCAGCCTCAGAAGCCTCAACATCATGTGGTGGATCAAAGAAAATTCCTTGATAAATCTCATCTATCAAAGGAAGAAACTCTGCCATATCATTTTAAAAATATGTATGGTCAAATGTGCCTCCCTCTATTGGATCATACTTATGAAGTTGATGAGTGATACGATCATCCTAAGAAAAAAAATTCTACTCTTAAGTAATTTTAATAAAATATATATTCAACAGCTGAAGGTAGAATGAATACTGACTGAGTAAATCCTCATCCGAGTCAAATCAGAAATCTGACTGGGGACGTGTAGTACCAGGATGCCTAATCCAACTAAACAAATAAATGAAAATGTATTGTACTCTCCCCTTGTAACCGGGACTCCTATCGTATGTCACATAGATCAATATATGTGGCATGATATCTCCTCCAATCAAAGTCTCTCTTCCCTAACATCTTCAGGGAATGCAGTGAGGGTAATTGATTGGGTGGGTCCGGAATGAGCTGATGGAATCTGAAGTGCCTTATAACTCTATCAGTCTAATTCCATTCAACAATATGAAAATTAATCAATGGAATTGTGTAGGATCTAGTAGCAATCATCTCCATGAAATACTCTGGAAGTCCTTATATGATATCATCAGTATGGTATCCATGTAATTTGAAAGATAAAATGAATAATCAATTAATAAATGAATATATGTATTGTAATGAATAAATATTTAACAATATAAATAATAATCGCTTGCATCGTATAGTCAAAGGCTATCCAGAAGAAGTTTGTAGGTGTGGACATCATTTCGGGCAATATCTGAATACTAATGTGCCTGAATCCACTAATAGATAACATTGTTATAGTTACATTTCATAATAGAAAGTTATACAATAAATTTATACATTATAGGAAGGAATAACATACAATTTTCCACAAATATCCTCCTCTACAATTTTTGCAGGAAATGGTGCATGTGGTTCTAAGCCAGGGATGTGCTCCCATACCCACATTTGTAGAAAAACAACACATCATGTGATCTGCATCTTATCGATGTGACATGCACTTCATAGCACCCAATATGTATATGCAAGACAAGAATACCCCTAGTTATACCAGCATGCCTGGTCCAAATCTTCCAGAAAAGATTAATACATCATATGTACAAATGTAGTAGAGTGATGAATAAAAAGTATGTCACCGATCAGGCTCAAAATATGAGCACATGTAAATCACAACACAGTTATCTCATCAGCATCCTCTTCTAGATGTGTGAAGTGATGGTCTAACCTAGTAATGCGTAATCTATAACTAATGACTGACTTTCCATCATCATTGACCTTTATGGCCCATAATCTATGAACAATCTCAAACCAATATTCTCCAACTCCCTGTCACAGATGCACCATCGATGGGAAGGTCCAACATAATGGACATATCCTGCAGTATAATAGTCATTTCCCCCTCTATAAAATGAAACATATGTGACTCTGGCCTCCAACTCTCTATGAGAGCAGTAATGAGATGATGGTAGAAAAAGGTGAAGTCAAACATCACTACGCCATAGAACCCAGAGCGATGAATATGGGGGTGATTGCGGGAGGTGGTGCGGCATGATGGAAATGATGAGATCTACATATACTCAAAAGAGACATAGTACGTCCCTATAAAACTATTCGTGAAACATGAGTATCCTAGGATGTGAGAAATGGATAACCTTCCATCAACAAAACCGATATCATTGTTACTTTTTTTATAGTTAATTAAATAAAAATTGTATATTTTAAAAAAACTACAATAAGAAAAATAAGGTAGAAAAATATATGTTGGAAGCGTTGCTGGTTTATTTTATGAATTTATTATTTTATTGATCACCAATGAAGTTTAATTTTTTCTGTTTTTTTATATAAAGTAGCATAGATGAGAAACCTGCAGTGAACTTATAGATGCATGATATATTCATTTTCGTTGTATGTTTATTTTTCTTTATAGTTATAGTATTACAGAATTCATTCTGATAGAATCCAGAAAAGAAACACACCAAAATGGAAACATATCAGAAATGGAGCAAGTCTGAAATAAAAGGATTCATTACTAAAACATCCACATATGAAACAAAATATATATATTCCTGGTAAAATACACATACTCGATCATGGATGATGGGATGTGGAGCTCTGTCCTGCCACTTGGGGACATCTCTTACGAGTATATCGTTCTAGGAAATAAATACTGCATCCTAGTCCCCCTCCACATTGTTTAGGACAGTCCATATCATTTCTTATTCGAGTATACATTGGTATTCCTTAGGGGATCAACCTGGTATTATGAAGCCAATAATTTAAAAAATAATAGAATTTGAAAAAAAAACATAAATGAAAACAAAACCAACTTACGAAGCATGGAAATATCTGGGATGATAGTCGGATGATCAGTAGGTGATTGGATAGAATGAAAGTCACCAAAAGGAATACAATATGTACAATACCAGTTAACCAAAGTGATCATGTGATACATCAGGTCAACATTTGGCTCCCATGATATATTTACTGAAGCACAAGCTATAACAACATGAGAACATGGATATCTCAATACCTGAAAGTTTCCACAATCACAGTACATATTATCCAACATGACCATAAGCACTCAACCACTATTGTATGTAGCTCGATCATAGAACTCTCTTACCTAAAAGCTCCTATTTTCTTGATCAAAGGTTATACTAATCCATCTTCAAGCCCCATTCATTATCTGATCAAAGTCGCTTCGGAAATGTTGAGTAAAACGTATTCCATTTTCTATCCTCTGAAAGGCCTTTTGGGACCGGTCAACAAAGTAGTGCACACATCTATAAAATGTATCATGTAATAACCCTATGATCAAGTGTTTGCGCACACCCTTAAGGACCCCATTTATGAACTCCACTATATTAGTGGTCATATGGTGATATCTTCTACCACCATCATATGATAATGACTATTTTTCCTTTGAAATTTTCATCATATATTCATACACAAATCCATTAGCCCTTAGAATCTCTTCAAGAAATAAATCAAAAATTTATTGTTAGAGATCATATGCTGAAACCAAAATATAATAATGTATTAAAAGGGATATTAAATTTTATTTAAAAAAATATAGTGTAGAAAAATATACCCAACTTTAGGATCCCCTTATTTATTGCCTCATCTCTGAAATGCTTATGCACATTAATGGAAATATGTATAATGAAATATCGATGACAAGGATTTGGATCAGTACATGAAACCTAATCACTATTTATGGCTTCTATAATTGCTCGATGATGATCAGATATCAGACACACTCCCTGGTTGTGTGTGACATGAATGTGTACACACACTAAAAACTAGCACCACGATTCAAAATTATCCTTTTCAATAATAGTCAATGAAAGTGTTAGAGGAGAATGATTACCATACTATGTGGTAGAAATGAGTAAAACACCTATATATGTGCCATAAAGGAAAGTGTCATCGACCTGAATGAATTGTTTACAATAGGGAAAAGTACTGATGTGTGGTCTGAATGCCCACAAAATCCTATTGAACTTCAGCTTTGATCAATCAACTCGGTGATTGGGGGACACATACTCAACAATGTTCAAATGATAAATAATTTGATTATTGAGAGATAACAATTCCATATGTTGTGGATAAATTTCATAAGATTCATCCAAATCACTGTGCACTATTACAATTGCCTTTTGTTTTTCATTCCATGCTTTTTTGTATGATATCTTATAGTTAAAAAACTATTGAATTATTTCCTGAACAAGGGAAATGGGAATGTCCTAACATGTTTGTATCATCTCAATAATAACAATTGATATAAAATCTATATCAAGTGAAGAGTGATCCTACGACAATCTTGGATGCACACAAGTGTGTGGGCTTTCTAATTTGGTTATCTACCAACATGAAAAAAAATTATCATATATTTCCCTTAATCAGAATTTATATTCTGGTCCATCTTATACACATCGAATGAGATATTTTTTCCTCTTAGACTCATTAACCACAAATGTGATGTTCCAATCTATGTGGTATTGTTTTATCACATTTTTATGGAAAATTTACTTTCAAACTCCTGCCCAACATAGATGGAGTTATCATTTGATGTAGATCTATTCCCTATAATGTCAGAGAATTAAAAAGTCAGTGTAATGACATCAAAATCAAAAAAAAATCACACGACATTCCTTCAACAAAGGAAAACAATACTGAAGGATGATTACAACTAACTAGTGGATTTCTTGGATGTCTTTCTCTTATAGGAACCTCAGATGGTTCATTCCCCGCATCACTCTGCAATTAATTCTGGTCTATCATATGAACCTCAGAAGGTTCATTCCTCACATTACCCTCACCCACATCATCTCTTGATGCCTCAATAGATAGTTCAAACTCAGATAAACTTTCACTCACTGTATCAGAAGTAAAAAAAGGGATGTCCCCTACATTACCTTCCAAATTCTGATTATCATCTTCATAATTTGGTTCTATCACGGGAGTCATATGAGGATGAGGCAACGAATAAGAGTTTCGTGAAGGAACTACTTCTATAGAGATCACAAAACATGGTTCTGTAGTAATAGGTTTCACCACATCAACATCACAAATCACCACATACAATTCCATGAGACCATTACTACACTTTTTCCTAAATAACAAAGATGTATCCATCCATTCCACATCATCCACCAGAGGGTCCTCGGTGTTCCATAAGTGTTTAGGATATTGAAGATGTTGATATTTTATTGAAGTAGTTGATTGATCAACCCTCAGTTTTAATTGACTATTAATATTATTGCGAACTTCATCCAATGGAAGACAACCATAAAGATTTTGCACTCTAGTAGGTGGCAAACTATAGCTAAAACCCTGCTCAGTATAAATTACATCACCATTGCAATATATTTGTGCAAACATGATTATCAAGAAAAAAATAATTAATAAAATATTAAATACTAGAAGAAAATTTTAAATTATTTAAATTTGTTATCATTGAATAACTGAATTGATCTTGATACTTTTTCTATGGATTGGTGAATCACTATTGATGTATATTAAAGGTGATGTTATTAAAAAATTAAATTTAATAAAATGTTATATATTTTTATACCACATCATCATATGTTTCATAAATTTTAATTACTTATGAATAAATAATCATGAATTGATCTTGAGACTTATTATGGATTAGTTTATCATTATCTGATAAACTAACCAAAACATATGGGTGAACGAACTCCTAAAATCTCTGTTATCAAATATTTCAGCAACCGCCAGTCTCTTTTCAAAGGGAAATACCTCTTGTAGAATGTCTCTTGTTGAACATTTGTTCTTGAATGCCTCTTTGGGAATGCATCTTGTCAATTTCCATTTTATTACAAATTTACTCACATGCATGTGAGGGGGTCTGGGGGTATGAAATACATAACATCTTTTAAGAAAACACATAGGTCCTTACATACTTAATAAGGGATGACTTTTAGGTCATCAATGCGGAAAATAAAATTCAATTATTACAAATCATATAACCACATACACAAAAAAAAAATACATGCAATTTCAATTATGCATTGGTCTGTCATCTCAAGATCAGTCATCACATAATACTCATACCTTTTTCTTTCAGTATACTTATTATGTTCTACATATTATATAACATTACCTATTACTAGAAGAAATATATATTAAATATCCACACATATTTTTCAGAATATTATCTTTTAAATGTGTGAGTCTATATATATGTATTTAATAATAATATTTAATAAATTTATGTAAAAGTAATATAATTTTCACTTATATAAAAACCATCAAAATAATATAAACTTGTGATATTTTTAATTTAATAAAATTACATATATTTTAAATTTTTGTCATTTTTTTACTTTCCAATATTTAATAAGCTATATTTCATACATGATTACTTCAGATAATAATTGTTTACACTTAATATAATTTAAAATTTTATTTATAGGAAAAAAATTTATACCTTTAACAAAAATAATTTTCACTATATTTTTTAATAAATTTAAATATGATACTTAATATAACTAATATACTTCAAATAAATTATATAGCTAAAATATAGAATATTATAATCCATATTTATATTAATTTAAAAATAACATATTTTATATTCATTTAAATCTATTCAACTCACCATTTAAATTTAAAATAAATATATATATTTTTAAAACAATTTTGTGCTAGTGTATAGAATTTTATAATTTAAATTTATATGGATTTAAAAATAACATATTTATATACATATAAATTTATTCAACTCACCATTTAAATTAAAAATATATACATTTTTTAAAACAATTTTATTTCCCAAAATATAAATTACATTTTAGACACATCATGTTTAAATTTCCTAAACATTTAATATGAACTAAATCATACAATAGACAATAACTCATTCACAAATTAAATCATACAAGACACTAATTTATACATTCATACATGCATCAATAAAAATTAAATAAATAAATCACACACAAACACTAATTTCTACACGAAATATTAAATAAATAAATCATACAAACAAAATAAATAAACACAATTAAACCATTAAAATTTTAAATAAAAAATTTAAATTTTTAAAAGCCAGAAATATATGTTGAGAAAAAGATTCTAGAGGGATTCTCCACAAAAATCATATTAGAGCACTGACATTTGGGGGGGCTCTTTTTATAGAATTCGGTGGGAGGATGCATGAACCTCGTTCACACATCCTTCATCTCATTTGCGAAGGTTGCGTGAACATAGTGCAGACATCCTCTATCGGGCCTAGAAAGTGTGAACGGGGTTCACGTTTCTCTAACAGCAGAAAGAGAAGTGTGAACCTCATTCACACTTCTTCCTTGGATTGGAGAAGCCTGAACAGGGCTCACAATTCTTGGGTCTCCTTTTTAAAATTATCGGGGACCCTATCCAATTTAAAAAAAATTCAAACCTCATAAAAAACACACACACACGCGATCGGATCTTGGTCTGTTTTTAAGGAACTAACAAGAAAAGATAACCCAAACATAAACTAATAATGGGAAAGAAATCCAAACCAACCAAAAGGGTGCATCGTTAATGGTATAATCGATCACGACACCTGGAATCACTACTTATCCATTGGGGCACCATGGCTTCGGCTCTCTGGATTCATCCCCATCACATCCAAGGCTTTCTCAATGATCCCGCCGAGCCTGCTGGTTGGAGCCCAATGATCAGAAGCAAAAGCGGAGCCCGGCTCTAGGTCGTTCTACATTTCTTCCCCCATGTATTCTTATACATCACAGTGATGTGAGATATGGTGAAGATCGAAGCCCTCTTCCATATTTTCACGACAATCCCCACCCACCTCCTCCACTCAGGAATGAGGCTACTCTGCCTCCCCTTTAATATGGGATCTGAAACTGATTTTGGACAGTTTTAGCTTCGTGAAAAACACTTGAAAGAAGTTTCCCATGCAACCGAGGTGGATGTAATTGGTCTTTGGGCCGCTCATTTGTTCATTCAACATCTGGGAAATCATTGATTGATCCATTTTAGAGATTGTGAGTCAGCATTGATGGTAGAAAAAATAAAAACTTCTAAGCAAAACCAGAACCCAGCTGGTTGGTGGAGATCAGATAGGAATTGTAGCTGACTCCTCCCAAGATCAACACATCCTTGATTCTCAAGAAGATGACCACTGCCAACAAGGGATGCATCTTCATGGCCTTCCAAACGGTGCATCATTTTACATCACTCAAGAATTTGAATTTAAGGGACAACATTGAAAACACGCAGATGAAAAGGAGGGATGCAGAAGACGTGAAATACAACATGTTTGATGGATGGATTAATGGAGGGGTAGGACACAATTAAATAAATGAAATACAACATGTTTGATGGATGGATTAATGGAATTGGGATCATTCAAAGGTCCGTGAAACTGAAATAAACATGCACTAAGTAAATTACAATTATAATTAAAATACTTACTTGACAAAGAGAAATGGAAATTGAAACTAAACACGATGGTGGAAATTGAATGTGTGAAGAATAGAGGATCCACAACTCTTGGATTAATTAAAAATACACAAATACTAAGAATTTGAGAGTTTGAGAAGGGAAAGGAAAAAGGGATTTGTAAAAGAGATGAAAGGGAGAAGTGAAGCACGTCTGGAATTGATATCAAATTCTCTCCCGATCCATTTATTTTATAGGAAAATTTCGTCACAACGTGTACCTCAGGTACACGACGTGTATCCTTTATTCGTGTTAGTTTCCACAGATTTTGGATCTCTAGCATGGTGCACGGTTCTCTCATGAATTTACGAGGTTTGAATGGGTACACGAAGTTAGAGGGTCACTCAAGACGTGTACCTCGTCTCTATCTGGTTTTTACATAGATTCTTTGCATATTTCTTGCTCGGGGCTTTGACTGACTTCACGATGTGTCTGTTCGGGTCACAATGTGTAGTGGATTTTTTCTTCAAGCTTAATGGCATGGTCAAGTCTTGGACTCGTGACTTGAGGGAGGCTATGATCTTTAGGTACACGACGTGTAAAGGTGGATCACGATGTGTACTTGTCCTGTTTTCACCTTTTCTACCTTTTCTTCCTTGCAAACTTGTTAAGCTTATTTTCCTGTAAAATTAGACACATAGCAGTGCATTATCAATTAATTTAATGAAAACCATAAACAATTGACAGAAAATTGTATATATAAAGTAGAATTATCATCTCCACCCCTGATAGCATGTATCATTTGTGTCCCTAAAAGGATATCATCCGGCTATAGAACATATATCTAATAATAGTGTCATATCACTTTCAGGTTCTCATCATAGTGGGGAACTATTGTGACCTTTTAGTGCGACAACTACTCTTGGGACATTGTCACATGAAATTTTATATATAAGAACAATCATGATGTGATAATGAGTTTATTAATATCCATCAAATGAATACATGTTTATCAAAATCTACAAAGAAATTGGTTCTAGGGAACCAACTCCAACAGACTCCCACTTGTACTAGAGCCAACTGCTAACAATCTTCAGTTCCCTAGCTCTCACATGATATTTATGCTTCTGCTGAGATAGGTCATTAGTCAATGGGTCTGCCACATTCTCTTCCGTGAATAATCTACTCACTACAACTTCACCCCTTTGAAACAAATAACTTAATAGGTCACACTTCCAAACTATGTGATTTGTCTGTTGATGTGACCTTGGGTGTTTTGCAAGATCCACCGCTGTAGTATTATCACAATGAAATGTGGTAGGTTATTTACTTCTAGGTATCACATCAAGATCGTGGATAGAGTTACCAATCTAGATGGATTCCTTGGCTGCATCATAAGCCGCTATGTACTCAGACTTTGCTATAGAATGATCTACAATTGGATTATTTGAACTATTTCAGCTCACAACTCCTTCATTGAGACAGAAAACATATCCTGATTGTGACTTCATATCATTCTCATCTATCTGAAAACCAGCATCAACATACCCTCTGATGACAAGTTCCTCATCTCCTCCAGACACCAAGAACATATCCTTAGTTCTTTGCATATACTTAAGGATAGTCTTAATAGTAGTCCAATATTTTTTTCCTGGATCTGGTTGATATCTTCCCACCATGCTCAGTGCAATTGAAACATTAAGTCTAGTACATAACATGGAATACATGTTAGATCCTATCACTGAAGCTTATGGGATCTTACTCATTATATATTTCTCCTATTGTGTTTGGGAGACATTTTTCTAAAAAGATATAAACCATGTTACACTTAAACCAATCCCCTCTTAGATTATTATATACTAATTCTCTTTAGTATTTGGTCAATATATGTACATTGACATAGTCCAAGCAGCCTCCTGGATCTATCACAAATGATCTTGATCCCTAGAATCTAGGCTGCTCTATCTATGTCCTTCATGGAGAAGCACTTGTTTAACCAGTCATTAACTGATTTCAAGACTAGTATATCATTTCCAATAATTAATATGTTTTCAACATATACGACTAGGATAACGACTACATTCCCATTAAATCTTTTGTAAACACACAAATCACATACATTTTTAATGAAACCAAATTCTTTTATGGATTCATCTAATCAAATGTTCTATGACCTAGATGCTTGCTTTAATCCATAAATGAATCTTTACAAGGTGAAAATCTTTTTGGAATCACCTGGTGTCGTAAACCCTTCTAGTTGTATTATATAGACATCTTCCCGAAGGTTCCTATTAAGGAATACAGTTTTGACATACATCTTCCAAATCTCATAGTCCTGATAGGTTTCTATGGAAAATATGATTCTAATGGATTTAAACACGGAAATTGGTGAAAAGGTTTCGTCATAGTCAATTTATTGACATTGTTTAAACCCTTTAGCCACTAGCCTTGCTTTTAGGTACTTACTTTACCTTCCATGTCCATTTTCCTCTTGAATTCCCATTTACATCCAACATGCTTTACATCAACTAGTGCATTGACCAAAACCAAAACATAGTTCTGATACATGGAATCCATCTTAGAACTCATAGCTTATATTCATCTTGTAGCTTTTGGGATCTCTACTACTTCCTTGTAGGAGAGAGGTTAATCATTGTCCAATATTAATGAGTAACCATCCTTAGTGACAGGAAAACGATATCTCTCTGGTTCCCTTACCACTGTTGAACTCTTACACAATACTAGTGTTTCAGGAACTAATTATTCCATAGGGACCTATGGAACTTTTTCCTGTACCAACTCATATATATCTTGAGCACCAACTTCATCAAATTAAATATTTCTCCCGTAATCCTTTTTGAGGATGTGCTCCCTCTCAAGAAATAAGGCTTGTTTGGTGACATTTTATTTCTTGTTTGAAGGGTTGTATAGATTTTATACCTTTTTTTCCTTGGGATACCCTATAAAGATACACTTCATGCCCTGGGGTGCTATTTTATTTCCTAAGAAGGCATTAACAAATACGTCACATCACCATACATGTGTATGCAAAAAAATGGGTTTCTTTTCACTCAATAACTTTAAGGGAATTCCATTTTCCTTCTTAGTTGGTACTCAGTTTAAAGTGTATGCTGCATTTTGTAATTCATATCCCCAAAAGGATAATGGAAGATCTGCATGACTCATCATCAAACTTACCATATCCAACAAGGTACAGTTCCTCCATTCACTAACATCATTCCACTATGGTGTATAAGGTTGATTGAGTTGAGATAGGATCCCAAACTCCTGTAGAAAGTCGATGATCTCTTGGTTAAGATAATCTCCACCTCGATCTGATTGAAGATTCTTTATCTTCTTACCAAGCTCATTCTCTACTTCATTCTTGAATTCATTAAATTTTTCAAAGGACCTGGACTTATACCTCTTCAAGTAAATATAGCCATACCTACTCAATTCATTAGTAAAAGTTATGAAGTGAGAATATCCACCTCTAGCTTCTACTAGAAATGGTCTACACACATTAGTGTGTACCAATCCTAGAAGCTCTGTATCCCTTTCACACTGTCCACCAAATGGTGGTTTGGTCATTTCCCTTGTAAAAAACTATGACATATATCAAGTAGTTTTAGCTCAGAAGAGTCTAAATATCCATCTTGACAGAGCTTTGTCAAAAACTTTTCATTTTCATGACCGAGATGGAGATGCCACAACTGGGAGTTATATGATTCATGAGAACTTGATTCATTATCAATTTACAACACTTGTTTTTCATAATTTAATAGATACAGACCTTTATTTAAATGCACCATACCATAACATATGTTATCCTTATAAAATAAATAACTTTTATTTTCGAACATGAAAATAAATCTATATGTATCCAAACTTGATATAGAAATTATGTTTTTGGTAACACTAGATACATAATAACAGCCATGTAAAACAAAAATCATTCTCATTGGCAATGTGAGGTGGTATTATCCAATGGAAATAGTAGTAAGCATCACACCATTGGTAGCTCGTAGATCCACCTATCCACAAGAAATTTTCCAGAATCTACTTGTTTCCTACATTTGAATACATATGTGAGCACCACAAGCTATATCTAATACCTAATGTGTATAAATGGAAATATTGCACTCGATAACGAATGCGCCTTTGGCTTCCCCTTACCTCTAGGTGCAATTCCTTTTTTAGTGGCCTAACTTGCCACATGCAAAGAATACTGGCTGATTTTCCTTGCCCTGCCTTTGGATATTATTATTCTGGGTCATATGGTGGTTGGGGGCCTTAGACTGTTTATAAGTCTTAGGCCCCTTGGCCTTATCCTTCCTCTTCCTATTCAACATAAGGACTGTGCACTACCACAAAACTGGGCAAGGCAGGAGCCTACCTTTATCAGTGCTAACGGAAAAGCGCTGATAAAGGGGTAGGCCTTTATCAGTGCTTTTAAATATCCCTTTATCAGTGCTTTTCTTAGCGCTGATAAAGGTTACATTTACTAGCTATTTTCTTAGAACTGATAATATTTATAGTATACATTAAATAAAAAATGCATGTTATAACTATATATATTTAATTAAATAATTATATGATTAATAATAAATATATTTATTATAATTATATGATTTATTAGATTTATTAATTCATTATATTTATTATATTTATTTATTATATTTATTTATATTTAATGTATTTGTTTTATTTATAAATATATAATACTTTTTAATATATATGTATAATTAAAATTATTGAATATATGTGTGTTTTCCAATGAATTGGGGTCAATGAATATATCATACCTGCGTATATATATGTTCTTGAGTAATGTTCATTTATAGATTATAATTACATATCACGTTGATGTGTTATTGATTTATAATTCATTACGTTACCCATATAATATATCTGTTATAAAAAATGTACACTTATAATTAAAATTGAATTATATTTAAAAAATAAATATATATTTTATTATATTTTCAATGATATATATATAAATATACCTTCCAAATAATTTTATAAGTATAAATATATATATATTTATTTAGATTTATAATTATTAATAAATATATATATATATATATATATATCATAAATATCATTTTAAACAAATATATAATAATATAAAAAAATAATTAAATTTATACATTTATACATTTATCAGCGCTTTTGTTAGTACTGATAAACTATGTCTTTATCAGCGCTAAATGAAAAGTGCTGATAAAGTCACTCTTTATCAGTGCTACAAAAGCGCTGATAAAGTCCAACCTTTATCAGCGCTAAAAAAGCGCTGATAAAGGGGGTCATTATGAGTGCTTTTCATTTTAGCATTGATAAAGACCCCATTTATCAGCACTTTTTACTAGAGTTGATAAAGGTCCACACGAGATTTATAAAATCCATCGGGTCCTCCTCCTCCTCCCCGCACCCTGTCAAGCTTTCGCGGAATCCCTACCCTGCGTCGCTGCCTCCTCTCCACCGCATCCACCACCTCCTTCTCCTCCTCCTACGTCGCAGATGCCTCCTCCTCATCCTTCGGTGCCTACTTCTCCTCTTCATCTGTCACCGCGGCTCCTCCTCCTCCTCCTCCACCACGGCTCCTCCTCCTCCACCTCCTCCTACGTCGCGGCCTCCTCTCTGTCGCTCCTCCTCCTCCACCACGGCCTCCTCCTCCTCCTCCTCCTCCACCAGTTCCTCCTCCTCCTCCTCCTCCTCCTCCTCCTCCTCTTCCTACTCCGCTGCCTATTCTCTACCAAGTCTCCTCTTGCTCCTCCTCCTCCACCGCAGCCTCCTCCTCCTCCTCCTCCTCCTCCGCCTACTATGTTGCCTATGCTGCCTCTGCTACCTCCAAGCTGCCTCCGCTTCCTCTGCCCTACCTCTGATTCCTCCATTGTCTTCATTGCCTTCTCTTTCGACGCCTCCTCCTCCTCTGCCATCAGGTCCTCCTCCTTAATGTGAGTAAAATTGAATTTTGATGAATTAATTATGTTTGCATTTATTGTCAATATTGAGATTAATTATTATTTTGTGTGATGCTTGTGTGTGATGATTTTGTGTGTGACACATGTATATGTGGTTGGTCTACCACCGGGTCCTCCTGTTTAGGGTTTGAACCGTCCGTGTTGGTTAATTCATGTCATCAGGTGAGGCATGCCAATGAAATGAGACATATGTTTAGTTTGTTCTATATTGTACACTATATTGTACACTATTCTCTGGGTTGAGTCATATACCAATTTAAATATCACATCCTTTATTATAACATAATAGTGCCACCAACCTCTCACATTGGGTTTGATTCACATATCCTATAATTCCATAACATAGTAGCTACTCCCCTCTCACTTACGGTGGGTCTCACCATCACATCACATAAAAAACAATTTGAGGAGGGAATATCTATAGACAACCTCTCACAAAACTACTCCTAACCAATACTAAGTGATCCCCATTTCTATATCTCACATCATATTATCATACAAAAAATGATCTAAGGAGGGAATCACAATATCCAACCTCTATCAAAAGTCAAAATGCACCATCAATAGGTGGATCCCATGGAAGTCACACAACAATCCCCTTTGACCAATGCCTTCTCACTCAAAGTAGGGTCCTACCAACACCTTATCACTTAAATAAAGACCATCCATCTTGTCTCATGCCACAAAACATATAAATAGTAATCTAAAGAGGGTATCTAGATAGACAACCTATCGTACTAGCTAAACCACATCATCAATAGGTGGGATCCATGGATGATCATACTTCAACTAGGTGAAAGTCATATGAAGCCCCAATCTCTTAGTCGGTCTGACCATAAATGATAAAATTCACCATCCATTTAGCCTTGCATAATAATCTCCTTAAAAAAATCTTGGTTATACATGAATATTATTCCCACACAAAACATGGTGCGTTCATCATACAAGGATAACCTCTAGCCAATACAAACAAAATCTACATCATCTGAATTGATTTGAATATGATATAGTGAAATCATCACAAAAATACTATTTAAAATCATCCCAAATCATAGGGAAATAAAGGATAATAGTAATGGATGAAGTATGAGGGAAGAACTCACTAAAGCAATGTAAAAAACTCCCAAGAACCACCCCTCATCAGGGGGGATCGAAGAGAGGAAGATAATGGATGAATCCCAAGAACCACCCAAGATTTTCTATTAATGAGCATGCCCCCCACCATTTTTGATGTATCTAGTTTTTTATCTAAATTATACTCATATTCCTTCTCCCCTAACCTATATACCCATACTATGGATTTCAAATAGGATGAATATAAATAAATAATGGATGAATGCCAATCAGTTGACAAAAGAGTATGAAGAAGGTGTGAAAGAGTTTATCAAGTTTTCAAAAGATCATGCATGTGACCCTTCTCAAATCCATTGTTCGTGTTTATGCTGTTGTTATTCAAAACAAATTATTCTAGAGGAGTTGGAAGAACACTTGATCTGTCACGGAATAGATCAGAGTTATACATGTTGGAATAAACCCAGGGAAACAACGAATGTAGGTAGTGACTGGGATAACACTACGTTTTATGGATCATCTGATATGATTACAAACATGAACAATGAAGATGAACGTATGGAGGATGTGATTATAGATGTGAATGATGATGAAGATCGTATTGAGGAAATGATAAGGACCGTCGAAGATGAACTTCGTGATTTCCCAAAATTGTTTGAGAAGTTAAAAAGGTGTGCAAAGATGCCATTATATGCTGGTTGCACTAAATATACAGCACTTTAAGCCGTAATGAAGCTGTATAATTTGAAATCATACAATGGGTGGAGTGGAGCTAGTTTTACGAAACTACTTTCTCTCCTGAATGACATGCTCCCAGAAGATAATGAGCTCCCGAGCCGAACATACGACGCCAAATGATTGCTACGCTCGATGGGTATGATATCTGAATGAATACACGCCTGCCTGAATGACTGTATACTGTTTCACAAGGACCACAAATCACTTAAAGAATGCCCAAAGTGTGGTGATTCTCGATACAGGAAAGATGAATCCAGTCCTACTAAAGTTTTATTGTAATTTCCAATCATTCCAAGGTTTAGGCACCTATATGGAAGTGAGGAGACTGCAGGACAGTTGACATGGCATGCAGATACAAGAATTAAAGATAGGATACTACATCACCCGACAGACTCTCCTCAGTGGAAGATAATTGATCATGAGTATCCTGAATTTGGAAAAAAGTTGAGAAACCTTCGCCTTGTGTTATCTATATATGGAGTGAATCCTTTTGGTTTTCAAAGAAACAATCACATTACATGGCTAGTTATGTTGGTAAATTATAACTTACCACTGTGGTTATGCATGAAACAAAAATACATCATTTTATCTATGCTTATATCAGGACAAAAACAACCGGGTAATGATATTGATGTTTATTTAGCTCCATTGATCGAATATTTGAAATTATTGTGGGATTCAGGTGTTACATTGTATGATGATTACAGAAAGTAAGATTTCACTTTGAGAGCCATGTTGTACGGGATGATAAATGAATTCCCTGCTTATGGAAATTTGTCAGGATATTGCATTAAAGGAACTCAAGGGTGTCCCGTTTTCAAAGAAGGTACACAATCAATTAGGTTGAAACATTTTTTTAAAACCGTGTTTCTAGGACATCATAGATTTATACCCCAATGACATAAGTACTGTTCTTGGATGACATCATTCAATGGAAGTTCATAAGAACATACATCACTATCTCCACTAATAGGCGATCAATTGTTTGGAGAAAGTTAAAAATGTGGACACTACTTTTGGTAAACCGGCTTCAAAAAAACATACGAATATCGGTTGGAAAAAGATATCAGTTTTTTCTGAATTACAATACTAGAATTGTCTTTATGTAATACATTTTCTTGATGTTATGCATGTAGAAAAAAATTTATTTGATAGTGTCATCGACACATTGCTAAATACATCTGAAAAAAAGATGGAATTAAGGCTAGGTTTGACATGTTTGAGATGGAAATACAAGAAGAGTTGGCTCCAGTGAAGGGTGAAAAACTAACATTTCTTCCTCCTGTTACTTACACTCTTTCCAGGCCGGAGAGATATCAGTTTTTCAACTTCTTGAATGACGTAAAGGTTCCAGAGGGGTATTCGTCAAATATCAGGAACCTCGTGTCAATGAAAGACTTGAAGTTAAAAGGTCAGAAATCACAATACATCTATGTTTTGATGAAAGATCTCATTCCTATTGCTTTACATTGCATTTTTCCCATGAATTTCCACCATACATTAACGAAACTATGTTTCTTCTTCAAAGCTATATGCAGCAAAGTTATAGACCCGGTGAAATTTCCAACTATGGAATGAGAATTTTCCGTCATATTACGTGAATTAGAAATGTTCTTCCCGCCTTCATTTTTTGATATGATGGTTCATTTGATGGTCCACTTAGTGAGAGAGATTCAACTATGTGGTCCTGTACATTACAGATGGATGTACGCCATTGAAAGGTATATGAAGATTTTGAAAGGGTATGTCAAAAATCAAAATCAGCCAGAGGGTTTTATTGAAGAGTGATATATTGTTGAGGAAGCCATTGAATTCTGTACCGAATACCTGTTTGGTGTGGAAATAATTGGCCTACTGAAATCTCATCACACTGGGTGTCTTGAGGGTGAATGAATTTATGGAAGACAGGTTGTCACAATCAATATTATAGATCGGGAGCAGACCCACCTTTATGTTTTTCATAATAGTTTCGACGTTGACCAATTTTTTGAAATATACAAATAAATTAATAGGAATTTGAATCCATCTAGGGATGAAGATGGATATCAGATACACATAATCGATAGCTTATAGGATGGTTTCAGGACCATATTTTTAAGAAGTCCGATGAAAATCTAGAGACAATTTCAGAACGACTTCGATGGCTAGCCGGAGGACCAAGTGTGTATGTATTATCTTACAATGCTTATGTAGTTAATGGTTATACATTTTATACTAATGAACTTGATGAAGACAGTACCATGTAGAATAGTGGGGTTACACTTGTGGCTGAAGCGATGCATGTTTCTGATGCTAAGGACAGAAATCCAATTTATGTGAATATGTCATACTTTGGCATCATCAAACATATATGGGAGTTAGATTATACAGAATTCCAAGTTTTGATTTTTCAATGTAAGTGGGTTGATAATAAGAGTGCTATTAAAATAGATGAATTGGGTTTTGTGAAAGTTGTTTCCTGTAAGGAAGGGGAAAAAGACCAACCGTATATATTGGTATCACAGGCAGTGCAAATATTTTATGTTTCAGATCCTGCAAACTGAAACTGGTCAATTGTTCTGTTATCGACCAAAACAGCTGAAGGGTCAGATGAAAATTCAATGGAGGATGACCCTTTCATTGGGACTTCACAATCATTTCGTAGTGGTCCCAATGTAGAAAACGTTTTGTATGTCAAAGGAGACCATAATGAAGGGATATGGATAGTCGATAAAGGGGTCAAATCCCGCCAGCCTTTAAAAAAATAGAGTTCAATAATCAGGTTATTTTTTATTGTAATATAGATTGTGTTACATTATGTTATTATATGTTCACTGCTGATTTTATGTGATCTAAATTACATGTTAAACCACTTCTGCAGATATTGACTTCTGCACCTGCTGATGCACCCAATCCAGAAACACAACAGGTCTCCCAACCTATTGCAGCAGGTCTCACTACTGAGGTACAACGGGTCTCTCAACCTGTTGCAGCTGGCCCCACTGCTGAGGTACAACAGGTTTCTCAACCTATTGTTTCTAGTCCCAGTGTCGTTGCTAGAGCTTCGGAGGAACATAATGATGATGCAGAAACTAAGGAAATTGTAGGCAATGAAACCCCATCGGCACAAAAAAACAGGTGCACCGTAGTTTGACAGATTTAGCCAAAATCATTAAGGTAAAATAAAAAGTCATCAAATATGAGGTGGTATGGAATAAGCGAGGCTAGCATGTAAACCCCAACAAATCGATGTTTTAGTAGCTACATTGGAATCCTCACTCGGCAACGCGTGCCGATTGATTTAGAGTCGTGGAACCATGTTGTCAGCGGGCTGAAAACATTAATGTGGGAAGAGATTACAAATGGAGATGTATCACAGTATATATAATTATATTTCCCTTTCTAAATACATATCAAAATAGATTACTTATTTTTCTCTATGTTTCTACAGTGTCCGAAACAAACAAACGGCAAGGACTACGGTTATTATGTTTGTAAATTTATGAAAGAGATCATTTTTCATGAACAAACTAGCATCCCCAAAGATGTATTTTTGAAAATAATTACTACTTAATTTAAAATAATTATTAATCCTTTGTGTATTTATATTTTTTCAGTAATACTATGACTGTCGCAAAAACTTCTATTCAGAAGATGATATAGATGTGTTTAGAAATGAATGGGAAGCATACCTGATGGAAGAATGTAAACAAATAGGACAATGAAGGTTAATTACTACTACTTATGTTATCTTTATATGATCATTGATATCTCCCTTGTTTAAAATTATTGAGCATTTATGATCAACCTTTCTTATGTTTCATATCCTTTGATTATGAAGAATGGTTTTAGAAATGATTTGAGTTTCTAGTAAGGAATAACTTAATGAGAGACTCGTATGAACTACAAACGTACGTAATACCAAGAAAAAATGTTCGAATTGTTTTGATACATTAGGACAATGATCCATGAGTCATTTGTGATGTGTACGAATTGACTGCACCTCTATCTGACACACGGTGTGACCGGTATGGCTAAAAGTGTCTGATATCAGTTTTAAATTGACATTAACTTTAGAAAACATCACTACTGACATATGGAATACTGAGAAAATGTGTTCTTATTGTTTTTATACTTTAGGAAAATTATCCATGAGTCATTTTTGATGTGTATAAATCAACCTCACCTCAATCTGACGCACGGTGTGACCAGTATGGATAAAAGTGTGTGATATCAGTTTGAAATTGACATTAACTTTAAAAAACAACACAAGTGACATATGGAATACTGAGAAAACGCATTTGTATTGTTTTGATACTTTATTTAAATGATCCATGAGTCATTTTTTATGTGTACGAATAAACTGCACCTCAATCTGATGCACGGTGTGACCGGTATGGCTAAAAGTGTCTGATATCAGTTTGAAATTGACATTGACTTTAGAAAAAAACACTAATGACATATGGAAAACTGAGAAAATGTGTTCGGATTGTTTTGATACTTTAGTACAACAATCCCTGAGTCATTTTTGACATGTAAGAATCGACCGCACCTCAATCTGACGCACAGTGTGACCGGTATGGCTAAAAGTGTCTGATATCGGTTTGAAATTGACATTAACTTTTCAAAACAACACTACCGACATATGGAATACCAAGAAAACACATTTAGATTGTTTTGATAATTTATTACAACTATCCATGAGACATTTGTGATGTGTACGAATCAACCGCAACTCAATCCGACGCACAGTTTGACTGGTATGGATAAAAGTGTCTGATATCAGTTTGAAATTGACATAAACTTTAGAAAACAAAAAAAGTGACATACAGAATACTGAGAAAATGCATTCAGATTGTTTTTATACTTTATGAAAACGATCCATGATTCATTTGTGACATGTAAAAATTGACCGCACCTCAATCCGACGCATGGTGTGACCAGTATGGCTAAAAGTGTCTGATATTAGTTTGAAATTGACATTAACTTTAGAAAACAACACTACTGACATACAAAATACCAATAAAGTGCATTCGGATTGTTTTTATACATTAGGAAAACAATCCATGAGTCATTTGTGACGTGTATGAATCAACCGCACTTCAATCCAATGCACAGTGTAACTGGTATGGCTAAAAGTGTCTGATATCAGTTTGAAATTGACATAATATTTAGAAAACAACATAAGTGACCTACGAAAAACCGAGAAAATGCGTTCTTATTGTTTTGATACTTTAGGAAAATGATCCATGAGTAATTTGTGACGTTTAAAAATTGACCTCACCTCAATCTGACGTACGGTGTGACCGGTATGGCTAAAAGTGTCTGATATCAGTTGGAAATTGACATTAACTTTAGAAAAGAACACAAGTGACATACGTTAAACTGAGAAAACACATTCCGGTTGTTTTGATACTTTAGGAAAATGATCCATGAGTCATTTTGACATGTACGAATCAACCTTACCTCAATCTGACACATAGTGTGACCAGTATGGCTAAAAGTGTCTGATATCGGTTTTAAATTGACATAAACTTTAGAAAACAACACAAGTGACAAAAGACAAACTGAGAAAACGCGTTCGTATTGTTTTTATATATTCGGAAAATGATCCATGAGTCATTTTTGACGTGTACGAATCAGCCGCACCTCAATCTGACGCACGATGTGACCGGTATGGCTAAAAGTGTCTGATATCAGTTTGAAATTGACATTAATTTTAGAAAACAACACAAGTTACATACAGAATACTGAGAAAACACGTTCGGATTATTTTGATACGTTAGGAAAATGATCCATCAGTCATTTGTGATGTGTAAAAATGAACCGCACCTCAATCCGATGCACGATGTGACCGGTATGGCTAAAAGTGTCTGATATCATTTTGAAATTGACATTAACTTTAGAAAACAACACAAGTGACATACAGAACACAAAGAAAATGCATTTGGATTGTTTTGATACATTACGACAACAATCCATGAGTAATTTGTGATGTGAAAAAATCAACCACACCTCAATCCGATGCATGATGTGACCGGTATGGCTAAAAGTGTCTGATATCAGTTTGAAATTTACATTAACTTTTGAAAACAACACAATTGACATACGGAAAACTAAGCGAATGCGTTCGGATTATTTTGATACTTTAGGAAAACAATCCATGAGTCTTTTCTGATGTGTAAAAATAAACTGCATCTCAATCCAACACATGATGTGACTGGTATGGCTAAAAGTGTCTAATATCAGTTTGAAATTGATATAAAATTTAGAAAACAACACAAGTGACATACGAAAAACTTAGAAAATGCATTTGTATTGTATTGATACATTATAAAAACTATCCATGGGTCATTTTTGATGTGTACAAATCAACCGCACCTCAATCTAATGCACGATGTGACCGGTATGGCTAAAACTGTCTGATATCAGTTTGAAATTGACATTAACTTTAGAAAACAACAATAGTGACCTATGAAAAACTGATCAAACACGTTCGGATTGTTTTGTTACTTTAGGAAAACGATCCATGAGTCATTTTGGATGTGTACGAATCAACCTCACATCAATCTGACGCACGATGTGACCGGTATGGCTAAAAGTGTCTGATATCAGTTTGAAATTGACATTAACTTTTGAAAACAACACGAGTGACTTACGGTAAACCTATCAAACACATTCGGATTGTTTTGATACATTAGGAAAATGATCCATGAATCATTTTTGACATATACTAATCAACTGCACCTCAATCTGATGCACTATGTGACCGGTATGGCTTAAAGTGTCTGATATCAGTTTAAAATTGACATTAACTTTAGAAAACCACACTACTGACATACGAAATACCAAGAAAAAACATTAGGATTGTTTTGATACTTTAGGACAATGATCCATTAGTCATTTATGACATGTACGAATCCACTTCACCTCCATACGATGGACAGTGTGACCGGTATGGCTAAAAGTGTCTAATATCAGTTTCAAATTGACATAAACTTTAGAAAACAACACTACTGACAAATGGAATACTAAGAAAACGCATTCGTATTGTTTTGATACTTTAGAAAAACGATCCCTGAGTCATTTATGACGTGTGAAAATTGACTACACCTCAATCTGACGCACGGTGTGACCGGTATGGATAAAAGTGTCTGATAACAGTTTCAAATTGACATAAACATTAGAAAAAAACACAAGTAACATAAAAAAAACCAAGAAAACGCGTTCGGATTGTTTTGATACTTTTGGACAATGATTCATGAGTCATTTTTTATGTGTACGAATTTACCTCACCTCAATACGACGCACGGTGTGACCGATATGGCTAAAAGTGTTTGATATCAGTTTCAAATTGACCTTAACTTTTGAAAACAACACAAGTGTCATACGGAAAACTGAGAAAATGCATTCGGATTGTTTTGATACTCTAGTACAACAATACATGAGTCATTTGTGACGTTTATGAATCAACTTTTCCTCAATCCAATTCACGGTGTGACCGGTATGGCTAAAAGTGTCTGATATTCATTTCAAATTGACATAAACTTTAGAAAACAACACAAGTGACATACGGAAAACCGATAAAATGCATTCAGATTGTTTTGATACTTTAGTAAAATGATCCATGAGTCATTTGTGACTTGTATGAATCAACTATACCTCAATCTAATGCACAGTGTGACAAGTAAATCTTTTCATTAGATAATGAATCAGTATTTATTAAATGAGATAAGTCATCCAAAAACATATTGATTTTACTTTATTCCATTTCATTGTTTTCAGAATGAAAACATTTGAATTTATCATTTTCATATTTTAGTTTCACATTTCCATATTAATTTATTCTTTCATATTAATGTTTTAATTTATTTGATTATTGTATTACTAACATAATATTTCTTTTCTTATATAGGTGAATTTTTTTCCTTGAGTTCGGATACTTTGTTCGGCAACAAATACTATGGACGTCAATTTTTTAGAGCGGATCATGAATATCAAAGGATGAAACATTAATGTTTATAACTATTGTTGAATAATTGTAATTGTAACCATGTAAAAAATTGTTTGAAATGTATATAGCAGTGTGTTTTTTGTATTCATGATATTAAGTAAATGTATATAGCATTGTTTGTCAAAATATTGTGTGTGGGTGCTATTTTGTGCAGGTGTGCATGTGATATTTTGTGCAGGTATGCTGGTTTTTACAGGTTTGTAGGTGTGTAGGTGCTGGTTGTGCAGGTGCAGGGGAAGGTTCCTTTATCAGCGCTTTTTTGAGCACTGATAAAGGACACCTTTAACAGCGCTAAAAGAGCGATGATAAAGGGCCCTATTATTAGCGCTCAATGTAGCGCTGATAAAGGCACCCCTTTATCAGTGCTAAAAAATTGTTTTTAATGCTGGCGTAGATAGAGGGGGGTCCCCTTTACCAGTGCTCCAAAAAGTACTGATAATGGCGGCCTTTATCATTGCTAAAAAGGGTGCTGATAAAGGGGACCCCTCTTTTATCTACGATGGCATTAACAGTGCTTTTCTAGCGCTGTTAATGTCAGTTTTTAGCACTGATAAAAGGCTATGTTGTAGTAGTGGTGGGTTTTTCACTCCCCGTGTCCTTATCCACTTGGAGAATTAAAGTAATAAGTTCTGATAGACTGTTCTCATTATTTCCCATATTATAATTCACAATAAAAGTAGATAAGGTCTTGGGTAGTGATGATAGTATGAGATCTGTATGCAACTCATCTGAGAATTTCATCCCTATGATGTCCAGACACTCAATATAGCCAATACGTTTGACTACATGTGGCCCAGCTGGCGCAGACTCTCCAAGCTTAGTGGTGAAAAAAGCATTAGAGATCTCATACCTCTTTTGTCTCACCTTCTCTTGATAGAGATCCTAAATGTGAGACATCATTCTATAAGAATCCATTTCCTCATGTTTCTTCAAGAGATCATTGGTCATGGATGATAGCATGAGGCACTGAACATATTTATCATCATTCAGATGTTTCTCATACACAGAGAGATCCTCATCACTCATCTCATTTCCAAGCGCATTTGGTAAAGGTTCTTCCATCACATCTAGTTTTCTTTCATGGCAACGGATTACCTGAAGACGCCTTTTCAACTCCTAGAAATTTGTTCTGGTGAGAAGGTTTTCCTTCTCCAATATTGATTTCAACAATATGTTTGATGTAATTTTTAAAGTCGTTTCTACAAGTAAGATGAATAGAGTTTTATTACATTATCTGATAAAATTAAGAAAAATAAATAAATAAATTTTCATTAGTCTCCCATTATTTTATCGAAACCCAACAACCCTCACCATTGGCTTTAAAATATCTTGTTTCTTGGAAATTCTACTAGAAATGATCTATATTTCCATTCGCATTACCCCGACTTTGGATGGTCAAGAAATTTGAAAGGTTTTAGGCAAGCATTCTAAATTCCAACTACATTAACTTGCAGCTTTTTGATCCATTGAGTGGACTCCCAAATCCAAAAATCCAAAATTTTGGATTTTCTCAACCTTTTCCTATCAGTTACACCAAGTCCTACTTTGGAAGTCATACCTTGATTTAAACTAAGTCAATTCAACCCACAACCTCAAATTAGAACTCCCAGATAATTGAAAGCACCCCATCATTGGCTGGTCAAGCACATTGAACTATGGATTGATTCTAACTGAAGTAGTGGAAGGCTAAACCGACTTAATATTTTATTGAGTGATTTTATCCTTTATGTGAAAATTGTTGTTTATTATATTTTCTCATGCTTGTTAATATTAAGTGGGATAAGAATAAGTGATTAACCATGTATTAGATAATATTTACACATAAGACAGTTTATTTTAGTTCCATCTTACATGCTTGGTAATTCATTAATTATGTGATCATGACAAAACATCCATGATGAATAACCATAAAACTAACAGAAATAAAATAAAGGGTATGATCATGAGCATGTTCTAATTATTAGTTTATCTAGTGGTTTATAAACTAACTTTTGAATTAGGGGAGAAACACCTTGAACTAATTAAGTTCATGTTTATAGTTTTACACCTATCCACCATTGTATCTCCTTAGATTAGTTTCACCTCATCTCCTAACTTGAACTGCCTCCACTAGCATGGGAGCTCCAACCATTATACATGCTTGTACTCACACGAAGGTGAGGGGTAAAAGGGGGTTTACAAAAAATAAACCATGGACACACAGACCCTAAATATTAATGAGGAGAGAAGGCACACAAACCAACAATTTAATTTAATAAATTAAAAGGGAAACCAAACACATACAAAAAGGTATGGTCTAGCTCATGATCATCCATATGCATGCAATGAATTTATGAATTTATGCATTTAATAAAATTAGCATTCAATTATTTAATCCTTTTTATTTAAGATAAATCACACTTTAATCGATTAATTATTATCTTTAATTAATTAATCCTTTTATCTTAATCCTTTTCTATTTTTTTGAGATTCTCATCCATTATAATTTTAAACAAATTATAATTCATTTAAAATTAACCTTGTACATAACTTGTAACTTGGAGGAAATCCAGTGAATATCCATCCAAAACTACCCAACATGTATTATACTTGTATACACTTTATTCAATGTGACATGTATCATGAAACAGAATTATAATTGTAATGAAACTAATACATGATGTGCAGATATTTGAACACTACGTAGATGTTAATTAAACATTTATATATATATATATATCAAACACATATCGCATGTTGTGTCTCAGCTTTATTCCCACATGAAGATACATGTATCAAGGGTTACATAATAAATAATAAATTTTAAAACTATGTAATCAGGAAAAAGTACATGGTGTATAGATCCGACTACACAGCGTGTACCCTCCTCACCGTTCATCCAAAGTACAAGCCTCGGGAAACAACATGTGAGGTGTACTTCAGAAATCTACAGAGTACACTGCATGTCCAGTGGCCCACACTCCATGTAGACTCCACATTACATAGTCACCATTTGAGCAAGCTGTGTATGGGATACATGACTCGACCCTAACCCGAAGGGACTGCACACCGTGTCTATTGGGCCACATGGCATTTTGTCTGGTTTCCATGCACCAATTAATCCTAGTCAACAACACATGGATTAAAGGTCAATAATGGTGTCATTAATGCTTAATTAATGCACGATCTCAAACTTATTACCGAACCAAATATTGATGTGTTTAACAATACTACATGGGATGTAATTCTGATTACACGATGTGCAGTCTGGTGTTGTACGACCCGGATCCTTGAAACTTCCAAATGAGTTCCTTGATTTTATTTTATTCATAAAATTGATCGTATTTGTTAGATCTATGAGAAACGATGAAGGATGAAATAGATCTCAAAATTCATATTTAAAGAATGATTAAACATGAATTGAAAAACTAAATTATGAATTTTTAAATCATCAATGAAACTAAAAAATTGTAAATAATAATATGTCCACTCTTATACCACTCGTTTGCTCCGGTCACAGTAGAATCATGGGAAGGGTGGTGCCCAACTTTAATTTTTACAATATTCAATGAACAATCCGGGATCAATACGATGATGAACGCCAGTATCTATGGAATGGAATCAAAGATTTAGACAAATATATAGAAACCTAGAACCAATATAGAGGATCAACATATTTTGTTTATAATTAATTAAATTAAATTAAAGAATTACCTCCAAGACGATTCTTTCTTCGTAGATTTGTTCGACCACAGATCTGTGGTGCGCCTTCATTGCATTGTAGAGATCAATGGTAGATCTTCTCTAGCGGTGATCCACACGTGTTCCATATATATCTAGATATTACTAAAGGAGTCTCCGGGTTCCACCACAGAAGATCATTGCACTTACGATGTTCGCCTTCAATCACCTTGAGAACCTCTTTCAAAATGTCCTCCTTGATCTTGTGGAGGAGGATCTTTCACGTTCTGGAGAGCATTCGTAGAGAGGTATGAACTCTCTATCCAGGAGCGTTTTTATCCAATTTATCATGCATAATAATAATAATCATCCCTTGGCTAGCGCTTGGCTAATAAGAGAATAATATAAATAGTCATTTAATTCACTAGGGTAATAATAAATAATTTGCACATGTGCCTTAATTATTTTATTAATCCAAGCGAAACCCAAATGTCAAATAATAACAACAACATTATTATTTCTTGACATTCACTTAACTTGTGAGTTATAATTAAATATTATTTAATAAAATAATATTCAATATTATTATTTCTTACTGAACCCTTCACTCGGTCCACCAATCCTCCACCATATTTATTGAACCTTGAATAATGACTATTTATTTATTAAATAAATACCACACCATTATTTTCCAATAAATATATAAATATTATATTCACTAAATATAAAATAAATATTTATTAATTATTCCACCCATATTATATTCTCTTGAATAACTAGTGTCAAAATAAATGCGATCATACATCCACGAATAATTATTAAACCACAATCGGTAATAATATTTATTCAAGTTTTTAAATAATAAATAATATATTATTTAACTAAGATATTAGATACACATAGTGTGTGACCCTCTAGGCCTCTTTCTTAGTGACATTTGGAGGAGCATCCTAAAGTCCAAAGTTAGCATCTAGCAACATGCCACAGTACCCATAGAGAAATAATTTAATGCCGCAATGACATGTCACCTCATTTTAACACTTACTATATAATATAATCCCATTGTCTGGATATCTCCAATCAAGCAGGTTGCATGCATGTTCTGTCAACCCATGTGCTCTATTTCTCATTCTTTAACTTCCTGAAAATTTAACTTGCCTATAGAACACTATGTCCATAGATTTATTTAGGCTATATCATTTCCATTAAAGGGTATACGATTTCAACTTCCATTATGGAACATGAGGGACAAATCCTTTCTCGTATTATTCATTAATTTTGTATTACTCGTGACACACCCAACATATCCTACCTCACTGCGAACATATGTGGTCACAATTTTTGCCAATAAATCTAAGTGTGCGAGTCATAATACCCATAAATAATAATCTTAAATTCTAAGGACCAATACATACATACTAAAATAGAAGCATCCAATGACACTTATAAATGTTGATTTTATACTGTTAGGTCTCGTTTTCATAATATCCTACTAGATATCACCAAGGGAGTACACCATGAGAAGGTGTCTCAAAGTCCTATGAGTCTCCATCCCTGATATCCTATATAATTTGTGTCTCTCAAATGGTATCATCCAGCTATAGAACATATATCTTTGAATAGTGTCATAGTACTTCCGAGTTCTCATCATAGCGGGGAACTGCTATGACTTTTTAGTGTGACAGCCACTCATGGGACATTTTCACATGAAATGTTCCACTGAAGAACAATCATGATGTGATAAAGATTTTATTAATATCCATCCAATGAATAAATGGTTATCATAACGTAAAAAGAAGTTTGTTCTAGGGAACCAAGTCCAACATACATGACATGTCCAAGCTACATGGGGTCGAGTCGTGTTCTCCCGACCGTGTCGTGTTGCATTTCTCATGTTAGTGTACATTTCCACACGATGTGTCCTGGCCTTGCCCGTCGACATGTACAACCAGAGTACACATTAAGTCTCCAGAACATGTGTCACATTGTGTGTGGGGGGTCCCACACAGCATCTGTTACTTATCTCTCCTGAATCCCTAATCGTCGCAGCCAAGGCCCTATACGCCATGTGTTTTTCACACTACATGGTGTATTGATTTTTTTTCCAGAAATTTAGATCTGGTCTCAATGATCTAGATCTAGTATCTCCGACTTCAAATCCATTGTTTGGCCACGTGAAATCAGTGGATTTATACTTCAACCAGCAACTACGACCCTCCGGTGGCTGGAAATCGAATTCAGATTCCTCTCGTGTGAACCTGTATGCACCGCCACACTTCTGAGGGTATCCCATAGATTCCATTGGTCTCAGATCTCAAATCCATGAAAACAACATGCATCAACCATGATTCATCCCCAAATTCTTCTTTGATGATCGATCCCTTTGTTTCCCGTGAGACCATTTTGAATTTGGGGGTCTGATCGGGGTTGGTCCCACCTGACAATGTCAAATCATGACCCCATTTTTCAATGATGACTATCAAGAAAAATTTATGGGAGAAAGGAATAATAACAAGGATTTCACAATCATTATCTAAGATTTTTTTGTCCAACGAATATAGTGGGAGATCTAGGTTTAGAAAGCAATTGAATAATCAATATAATTTCAATACATGGGTGCATGCAATGTTTGAAAATTGGTGCAGAGCAAAGGAAGGGTTGATCATGCTCAATCAATTTAATAAATAAGGGACTAATCCACAAATTGATGAGTCCTACATAGAGATTTGATCCTTCATCATTGAAAGAAGAATGGAATGATATGGAAATACAAAAGAAGAGGATGTTATAAGGATGGGGAAATACATACAATTGAAAATTGGTAAACAATGACTTTTGAGTTTATGGGAAATACTATGAATTCGATGAGAGATTGAGATAAATGAGGAGCTATTGGCTATGCAAGTCAACATTGGGATGGAAATAGGCCATCTCGAATTTCACTTTGGGAGATTTGAAAGGATAATCAGTGGGGAAGGAGAGTGAGAGCTTGTACTTTGTTCCTTCAAAAACAGTGTCCATGCTTCCCTATATCGTCCCCTTCCAGAATAATATGTTTTCCCCCTCGGGGAAAGCTGAGATCTCAGACTCCCCGCTCATCATCTGGTTTATCAAATTTGATTGCCGCCTTTTCAGCACGGAATGGGTGTCGATCATCTTTATTAGAGAAGTATTCCGGGAAACGTGGGTCGTCGAAGGTTCTGCTACCATGTTGGCTTCATTTTTGATGGATTCCATTCGATATGATTCTTCCCCATCGATTCTTGAAACAAATCGGAGGATCAAAAATTTGCAGCCACGCTAAGATTCCTTCGCTTCTTTCTTATTCAAAAGGTGAAAGATGGGCAGCGGAGGAGGGAGAGATGAAAAGAGGGATATATGAGTGAGGGAGAGCAGTTGTGGTTATATTTAAAATGGAGAACATTACCACAGTCGAATGTTGGTGAGGGGGATCTTGGGCTCCCCTTCACCCACAACGGCTAGTTCTCGGGTAATTTATTAAAATAAAGTGTTTTGAAAAATTAATACAATTAAATAACGAGACCAGTAAAGCGTGTATTTATATAAATTTTAGGCGTCATCCTGTCAGGGTCCTTCCACCGGAGTTGATGTCCAGCGTCCCCAGGCAAGGCTCTATTCATGTATCACCCTTTAAAATAATTTTCCCGAAAACTAATTTGACTCATTTACATTTTTATTAAAATCATTATTCAATTATATCAAATAATGTTTTATTAAACAATTATTAAAACATTGTTTTAGACATTCTTTTATATACCTACTTCTCCACTAGTTTCTTAAGAAGTTTTATACATATGAAATCAGTATTCATTACCAATTATTCATTATTTAGTATGAAATTTCCAAAACTCTTTAATCCCCCTTTTTCATGGTAAACATTACGATATATAATTTGGTTATTCTTTAAGTCATGATTTTGTTAAACATTTATTCATCATCGGTTTTTTCATTATTAAACATTATGTATGGTTTTTTTACTTATATACTGTACATATGCATGTATTTTTTATATAATAGCTTGGCTTGGAATTATATAGTCCAATAATTAATTGTGTAATGTATTCCTATCATGAGTTATATATAGAATGTAATGGAAATAAGCCTATCGTACTGTGTTATGTTGTCTTGGTAGCGATTCTAGACATGTGCTTATGCTGACATGTTATATGTTGATGTCAAAGTCTAATGATTTCACAATCTTTTAATATCGTCTCCATTATACTTTCATTCCATGATATTATATATAATCTTATATTTTAAAGGTATAATGTCATCTGATAGGTTGATAAGATACCAAATATTAATTCATATATCCCACCCACACTAACACTATGGTTGTTGAAGGTACATCCCATGAATTCTACAAACTATTTGCACTGTGCTTCATCCAATCATCTAAATATTAGGTCATTGAAATATACTAGAACCAACATTCTCTGATTAGAATCATTATTGACATGAAAATTGTAATCAACTCCCCACACTAAAAATAGAGCTTCTTTAAAAACTGATCGAGCCTTGAATATCACTCTCTTGGTGCTTGCTTCAACCTGTATAGTGATTTTCTTAGCCAACAAACTCTATTCCCATATTCATGAATGAAAAACCCATTTAGCTTCTCAATAAAAACTTTTTCTTCTAGAACCCCATTCCAAAATTCCGACATGACATTCATTTGGAAAAATTTGAACTTTCTTTTTACTGTTATGACCAAGAACAATATGACTGAATCTAGCCTTGAAAAATGTGCAAATGTTTCATCAATATCAATATCCTTTATCTGGGAGTACCCCTTGCACACTTGTCATTTTTTTTGAATTACTGTGTCATGTGCATTCATCTTATTGCAAAAAAACTCATTTAGTCTCGATTAAATTCGAATCCATTGGCCTAAAAACAATCTCTCAAGTCTGATTCTTCTCAATTTACTATAGCCCTTCATTCATAACATGAACCCAATTTTTATCACTAACTTCTTACTCAAAACATTTTGGCTCTACCTAAGATAAGAAAGATGTTTATCATAAAGACATTATTTTTTGTGTTTACACTAGTGCTTCCTGATCACCAATGATATTTTTCCTTTCAATTTTAGCTCAAATCATTGGCTTTGGCATAGATATAGATTTGAAATTCTCCTAATTATAATTAGTATCTTCTTCTAAATCAGCATTTTCTACTAATTTTCCACAAGTGTTTCTTACCTCCTCATCACATTCAGAAATGTACTATTCACTATGTTGTTCAAGATTCATTTTATTCTCCACTACAGAGACATCATGGATTTCAACTATTTTTCCTAGCCTCTTATTGAAGAATTTATATAATTTTCTTTTTTCCGGAGTAGCCATCACTACAAAATATTTCACTTTTTCCAACAAAATCATATCAGTTGGTAAATGTGAATTTTATATTGTTAAAACATTTTACCAACATATATGACTCTGTCACTAAATAGTCAGTAAAAACTATGTCACTAATTTTTTTCTGAAAAATAAAATAGTTCAGTTGAAATTATAATTATACCAAAAGATAATATACATTTTGGTTAAAGTATTTAGCAACATGTTCTAATGATAAATTTTTCTGTTGGTAATAATATCACCAACATATAATATATGTTTATAAATTACATTTGAATAAAAAACAAATTTTTATTACTAATAAAATTATAAATTTGTATTGCTAATAAAATTTCTTATTATATTTATTATTTTATTATATATAATATATTAGTATTAATTATAAACCCAAATAAGATTTTAACACATGCTCAAACTTAGAAAAAAATTAACTAGATTAATAATGAAATTTCATACAAAACATTAGATCCCCCTAATAGGATCCATCCACCCCCAAGAGACCCATCCATGCCATCAAGTCATCTCCAGCTCCAGTGATCCATCCATTCCAACATCCCATCCATTCCATCTAGTCAACTCTAGCTCCAACGACCAGCTCCAAATAGAAGTAGGTTTAGCATTGATCAGAAATAGTGGAGTTTTTGGTATAGTCTCATGCACATATTGATCCCCCACTATACTGGAAGGCCCAAGATACTTCTCATACTTCTCTAGAATCCATCCATGGTCTTCCAAAATTAACCCACTTCAGTAATAAATATACAGAAAAATAGTACATCACCAACTTATATCGAAACAGAACAGAAAAAATAAAAGAAACTCAAGTAGTACTTTAAGATGCATATTTGAAACAGAAACTCAACCTGTTAAAAAAACCCAAGATACATATCATACTACACTAGCTAGCATACATACATGATCTTATAATATCATCCTTATTCAATAATCAAAAATTTCATAAATCTATAGAAAAGTAGTACTTCACCAACTTATAATAAAAAAATAGAAACTAAAGCAATACTTTAAGTTGTACATTAAAAACATAAACTCAAGATATACATTCCAAACAAAAACTCAATATGTAAATAAAACAAAAAATAAAGACCCAAGATGCTTCTAAAAAAACAATGAATGCAATGATAACCTTAATAATTCAGTGTATTATATCAAAGATAGTCTTAAAGGACATTTTCAAATTTTATAAATATGACTGGGGACTTATAGAGGAGGATAGTTATCAGACACTTTGTTAGGACTAATAGGGGCCTATATACCCTGATAGGGGGGTGAATCTGGGTATGGAAATTATTTTTCAAAATTCTTCCTGCCCCACTGGATCTTGACCTCTTTATTACAAGGGTCACTTTTTTGCACTAGTATGTTTATTATGATCACTTATTTTATTTTATTTATCTAATGATGATTCTTTGAATGCAATGAAGAGAAGCAAGCAAGCATGCACAAAGATTTTTACTTGGTTTACCCTCACTGGGATACGTCCAAGGAGCATACAACGATGATGTGCCGTTGTACCAAATCCACTATTGCTCACTTCCAATAATGTTCGGGCTAGATCACTTCTATTCCCAGGATCACTACCTTTACAATGTTTAGGGTTAGCTCATTGCTTTCCCAAGGGTCACTCCCTGTTCCTCTCTCTCAAGCTCACTGCTGGTAGAAAGGATAACCTTATTCCTCTTCCTTTTCTCACTGCACTTGGAAGGGATCCACTCATAGTTTATAGACCTGTAGGTCTCTTCATTTGCATGAATTCATGAATCCTCAACTATTGATAGATTCTATGTTAACATTCAACTTTCATCCACTGATAAATACTCCTTTTCCCCTGAACACTGGGAAATTCCTTTGGAAAGTAACTTCGCAAAGCACCCTTCTTCACGAGGCTCCCAATTTCGTGAAGCTCAAACAAGCCTTCACGAAGCTCTTGCCATTTCACGAAGCACTCTCGCGAAGAACTCTCATGAATCTCAAGCCTTCCCAATTCTTAGTCCATCGCAGATCTCAAGTCGTCGCAGAGCGACTTCCCTCGTGAAGCTCACTGGGCCAAGGCGGAGCTCGCAACTTTCGCGGAGCTAGATTAGCCGCCACGAAGCTCTTCTTTCGCGAAGTACAATTCCTTCGCGAACCACCTTCGCTAACCTAGAGGAAAAAAATTTCTCTAAAAACTCTCTCTACATCTCCTGAGGAAGTCGAGGTCTATTTATAGGCGATTCCACTGACCCTCAAACTTTCCACGCGAAGTCAACGCCACGTCATCTTCAATCGCGAATCTCTGAAGTTCGCACCGAAATTCTCTCAAAATCGCAAAGCACCATGGAAATTTTCTGTTTTTAGAGCTCATCGTAATCGCGGAGCATCCCATAATTTACTTCACGCCTTCTCTGCTAAGCTCCACCCGCACGCCGCGAAGCTCCATGCACAATGCTCTTGGCCGCCGCAATGCTCTTCAACTCTTCCATTCACGAAGATTTACATAATCATGAAGCATCACCGTCAACATTCTTCTGGTCTTCATGAAATCCAAATCATGGGGCCTATATTCACAAAACTCATTCCTTTACCATATTTAAATTATCTCTTTAAAGATATCCACTTTTCGCGATGCTCACCAAACTCCAAATTTTGGACCCCAAAAATTTGGAAAACACTAGAAAATGGCGCCACCTTGTATCTATTCTTTTGTAACACCTCTATATCTTATGTTCCCTTTTCATTGTTCTTTGTCAACACATATTTTCAACAACTTCTATGGAACTCTAAAATTCTCCATGCAAACCTGCATTTTCAACAAACACAACCAACCCAAAAATGCTACAATGTTACCTTGAGGTATTTTTTCCCAACACACTTGCATATTAAAGTTTTAACACAATGAATACAAAAGAGTTAAAGCCAGTAAGCTAGATATTATGTGGATTTATAGTTCTAATACCATCTCTAAAAATTGTGTTCCTAAGAGTTGGATACCTAGATTCAATCTATGTAGAATAACTCAAGATCAATTGACTGTTTATACAATGTGAAAATTGATTCTTAGTAGATAAAAAATCACATTAAAACAATAAAAACCATTCAAGGCTTATGTGATTCTAAGAAGCACCCCAAATTGATGGAAGTGAAGATTAATCCACTAAGTTCACCTAGTTTGGTTTCTTCTCAGCCACAGCTATTAGCTTCAAATTAAAAAGGTCCTTTCAATAGATTAGTTACATATCAAAGGATCTCAAAAAAATTGAATCTAATTTTGGAAATATCTGTTAGTCCCATTTGAGATGAGGAAGTGAAAAACTAAGATGAATTGCCTGTTATTCCCATTTTTGTACAGACAACCCATTTGAGAAAGTTGTAGACATCATGAAGTGTACAAAAAACCATTTTAGAATTACCTTCTTGACCCATTTTTTGTATAGACAACCCAATAGACACACCATTTAAGATGAATTACCTGTTATTATACAAACAACCCAATATATCACAAATCATTTTTTTGTGTAAAGACAACCTAATAGATTAGTAAAAAACATTATCTTCAAGCTATTTATGTAACAATATTCTAGGGATGGAGTGGAACCAAGGGATAATAGATGAAGGGAAATCCCACAATGTTAATCTATAATTAATTTTCTATATCCAGAACAACACAATATCAAACAACAAAAATAATCTAAGGGTAATGATTTGAATCATCCTCCAAACAACATCTTCATACTCCTCAATCTATATTGTGATTATAATAATTTTGAGTGATTGAGAATTTAATCCACATAAGCTGGTAAGAGATCAGGTGCATAGGGATCCGATGATCGACTAGGGAGGGAGGTCATGAAGTGATGGCGACAAGGGTCGATTTAGGATGGCGGGGCATATTTAGGTTGGTTGTGAGTGGGAGGTGGGGAAAAAATTAGAAAGGTGGTGGGGGTGGATTTAGGTTGGCTGGGACTAGGAGGCGGAGTGAGGGGGGTAGAATAGGAGAGGCAGAATGATAGGGAGGCGGGGGATTCAAGTGAATCACTAGGGTTCATACCCTATTTTAATTTTTTAACTATTTCTATAATTATTGAAAATATATTTTAAATTCACTCTAAAATATAATATTTTTAAATTGAGTTTTATTTATTTATTTCAAATATTTTTGATAAATACTTTTAAAAATTATTTAGAATGGATTCAAAATTAGCTTGTATGTGTTTTTTTAAGATAAATGGTAATATTTAAAATATATTTATAATGGGTCCTTCGTACTGACACTAATACCTTGCGCTTTTTCCACCATTAGTAAGTTGAGTGTTAATCAGGCGTGATTTCCAAAAAACTCAGCTGACATGTTAATAGACACACACATGATATATATATATATATATATATATATATATATATATATATATATATATTTGTATGTTTGTATGTATGTATTCATTCAAACAAATATTTTTCATTTAATAGTTACTTTAATTTGATATATAAATATATATTTTTATTAAAAACGGTTTGTTGTTATACATATATATATTTAATTTTCTTTATAACATTTAATTATAAAACAATTTATGGGAACAAATTTTTCTAATGGTAAAATATTTGTTGGTAATAATAGTTATTAAAACATATTCATGTTTTGGTAAAAATAAGTTAGTATTAAAATGAAAATATGGCTAATTTAATTGTTAATAAAAGATGTGTTGGTATTGAACAGTTAATGCCAACAGATATACCTGTTAGTAAAAAAATGTTGGTAACTAAAATTAATACTTAGAAAACCAAATATATGTTGGAATTAATCATTTTCACCAACACATATATTATTTGTCACTAATTGTATGTTGCTAAAAGCCAATTTTTTGTAGTGCATGGAATATCCCCTCATCTTCACATGACTCAAATTTCCCACATTTCACATTATTGAGAATAAAACATTTACTGCCAAAGATTTGAATGTATTTCAGTGTTTTAATCATTCAATACCACATCTCATAAAAAGTATTTTCTCCATTCAAACAAAAAAGATACCTATTTGATATGTAGACTGATACCAAGACTACTTCCTTCTAGAGTTTCTCTGGTATATCCTTTTCAATAAGCATTGTTCGGGCTATGTTGTGGATAATCCAATTTATCCTCTCAACAACTCCATTTTGTTGAGGAGTTCTCACATCTGAAACATGATTCATTATTCTTTCTTTCTCGAGATAATCCTTCACCTTGATGTTTGTAAATTTCATACCATTATCAGTATGAAACATCATAATTTTTTTCCAAGCATCCTTTAAGATTCCCTTTGATATTGTTTTATCCAACTAAACACACCATTATTATGGGAATATGAAAAATACTCATGCCATCCTACTGAAATCATCAGTGAAAAGAACATAATACCTCTTCCCTTTAATGTCTCTTGGTGAGATAGGTCCACATACATATGCATGCACCAATTTAATCACTCTGGTTAACTTGGGTTATTTTTCCTTATACGTATTTATAATGATCTTACCTTATTTACAAGAATCACACGTATGAGTCTGATCATGTGATATCTTAGGGAGGTCTCGAGCTACATCACATTTGACCAAATATTTCCGGGATGGTTGGCATAGATGATCATGTCTTTTATGCCACACCTTTTTTTCTTCCTCTATGGATAAAAATCACATATCTTTTTCTCCACTTACAAGGTATAGATTCCTCTTTGTTCTTTTTCCCTATAGAACAACTTCCCATATCTTCCTTTGAAGATACACATATTCTTAGTAAGTCTTATAGCATGCCTAGAGTCGCATAGTTGACTAATAGTAAGAAAGTTGTGACTGTTACCTTCAACGACTAAGACATTAATAGGTCTTATTTCTTTTTCCCCAAACATGGACTTTCCCAAGACAATTATCTTCAGGCCTTCATTATTTCCAAATTTAAAAACACCTCCCTTATCATATTTTATGCCTATTGCAAGATCTTTATTGCTTATCATATGGGATGTGCATCCACTATCAAGAATCCATACACTAGAACGATTTGATGCTTTAAAGGAAAATTCTACAACCACTTACTTATAATCTATTTTCTTTCTAATCCATGTTTTTTACTTCATACTCGATATAGATTGATAATCTTGATCTCCCTCGGATTATGATGGACCAACATCATTTTACATAGTGGAAAATCAATTTTTCATTTTCATATCACTTGATGATTCATTGTGCTGTTGTTTTTAACCAATTTGGTTAACAAATAATGTTTATTTAAATACATTAAATAAAAAAATATGTTTATAATTCTTATATACCTTTTTAATAATTCTAATAAATATATATATTGTTTTAAAAAAGTATTTATAAGATTATAATTAAATAATTATATATTTAAATAATTATAAGATTATAATAAAAAAAATTAAATAAAAAATAGATTTATTAAATTTAAAATTATATATTTATAATTATATATATATATATATATATAATAATATGTTTATAACTATATGGAAAATAATTATTCAGAAGCAGAAGGTCCATAACATTTATTAATGATAAAGATAAAAATAACATGCAAGTAAGGGGAAGGATGAGGTCAAACATCGAGCCCTCATCCAGAGCAATAGAACTACGAATCAAAAATATCAGTATCATCCCTATCACCAAAATCAAAACCATCACCATCATTAGAATAATCCAACTTAGATTGTGATTTTTTTTATTGAAAATCGCAGAATAATTCTCTTTGGTCATTTCTTGCTTCAGTGTGATTTGTACCTTGGAAGAATTTATTCCACGCCCTTGTGTTACTTCCCATTCATCATGCCAACATTCTCAGACCTCGCCCTTTTGGATGCCTACCCCATCTCAATGATTTTTGAAGTAAATCTCCTTCAGTAATGTCTTTCATAAGCACATTAACCAGCTCACCAACAATTGTATCATTCATTATTTCCTCATTGGCATCAAGTGCACCAATTTTATTTGCATCTGCAACATCAAAATTTGAATGATATTGGTTCTAATGGTAACAAGTTTTCTTTAATGGAACCAATTGAAAGGCTCCATTGTCCACAACAGAAATTGAGCCCATCCTTTGTCCAGGAGAGACATCAATGCCCTCCACTATATCCTCAACAAGCCCAACCTGTTGGGTATCTTTGGAGACATCCACTATAGAGGGCCTCAACACACCTACTTCAATGACTCACAGTGAACCTAAAGCAAGAATATGCTCCTGCTCATGAAAAAGATCCTTAAAATCCAATGCCTCACATCCATTCCGATGAACATCAACACCCATCAAACCTTCTGCCAAACATCAGAACAGGTGTGATTACCTCTTCTTCCTACAGAGTGGGAAGAAGCAACACCCAAAGAAATGGGTACATCCCTAGAATATCATGTCTTAAGACAAAACCCAAACTTCCCAAAAAATGGAGCTACTTGCATGTTAGGAGAACATTCATCCATAACATCCTTACCCTTCATCTCTAAATTTGTACCCCTTGAAAGGGAATACTTATAGGATGCATTGGCCTCTTACAGTCAGTTATTCACCTCTTCTTCCTCAACACGACAAGCCCACCATTTTCTAGGCCTATCCAAGAGAGGTGAGGCATCAAAATAATTTACATGATACATAATACCTTGAACATGATCATCAAGTAGAAGGATTCCCTAAACACTAGAATTCAAATAAACTGTTTGTTTCGAATATTTAGGCATATGTAGCCATCATGGATTGTCAGTAATATTGTTTTGTAGTGGATTTTTGAGTTCAAACCATATCCCGCATCAGATTTCATCTAGGATGTTGGCTCACATATAAGCTAATATGGTAAATTCCTCTAATCACCCTTGGGTTTTAGGATGGAACCCCACAAGGGCTTATGTGTTGGGCTTGGAAGACCTAGGGTTGGAGGAAATTGATTCTGAAAAGTGGTATCAGATCCATGGTGCATCCCAGGTGTGATATAGGGTAGATAAATTGCCAAACCAATTTGACAATGATAGTGGTTTCTCAATTGGAGCATGCTAATATATGGTGCTTTGTATCAAAAGTCTTCCTAATAAATGGTGGTCGAGCGGCAAGTCTTGATGTTGAGAAAAAAATGATGCATGATGGTTGGATCTGATGCATTATTATTGAAGCAGAGGCCTAATTGTGTGGTCTTTGGTTTGAAGGGAGGATTGTGGGGTGAAAATCATATCCAAAATCGAATACCATCAAGGACGGTGGCTCACATATAATCTCGGATGGGAAATTTCTCCTATCACCCATGGGATTAACTATAGAACCCCACAAGGGTTTATGTGTTGGGCTTGGAAGACCTAGGGATGGAGGAGATTGATCCTAATGATAACTTTCCATAATATGACCATTACGCGAAATATGAGTCATTGTAGAGACCCGAATATTGACGTACATGGACATTACATTACTTTTGCGGAATACTAAGTACATAACAAAAACAGACACACAAGGACCGTAATAGTTTAGTGTCTTTGGAAACTCGGAACGTAATCTTCTAATCGTGGTGAAAGATCTTCAACATCTCCCATAAAGATCTTCCCCTTTTGGTTTTCTTACCTAAAACCTTTATTTAAATCCTGAGGAAAAGAAAACATATAAAGGGTGAGCTCAAATGCTCAGTAAGGGAAAGCATGGATAAAATAAAACATACCATATACATTTGAACTTAAAAACATGAACATAATGTTTCAACATCAAAATCTTGAGCAACGACATAAAACATGGAAGTACATAAGGTATAGATAATAATGGATCATAAATCATGATAAAATAGCATGGGAATAAAACATGTAATTGTGGAATCCATTAAGAACATGTAATTATTTCCATAGTAGCCAAGGCATTGCTGCCAAGACCATCTTAGTGGACAAAGTCCCTTTCTGAATCGAGTTCACTCCTCGTTCCAATCCTGTAATACTGAACCGGATTAACTTACCGTTCCAGCCATCTCTATCTCATGAGATATAAATCTTTACCCAATGCATTGGAGGGAGATATAGGTCCCACCCATCTCATAATGAAATCATTCTTACTTGTGCCACAAAATAAACTTAAAACATTCATCATAACTCAAAGAATAAAATGGGTTTCATAAATATCATCCCATCATCACATAATCCATATAAAAGAAATGGATATCATTTCATAATAAGAAAAGTGAAACCATGTAAATCATAGGGACATTATACTTGAAACATACACATATGAAATAATATCATCTTAGATGGAAAATGGTTTTGATAAAACACTTGAAATGAATTCTTGAGGAAAATATCCGTTCTTCTTCAAAATCAATTTCTTTTCACAAAACTTCATGCAATTTTAAAAGAAATATATTTTTTTGAAAATATTCATGAAATCTTTTTGAGGAAGCTTCATGAAAATAAGGCTTTATAAAACCGTAAAAATCCTTTCATGCCGTATAAGTTAAAAAAACATTCTTCTCGTACTTTTGCCGGAAAAGTCAAAAAGTACCTCATAACGTAAACAAAATAAAGATTCCTTACATACCATGTAGTAAAAGTAAAGAATGGGTAAAAATGACTTTAAACATACATGAAAACACTTTTATAAAACATGGATATGGATGATAGAAATAACCCCAGTAAATACTTACGAATAAGCAATCTCGGATAAAAATGAGATTTGCAAAATTATCCCTTACCTTAGATCTGATATGCTTCGTACGTATCCAAACCTCATGTATAATTATTTAAATAATGTCATTGAATTATTACAGAATCATATTCATTGTTATTATATCATATATGGTTCACTTATGACTTTATATTACACGTTATTTTGAAAATTCATGTTAAAGTAGCGTTTTGGGTAACATCGTTTCATTTGTCATTCGTGTTTTAACTTGTAATTATTCATATGATTACTTAGATCATTATTACATACATCCAGAATGTAAACCATGATTTATATATAATATATATTCAGAGAATATATATATAATGGATCGATAAATGGAAAGAAATACACCGTTCATGGAGACGGTAGGTCGTACGTACGCATTAACGCTGTTTTCATTTCCTTATTGAATTGAATGGAATTAATTAGATGACATAAATATATATATACATAAATATAGTAGCATTATTATGTCATATATTTCATGATTACTTATTATATATACTTTATAATCATTCTTGAATGGTTATCATGGATAGTGAATCTCATCGCGTCATGGAGACGGTATTCCGTACATACGCACGAGTGATGATATCATTCCCATGATCGTGGAATTGTATTAAAGTGTATGTATAATATTACAGAATAAATATCAATTTACAATAATCATATATATTCATTACTTTCACCATTATACCCATCCATTAAAGGTGGTGGTGGAAAATAGATTACACCACGGCGTAGAGACGGTATTCCGTACGTACGCACGCGCGGTGATTTCGTTTTCCATAGGATGGATAGATGGTGAAATAGGGTTGTTTCATACTTATAATAACATATCATTATATGAGTGATACTGATTTTATTACTTCATAATGAAACAACTAAATAAGAAGAAGTGGAAGAAGAAATAAAGTTGAAAGAATCCGTAACGGACATTACCTCTTCTTTGAAGCGCCTCTTTGAAACCTACTCTTAGGGCACTAAAATTGGTCTTTGAAGAAAACCAGGACCTCTAGGATGTTTCTAAGGAAGTGGGTAAGTGAATTTGGCAGGGTTTGGAAGAGCTTGAAGGCTCAAATTGGTGTGTGGAGGAGAGGGAGGTGGTACCCTTTTATAAGGGAGGAGATGGGCGCCTTTGGAAAGTGTGGAAATATTATTTTATTATAAACTTATCTTCGGTTTCAAAAGGTCCAAAAATCATTAAAGATGTAGATAAGATGACTCATGGTCGAAATAAAATCATCCAATCAGAATTGTACATGTTTTGGAAAATATTTTAATCATTATAATCTTATTTATTTAAATCATTTATTAATGAGGTAAATACTTCATAATTATTGTGTCATAATTTAATTTATTTGGTGTCTAAAAATTATAAAAAAAATATCATTATGTAGGTAATATTTTTATATTTACAATTAATATTTATAGTCAAAAATATAATTTATATAACCCCTTATAAAAATTAATTACTAAAATATTTTTGTTAATGTCAATTTTGTCTTTACATTAAATTAATTAATTCAAATTGTCATTGTTAATACCAAGTGGCTCAATGGGGTCCCAAAATCGACCTAAGGATACCCATGGTCGGCCAATACTCATCCAATAAGGTTAGGACAAGTTTCAAGGTAATTTTGAATTATTATAATATTCTTTTAACCTTGAATTACCTTATTTTACCTTTAACCGTAGTAAATAAAAATTACCGTAGTTACTATTCATAATATCAAAAAAAAATAAAAGTAACCTATTAACATAATTTGGACCCACTGATTCCAAATATGGAATCCATTTTTCAAAATTCAAAACACAGAATTTGCAGTAAGTAATTTAAAATTAATCCCGTTGTTAAGCAAACGGGTTTTAAAAGTTAAAACATTGCCAAAGATTGAAATGTTTTTACCTATGAATTCAATGTAAAATTAATGTTAATGACATAAATTATATTAAATGGTAAAAATATATGCTATTTATACCTTAAAAACATTAAATATTATAATTTAACCATATAAAGTATTGCGATGAAAAAAGTTGTTTTTAATTAAAATATAGTGTGTTTTTACTATTCATTAGAATATGAAAGTTATCAGAATAATATGAAAAATTTATCCAAAGTAAATTTTTATATCCTGATTCTAAAGAAGAATTTTATTTTGTCAAATTGAACTTATAAACTTGTCAAAAACTAGATTTAATGTGGGTGCGCCATCAAAAGGCAGCAAAACTGCATTTTTTGAAATATACTTATTTTACCATAAAAATTTATTTTGTTCTCATACCATGTTCTAGAAAATGTGTAAGATGAATAATAATGTTATAAAATTCAAAATTTAGTTAATACTATTCATAATGGATAGTTCATAATAATATTATAACAATATATCGTTGTTTAGTAAAACTCGGTATTGCATACAACACGCTATCGAGGAAGGTCGCGATTGCGTGTAATGCAAGCCAAGTCCGGGTTGTGTGTTGTGCAAGAATCCTTCGTTGTTTCGTATAACAGAATCCAACCATACTTCATTTATACATTGAATATATATATATATATATATATATATATATATATATATAAACACACTCAATGTTGCGTAGAATGACTATTATAAAACGAACATGAAATTGTGTGTAACACGATCCAAGAATAGCGTTTTGTATACTACAAGCTAATACGGTGTTGTGTATAGTACAAGATAAACATGGTGTGCTATATAATAGAAGACATAAATGAAATTAAAAGAATATTTTTCATAAAATCTCGGGGTGTTACATTCTACCCCCCTTAAAATGAATTTCGCCCTCGAAATTCTTCGGGGTTATAAATTGTTTGTTAATTGAGAATTTATTTCATAGAAACCCACATCGTAAAAAGGAATGCTAAAACTTAATTTCAAAAAGTGAAGTATGAAACATAACGGTTACTCAAATTAACTCATCTCTAGTTTTCCACATAGGAGATCATAGGTGAAAATATGGATATGGAGGAGAAATCTAACCATCATGTTCTGATGGAGAGTGGTAGAGAACATGGCTATGAAAAATCCAACAATCACAAATCCATGAATTTGTGATGATCTAAGGTACCATATGATTCATCGGATATAAGATCACTAGGACAACATTTTTGGTTTTCAATATCATTTCCCTAAAGTTGAAAATTTGAATTAGATGAAATACTTGCTTGATTTTGGTACAATCTCACTGTTGTTCATGATTTGAACAATTTCCACTTCATCTCTTAAAGAAATGAAGTTGAATTTGTTATTCGTGAAGTGTTAACAAATCATGTGATAGAATGATGGGTCATTCCATCTCTTTCAAACAAAAGGTTAGAAAAAGTTATAAGTCCATATTATGGTGAGGTTAATCGTATAGGGTTCCAAAAATGGACTTATACATTATTTATCATATCGCTTAATAAAATAAAACTACTTTCCACTAACCAGGGACTTCCTGTAGGCCATTGGTATGCGATAAAGGCCAGTCGCACTTCAGTTGTGGGTTCGATTCCCACAGCCTTATCCGATGCGATGGGTTGTCGCCCATCCTGCAGGTTGTCCTTTTTCTAAAACTACATTACTATAACATCCCATCAATAATATCGAAAAAAGTTCTATTCTTAAACAATACTAACTTATGTCCAACATAATCCATTCCAATCTTTAGGCTTATCTAAAATACGTCGGTCCAAGCTCATAGTATAAAGAAAATGATTACTTGAAATGTCACAAAACAATCACGTTAATGCCATCATTTATCCCTCATATATCTTGTTGGTCACATTCCATTAATGTAAATACCTTAATCATGTATTCTCTTGAAAAATGAATAGCCATTGAATCTTATTGAAAACATGAGTGTTGTCAAAATTTAACTCTTTCTGTAAGGGTTGGTGTCCTGAGAACCAATTGTTTTGTACTTTGATTACATGAATGTTCACTTATTATATATTATTCATTGTTCTACATGACTATAATATAATAATGTCCAGGAATATTTGTTGCATTAATAAGGTCATAGTAGATCCCCGCTATGATGAGAACCTTGAAATGCTATAACAATATTCTTAAATAAAGTTCTACGGTTGGATGACATACTATGATAGGACACAAAGTATACAGACCGTCATGTGAGAGTACTCGTAAGAAGACGAGACTCTCTCTCATAAAGTTCGCACTTGGTAATCTCAAAGATGGGAGATTATGAGAACATACCCGCCAGTAGTAATTCCGCATGTCTTGGTGTCATCAGATATTGCTATCTGCGAGCGTGTGTAATGGTCCTTAGACTGGAAGATTATCATTAACTCATGTCATGACTCGTGCACTTAGATTTACTGACGAAAACCATCACGCAGACAGTTGGCGGGAAGTAGGGTACGTTGGGTGCGTCATGAGTGACATGTTGTTAATGGATAAGTTGAGGAAGGATTTGTCCCTTCCATTTATGGAAGTTGATATCTCAGCCCTTTGATTGAAATAGAACTGTCGCATTAAATTCCATGGCCATGGTGTAAACGATGAGTTTATTTCAGGTAGTCAAAGAATGAAGGATCAAGCATATAGGTTTATGACACTTCCATGAAACCTGCTTGATGAGATATTGAGACAAAGGGATTAAATTACACAGTAAGCGTTCGTATGAGGTGATACGTCAATGTGGTGTCAACTTCTTTCTCTTGGGTGCCTTGACCTGTTGCTAGACAGTAATCTTGGACTTTAGGCAAGCCTGCCTAATTCCAATGAGAAAGAGTCCTAGAGGGTCACACACTAAGTGTATCCAAGTATCTCAAGTTGAATAATGATTATTCTCGTACGTGGTTTAATAATTATTCAAGGAAGCCTAAGATGTTTTAAATGATGTAGGAAAAATAAAATAAAACAAGTACATGCCGTGTATTATTAAATGTGCACGCCGTGTAGTTTTATTTTGGAAAGGAAATGAATAAATGAAAACAAGATATACACGCCGTGTACATTTAATGTACACGCCGTGTAGTTTTAAATGAAAAACAAGTACACTCCGTATATTTATTATTACATGCCGTGTAGTTTTTCCAGTCGGGATTTTGAGGATACAATATTGTTTTAAATGATATTTATTATAATCAGCGTGGGCGCATGTCAAGGAATTATCTATTCGACGTGGGGGTTTTAAATAAGAGTCAATGAAATAAATAAAATGCGTAACGCGTTTATTTATTTTCATAACTCTATAACCCCACACACCCAATTATAAATATCCTCACAACCCCAACTCTTTTCTGACACACAAGAGAATCGTTGTGCCCAACATCTCTGGAGAATTCTTTCAAGACCGAAAGAACCTCTTCCTCCAAGAACGCTCTCAAGACCGAGAGAGATCCTCTTCCATAAGATCAAGACGATCTAAGGCGGACAACGCAAGCAAAGGCTTCTCCACGCTAGCACCCAGATAATCCTTTGGTGACGTCCAAAGATACAAGGTACACGTGTGGATCACCACTAGAGGGAGTCTACACTTGGATTCTACGACGCAATGGCAGATCACATCGACAACGTGATCGAGAACATCAACGAAGAAAGAACACCCATAAGGTATTTCTTTATAATTAATTAAATTAACTATAATAAACCTGTAATGATCCTTGTTTGTGGTTCCGAGAAAAACCATCTTCTTTGTCTTTTTCTGTGATTTGAACCGTGGAGACTGACGTTTAACGTCGTATTGATCCCAGATTGATCATTTCTAATGACAAAAAGCCAAGTGGGCGCATCAACCCACGTGCTTCCGCTGAGCCCGGAACCTTCAAATGGTATCAGAGGGAGGTTACAACGTTGATTATAGTTATTTAATTTTTGTTGATAATTTACGCATTCATATTTGATTCAATTCGAAATAAATCATTCTATAAATCTGAATTAACGAGATCTATTCTTCCTCCTTCATTTCTCGATTCATATCACAGAAACGACCTTTTAATTTTAATTTTTGATTAAAATAAAAACGAGGAACTCATCCGGAGGAGCCGCTCTTTCTGTTTGTACAACACGGGATTACACGACTTGTAATTAAAACTACACGCCATGTACTTAGGTTCAACGAACCGGCATTGGTCTGCCAAACCACACCGTGTGAATTGATTATGCCTAAGTTTTAATCATTCCATGTTGACCAGAATTGAACGGCGTGTTGAAACCGGAATACACAGCGTGTATGTTGGAGCAACACGTCGTGTAGTCAGTTCCGACCCAGGTGAAACCGTGTATAAAGATAAGTTTCATACCACGTACACGGGATCACCAGGCCGGTTACCGCCTAACAAGGAAGTACACGCCATGTATGATTCATCTACACACCATGTACTCTAAAATTTCCAAAGTACAGAAAACACATCAAAGCCCCAGCGTGTACTTTGGATAAAGGGTGAAAAGAAAAATACGCACCGTGTAATTATAAACTACACGCCGTGTACTTTCCAGAAATGGAATTTCACCATGTTTCCTCCAATGTACAAAGACCCGTACAAGGAATATGGATGAGAAGAATCTCAAGGAAATTCCGAAAGTAATTTAAGATAAAGAATTTATTAATTATAAGATCATAATTAATTGAATTCAAGCGCGTATTATCTTAAATAAAAGAACGATTAAAAGAATTTGAATTCTAAATATGCGTAAATGTCGTTGCATACTATGGATGATCATGAGCTAGACCAAAGAACCTTTGTATGTGTATGGTTTCATTAAAATTTATTTAATTTAAATTTGTTGGCCTGCGAGCCTTCTTCCTATAAAATGTAGGACCTGCGTGCCCATGGTTTCTTTAATGTAAACCCATGTAATGGAGGATCTCCCAAGCCAGAGGAGACGGTTCAAATCCCGAAGCCGAGGTGAAACCGACGCAAGAAGATACAAAGGTGGACAGGTGGGAGCTGCAAAACACGAACCAACAGGTTCAAGGTGTTTTCCCTAGGTCAGGGTTAGCTTATCAAAACTGCTAGATAAGCTAACAAATAAAATCTCATGATCATTCCATCTTATTTTATTTCTGTCTGGTTTCATGGTTTATTTATTATGTATGTGTTGTCGCGATCACATAATTAATAAAATTAACTAGCATGTAAAGATGGAATAAAATAAAAACCGGACTATGCGTAAACATTATCAGAACATGGTTAATCACTTAAGAAAGAATCACTTAATATTAACAAGCATGTGATAATGAAAAAATACACATAAAGAATAAAATCCCTCAAATACCATATAAAGTCAGACCAAGTCTTCCGTTACTTGATTAAGGGAAAGACTCAATAAAACTATGTGTTTTACCAACCCTTGTTGGGACACTTACTTTTATAAAGGAAGCCCTTGTGAAAGGTTTCGAGTTGACTTAACCATATTACATCAAGAGAAGTAGCCCTTTCTAGACTTGATGTAATATTGGAGGCAAGAGTTGAGGAAATCCAAGTCAGTATTTCAGGATTGGGGAGTCCACTCAACAGATCAAGGAACTGTAAGCTCATAGTTGGCAAAGACCTGCCTACCTAAATACCTTCAAATAGCTTGAACAACCCTTGTTGGGGTTATGCGAAGGGTAATATGGATCCTTTCCACTAGAATGTCAAAGCAACTGGACATTCCAAGTTCAATGGTGAGGGCCATTGGGACTTGATAAAATAGTGGGAGACTTAATAAAATTTATTATTTCTCATAAAATGTAATCAAGAAAGTACTGATGAATCTGCTCTTTTAATTTGTAGAATCAATATGACAAACAAATCAACCACATTTTCTCTACGATCAATTCTAGATAAAGACAACATCCTCACCGACAGTAACTTTATGGAATTGTTTAGGCGCCTTTGGGTTATCCATTTCCATGAACGGAAGTTTTACGTGTTGGAGTCCTCACTTCTTGATTCTCCTGCCCCAAGGGTGAGTGATAAAGATTTCCTAGTCTATGATCAACATTTGAACGATGCTCTCGATGTTCAATGTTTGATGTTGTCATCTATGTCTAGTGAGCTCATGAAGTCTCATGAAGACATGGATGCCTACAACATGCTTGAGCACCTCCATGGTTTATACCAGGATATAGCAAGACAGGAAAGGTTTGAGATCTCCAAGGCTCTATTTCAGAGAAAGCTTGGAGAGGGTGCCCCATCTGGGCCTCATGTAGTCAAGCTCATTGGCTATATTGAGCGCTTGGAGGTTCTAGGGTTTAAACTCCCTGAAGAACTGGGTACCGATCTCATCCTCGCATCACTCCCCCAGAGCTTCTCAAACTTTTTTGTGAACTTCAATATGAACAACATTGAGAAGTATTTGTCTGATCTTATCATCCTCATTCGCCAAGTAGACACTGACATGAAGCGTGAAAAGCCTTCTGTCCTCATGGTGAATAAAAGGAAAGGGAAGGCGAAGAGCTTTAAGCCCAAAGATTCTTCAAGGCCTTAAAAGAAAAGGAAGATCAAAGGGGAGGAAAATGAACATGATGTTGTTTGTTTTGCATGTGGCAAGAAGGGACACTGGAAGAAAACTGCACCCAGCTAATGAAGCAAGGGGAAGCTTCACGTGCGTTTGTTATTGAATGCAATCTGTCTGTTTCTACTAATTGGGTATTAGATACTGCTTGTGGTGCTCACATCTGTATCAAAATACAGGAACCAAGTAGATTCAAGAAGATTGATCGAGGGGAGGTAGATCTACGAGCAGCCAACGGAGCCAGACTCGCTGTTGTAGCTGTCGGAGACTACCACCTCACATTGCCTACCGGAATGGTCTTGGTTTTGAAAGGTTGTTATTATGTGCTTTCTGTTAATAAAAACATTATTTCAGTATCCAGATTAGATACTGATGGATTCATATTCAAGTTTGGAAATGAATGTTGCTACTTTTATAAAGATAGCATTTGTTTTGGTAGGGCACATTTATATAACGGCCTTTGTGTGTTAGACTACACAAACCAAGTAATGGAAATTGATAACAAAGCTAATTCACATGACTCATACCACACCCAACTTTGGCATCACCGGCTAGGTCATGTCAATGAGAAACGTTTGACAAAATTACATCAAGATGGGTATTTAGATTCTTTCGAACTAAAACCACTTGGTGTATGTCATGCATGTCTACAAGGAAAAATGACCAAATCCCCATTTAGTGGGAATGGTGAAAGAGCTAAAGAGCTTCTAGAATTAGTTCACACAGATGTGTGTGGACCATTTCCAGTTGAAGCAAGGGGTGGGTTCTTGTACTTCATAACTTTTACTGATGATTTTAGTAGATATGGATATATCTATTTAATGAGGTATAAGTCAGATTCTTTTGATCGGTTCAAAGAATACAAGAATGAAGTTGAGAACCAGCTGGGTAAGAAGATTAAGAAACTCCACTCAGACAGAGGAGGAGAATATCTTAATCAAGACTTCATTGATTTCTTACGGGAGTTTGGGATTATATCTCAACTCACTGCTCCTTACACACCGCAGTGGAATGGTGTAAGTGAAAGGAGGAACCGCATCCTGTTGGACACGGTGAGATCAATGATGAGTCATGCGAGTCTTCCATTACCCTTTTGGGGATATGCATTACAAACAGCAGTGCACATACTAAACCAAGTACCGACTAAATCGATAAATGGTATTCCATACGAATTATGTAGTGGACGCAAAGCCATGTTATCGAATTTACATGTGTGGGGTAGTGAAGCATTTGTTAAGGCCTCTTCAGGTAACAAACTTGCACCCCGAGGCAGAAAGTGTATCTTTATAGGATATCCCAAGGAAACAAGGGGATATTACCTATACAACCCCTCAGAAAAAAAAGGTTACAGTGGCAAGACATGCCATATTCCTTGAGAGGGAGCACATCTCCAAAAGAGATAGTGGGAACGAGATAGACTTCGATGAAGTCAAGGCACAAGATACACATGAGTTGGTACAAGAATAGATTCCACAAAGCCCCGTGGAAGAAAAATCTGTTCCAGAGACACAAGAACTGCGTAGGAGCACGAGAGAGGTGAGAGAACCAGAACGATGTGGTTTTCTTGTCACCGAGGATGGTGACTCATTATTGGTTGACAATGATGATCCTCTTACCTACAAGGAAGCAGTTGAAGGAACAGACATTGCCAAGTGGCAAGAAGCCATGAATTCTGAAATGGATTCCATGTACCAAAACCAAGTTTGGATTTTTGTAGATCTTCCAGTTGATGTAAAGACTATTGGTAATAAATGGGTATTCATGTCACGACCCATCCTCGGGGCCCATGCCGTGACTACCCCAAGCCCGCCTTCCATAGGCCAGGGGCTGGTGACTAGCACCAAAGCGTAAATCCCGGTAAAAAGGGAAGGCATTGCCTATTTAAAGTAAACAAGCACCATAGAGTAAGCAAGCAGAAAAGTAAACACTAAGTGAAAAGAGAGTACAACTATAAGTGCGGAAAAGTAAGTGGGCCAGTATACAAACTCAAACTGAAAGTAAAGTACAATTCGAAAGGAAAAAACAGCAATTGAAAAGTAAAAGTTGCTACGCTGAGCTGTCTACTGGAAATCCCACCTGAAGGGTGGGTACAGATAGCTCCACTGCACCTCGGGTCCCGTCGTCCGCTCCGAGCACGTCCCGCTCAGTGGTCCACCTCCAGGTACTTTCCTGCTCCGCAAGCCTCAACCACGATCAACGCTGTCCGTCGTCTGCAACCAACACAACGTAGTGCGGGCATAGCCCGTGCAGGGGTGAGTATAAGCTACTTAGTAGGGACCCCGAGACCCCCGAAGGTCTCCCAAAATCCACAAAGGATAAACCACAAAGGAAAGATACAATCACGAAGTAACAACCGACACTGCTTAGGTATATGCCCATACATATACCTAAGTCATCAATCCCAATACGCTCCAACCTCCGAGCCCAAGTACAACTCAGTCCACACAGGAAAGTATACGTATTCCACACAGGAAAGCAAAATGTAATCCACACAGGATAGCACAACACAATCCACACAGGAAAGCAAACAGGATTCAGCTCACATAGGTATACTTCTTCGGTAGACGATAGAGATGATCACGGATCCATCTAAGTCGTCGGACCCACAAAGGATCGATAGGTACTAACCCCCGCAAAGACCCACACAGGATCGGACCCACACAGGATCTGTAGGCGCTGGTTCACACAGGACCGCTGAGCGCTGACCCACATAGGATCGGACCCACACAGGATCGGTAGCACTGATCCACACAGGATCGCAGAGTGCTGTAGTCGTCGTCGTCGAATCCACTGAGGATCTCTGCACAGTCGTCGTCGCAGTCACAGTAGCAGTCGCAGCCAGCTCTAGGGTTCCCGCACACAACAAGCTCGTTCGGGAGGATGCGCTCCACGAGCCGAGAGGCTGATACATCAACTGTCACATAGTCTAGAGTTGTTGTATCCAAAAGTTCCGTATCGTCAACAGGAACTCAACGCAACAGATTGCGGGTCAATCAGACGCCCGGTCTGAGAGTTATTGGCTTTTTCGTCCCAGGGGCCCGGTTGGTTTTTAAGGCAAAACCAACCCGACCGTACTCCACCTATCTCCAAACCTTGGGCGGAGTATGCCAAAAGATCCTTCTCACTAAGAGGAACTCAACAAAGTTGACGGCACGTCAATCGGACGTCCGTAGCTCAAGATAAGAGTGTTTCTGCTCCGAGGGCCCGATTGGTTTCGTGTACGAACCAACCCGGCCGAACTCAAAGTATTCCGAAACCTTGAGTGCGATATACCGAAACGACTGTCTCAATCCAAGGATCGCATCTCCGTGGACGGCGCGTCGTTTAGAGGTCCGTAGCCCGAGTTATGGGCATTTGAACCCAAACAGTTCGGTAAGGGGGGTTTCGGGCCCGGGCCGACCCGGCACGAGACCCCCCGGTTGGCCCGAACCGGGTCGACCCGCCCCGGACAGGGTCGGCCCGGCCTGGCGGACCGGTCGGGCACCGGTCCGGCTGGACGCAGCTGGCTAGGCGCGCTGCCAGCTCGGCCTTCGGCCGAGCTGTTTGGAAAAACGGGGGGCGCCTGCCCCCCTTGTGAAACCGCGACCCCCTCTCATTATGGGGGGCCATTTTTCCGCTAGCCGGGGGAATTTAATTCCCCTGGATTTCCCCTTTTCCGGCCGGCCCGACCTGGCCGGCCGGTTCCTTCTCAACAGGACCAGCAAAGGCCGGTCCCCTTCCGGCTTCCGACACCGGTGGCCCGTCTGGCCGCCGGTCACCTTGTTCCGCTGCGGCCCGGAACCGGCCGCTGTATTTTCCGAGTAACTCTGACACGGCGCGACGGTGTCGCGTTCTTGTTCTTCATTTCACGGCGCGGCGCGACGGCGCCGCGCATTTTCTTATCGCAAGGTTCCGCATGGTGCGACGGCACCATGTATCCCGCACTGAACCACAAAGAACCAACACGAAAAAAAAGGAGGAGGGTCGGCCATGTTTGTGTGGTCCGGCTCCCCCTCACGTTATTCGTTATCATTTGGTTTTAAACCACAAGTTCAAATTTGATAACAAATGGTTTTAAACCACGAAGATCATCAAGCCGGAAACCTCGAACAAATATAAATAATTGAAAAAAAACCCCTACCTCGGTTTAGGAACGATGTTCGTCAACGACCCACAGAAGACAAGCGTCGCGGAGGTCGGGCGTCGCGGAAATCAAACGTCGATTCTGTTGACATCGAGGTGCGTCCGAAGAGGTAACGTCGCTGGAGAAGCTTCGTAAGCTGACGGAGAAAGCCCGAGGAGGAAGCGGCGTCTCCTTTCATTGACACGGGAAGAAGATCGAAAGAAGCGGCGTCGTTGATCTTCGGAAACACACCGGCTGCGAAGAAGAGAAGAGACGACACGTCTTTCTCTTCTTATGGTGACGGCGTTCTTCGTCGGAGCCTAAGTGTTCTTCGCGTTCTTCGTCAAGGTTGAAGAAGATGAAGAATGCTTCCCAAATCCTCTCAAGGTGGAAAGAGAAAACTAACCAAAATAAAATAAGTCTATGCCTTATTTTATTTACACAACTTCACCTCTTTGAATTTAAGAAGTTTGAAATTAAGTAACTCATCTCAATTAATAACTCAAGATGTCAAAATTAAATAGAGTGGAGTTATTGGGGGTTTAAAGGGGAGTTGAAGAGTTAGGGTTCGTGTGGGCCCCACCACACTTAATCCTCTAAAGGGAGGTTAAGTGGATGTGGGTCCCACCTCTAACTCCCTTTGGGAGGATATAACCAACATGGTTTAAAATAAATTGTGTTCCACAATTTATTTAACTACATCCAACTTTCCCCAAAACTAACTCTCAACCCGCATAAAACGCAACCTCGGAAAAGGTCTCCTTAAGCGAAAATCGGCGCTGCGAGTTCATCAGTGCCCTCAGAATTCGATTCCGGGCACCGGTTCAAAATTTAGAAATTCCCGCTCGTTTGTTCACTGAACGTACCCGAGCCAAACTTCGGAAATTGATTCCGGGCACATCGGGCCTCAGAATTAGGTGCCGTTAGAAACCGCGTTCTTGTAAAATTCCAAAGAAAATTAAGAAAAAAATTCCCTTGAATTTTACGGATCTTTACATTACTCCCACCTCTGGGATTTACGTCCCCGTAAAGATACATCAAAACTAGGGAAACAAATGAGGGTACTAAGCACGCATCTGAGCCTCCCGCTCCCAAGTGCTCTCCTGGAGGTTCCCGTGCTGCCATCTGATGCGCACTAGAGGAATCGACCGTCCACGTAGGACCCGCTCCTGTTGATCCTCGATCTCCACCGGGACCTCCGCAAAAGTCGCCCCATCATCCACGTCTAGCTCCCCATGGTCAATGATGTGCGTCGGGTCGTGCACGTATCTCCTCAACTGAGATACGTGGAAGACGTCGTGCACCCGGTGCAACTGAGGTGGTAGAGCCAGGAGATAAGCCACCTCTCCAATCCTGCTAAGGACCTGGAAGGGTCCGATGAAGCGCGGGGATAACTTTCCGCCACGGCCAAATCTCCGTAAACCACGTCGAGGTGAGACACGCAAGAAGATGTGGTCTCCATCCTCGAACTCTAGTGGCCTCCACCTCCTATCAGCGTATGACTTCTGCCGGCTCTAAGCTGTCCTCATCCGCTCCTGGATGACCTGGACCTTCTCTGTCGTGGCCTGGACCATCTCTGGTCCCATAAGTGCTGACTCCCCAGGGTCTATCCAGCACAAAGGAGATCTGTAAGGTCGGTCGTACAACTCCTTGTATGGTGCCATCCCGATGGTGGAGTGGTAGCTGTTGTTGTACGCGAACTCCACCAAGGGTAGGTGGTCCTCCCAGCTACGACCAAAGTCGAGGACACATGCACGGAGCATGTCCTCGAGAGTCTGAATGGTCCTCTCCGTCTGACCATCCGTCTGAGGATGAAAGGCTGTGCTCAGACGTAGCTGCATCCCGAACGCCTCCTACAACCCCTTCCAAAGCCGGGAAGTAAAGCGAGCATCTCGATCGGAGACGATAGATGATGGCACACCGTGAAGCCGTACAATCTCTTGAACGTAGAGACGTCCCAAGCTCTCCACTGAGCCCTTCTCTCTGATGGGTAAGAAGTAAGCCGACTTGGTGAGTCAGTCAACAATCACCCAGATGGAGTCGTGACCTCTAGAAGTGCGTGAAAGTCCAGTCACGAAGTCCATAGATATCCCGTCCCACTTCCACTGCGGAACCTCCAAGGGCTGTACCAAGCCTGCTGGTACCTGATGCTCAGCCTTCACCTGCTGGCAGGTGAGGCATCGAGAAACGAACTCTGCCACAGCCTTCTTCATGCCCGGCCACCAGTGCTGTCGTCTGAGATCCTGGTACATCTTCGCCACTCCAGGATGTACTGCCAAAGGAGAAGTGTGAAATTCTCTCAGCACCTCCTCTCGCAAGGCGACTGGTACCATGGTACGTCCTCTGAAAAGGATGTCGTGCTCTGCTCCAAAGGAGAAACCATCAGGTGCCTGTCCTGAGGATATCTGTACACGCTGTGTCCTACAGTCAGCGTCCTCACACTGTGCCTCTCTGACTCACTGCAGTAGTGGAGGAGTGACTGTGAGAGACTGAAGTAAGGCATCTCCATCTCTATCCACAAAGGATATCTGCAAAGAGGCTAGCTGCTCCGCCGCCTCCTCAAGTAGCTGAATGCCCGTCCTCCTGCTGAGGGCATCGGCTACTACGTTCCCCTTCCCAGGAGTATAGACTATCTCAAAGTCATAGTCTTGGAGGAACTCGAGCCATCGCCGCTGTCTCAAGTTCAGGTCCTTCTGATAGAAGATGTACCTGAGACTCTGATGATCAGAAAAGACTGTAAAGTGCTCGCCCATCAGATAGTGTCGCCATGTCTTCAGATAGAAGACCACTGCTGCTAACTCCGGGTCATGGGTAGCATAGTTCTGCTCATGCGGCCTCAACTGATATGATCCATATGCGATCACTGCCCGCTCCTGCATCAGGACACATCCAAGTCCGGTCCCTGATGCATCGCAGTAGACTACGTACCCTACTCCCTCCTCAGGAAACCTCAAGATAGGGGCGCTGGTCAATCTCTGTCTCAGCTCTTGGAAGCTCTGATGACATCTGTCTGACCACACGAAGGGTTTCCCCTTCTTCGTCAAAGCTGAGAGTGGTGTCGCAACTCTAGAGAAGTCTGGCACGAATCTCCGATAGTATCCAGCTAGACCCAAGAAACTCCGCACCTCCGTCACACTCTTGGGTGGCTCCCAAGCTAACACTGCCTCGATCTTCGCAGGATCCACTACAACTCCCGCCTCAGAGATGACGTGCCCCAAGAAGTGGACCTCACATATCCAGAACTGGCACTTCGAGAGCGTACCATAAAGCTGGTGCTCTCGGAGTGTGCCTAGTACAACCTGTAAGTGGTAGGCGTGCTCCTCCTCAGTCGTTGAGTAAATCAGAATGTCGTCGATGATGACCACGACAAATCAATCGAGGTATGGCTGAAAGATCATGTTCATGAGGGCCATGAACACTGCTAGAGCATTGGTTACGCCGAATGGCATAACCAAGAACTCATAGTGGCCATACCGACATCTGAAGGCCGTCTTCTACACGTCCTCGTCTCGAACTCTGAGCTAGTGATAGCCTGACCTGAGGTCTATCTTCGAGAACCACTATGCTCCCTTGATCTGATCAAAGAGGTCATCAATCCTCGGTAGCGGATACTTGTTCCTCACTGTCACCTGGTTCAGGTGACGATAGTCAACACAATGTCGCAAGCTCCTGTCCGCCTTCTTGGCGAACAATATCGGGGAAGCCCAGGGTGAAACACTGGGTCGGATGAACCCCTTGCCCTGCAAGTCCTCCAACTGTACCCGTAGCTCTCGAAGCTCGGCGGGGGCCATCCGATATGCTGGATTCGATATCGGGGTTGTCCCGGGGTACATGTCAATATAAAAGTCTACCTCTCTGCGAGGAGGTAACCCTAGAACGTCGTCGGGGAAAACGTCCGCAAACTGATCCACCACTGCAGGAAAACCAGGACTCCGCACGTAAACTGCTCCAAGGATGAGGCTAGCCAACTGATAAGTGATGGGTTGTCCCCTCCTATGCGAGAGTCCCTCCTGTGCATCAAAGTCTCCCTTCTCACCGGTGAAGGTGAACCTGCTCCCGTCGGTGCGTACACATCGCACCTTGCGCCTAAAACAGTCAATCTGTGCATGGACCGTAGATAACCAATCCATACCCAAGATGACGTCGTAAGGCCTCGACGCTGCTACAAGAAGATACCAGCCAAAGCTCTCGCCTCCTAGAGTAAGCTCACACTACTGGCACCAGTGCGTAATCATCGAGTCTGCTCCCGTAGGAGTCTCTAGCCGTAAGGATCGAGCCAACGGCTCTGTCGGAATCTCTGAGCTCCGAACAAGGGCAGCGGCTATGAAAGAGTGACTCGCTCCTGTGTCTACATGTACTGCAGCAAGGGTGGAATAGACATAGATAGTACCTCGAATCATCTCGGGCACGCCGTGGTTGTAGGCCTCTGCTGCCTGGAGTTGTGCCTGTCTCTGCTCGCCAGCTCCATGTGGTCGGGGTGGACTTCCTGGTGGTGGTGGTGGCAGAGTCTCAAAGCGTCGCCCACCACCTGCTGCTCGGCCGGCTCCTCTGCCTCGTCCGCCACCTCCCTGCGGACCGCCACGGTCAACCCTCTTCCTCTGCCTCAGTGGTCCCTCAACCGTCTTCTGCTCCTTGGCACGGCGGGTCGGGCAGTCACGAGCCATGTGGCCCTGCCCGCCGCACGAGTAGCACTATCTGCCTCTCGAAAGACTGGCTCTGCGCTGTGTGCCCCGCACTGCTGAGCCAGTGTCCTGAGGTCATCTGCCTAAAGGTCTAGTCTGCCTGGACCCCAGAGTCATCCGTCAACTGCCTGCTGCAGAAGACTCTGCCACGTGCCGCCCTGCGGTGGGTCTCGGCGCTGGTGTGGACTCAGCAAGAAAGCTCTCGATCAAAAGGGCCCGCTTCAGTACTCCCGTCTGAGTCGGTATACTGAGGGAGATCAGTGATGCCTTGATCTCGTGTCTCAATCCCTGCTCAAAGGTCCGGGCCTGGAAGAATGGGTCTCGTACCATGTCGGTCTAGTAGCGTGAGAGATCGGTAAATCTCGCCGAGTACTGAGCGACCGTAATGCTGCCCTTCCGCACCTGAAGAAGCTCTTGAATTCGCACCGCACGGAGGGTGGCTGGGAAGAACTCCGAGCGGAAGATGCTCTCAAAGTCCGTCCAAAGTATAGATGCCTCATCGTTCACCTGGAGCATCAATCTTCACCATCGGCCCGCTGCTGCGTGCAGTAGGCTCGCAGCGAGGATCACCATGAGGTCTGCTGGTGTCCTCACTAGCCTGAAAACTCGTACGACTGCCTCCAGCTAGTCCTCGGCTGCCTGGGGGTCCATCTCCCCACGAAACCTGGGTGGTCGCTGGCGCTGAAACTCATGCAGTGCGCTGAGGCGACGTGCATCGTCATCGGCTGGTGCTGGAAGTATCGGTGGCTCGGTAGGTAGCTCTACCGCCGGTGCCACTGCTGACAAAGGGCCCTGCACCGAGGCCTCGTCGCTCGGTGGGCTGTCATCACGCTCGACTCTCATAACCCTAGCTGGCTGCCATCGTGGGGCCATCCTGAAAAGGAAACAGGTGCGCCATGGTCAGAACAGTATACCTGGTGAGCTGATACAAAGTAATCACAAAGAAAACTTGAAACACACATGTTATCAATGTTTTTGTGCATTAAGTCGGAAATCAGAAGTCAGGGTCCTGTTGTATGGATACGTCGGCCGCCGCACCAACACTGGACTCCCTGGACTGATAACCACACTCAATACGCTAAACATTATTGATTCACATAGAAAAGATCAGAGTTCGCGGTAGAACCGAACTCCTTTGATACCAATTTGTCACGACCCGTCCTTGGGGCCCGTGCCGTAACTACCCCAAGCCAGCCTTCCATAGGCCAGGGGCTGGCGACTAGCACCAAGGCGTAAATCCCGGTAATAAGGGAAGGCATTTACTTTGTAAAGTAAACAAGAACCACAGAGTAAGTAAGCGGAAAAGTAAACACTAAGTGAAAACAGAGTACAACTATAAGTGCGGAAAAGTAAGTGGGCCAGTATAAAAACCCAAACTGAAAGTAAAGTACAACTCGAAAGGAAAAACAGCAACTGAAAAGTAAAAGCTGCTATGCTGAGCTGTCTACTGGAAATCCCACCTGAAGGGTGGGTACAGATAGCTCCACTGCACCTCGGGTCCCGCCGTCCGCTCCGAGCATGTCCCGCTCAGTGGTCCACCTCCAGGTACCATCCTGCTCCGCAAGCCTCAACCACGATCAACGTTGTCCGTCGTCTGCAACCAACACAACATAGTGCGCGCATAGCCCGTGCAGGGGTGAGTATAATCTACTCAGTAGGGACCCCGAGACCCTCGAAGGTCTCCCAAAATCCACAAAGGATAAACCACAAAGGAAAGATACAATCACGAAATAACAACCGACACTGCTTAGGTATATGCCCATACATATACCTAAGTCATCAATCCCAATACGCTCCAACCTCCGAGCCCAAGTACAACTCAGTCCACACAGGAAAGTATACATATTCCACACAGGAAAGCAAAACGTAATCCAAACAGGATAGCACAACACAATCCACACAGGAAAGCAAACAGGATTCATCTCACACAGGTATACTTCTTCGGTAGACGATAGAGATGATCACTAATCCATCTAAGTCGTCGGACCCACAAAGGATCGATAGGTACTAACCCCCGCAAAGACCCACACAGGATCTGTAGGCGCTGGTTCAGACAGGACCGCTGAGCGCTGACCCACACAGGATCGGACCCACACAGGATCGGTAGCACTGATCCACACAGGATCGCTGAGTGATGTAGTCGTCGTCGTCGAATCCACTGAGGATCTCTGCACAGTCGTCGTCGCAGTCACAGTAGCAGTCGCAGCCAGCTCTAGGGTTCCCGCACACAGCAAGCTCGTTCAGGAGGATCCGCTCCACGAGCCGAGAGGCTGATACATCAACTGTCACATAGTCTAGAGTTGATGTATCCAAAAGTTCCATATCGTCAACAGGAACTCAAGGCAACAGACGGCGCGTCAATCGGACGCCCGGTCTGAGAGTTATTGGCTTTTTCATCCCAGGGGCCCGGTTGGTTTTTAAGGCAAAACCAACCCGACCGTACTCCACCTACGTCCAAACCTTGGGCGGAGTATGCCAAAAGATCCGTCTCACTAAGAGGAACTCAACAAAGTTGACGGCACGTCAATCGGACGTCCGTAGCTCAAGATATGAGTGTTTCCGCTCCGAGGGCCCGGTTGGTTTCGTGTACGAACCAACACGGCCGAACTCAAAGTATTCCGAAACCTTGATTGTGATATACCGAAACGACCGTCTCGATTCAAGGATCGCATCGCCGCTGACGGCGCGTTGTTTGGAGGTTCGTAGCCCGAGTAATGGGCATTTGAACCCAAACAGTTCGGTAACGGGGGTTTCGGGCCCGGGCCGACCCGGACCGAGACCCCCCGGTTGGCCCGAACCGGGTCGACCAGCCCCGGACAGGGTCAGCCCTGCCCGGCACGACCCGGCCTGGCCCGGCGCAGCCCGGCCCGGCCCGGCCTGGCCCGGCCTGGCGGACCGGCTGGGCGCCGGTCCGGCTGGACGCAGCGCGCTGGGCGCGCTGCCAGCTCGGCCTTCGGCCGAGCTGTTTGGAAAAACGGGGGGCGCCTGCCCCCCCTTGTGAAACCGCGGACCCCCCTCATTACGGGGGGGCATTTTTAAGCTGGCCGAGGGAATTTAATTCCCCCGGCTTTCCCCTTTTTCAGCCGGCCCGACCTGGCCGGCCGGTTCCTTCTCAACGGGACCGGAAAAGGCTGGTCCCCTTCCGGATTCCGACACCGGCGGCCCGGCTGGCCTCTGGTCACCTTGTTCCACCGCGGCCCGGAACCGGCCGCGGTATTTTCCGGGTAACTCCGACGCGGCGCGACGGCGTCGCGTTCTTGTTCTTCATTTCACGGCGTGGCGCGACGGCGCCGCGCATTTTCTTGTCGCAAGGTTCCGCATGGTGCGACGGCACCTTGTCTCCCGCACCGAACCACAAAGAACCAACATGAAAAAAAAGGAGGAGGGTCGGCCGTGTTTGTGTAGTTCGGCCCCCCCTCACGTTATTCGTTATCATTTGGTTTTAAACCACAAGTTCAAATTTGATAACAAATGGTTTTAAACCACGAAAATCCTCAAGCCAGAAACCTCGAACAAATATAAATAATTGAAAACAAACCCCTACCTCGGTTCATGAACGATGTTCATCAACGACCCGCGGAAGACAAGCGTCACGGAGGTCGAGCGTCGCGGAAATCGAACGTCGATTCCGTTGACGTCGAGGTGCGTCCAAAGAGGTAACGTCGCTGGAGAAGCTTCATAAGCTGACGGAGAAAGCCTGAGGAGGAAGTGGCATCACCTTTCGTTGACACGGGAAGAAGATCGAAAGAAGCGGCGTCGTCGATCTTCGGAAACACATCGGCTGTGAAGAAGAGAAGAGACGACACGTCTTTCTCTTCTTATGGTGACGGCGTTCTTCGTCGGAGCCTAAGTGTTCTTCACGATCTTCGTCAAGGTTGAAGAAGATGAAGAATGCTTCCCAAATCCTCTCAATGTGGCAAGAGAAAACTAACCAAAATAAAATAAGTCTAAGCCTTATTTTATTTACACAACTTCACCTCTTTGAATTTCAAAAGTTTGAAATTAAGTAACTCATCTCAATTAATAACTCAAGATGTCAAAATTAAATAGAGTGGAGTTATTGGGGGTTTAAAGGGGAGTTGAAGAGTTAGGGTTCGTGTGGGCCCCACAACACTTAATCCTCTCAAGGGAGGTTAAGTGGATGTGGGTCCCACCTCTAACTCCCTTTGGGAGGATATTACCAACATGGTTTAAAATAAATTGTGTTCCACAATTTATTTAACTACATCCAACTTTCCCCAAAACTAACTCTCAACCCGCATAAACGCAACCTCGAAAAAGGTCTCCTTAAGCGAAAATCGGCGCTGCGAGTTCGTCGGTGCCCTCGGAATTCGATTCCGGGCACCGGTTCAAAAGTTAGAAATTCTCGCTCGTTCTTTCACTGAACGTACCCGAGCCAAAGTTCGGAAATTGATTCCGGGCACACCGGGCCTCGGAATCAGGTGCCGTTAGAAACCGCGTACTTGTAAAATTCCAAAGAAAATTAAGAAAAAATTTCCCTTGAATTTTATAGGTCTTTAAAATTCAAGAAGAAACTGGACATGGAGGGGCAAGTTAGCACCTACAAGGCACAACTGGTTGCAAAAGGTTTTAGACAGCGTCAACGAATTGACTATGATGAAACCTTTTCACCGGTTGCAATGCTGAAGTCCATCAGAATCCTATTGGCCATTGCTGCTTACCATGACTATGAAATTTGGCAAATGGATTTCAAAACAGCTTTCCTTAATGGGAACCTCCAGGAAGATGTCTACATGACACAACCTGAAGGGTTTGTGACTCCAAAGGATTCCAACAAGGTATGCAACTTTCAGAAATCCATTAATGGATTAAAGAAAGCATCAAGGTCATGGAACATTCGTTTTGATGAAACTGTTATAGAATTTGGATTTGTTAAGAATGAATGTGAGACTTGTGTCTACAAAAGTTTTAGTGGAAGTGCGGTCGTTTTCCTAATAGTATATGTTGATGACATATTGCTAATTGGAAATGAAGTACATGTCCTACAGTCAGTTAAGGCATGGTTGCATAAATGCTTCTCCAAGAAAGACTTGGGCGAGGCGGCATATATTCTTGGGATCAATATCCATTGTGATAGATCCAAGAGAATGCTGGGCCTGAGTCAAAGTACATACATTGACAAGATACTGAAGTGATTCAGTATGGAACAGTCCAAGAGGGGATTGTTGCCAGTGTCACATGGCATTCATCTTTCCAAGAAAATGTGTCCTCAGACACATGAGGAAAGAAAGAGGATGGCAAGGATCCCTTACGCATCCGCGATTGGGTCAGTCATGTATGTTATGCTATGTACGAGGCTAGATGTTGCTTACGCATTAAGTGTGGTAGGCAGATATCAAGCTGATCCAGGAGACCACCATTGGAGAGCAGTCAATACTATCCTTAAGTATCTGAGGCGTACTAAGGATATGTTCCTGGTTTATGGAGGAGATGAGGAATTAGTCATCAGAGGACATGTAGATGCTAGTTTCCAGACTGATCAAGATGACATGAAGTCGCAGACTGGATACATCTTCAGTTTGAATGGAGGTGTAGTGAGCTGGAAGAGCTCAAAACAAAGTGTGTTGGCAGATTCTATAGCAGAGTCCGATTTATCACAGCTTCTGAGGTAGCTAAAGAAGCAGTATGGATGCGAAGCTTCATCCAAGAGCTGGATGTTGTACCGAGCAATAAAGATCATAACACACTCTATTGTGATAATACTGCAGCGGTGGCACTTGCAAAAGATCCAAGGTCACATCAGCGGACAAAGCACATACTTCGGAAGTATCATCTCTTGAGGGATTTTTCTCAGAGAGGTGAAGTTGCAGTGAGCAGTATTTCCAAGGAAGACAACGTGGTGGACCCATTGACTAAAGCCTTGAATCAGCAGAAACATGATCATCATGTGAGGTCTAGCGGACTAAAAGTCGTAGGCAGTTGGCTCTAGTACAAGTGGGAGTTTTTAAGGGTTGGTGTCCTAAGAACCAACTGTTTTGTACTTTGATTACATGAATGTTCACTTATTATATATTGTTCATTGTTCTGCGTGACTATAATATAATAATGTCCTGGAATATTTGTTGCATTAATAAGGTAATAGCAGATCCCCGCTATGATGAGAACCTTGAAATGCTATAACAATATTCTTAAATAATGTTTTACGGTTGGATGACATACTATGATAGGACACATAGTATAAAGACCGTAATGTGCGAGTAATCGTAAGAAGATGAGACTCTCTCTCATGGAGTTTGCACTTGGTAATCTCAAAGATGGGATATTATGAGAACATACCCGCCAGTAGTAATTCCGCATGTCTTGGTGTCATTGGATATTGCTATCTGTGAGCGTGTGTAATGGTCCTTAGACTGGAAGATTATCATTAACTCATGTCATGACTCGCGCACTTAGATTTACTGACAAAAACCGTCACGCAGACAGTTGGCGGGAAGTAGGGTACGTTGGGTGCGTCACGAGTGACATGTTGTTAATGGATAAGTCGAGGAAGGATTTGTCCCTTCCATTTATGGAAGTTGATATCTCGGCCCTTTGATTGAAATAGAACTGTCGCATTAAATTCCATGGCCATGGTGTAAACGACGAGTTTATTTCAGGTAGTCAAAGAACGACGGTTCAAGCATATAGGTTTATGACACTTCCATGAAACTTTCTTGATGAGATATTGAGACAAAGGGATTAAATTACACAGTAAGCGTTCGTATGAGGTGATACGTCAATGCGGCGTCAGCTTCTTTCTCTTGGGTGCCTTGACCCGTTGCTAGACAGTAATATTGGACTTTAGGCAAGCCTGCCTAATGCCAACGAGAAAGAGACCTAGAGGGTCACACACTAAGTGTATCCAAGTATCTCAAGTTGAATAAATATTATTCTTGTACGTGGTTTAATAATTATTCAAGGAAGCCTAAGTTGTTTTAAATGATGGAGGAAAAATAAAATAAAACAAGTACACGCCGTGTATTATTAAATGTACACGCTGTGTAGTTTTATTTTGGAAAGTAAATGAATAAATGAAAACAAGTTATACACGCCGTGTACATTTAATGTGCACGCCGTGTAGTTTTCAATGAAAAACAAGTACACGCCGTGTATTTATTATTACACACCGTGTAGTTTTTCCAGTCGGGATTCTGAGGATATAATATTGTTTTAAATGATATTTATTATAATCAGCGTGGGCTCATTTCAAGGAATTATCTATTCGACATGGGGGTTTTAAATAAGAGTCAATGAAATAAATAAAACGCGTAACGCGTTTATTTATTGTCCTAACTCTATAACCCCACACACCCGATTATAAATATCCTCACAACCCCAACTCTTTTCCGACACACAAGAGAATTGTTGTGCACAACATCTCTGGAGAATTCTTTCAAGACCGAAAGAACCTCTTCCTCCCAGAATGCTCTCAAGACCGAGAAATATCCTCTTACATCAGATCAAGACGATCTATGGCGGACAACGCAAGCAAAGTCTTCTCCATGCTAGCACCCAGATAATCCTTTGGCGACGTCCAGAGATACAAGGTACATGTGTGGATCACCGCTAGAGGGATTCTAAACATGGCTTCTACGACGCAACGATGGATCACATCGACAACGTGATCGAGAACATCAACGAAGAAAGAACACCCAAAAGGTATTTCTTTATAATTAATTAAATTAACTATAATCAACCTGTAACGATCCTTGTTTGTGGTTCCAGGAAAAACCATCTTCTTTGTCTTTTTCTGTGATTTGATCCGTGGAGACTGACGTTTAACGTCGTATTGATCCCGGATTGATCATTGCTAATGACAAAAAGCCAAGTGGGCACATCCACCCACGCGCTTCCACTGCGCCCGGAACCTTCACTTTCCACATACCAAAATCCTCTAAATTATATATACTCAAACCATGATATCACTTAGTCCTTATATCAATCATGAGCTCATGAATACTGTCAAACATTTCATTTTTTTCCTTATCCCTTCATTATGTGCATATCATCTGATTTCCAAAAATATCTGAATAACCTTTCGTGGTCATTGGTACCATTCATCATATACTTTCAAAACTTAAGGAAATACAACAGTGTAACAATCCTTAGATGTCTCTTTATTCCATAGTACCATGAGATTACTTATACAACATTACACTTGATAAACATGTAATCATTCCACTACCTTCTTAAACCATTGACCAAGCTTCAACTATTATTTCATCTCACATATCATTTGTAGTCTCTTAATCATCATCAACATAAATACTACCCATACGACCATACTGATTCTCTTCATGATACGTTCCCTTAGGGAATTGGTTTGCATAATGCCCGTACATTCCACATTTAAAACATTTAACCATTGTTGATGTCATAGCAATACCATTATCCTCATCCATGGTGTTAACTGAACCTTTTCCTTTTCACTTACTGGCTTTGTGTCCTTCTTTTCCACACCCAAAGAATCTTCCAGTTCCTTTGAAACAATCTCCTTGATGCCTCTTCCCACATGATTTACATGAGGGAAATTGAACTTTCTTTCCTCTATGATCATCATGAATCTCCATCTTTCTCTTATTATCTGAGTCGGGAAACTTACCAAAGTTGAGATTATTGATCATATTATGAGATTGATGATTAGGCATAATAATGATGTTTGGACCTCCAAATCCCTTTTCATTTGGTTTCTCATGAAGAATATCATTCCATTGTCCTTCATATCCTCCATTATCATGAATCTTCCTGTTTCCAGCCATTTTCTAAAACCCAAAAAGAATACTGTGAGAGGAAAAAATCATGCTAGGGGAAACAACATAGTAAAGGGGGAGCACCCTCAATATCTAACATCTTAGGTTAAATTCTAATATAGTTACCGTAGTTCTAGGACTATATCCTATACGTATACTTATCCTTAGGTACATCCCTAGACATACCTTAGAAATATCTCTAGGGATCTCACTAACGTTTTCGCATCCTAGTTTCCAAAGGTTGACTAAACCTTTCCTCTGATACCAACTGTAGAGACCCGAAGCTTGACGTACATTACATTACTTTTGCGAAATACTTAGTACATAACAAAAACAGACACACAAGGACCGTAATAGTTTAGTGTCTTTGGAAACTCAGAACGTAATCTTCTAATTGTGTTGAAAGATCTTCAACATCTCCCATAAAGATATTCCCCTTTTGGTTTTCTTACATAAACCTTTCTTTAAATCCTGGGGAAAAGAAAACATATAAAGGGTGAGCTCAAATGCTCAGTAAGGGAAAGCATGGATAAAATAAAACATACCATATACATTTGAACATAAAAACATGAACATAATGTTTCAACATCAAAATCTTGAGCAACGACATAAAACATGGAAGTACATAAGGCATAGATCATAATGGATCATAAATCATGATAAAATAGAATGGGAATAAAACATGTAATTGTGGAATCCATTAAGAACATGTAATGATTTACATAGTAGCCAAGGCATTGCTTCCAAGACCATCTTAGTGGACAAAGTCCCTTTCTGAGTCGAGTTCACTCCTCGTTCCAATCCTGTAATACTGAACCGGATTAACTTACCATTCCAGCCATGTCTATCTCATGAGATATAAATCTTTACCCAATGAATTGGAGGGAGATATAGGTCTCACCCATCTCATAATGAAATCATTCTTACTTGTGCCACAAAATAAACTTAAAACATCCATCATAACTCAAAGAATAAAATGGGTTTCATAAACATCATCCCATCATCACATAATCCATATAAAAGAAATGGATATCATTTCATAATAAGAAAAGTGAAACCATGTAAATCATAGGTAAATTATAATTGAAACATACACATATGAAATAATGTCATCTTAGATGGAAAATGGTTTTGATAAAACACTTGAAATGAATTCTTGAGGAAAATATCATTTCTTCTTCAAAATCAATTTCTTTTCACAAAACGTCATGCAATTTTAAAAGAAAGAGATTTTGTTGAAAATAGTCATGAAATATTTTTGAGGAAGCTTCATGAAAATAAGTCTTTATAAAACCGTAAAAATCCTTTCATTCCGTATAAGTTAAAAAAACATTCTTCTCGTACTTTTGCTGAAAAAGTCAAAAAGTACCTCGTTACGTAAACAAAATAAAGATTCCTTACATACCATGTAGTAAAAGTAAAGAATGGTTAAAAAGGAATTTAAACATATATGAAAACAATTTTATAAAACATGGACATGGATGATAGAAATAACCCCAGTAAATACTTACGAATAAGCAATCTCGGATAAAAATGAGATTTGCAAAATTGTCCCATACCTTAGATCCGATATGCTTCGTACGTATCAAAAACTCCTGTATAATTATTTAAATAATGTTATTGACTTATTACAGAATCATATTCATTGTTATTATATCATATATGGTTCACTTATGACTTTATATTACCCGTTCTTTTGAAAATCCATGTTAAAGTAGCATTTTGGGTAAAATCGTTTCATTTGTCATTCGTGTTTTAACTTGTAATTATTCATATGATTACTTAGATCATGATTACTTACATCCAGAATGTAAACCATGATTTATATATAATATATATTCAGAGAATATATATATAATGGATCGATAAATGGAAAGAAATACACCGTTCATGGAGACGGTAGGTCGTACGTACGCATGAATGTTGTTTTCGTTTCCTTATTGAATTGAATGGAATTAATTAGATGACATAAATATATATATATATATATATATATATATATATCCAGTAGCATTATTATGTCATATATTTCATGATTACTTATTATATATACTTTATAATCATTCTTGAATGGTTATCATGGAGAGTGAATCTCATCGCGTCGTGGAGATGGTATTCCGTACGTACGCACGAGCGATGATATCATTCCCATGATCATGGAATTGTATTAAAGTGTATGTATAATATTAAAAAATCAATATCACTTTACAATAATCATATATATTCATTACTTTCACCATTATACCCATCCATGAAAGGTGGTGGTGGAAAATAGATTACACCACGGCGTGGAGACGGTATTCCGTACGTACACACGCGCGGTGATTTCGTTTTCCGTAGGATGGATAGATGGTGAAATAGGGTTGTTTCATAATTATAATAACATGTACGTATATGAGTGATACCGATTTTATTACTTCATAATGAAACAACTAAAGAAGAAGAAGTGGAAGAATAAATAAAGTTGAAAGAATCAGTAACGGACAATACCTCTTCTTTGAAGCGCCTCTTTGAAACCTACTCTTAGGGCAATAAAATTGGTCTTTGAAGAAGACCAGGACCTCTACTATGTTTCTAAGGAATCGGGGAAGTGAATTTGGCAGGGGTTGGAATAGCTTTAAGGCTCAAACTGGTTTGTGGAGGAGAGGGAGGTGGTTCCCTTTTATAAGGGAGGAGAGGGGCACCTTTGGAAAGTGTGGAAATATTATTTTATTATAAACATATCTTCGGTTTAAAAAGGTCAAAAAATCATTAAAGATGAAGATAAGATGACTCATGGTCGAAATAAAATCATCCAATCAGAATTTTACATGTTTTGGAAAATATTTTAATCATTATAATCTTATTTATTTAAATCATTTATTAATGAGGTAAATACTTCATCATTATTGTGTCATAATTTTATTTATTTGGTGTCTAAAAATTATAAGAAAAATATAATTATGTAGGTAATATTTTTAGCTTTCCAATGAATATTTATAGTCGAAAATATAATTTATATAACCCCTTATAAAAACTAATTACTAAAAGATTTTTGTTAATGTTAATTTTGTCTTTACATTAAATTAATTAATCCAAATTGTCATTGTCACTACCAAGTGGCTCAATGGGGTCCCAAAATCGACCCAAGGATACCCATGGTCGGCCAATACTCATCCAATAAGGTTAGGACAAGTTTCAAGGTAATTTTGAATTATTATAATATTATTTTAACCTTGAATTACCTTATTTTACCTTTAACAGTAGTAAATAAAAATTACCGTAGTTACTATTCATAATATCAAAAAAAATAAAATTAACCTATTAACATAATTTGGACCCACTAATTCCAAATATGGAATCTATTTTTCGAAATTTAAAACACATAAGTTGTAGTAATTAATTTAAAATTAATCCCGTTGTTAAGAAAACGGGTTTTAAAAGTTAAAACATTGCCAAAGATTGAAATGTTTTTACCTATGAATTCAATGTAAAATTAATGCTAATGACATACATTATATTAAATGGTAAAAATATATTCTATTTATACCTTAAAAACATTCAATATTATAATTTAACCATATAAAGTATTACGATGAATAAATTTGTTTTTAATTAAAATATAGGGTTTTTTACTATTCATTAGAATATGAAAGTTATGAGAATAATATGAAAAATTTATCCAAAGTAAATTTTTATATCCTGATTCTAAAGAAGAATTTTATTTTGTCAAATTGAACTTATAAACTTGTCAAAAACTAGATTTAATGTGGGTGCGCCATCAAAAGGCGGCAAAACTGCATTTTTTGAAATATACTTAATTTACCAGAAAAATTTATTTTGTTCTCATACCATGTTCTAGAAAATGTGTAAGATGAATAATAATGTTATAAAATTCAAAATTTATTTAATACTATTCATAACGGCTAGTTCATAATAATATTATAATAATATATCGTTGTTTAGTAAAACCCGGTATTGCGTACAACACACGCTATCGAGGAAGGTCACGATTGCATGTAATGCAAGCCAAGTCAGGGTTGTGTGTTGTGCAAGAATCCTTCGTTGTTTCGTATAATAGAATCCAACCATATTTCATTTATACATTGAATATATATATATATATATATAAACACACTCAATGTTGTGTAGAATGACTATTATAAAACGAACATGAAATTGTGTGTAACACGATCCAAGAATAGCGTTTCGTATACTGCAAGCTAATACGGTGTTGCGTATAGTACAAGCTAAACATGGGGTTCTGTATAATAGAAGACATCAATGAAATTAAAAGAATATTTTTCATAAAATCTCAGGGTGTTACAATCATAGAAGAGGTTCTTTTGGTAGTTGGATCTTTTTTCCCAATCAATTTACAATCAAGGAAGAAATACAAGAAGAAATTTGAGTGCTTGCATAGAGGAAGCGAGCGACAACCATTGGAGGTCGCTAATATTGAAATATAAATTAGTGGGATTTTTCCTACCCCTGCCATTGTCTTCCCCACTTTTATCACTGCAACACCCACTGATCGCCTTTGTCACCCCCGCCGCCGCCCTGCCACCCCTGGCCACCCCCATCTCCCCCCCCCCCATCACCTTTGGTCACCTCCACCACACCCGCCAATAAACCCGTTGCCCCTGAAATATGACCACGAACCCCTCAATCCCCCAATATCACCTCAACCACTCCCTCTGGCCACTGCACATCTTCCATGGCCAGCGACCGAAGCTCAGCGTCCCTCCTCGGTACCTCTCGCATGCCCCGTAATCCTGAGTGCACTATCAACACCTAAAATCAAGAGGTTCCAAATGGGTTTTCTAGTGGTCGCTTGTGGTGGTCGTTGTTGATTAACACCAATTAAGAAATTGTAACCGCCAAAAGTGGTCACAGGGCGGTCTCTAATGGCCTTTAGCGACCACTTTTGGTAGTTGCTCAAAGGCATATTTTTAGTAGTAATCCGAGATCCTTTCATACATGATTCTCAGAGGGAATTAATCCTTATATGTGGATAACGAAACCTTGTCCACAAGGGTTGAGGTGAGTTAAATCTCCACAATCAAGTTCGCATAATGACCGAACCTGAAAAACTATGTCTATTTATCCATCTTGACCGAAACCCCTATCACTGAAGCAATATCATATAGAATTGTAGGATGCCAAAGAATACAATTGAGGCTGTAAATTCTGATCCAAACATGCATAGAAGATATCCTTTCTTCAAGTGGGTTGAAATTGGTATCCCACTTCTGAAAATGTAAAAAACCCGATTTAAGGGAGATGGAGCCATGAACCCAGGCTCTAAATTTCAATTCCTCTGAAGGGAATAATAGGTGGTAGTATCCTCTACCCAGCGAGACACATCTCCAATACTTGAAACCCCAAATTGTTGATAACTGATAAAATAAATTGTCCATCTAATAAGGATTAGACCCCTGTAGAAGAATCAATCACGCGATGATGGAGTGTTTACTGAATTCAAGATGATTTGTAACTGCATCCTCATTAGTAATAACACGTGCAATGTTACCTTTCCATAAAATATATCAAGAATCTGAAACATTGGGCTGACGGAAAAGCCACTTCGAAGCATCTGACGAGTCACCAGAAATTGGTTGAGGCTTCTCGCAACCAGGAACAGATTTCATTATAGATCTAGCTAGCATATCTGATTTACACCGTACTTCATTCACCACCACTGCAGCAGGAGACACTAAGGATCGATGCACACCGCTATCAGTCAGCCTCACACCATCAAATAAAAAGACACAATTAAATAAATATATGTATAAATATATAAAAAAATTTATAAATAAATACAAATATTTATAATTATAATTCTAAAAAATATAGATATATTTAAATAATTTTAGAATTATAATAAATATATTAATTATAAATATTTATAAAATTATAAATATAATAAATATATTTGTATAATTTTATAATTATACAAATAAATAAATAAATATTTATAATTATAACTATAAATAAATATATATCTATTATAACTTTTTAATTACAAATAAATAAGTAAATATATTTATAGTTATAATTATAAATAAATATTTATTTATTAAAATAATTATAAAATTATAAATATATATTCATTATACTTATAATGTTTGAAATATGTATAATTAAATAAATATATTTATAAATATATACAAATATTTATAAATAAATAAAAATATTTATAATCATAATTACAAATAAATATATATAAGCTTATGAACCGCTAGATAGTCACTACATCCGAACACCGTCATCTCCATCAGAAGAAATATGACTTCCAACTGTAAAAATAACCAATCAGCTACCTCTTTATCAATGCCTACAAGTGGTCGTTCACTTTCCTGGCCTCCTGGGAAAGACACATCCATATTCTTCTTACATGCAGTGAAACACTCCTCAACTTTGAGGGTGGATTTTAGTCGAATCTAGAGTTGAATTTCTGAGATATGTCCTAGAAATATACAATTTTTAGGAGGCCTCGGTGTCATCATCCAGTTCATCATATGATGAGTCTAACTTTCCATTCAAGACATGGTGTAGAGGTCGAAATCTCAAAGAGAGGGGCAGATACCACTGGAATATGGGATCTGGGGGTAGTCAAAGGAAGTGACACTTTTTTTCTTTCAGGGAACATGATACCATGTGTGTTTGTTTTGATCCCTTGTTGTACTTTTATATTTTATTAATAAATTTGGAGTCATGGGACTTCTCCCATGGCTAGGCTTTTTGGGTATAATAGGCTGGGATGAAGTTTGGCGGAGAAGCAGTCGACTTTTCACCATTCGAGTTTCGGCCGATTGTATGTGATGGTCTGGGATGGGGGGTCTGGCATCCCGGTGGGTGGGCAGAGCATCTCTTTGGGATGGTGTTGATGGAAGCCAGTCAATGGCTTTGTGGTTAGGAGAGCCGGTGAGGCTGGTGACGATTGTGTCTTTGGCCAATGACTGGTCCCGTGCACAACGATGGGGGTGTGATTGACGGTAGGGAGTGTGCTGGGGGCGACCTTGAGAGCTGGGATATCGGAATGCGAGTATTAGCTAGCCTTGGAATGTAGGGATATTTCAGTTTGTAGGTGCTGACTTAATGGGAGTGGTCTTTAGGTTGTGTGTATGGCGTGGGGCATCTATTGATAGGGCCTTCCCTTGGGCCGTTCGTATGGGCTGTTTATTGTGGGTTTTGGTCTTCAGGGCTTTGTTGTAGGTTTTTGTGTGGGTCTTAGGGTCAATGCTTTTGGGTGGTTTCATTTGGTGCATTCATGATTTGGTGGTGCTTTATGTGCCTCGTGTCTGCTGGTTTGTGTTTGTGTTTGCATTTTATTTTTATTAATAAATTTTTAGAGTCGAGTTCACTCAGTACTTGAACCATCCTAGTTATATATATATATATATATATTTATAATTATACCTATAATTAAAAAATAATTAATTATAATTTTTAATTATAAATAAATAAATATATATTTATACTTATAATTATAAATGTATATATTTTTAAATAATTATAAAATTATAATAAAGTTATTTATTATAGTTATAATATTATAAATATATATAATTAAATAAATATTTTTATAAATATATACAAATATTTATAATTAAATTCAAATATTTATAATTATAATTGTAAATAAATATATGTATAGTTAAATGATTATAAAATTATAATTAACATATTTATTATATATATTTAAAAAATTATAAGTATAATAAATACAGTTATTAGAATTTTGTAGTCATTTAAATATATATATATATATATATGATTATAATTATAAATAAATATTTTTTATTATAATTTCTTAATCATAAATAAATATTTATTTATTCATAGTTATAAATATAAATAATTATTTATTTATTTAAATAATTATAAAATTATAATAAATATATATATTATATTTATAATCTTATAAATATATATAATTAATATATTAATTATATACATTTATAAAATTTTAAATATAAGAAATACAATTATTATAATTTTATAATTATTTAAATAAATATATATAAATTTGTTGTTAGAAATATAAATAAATAAATATTTATAAATATTTATAATAAATATATTTATTATATATATTTATAAATATGATAAATATATTAGATACGATTTTATAATTAAAAATAAATAAATAAATATTTATAATTTTATAATTTTATAAATATATATAATTATATAAATATATTTATTATATATATAAATATAAATAAATATTTATTTATTTACAGTTGTAATTATATATATATATATATTATATATATAATTTTATAAATATATATAATAATATAAATTAATTATTAACAATATATCTTTATCAGTACTTTTTTATCGCTGATAATGGCATAACTTTATGAGCACTAAAAAAGTGCCGATAAAGGGTGGCTTTATGAGTGCGTTTTATTTTAGCACTGATAAAACATACCTTTATCAATTCCTTTCAAGTAGCACTGATAAAATCATTGCCCAATTTTATAAATGAACCCTAACAACCAAATTTTTCTCTCCCACACCTTCAAGCTCTAACAAAACCCGACTGTCGTCGTGCCACTGCCCTTGTTGAACCCCATTACCGCTGCTCCTATGCTCTCACCCAACCACACTGCCGCTCTTGTTGTACCCCATCATCGTCGCTCCTCCACTCTCAGCCAATCGCACCGACGTAGCCCCACCATGTCGCCACTCTTGTTGAACCTCGTTGCTGCCATGCACCACTCTCCCCCAGCCACACTACATCTGTGCCGCCACTCCACCACATTGTCGTCAATCCACTATGCCACCGCGCCACCGCATTGCCTTGAATAACCCTACTACTGCCCCATTTTCAACGAATCAAGACCCTCCAAACTAACGGTATGATATTCAAATCTTGTTTTTTTGTATTTATCTATGACTCTTCCTTATATCCCCTTGTTCTTCATTATTCATTCATTTTCCTTTGATATTGATACTATATATGTCCATTGGGCTGATCCTAGGGTATGGGAGGAAGGTTTAATGAAATTTCATGTCTTTCTTGGTTGTTAAGGATGTCCTTCCTTAGTGATTCTATATGAATGTGACACTGTTTGTCATTATAATGTATGTGTCTCTAAATATTTCTTCAGTCCCTATGAACTCTTAATGTTCTTGATATTTCTATTAGTTATTACTTTAAAACATTATTTTGATGAAGAATTATGGATTATTGTTTAATTTAATGACTTTTGTTTTCTAAAAAATAAATTCCTTATGGATTTTTTAAGGGAAACATTTTTGGGTGCATCGAGTGCTCAATAAAGTGATTCAATTGAATTATTTTGTTTCAAATAAATCATTAATATAATTTTTGTTGAAATATAACATATAAATTATGATTTGTTAATTTAAAACTTATGATAATTGAATTATATATGTTTGATTATTTTTTTACATGGGAGACATTGGGTGATTTGGTAATCTGGGCAGATGCAATGACCAATACAGATTAAGCTCTAGAAAGTAATAGTGGCTTGGTTAGATTGAGTGTGTTAACAGGATTGATTAGTACCCTAATGATACATATGATCTCCCTCGTATGGAATACTAGGTTCATGTATTCTATCTAATGTTCCTAGTGACAATCTTAGTATCCTCAGACTCAGAGGTTTTATCATATGATGCATGATTGATGACTACCTGTGATGTGATATCTTTATTTCCCTCTTTATTATTGAATCTTGATATTTCCAATGTCATCCAACATTGGTTTTAAGTTAATTTACCATTTTCATGTTTTCTATTATGGAAATATTATTTTAAATAATCAATGATTTTTATGTCATTTTTTCAAACTAAAACTAATGGTTTCCTTTGTGAAAAACATTATTTAGATTCAATGTGTTATCTGACTAGGATTTTCTTCACACCCTATATATCCCAAAGATGTGTATATAGACTTCTTTTTATAGAATGCATGAAAAATAAAGGGTTCTATAACATTTGGTGACTCTTATTGACCCGTTTGGTTTATCAGATAAGACAATTATGGAAACATTCTAATCAATCAAGTGATTTTATAAAGGTGGATTAATTTATAAATTGATTTAAATGATGGTTTAAGTGTAATGTTTTAATAAATGTATTATAAATGATTTCAAATTATTATGTAGATAATTGGTCACTTGGTGTGTTTTCCAAGTGGTTTAATCTCTTGTTATGTAATGATATTCTATGACAAGTGTTTGGGAAAATACCTAAATAATTATTATAAAGAATGGTTTTGGTTTTAAAATTAATGGTAATCACCGACTTGATGTTTTAAAAAGTATTCTTGTGTTAATTGGATTTAAGACCAAGAGTTTGGGTGTTTTGAAAGTGTTAAAAATGTGGTAAAGTGTTGTTTTATTTTTGAAAGTGGTGAGTTAACCCTTTTTATCTATATTTAAAGCCACTTTTTTATCCTTGGTTAATTTTTATATCAACGTTTTGGGGTGTTTAAAGCTTTTAAGATTTCTAAATGAGATGTATTGTTTCAAAAGGTTGTGTTTTCCCATGTGTATTGGATTTTGAAACTTATTGTTTGGTTTAATATTTTCTAATGTCCATTTAAAGGGTAGTGTGAATTCCTATTATAGTTTCATAGGTGTTTTGATAAAATTGGTCTAAAGAGTAGATTGGTATGACTTTTATAAATGATAAAATGGCTGGGAATTCCAACCATGTTTTGAAAATAGAAGGCCCATATGAAATTTTATAAAAAAACGAGTTTTCATGAATGCTGTGATACCCTATTAGGCCCCATTGAAAAGTATTCACAAATGATAAAATTTAGAATGGGTTGTATTTGAAATTCCAAGAATGTGTAAGTTTTGAAAATGGGGTTTTTGGCCACCATTCCTAGTTTTATGTAAATTTTTGTTTTTCAAACATGTTTTATAAAACTATATGATAGTTGGAAACCTTTATGAGTCTTGATATGTCTATATCAAAAATGGGTGTTTATGAAATATTTTAAAGTAATATTTTAAAAATGTGATTTGACCAAGATGTATTGGCTGAGGAAAAATGTTTTCCAAGTGATTTTTTTTTCATTTAATAAAAATCATAGAAAAAGAGTTTTGACGCACTTTTAAGTGTTACTACCTATTTTGTAAAACTTTTTAGAAAATGTTTAATTTTCTAATGTATTTAAAACTAGATTTTTTAGGATGTAATATGAAAGAGATATCTTAGATTTAGTAGGTTGTGGTGACCTACTATAATTTTATATCACCCCTATATTTTATATGTTTAGGTTTGTTCTGGCTTGTTTCACTTCATTTGGATCTTTTGAGAGGGATATATGGTTGGATTTTGACCTTAGTTGAACATATTTTGTGTATTTATTTTGTTAAATATTAATATTACCGAATAAAAAAGGATGGATATGAATAAATAATGGATGAATTTCAATCGTCTGACAAAATAGTATGAATATGGAGTGAAAGAGTTCATCATGTTAGAAAAATACCATGCATATAACCCTTCTCAAATCCTTTGTCTTTGTTTACGCTATTGTTATTCAATACTAATTATTCTAGAGAAGTTGGAAGAATTATTGATCTATCATGGAACATATTGAAGTTAAAAATGTTGGAATAAACACGGGGAAAAAGAAAACATAGCTAGTGGATTAGATAACACTGCATTTTATGGATCATCAAAAATGATTACAAGTTTTGACAATGAAGAACACTGTATTGAGGATGTGATTACAGATGTGAAATATAATGAATATCATATTGAGGAAAAGGAAAGTATAGTTTAATATAAACTTCATGGTTACCCAAATGTTTTTGAGATGTTAAAGAGTTGTGAAAAGACTCTATTGTATGCTGGTTGCACTAAATAAACAACATGTTCAGCCGTACTAAAGCTGTATAATTAGAAAGAAAGAAATGGATGTAGTGATGCTAGTTTTACAGAACTAATTGCTCTCTTCAATGAAATTATCCTTGAAGATAATGAGCTCCCTAGACAAACATACAATGACAAACGAATGTTATGCTCGATGGGTATGATCTCTGAAATAATACACGCCTACTCGAAAGACTATATAATATTTCTTGAGGACCATAAATCACTTGCATAATGCCCTAAATTGTGGTGTTTCTTGATAAAAGAAATATTAATCTGGTCTTATGAAAGTTGTATAGTACATTCCAATCATTCCAAGGTTTAGGCACCTTTATATAAGTGAGGAGACTTTAAATAAATTGATGTGACACACAGATATAAGACATAAAGATGGGAAACTACATCACCCAAAAGACTCTCCTCAGTGGAAGAGAATTGATCATTAGTATCGTAAATTTATAAACGATCTGAGAAACCTTTATCTTATGTTATCTATATATGTATTGAATCCTTTTGGTTTTCAAATAATTACTCATAGTACATGTCCTATTATGTTGATAAATTATGACTTTCCACCGTGGTTATGCATGAAATTAAAATATATCATGTTATCTATGCTTATATTAGGACAAAAAACAACCAGGTAATGACATTGATGTTTATTTGGATCCCTTGAAAGATGGTTTGAAATTATTTTTGGATTCAGGTATTATGTTTTATGATGCTTACAGAAATGAAGATTTCACATTGAGATCCATTTTTTATGAAATGATAAATGACATTCCTACTTATGGGAATTTTTCATGATATATAATTAAAGGAACTCAAGGGTGTACCATTTTTGGACAAGGTACACTATCAATTAGGTAGAAATATTCATAAAAATAGTGTTTTTAGGAAATCATGGATTTCTACCCCGATGACATAAGTACCAATCTTGGATGAAATAATTTGATGGATGTTTAGAAGAATGTAAAACTCCATCTCCACTAACAAGTGATCAACTATTTGAGAAATTAAAAGATGTGGACACTGCTTTTGGTAAAAAAAATCGAAAAAACTTACAAAAACCTATTGGAAAAAGAGATCAGTTTTTTTTTAATGACTATTGTGGAATTTTCTATACGTCATACATTTTATTGATGTTATGCATGTTGAAAAAAATTTATGTGATAGTGTCATTAGCACATTTCTAATTACACATGGACAAACAAAGGATGGAATTAAGGCTAGGTTTGACATGGTTGACATTGGAATATGAGAAGAGTTGGTTCCAGTGAAGGGTGAAAATGAACCTTTCTTCCTCTAGTTTATTACACTCTTTATAGGAAGAATAGATATGATTTTTGAAACTTATTGAATGACGTAATGGTTCTAGAGGGATATTCATAGAATATCAAAAATATTTTGTTAATGATCTATTTAAAGTTAAGGGGTCTGAAATCGCATGACTTCCATGTTTTGATGCAAGATCTAATTCATATAGCATTAAATTTTAATTTTCCCAAGAATGTCCATCATACGTTAACCAAGATTTGTTTCTTCTTAAAAGATATATGCTGCAAAGTTATAGACCCAGTGAAATTGAATACTATATAAAGAGAAATTTCCATCATATTATGTGAATTGGAAATATTATTCCCACCATCATTCTTTGATATGATGGTTTACTTGGTAAAATTGATTCGACTATGTGGTCATGTACATTATAGGTGGATGTAACCCATTTAACGGTATATGAATATTTTGAAAGGGTATGTCAAAAATCGAAGTCAGACAGAGGTTTGTATTGTGCAGTTATAAATTTTTTAGGAAACCATTGAATTATGCACTGAATACCTGTTCGATGCAGAAAAAATTGGTCTACAGAAATCTCATCACACTGGGCGGCTTGTGGGTGAATAAATTTCAGGATAAGATGTTGTCACAATCAATATTACATCAGGTGTAGGCCCACCTTTAAGTTTTTCATAATATTTTGGTGGTATCCCCATATGTTGAAACCCACAAAGAAATTAATAGGCATTTGAATCCATTAAGGGATGAATGATGGATATAAAATACACATAATCAACAGTTTATATGATGGTTTCAAGACCATATTTTTAATGAGTTAGATGAAAATCCAGATTCATTTTCAAAATGACTTTTTTGGTTTACCAGAGGACCAAGTGTGTATGTATTATCTTATAATGGTAATGTAATTAATGATTATACATTATATACAAACAAAAATGATGAAGACAATTCCATAAAAAATAGAAGAATTGCACTTGTGGCTGGAGCGATGCTTATTTCTGGTACTAAGTAAGGAAATCATATTTACATGAATATGTAATACCTTGGTATCATTAAAAAAAATATGGGAGTTGGATTATAAAACATCCCAAGTGTAGATTTTTCAATGATAGTGGGTTGATAATATGAGTTATGTTAAGATAGATGAATTGGGATTCATAAAAGTTTATTTTAGTAAGGAAGGGTACAATGAAGAACCATTTATAATGGAATCATAGGCAATAAAAATATTTTATTTTCCAAATCCCACAAATAGAAAGTAGTCATTTGTTTTATTATTGACCAAAACCACTGAAGAATCATATGAAAATTTAACTAAGGATGACCCTTTCATTGGGACTTCGCAATCATTTCACAGCGGTCCCAATGTAGATGGTGTTTTGTATGTCAAAAGAGATCGCAATGAAGAGTTTTTGATGGTTGATAGTGGGGTCATGTCCCTTAAGACTTAAAAAAGAGAGTTCAATAATTAGGTTATATATATATATATATTATAATATACATCGTGTTACCCCATGTTATTATCTGTTAGCTACTGCATTTATGTATTCTAAAATAAATGCTAAACCACTTCTGTAGATAATGACTTCTGCATATGTTGGTGCTCTCAATATCGAGGAATAATAGGTTTCTAAACCTATTACTGCTCCTAGTGTAGAGTTACAATGACCATCTGCATATGCTGATGCTACTACTATAGAAGAAAAACATATTGATGATGTTGAATCTAATGAAATGGTAGACAACGAAGTACTGATGATGCAGAAAAAACAAGAACACCGCAGTTTGATGGTGTTAGAAAAAATCATTAAGGTGAAAATAAAATGAACTAAATTCAATGTTATGTGGAATGTGTGAGGCTGGTATGTTAACCCCATCAAGGACATGTTCAGTATTTACATTAGGATCGTCACTCGACATCGCATGTCGATTGATGTAGATTCGTGTTACCATGTTGTTACCATGACTAAGACATTGATATGGGAATATATTATGGTAACATTATGATATAATTTCTTTATTTTACTAAAAAATAAAATAATGAAACATTGACTTACTCTTCATCATCCCTTGAAGAGTGAATTTATAGTAGATACTCCCATAAGAAATATATATTAATGCTTTATAAAAGGATTCATAGATGATTTCACATAATTCTCATGATACATCATCTTAAAGATTCTGAAGGGAAAATAAACCCACACCCACCAATTATGCATGCACACCTGATAACCCAAGAAGTGTGGGATGCATTTAATGGATGTTGTGTGGATGTATCTTTTCAGGTACATTGTGGCTAGTAATACATTTCTTGATGATATGTGTATTCATCACTTTGATTGATTTTTTTATTTATGAAATAATAACTAATTGATGAAAATAAGGAAGAGGCTGAAAAATCCACATACTCCTACCATAAAGCAAGGATGGGGTACAATTCACTTGAAAAATAATTGTATATATTTTAAATCTACCATAATACTTTTATGTGACATGAAGAAACATAATAATTATGTTCCTATGTTTATATTTAGGTTGATGAATCCAAATCCAAAGCCTCTACCATCCCACACCATATGTTATATATGGAGGCACATGAAAATAAATATGGGACACTAATAGTTGAGAACATGCAAAAAGTGTGGGAAACATGTGTAAGTATGACATAATAAAAATTTATTTTACTTTAAATCTATATTTCATAACAATGATTAATTATTTCTCTATATTTTCTATACAACATAGTCTTAGGAATCAAAAACACCTATACTAGATGACCGCCAACTATCGGTGTCCTTGAAGCGGCCAGAACAATGTGGATGCATCAAAAGTGCGGGGTTTTGGGTGAATTTCGAACATATTTTGAGAAAAAAAGAGGATAAAGATAAATAAATGAAAGATATGAAATAAAAAATATCTACCCTTGAATACCAATTCTAATGGATGAGAGAGTTGCTAGAATCTTTTATCGGAGGGGGGAAGCAAAGAGAAGAAACAACTCACGAACAACCATTTCTTGAAGATCCTGCCCCACCCCCACCAGCTTTGAGGCAAGCCATTCCCCTTAATGAGATTTCTAAGTCATGGTAATCAATATTCTAATCATTTTTTATATGAAATGTGAATCATATGGACACCGACACCATTCATGTACTGATATTATATAGGGTGAAAATGACTGTGATTTATATCTATTAACACCCACCCATAACCTTGTAGAGAGGGATATGATGTTCAATATTCAATATGACAATCTAAACAACAGACCACTTCAAACAGGTCATGTGAGAGTTGCAATTATCATAGATCATGATCCGATCACTGAGATACCTATTCAACATGATGAAAATGATATTCATATTGTTGACTAATCTATTGGAACACTTCTCACATGGCCATCACATCATGTAAAAAAACATATTGATAAGGAGGTATTAATTTCCAATTTATTTTTCAAGATAAACCATTAAAAATTAATAATAATGGTATTAATCGATGAATGTTATTATAGACACACAATGAGAATAGGTTGAAATGAAAGACCGACTCAAAACCATCTAAAGGATCGACCAACTGATTGAAAAGATCTTCTAAAAGTACCTTTACCCCACCCATTCCATATCCGTATTTACTAACATTGAAGGTTCATGTGGATACAAAGTTAAAAAATAGTAGTAGTCACATAGTTGATTTTGAAAAAAATATGTACGTAGAGGAAGGTGAAGATTACATTGGTGTTGAGAATGTAAAATAAATCCTTGACTATGATTGGATTAGCACCTCAGTTTTAAATGTATATATGAGGTATGTTTTCATGATTTTATTTTCCAAAAGATGATATACTATATTAATTATGTCTAAATACATTTCACATTTTTGGAATGTGTATATATAAAATAAATTTAAGGTATTTCCCTATGATATTATTGTATTCGTTAGTCCTCACACCACCTCTACAGAACAAAAAAGGTATAATCCAAAAAAAGGATGAAATAATGGTAGGCCTGGTCAAATATTTTGAAAGAAAAATTTTGGATTACAGACTCTTCTTAATACCAAAAATTCTATGGTAAAACTATAAAATTTAATCATATCAAATATATTTTCATTTCATTCATTAATTATTCCTTTTTTTGTTTTTAGGCAACATTGGATGCTCATTGCAGTCAATTTGGATACTCTAATGATTTATTTCTTGGATTAAATTCATGGATACCCAGAAAACCAACAACACATGATGGAATTTATAAAATTTTAATACACTAAATCCATGTTTTTTGAACTAAATATCAAATTATATAATTTATAATATCTTTTAATGAGGATTCTATTATAATAGGGAAGTGCATCAATATCCTGAAAAACAAGGAATGATGTTAGGGGCTAATCATAAGGACCCTGACAGGTTATACAACTGGATAAGTATCAGTGTATATAAAATAATATTTCATGATCCCAGCACATATCAAAACAAATTAATTATTCTTCTGAATTTTTTTGTAGTGTCTGAAACAAACAAATTGAATAGATTGTGGTTATTATATTTTTAAATTTATGAGATAGATCATATTACATGAAAAAAATAGAAAGCCAAAAGATTTATTTTCAAAGTTAATTAATATTTAATTGAAAATATTTATTAATACTTTGTGTATTTATTTTTTTCTATTAGTACTATAACTATATAAAAGACTCATATTCGTAAGATGATATATATTTTCTTAGAAATGAATGGACAAAAAACATGATAGAAGAATGTACACAAATAACATAAAAATGTGACTTCCATAGAAGTATTGAATTATTTCAGATTTATATTTAATTAACATATTTTTAGTATTACTAACATAATATTTTTTTCTTATTCATGTGGATTCCTTTCATATTTATGGTGAGAGAATGTATACAAACATCTTGAAAAGGTTAATTCCTACAGGTTTTTAAATAATTTTCACATAATTTTATCTATTATTTGTTAGTTATTTTCAATATAATATTTATCTAATACTTATTTAGTTGTTTTCATAGATCCTTTGGGAAGAGATAACATGTTCCTTTCATCCAATTTTTCCACTCATGCTATTGCTTTTATTTGTTGAATTACCAACTGTTCAGATTGATTCGATGTTCTTAGCTGAAAAACTTTCTCAAATCATTATGAATTATTGTCAGTTTGACATAGAAAGAAACTAGTAATTGTGGTAAAATTGGAAGTTTTATTTTTTTGAGACTTTGGGATGTGTAGGAATCAGTGACACCTCAATCTGACACACAGTGTGACCGGTATGACTCTATGTGTGACTTTTTATTTAAAATTGACATTAATTTTAGTAAAATAGATAACTGACATATTCAAAACTAAAAAAACACATTCATATTGTATTTATAATTTATGAAAATGATCCATAAGTCATTTAGGATGTGTAGGCATCAGTCACACCTCAATCTAACACATGGTGTGACTAGAATGACTCAAAGTACCTGTTATCAGTTTAAAATCAAAATTTTAATTCAAAATGTGTCGCTCAATGAAAACCAAGAATGCATGATAATATTTTATTAATAATTTAGGACATATATTCATAAATTATTTATGAGATGTAGGAATCAGTCTCATGTCAAACTGATAGATGATGTCACTAATATGACTCAATGTGAATTTTTCCAGTTTAAAATAAAATTTTAGGAAAAGAAGACAAGTGACGTACTAAAAACTAAGAAAAAATATTCATATTGTTTTTATACTTTAGGGAAATGACCCATGAGTCACTTGAGATGTGTAAGAACCACTCATACCTCAATCAAATGTACAGTGTGACCGGTATCACTCCAAGTGCATTTTTTTATTTAAAATCAACATCAATTTCAGTAAAAATGAACAAGTGATATACATAAAAAAGAGAAAATGCATTCAGATTATTTTGATACTTTAGGAAAACAATAAATGAGTAATTTGGGACGTGTAGTAATTAGCTTCACCTCAATCTAAGTCATGATGTGACTGATATGACTCCAAGTGTGTCTTTTCTATTTAAAATTTTCATAAATTTTAGTAAAAAGGAACACTAACATACTCAAAAACCAAGAAAACGCATTCATATTGTTTTGATAATTTATAAAAATGATCCAAGAGTCATTTTAGATGTTTATGAGTCATAAAGATCTCAATCTGATTCACGGTGTGACCAGTATGACTCAAAGTGCGTCTTTTTTATTTAAAATTGACATAAATTTTAGCAAAGGAACAATTGACCTATTGAAAACAGAGAAAATACATTTATATTGTTTTTATACTTTAGTTAAACTATCCATGAGTCATTTAGAACTTTATAAATTATCCCCACCTCAATCTGAGGCACGGTGTGATAGGTATGAATCCAAGTGCATCTTTTTTATTTAAAGTTTATATCAATTTTAGTTAAAAGGAAAACTGACCTACTCAAAACCAAAGAAAAATCATTTATATTATTTTGATACTTTAGGAAACTGATACATATGTCATTTTTTATATATATGAATCAACCTAAAATTAATCCAATGCACTGTGTGACTGATATGACTCCATGTGTGTCTTTTTTTTCTAAAATTGACATTAATTTTACCAAAAAGAACATGTGTCATACTAAAAACTGAAAAAAAAAACATTTGGATTGTTTTGATACTTTAGGAAAAAGATCCATGAGGCATTTGGGATGTGTAGGAATCATCTGCACCTCAATTTTACACACAATATGACCGATATGAGTCCAAGTGCATGTTTTTATTTAAAATTGACATCAATTTTAGAAAATAGGAAAAATTACCTACTCAAAACTGAGAAAACATATTCATATTGTTTTGATATTTTAGTAAAATGATCCATCAATCATTTGAGACATTTTCAAATCAGCCACACCTCAATCCTATGTACAGTGTGACCGGTATGACTCAAAGTGTGTCTTTTTATTTAAAATTCATATCAATTTTAGAAAAAAGGAAAACTGACCTACTCAAAACAAAGAAAAAACTGTAATATTGTTTTCATAATTTATTACAATTATCCATAATTTATTTTTGATGTCTACAAATCAATTAAACCTCAATCCGATTCATGGTGGGATCGATATGATTCAAAGTGCATCTTTTTATTTTAAATTGACATTAATTTTAGAGAAAGGAACAAGTGACAAACTGAAAATAGAAAAAACACATTTGGATTGTTTTTATAATTTAGGTAAATGTTCCATGAGTCATTTTTTATGTTTATTAATCACCCAAACTTAGATATGATGCATAGTGTGACCGGTATGACTTGAAGTACCCGTTATCAGTTTAAAAATGACATATTAGTACAAAACATTCATCACTCACTAAAAACCATGAAAATGAACTCCAATTGTCTTGATTATTTATAAAAACAATTAAAAATTAATTTGTGAAATGTAATAAGTAGTCTCACATCAAACTAACACAAAATTTTACTTGTATGACTCAATGTGTGTGTTTCCAGTTTGAAATGACGTTTTAGTATAAAACATAAATGACATACTGAACACTGAGAAAACACATTCAGATTGTTTTGATACGTTACTATAATTTTAATTATGTAATTTGGGATATATAATAACTATCCGCACCTCAATCCCACACACGGTGTGATCGGTATAACTCTAATGTTCCTTTATTTAAAATTTCCATTAATTTCATTAAAAAGAACAAATGACATACTCAAAACCAAGAAAACAAATTTGAATAGTTTTGATACTTTAAGAAAACAATCCATACATAATTTTTATTCGTTCATATTAATGTTTAATTTATTTATTTATAATATTACTATCATAAGATTTGTTTTTTATATATGTGTATTCTTTTTCTCAGGTTGAGGTGATATGTTCGACAATGGATACCATGGGCGGACCTTTTTAGAGGGGATCATGGGTACCAAAGTAAAACATTAATGTTTTAAATATTTTATGTATAGTAATTATAAATGTAATTATACAAAAAATTGTTTGAAATGTATATAGTAGTGTTTTTAGTATTCATGATGAAAATTTTATTTCAATTAAATTATATATTTTGTGTATAGGAGGTTGCGGTGTGATGTTTTTATGTACAAGATGTTGTTATAGTGTGATATTATACAAACAACACAATTTAGTAGATGGGTCCTTTATCAGTGAAATTTCTAGTTCTGATAAAGGCCACCATTTATCAGTGTTATTGAAAGCACTGATAAAGCGGGGCCTTTATCAGTGCTAAACTAGCATTGATAAAGGGGGTTCTTTATCAGTACTTTTTAGCACTGAAAAAGACCCCCTTTATCAGTTCATTTTTTTAACACTGATAAAGGGACCCCCCCCCTTTAATATAATTTTTATTAACAATGATTTTAATCACTCTTAAATGCCTTTTTCACACTTTTAAAGGGAATATCTATAGTAGTGTGGTAATTTTTTGACTATCGTACTGATGGCACGCATTCAAAGAAGGAGATTAAAAAGAATATGGCTATTTATTTCATTGAAGATAAACCTAAATTCATCCAAGATAATATTTTTAATTTCAATCACTCTCTCATCATTTGGTTGTCTCCGCAATATAACAATAATTCATGGAATCTTGAGGATTGAAGAACACGACTTTGTCAGGTTTGAGGCTTTGATGACTGGAGGATTGTCTCAATCAGTATGTGTTTTTTTTCATATTATCTTTCCATAAAAAGATATGAAATGTAAGGCATGGTGTTATGGTTTAATTTCTCTTATGATAGGTACCTTGAGACTATAAGGATGGGAAACTTGGTTTGATCCATCAAGGGATATAAATTCAACTACACAATATTGTATCCAGATTAGTGGGTTAAACTTGTTTTTTGGAACTCTCAGATTCTCTAGGATATTTCCTCATCCTTGGGTATCACCATAAAATTTTATAGGGGAACTGAGCTTTCATGGCATGGGAATTAGGCCATAATTGTTTTGGAAGTTTAACTTTGTTCTCTATTGACTGAAATTTCTTTTTTGGTATCCAATGACTTCAAATTTGAGCTATCTACTGAATATGATCATGTTCTTGATTTTTTTTTCTTTAATTGTTATTACATTGTAAATCCTAGGGAAAGTCTCTTTAAGGTCCCGAGATTCTCTAACTACAAAAATCATGTTCATATTCTTGATAATTGTAGGTTTAAATTGCATATGGTAGAATCTGGGAATTCTGAGGGAAACTGAGAATTAAGGATTGGTAGGGATCTTGATGTCAGGGATAGTTTGATAGGATCTAAGTTCATCGGACCTGTGTAAAAGTGAGGAACTCCTACTAAAGTTAATGTTTCTGAAAAACACAACTTTTCCCTAGATTATAAAAATCTATAGGGAAGAATGGATGGATAGAGGGATGATTCAATATAGTTTCTACAAGAACCAATTCCCATTGATAATGTGGTTCTTGGTTCTAAGTCTTGCATTTATGGCTATGAAAATCTTGAAACACATGCTATTAAAAGAAGTGAAAATGATGTGAATCAATTGAAATGGGTAGATAAGAGTGACTTCAGTGAGTATGAGGATTTTGAAAGTGATGTTGGGGGACACATTGGTGATTATCTTGAGGATCAATTTTTGTCAAGTGTTAAGGTGGATCTTAACTCGTGATATTTTTCTTTTCAACCAAAGAAGAATTCAGACAAAGATATTTCTAATTTTATGTTAAGGGGGGATTCATAGGCATAGGGAGATGAGGTAATATGGAGTGTTAAGGATGATAATCTAGAACATGTGTGTCTTATGTTGGGAAGGAACCTGAGTGGGCAGGGGGTGACAAAGCCCTTCCAAGTTATGGTTCTGGGTTTTCACCTCTAGTGGATGGAAAATCAAGTAATACTGATGAGAACTATCTTACGACTAAGGTAGTAGTGGAAGAGGGTACCATAATCATGGAATCTAAAAAACCTGGTATATTAGTGGACGTTGATATTATCATGGGTTAGGGAAGTGGTGAGGGAAATCATTTAGGGAAGGTTTTTAAGAATGACCCCTAATATTCTTCACCATGTTGGATTCTATTAGCACCCCGTAATTTGGGTCTTTCTATTTAGAATATATCAAGGAGGATTGTATTCCTCCATCTCTAAAATACAAGGACCCAAGAAAGATATCATGGGGGGGTTGAGTAGTTTTCTCTTCTAGAGGGAAGTTTCATGGTGGAAGTGGAGAATATTACACTAAATGAAATCAACATTTCTGTAAAGTATGACACTATGTACAAAGAGACTACACATCAGGAGAAACCAATGTCCTTTTAACATGAGGAAATTGATAAAACATCCTCTTTATGGAAGGATGTTGAAGTTAGAGAACAACCCTCTGATCCAGAAGCAATCATGAATGAAAAGGTGGAAATCAAGGATAAGGAAGATACCATAAAGAGCCTAAATGATATAGGTTCCCCTGGGGTTACTCCTAAATAGAGGATAGTATTTCACCCTTCGGGTTGTGGAAATGCAAAAAATGTGGGTAATAGGCACTAAAGAAGATAATTTTTCCCTTTTTTTCTCATGTGCTTATGTAGTGGATTACGGAAAGATGGATGATGTGACATGCCCTCTGTGTTTATCACTTCTCTATTTCTAGGATTGTTGGCATGCATTTCACTCTTTATTAAAACCCCTTATATTGTGTTTTTCTCTTCTTTTTAATAATTTTTTTGAGACCATGGGTTTGAAAATGCAGTTTAACAATATTGGGTGAATTATATTAATTATAAAGGGTAAAATATTGTTTGTATGATTTTTTCTGAAATTTTGAATTAAAAGATCGATAAAATGATGATTATTTTTTATTTATCTAAGAAAATAATGAAATTGATGAAGAATATTTTAAGAATATTTTCCATTTTTTAAATGGAATTATAGATCAAATTAAAATAAAAATGAAGAAAAAGATATCATACTTCCACAAAAAATGATTGCAAATAAAAGTAAATGCCATTATAAATAAGAAAATGGTAATGAGAACAAAAAATAATCCAAGTAAGGGGCCAAACTATATATGATTTCTTATGTACTATTGATTAGTGAAGAGTTATATTACGTATGAAATAATTTCTTAATAATCAAATTAATTTATTAATTATATGAGGTTTTAGACATTTTATGTATCATGATTTCATCCAAAAAAAGATATGTTATGTATTCTATATAATGATTAAATATATTATGTATAAAACTCTTTATTTGGAATTTATATTACGAATTTACCGAGTTGGTAATTTTCATAAATTTATCTCTCTTATGATTTTAGTTTTTTAACATTATGTATTTTTCATGAAATGTGAGGAGCTGAAGAGATGATTTTATGCGGAGCTTGCTTTTTTATTCCAAATTAGTAATTGTTTGGTTTTGTTAACTATTATTTTTAATCCTTGGATATGATAAGTTTCCTTTTCATGGATTTCAATATCTATGATTAAGGGAAAAAAGATTTTAAGTGTTAATAGATTAAATTAATGAATTAATTTTAGTTGATAATTTAATTTTTTTTAAATGATTTTGTCTTACCTACATAGTGGTATATTAATATATAAATTTAAGAATTATTTTACTTATGAGATTAGATGAATTTTGGAGAATAAAAAAAATAAAAAAAAATACAGAAAAAGGTAGGTATTTACTTTTCAAAGTGAAAACTGGTGAACAAGTGGCACAGTTAGTGTGGGGAGGCACTATATATGCTTAAGCATAGGGTGGTGTGAGGGGAGAACCATAATGTAGGAAAAATGGAAATGTGCACCACTTCTTAAAAATTAAAACATGTTTTATTAATCTAGTGTGTGATGGACTCAAGTGAAGAACCAAGTTTGAATTATGGTATAAAATTTATTATTTTCTTATTGAAAATTTCCATGTTTCTTCTTATTATTATTCTTAAATTTACATTTTTATTGATTCATGTAGGCAATATTATTTAATTTTATTCTTCATCATATACTCAAATTTAAACTTTTTGGGCCTAATTTTTTTTGTACTGGGAGGCTTTTCCATGTGGGACTCTTCTTTGGGCCTTGGCTTGTGGCTGACCCCATTTCCCATGCATGCTTGGTGATTCGGCGACCCCTATGGGCTTTTATCCCTAGATGTGGATTAGAATAGCCACCCATTACTTCTGGGACATCTACCTATGCACTTTAATTATGTTGTGTGGTTGGTATTCTACATCAGGTGGATTCATGGCCTCACCTAATTGGTTGTACCATTTCAAGGCACTATATTATTAGGGGAGTGATGAACCCCTGGACTCGTGTCTCTTAAGTATCTTGATTGTTCAGATTTCTCATCCTCTTAGTTCTGGCTCTCGGTTTCCTCGGGCAAAACCCCAGCTCACCATCACTGCTTTTCTTCATTAGAGATCGGTGTAGGACTACCACTCTCCCAAACCTCGTATTGTTGACAGTTTTATTATGGAGTTGATGTCCTTCCTTAGAGGAAGAAGTGTGGTCCCTTCTCTATGACAGTTCCACAAGCACGAAGATAAGAATAATAACTTTAGAATCCAGGTGTGGTGCACACAAAGCTTCCATTGTGAAGATAACATGACCACCAGAGTGCTTCCCACTTCAGTACTATAAGTATCATTTTAGTTTGGTTTATTCTGAAGCCTATGAATCTTGTATACTTCGGTTCATGTTCTTGTTCTTCTGATTCTTACTGTATTTCACCAGTAACATTTTTTTCATTATTCTTATTAAATTGAGTGAGTTGGGTGTTGTTCTTGTCATGCATATAGGTCCCCATGGGACTGAATCATGTTAAATAACTATGTTCTTTCTCTTTATTTTACTTTATTTCATATTTTTAGTCTAGTTTTATAACTTTAAACTTCGATTTGAAAACCCCCCAATTCGATCTTGTTCGGGTTCGATGTTCTGCTTGATTACATTTCACCATTACCCATCACAAATTTGTATTAGAGCCTCACTGGTTCCATTTTACTATTGAATTCTATTACTATTTCATTGATTTGCAGTTTTTTTATTTTTTCATTGTGATCTCTTCTTAAATCACCACTATCTATCTCACCACAATTGTTTGAATCCACTATACCATCTTATATTTCTTAGCATTTCAAAATGCTTTGGATAAACATTGTTTACCCAAGAGATTGTTCATCTTTTGGGGTTGTAGGATTAGCATTGTTCACAAGAACTCAATATATAATCTTTGGGTAAACATGTCACTACCTATAGTCGAATTCAATAAATTCGATAGTGATAGAGACTTTAACCTTTGGAGAATTAATATGAGATCCCTTTTGGTTTAGCAGGGCTTAATTTATTCCCTCTATGGGCCTAAGAAACCTATTTTCTATGTAAATTAAACTAGACAAACCACTACTCAGTACCAAGATGCATCCCTTGATGTGTTAGTTAAAGCACATAGCTCTTTACTGATTTCTTTAGGTGATGAAGTTCAAAGATAAGTTTCTTATGAGTATACTACTTCTAGTATTTGGATAAAATTGGAGAAATTATATACGACTGCTTCATTATTTGGTAGGATTTATAAAAAATACTGCATGTTTACATTTAAAATGAAACTCAATAGTTCTATTATATCCCATATTGATGAATTAAAAAAAGTTTATGTGAGATATTTCCAAAATTAATGTAATTTTAGATGATGAGTTTCAAGCAATGATCCTTTTAATAAATTTAGATAATTCCTACAACACACTAGTTGAAACCATGATGTATGGTCGATACTCACTAACCCTTGAAGAGGATAACTCATCCCTTCTTTCTAAAAAACTACACTCTAAACCTGGAGCCAAAGGTGAGGCAGAGAGTTTATTTTCTAGGTAAAGAACACAATCAATGGGTAGAAATAAATAGTTTACTAAAGATAATAAGTACCCTAAACCTAGATCTGATTCTAGGGAAAGAAAATTCACTTGTTTTCATTATGGAGAACGAGGGCATATTAATCCCGAATATAGGAAACTAAAACATGAGTTAGAATACAAAAAACCCACTAACCAATCCCTTCTATTTGAATCAGGTTATGACATAGATAATGTATTAAATGTGTGAATCCTTGAACTCAATCAAGAGTAGTTCTTTGACTCAGGATGTTCCTTTATCATGTGTCCTTTTAGAGATTCATTATAAGAATGGGATGAAATGGTAGAAGGAGATTCACTCTTAGGAAAAAACAAGTTGTGTAAGGTTGAGGGAAAGTGTTCTGTTTTACTAGAACTAGTTGATCATTCAATCAACACTTTACTTGATGTAAGGTGGGTTCTCAACCTTCATAGAAACCTGATTTACTTAAAAATTCTATACTAAAATGGGTTCACTTTTAGGTCTGAAACAGGTTGTCTAAAAATATCTAAAGGCCCAAGAACCATCATTTAGTGGTCTCTTATCAATTTTTTGTATGTCTTGAATTGAAAGACTCATTCTAGGTAGTTGGGTAGGGTCCACAACACCAACACTAATAATACTATAATTTGGAATAGAATATTGGGGCATGTTATCTCTAAAGGACTATAAGAACTCAACAAGAATGGGATATTGAGTGACCTCACACCTTCCAATCTCCCATTTTGTGGTGATTGTGTGATGGGAAAATCCAAGAGAGTTACTTTAAATATTCCCTCATTTAAAGAAAACACCCCTTATAATATATTAATTATAACCTATGGGGACATCTAGGAATACCTACCATAGTGGAGGTTCCTATTTTGTCACTTTTATAGATGACTATTCTAGAAAAGTCTGAATTTACATTCTGAAAAATAAATCTGAGGTTTTCAAAATCATTAAAAACTGGAAAACATTGGTTGAAACCAAATTGGGAAGACAATTAAAACCACGAGAACAGATAATGGGTAGGAATACCTATCCATAAAAATTATTAAATTTTATAAATATGAAGGTATTAAAAGACATTGGACTATCAGGGAAACAACCCAATAAAGTGGAATAGTTGAGAGAACGAATAAGACAGTTTTAGAAAGTGTTTTGAACATGGTTTCATGCTTAGGTCACCCTAAATATCTCTTGGTAGAGGCTATTATCACTACTATTTACCTGGTTAATAGGTTTCCTTCTTTATAAAATCATTTTTAAACACCCTAAGAATCATGGAATGGTAATCCTCCATCATATACCTACTTAAGATTTTGTGTTTTTACTGCTTATGCTTGCACTAAAACTGATAAACATGAACCAAGAACTCTAAAATGCATTTTTGTTGGGTATCCAAAGGGTGTTTAGGGGTATAAACATTGGGTAGATAAACTTGGTTAACAAAAATGAATTATAAATAGGTATGCAGTGGTCCATGCATCCTCTTCTCCTTAAACCAAGTCTGCCACATCTAGTAGCCCAGAACAAGCCTTAGAATAAGATGATGAATATGAGACCTTGAATCATATTTAGGTTGTTGTCCAACCCACTATAAATGAACTTCATCCCACTATTAGGGCTGATTTAGAGTCTACTTCTTGTTTATATTCTAAACTAGAACCTTGTGCCAATGATAGGGACTACCAGTTGACCTGATATAGAGAAAGGAGAGTCTAAAGACCTCTTTTTTGGTTTAGCGAATATAAAATAGATTCATATGTTTTACATGTGGACCAAGAACATGTAAATTATATTCCTAAAAACTATAGGAAATCCTTAAATTAAAAATACTCAAAATAGTGGACCTTTTCCATGGATGAAAAAATGAACTCTTTAAGAAAAAATGAACTTGGAATATTGTTAACGGACCACCTAATACTAATATAATTGGTTCCAAGTGGATTTATAAAAGAAAATAAGACAACAACGATGGAAATAAAATTATGCATAAATCAAGGTTAGTTTCTAAGAGTTTTGTTCAATGTGAAGTTATTTATTATTCTAATATTTGGTCCCCAATTGTCAATAATTTTTCTATTCAAATTTTACTTTTTTTTTCTATTGTGGTATGCAAATCAAAAAATTGATGTTAAAACTACTTTATTAAATAGTGATTTAAATTATAAGCTTTACATGAAGCCTAAAAATGAATAATATAAAGAATTCAAACTGAATTAGGTATGAATATTAAATAAATCATCGCATAGATTGAAAAAATACCATAGGAAGTGCTATATGAAATTTGATTCCTTTATGTTAGATAATCAGTTCACTAGGAGTCAATATGATGCATGTGTTTATTTTAAATCAACCAAAAATTGTATTGATTATATTCTTATTTAAGTTGATAACAATCTTATAATTTTGAAAAACATGAGCCTCATCACTATAGAAAAATACAAACATAAGGGTCAGTTTTAAATGAAATACTTAGGTGAAGATAATAAAAGCTTAGGCATTGAAATCACTAGAGTTAGACAAAAAAAACTTCTTTACTTATCTCAATATGGTTACATTTTAATGATTCTAAAGAGATACATGTTTGGATCTCTCAAACTTTTCAATATTACCCTTGGAAAAAACATTAAATTTTCTTTCACACAAGAAACCACTACTGATTATGATATTCAATTTATGTCTAAAATCCCTTATGCTAATATTATTGGTAGCATTATGTACTCTATGATTTCAACTAGAACTGATATTTCCTATGAAATCTGCACTCTTAAAAAATTTATGGACACACCTGGGAACCCACATTGGGATTTCCATAAGTGGATTATTAGATACCTATCATGTAGCTATAATATGTCTTTGTGTTATGGTAAATATACTGACACTTCTAAAATTATATATTGATATATAGATGATGAATATGAAGGTAGTATTAAAACTAGAAAATCCATTGGTAAAAAATCACTCAAGGTCCCATTTCAATAATTTTGGAGAGATTTTGTTTATTAATAAAGATATGTGATCCTGAATTATAATTCTTGGTGTTTCCGAAGAATATATTTAAGGTGGTGTAGTTTCCCAATGTTGGCCAAATTTTTTGGCCTCAGAATCTGGAGTTTGTTTCTGGAAAGGGATGGTTTTCCGTAAAGGAGTTCACAGTTCACAGACCATTAAGTAAAGTTCATGGATAGTAAAGGAGGTACACAGAATGGTGAAGGAAAATCTTCAAAGGAATATTTCCACATACCTGTACTATATGGACTATGAAGCATGCTACATGAACCACGTAGGGAAAAAAACTCACGGGAGGATCATAGTTCATGGGAGGCTTTATGTTCAAGGGAGGATATTCATATTTGAAATGGAGGTGGTGATTTGTGGAACCACAAAGGGTTTTTTTCCTTGCAGGACATATACTTACACAAAGGATGAAGTCACAATGCGGACTGCATAACATAATATGCGATGAAGGTTGTACCACATCGATGTTTTGGGTAAATTGGATTATCAGGGTTTTTAGAAATATTTTCCTATATAATATCCCCTAATCAGATCATTAACTAGAGATAATTCAATTATAAAATATTATCGCTCTACGGAGAATTTTTTGAAGTTCTAAGTGGTTCGCGAGGGATAATTCTATGAAGGATAAGTGTTCAACATGGAGGATTCCGTGAAGGGTGATGTAGTTCATGCGAAAGTTCATGAAAGGGTTTCTTAGGGATATACAACTCAAAAATGAAAAGGGTCCATGGAAGAAGAGGTGATCTGTGGAAGAAGAAAGGTTACTCAGAAGAAGTGGTAGTCCACAGAAGAAGAGGCGATCTACAGATGAATAGGTGGACTGCAGAATAAGAGGTGGTCTGCGAAGCACTCACACCACATAGTGTGAGAGAGTTCATAGAGGAAGCAGGGAAGTTCATGGTGGGTAAGAGGAAGTTCATAAATGGAATAAATTAGTTCACGAAAGCAATTTTCACAAACTAACAGTGCAAGGAAAAGTGTATTTCATCTATGGGTGAAAACAAAACTTCAATAGAGCATCTACCTACAATTGACGATGTGTTAATTCATGTAAATAAAGGGACCTATGAGTTTATAAATTGTGTGTGGATCATTACTAGTGCAATTAGAAAAGGAAGAAGAATAAAATTATCCTTTACACTGGCAGTGATCCAAAGAAAGATACTTAGAGAGTGACCCTTGGGAAAATAGTGAACTGACACTAAACATTGTAAAGGTAGTGATCCTAGGTATTGAAGTGATCTAGCCTGAAACATGTAATTTGATAGTGAGCCATATTGAATTTTAGTACATTGGAACATCGTCATTGTGTGATCCTTGGATGTAGCCCAGTGAGGAAGAACCGGGTAAAATTTTTGCGTCTTGTGTATGATTTCAATTCTGTTCACACATTTCTATAGGAAAAAGAGAGAAGAGTGTTTTTTAATAAAGAAACAAGAACCAAAGGGGTTGGAGTTTTAATCGTTCATGCCACGATTCACCCCCATCTCAGGGTATTTAACCCAATTAGGATAACTTTTTTATTAGAGATAAATGTTTATATTAAGTGGTTCTCTCTTAGTATAAAAAATTTTGGTTGTCAAGCACAAATGGATTCTAATTTATGATTGAAAAAATTTCTAATTATGATAAAATTGAATGTATAACTACTTTCAATCATTAGGAATGGATGTATTTATAGAATATATGCATGGAATATCATCCAATATTATCAGTGGTACTTTATCATAAGTTAAACAAAGGTAATTGGATGCTAACACTAAAGGAATAAATTCTTTAGGGGGATCCCAATAAAATGAAATATATATGAATGTGATGTTGTTTAATTAATCACATGTTATATGGGAAAGTTGTTTAACATTTATGAGGTAGGATTAAAAGTCAGAGAAGAAAAGTTGTAGGTTCTATGAAAAAAATATGAGTATCTCAAAATACAGCCTAATGAGTCTGTTGATACATTTTTTTGACTGAGTTAATATTGTTGTGGAATACCTATGTGGTCTTAGAGAAATTATCGAATATATAATGATTGTTCAGAATATCTTGAGAAAAAATAAAACCTTGATTTAATCTAAAATTTTATATATTGGAAGATAAAGATCCAAATGAGCTAACATTGGATAGATTTCATAATACTCTTTTTGCATACGAGATGATAAATAATGATAATGAGTTTATGGAAAAAGGAAAGTCCAAATAAGTGGAATTTAAGGACATGAAAAATCTCACCATTGAATATGGCCAGGAAGAAGAAGAGATATATGAGGTGATTTAATTTCTTTCCTCAAATATCCAAAGATGAAAAGGAAAGTTCAAATGGAAACTCCCACATGCATGATTTCAATGTGGAAAGGTTAGAAATCTTACAAAAAGTTTCACTAAGAAGTTTTAAGAAGATGATGAGGATAAAGTTTAAATTCACATGAATAAGTCTTCAGTCTAATGAAAGGAAAGAAAAATTTTACAAAAAATTTATTCAAAAAGAATATTATTCTTTCAAAAGAATATGACATTTCATAATAATATGAGGCAGAAGGGTTAGAGGACTATATGGATCATAAAGCAGATGCTATAGAAGTAGTTGTCATAAATTCCAAAATAATGGAAGAAATTGACAATGGTGAAGTAGATGTTAAACGAAGAGTTGGCCTTTAGGTCGAATTAGAAGCTTCACATGAAGAGATAGGTATTTTTAGAGACAAAAAAAGTAATCCAATAAAGCTGTTCATGATGCCAAACTTTATATATAGCAGCAGGAATAAGATAAGTCTAAGATAAATAAATATATTGAAAAACTAAAGTCTGTAATGATAGAGAGCTCAAAATGGTTGTTGAGTACATGATCAAAATAGAAGAATAGAAAATAGTCATCGATAGTTTGTATATCACTAAAAAAGATTAAATCCAATATATTGAAAAAATTTAAGAGGATGTCATTTACCTACATAAAATTGTTAAGGATTAGGAAAAATTATTGAATCTCGTTACAAAATTAAGAAAGAAGATCTTTCAGGAAACAGATAAGAGGGAAGTAGAGTATAGAGGTCATGCAGAATAGAAGAAAAAGTCAAATCCAAATGATAATAATAGAATGGGGATTTATAGAAAAAAAACCAATAATGGTTGAAGTTAGACCAAAAGAACCAAATTTGAGATTAAAGATTGATTTGGGTATGAAAAATAACAAAAATATTCAGAGAACCTAAGGAAGAAATGGTAATGTTGTATTTCCACATAGGAATACACCTTGCATGAGATGTTATTATTGTGGAAATATGAGACACTCACCAAACATCTATTACATAGCCAAGAGGTACCAAAGAGAAAAAAACCAATAGAGGCATCTATACAAATCTCAATATTCTAGAACATCATTTGATGGTCACTATTTCAGGTGTGGAGGATTGGGGTAGATGGGAAGATATTTCTCATCAACAATGCTGAGAAATGTGCCAAAGTAGTATGAATGTGTTCATAAGAAGAAATTCACTATATCATCAAATGATATGAAAATAAACAATCAATTTGTAGCATTTAAGATGAAGTTGGTCCATCATACTTTGAGGAAGATCAAGATAATCAATCTATACTGGTTATGAAGCCAAAAACATGGACCAAAAAGAATATAGTTGAACAAGAAGTGGTTGTAGATATTTATTTCAAAGCATCTGATTCCACTGTAATATAGATCATTGATAGTGTATGTACCTCCCATAAGATAGGAAATAAAGAACTTGTTGTAGGAATTTGATACCACAAGAAAGGTATTGGGATATTTGGTAATGATGAAGTCCTGAAAATTATTGGCTCTGGAAAAGAAAAGATTTGGAGAAAATGCATGAGACATGAAAATGTATTGGTTGTTGGAGGTCTCAGTCACAACTTGCTAAGTGTAAGTCAACTGTGTGACTCAAGACATGCCATAATCTTTTCCAATAAATTATGTGTCATCAAGGAAAAATATGGTGCTATTTCTTTACAAGGAAAAGTTATGAAAGGGAATTTATACCTTATGAGTGGAGAAGAATATATGTGATTTTTTTCCAAGGAAGAAGAAAATAATTCATGACATAAATGCCTTGGACACTTTATCCAAACATCCTTGGATGATGTGGTGAAATTTGATGCTTCTCAAGACCACCCTAGGTTATCACATTATCATACTCATAAGTGTGATTCTTATCAAAAAAAGGAAGATCATTAAAAATACATATAAGGAAAATGAGAAAAGGTCAAAAAACTGCTTGAGTTGGTTTATATTGATGTGTGAAGACCTATTTCACCAATAGCTCTTGATGGGAGGAGATATTATGTTATCTTATTCATTATTTTAGCATAATGTAATGGGTTTCAATCATCACCCACAAATCTTAGGTGTTCAATTACATAAAAACTTATCATAGGGTTAAAGAATACGAAATATTAGAATAGATAATGGAACAAAGTTCACAAATAGAAAAATGTAGGATTATCTTAAAAAACATGGGATAAGGCACCAAGTTTTAGTAGTAATAACTCTAGAACAAAATGGAGTTATTCAGTGAAGAAATCGAATTATAAAAAACATGGTTAGAACAATGTTCACTGAAAAAGTACTTATAGAGATGTTTTGGAAAGAATAAGTGATGACATCAGTCTATACATAAAATAGAGCATTATTATGTTTTAAAGAAGGGAATAATTTATACGAGCTATGGTATAGATCAAAACCATCATTGAAGTAATTTTGATTCTTCAGAAGTATGTGTTTCATTCTCAATGAGGAGAAACATGGGAAGTTTGAATCCCATGGAGATGAAGGGATATTCCTTGGGTACTCAAAGAAAAGAAAAACATATAAATTATTGAACAATCTGTTGGAAAAGGTAGTTGAAATAAATAATGTAACTATAGTATAGAATTATAAGAATCCATAAAAAATACTTGATCTATTTTCAGAGGATAGTGATGATGAGATAAGAAGATCATAATATGTTCATGTTTCATAGGCTGATTCAGAAGAAGACTTAGATAATAAAAAGGATGAGCACAAACTAGTATCTACACAAATATCAAAGATAAGAGATTAAATTGATAGAAATAACATAATCAGTGATCAAACAACACTAGTGCAGACAAGTAGGATTAAGACTCTACAAAAAGAATCATTCTTATCATAGGTAGAGCCTAAATGTTTTGAGGAAGTAGCTGGAGATGAAAACTGGGTCAAGTCTATGAATTAAGAGCTTGACTAAATAGTGAATAATTAGATATGAAATATTGTTTCGAGATCAGTAGATAATAATGTCATTGGGACTAAATGTTTCTTTCACAATAAGATTAATGAATATGGTGTAGTGATTTGAAACAAATCATGAATAATGTGAAAAGGGTACTCCCATATAGTGGGTATCAATGTTGATGAAACATTTTCACATGTTGAAATTCTAGAAACAATCATATTATTCTTGTCCATAAAGTGAAAATAATGTTCAAAGTTTTCTAGATGGATGTAAAGTCAAAGTTTTTGAATGGGGTTCTAGAAGAAGAAGTTTATATTGAGCAACCATATGTTTTTCTCATTCATGAATATGAGAATAGAGTTTTTCGGAAGAATAAGGTTCTATATGGGTTGAAGATTGCACCACGATCATGGTATTCAAGACTAGACCGGTTTCTTAAGAAGCTCGAATTTCAATTTGTAGATTTGATTAAAATCTATATGTCAACCATGATAGTAATAAATGGATAATGGTGTAGGTATACGTCAATGAAATAATATTTGGTGGATCAGATAAATATTAAAGAAAAAAAATTTGTAGAATTCTTGAAATGTGAATTTGAAATGTCTGTGATTGGTGAATTAATGTTTTCCTTGGATTACAGGTGACACAAGGAAAGAACGACATATTAATTTCTGAATATAAATATGATAAGTAGGTTTTGAGAAGTTCTAGAATGGATAAATCCAAGGATATGATGACTCTAGTGGTTACCCGATGAAACTGTCATGGGATGATGAAGGAAATGTAGTTAATGTCACATAATAAAAGTTGATCATTGTAAACCTATTCTACTTAACTGCAAAAGACCTAACATTTTTTTTCCACATGATAAGTAACACGATATCAATGTGATCCCATGGAAATCCACTTGCTTGCAGTAAAAAGAATATATAGGTATATAAAGGGAAAGGTAAATTTTGGTTTGATGTACAATGAAAAATATTAGCAATATTTATTGGGCTATACAGATACAGATTGGACCGAATTAGTAGAAGATATAAAATCAATGTCAGGTAGCGCACTCTATCTAGAAATATTTTTTATTTACTGGACAAGAAAGAAAAAAGATTTTATTTTTTTGATCACTATAGAAGCTAGATATATTATATCTACTCAAGTGTGTATGGAGTTATTGTGGATGAAGTAGATGCTTCATGATATGAGAGTTGAAGTTAAGTCTCTGATTAGAATCCATTGTGATAATTCATGTGCTATAAATCATAACAAAAAACATGTTCATCACTAAAGGACAATGAAAATTGAAATCAAGTATCATTTTATCAAGGTGAAGTTAGAGAAAGGGATTGCGAAGTTAGATTATGTGTATAAAAAACTATAAGTTGCAAAAATTTTGATAGAGGACATACCCAAATAAGAATTTGAATGACATCGACTGGATCTGGGAGTTCATTCAACTCCCCACACTTAAAAAAGTGTGGATGTGGGACCCCCTCTCTTTGAGGTATGGTATGTTTTCCCCTATTGTGTGGATATATGTTTTTTACCCTATTGTAGACCTAAAAGGAGTGACCTATAGGTTCGTTGACAAAGGGGGAGAAATTTTATATTTAAAATGGGAGAAAATATCTTAATCCAGATAGGGGAGAATCTTAAAGTGGGAGAAGTGACATAGGGGGATTTTTAAGTCTAAAGATACTAAAGGTGATCAATCGAAGGTTATATATCACGACATATGTGGTTTGTGATGATAGAAATTGAGTGGTTTTGGAGGTTTTGGAATGAATTAATTCATTGATTAACTTTTCATTATAATTTTACTTCTCATGATGAGCATGGATCATGTGGGCTAAGAGTTTGTGTTGAGTAAATACTTGAATACTATCTGAATCACAAGAAGTGAATTTTGGTAGAATATGTAGGAATTTTTAATTATATTTCAAAATGATATTTGTTTTCAACAAACCCAAAGGGGGATATTGTTGGGAAAAAAATCCCTGGAGCATCCATTTTTGTGTTTTTGGGGTGATTGTGTTTGTTGAAAAATCTAGCTAACCGTGAATTAGTATGGTTGGGGTTGCTGAAATATATATTTAAGGTGGTGTAGTTTTCTAGTGTTTCCTAATTTTTTGTGCCACAAAATTAGGATTTTGATTTTGGAAAATGGTTCTCTTTAAAAAGAAGTTCATAGTTTGCAAACCATGAAGTATAGTTCTCAGACTGAAAAGGAGGTATGTGGAATGAGAAAGGAAAATCAGCAAAGGAATATTTTCAAATAAAAACACTATGAAGACTGCAAAGCGTGATATGTGGAGTACATAGGGAAAAAAATTTCTGGGAGTCTCATAGTTTATGGGAGTCTTGAAGTTCATGGTAGGATCATCATTTGTGGAATGGAGGCAATGATTTATGGATTCACAATTGGTTTTTGTTTATGTAAGAAATCAGACGCTGCAAAGGAAGAAGGCACTATGTGGACCACATAGAACAATATAAGGTGAAGGCTGTACCGCATCAATGTTTTGGGTAAAACAGATTTTCAAGTTTTTAGGTATATTTTCTTATATAATTATTCCTAATAAAATTATTAGATAGAGTTAATTCCATTAGAAAAGATCATCGGTCTGGGGAGAATTTAGTGATGTCTGAAGTGGTTTGTCAGGGAGAATTCTGTGAAGGTGAAGAGTTCACGAGGGAGGATTTCGCGAAGGGTGAATTAGTTCATGGGAAAGTTCACAAAAGGGTTTTTGGGGGCTCTATATCTCTCAAAGGAAAAGTGTCTGATGAAGAAGAGGCAGTCCATAGAAGAAGAAACAGTCCACAGAAGAAGAGGTGGTCCACAGAAGAAGAGGTGGTCTATAGAAGAAGAGGTAGTCCACGAACCACTCATGCCACATAGTGCAAGACATTCCACAGAAGAAGTAGAGCAGTTCGAAGTGTGTTAAAGGAAGTTCATAAAGGGACTAAAATAGTTCTCAAAAGGAATTTATGAAAATCAACAATGCTTAGAAAAGTTGATTTCGTCTACAGGTGAAAATATAACTTTAACAGAGCATCTACCAACAATTGAGGACGTGTGAATTCATGAAAATGAAGGGACCTACAAGTCCATAAACTATGTGTGGATCATTTTCCAAGATGTGAGAAAATGAATAGGAAGACTATGGTCCTTTCCCCCGGTAGTGTGCTAGAGAAAAAGACTCGGGTAGTGACCGTTGGGAAACCAACTAGATAACCCTAAACATTGTAAAGGTAGTGAGCCTAGGCATAGAAGTGGTCTCACTACTACAAACACGGCCTTTATCGGTGCTAAAAATGGCCTTTATCAGCGCTAGAAAAAGCGCTGATAAAGCCAGCGTAGATAAAGGGGGGTCCCCTTTATCAGCGCTCTGAAAAGCGCTGATATAGGACCCCTTTATCAGCACTGAAAAAAGCGCTGATAAAAGGGGTCTTTTATCAGTGCTAAAAAAAGCGCTGATAAAAGTTAAAAAAAATTAAAAAAAATTAAAAAAAAAATACTGCGAATCGGGTGGGCTTTTATAGCGCTTGAGCCCCCCATTTTACAGTTCTTTTCTGCTCCTGTACAGCACCCCACGCACCCCATGCACCCCCTTCACCCTTTAACAGCGCTTGCTACTATATTCCCCCATGTGCGCGCGCCCCTGCCTCCCACAGGATTTGAACTCGAGACCTCCCCCCTGCGCGCCTAAACCTTTACCACTACTCTATTTTGATTTGTCTTCCAATTCATGATATCTATATATATATATATATTTATTTATTTATTTATTTATTTATTTAGTTATATTTATTCGTATAGTAATATATATTTATATTAATATAGTTATAGTTATTAGATTATAATATATATATAAAGTATATTATAATATATATATATATATAGTTATATTAATATATATATATAGTAATATTAATATATATATATATAGTGATATTAATATATATCTATATCTATATATATATATATATAGTTATATTTATTCGTATAGTAATATATATTTATATTAATATATATATATAGTTATATTAACATATATATAGTTATATTAATATATATATAGTTATATTAATATATATACTTATAGTAATACTAATATATATATATGTAGTTATATTAATATATATATAGTTATTAGATTAATATATATATATAGTTAGATTAATATATATATATAGTTAGATTAATATATAGGTATATAAATATTCATATATTTGTATTTTAAATAAAATGGATGTTAGTTATTATTTAGATAAAGCTAATATATTTTATATGTAAATATATTTTATTATTTATATTTATAATTAAATTTTTAGGTATGAATATATAAAAAAATTGTACATATAGTTATATATTTGATTATAAATAGCAGTGCATTATCAAAAAAGATAAAATTTCAAATACATAATATCAATATGAATGTAATAACTTGGAATAAATTCAGTCCCCACCAAAAAAAGCCAATAATACCCCCTTAAACGAGGCTGAAAATCCACAAAATGTTAAAAAAGTTGGGTACCCCGACAAAAAACTCAGTTTTGGAGGCCTTCTGGGCCTATTTTGGCCTCGAAAAACGCTTGACCGGGGTATCCCCGGTCATAGCGACGTAGTTCTCGTCGCAGGATTCGATTTGATATGTGGTAGAGCTCAAACGGACACCCGGATCAAAAGTTATGGCCGTTTGAAGTTTGAGTTGCGTTTTCAACATATTTTGGATCTTTTTTTAATTTTTTTAATTTTTTTAGTCCTCAAATTGTTATTAAATGACTATTACTCCATAATGATTATCAAATTATTAATTAAAAATATTTTTTTAATTTTTTAAGAATCCATTTTCACTAAATATCTTATATATATATATTAAGTATAATAAGTGTAAATGTACATTTATACTTATCTAAAATATATTTAAAAATTATATATTATATTTACATAACAATATAACTATATTTATATATTAATATATTAATATATTTTTAAAATTTTTTTTTGAAGCCGACCCTTTATCAGCGCTTTTAAAAAAAGCGCTGATAAAGGCCCCCCCTTTATCAGCGCTACTAAACAAGCGCTGATAAAGGGGGGGCGCTGCGAAAAACTGTTTTCGTGGTAGTGTCTAGTCTGAACCTTGTGATTTGGCAGTGAGCCTTAGTGAATTTTTTACATAATAACATCACCATTATATGATTCTTATACATATCCTAGTGAGAGTGAACCAAGTAAAATTGTTGTGTCTCATGCGTGATTTAAATTTTGTTCATACATTTCTATGACAGAGATAGAATAGTTTTTTGATTAAAGATGAAATAAGATCTATAGGGGTAGGTGTTTTAATCTATCCTAGCCTGATTCACCACCTCTCAAGGTATTTAATCTAATTGGGCTAACAAAATCCTTGACTAGTTATGTGTTCACTTCCTGTGGTGGCCCCATTTCTTGGAAATTCAACACGTAGTTCATGTTTGCTCTTCCAACCATAAAATCTGAGTATATTGTCTTGAATGAGGTAGTGAAAGAATAATTATGTCTTAAAGTCCTATATTATAAACTAATCCTCTTCAATTATTTTATAAATATATACTCTAATTGTTAATCAACCCTTCATTTTTTCATAAATTTAGTTTTTCATGATAAATCAAAACATATAGACATTAGAATAAAATTTATTAGAGATGTTGTAGAATCTAGAATGGTGTTTTTCAATATGAAACACACTGATGATAAACTGGATGATAGTTTGAAAAAATTCGTGGTGTTGCCTAAATTAAATTTTTTTTTAGATAGATTGAATTTGTTTCCCATTATAAAAATATAGGTGCATGAACATTACCAATTTCAGTTGAAAATGGTGGAGATTTGTAAATTATGGTATTCAATTTCATATTTTCCTATTGAAATTTTCCATTTTTCTTATTATTATTATCTTTATGTTTATGTTTTTATTGATTCATTCATGAAAAATTATTTAATTTTAATTTGTATTATATGATAAAATCTAAACATGTTGGGACTAATTATTTACATTGGGTCATTGTTCCATGTGATATTATTCTTTTAGACCTTGGATTGTGGCTGACCTTGTTTCCCATATACTCCTGGTGATTCAGTGATACTTGTGAAATTTTATCCCTATAAATTGATCGGCATCACATACCGTTGCATCTGGGCCGCCCACCTATGTGATTCAATTATGTTGTATGACTGACATTCTATTTCGTGTGGATTTGTGGCCTCACCAGATTGGTTGTTCCATTTAGAGGCACTGTGGTGTTAGGGGAGTGATGAACCCTATGACCCACATCTCTTCGGAATATTTATCATTTTGATTTGTCATCCTATCTGTTCTTTCTCTCGGTTTCCTTTGGCCAAACCCTAGCTCACTGTTTCCACTTTGATTTGTTGGTGCTCTGTCTAGGATTTTCACTCTACCCAACCTCATCTCATTGATGGTTTTATGGTGGGGATGACATCTTTCCTTTTATGAAGAAGTGTGCCCCTTCTATGACAACCCTGAACTTTTTTTACACAATTAAACATAATTTATTACATAAAGTTCACTTGATACAACATAGAATATCGAGAGTTCTAGTTTCCTTGGGGATTAGGATCATTACATAACAACTTAAAAAATTAATTACAACATCTTTATTGAAAACTTCCTTTATATGACCACTATATTCCCTCGTACTTAGCATTGCATAGGATTACCTGAGGACATGCATAAGAAAAGGGTGAGCTATAAAGCCCAATAAGGGAATAATCATCGAATAACATGAGAAATATAATACATGTTAGACAATAGGCATATCAATAGATCAAAATAGAATCATAAACATAAAGGTATGATAAAGCATGATAATCATAACATGGAAATGTTGCAACAAAACTTAACATGGAATTAGCATGAGCCATGGCTCATCACACATGGAGCATGAGTAAATCCTCATTGCACATGAAGAATGAGTAAAACCTCATTTCACTTGAATTAGAATGATTCAACACCCATTTCACATGACGTATCAGGATACTACACTTTACCCAATGCATTGGAGTGCTATAAGGGATCACCCTTCTTAAACATTTCATTTCATGCATAAGTATGCCATATGGATCATAAAACATCGAATCATTCAACATAATAATTTATTACATGATAAAATAATGTGGAATACATACTTGAAACTATTTAATAATTAATTAAATGTGTATAAAGGTGAATACCCTTGTTAGAGAAATGGGCATGGTATTCACTACACAATGACTTTGTCTTGGAAAAACGCGGTGCAATTTCGGAAGCGTAATGGCGTGACATAAGAACTCATAAAAATGGTCAATGAAAGATAAAGGGGTGACTCATCATATTTAAATGAAATAGAAATTAATGGGGTCAAATAGATACATGTCTCAACAATTGTAATGGAATTTAGATGCATAATACAAAAAGGATTACTTGGATGTAAAAGAAGAGAGAGAAATCCCTCACGGAATTTTAGCATAGTAATGGGTGAACATGGGAGGAATTTAATGATAGAAAAAGGGGTCTAACATCATTCAAAAATAAAGAGGGAAGTATGGTGGAGGTGAGAAACCATACCCCAACATTTACGATTGATATTAAAAGGTCATAACAATTTAAAAAATATTGGACAAAAATAAGAAATAAAAACCCTTACTTGGAAGTGTGCTTCCAAACGCTTGAGAGTGGATTGAGAGAGGATTCTTGGGAGCTTGGGGCACCTTGGGAGGATTATAGAGAGATTAGGGCATAGGTTGGACGAACTCCAAAGGATTTGAGTGAGGAGGAAGTGGGATCTTGTGTAGGTTTGAATAGGAAAGGTGAGAGAATTCTTTATTATTTAGGTTTGGGACACCTCACATTAAACTAATCCAAACCACAAAACATACCATGGTTTTTTCCCATGGTTTTTGTAAAAGGGAAGTGGAAAACAATATTTTATAAGGCCAAAGTCCTAAATTCTTAAAATAATGGCGTTGCTTATGTGGAGGTGAGTCACACTCCTAAGGAAAACAATTTAAATAGACAAGATGTTTAATAGGTCTTAAAGGGTCCATTAATGCTTTGTAAAATAAGTAAAACAAACACAAAATCAAATTAATTTAATGTTAAAACATATATTGGCCGAACATAAGGCTTATATTATTTAATTACATCATTATTGGGTCATAATGTTGTCAAAAAACACATTATATATTTAAACGGTATTTAATTTTTACCCAAAAATTTCACTGTCTTAGAAAATTATGAAAAATTCGCCGTTGGATAATTTCAACTTCCTGATTCCAGAAATAATATTCATTTTGTCTATATAATATTTTAAATATGTTAATTTTCACTTTTAAAATAAAAAACGACATTTATCGAAAATTCATGGGTTTTGACAAAAATGGCTTTCAAACCTTAATAAAAATTAAAATTACATTAATAAAATTATATGATCATTTATATTTAATAAAAATTAATTTAATAATAAAAATATTTTATTAAAATATTATTTAATTCAAAAATCCTTTAATTCATCAAAATATATTTCATAGTTGAATTTTAACTAAAAAATACCATTAGAGCTTTAAAAACTATTTACATGGTAACAATAATAAAATGAAAGTATATTAATTGTTATATAAAAAAATAATTAACATAACCATAGTGCTAAGGTCTTGTTACATAACCCCTTATAACACCCGCATAAAACCGAAGAGTAAGGTGTGCGATGGTGACGGACTCTTGGGGTGGCTCGGATAACATTGTTCGGGTGGTAATCTCTATAAGCTTCCTATTATCTCGTAGGCAGTCCCACTCAAGCTTAACATATTCAATCTCGGCTTGGGCTTTGTCAAGAGTGAAGCCCAATGACGCCACCTCCTTTCCGAGCTTTGTCAAATGAGCTTGGTATGGGGCAATTCTACTGGATAAGGCCATCGCTTCCTTTGTCTGAGTAAATTTGGAATTGTTAAAACCCTATATTTATGCTAATCATGTGATCACTGTTCAACAGATATATTAGAAACGGTTACCATTCTTAAAATAAAACCAAATAAGTTTACATTTTATATAAACATTTTACATAAAGAGACATTTAATTAGATCATGAGGGATTTCCATTAATTAAAGTTTGGGTCATTACAATCTTCCCCCCTTATGAAATTTTTCCCTCGAAATTTCCTTTCCCCACACTAGAACAGATGTGGGTAACTATGCTTCATCATTTCCTCTGATTCCCACGTTGCTTCTTCAAACTTGTTGTTTCACCACAACAACTTGACTAGGGTCATTATCTTATTTCATATAACTTTTTCTCTATGATCCAAGATCTACACTGGTTTCTCCTCGTAAGAAAGATCATCCTATAGCTATACTACCTCTGAAGAGAGTACATGTGAAGGGACTGGTATGTACTTCCTTAAGAGGTATACATGAAAGACATCATGTACTTTGGCCATGGTAGGTGGAAGTGCTAGTCGATAGGCCACAACACTGACATGATCAAGAATCTCAAAGGGGCCGATGTACCATGGACTTAACTTCCCTTTCTTTACAAACCTCATGGCCTTCTTCTATGGAGATATGCGTAGAAATACCATGTATCCAACTTTAAACTCAAGGTCTCGTCAATGGTTATCTGAATAACTCTTCTATCGACTCTGGGCTGCCTTGATATGCTGCTGAATGGTTTTCACCTTCTCCACCATTTCTTCGATCACTTATGGTCCAAACAACTTACTCTCACCGAACTCATCCCAACATGCCAGTGTTCTACACCTTTTCCCATAAAGGACTTCATATGGTTCCATTTGGATGCTCGAGTGGAAACTGTTATTATAAGAGAAATTCACCAGAGGAAGATATTGATCCCACCCCCTTTAAATTCCATTGAGCACGCTCTCAACATTTCTTCATGTGTTTGGATAGTCCACTCGGAATGGCCATTAGTTTGAGGATGATAGGCTATACTAAAGTTCAGTTCAGTATTCAGAGCATGTTGAAGACTCTTCCAAAACATAGAGGTGAATTTTGGATCTCGATCAGACACAATAGATAGTGGTACTCCATGCAGCCTTACCACTTTCCTAATATATATCTGTTCAAGTTGATCCAATGAGAAATCTTCCCAAATTGCAATGAAGTGTGCAGCCTTTGAAAGATGATCCACAACAACCCAGATTGCATTATTGCCTTTGGATATCTCCAGAAATCTGGTGACAAAGTCCATGGTGATGTTCTCCCATTTCCATTCTGGTATGGGAAATACTAAAAAAGGAGAAATGTTATAAATGAATAAATAATATTAAACAAATAAATGTTAAAAACGAATAAAATTTAACAATTTCTATAATAAGATAAGCCATATAGAAAAAAAGAAATGGATCTTCTTGTTATATAATGATATATTCATACACACATACATAGACATACACATTACAAACATATGTATACACATACTCATATGCCTATATAATCACATACACATACATATACATACATACAAATACACATACGCATAGATACACATACACAAACACATACTCATACACATACACATACACATATACGTACACATACACATAGACATATATGTAAACATACAGATACATATATACAAGTACACATACACATACACATACACATACACATACACATACACATACACATACACATACAAATACATATATTCACATACATACAGATACATGAATATACATTCACATGTGCATACACATACATACACATATATGTATAACTAAACACACACATACAAATACACATACACATATATATACACATACATATACACACATACACACATACTTACACATACACACACACATATAGATACAGATACATACACACATACACGCATACATACAATGACATATATACACATACATACACATACACATACACATATGTTTTCACGAACCCCTCCCACTAATGATATCGTAATGAGGGGAGAGATAATGACCCCCCGAGTCCCAACTCCAATAGGACACGGATTGGAGACTAGCACTGAGGGTATAAAAATCTCATAAACTAGGAGGCGTCAACCTCTTTAATAATATAGGATTTGGATATAAGATGAATCATCCATAAGGAACTCCAAAACATAATATAAAAATAAACCAAAACCTTCACATAATGCATGCATAAATAAAACTGATACAGATAAAAGTCCCTAGAAGCAAATACCCAAAACCCAAGCTAAAGCAGTGACATAACAATTTTCCAAAAAAGGTCTGAGTTAGAATTTTCCATCATGATCCACATATTCTTCTTGGAAACTTTCCAATTCATTACAATACGTAGGGTGAGTATACAAGTATACTCGGTAGGAAAATCAAATTCACTCTTGCACATGTGAAATAAGAATACTAATGAACTTGTGAGAAAACAACAGAATCAACAACACCTATACAGGTCAACTATTGATCCCAACATCACCAAGGAATTCTCAAAAAAATAATACAAGCCAAGTATAATAACATAATAAGAAGCATATCGATTAAGGGAACCCCACACCACTTTCCCAATGATCTGCTGCTCTCAAACCTCAATATCATATGTCTTGGTACTCCCATATCTTCCAAATAATATATAACATTTCCCCACAACACGATCACATAAAATCACACCAATAGAAACTTGTGCCACCACCCCACATCACAGTCACATCTCATCCCGCTCGAAGACTCTTGGGTCATCACATCACAACAACTACCACAAACAGAGTAGTAGGGTATATGGAACATGAAGGACATCAACCTAATGTCCTCTTACAACCATTAATGATGTAAGATCCCATACTTTTCTAGGTACACCTGTCTTTGAGTTTTTCATTTGATCCTTGGTGGTTGAGTCTTATTTGGAGATGGAGAGCCTTTGTTGAGGAAAATGACATAAAGTTATTGGATGTTTATTTTTTGGAATGAACACAGACTTGGGTTGTGAGGAAAATTGAGAAACAGAAAGGATCCAAATAAGGATTCGTTCAGGGTTTCTGTTTGAATTAATGGAGTCTTGATAAATGGGTCATTTTTTACCATGGGTTCTCATTATTTTGAGAATACTTAAATGGGGTTCGGGTCTATTGTATGGAAAATGGGTTGAAACCCATATGCAGAACATTTTCATACCATGTAAATGGGTTAAAAGTCATGTAATGTTAGGGAAAATTTAATATTCATACAAGGAAATGAGTTTTTTATCGTATCCCTCTAAAAATAATTACACAACTTGTAACTGTATTACACATCCTGTAATTTCTCGAGAAGGTTTTTAAAAAAAATCATGCGGTTGATTTTTATTTCTAACTCAAGTGAAACCTTATACTCTCTTCCCTAAGGCATTTTCCAAGTGATATTGGAGTGCCTCCCTTGATTCCAAACATCCAATTTGAGAAGTATGATCCCTGGAAAGTGATTTTTCATTAGTTTTATCTTATATTTCATTGTTCTTTGATCATTATGGAGTAATATCTGGATAATGAAATTTTTTTGTTTTTATCTTGGTAGGATATGATCTTTGAACCTTCTGTCGATCATCTGTGCCTTCATTCTTGTTGGTTAATCCTATTGGAAGCATTGGTTGATCATCAGTTAAAGGTATATGGTCTAAACCTTAACTCTATGGTTTGATAATTTTCATGTATGTACAATACTGAAATTTCGACAACATATCATGTATCAAATAAATTTAAAAGAATGAATTTAATTATTTATTGGAGTCCCTTTGGATACAATTGGTTTTTGACCTGGATTGTGGCTACTATTTTTGTGGAAAACCCCATGAATATAAATGAATAGTTTAATGTGTTAATGTGTGTTTAGCATGTTATGAGATTAGGGGTGTTTTCTTGATATATATTAACCTTGTATTGGAATGTTTATTGATGTAACATGAATGTTATTAGTTATGACTAATTGACTTATGTAATGTTTAATTGAATGATAAGTGGTAATTTTTATAATTAACCATTAATCCATATGATGTGATATTGTTATATCCTTGTTGTTATTACTTTTGTTGTGATTTATATATTGTAATGATTATAGAGGGAGTTTTCCCAGTTTCACATGTAGAAATGATTATATAGAAGGCTATTCCTGGTGACACATGTTGTAATGATTACATAGGACGTTGGCCCAGTGTACATGATGAAATTATTATATAGTAGGATATGCCCAGTTTACTTCCTAAAATGCTTATATAGAATACTATACCTAGAGAAACATTCTGAAATGTGGATATACCAGAATATTCCCAGTGAAACATGCTGAAATGCCTATATACCAAGTTCGGACCAAGTTGAATGCTTAAATGATTATATAGAGGGTTCAACTCAGATTTGTTTAATTTATACCTTGGTTATAAGGTTATGGTTGGCATGGTTGTGAGACATTATTAGAGACATTCTAGCATGGCACCGAGGTAGGTTATGTTTTACCATGGTTATATGGTTTTGGTTGGAATGGTTGTGATACATACTCAGATACATTCCAACACGGTGCCAAAGCAGGTTGATGTGGTGTTAATTTAATTTTTTAACTAATTAATACACTTTTTATTGCATTATTTCATGAAGTTATTATAATATTAGTTTATTTAGACATGGTTGTGTCGAGATATTGAGTTATACTCTAACCCTATTCATGCCTTCATTTGGTACCCAAGAATATTACATGGAAATAGGATTGGAAAAGGGAAAAGGACATTTTTATTGATTGTTGCTTTCAGGACGGGCTGGAGTTTGGAGATGAGATCAGCATGGGGTTCGGAACCAGGGACATTTGAGACATTATTTTAGTCTGTTTGTATTTTATTTTTATTACATATAGAATGAAATTCAGTTACATTATATAACATCATTTCATTATTCCTTATTTATTTATTGGATTATTCAGTTGGATATAGTTGTTGGTTTTTTGTTTTATTACATTGTTTCCATTATCTCATCACTCGGATGCTTATTTTTTAGTATTATTTGATTTTTAAATTATGTTGTAACTTTATAACCATGGGGTATAGTCACTCCACTATAATTATCACACCTATGCTGGTAGTTGGAAGCCTCTGGAATAAGGGGAGGTGTACTTGATGTCTCATAAACAACCCTTACTAGACATGTGAGAGAGTTCCAGATCGGGGGATGTTACAAAGTTCTATTAGAGGACACCATGTTTCTTTATTGTTTCTTTACTAATTGTGAAAGGTATATGGAGACTAGGATTTCTTGGGACATTGTAATGAGCCTATGCATGGTTGTAGCTAACCCATGTATGGGGGGAAATCTAAGTTCCCAAGGGTGGATTGATGTTTATACTATTTTCTTGTTACTGTTGATGTTATTTCACCTTGAGTGGTTCACATGTTTTGTGAGGTCATTATTTCATGATGATATTGGTTCTTGAGATTTATACACATGTCCCAGTATGGAAGGAATTGAGTACGCATGCACCATGATAGACACATAGGGATATATATTGAAATTCATTATTCATGATATGGACATATTTATTACATGTGATATATACTTTCCTGTTGAACTATGATATGAGATACCTGAAATATCTGATAAATGAAATAAATAAACTATTAGGTCAGACAAGAACACTTTTAAGACATGTTTAGAGAGACCAAGAGTTAGTGGTTCACTTTTTTTTCACCTGTTGAGGTTGACCTTTTTATTATAGCCAGTGTTCTAAAGGGTGTGTTTTTCTTGTAGAGAAAATTCCTCCTCACCATCTTCGAGTTGAGTTTCAGGAGAGTGGAAATCAGCAGGCTTCTAACACAACTGAACCATAACATCCTATATCTCCTAAGGATCAAATGGATGTCCAGAATCAGGAAATCTTCCTAAGGGTCATGAGATCCATGGAAAGATAGATAGTAATCACCATGACTTCAATTTCTAAGCTGAAGAGAGAGTTTCATCTGCAGCATCACATGCGTTCACTAGGGAGGGAGACCCCTTGGAACCCTAGTTTTAGATCTATTTACTCAATAATTTCTAGAAAAATTCCATCTAATTTTTTTTTTAAAAAATATGGTATTATTTTGAGACCAGACGCTCATATGACACCAGCTTCCGAGACCCGGTGAGCCTGAAATATAATTTTGAACATTTTTAAGTTCATTTAAATAAACATACGAACGGTTTTTTATAACATTTAAACCAGTGATCAGATTAAAAATATGAGGGAACCATTGATCTTATAATGATTGGATTCACCTAGAAAGAAACTAAATTAGAGCGGTGATGGTCTACCAAAAAATATTTTTTTGGACTTTTTAGATGAAAAATAAAATAACATTAAAAAGTTATTTTATTTGTTTCTCTTCACTATTGAGTAGTGGCACATCAGCACTGCAGCAACAACGATGAGACAAAAATGAGTCACATTAAATGAAGCCCATTAATGAGGCTCTTAAATGTGTAGTGTAATGACTCATTAATCAAACTGTAACAAATACGTTGTTTCATTAATGAAACAGAGTAACGATGCGATGACACATCATAATAGAAACATTGTGACGCATTTCTCTTTTAATGAAATAACTAGTTAGAGAATCAGAGCTATAATTTCTTTGACGTACGGTGAGGAAATTATCTCCAATGAATAATTCCAGTGAATCGCTAGTGACAACAATGCACCTAAAAGAACGGGACTGACAAACAGTGAACACATTCTCCTTCCACCCTTCGAAAAATCATTAGCAATGTCGGTGGTGGAATAAGAATAGAGAATGAATGTGAATAACCCCACTCTTCCCCAACCAATATCTAACCTAGGTAGGGGTTAATTTTTTTTATTTTAATTCCTCGTTCGTCATTCTAAAACAATGAACGTGGATCAACCCATGAACAGGTTGGTCCCCAGATTTCTTTTTCATGGAGGAGGGTTCTTATTCTCAGGGTTCTCTATTGGGATTAGTTTTGATAGAATTGTAATCCTATACCCCAATGTTTTAATGAAACTCTAATATGAAGGGTGAGGGATGACACGAAAAAATATCGATCCCATTCTCCTTGTGGGTTCTTTGTGGTTGCCACTCTGGATTGATGGAAAATAATTTTTGCGGACGTAGTAGGGAAGATGGAACCCCATGGAGGCTGGAGGCACAGATTGTCTGAAGAACGAACCACCAGAGGGGACCCGGTGGTCTGCAGAACATCATATCAATGTTGGTGGGTGACAGTATGCCACGACAATGCACCAAGATGGGTCGTGGCGGTGTTGCAGGAGCCTCTTGGTAGTGGGTCGGTGGCAAGCGGAGGTTGGAGGAGGTTAACTAGTCGCGTCAGGTGGAGCGGCTCGTGCCATGAGGGATGTGGCTTCGTGCTGGCATGTTTCCCAGTAAGAATCACATGTGGGACTTGTGGGAGTCTATCTTCTGCATGACGCATGTAGCTGAACCAGACACCTAGTGGGGCTCCGGGATAGAGACGACTGGCCTGCCATGCGGGTTGGGCCGGGGGGAGTGAATCAGGCCGCTGAGCGGCCCGAGATAGAATTAAGTAGGACCACTTATGTGGACTAAGACAATAGAATAAAACATGGCCATTGATCATCCCATAATGGTAATAAACCGGACCACCTGTTACGGGTTGGGCCGGATAAATCTGGGTCACGGGCCGACAGGCTGGACCAATGACCAAACCTGGCCTGGTCCAGCAAGGCCCAATGGGCATGGCCTAGTTTCCATGTTAGAACAGGCCAACCTAGACCCAACTGGGTCAGGTCAGGTCGGATGAACCGAGTCGGGCCATGCAGGACCCCCGGGCCATGTTGGTTAGATTGGTCCGACCGGGCCCAGACACAACCAACCCATGTTTACTAAAATGCCAATATCATTTAGGCTGAGAGTCCAATTGATGAGCCGTTTGTAGCAATGGAACCCCCACAATGAGGAGGTTCTTTTGAAATGATCTAGTGGGAATTTAATAGAAGTTTAAATATGAATAATTCCTTGAGGAGTGGATTCTCCCAAGATCAAGAATGCTATGTGGGGGAATCCTACAGCTGGTAGAGACCTAAAGACTACTGACAAGCAGGCCCAAGTGACCCTGTATTGATTAGCTACCAGAGACCCTGTGTGGATCAGCTACCAATGACCATGTGTGGATCAGCTACTAGTGACCTTGGGTGGATCATCTCCAAGAGACCCTGGGTAGATCAGCTACCAACAACCTTATGTGGATCAGCTACAAATGAACATATGTGTATCATCTCTAAGAGACCATGTGTGGACCAACTACAAGTGGTCCTATGTGGACCAGCTATGATGGCCTATGTGGTAAGTGACTCTGTGTGACCCAGAAAACCCATAGTACTCATCAGGGATGAGTACCTTGGCAGTATTAGGTGTTCAATGTTATGAATGATAGTATTTCTTTTCGTACTTTATATTATTCTTGAGTGAAATTCCTTTCTTCGTGATCATTATTTGTGGTTTTCTTTGTGGATTTATTTGTGGTCTTTACTTTGTGTTTTGGGGTCTCTACAAAATATTTTGTTACTAACCCCTGCACGGGCTTCCCCCATACATGTTGTGTCTGGTAAAAATGACTAATGCCTTGATGGAGGACTTGGTAGACCTCGACTCGGTGGTACCCAGTGAGACCAGGAAGTCAGGGTATACTTCTATGGATTCCATATGCTACTCAATACATACCCTTCGGGTGGGTATTTTATCGGACGACATTACAAAGATCTCTTATACATACCTATTTTTAGTTTTTCTTTTTTTGGGTTTGTATTCTTACCCATTTGATCTACAACTTGTACCTTTACTCAGTGGTTGTTTAGTGGAATGCATGTTCTCTTTTCTAGTTTTTGGGATGTGGTTGTGTGTGTGTGCATATACCTACTCCATAGAATGCCTCCCACTTAAAAGTTGACGTCTTCGGTGCTAGTCTCCATCCTATGGCCTTTGGAAGGTGGACTTGGGGGAGTCATAGCACATGCCCTGGGGGACGATTTGTGACAAAGTGGTATCATCCCCAATGTTGTTTTCCAATAAAGTAGATGGAATCCCGAGGCTATGCGTGGACTTCCAACACCTAAAATAGGTGATCGTGAATAAAAATTATCCACTTTAGAGGATTGATGACCTATTTGATTAGATAAATGGAGCAAGGTGGTTCTCAAAGATAGACCATATATTAGGCTACAACCATCTTTGGGTACGAGATGAGGATGTTTGAAAGATAGCCTTTAGATAATGGTATGGCCACTATGTGTTCTTGGTGATTCCCTTCAGCATGATAAATTTCCCAGTAGTGTTCATGGGACTCATGAATAAGATCTTCCATCCATACCTCAATCATTTCATGGTGGTCTTCATTGATGACATCTTGGTGTACTCGGCGTCAGAACAGGAGCATGCTACAAACCTATGGATAGTCCTGGATACACTTCAAGAGCACCAACTTTATGGGAATCTCATAAAGTTCCAGTTCTATATTCAGGAGGTCCAGTTTATGGGACAAGTCATCTCAGAGGCGAGAGTTGAAGTGGATCCAGTGAAGATAGAGGCAGTGCATTCTTGGGAGCCACCAAGGAGCATGATTGTGGTACGTTGTTTCTTGGGGTTGGCCAGATACTATAGAAGGTTTGTTCCCCACTATTCTTGAGTAAGATCACCATTATTGGATTTGAAATAATGGGACGGTCCTTAGTATGGATGGTGAAGTGCCAGTAGAGTTTCCAGGAGCTAAGGTGGAGACTGACCAGTGCTCCCATCTTGATAATACCAGCAGAGGGAATTGGGTATGTAGTTTTTTGCGACATGTTGGGGACCGGACTGGGTTGTTTCCTGATGTAGAAGTGAGTAGTGATCTCCTATGGTTCACGGTATTTGAGGCAGCATGAGAAGAACTATGTGACCCATGAACTGAAGTTAGCAGCAGTGGTCTTTTCTTTGATGATATGGCAGTACTACTTGATGGGTTAACAGTTTACAATCTACTATGACAAAAAGAGTATTAGGTATATCTTCTCCTAGAAGGACCTGAACTTGAGGTAGTGGTGATGGATATAGTTCCTCCAGGACTATGACGTCGAGATAGTCTATACTCTTAAGAAGGGGAATGTGGTGGCAGACGTGCTTAGCAGGAGATCCAGTTTTCAGTTGTTGAGTGAGGTGACGAAGTAGATAACTGTGATGCAGATATCCTTTATGGATGACGATGGAGTATATTACCTTCAGTCGATGACTTTTACTCCCCCACTCTTATAGTGAGTTAGGGAGGTACAACTTGTGGTTGTTGACTGTGAGGACCGACATTCTTATTTATCCTCAAGATAGGCTCCTGATAGATTTTTGATAGGTAGGGAGTATGTCATTCTTTTTATAGGGCGCACAGTAACCAATGGAATTGCAATAGGATTTTTTGAGGGAGTTCCATACATCACCCTTGGTGGTATATCCTAGATTGGAAAATATGTACTAGGATCTCTGATGTTAGTATTGGTGTCTAGGGATGAAGAAAACGGTGGCTGAGTTCATTTCATGGTGCCTCACTTGTCCGCAAGTGAAGGTTGAGCATCATGTTCCAGAAGTCTAGGCCCATCCACTTGAGGTACCGGAGTGGAAGTGGGATAGTATATTTATGGACCTCATGATATGGTTACCACTCATGTATTAGGGCCATGATTCTGTCTAGGTGATCATTGACTGCCTCACGAATTCGGATCACTTCCTACCCATCTAGGAGAAAGGATCAGTAGAGGGCTTGGAACGCCTCTATGTCCAGGAGATAGTGCAGATTCATGGGGAGCCTTAGATGATCATCTCAGACCATGATGATTGATTCACATCCCAGTTGTGGAAGGGATTATAGGAGGCATTTGGGTCTCAGATGCACTTGAGCACAGCCTCTCACCCATAGATGGATGGTCAGACTAGGAGGACCATATAGACATTGTAGGACATGATTCGTGATTGCATCCTTGATTTCGGTCGTAGTTGGGAGGAACACCTACCAATGGTAGAGTTTTCATATAAGAATAGTTATCACTCCACTATTGGCATGGAACCATTCGAGGAATTGTATGGTTGACCATTCAAATCACTTTTATGCTGGATAGACCCAGGGGAGTGGACACTCATGGGTCCAGAGTTGGTACGGGATACCACTAAGAAGGTACATGTCATCCAGGAGTGGAAGAGGATTGCACAAAGTAGGAAAAATATTGTGTTAAAAGGGGATGGATGCCCTTGTAGTTTGAGTAGGGAGACCATGTGTTCCTTCGAGTCTCACCCCAATGGGGATTGTGGAGATTTGGCTAGGGTGGTAAGTTATCCTTGAGGTTCATTGGACCTTTATAGATTCTGAGTACAGTTAGCGAGGTGGTGTACCGCCTATCTCTCCCACCATAGATGCACCATCTTCATGATGTTTTCCACATGTTGCAGCTGAGGAGGTACATCCATTACCCATCACACGTCATCAACTGGGGTGAGTTGTACATTGATGATGAGGTGATGTTTTCATAATTTCCAATGGAGATAGAGGATCGACGTGAGTGGGTCCTTCGTGGATGGTCAACTCATATGGTTCCCATTTGGTGGATGCATGAGAATATCTAGGAGTCCACATGGGAGTGAGAGGCTCAGATTCATGCTCAGTACCCCCATTTGTTTTTTTAGCTTTGTTTTGGCTCACGGGGACATGAATCCCTAATGGTGAGAGTAATGTAACATCCCAAAAACTCTATAATTTTTTTTTAATTATATGGGATTAATTAGAGACCAGACACTCAGAAGGCACCTGATTCCAAGGCTTAGTGAACCCGGAATAGAATATTGAACCTTTTTAAGTTCATTTAAATAAACGTGTGAGAGGGTTTTTCTATCTTCAAAATTGGTACTCTGATAAAAAATCTAAGGCAACCGTTGATCTCAGAACAGTGGGATTCACCTAGAAAAAACCTAACTTCGATCAGTGAGGGTCGACCAAAAAAGATACTTTTTGGACTTTTTGGAATAAAAATAAAATAAATTTAAAAGGTTATTTTTTTTCTCTTAACTATTGAGCGATGGAACATCAGCACTGCAGTGGTGGTAAAGATATGACAATGAGTTGCATTAAATGAATCCCATTATTGAGGCTCTTAAATTTGCAGTGTAATGACTCATTAATCGAAGCTTAAAATATATGATGTATCATTAATGAAATAGCATAACGATTAGACGATGCACCATAATATAAATGTTACGATGTGTTTCCCTTTTAATGAGATAATGGTTTGGAGAATCAAAGCTATAATTTCTCTAATGGACAATAAGGAACTTCTCTCCAATGAAGAACTCCCGCGAATCACTAGCGACAACGATGCAACGTGAAGAATGAGGTCGAAGAATGACGAATACATTCTCCTTCCACCCATCAAAGGATCACCAGAAACAAGGGTGGTGGATCAAGATTGGAGAATGATGGAGCACGACCCTGCTCTTCCCAACAAAAATCTATCCCAAGTAAGGGTTACTTTTTGTAATTTGAATTCCTCGTTCTTCATTCTAAAAAAACAAACGCAGATCAACCCATGATCATGTTGGTCCAAAAATCACTTGTTCTTGAGGGAGGGAGGTTATTCTCAAGGTTTTTCATTGGGATTAGTTTTGATAGAATCATAATCCTATCCCCCCATGTTTAAAAGAAACTCTAATGCGGAGGGTGTAGGCCGACATGAACAAGGCCTGAGCCCCTCCGCCTTATGCGTTCTTGGGTGTTCTTCATGGATGACACTCCAGATTGACGACAAGGAATTTTAAAGGCCATAGTAGGGTGGATGGCACCCCATAGAGGCTGGAGGCATAGATGTTCCGAATAACAGACCACTGGAGCATACCTGGTGGTCCTCGGAACATCCTACTAGTGACCGGTGGTGGAAACCCGCAGCGGAGGCCAGGGGCAGGTGGTGGCATGCCAAGATATTGCGTTGAGGTAGGCCATGGCCGGCTCGGGCTATGGTTGTGCGGTAGGACCCGCTGGTAGTGGGCCAATGGCTGGCGGAGGCGGGACGCGGCCAACCTGTCGCATTAGGTGGAGCGGCCCACGTCGTGCGGGGTGTGAGTTCATGGTGGAATGTTGTTTAGCAGGGACCATGTGTGAGACCAGGGATCGGTCGGGTCCTTCCAGTCGCATGTAGCCTAAAAAACGTCCAACGGGTTTCTGGGCTGGGTCGGGGGCGTGAACTGGGCCGCAGAGTGGCCCAAGCTATAATTAAGCCAGACCGCTTAAATGGACAAGGCCGGTGGAATAAAATTTAGCCGCTGGGCATCCCGAACTGGGAATAAACTAGTCTCCCTATTGCGGGTCGGGCTGGATAAATCTGGGTTGCTGGGCGACCCAGCAGGATAGACCCACATCCAAACTGGACTAGGTCCTGCAAGGCCCAATGGGCCTAGCCTAGTAGCTAGTTGGACCAGGCCGACCCAGAACAAACCAAGTCAGGTCGGGTCATTCGAACCAGTCCGAGTCATGTGGGACCCTCATTCTGGGTTTGTCGGTTCGGTCTGACCGGGTCAGATCAGGCCCAAACACAACCAGCCCCTGTTTACTAAAACACAAATATCTTTCAGACCGGGCGTCAGATTGATGATCCGTTTATGGAATTGGAACCCTCATGATGAGGCAGTTCTTTTTTAATGCTCTATTAGGGGTTTCGTGGAAGTTGAAATATCTTGAATGGATTGAGGAGTGGATTCTCCTAGAATCAAGTGTGCTACGTGGAGGAATCTTGCGGCTAGTTGTGACCCGAAAAATGCTAATGAGCAGGCCCAAGTGACCCTATGTAGATGAACTACTAGTGACCCTATGTGGATCAGCTAAAAGCGACCGTGTGTGGATCAGCTACCAGCAAACCCTTGTGGATCATCTCCAAGTGACCCTCTGTGGATCAGCAACCAGTGACCCTGTGTGGATTAGTTATAAGAAACCTTGTGTGGATCAGCTACAAGCTACCCTATATATATTATCTCCAAGTGACCCTGTGTGGATTAGCTACAAGTGTCCATGTCTGGACCAGCTATGATAGAATAAGTGGGAAGTGGCTCTGTGTGACCCAACAATCCCACGGTACTCATTAGGTATGAGTACCTCAGTCCAAGGTGTTAATTGTTATGACTAATAGTCTAGCCTTCCGTACTTTAGATTATACCTGAGAGAGCTGTTTTTATTCTTGATCATGCTTTGTTTTTTTCCTTGATGATTTATTTGTGGTGTTTACTTTGTGTTTTTGGGTCCCTACTGAGTATTTTGTTACTCACCCCTAAATGGGCTTCGCCCGCACATGTTGTGTTTGGTGCTGACGATGGATGCCTTGAAGGAGGACTTCGAACCCTAGGACCTGGTGGTGCCCAGTGATATTAGGCAGGTGGGGCATACTTCTACCACTTATAGAAGCTACTCTATGCTTACACGTCAGGTAGGGTTTTTAGCGGACTGCTTTTCAGAGATCTTTTGTACTTTACATTTTTCTATTTTTCTTTTGTTGGTTTTGTATTCATGTCCATTTAGCCTAAAACTTGTACCTTTAATCCATGTTTGTTTAGTTTCATGCATGTTTTCATTTCTATTTTTTGGTACGTGGTTGTGTGTGTGTGCATACAGGTACTCAGGTAAATGCCTCCCACATGCATGTTGACGCCTTCGGCGCTAGTCACCAACCCGTAGACTTTGGGATGCAGGCTTGAATGAGTCATGACATGGGCCCAGGGGATGGTTTGTGACAAGTCCATGCAATCATTAAGATCTAGAGACATTGTAAAATAGGAGGGTGGATCTTTTGGGTTATATGCTTCATGGAAAAGCAAAGTGTTGGTGGGACATTATAGAGGAAGAAGGGAAGAAGGATGGGTTATCTTATAAGGACATCAAGATGAATTTACTGATCCATTTATATCTAAAGATGTTGAGGAAAGTTAATGACCATGATTTAATGCATTCGACATTGGAGGAAATGTCATTTATATACTACACTGAATGTTCCACCTACCTACAGTGCTTTACGCCATCATTGGCAGCTGATGAGATATCTAGGGAGATATGTTTTCAGGATGGTATTTACTATGAGATCTGTCTACATGTGAACATGTTTAGTCTAAGTAATTTTTTAGATTTTATGAATCAAGAAATCATCACAAAAGGTAATCTGAGAGAGTCCATAAGAAACGACTATGCTATTTTAGAAGGTATATCTATGAACACTTCTTCGAGTGGAAAGAAGTTTTGTTATGATAGTTTTCACCAAGGAAACTGCTAGAAGAGTAGTTAGGGAAGTGGGCATCCATATCAAGGTTGTGTTCTATTGTAGTGCTATCAGTGTGGAAATATGTGCCATAAAATACCTCAATGTCCATACCCCACTTTGAAGAGTTTTTCTTATAGAAGATTGGGCCACCTACATAGGTTTTGTTGGGGAATATAACAATACCGAAGTAATAGGGGATAAGGACAAGTACCAGGGTCGGGGAAAGACTCATCTAATCCCTAGTAGATAGGTAGTTTTAGATCCACGGGACATTCTAGTCGAGGGAGGGTATGTGGTACCCCAGTGTTGGAATGGAAGTACCAGGCAGAGGGTACAGCTCAGGGATGTCAGGCTAGAGCCTAGGGTAGAGGGGATGGTCAACTACATGTCATGAAAACTACTTTGGCTAGTGTGTATGCAATACTATCTACTATCATAGGTATTATTCTTATATTATCTACACTATCTTGTGTTTTTTTGATATAGGAGAATCAAATTCCTTTTTATCCACACTTTTTTTAAATGGTTTGGTCTAGTATATGGAAAACTTGTATGGTGTTTCGACCTTCAACACGCCATTGGGAGTGCATTTAAATAATATCAATCATTTCAATGCATGATCCCCAGAGCTTGGTGGTTACCGTTTCATTTGGGAACCATTCATTCAAGAAAAAAAGAAATTATTTGATTCTTAGTATGAATTTGTTAGTTATATACTATTATCATATTGACTCTTACTGTAAGAGTGTTTCCATTCAATTTCTTGGAGGCACCTATTTTCACCAGGGAGAGTGGGTTCTTCAGGCTAGTTATGCAGGACCAATTCAATGTAGATTAGATTGTATCGTGGATCATATAACCAGTTATTCTCTAGATAATAGTGTAATGTGGCATGATTATTTTCCTCTATTGGTATAAAATTTTTAGAATGTCTTTCCTAAAAATTTATATGGTTTACCACTTGGGTGAGAGATTGAGTTTATGATCAAGTTGGTACCGGGAGAAGATATAGTTTCTATCATGACTTATAGAATGTCACCAGTAGAGATTCAAGATTTTATGGTTTAGTTGGAAGATCTCTAAGCTAACGGTTTCAAATTGTCACGACCCGTCCTCAGGGCCCGTGCCGTGACTACCCCAAGCCCGCCTTCCATAGGCCAGGGGATGGAAACTAGAACCAAGGCGTAAATACCGGTATACAGGGAAGGCATTGCCTTTTTAAAGTAAAAAAAAAACCATAGAGAAAGCAAGCAGTAGAAGTAAACACTAAGTAAAAACTGAAACAAGCTGTGCTGAAAGTAAAGGGGGCCGGAAATACAAGCCCAACTGTAAAGTACAACTGAAGGGGAAAAACATCAACTGAAATAAAAAAACTGCAGCGTCGAGCCGTCCTCTGGATGTCCCAACTGAAGGGTGAGTATAGATAGCCTCCACAGCTCCTCGGTCCAGCCGTCCGCTCCGAGTACACCCCGCCCAGTGGTCCACCTCCAGGTACCGTCCTGCTCCGCCAACCTCGAGCACGATCAGCGCTGTCCGTCGTCTGCAACCAACACAGCATAGTGCGGGCATAGCCCGTGCAGGGGTGAGTATAAGCTACTCAGTAGGGACCCTGAGACCCCTGAAGGTCTCTTAAAATCCACAAAGGATAAACCACAAAGGAAAGATACAATCACGAAGTAACATCCGACACTGCTTAGGTATATGCCAATACATATACCTAAGTCATCAATTCTCGTTCGGCTCCAACATCCGAACCCAAGTACAATCCAGTCCACACAGGAAAGCAAAACGTAAATCCACAGAGGTTAGCACAACACAATCTACATAGGAAAGCAAAATAGGATTCATCTCACACAGGTACTTCTTCGTATGACGTTAGAGATGATCATATGTAGCCACAGATTCATCTAAGCTGTCGGACCCACAAAGGATCTATAGGTACTAACCCCCGCAATGACCCACACAGGATCGATCATGAAGTTGAACCCAAAGCTATTGGGAAACTCCTTCTCCATCAAGTACAGTGGTTATGCCGCTACAACCAAGCGCTTCCCTCCCACCTTGGACTGCTGTAGTACTCCACCTATCGAGTACTGTGGGCCTGCTGCTACAACCAAGTGCTTCCCACCATGGGTCTGCCGCTACAACCAAGCGCTCCCCCTCATAGCCACTAGAGGTACTCCTTCTGTTGAGTACCACGGGTCAGCCGCTACAACAAAGCGCTCCTCCATCGTGGGTCTGCCGCTACAACCAAGCGCTCCCCTGTGCTGCTACAACCAAGCGCTCTTCCGTCGTGGGTCTGCCGCTACAACCAAGCGCTCCCCCTCATAGCCTCCAGAGGTACTCCTTCTGTTGAGTACTGCTGGTCTGCCACTACAACCAAGCGCTCCTCCGCTGTGGGTCTTCCTCTACAACCAACTGCTCCCCACTGGGCTATCCGTAACACACGGAGTCATTCAGTCAGCAGTCGTCAAGTCTCAACCGGCTCTCGGGTTTCCGCACACAGCATGCTCGTTCTGGGAGGGTCCACTCCATGAGCTAAGAGGTCGATGCATCAACTGACATGTAGTCCAGAGTTGACGTATCCCAAGATGTACCGTAGTGGTCACTACAAAAAACACGGAGGATTCCCGTACTGTTTTCATCATCGTCGCAGTCAAATCCACTGAGGATCTATTTACAGTCACCTTCGTCACAATAGCAGTTGCAGCCAGCTCTAGGGTTCCCAGACACAGCAAGCTCGTTTGGGAGGGTCCGCTCCACGAGCTAAGAGGTTGATACATCAACTGACACATAGTCCAGAGTTGATGTATCCAAATGTTCCGTATCGTCAACAGGAACTCAACGTCGCAGACGGCGGGTCAATCGGATGCCCGGTCTGAGAGTTATTGGCTTTTTCGTCCCAGGGGCCCGGTTGGTTTTTAAGGCAAAACCAACCCGACCGTACTCCACCTGTGTCCAAACCTCGGGTGGAGTAAGCCAAAAGATCCGTCTCACTTAGAGGAAACCATCAAAGTCGACGGTATGTCAATCGGACGTCTGGAGCTCAAAATATATAAGTGTTTCCGCTCTGAGGCCCGGTTCGTTTCATGTACGAACCAACCCGTCCGAACCCAAAGTATTCCAAAACCTTGAGTGTAGTATACTGAAACGACCGTCTCGATCCAAGGATCACGTTTCCACTGACCGTGCATCCATCGGAGGTCCGTAGCCCAAGATATGGCCAAAAGACCGAAAATGGTCCGAAAACGGGGGGTCTGGGCCCGGACCGACCCGACCCGGCCCGGCCTGAGCGCAACCCGGCCCGGCGGGTCGGCTCAGCTCGGCTCGGCCAAGCGGCCGAGCGAGGGGAACCGCGGGCGGGGGCGCGCTGCCCCCGCGTGAAGGATCTGCGGCCCCGGTTGGGGCCGCCTCTCGCCAACGGACGCGGCAGCCGGCCGCATCCCTGCCTTCGGTTCTGCGCGGCCGCGGAACCACACCCTGCCGTCGGGGCGCCACCGGTGGAGTCCACGGGCCACCGGAGTTGCTCCGGGGGTCCGATTTCATTTCTTTCTGTGCCGTATCTCATCCCGGGTCCCGTTCTTCACTGAGGAATCAACAAATCGTCTCTGCGGCCCGTTTTTCCATCATCCATCGTTCCGCACACCAAGAACAAAAATGGAGATGGGTTCGGACTTGTTCGTTGGTCCGCACCCACCGCGTTAGCGGTTTGAAACAACACCATAATTCCCAGCAATTGATAAACCTCGACCCGCAATAATAATCCGCGGACCAACTTGTTAATTGGTTGGTCCGCATTCTTGCCTTGGAGGAAAACAAACATGGGTATTATCATTTTCAAAACGACCCCTACCTCAACGTCGTCGTCGGACGCGAGTTCGTCGTGGAATTGACCGTCGCGGAAGAAAAGGATCGTCGCGTCGTGGAAGGGCGTCGTTGTCGCGCGGCACTCAGCGTCGCGTAGACAAACTCAAGATTTCGATCAAAGATTGTCATGGGGATGGATCGTTGTGGAAGAAGCGTCGCGGAGGGAGAATCATCGGCGTCACGTCGTCGATCTCCGGGGGTCTGGCGTTCTTCGTCACCCTTCATCGGAGGCCGACGTTCTTCGCGTTCTTCGTGAAGGAGGATGAAGGACTTAAAGTTTCTGTCAAATCCTCTCAACGAACCATCCTATCAAAGACATGTGTTTCTCTTATTTCATTACATGCCAACAAACGAAAAATAAAGATAAGTAACAAACAAATTAATTCATAGAATTAATTACAACGAACTAACTGCCCAATTAATAGGGGCGTTAAGAATTTAAAAAAAACGCGTCAGTTGACTTTCAATAAAAAGGTTTTTTGCGGGTGTGTTACTTAGGGGAAAAGAAACGGTGGGGCTCGTGCGGGCCCCACATCACAAATATCCTACCAAGAGGGTAGGATATTTTGGGTTCCACCCTATCCACTTCAACTCAGCTTAAGCATCTTAAAGTGGCTTTAAGCGGCTTTAAGTGAAATAAAATAAAGTTTGTCGTACCACATTATTTTATTTCTTAACTTAAAGCCCAAAAATTAAAAACCACACCCGAGAAAACGCAACTCCGGAAGAGGCGTTTCTAAGCAAATACCGGCGCTGCGATTCCATCGGTGCCCTCGGAATTCAATTCCGAGCACTGGTTCAAAAGTTAGAATACCCCGCTCGTACATTCACTGAACGCACCGAGCCAAACTTCCGAAAATGATTTCGGGCACACCGGGCCTCGGAATCAAGTGCCGTCAGAAACTGTGTTCTTGTAAAATTCCAAAGAAAATTAAGAAAAAAAAATTTCCTTGAAATTTATGGGTCTTTACATCACTCCCACCCCAGGGCTTTACGTCCCCGTAAAGATACATCTTAAACTAGGGAAACAAAAGTGGGTACTGAGCATGCATCTGAGCCTCCCGCTCCCATGTGCTTACCTGGAGACTCCTGTACTGCCAGTGAAAGCGCACCCGAGGAATCGACCACCCTTGTAGGACCACCCCTATCGATCCTCGATCCCCACTGGAACCTCCGTGAAATTCATCCCATTGCCATCGTCCAGCTCCTCATGGTCGATGATGTGTGAAGGATCATGCACATATCTTCTCAGCTGCGATACGTGGAAGAATTCATGTACCCGGTGCAACTGAGGTGGTAGAGCCAGGCGATAAGCCACCTCGCCAATCCTGCTGAGGACCTGGAATGGTCCGATGAAGCGTGGAGACGACTTGCCGCCTCGACCAAATCTCTATAATCCACGTCGAGGTGAGACACGCCAGAAGACGTGGTCGCCATCCTCGAACTCTAGTGGCCTCCGCCTTCTATCAGCACAAGACTTTTTCCGGCTCTGAGCTGTCCTCATCCCCTCATGGATGACTTGGACCTTTTTGGTCCTACAAGAGCTGCTGAGATTTCTTCTTTGCCGATAATAGAAATCCGGTCTCATCCCCTAGATGAACCATGTTCTTCGCCTAATACAGTCAATCCTGACATGGATGATACTATTACATACCAAGGATGAAGTCGTAAGGCCTCAACGCTACTACCAAGAGATCCAACCGTTACTCTCACCTCCAAGGGTTGAGTCACACTATCGGCATCAGTGTGTGGTCACTGGGTCTCCTCCAGTAGGTATCTCAAAGTGAGGGTCAAGTCAACGGTTTTTAAACCGGAACCTCTTAGTAACAACTAAAAGAGAGGACAGGAAGGTAAACGCCACGAGAAAAGTGTCTTTTATTACTACAGCTCAAAGTAAAAAGACACAAAACATCTACAAACAAACATCAACAATCCTAGAAGCATCATAAACAAAAGTCTCCAAGTTTGGAGCTAGTCCCGGTCATGTCCATCTGCTCTCGGAGCTCCATGATCGTAGGCCTCAACTGCCTGAAGCTGAGCTCTCCCATGTCCACCAGCTCCCTACGGTCGGGGTGGACCTCCTGGTGGTGGAGGTGGCAACACCTCGAAGCGTCGTCCACCTCCAGCTGCATGGCCAGCTCCCCTGCCACGGTCTCCTGCTCCATGCAATCTGCCTTGATCGAACCTCTGCCTATGCCTGGGAGGTCCTTCGTTCATCTACTGGTCATCCGTATGGCGGATCGGACAGTCACGAGCCATGTGACCAACCCCACCGCAGGAGTAACACTGTCCGCTCATGGTAAGTCGTTGTCCACCCCGGGTGCCTCGCATAAACGATCATGTGTCATGCGGTCGACCACCGGTAGGTCTAGTCCTCTTGGACCCCTGCGTCATCTATCTACTGCCCGCTGTAGAAGACTTTGCCACATGCCGGCTAGTGGTGGGTCCTGCTGCTGGAGACTGCTCAGCAAGGAAACTCTCCACTAAGAGGGCTCGCTCCAACACCCATGTCTGTGTCGGAATGCTGTGAGAAACAACTGAATCTCTGATCTCTCGCCTGATCCCCTGCTCGAAGGTTCGGGCCCTGAAGAATGGGTCTCGTACCATGTCCTTGGAATAGCGCGAGAGGTTGGTAAACCTCGCCGCGTACTGGGCTACTGTCATGCTGCCCTGCCGCAGCTGTAGTAGCTCCTGCATGCGCACCGCTCGGAGGGTGGCTGGGATGAACTCTGAGCGAAAAAGGCTCTCAGAGTCCGTCCAAAGAAGTGATGCCTCGTCGTGCACCTAGAGAATCAAGCTCCACCATCGGCCTGCTGCCGCATGTAGGAGGATCACTTTAAGGACCACCATAAGGTCTGCTGGTGTCCTCACTAACTGTAAAACTCATACAACCGCCTCCAGCCAGTCCTCGGCTGCCTGGGGGTCCATCTCACCACGAAACCTAGGAGGTCGCTGGTGCTGAAACTCGTGCAGAGCTCCAAGGCGACGTGCATCGTCAGCGGCTGGGGCTGGAAGCATCGGTGGCTCGGCGGGTAAAGGTATTGCTGGTGCCTCAGCTGTCAAAGGGCCCTGCACCGAGGCCTCGTCGCTCGGTGGGATGTCGTCACGCTCAACTCTCAGAACCCTAACTGGTTGCCATCGTGGGGCCATCCTTAAAAGGAAACAGGTGCGCCACGGTTAGAACAGTATACCTGGTGAGCTGATACAAAGTAATCACAAAGAAAACTTGAACACACATGCAATCAATGTTTTCGTGCATTAAGTCGGAAATCAGAAGTCAGGGTCCTGGTGTACGGATACGTCGGCCGCCGCACCAACACTGGGCTCCCTATACTGATAACCACACTCAATACGCTTAACACTATTGCTTTACATAGAAGAAAGATTAGAGTCTCCAGTAGAACCGAACTCCTCTGATACCAATCTGTCACGACCCATCCTCGGGGCCTATGCCGTGACTACCCCAAGCCCGCCTTCCATAGGCCAGGGGCTGGAGACTAGCACCAAGGCGTAAATCCTAGCATACATGGAAGGCATTGCCTTTGTAAAGTAAACAAACACCACAGAGCAAGCAAGCAGTAGAAGTAAACACTAAGTAAAAACTGAAACAAGCTATGCTGAAAGTAAAGGGGGCCGGAAATACAAGCCCAACGGTAAAGTACAACTGAAGGTGAAAAACAGCAACTGAAAGAAAAAAACCGCAGCGTCGAGCTGTCCTCTGGAAGTCCCACCTAAAGGGTGAGTATAGATAGCCTCCACAGCTCCTCGGTCCAGCCGTCCGCTCTGAGTACACCCCACCCAGTGGTCCACCTCCAGGTACCGTCCTGCTCCGCCAACCTCGACCACGATCAGCGCTATCCGTCGTCTGCAACCAACACAACGTAGTGCGGGCATAGCCCGTGCAGGGGTGAGTATAAGCTACTCAGTAGGGACCCCGAGACCCCCGAAGGTCTCCCAAAATCCACAAAGGATAAACCACAAAGGAAAGATACAATCATGAAATAACATCCGACACTGCTTAGGTATATGCCCATACATATACCTAAGTCATCAATTCTCGTTCGGCTCCAAAATCTGAACCCAAGTACAATCCAGTCCACATAGGAAAGCAAAACGTAAATCCACACAGGATAGCACAACACAATCCACATAGGAAAGAAAAACGGGATTCATCTCACACAGGTACTTCTTTGTATGACGTTAGAGATGATCAGATGTAGCCACTAATTCATCTAAGTCATCGGACCCACAAAGGATCTGTAGGTACTAACCCCCAAAATGACCCACACAGGATCGATCATGAAGTTGAACCCAAAGCTATTGGGAAACTCCTTCTCCATCAAGTACAGTGGTTATGACGCTACAACCAAGCTCTTCCCTCTCGCCTTGGACTATTGTAGTACTCCACCTATCGAGTACTATGGGCCTGCTGCTACAACCAAGCGCTTCCCACCATCGGTCTGCCGCTACAACCAAGCGCTCCCCCTCATAGCCTCTAGAGGTACTCCTTCTGTTGAGTACCACGGGTCAGCCGCTTCATCCAAGCGCTCCTCCGTCGTGGGTTTTCCGCTACAACCAAGCGCTCCCTTGTGCTGCTACAACCAAGCGCTCCTCCGTCTTGGGTATGCCGCTACAACCAAGCGCTCCCCCTCATAGCCTCCAGAGGTACTCCTTCTGTTGAGTACCGCGGGTCTGCCACTACAACCAAGCGCTCATCCGCCGTGGGTCTGCCGCTACAACCAAGCTCTCCCCACTGGGCTATCCGTAACACACCGAGTCGTTCGGTCAGCAGTCGTCAAGTCTCAACCGGCTCTAGGGTTTCCGCACATAGCATGCTCGTTCCGGGAGGGTCCACTCCACGAGCTAAGAGGTTGATGCATCAACTGACATGTAGTCCGGAGTTGACGTATCCCAAGATGTACCGTAGTGGTCACTGCCGAAAACACGGAGGATTCCCGTACTGTTTTCATCATCGTCGCAGTCGAATCCACTGAGGATCTCTATACAGTCGTCGTCGTCACAGTAGCAGTTGCAGCCAGCTCTAGGGTTCCCGCACACAGCAAGCTCGTTCGGGAGGGTCCGCTCCACGAGCTAAGAGGCTGATACATCAACTGACATATAGTCCAATGTTGATGTATCCAAAAGTTCCGTATCGTCAATAGGAACTCAACGTCGCAGACGGCGCGTCAATCGGACGCCCGGTCTGAGAGTTATTGGCTTTTTCGTCCCAGGGGCCCGGTTGGTTTTTAAGGAAAAACCAACCCGACTGTACTCCACCTGCGTCCAAACCTCGGGTGGAGTAAGCCAAAAGATCCGTCTCACTTAGAGGAAACCATCAAAGTCGACGGTACGTCAATCGGACGTCTAGAGCTCAAGATATAAGCGTTTCCGCTCCGAGGGCCCGGTTGGTTTCGTGTACGAACCAACCCGGCCGAACCCAAAGTAATTCGAAACCTTGGGTGTAGTATACCGACACGACCGTCTCAATCCAAGGATCGCGTTATCACTGACGGTGCATCCATCAGAGGTCCATAGCCCAAGATATGTGAAAAAGACCGAAAACGGTCTGAAAACGGGGGGTCTGGGCCCCAACCGACCCCCCCACCCCCAGGGACGGCCCGAACCGGGTCGACCCGACCCAGGTCCGGGTCCGACCCAGTTGGGTGCGACCCGGCTCGGTGGGTCGGCTCGGCTCAGCCGAGCGGCCGAGCGAGGGGAACCGCGGGCGGGGGCGCGTTGCCCCCGTGTGAAGGATTCGTGGCCCTGGTTGGGGCCACCTCTCGCCAACAGACACGACAGCCGGCCGCGTCCCTGCCTTCGGTTCCGCATCGGCGCGGAACCGCACCCCGCCGCCGCGGCTTCAGCCGTGGTGGCTCCGTCCGGCGGCGCGCTGGGGCGCCGCCACCGCACCGGCGACCCGCGCCGCCGGTGGAGTCTGTGGGCCACCGGAGTTGCTTCGGTGGTCCGATTTCATTTCCGTCTGCGCCGTAGCTCATCCCGGGTCCTGTTATTCACTATGGAATCAAAAAATCGTCTCTGCCGCCTGTTTTGCCATCATCCGTCGTTCCGCACACTAAGAACAAAAGGGGCAATGGGTTCGGACTTGTTCGTTGGTCCGCACCCACCGCGTTAGCAGTTTGAAACAACACCATAATTCCCAGGAATTGATAAACCTCGACCCGCAATAATAATCTGTGGACCAACTTGTTAATTGGTTGGTCCGCGTTCTTGCCTTGTAGGAAAACAAACATGCGTATTATCATTTTCAAAATGACCCCTACCTCAACGTCGTCGTCGGACACGAGTTCGTCACAGAATTGACCGTCACGGATGAAAAGGATCGCCGCGTCGCGGAAGGGTGTCGCTGTCGCGCGGCACTCGGTGTCGCGTAGACAAACTCAAGATGCCAATCGAAGATTGTCACGGGGATGGATCGTTGTGGAAGAAGCGTCGCGGAGGGAGAATCGTCGGCGTCACGTCGTCGATCTCCGGGGGTCTGGCGTTCTTCGTCGCCCTTCGTCGGAGGTCGGCGTTCTTTGCCTTCTTCGCGTTCTTCATGAAGGAGGATGAAGGACTTAAAGTTTCTGTCAAATCCTCTCAATGAACCACCCTCTCGAAGACATGTGTTGGTCTTATTTCATTACATGCCAACAAACGAAAAATAAAGATAAGTAACGAACAAATTAATTCATAGAATTAATTGCAACGAACTAACTGCCCAATTAATAGGGGCGTTAAGAATTTATAAAAAACGCGTTAGTTGACTTTCAATAAAAAGGGTTTTCGCGGGTGCATTACTTAGGGGAAAAGAAACGGTGGGGCTTGTGCGGGCCCCACCTCACAAATATCCTACCAAGAGGGTAGGATATTTTGGGTTCCACCCTATCCGCTTCAACTCAGCTTAAGCAGCTTAAAGTGGCTTTAAGCGGCTTTAAGTGAAATAAAATAAAGTTTTTTGTACCACATTATTTTATTTCTTAACTTAAAGACCAAAAATTAAAAACCACACCCGAGCAAACGCAACTCCGGAAGAGACGTTTCTAGGAAAATACCGGTGTTGCAATTCCATTGGTTCCCTCGGAATTCAATTCTGAGCACCGGTTCAAAAGATAGAAAACCCTGCTCGTTCGTTCACTGAACGTACCGAGCCAAACTTCTGAAAATGATTCCAGGCACACCGTGCCTCGGAATCAGGTGCCGTTAGAAACTGCGTTCTTGTAAAATTCCAAATAAAATTAAGAAGAAAAAAAATTCCTTGAAATTTACGGGTCTTTACACATATAGCCTAGTAAATCCCCTTGGGGTTCTCTAATTCTCTTCTCTAAGAATGAATATGGGACTTTGGGGTTATTTTTGGATTATCTAAGATTGAACCATATGATGATCAAGAATTGGTATTCTCTTCCACACATTGGTGATATCTTTGATCATCTAAGAGGTGATAAGTTCTTCTCAAAGATATATTTTAGATTAGGACACCATCATTTGAAGTTGAGACCTTAAAATATACCTAATACTACTTTTAGCAGTAGTTATGGATTGTATGAGTTCATAGTGATTCTATTTGTTTTGAACAATGCACCAATCATATTCATGGACTTGATGAATCAGATCTTTCATCCTTATCAGGACAGATTTTTGGTGGTTTTTACTGATTAAATATTAGTGTACTCCCAATCATAAGATGGCCATGCCAATCATCTTGACATCGTCTTGAGTACATTGAGAGGGCACATAATTTATGATAATCTAACCAAATCTAGTTTCTAGATTGATAAGGTGAACTTCTTGGCCTATGTCATCTCATAGAAAAGATTTTCAGTGGACCCATATAAAGTTGTAGCCATATCTTGGGAGCATCCCAATAATTTCTTTATGGTTCATATATTTCTAGGTTTAGATGGTTATTATCACAGCTTTATCTAGGGATTCTCCCATTTGGAATCATTGATGTTTAGGCTTACCAATAATGTGGTGAAGTTTTTTTGGTCAGATGCATTTGAGATATCTTTTTAGAAGATAAAAGGAAAGATGACCTCAAAACCTATCCTCACGTTACCTATGTTGGGTAAATTATATACTGTATATTGAGACGCATTCGATGTTGGAATTTTATTAGTTCTGATATAGGAGGATTGATTGTTTTCTTATGGATCTAGATAGCTGAGACCACATGATAGGAATTACCCTATTCTATATTTGGAGTTAATAATACTAGTACATTCACTGATATGCTGAAGTCATTATCTCATGTGTGATAGGTTTTTTGTATACATGGACCGAAAATCCTCAAGTACATATTTTCTTAGTGGGACATGAACTTCCAGTAGAGGAGGTACATCAAGTATCTGCAGTCTTTCATCTTTTAGTTGGATTATAAACTGTTTAAGGGAATCATCATTTGAGATGCATTGAGATTAAAGACATAGGAAAAGGCATTGGGGAAGTATTTAGATGTGTGGTAGGTGATGGCCCACTTTATAGAAATTAATATGGATTCTCAAGAGATTGAGGGATCAGTACCTATGACTTTGACATCTATTATACCCATGATTTTATGTCAGATTAAGAAAAATTAGTTTTTTGGTTCAAAGGGATTGGTTCTGAAATACATATTATATGGTGGGGAGATGCCTTTGGGATGGTCTCTTGGAAGTGAAAATTCCATTCTTTTCCATGGCTGAGTATGGGTTCCTACAAGATTTCACGAGAATATAATGAGGAAGTTTCATTCTTCAAGATGGGAAGTACAACCCAGTTTGACAAAGATGTTTAGTGACCTCCGTAGAAAGTACTAGTTCACAAGAACGAAAAAGGAGGTAGTACGATTTGTGGTGTGATATTTCAATTGTTAGTAGGTGAATGTTGAGCATTATAGTCTAGTTGGGATTTTTTGGACTTTTCCCATCCCCGAGTGGAAATGGAATGATGTCACTATATATTTTATGATAGGATTACCCAATAAAACAAATAAGAATAATGTTTTATGGCTGATTTTTGGTATGACTAATGAAGGTATCCCAAATATTTCCTATCATGGAGACCTTCAAATTTGATGATCTCGGCTATCCTTACATGTGTGAGGTAGTTCAGCTACACGATGTTTTGAGGAGTATAATTTCAGAAATAGATCCTCATTTAAAATCATTATTCTAAAAGGGTATTCGGAAGTCTATGGTATCAAAGGTTCTTTTGATTATGACATATCATCCTTAGATTGATGGTCAATCTATGTGGACTATTTAGGTTCTAGAGGATACGTTATGGGATTATGTTTTGGATCTCAGTGGTTCATGGGAGCATCATATGGAACTCTTGGAGTTTTCCTATAATCACATATTCTAGGAATAAATCTAGATGACTCATTTCAAAGATTTTTATGGAAGGTCATTTCATTTTCCTCTTTGTTGGTTTAAGATAGGTGGGTCGGTGCTTGTTAGGCTTAGTCTCGTGCAGGATACATCTGATTAGGTTCTAATTATCATGAAATGATTGGTGACTGCCTAGAAAAGGTATAAATATTATGCTTACCTTCAGATATGACCTCTGGAGTTTGAGTATGGTCATCATGTTTTCCTTCGGTTGTCATCGAGGTGGGAGAAACACTGTATCAGGAAATAGGGAAATCTAGCACCTAGGCTTATCAGGATGTTTGAGATAGTGAATGGGGTTGGTCCAATGTCATACCAATTAGCCCATCCAAATCTCTACAATTACATGAATGATGCGTTTCACATGTCTCAGCTTTATATATATTATTCAGACCCTTATCACATGATAGACATAGCAGACGTCAAGATTAGTGATGATGCATCCTTGGAGGACAATCTGATATTGGTTACAGACTGTAGTGAGAAGTAACTCTATGGTCGGGTGATTCCTTTGATTCGATTGTAGTTGAAATATGGGTGAGTTTAGGAGGATACTTGGGAGAGGAAGTTTGATATACAAACATAGTGGCTAGACATGTTCACCAATACCCCACAATGATGCTTGGAGCATCTCGAGGACGAGTTGTTATATTGCGGGTAGGTTGTAAAATCCCATATTTTTTTCTTGTAAGTCCCTCTTTGAGTTTTGAATTTGAGCCTTGGTGGTTAAGTCTTGTATGGAGACATAGATCCTTTATTGGGGAAATGACTTAATGTTTATGGATGTCTTTTTTTTGAATTAAAACAGACTTGGGTTACGATGAAACTTGAGAAATACTGCAAAGGATCAACATAGGGGGCAGTTGAGGGGTTTTGTTTGAATTAATGGAGCTTGGGTAAATGAGTCATGTGTTACCATGGGTTCATTGTACGTTGAGAATCCTTAAAGGGGTTTCAATTATTTTATAAGGAAAATGGGATGAAAACCATCTTCATAACATTTACACTCCATGTAAATGGGTTACACGTCATGTATTGTTCAGGTGAATTTAATATTCTTCCAAGACAATTGTTTTTTCATCGTATCCCTCTAAAAATAATTAAACGATGTGTAACTGTATTACACACCTTGTAATTTCCATAGAATGTTTTCTAAGAAAATTTTTGTGGTTTATTTTTATTTATAACCCACACTTATCCTTCTCCTCTCAACCCTAGGGTGTTTTCTAGTCAATTTTGGAGCACCTCCCTTGATTCCATATGTCCTGTTTGAGAAATTGGATCCCCAGTAAGTGGTTTGGCTTCATTTTTATCTTCTCTTTTATCATTATCCAATATTTATTGTGTAATATATTGACTATTTATATTTTTGGTTTTGATATTGATCAATTATGATCTAGTAACCTTATTGCAGTCATTTTCTCCTTTTTTTCTTGTTGGTGAATCCTGTAGGATGCATCAATTGATCGTCAGTTAAAGGTAGGGGGTCTAAACCTTAACCCTATAGTTGGATAATTTTCATGTATATGTAATATTTCATTTACACCAAAATTTCTTGCACCAAATAAATTATAAATAAATAATTGAATTTTTCCTTAGAGTCCCTTTAGATCTAATTGGTTATTGACCTGGCTTGTGACTAACTTTTGTGTGAGCGAACCCTTGAATATAAATTAATTGTTTAATGTATTAAAGTGTGTTTAGCTTGACAAGGGATAAGGGTGTTAACTTGATGTATATTAACATTATCTTGACCTATTTATTTAGATAACATGCATGTAATTTTTTATGACCAATTGATTTATGAAATGTGTAATTAAAAGATAAATGGTAATTTTCAAAATGAACAATTGAGACATATGATGTGATATATTGATATCCTTATTTCTATGACTTTTGTTGTGATGTATATGATTTAATTATTATATAGGTAATTTTTTAGTGACACATGATGAAATTATTATATAGTGGGTGAGGTCTAGTGACACATGATATAATGATTATATAAGGCATTGGCCCAGTGTACATCTTGAAATTCTTATATAGTGGGATATGCCCAGTCGACATGATTAAATGTTGATATAGTAGGCTATTACTAGTAACACAAGTAGAAATGCTAATATATTGGGATATGACTAGTGATACATGAAGAAATTATTATATACTAGGCTCGACCCTGATTGAATCTTGAAATTCTTATATAGTGGGTTCGACCCAGATTTGGGTAATATATACCTTGGTTATAAGGTTTTGGATGGCATTGTTGTGAGACATGCTCAGATACATTTCGGCATGGCACCGAGATAGGTTATGTTTTACCATGGTTATATGGATATGGTTGTCATGGTTGTGAGACATGCTCTAAGACATTCTAGTATGGTTCCAAATAAGGTTAATGTGGTATTAATTTAAATGTTTTATTAATTAATACACTTTTTATTTAATTATTCCTTGTACTTTCTATTTGATTGATTTTGATTAGACATGGTGGTGCCGACCTACTGAGTTATACTCGTACCCTATTTGGTCAATCATTTGGTAACCAAGAGAATTACATGGATGTAGGATTAGATAAGGGAAAAGGACCTTGATATTGATTATTTCTTGATGGATGGGATCATGTTTACAGATGGGACCGACATGGGGTTCAAAAATGGGGAATTTTCAGTCTTTATTTGAGTCTACTAGTATTTTATTTTTATTACATAGAGAATGAAATTTAGTTAAATTCCACCTTGTCATTACATTATTACTTATTTATTTATTGTATTTTTCAGTTGGCTTCCATTGTTTCTTTTCTGCAGTATTGCACTGTTTCCATTATTTCCATCCTCTAGTATTTATTTATTATTGTTATATGATTTTTCCATAGTTTTGTAACTCTATAACTAGGGGGTATAGTCTCCACACTATACTAGTCACACCCCCATCTAAAAGTCGACAGCCTCTTGCGTATGGCGAGGTATGCTTGAGGTCTCGTAACTAACCATTTATGGCCATGTGAGAGAGTGTCAGATTAGAAGATGTTACACACAACCACAACCATAAGTCGTCCCACAACACAACCGTACCACATACCTCTCGAAGACACCTGGGCTATCACCTATTTTACTAAAAACCCATCATCCATAATATCCCCTACATATCTACTTTCTTCGAAGAGAGTGCAGGGAAGAGCGGGTAGCCAGTCATCTGTCCTCATCACTAGGATTTTGGGGGAAACCTCAGTGTGAATATATTTGTTTGGGAACATAGTGCTCAATGTGGGTAGGTTGGGTATTGAAATCAAAATGAATATACAAGTAAATAAATAAGACACACACAATCCCAACCTCTGGGTTCACAACAAAACACTAACCAACTCACAAATCTTCCACCTTCACTGTCCCCACTAAATGAATAACACCACTCAAGACAGTAGCAACATTTCTCATTTCCAACCAATATCATTATCCAAACCAACTCCAACAATTTCAATTATTATTAAAAAATTATTCCATCACTACTTAGGCTTCTAGAAAAACACAACCATTCATCACAAACAGCTGATCAATCCCATAAAACCATCACCTCACTTCCCATCAAGCGCGACCAAACAAATCATCACCTCACTGCTTCAAAAGCACGACCAAACAAACCATCACCTTTCCAACTCAATAGCATGAAAAAATGAATCATCACCTCACCTCCCTAAAAGAATGACTAAAAAACCATCACCTCACCACCCCAAAAGCATGGAGAAACAAACCATACATCACCCCACACTGCATCACAACCAGACATCATGTCCCCCACCAGCACGAACACACATCCCCACACATAAAAGACCATATTAATGATTTAAAAAATGGGATATAATCACATTTCACTTTATTTTAGGGGTGTTATCACACAAACCATTAATACATGGGAAAACCATTCATTAGGAAAATATAATTGGTTACCCAATTTCCATTTTGTGGTGATATCAGAACAACATGAAACAAGATTTCCATATCAGAACAAATATAGCATAAGAAAAGGCTCCAAACAACCATGATTTTCGTCAGGGTATTCATCCCATACAAACAAAACATAATAATAATATCAAAGTTGTAAAATCACAAGAATCAATCCCCATTCCCCTTTAATTTCAATTAGATAATAAATTTATCTTTATTATGCTATCGCAAACCATCCCTTATAGATAAACAAGAGTAAAACCTTCCAGTGTGATACACAAAAGTGAGAAACCAAGGAATTTCCTACCTCATAGAATATTTTCTCACTCTTTAAGCACTATAAGTTGAAGAATAAATGCATGCAAACCACAACTACACACAAAATCCCTAGATTTCCCCAACACCACATCAAGGGTTATCAAAAATGCAACCCAACTCACATCCCAAACCAAAACCACACCACCATATGGTGGATCATCATGAGAATAGCACAATAAAAATAACCAAGAAGAAGAGAAGGGCTTACCACTGACCACTAACGAACATCCACTAGAACCAACAGATCAAGGTGGGAGGAAGCGAGAGAAAGATCCTTGGAGAGGCACCTAGGGTTCAACCAAAAATGAAAGAGGGAAAAGGTATAGTCGAATGAGGAGGGGTTCAGCTGAATGACCTATTTAAAACCTATTACACGACACTTTCATTTCATGTAACCCATTCACAATGTTAATTTCATTGGTTTTTTTTCAAAAAAAAACCTATCATAGAAATTTGTGTTGCCTTGTCCTGATTTAACTATGCATCATGAATTTATTTCATGACATGAATATCATGAAACAACCCTACTGCACCTCAAAACCTCCTCAAACCTCCTCTGAAACAACTCCAACACCCAAAACTGACAAAGGAACGGGTTGAGAAGGCACATGCCATTACATACGTACATACACACACATGAACATACATGAACACACACATTCATGTACACACACACATACATGTACACATAAACATACACTAACACAACACATACATCAACATAAACACATAAAAACACACACACAAAATATATACACATACAAATACATATACACATACACATACATAAACATATACACACATACATATGTACACATACATATACAAACCTACAAATATATGTATATATTTCAAATTATTCAATTTGAATAGAAATAAATAACTACAAATAACTATATTTAAAAATATGTATATTCATTTATATATGTGTATAATTGTATAAATAAAATAGTAATATATAATATTTATCTACAACTTTTTTAATTAATGTATATAAATCTATATTTAATCATTTTTATCAATAAATATAAATTTGATACTATTATATATATAAAAAATTGATAATAAATTAAATTATTCCTAGTTTCATTTAATAAAAAAGATGCCCCTAACATAAACTAATTATATAAAAATACAAGAGTGGGTATTGGTCTATTTTTAAGGACATACCCAGGAAAGATGCATGAAAACTAAAATTATTGTAGAAAAAACAAAAAAAAATCAAACCAACCAAAATGGTTTCAGCATCATCCACACATACATGACCAATGGAATCATCAATCACTACACCAGAAATCACTGCATCTTCATCGGGGTACCATGGATTCTTCTCTTCAGATTCATCCCCATCACATCCATGGCCTTCTCAAAGATTCTTCCCAACATACTCCAGGTCATTCTACATTTCTTCCTCCATGTATTATTCTACATCACGGTGAGGCTGCCAAATAACAATAGGTCTATGAAGACAAGGAATATGAGCACCGCCAATAAGGGACACTTCTTCATGGTCAATCAAAAGTAAAAACCTAAAACCACATTACCAGTCTGATTCATTGTGCAAACAATGAGAAATGGTGATGAAAATGGTCCACACATTTGCCGCAAATAGAGAAATGAATGCAAAGAGTGGGGAGAAAAACATGAACTTGTATTATTACATGAGATTCATGGATATCCCATTCACCTCAATGAATTTTGTTAGATACCCAAACAAAAATAAATGCATAAATAATCAAAAGCAACATGAGTAGAAACCATTGTAAATGGAGAAAAACTACATTATAAGTCATGTTATTATACATTTATACTATTAATACCCTTTAAAGTATTGTAGTAGTGGAGGATTATACACTACTAAACATATTCCATTTAATAGTGCACAAAATGGATTTTAACAGTGCTAAAATGAACTGTTAATCACAATGATGATAAAGGGGGGGTACCCTTTATCAGTGCTACAAAACAGCTGATAAAGGTAGTCCGTTATCCATGATAAAAAAATTGTTGTAAAAGGACCCGCTTTATCAGTGCTATTTTTAGCGCTGATAAAGGCCTAACTGGCTACAATGTGCTATTAATATAATAGCATACCCAACAAAAACCTAAAATTTCAAACAACGCTATATACATTTAATGTCAAACCAGAAATACAAAAATGTCCACCCATGGTATATACAAAAAAGACTATTATATAAATATCAAACAAAGTTTTATATAATTACATATACAATTATCCAACAAACAATTAAAAACATTAATGTTTAATTTTTTGACACTCGTGACCCCCTCTCAAAAATTTCCTCCCATGGTATTGGTTTCCAAACAAATCATCTCAACCCGAGAAAAAGATTATGCCTATATAACAAAAAAAATATTATGTTATAAATACTATAAATAAATTAATTAAATATTAATATGAAATAATACATTAATAAAATGTCAATATTTAATAGAGAATACGCATTTGTAGTTATACTGGTCACACTGTGAATCCTATTGAGGTGGGGTTGATTCCAACACATCACAAATGAGTTACAGATCATTATCCTAAAATATCAAAACAATCCGAATTTTTTTTCTTAGTTTTTAGTATGCCACTAGTTATTTTTCTAAAATTAATGCCAATTTTAAATAATGACACATTTGTAGTTATATCGGCCACATCATCTATAATATTGAGTTGGGGCTGATTCCCACACATCACAAATGACATATCAATCATTGTCTATGAGTATCAAAACCATCTGAATTCATTTTCTCGGTTTTCTGTATGCTAGTTGTGTTTTTTACTAAAATGTCATTTCAAATTTAAACATGCATTATGAGTAATATCAACCACATCATGCATCATTTTTATGTGATAATGCTTCATGCACTTCAAAAATGACTTATGAATCGGTGTCCTAAATTATCAAGATAATCGGAACGTGTTTTCTTGGTTTTCAGTGAGTGAAAGTTTTTGAACTATAATGTCAATTTTTAACAGATAACAAACAATTTTAATCATATCAGTCACACCGTGCATTGAGTTGTGGTGCAGTTGACTCCTACACATCACAAATTTCTCATGGATCATTTTCTTAAAGTATCAATAAAAAACGAATTTGTTTTCTTGGTTTTTAGTATGTCACTTGTTCTTTTTACTTAAATTAAGGTCAATTTTAAATAAAAAGACACACTTGGAGTCATACCAGCCACACCGTGCATCATATTGAGGTGAGGTTGACTCCTACACATCACAAATAACTCATGTATCATTTTCATAAAATATAAAAACAATATGAATGCATTTGCTCAGTTTTCAGTATGTCAGTTGTACTTTTTACTTACATTAATGTCAATTTTAAATAAAAAGACACATTAGGAGTCATACTAGTCACATTGTGCATTTTATTGAGGTGTGGATAGATCTTTCACATCACAAATGACTCATGTATCATTTTTTCTAAAATATTAAAACAATATGAATGTTTTTTCTCGATTTTTAGTATGTCACTTGTTGTTTTTACTAAAATTAATTTAAAATTTATATAAAAGGACACACTTGGAGTCATACTGATCACATCGTGCATCAAATTGAGGTGAGGATAATTCCTACATATCAAAAATGACTTATAGATAATTTTCCTATAGTATCAAAATAATTTGAATGCATTTTCTTGGTTTTTAGTATGCTAGTTGTGTTTTTTGAACTAAAATGTCAATTTTAAATGGGAAACACAAATTATGATTCATACCGGTCACATCATGTGTCAGTTTGATGTGAGACTGCTTCATACATGTCAAAATGACTTATGAATATCTTTACTAAATTATCAAGGCAATTGTAGTGTGTTTTATTGGTTTTTAGTGAGTGACATGTTTGGAAGTAAAATATCAATTTTAAACAGATAACAAATATTTTTAGTCATATCGGTCACACTGTGTGTTTTATTGAGGTGCGGTTGACTCTTAAACATAAAAAATGACTTATGGATTGTTTTTCAAAATATAAAAACAATATTAATGTTTTTTAGTAGTTTTCAGTGTGTCAGTTGTTCTTTATACTTAAATTAATGTAAATTTTAAATAAAAAGACACACATAGAGTCATACTGGTCACACTGTGCATTGTATTGAGATACAGTTGACTCCTACACATCACAAATGACTCATAAATCATTTTATTAAAATATCAAAAGAATTTGAATGTGTTTTATTAGTTTTTAGTATGTCACTTTTTTTACTTAAATTAATGTCAATTTTAAATAAAAATGCACACTTGGAGTCATTCCAGTCATAAATGGATTATATATCATTTTCTTAAAGTTTCAAATCAATTTGAATGTGTTTGCTCAATTTTTAGTATTCCAATTGTGTTTTTGAACTAAAATGTCGATTTTAAACTAGAAACACGCGTTATGAGTCATATCGGTCGCATCGTGCATCAGTTTGATGTGAGACTGCTTCATGCACATAAAAAATGAATTATGAATCACTTTCATGAATTTTCAATACAATCAGATATAGTTTTCTTGGTTTCCATTGAGTGACACATTTTGAACTAAAATATCAATTTTAAACTGATAAAGGATACTTTTAATCATACTGATCACACTTTGCATCAGATTGAGGTGTAGTTTATTTCTCCACATCACAAAGGAATTAGGGATCATTTTCCTAAAGTATCAAAACAATATGAATTTTTTTTCATAGTTTTCAGTATGTCACTTGTTATTTTTACAAAAATTAATGTCAGTTTTAAATAAAAAGTCACCCTTGGAGTCATATTGGTCACTTATTCTTTTTGATCAGTTTTGAGTAGGTCAGTTTCTCTAAAACCAACTATATTGACCCAGACATTTCATACATAGATATCACATCTTAGTAGATTAATATTCCTTAAATAAAATAGTTATCCATGCCACTACCTTTTAAGGAAAGTGATAAATGTCGTCATTTATCACTTTCCTTCAAGATCCTTCCACTGCCTTTGAAGGAAAGTGACAAATATCGACAATTCAGGGGTGATAAGGTTTTGAGGGAGAATAAGTTTGTGGAAGAAATTTTCTTTGTGATTAGTCAAACATTTAATTTGTATTATGTTAATACATAAGAGACCATATAATATTATTATAAAAGGATAATATATTAAAAAAACATTACCTTCCTATTGAATTCTGAGTTGCAGCCTCAAAGTCCAATCTCTCACGAGCATGATAATCTTTGAACAAACCACCCCAACTTGAAAAAAGGAATCCTCCAATATAAGAAAACAATTATTATGTGATTAATACTAAAAATAAGTAAATTAAACATAAATATGAAATAATACACTACTTCTATGTAAGTCACATCTTCATGCTATTTGTGTACATTTTTTCATCAGGTATGTTTCCCATTCATTTCTAATAACATCTATATCATCTTGTGAATATTAATATTTTCTATATACATAGTGGTACAGGAAAAATATAAATACACAATGGATTAATAAAATTTTAAATGAAATATTAATTATCATTGAAAATAAATCTTTAATGATTCTTGTTTGTTCATGGAATATTATCTTTCTCATAAATTTACAAACATAATAATCGTAATATTTTTTATTGGTTTGTTTTGGAAACTACATAAAAATTGAGAAGAAAATTTAATTTGTTTTGATATGCGTTTGGGTAGTAAAATCTTATTATATATACCATGATACTTGTGCAGTCATAGATCTTGTCTTCTTTCTTGTGGTTAGCTGATGGCCTCATTCCTTTTTTTCATGATATTGATACACTACCCTATCATAATATAATTTTCATTGAATGATAATATAAATTATATAACTTGATTTTTAATTCTAAAATGTTGGATGTAGTGTGGAACTTATTGAAAAATGACATCATGTATGGATGGTTTGTTGGATTTCCATGCCTTGAATCTAAGAAATAAATCTATAGAGTATCCAGATTTACTGTCATAAGCATCTAATTCTTCCTAAAAACACAAAAAGGAATAAGTAACGAAGGAAATGAAAATATATTCGATATGATTAAATTGTATATTTTTACCCCAACATCGTTGGAATTAAATAGATTCTATCATTTGAAAGTTTTATTTCAAACGATTTGATTAGGCCTACCACTATTTTGTCCTTTTTTGTATCTATTTTTGTTTGTTTTGTAGAGGAGATGTGGGGAATAATGAGTCCAAAAACAATTCATGTGAAAATATCTTAAAATTTATCCTATATATGCCCGAAAAAAATATGAAATTTATTTAGTCATAATTAACATAGTATATAAGCTTTTTAAAAATCAAATCAGGAAAACATACCTCATGTATACATTTAAAACTGTGCCACCTAGACAATCATAGTCGAGGATTTCACTTACACTCTCAACACCAATGAAGTCTTGATATTTCTCTCCATGCATATTTTATTAAAATTAAACTATTTTATTACGACTGTTTTTTAACTATCTATCCACATGAACCTTCAATGATGGTAAATGCGGATATAGAATGGGTAGGGTAATGGTTCTTTCAGTATATCTTTTTGATTGGTTGGTCAATCCTTTAGATGGTTTTGAGTCAGTCTTTCGTTTCACCCCTTCCCTTTGTACGTCTGTAATTATATTCATAGGTTTAGACCTTTTTTCATTAATTTTTAAAGGATTAGTTTGAAAAATAAATTTGATATGAATACCTTCTTTTCGACATGTTTTTTATAATATGTGATGGTCATGAAATGAATTTTCCAATAGATTTTTCAACCATATGAATATCTTCCTCATAAATTGGAATAGATAGATTTGTACTTGGCTCATGGGATACGCTAATCGACACTCGCACATGACCTGTTGGAAGTGGTCTACTATGTAGCATGTCATTTTAGATATTGAACACCATATCCCTCCCTACAAGGTGATGGGTTGGTGTTGATAGATATAAAGCATAGTCATTATAACCCTATATAATATCATAACAATAAAGGTATCAGTGTCTTTCTGATTCACATTTCATAGAAAAATTTATTAGAACATTGATTACCTCAGATAATACATCTCTTTGAGAAGAATGGCTTGCCTCATAGTTGGTGGGGGTGGGAAAAAATCTCCACATAGTGGTTGTTCTATATTTTCTTCTTCTATTTAATTCCCCCTATAAACGTTTTCATCATCTCTCTCATCCATTGTAATTCTTCTTCAAGGGTAGCTAGCATTTCTCTCATTTGTTTCATTTCTTCACTTTGATCCTACCTCGAACGGTACTATACTGTTCTTCCCACTTCAAGGCCACTGATAGTATGTGTTCATATGGTATAGGTGTTTCTGATTCCTAGGACTATTAAAGATATAAAATATAGGAAAATAAGTTATCATTGTTTTTTAATAGAGATTTAAAGAAAAACAATTTTTCATTATGTAATGAATACACAAGTTTCCCCCACTTTCTGTGTATTTTCATCTATTTGTATCCCGTATTTATTTGCATGTGCCTCCTTACATAACACATGGTGTGGGATGGAAGTGGATTTGGATTTGGAGTCATCAATTTTCATATAAATAGAGGAACATAATTATGGTGTTGTTTCATGTCACATAAAAGTATTACGGTAGATTTAAAATACATACCAATTTTTTTTCAAGAAAATTGTTCCCCATTCTTGCTTTACGATAGGGGTACGCTAGTTTTTCTGCTCATTCCTTATTTCTAACACTTAGTATTTATTTCATAAATAAATTTTTTTTAATCAAAGTGATGAATACACATATCATCAAACAACTTATTACTAGCCACAATATACCTAAAAAGACACATCCTCATGATGTCCAATAAACACATCCCATTATTCTTAGGTGATCAAGTGTGTATAGATAATTGGTGGGTGTGGGTTTATTTTCTCTTCAAAATATTTCAGATGATGTCTTGTTATAATTGTGATAAATCCTATGTGAATCCTTCCAACAAGAACTAATACATATTTCTTGTGGGAGTCATATACTATAAATGCACTCTGAAATGGATGATGAAGAGTAAATAATTGTTTCATTATTTTATTTTTTAGTAAAATAAAGAAATGATATAATAATGTTACTATAATATCTTCCAACATCAGTTTCTTAATCCCATGAACAACACGGTTCCACAAATCTACATCAATTGGAATGTGTTTCCGAGTGACGATTTCAATGTAACTACTGAACATGGCCATGTAGGGGTTAACATGATATCCCTGTGAATTCTATATGACCTAATATTTGATGCCTTTGACTTTCACCTTAATGATTTTTGCTAACTTCTTCAAAGTACGGAGCTCCAGTTTTTTTTTTGCATCACCAGTCCTTCATCACCTACCATTTCCTCAGATTCAACATCTTCAATATGTTACTCTGGATCAGTATCATTGTCATGTGCAGATGGTCATTGTACCTCTACACTGGGTGTAGCAACTGGTTGAGAAACCTGTTGTTCCTCAAGAATAGGAGCACCAACATGTGTAGAAGGTCATTTTTCCTCTACGCAGTGTGCATTAGTAGGTTTAGAGACTTGTTCTACCTTTGTATTGGGAGTAGAATCACATGTAGAAGTTCATTGTTCCTCTACATTGTGTTCAATAGTAGGTTGAGAGACCTATTGTTCCTCATGTTTGGGAGCACCGGCACATGTAGAAGTCATTATCAATAGAAGTGTTTTAACAATTAATTTAGATTACATAAATGCAATATCAAATGGATATTAACATGAGCTAACACGATTTATATTAAAAAAACAATATTATCTGATTATTGAACTCTCTTTTTTTAAAGGCTAAAGGGATTCTCCTGCTCTATCGACTATCCAAATCCCTTCATTGTGGTCTCCTATGACATACAAAATTCCATCTACATTGGGGCCACTGTGAAATGATTGTAACGCTGCAATGAAAGGGTCGTCCTTGGTCGAATTTTTATCTAAACCTTCAGTGGTTTTGGTCAATAATAGAAAAATTTGCCACTTTTGGTTTGAGGGGTATGGAACATAAAATATTTGTATCGCCTGTGATTCCATTATAAATGGTTTTTCTTTGTACCATTACTTACTGAAGTCAACTTTCATGAATTCTAATTCATTTATTTTAACAGCACTCCTGTTATCATGCCACTTGAATTGAAAAATTGGCACTTACAATGTTGTATAATAAAACTCCCATATTTTTTTGATGATTACAAATCAAGAAAAATTCACATAAATTGGATTTCTATCCTTAGTACCGGAAACATGCATCGCTTTAGCCACAAGTGTAACTCCACTATTCTGCCTGGTACTTTCTTCATAATGATAATTTTTAAAGAACATATAACCCATTAATTACATAACCATTGTAAGATAATACATACACATTTGGTCCTTCAATTATCCACCAAATTTGTTCTAAAATTTAATCCATATTTTCATCTGAATCCTTAAAAATATAGACTCGAAACCATCCTATAAATTGTTGACTATGTGTATTTGATATCCATAATTCATCCCTTAATGGATTAAAATGCCTAAGAATTTCTTTATGGGTTTCAATATATGGGTAATCCTCTAAAATGTTATACAAAATGTAAATTTTGGCCTGCTCATAATTAGTAATATTTATTTTGACAACATCTCGTCCAAAAATTCATTCACCCACAATCCGCCCAATGTGATGAGATTTCAGTAGACTAATTCTTTCTACAACAGATAGGTATTTGGTATAGAATTCAATGGCATACTCAAAAAATATATCACACTTCAATACAAACCTCTGTCCAAATTCAATTTTTGAAACACCCTTTCAAAATATTCATATACCATTCAATGGGTTACATCCATCTATAGTGTACAAGACCACATAGTTGAATCTATCTCACCAAGTGAACCATCAAATGAACCATCATATCAAAGAATGTTGGTGGTATTAAAATTTCCAATTCACATAATATGATAGAAATTTCTCTTTCCATAGTCATCAATTTAGTCTTTTCTTTAACTTTACAGAAAATAGATTTGAAGAAGAAACATAGTTTGGTTAATGTATGATGTACATTATTGTGAAAAATTAATTATAAAGCTATATCCATTAGATCTTGAATCAAAACATGGTAGTTATGTGATTTCAGACCCTTTAACTTTAAATTGTTCATTGACATGATGTTCTTGATATTTTATGAATACCCCTATAGAACCTTTATATCATTCAAGAAGTTAGAAAACTGATCTCTCCTACCTACAAAGAGTGTAAGCAGCTAGAGGATGAAAAGTTTGTTTTTCACCCTTCTATGGTGCCAACTCTTATTGTATTCCCATGTCCAACCTAGCCTTAATTCCATCCTTTTTTTTTCAGGTTCATTTATCAACGTGTCGATGACACTATCACATACATTTTTTTCAACATGCATAACATCAAGAAAATGTATGACGTATAAACAATTCCAATATCATAAGAGAAATTCATCCACATAGAGAAGTAAAATGAAAAAACTCCCATCATAATACACCTTCATATAGTATAAATTATTTACATTACACTGTATGAACATTAATTCTACCATGGAAGCATTGAAATTCCATTTACACTATCTTGGTTCCTACTTAAGCCCACAAAAATTCAATTTGAGACTCGAACCGAACATTCTATTCCATTTAGTAAGAAACCTTCCTATTGAAATATTTAAATATCTTCTTCCAAATCTCCCTGAAGTAATATAATCATGACATCCATTTTTTCAAGAAATAAACCTTCAATGGAAACTATGTCAAGAACCATCTGAATTATTATATGATTTATAGAAAGATATAAAATCAAACTAAATTCTAGTCCTTCAAATTATTGAAATAAATTTACAACTAGAGACACCTTTAACTAATTCCTATTATCCCCTTTCTCCTTTAGATGATAAATATAATTGTTCAATAGATCCCTCTTTCCTGGTTCCAATTCTATTATATGAAATGTATCATAATCCTAGTCGGCCTATGTTGAATAAAAAAAAAATAATATCCACCTAACTTACCCACACATTCCTCAATAGAGACACTCCTATAGACTAAGAAAACCATAAAACAAGGGGAAACGTGCTAGTGCGTGATCTAACTAGTGTAGTATACATCTGGACCTATTTCAGAGTTCATAGGGTTCCCATTCAACCAAACAAGTGTAAGTGAGAAACAATAATCCAATGATCATCGCATGGATAAATATCATATAAGTAGTAAATCACATGTACACTCTAACAGCCTCACAAGAAAGTGACCATTTTAACATCCATGAATAATCATCAAGCATTTAATATTAATAATCAATCACATCCCTCATAGTGAAAAGGCCTAAAAGGACATATCAAACATGGGGAACCCTAATTTAAACCATGAAGGTGGTGTTGGATGAAAATTAATTTTAGGAGTTGCAATGGGGTTAAACATTAATTCACCTTTTGTGGGAGTGAGTTCATGATGGATATCCTATGGGTGGGATAGATTTATTGACATTACCTTATCATGGTGTTATTATCAATCTACTTTTCCTCCCTATATAATGTATTGGGTTTCCTAATTCTATGAAAATATAAACTTAAAATATTATGGAAAAAATATATTTCAGATGTCCTTTGAAAACTATTTATAAAATCACATTTAAAATACAATTAAAAACCCAACCATTTACAAAAAATCATCTTTAAAATAACACACCCTTTTTAAAATAAACCAATAAATTCAAAGTAATCTTTTAAAAAACCACAATTTCTTTTCTTAAGCATTCAAGTAAACTTCATGACACAATAGTATTAATTATTTAAAATAAATAAAAACCCTCTATATTTTACAAAATTTAATTTAAAAAATCACACACCCCTTTTTAAAGTTAAACCAACATTAAATAAATTTTCAAAATATTCACATCCCTTTATGAAAGCCAATCGGGTGAGTTTACAAATAGTTGGCCTGAAACCTAAGTCCATGCCATGTGTTTAAATCATTTAAAGATACTTGAAACTTAAAAAACATATGTTGAACACGTATAATTTTTTAAGAAAAATTTCAAAACACTTGAATAATTTTATTTGAGGAACTTAGGAATTTTCACTAAATCCCATGAGAGGAGATTTATAAAAGATACATGAATCAAATAAACCAAGATTTTATAAAATATAAAGCTATAAGACAAACCAAAAAATTTCTAGATTTGGGGGATTTTTTTTGCATATAGTAATATCAAAGAAAACATAAAACATGTGGAGTTATTATTAGTGTTTCTTTCCTTGGGACCATTCTTATTAGATATCACCATGTGTGAACTTCAAGATAAGATGTATCAATTTCATATGAGGCTCCATCAACTGATAGTCAACCATCATCTATGTCATGTAATATTGATGTATCTAGAGTATATGATATATTGATTTAAGAATATATTTGTGGAATATCTATGTACTCATTATAGTGGGGAACTATTATAACCTATTAATGTGAATTATATTCTAAGGAAATTCAAAATTTAATGTTAAACGGGATAATAATCACTATGTGATATAAATATATATACATATTTTGGAAATTGAAAGTATAATGTCAGTTAGATCTATAGTGCTTGCTCTAACAATTTGTGTTAAATGACACAAATAACCTTTTTTTAAATGTATTTTTATTACCTTTTATATAACAAATCAAAACACATTAATTCTGATTTTAATCAATCATTGTCTTTAATATCACCAAAATTAGGTAAACATTAAACAACAAACAAATATTAATATAAATTTAAAAATTTAAAAAAAAAATAAATATAATCAAAATTATTTATATAATTTATTAATTCAAAAGTATTAATTCTAGGTAATAAAAATTCTAAATTCAAAATTATTGATTCCAACTAATTATTAATTCAAAATAATTATTAATTCAAAAATATTTAAAAAATATTTATATAAACTATTAATTAAAATTAATCATAATTATTTATAATCAAAATTATCTATAATCAAAATTATTTATAAATTATTTATGATTATTTTTATACATATAATTAGTTATAATCAAAATTATTTATATACACATTATCAAAATTATATATATTTGATTGTTGTTATTATTTATAAATTATGTTGAACTTAGAAAAATCATTATTTATAAATTACGTTGAACAAAATATTTAGATACCCAAAAAAATATTGTTTGTTGTTATCATTAAAAATTAAAATTATATTCATTTATTTAAATATTAATTCCTGAAAATAGTATATCCATGAATAAGGAAAATATTTATCTTTTTTTATGAAACTCAAGGAACCAAAAATTTGAATTTATCAACAAAATACATTTATTTTCCCATTAAAATGGCATTAATAAATTATCAAGGAAAATATTATAACCATGCATGTTATCCTCAAGGTATTTCATAAGTATGTCAAACATTTTTGTGATTCACGTGTTAATAAAGAAACTACTCAATAGGGCCATATATCATTCAAACTAAAAACCTAAAATACTCATAACACAACAAATTAAATGATGAAAAACATGAAATGGGATGATGTCGCAACATGAAGGAACACCATTAAGAATTTATTTCATATTAAATGTAATGTGAGAACATTCCAAAACCACAAAAAAATCTATCTATATATTAGGAATTCATAATAATGTGGAAAAAATAGAATACCCCTCTGGCGGTAGCAGTAGGGTCAGGCGGTGGTAGAGTCAGGTTGGGCAGCAGCAGCAGTGGAAGGGTTTACAGCGGAGGTGGGGTTCACAGCGGAGGTGGATTCGCGGCGGAGGAGGGTTCATGGCAGAGGAAGGTTTCATGACAGGTTGTCTGGTATGGCATGCAGTGGAGGGGGGTTTGCAACAGATGTGGGTTCACGGTGGAGGAGTGGTGGACGAGGGCTCGTGATGGAGGTGTGTTCGCGATGGAGGAGCGGCGTATGGGGGTCCGTAGTAGAGGAGCGGCAGATGAGGGTTCGCGGCGGATGTGGGTTCACAGTAGAGGAGGGGTTCATGACATCAAGGGAGGTAGTGGCGGAGGAGGGGTCGGTGGCAGAGGAAGGGTTAGAGGTGGCAGAGGTGAGGTCAGGGGAAGAGGAGAGGTCAAGGGTGTAGGGTTTTACTTCCATGAGAGCTTGAGGTGTGTGAGACTAGGAGGATACTGTTAGGGTTTATTTATAAAATCGGGTAAACCTTTTATCAGTTCTAGTTAAAAATTGCTGGTAAAGGTACATTTTATCAACGCTAAAATAGAATTCACTAATAAAATATGTCTTTATTAGCACTAAAAAAGCACTGATAAATATATAATGTTAAGAATTTATTTATATTATTATATATATTTATAAAATTATAAATATAATATATATATATATATATTAATTTATTTATATATATATTAGGTGCTTGGGGGTACAATTATTTAAATAAGTAATTATAAAATTATAAGAAATATACTTATTATATTTATAATCATCGAAATATATATAATAAATATATTAATTACATATATTTATAAGATTATAGATATATATAAATATATTTATTCTAATTTTATAATTATTTAAAAGAATATATATTTAATTATAATTATAACTATAAATAAATATTTACTTATTTATTTAAATAATAATTAAATTATAACAAATATTTTTATTTTTATTTTATATGGGTTGAGACGTAAGGCCTCTTTATCTGAAAGAGGTAAAGAGTGGAAAGTTAAGAGGATACAAATAGAACCATAATGGAACACATAAAGGCATCCAATCATTTTTGAGCAGGTGCTCATACTATGAGACGTGATGTGTCTACCCCTACCTTGAGGGTGTTGTCCCCTCCTCTAAGTTTTGACTTGCACCCATGGGCCATCATCATCATTGGAGTGTTCAACAATTGTGTCCTCCTTCTTGGATTTAGCACTAGCCACATTTTCAATTTTATTCCCATATTCATCACTAATAGATGAAGCATGAAGGTCAAAAGAGTTATGCATAAACAAAATCCTATTTACCTCATCCTTTTGAGCTTTATAAGAGGAGTTGCTTGAAGAAGAGATGGCTTCATTCAGTACCTTAGCATATTGGTTTGTCTTCTCCTTGTAGCATTGCATGTTCCTTTCAAAGGTTTCCACATGCCTCTCAATATGAGAAGTTGGAATTCCCATTTCAATTGGGATGGGATCATCAGTCCTTCCAATGTGTTGATCATAAGGATGCTCACTAAGGCATTGTAAGGACTTTCTATAAGATCCTGTAGTTGTTCCATCCTGACTTTTCATAGAAGCAAGGGTGTTGTCCATTTTCATGGGTATAGATTTTACAGCATAAACATCCACAGATATGGTGTCCGAAAAGCCTGAACCTTGCACTATTTTTGGTGTAGGTAGTTCCTTTTCAAACCCATCATTAATTCCACCTCTTCCTTGGGTGACAGAGTATAAGAATATTTTGAAATAAAATCATTACTTTGTTGGGATTTGGGGTCTCCACATGACCCCATTGTACCTATAGGTGTGAAGTGATCAGGGGAGATTTGCGATCTATCTTTTTTCACCAATAACCCAATAGAAGGTTCAACAGAACCCTTATTTGGAACAAATTCATTTGATTTAGGAGGACAAGATGATAACTTCTTAGTTGTAATATCAGAAGTGACTTTATTCTTCTCATTATTCATGTGGGAACCTTTATTCTAGATATTTTTTGATGTTCCATCCTCAAACACAATCTTCAAATTTCTTCCTTTTGAAAAAACAGTATGTTTCTCCTGTCTAACTTTATCATCGGCCTCAATCGAAGCTTATCTTTCTTTCTCTAATTGACTATCAATAGATTTAGTCTCATTTTGATCTTCCTCTAAGGATCTATTTAGGGAATCTTTGAAAGAGAATCCCATTTCAGTCACATATTATTCTTCTGCTAGATCAGCCCAAGTAACATTGATCATACTAGGGGATTAAGTATCCATCCATGTAACATGATTGGAGTCTTGTGTTTGGCTTTTTCTGCAATACCCAATCTACTGGTTAATTTGAACCATATTCTCAATGTTATTATCCATTAATATTTTGGTGGGAGGTTCATAAGGAGTCTCCTTATTAGCTTTCAACATAGGCAAAACATCATTCCCTTGGGTAGCTTATTTACACTCATTTCATCTGCAATGTATCTCATCGTGACCCTTCAACATACATCTAGCACAAACAATATTTGATCAAATGTTGGACCTCGAGTGTCCAATGATACAACAGAAATCACAATATGAAGGCATTTTTTATACACAATTCAAAGGTTGATTTCATCAAGGGGGTGGATAATAGGACCTTATCAATCAAGGAATAACTTAAATAAATTTCATCTAAAATTTTGGAAAAGTGACCAAAACTTACCTTTTCAGTTTCCATATTCATCCGGATTGGTATGCTTATCTCATAGGAAACACCATATAGTATTTCTTAGTGCCATAGGACCATGTTTAAACCATAAATTTTGAACCAAAATTGTGAAAAGGTATCCATGAAGTCATGGAGACTTAAATTAAGATTCCATTTGTGGATTCTAAGACTTCCTGGATTTAAATTTTTTTTATTCAAAGCCCCATGCTCAACTCTTCATGTCAGTAGAGGGAAACAACAAATCAAAAAAACCTCTTTCTAGAGACACACATTTGAAGTCATGGAAACCCCAAATAGAAGTTGGGCGGTCGACAAGATGAGAAATATTACAAGGTTGAAAACCTTTATGTAATGAAAGCCAGGAAATAAATGAGTTCTTACAGAGTTCTAACCGCTTCAAAATTGCTCCCTCTGAGGTTGATACATGAGATGTGGTTCTTTTTCTCACGATGTGTTGAGCAATATAGTTCTCTAAAAGGGCGAAAGAACCTGTTGAAGCACTAAAGAAGGAGAATGGTTTTATATGTTCATCCAAGATCTATGCCTTCTTCACGACATTCAAAGTATTATATGTGCATTGACTCTAAGAATCATAAGGGAAGGGAAGAGGTTTAGGCTTCTTAGGTGGATTAGGTCAAACTAATTCCCATTGAGAGTCGGGAGCTCCTTTTGTCCCTCCTTCATATTTTCTTATAACAAATATATTTATTATATTTATAATTTTATTAACATATATAATTAATATATTTATTATAATTTTATAATTATTTAAATATATATGTATTTATTTGTAATTATAATTATAAATATTTGTATATATTTATAAATATATTTATTTAATTATATATATTAGGTGCTTGGCGGTACAATTACATTAAACACACACACACCACCCACACAAGCCAAAAAGGTAGGTCATAGTTGTAATTATAAATAAAATTTTATTTATTTATAGTTTTAATTATATATATACATATAATTAAAAAATTATAAAAAAAATATTTATAATTTTTTACATATATATAATTAATATATTTTTTAAAATTTTATAATTATTTAAATATATCGGTATTTATTTATAATTATAATTATATCTATTTGTATTTATTTATAAATATTTATATATAAATATATATAATTAATATATGTATGATAATTTTATAATTATTTAAATATATCTATATTTATTTGGAATTATAATTATAACTATTTGTATTTGTTTATAAATATTTGTATATATTTATAACAATATAAGTATAATAAAAATATTTATTATAATTTTATAATTATTTACATATATATATATATTTATTTATTTATAAGGTATAATTATAACTATAAAAAATATATTTATAAATATTTGAATATAATTATAAATATATATATATTTATATATATATTTATAAAATTATAATAGATGTATTTATTATAATTTTATAATTATTTAAATATATTTAAATAGTTATAATTATAATTACAAATAAATATATTTTAAAATTATTTATATATAATTAAAAAAATTAATTATAAATAGAATAAATATATTTATTATTTAAATATATTTATTGTAATTTTATAAGTATTTTTAGAACATAATAGATTCATGGGTATAACATGAATGAATCATATACCTAGTAACTATAGATAATAAAAAATGAGTCATCACATATGGATAACATGAATAATAAGAAGGGTGTAACGTATAAATGAACATTCATGATGAATACATAACATATATTCATGTCAATTATACTCACGTGTCAATATATTTATTGACTAAATTCATTGGAAACACATATTTATTTATTTATAATTATAAATATATATATATATATATATATATAAATTAAAAAAGTATTTATATATAATTAGGAATATAATTAATATAATAATTTTAATACATCTAAAAAATCTATTAAATCTATTAAATATATTTATTATTTAATGAAATTTATTATAATATTATAATTATTTAAATATATATTTATTTAATTATAATCTTAGAATTAGTTTTTTTAACATGAATTTTTTATTTAATGTATATAAATAAATATTATTTTTGAATATAAAAATAACAATTATATATAAATTAGTACTATTTTTTATTAAAAACTTCTATCTGTGCTAAAAATAGCGCGGATAAATCTACCCTTTATCAGAACTCACTTTATAATCACTTTTTTAGTGCTGATAAAGGGTAGATTTATCAGCGCATTTAACTAGCATTGATAAAGCCCCCCCCCACCCCATTTATCAGTGCTTTCTGCTTAGCGCTGATAAAACCCGACACATCCCTTGCCCAGATCTGTGGTAGTGATAGATGCAATGTTGAATAGAAAAAGAACAATATTCTTACAATGCCCCTCCACCAGCCTCTACAAACTTGTTTTTCCATGAGAAAACCTCGGGCCTTCACTACTATGTAATGGTGATGAGGATTTGAAACCCGGGGCACCCATCTCGGTCTTGCCTAAACCTTTCATCACTACCACAGATCCGGGAAAGGGATGTGCTAAATTTTATCAGCGCTAAATAGAAAGCACTGATAAAAGGTGGATTTTATCAGCGCTAACAAAAAGCGCTGATAAATCTACCATTTATCAGCGCTAAAAAGAGTGGTGATAAAGGCTTACCCTTTATCAGCACTCTTTTTAGCATGATAAAGGGTAGGTTTATCAATGCTATTATTAGCACTAATAAAAGTTTTTAATAAACAATATTATTAATTTATATAAAATTATTACATGTCTATTAAAAAATAATGTTTATTCGTATACATTAAAATAATATTTCATTTTTATAATTAATATATATTTTATAACAATTCAAATATATATAATGTTTTTAAAAAAGTATTTCTAATATTATAATTAAATATATATATATATTTAAAAAATTATAAGATTATAATAAATTTCATTAAATAATTAATATATTTATTCGATTTATTAGATTTATTAGATTTGTAATTATATATAAATACTTTATATATATATATATATATATATTTCGAATTATAATTATAAATAAATAAATATATGTTTTCAATGAATTTGGTCAATAAATATATTGATGTGTGTGAGTATAATTGACATGCATTTATATTATGTATTCATCATGAATATCCATTTATACATTACACCCTTCTTATTATTCATGTTGTCTAAATGTGATGAGTCGTTTTATTATTATCTATACCTTACTAGGTATATGATTCATTTGTGTTATACCCATATATCTATTACGTTCTCAAAAATACTTATCAAATTACAATAGATATATTTAAATAATAAGTATATTTATTATATTTAGAATTATAAAATTTTAATTATATATAAAAACTTTTTAAATATATTTATTTGTAATTATAATTATAAATATATATTTATATTTATTTAAATAATTATAAAATTATATAAGTACATCAATTATAATTATATATATATATTTTTTTTATTTACAATGATATACAAATATTTATAAATATATTTACTTATAGTTATAAATATATATATATATATATATTAGGTGTTTGGAGGTATAATTACATTCAAACAAACACGCATCACACACACACATCCCTAAAAGGTGGGTCATACCCCCCCCCAAGGGATAACCCACCCAACCAGCAACTTTTATCACAACTTGTATTTTTTGAAGCAAAGGCCCAATGGGCATGAAGCCCATTACGTTGCATGTAGGCTCCAAATTTGTAGCCCAGAGGCCCATTCTGTGAATAGTACTCGGCTTCTACAGTTTCCTGCTACAGTACCATCGTCGCTACAGTTGTCGCCACATTACCCGCCGCTGAAACTCGGTCACCTGTTGTTGCTACAGTGCCTACCAGTTCTACAATACCCACCGCTGCAACAGTAGTCACTACTACTACATTATTGCTACAGTACACTGTGCCCAATGGGTTTTGAACACCCAACCTCATGTAGTATTTCGAGGTTTCTTTACCACTAAGATAAACTCTAACTACTTATAAATATATATACATATGTGTGTGTGTGTGTGTAAATAATTATAAAATTATAATAAATATATTTATTATATTTATATGGTTATAAATATATAAAATTAAAGAGATATATTTACAAATATATACTAATATTTATAAATAAATAACGATAGTTATCATTATAATTACAAATAAATATAGATATATTTAAATAATTATAAAAATATAATAACAATATTAATTATATATATTTATATATAGATATTTATAAATAAATAAAAATAGTTATAATTATAATTCTAACTAAATATAGATATATTTAAATTATTATAAAATTATAATAAGAATATTTATTATATATATTTATTAAATTACAAATATTTTTTTAGTATTTTATAATTATTTAATTATATATTTTTAATTATAAAATTATAATAAATATGTTAATTATTATGAATGTTTTGGGCCAAGCGTACACATCCCTAAAAAATTTATTGAATATTAAAATGCACAAGAAGTGAAACATGTGCTACAAAAGTACCACCAAAATAAAGAAATGGAAAAATAGAGCCATCTAATAGAACATGATCCAAAGACCCAAAACTATATCCAAATATAGTAAAATTCATATCATCTGAGTCACACAGTTTTTACCAGTTAAGAACACATCATGTGGGGTTGCGTTCTTCAAACACTAGCAAGCCATCACCGGGGTCCGATAAATTTGCCCGCCAGACACGCCATATAGCATGTCACGCAGACTAAATACCCAAGTTCAAACCTCAATAATAACACCTCAATGAGGTCATCCCCTTAAACTCTATCACCTTCTCCCTACATCCCAGTATGCAGGACATTGTCGACATGCTCCTCACCAGAGTAGGAAACCCTAGGTCGATGATTCACACCGTCGCATATCGCTCCAAATGAAACCTGACGTAGCCACCAGTCCCGGTATCAAAGTCCATCGATAAGGGGACCGGACTCTTGGTCAAGGTCATTGTCGACTGACTCTATCACTAGTCAGCCCCTACAGTTGGCCTCTATTGTCATTGTCATACTGTTCTCTCATAGCCATGCCCCGCAGTTGCCGAGCCGACCATTATCCTTGTCGTCTGAAACCTGATATGTCACCTACAGCACTCACGCACCCCAATCCATCCCTGTATCGAGATGCTAGACACTGCCAGGGCCCCACACGAAGCTGAAACCCCACAATCGCGCTCCGTCGGGAGTCCAGAACCACCTCACCATACCAACAAGTCACCTTCTCCAAATGCCATCATCACCAGCTGCCACCAGTAAACCGGTTGTTGACTCCAAACACTACAAAGAAACATCCTCTATCTAAGCAGTGCCTCACCGCTCAATCACAAAAGATCGACCCATGCCGATCATCCTATTTTTCTTTCATCATCCGGTCCAAGTCTGACTCCCACTACTCCTACAAAAAACTGTCATCAGCGGAAGGACACCAGCACCCCTCCACCCATCACTAACAAGGTCCCCTCGGATGGGGTGACCCATACGAAATTGTTTGATCAAACCAGTATGAGGACTTTTGGGAACCGATCTATCATCATGTTGAGACTGGTTTCACCCAACACTACATACAAAAAACATATCGAAATGATGAATGATTTCATCTTCAACTCTTTCTCTTGGAATCAGATCACCGAATTAATCCCTTAGAGAGAGAACCTCTCCCTTGATGATAGATAAAATCTCTATCTCAAAATCAATAAATATATTAATTATATATATTAATAAAGTTATAAATATAATAAATATATTTTTATAATTTTAAAATTATTTAAATATATATATATTTCATATTTATGTTTAATTTACATTTTTTAGTATACTCACATAACAATTTTTTCTTATATAGGTGGATTCCTTTGTTCGAGTTGGGGTAGTTTTTTGAAAGATACTCTTGCTCATGAGAGATAGGACTTAGACGCTATAACTGAGATAATCAAAACAAGGAAATGGGTCAAAAATGTACAAAGGTGAATTCCTACTACTTATGTAATTAATTAATTTTGTCATAATTTTATCTAATGTTTGTAAGTTAATTTCCTTATCATTTTTATCTAATACCTATTTTGTTTTTTTTACAAAACTTTTGGGAAGTCATATTTTCCTTTCAACTACCTACAATAAGCCAGAAAATAGAGAACATGTTGAATGAAATGTATGACTTCTCAATAGTTTAATGAAAAGTATTAATTCCTAAAAGATCTATCATGAATATTTTCCTAAAGAGTATACTAATATGTTTTCGCTCAATCAGATGCACCTTAATCTAATACACAGTGTGCTCAGTATGACTCGAAGTGTATCTTTTTAGTTTATAATATTCTTTGATCCTTTAAGATTCATGTCTTTTTAATTACCATGATTTTATCCATGACTCAATATTGTGATCTATGATATTCAAGTTATGAATTTATAATGTTAATATCACCTTATAACATCTTTATGCTCATGTTATCCTTATACGATCATTGATATCTCTCTTGTTTACACTTATTGAGCATCTATTATCACCCTTTCTTATGTTTCATATCCTTAGGTTATTAATAATGGTATTATAAATGACATTTCTAAGAAGGTTTCTAGTAAATAATAACTTAATGAGAGACTCTTATGAAATAGTTCTTTATGTTTTCATGTTTCCAAAAGCACTAGACTTAAACTATTCTGGCATAGATCATTAAGTCATGTAAGGAATATTAATCTAATATGACATGATATCTATGTATGGAATATCAGTTTCAATATAGTTGGTATCAGAGAAACTGACCTACTCAAAATAAAGCAAAAATAACAGGTGACTGGTATGACTCAAAGTGTGACTTTTTATTTAAAATTAACAATGATTTAAGTGAAAAGAACAAGTGACATACTGAAAACTGAGAAGTTATTTAGATTGTTCTGATACTTTAGGAAAATGATATATAATCCATTTTTGATGTGTAGGAATCATATGCACCTCAATACGACACACGATGTGATCGGTATGACTCCATGTGGGTCTTTTAATTTAAAACTGACATTAATTTTAGTAAAAAGAACAAGTGACATACTAAAAACTAAGAAAACACATTCGTATTGTTTTTATATTTTAGAAAAATGATCTATGAGTCATTTATGATGTATAGGAGTCAACTACACCTCAATAAAACACACGGTGTGGACGATATAACCCCAAGTGTGTCTTTTAATTTAAAATTGACATTAAATTTAGGAAAAATAACAAGTGACATTCTGAAAACTAAGAAAATGAATTCATATTATTTTTATATTTTAGTAAAATGATATATGAGTCATTTTTTATGTGTAGGTTTCAACCGAACCTACATATGATGCACGGTGTGACCGGTATGACTCCAAGTGTGTCTTTTTATTTAAAATTGACATTAATTTAAGTAAAAAGGAAAAGTGACATACTGAAAACCAAGCAGAGTAATTCAGATTGTTTTGATACTTTATTACAACAATCTATTAGTCCATTTTGACATGTAGTACTTAGTCGTTCCTCAATACGATGCATGGTGTGACCTGTATGATTAAAAGTGCCCGTTATCAGTTTAAAATTGACATTTTAGTTCCAAATGTGTCACTCACTGAAAACCATGTCAAAGCTCTCTAATTGTATTGATAATTTAAGATAGTAATTTATAAGTCATTTTTGATGTGTATGAAGTAGTCTCACTTCAAACTGACGCACGATGCAACCAGTATGACTCGTAATGCATGTTTCAAGTTTGAAATGACATATTAGTAAAAAAACAAATGGCATACTGAAAACCAAGAAAACACATTTGGATTATTTTGATACTTTAGGAAAATGATCTATATGTCATTTTTGATATGTAGTAATCATCTAAAAATCAATATGATACACAGTGTGACTGGTATGACTCCAAGTGTGTGTTTATTTAAAATTGACATTAAATTTAGTAAAAAGAAAAAGTGACATACTGAAAAACAATAAAACACATTAAGATTGTTTTTATATTTTATTAAAATGATCTATGAGTAATTCTTTATGTGTAGGATTCAACCTCGCCTAAATAAGACACATGGTGTGACCAGTATGGCTCCAAGTGAATTTATTTTATTTAAAATTGACATTAATTTAAGTAAAAAGAACAAGTTACATATTGAAAATTGAGAAAATGAATTCATATTGTTTTGATAATTTTGGATAATTATCCTTGAGTAATTCTGGAAATTTAGGAATCCTTTGTACCTCAATACGACACATGGTGTGACTGGTATGACTAAAAGTTTCTGTTATCAGTTTAAAATTGACATTTTAGTTCAAAATGTGTCACTCACTAAAAACCAAGAAAACACACTCTGATTATCTTGAAAATTTATGATAGATATTAATAAGTCATTTTTTATGTGTATGAAGTAGTATCACAACATACTGATTCATGATTCTACCGGTATGACTAATAATGCAAGTTTCCAATTTGAAATGAAATTTTAGTAAAAAAACAAAGTTGGCATACTTAAAACTGATTAAACGCATTTTGATTGTTTTGAAACTATAATAAAATGATCTATAAGCCATTTTGAATTGTAGTAATCAGCCTCACCCAAATACAACACATAGTGTGACCGGTATGACTTCAAGTGTGTCTTTTTATTTAAAATTAACATTAATTTTAGTAAAAAGAACAAGTGACATACTAAAAACTAGGAAGATGCATTTGGATTGTTTTTTATATTTTAGTAAAATGATCCATGAGTCATTTGTGACGTGTAGGAGTCAACCGAAACCCAATAAGATGCACAATGTTACTAGTATGATTCCAAATGTGTAATTTTATTTAAAATTACCATTAATTTCAATAAAAAGAAGAAGTGACATACTAATAACCAAGAAAATGCATTCAGATTGTTTTGATACTTTTGTAAAATGTTACATGAGTCATTTTTTATGTGTAAGAATCAACTAAAAAACAATCCAATGCACAGTGTAACCAGTATGACTAAAAGTGTCCATTATCAGTTTAAAATTTACATTTTAGTTCAAAACGTTTCACTCACTGAAAACCAAGAAAACACACTCTGATTGTATTGATAATTTAGGGTAGTGATTAATAAGTCATGTGTGATGTGTATGAAGTATTCTTACATCAAACCAATGCATGATGTGACTGTTATGACTCATAATGTGTTTTTCTAGTTTGAAAGGACATTTTAGTGAAAAAACACAAATGGCATACTGAAAACTAAGAAAACACATTAAGATTGTTTTTGATGCTTTAGGAAAATGATCTATAAGTCATTTGTGACGTGTAGTATTTATTTTCACCTCAATAAGATCCACCTTTTAACCGGTATGACTCCAATTTTTTTATTTAATATTGACATTAATATTAGTAAAAGAACAGGTGCCATACTAAAAACTGAGCAAACACATTCAGATTGCTTTGATATTTTAGGACAACAATACATAAATCATTTTGGATGTGTATTAATTAACCCCACCTCACTAGGACGTCGTGTGTGAGTGGTATAACTCCAAATGTGACTTTTTTATTAAATATTGAAATTTTATTAATGTATTATTTCATGATAATGTTTAATTTATTGTTTTATAGTGTTACTAACATAATAATTTTTTTCTTATATAGGAGGAATCTTTTTTTGGGGGGTTGAGATTATTTCTTTGGAAACTAATACCATGGTCATCCATTTTTTAGAGGGGATCACGGGCATCAAAAGATAAAATATTAATGTTTTAAAATTCTTGTTGGATAATTGTAAATGTAATTATATAAAAAATTATATGAAATGTAAATTGTATTTTTTTTTATACCATGGTTTGAAATTTTTATATTCATGATGTCAATTAAATGTATATACCATTGTTTGAAATTACATGTTGTATATAGCATTGTTTGAAATTATAGGTTTTTGTTGGGTGTGCTATTAAATTAATAGCACATTGCAACCGGCTAGGCCTTCATCAGTGCTATTTTTAGCACTGATAAAAGGTTTAATTTGTTAGTACTTTTTTATAATTGATAAAGGGTACCCCCTATCAGTGTTGTGATTAACGGTGCTTTTTTAGTGCTATTAAAAGCCTATTTGTGTGCTATTAAAGAGAATATGTGTGGCAGTGCTTGTCCATTTATTATGTACCACATTATAGATGATATCATACTTATGTATGGTTATATTTATTTTTTTCCACATGATCCTAGTCAACCATAAAATCTAAAAAACCATAAAATCAAAAAAATAGGGTACAGAATATCAGATCTATTTATTTTTATTTGAATGTGGTGCATCAATTTGACCTCATATCCCAAGATTAAAATAATATTACATTCCTGTATTTAATTGATTTTATTAGATTTAATTATTTGTATCTAATTAAATATAAAAAAGGAATAATTGATTAATATAACTTATTTTTACCACCACTATTTTTTATTTCATAAAATATTGTAATGATTTATTATCAATTTTTATTTTAATAATTATTTTCAATTAATTATATCATTGATCTTCCCTTTTGAAGGCTTGGAAATAAATACTTTATAATGATGATACATAACATTGATGACTTTTAATCATAATCCCCCTCTCATTTAAAAAATTCTCATAAAAAATATACTACAATTCATAGTCACTCCATGTCATATGGTGTTGTCAAAAAAAATTCTCAAATTAATGCATGTTTTGGGGGATTGTACAGGTTTTTTTAATAGGTTTTAAGTTATTAAAAAAACAAAAAGGGGTTATGGTTCTCTATATTTTAACAAATGTGTCTAAATAGAAACAACTTAACCTCAAATGTACAAAAATATCTAAATTACAGGTTCTTTAACAAATCTCGTGTTTATGTCGCACGTTCAAAGAAGAAGATTACAAAGAATGGGGCTACAGATTTCATTGAACCTAACCCTAAATTCATCCAAGATTAGATTGAGAATTGAAAGATCTATGTCATTGCTCAGTTGTCTCTTCAACACAAGAGTAATGCATGGAATCTTGAGGATTTAAGAACATGTCCATGTCAAGTTAGTGGCTTTGATGGCCAGAGGATCGTCTAAATTGGTATGTGTTTATTTCATATCATCTTTACATCATAAGAACTCAAATGTAAGTATATGGGTTTTTGTTTCATTTATATTATGCTAGGGACCTTGAGACTACATATCTGGGACACCTGGTTTTATCTGTCAAGGGCCAAAAATTCAACTACTCAATCATGTATCTAGATTAGGGGGTTAAATTATTTTTTTGGAACTCGAAACTTCTATGGGATTTTGCCTCATATATGGGTATCCCCATTAAATTTGATAGGTAACTGAGCTTTCATGTTATGGGAATTATTTCCAAATTATTTTAGATGTTGACCTTTTTACTCCATTGATTGAAATTATCTTTTTAGTAAATAATGACTTCGAATTTGAGCTATCTACTAAGTATGACCATGTTCCTTATTTTTTTATTTGATTTTTATTTCATTGGGAATATTAAGGAAATTTTCCTTAAGGGTCTAGAATGTTCTAATTGAAAAAAGTGTGGGAATCTTATTGAGAATTGTAAGTTTAAATTTCCAGTGGTAGAAGCTGTAAATTCTGAGGGAAACAAAGAATTAAGGGCTGGAAGGGTGCCTATTGTAAGGGATAGTTCTATAGGCTCTAAGGTCTTAAAACCTCTTCAAAGAATAGGAACACTTACTAAAGGTCATGTTTTTTACTAACAAAACTTGTCTCTAGATGCTAATAATCTCGAGGGAATAATGGATGGAAAGAGGGCTAATTCAATAAAGTTGTTGCAAGAACCAATCTCCGTTGGTGACATGGTTTCCAATTCTAAGTATGGAACTTCTGGGAAACAAAATTTACAAACTTGATACTAAAATAATTGAATAGGATGTTACTCAATTTAAATGGAGATATAGGATTGACTTCAATGAATCTGAGGATTTTGACAGTGATTTTGGGGGAGACCTTTCTGATGCTCTTCAGGATCATTTTTTTTCAAGTGGTAAGGTGGATCTTAACTCATGATGTTTTTCTTTATAGATAAAGAATAATTTAGATAGATAGATTCCTAATTTTAAGTTAAGGGAAGTTGAATATTATTTGGGATATGAGGCAATGAAGAGTTTTATGGACGAGAATCTAGCAACTTTTGTGTCTTATGCGGGGAAGGAACCCAAGGGGGGTGAGGAAGCCCTTCCAAGTTATGGTTTTGGTTTTTCACATCTAGTGGATGGAAAGTAAGGTTCCACTTATGATAACTAGTTTTCCACTAAGGTTGTAGTGGAAGAGGCTATTAGAATCATGGAAGTTGATAAACCTGGTAAAGTAATAGATTTTGATATTGTCATGTGTTAGGGAAGTTTAGAGGATAACCACCATGGGAAGGATGTTAGGAATGGCCCCCTAAATTCTTAACCATATTGGATTCTATTAGTACCCCTAAAATTGGGGATTTATATACATAATGAATGAATGAGGATTGTATTCCTCGATCTCTAAATGAACAGGGCCCCAAGAAAGAGCTCACGGGAGGTGAGAAGTTGGATCTTCTAGAGGGAAACTACATGGTGGAAGTGGAGAAGAGTCCACTAACTGAAATCAACATTGTTGTAACATATGAAACTATAGACAAGGAGAAATAAAATCAAGAGAAACTAACGGACTTTTGACAATATAAAATTGATAAAACATCTTCTTTAGTCAAGGATATTGAAGTTAGAGAACAACCCTTTGATCTAAAATTAATCATGAATGAACAAGAGGAAATTGAGGCTATGGAGGTTACTATCAAGAGCCTGTATGATCGAGGTGTCCCTTGGGTAACTCCAAAATTGAGGAGTGTATTTCACCCTTGAGGTTGTGAAAATGAAAAAAATGTGGGTAATAGGCACTAAAAAAGATATTTTTTCCCTTTGTGTTCTCATGAACTTAAGTAGTGGATTGTGGAAAAATGGATGATAGGAAATTCCCTATGTGTTTATAACTTTTCTATTTCTGAGTTTGGTGGCATGTGTTTCATTCTTTATGTCACCCCCGTGTATTTTTTTCTCCTCTTCTTAATAATTTTTTCTTGTCCATGGGTTTGAAAATGAAGTTTAACAATATTGGGTGAATTATACTAATTATAATGGGTAAAATAAGGTTTTTTGGAATTTTGTGGAAATTTTCAATTGAAAGATCAATAAAATAATTAATTTTTTATTTCCCTTGGAATATTATGAAATTGATATATAAAAATTTGAGAGTATTTTTCATTGTTAAAATAAAATTATAGATCAAATTAAAATAACATTCAATAAAATATATCATACTTCCACAAACAAATGATTGTGGATCAATGTAAAATCCATTAGAAATGGAAAAATGAAAAGGAGAAGAATAAAAACAAAAAATCATCTGAGGAAGGGACCAAAATATATATGATTTATTATTTATTATTTTTAGGTAATGAATTATATTAATTATGAAAAAAATTATTACTTATCAAATAAATGTGTTATGTATATGATTTTTTCGATATTTTATGTATCATGATTTCATCCGAAAAAGATATGTTATGTATTCTATAGAATGTTTAAATATATAATGTATGAAACTCTTTATTTAGAATTTAAATTTTGAATTTTCCAAGTTGGGAATTTTCATAAGTGTTTCTCTCTTATGCTTCTAGTTTTTTAACATTATGTGTTTTTCTTGAAAAGTGAGGAGCCGAATATATGCTAGTATGTGAATATTTAAAGTTTATTAATCATTGGTAATTGTTTGGTTTTGTTGAATATGATGTTTAATACTTAGATATGATTTATTTTCTTTTTAGGTATGTCGAGATCTATGCCTAAGGAAAAAAATATTTTATGTGTTGATAGCTTAAAATAATGTATTTATTTTAATTGATAATTTATTTATTTTTTAAATGAGTTTTCCTAACCTAATTAGTGGTATTTTAATAGATAAATGTAAGAATTATTTTACATACTATATTAGATAAATTTTTATGAATAATAAAAATAAAGAAATAAATTAAAATGGAGAAAAGGCTAGTCATGTACTAGTTAGAGTGATCACTAGTGAACGAGAGGCATAATTAGTGTGGGGAGTCACTACATATGCTATATCATGGGGTTCCTCAAGGGGAGAACCCTAATTTATGAAAAATGGAAATGTGCACTACATCTTAAAATCAAAATATGTGTTATGATGCTGGTGTGCACTAGACTCAAGTGAAGAACCATGTGTGAATTATGGTATTCAATTTATTGTTTTCCTATTGAAATTTTACATGTTTCTTCTTATTATTATTCTTCCATTAACATTGTTATTTATTCATGCATGAAAAAATATTTAAATTTCATTTTAATTAAATAATAAAAATTTAACCTATTGGTCTTTCTTATTTGTGATGGGCCGCTGTCCCGCATTGGATTATTCTTTGGGACTTGGCTCAAGGAAAACCATATTATATATGTATTCCTGGTGATTTGGAAATACCTATTGCCTTTTATCCTTGGTCATTGATTAGCATCACCGTCCATTGCTTCTGGGTCATCCACCTGTTCACGTCAATTATGTTGTGGGGTTGGTGTTCTACTTCGCATGGCTTAATGGTCTCACCTGATTAGCGGTACCATTTCGAAGCATTACAATGTCATGAGAGTGATTACCCTTATGACCAGTATCTCTTCATCATGTTGATCATTCAACTTTCTCCACCTCTTGATTCTAGCTCTCTGGTTTCTCTGGAAAAACCCTAGCTCATTTTCGCCTCTTTGCTTCATTGGAGCTCTGTCCAGGCCTGCCACTCTCCCCAACCTCATCTTATTTCCAGTTTTATTATAGAGATGATGTCCTTACTTGGAAGAATAAGTGTGGAAAATTCTCAGTGACAATTCCATGAGAATGGAAGGAGGAATAAGAACTTTCGGATCTAGGTTCAATGTTCATCAAGCTTACATCATGAAGAGAACAATTCCACAGGAGTGATACCCACTCCAACACTATAAGAATCATTTTAGTTATGTTTATTCTAAAGAATGTGAATATTGTATACTTTAGTTCTTTTTCTTTTTCTTCTGATTCTTACTGGTTTTCACCTGTAGCATTTTTTGTTTCCTTTATTATTAATAAAATATGTGAGTTGGGTGGTGTTATTTCCATGCACGTAGGTCTCCACGAGATTGAAGCATATTAAATAACTATGTACTTCCTCTTTCTTTTACTTTATTTCATCTTGCTCTCCAAGTTCTGTAACTTTTGAATTTGAATTGAAAACCCCCTATTATATCTTGTTGAGGTTTTGTGTTCTTATTATTTTCATTTCACCATTACCCCTCACAAAGTCATATTAGAGCCTCACTAGTTGATTTTTTTTTGTTGAATTCAATTCTTATTTTTTTTATTTTCAGTTCTTGTTTATGTTTATTTCTAAACTGTGATCTCTTCTTAAATCGTCGCTATCTATCTCACGTAAATTTTTTTAATCCACTATCTTATCTTATATTTCATATCATTTCATATCCCTTTGGATAAATATTGTTTACACAAGATATTGTTCAGCTATTAAGGAAGTGTTCTTTGTGTTGTCCGCAAGAACCTGACATATACTCCTTGGGTAAACATGTAAACAACTTGATTCAAAATAAATAAATTTGATGGCGATATTGAATTTAACCTTTGGAAAATTAATATGAGAGTCATTATGGTTGAGCAAGGCTTAATTGATACCCTCTATGGGCCTAATAAAACTATTTTCAGTGTAATTGAAATCGTACATACCCCTACTGAGTACCAAGATGTATCCCCTAATGTAATAGTTAAATTATATAGTGCATTACTTCTTTCTTTAGGTGATGAAGTTATCAAAGAAGTTTCTTATGAGTCTACTGGTACTGGTATTTTTCTTAAATTGGATAAATTAGACATGATTTCATCTTTAGTTGGTAGGATTTATAAAAAACCGCATGTTTACATTTATGATTAAAACTGATAGTTCTATTAAACCCCTTATTGATGAATTCAAAAAGATTATGTTAGATCTTTCCAACATTAATGTAACTGTCAATGATCAGGATCAACAAATTATCCTTTTAATATATTTAGATAATGCCTACAACACACTAGTTAAAACCATGATATAGGTTGAGACTCACTAACCCTTGAAGAGGGTAAGTCAGCCATTATTTCTAAAGAAATGCACTATAAACCTAGATTCAAAGGTGTGGCTGAGTATTTGAAATCTATTGGAAGACCAAAATCAAAGGGTAAAAAGATACAGTTTACAAAATATAAGAGTAAGGACAATATGTACCCTAAACTAATATATGATTCTAGGGAAATAAAAGTATTTTGTTTTCATTATAGAAAACTAGGACATACTAAACTCGAATGTAGGAAACTAAAACATGGATTAGAATCCAAACAACCCACTAACTAGTCCCTTTAGGATGACTCATGTTATGACACATATGATTTATTAAATGTTTCTAGCAATGCACTCAATCAAGATTAGTTCCTTGAATTGGGATGTTCCTTTCATATGTGTCATTTTATAGAGTCATTCCAATAATTGGTTGAAATGTTAGAAGGAGATGTACTCTTCAAAAAAAATAAGTGGTGAATTGTTGAGGGAAGAGTTTTTTTTACTAGAACAAGATGATAATTACATCATCACTTTACTTGATGTAAGGTGGGTTCCCAACCTTCACAACAACATGATTTCATTAGGAATTCTAGAAAAAAATGGTTCAATTTTAGGTCTGAAATAGGTTGTATAAAAATCTCTAAAGGCTCAAGAACCATCATTAAGGTTTCTCTTATCAATGGGTTTTATGTATTGAATGGGGAGGCCCATTCAAGGTTGTTGGGTAGTTTCCGCAACACCAACAATGATAATACTATGCTTTGGAATAGATGATTGGGGAATATTATCTCCAATGTCCAAGAAGAACTCAACAATCATGGGCTATTGAGTGACATCATACCTTCCAGTCACTCATTTTGTAAAGATTGTGTGATAGGAAAATCCAAGAGAGTTACTTAAAATAGGCCCTCCTTTAAAGCTATAATCCCCTTAGAATATATTCATTATGACCTATGGGGCCATCTAGGAATACCTCTCATCATGGAGGTTCCTATTTTTTCACTTTTATAGATGTCTATTTTAGAAAATTCTGTATTTACATTTTGAAAAATAAATATGACGTTTTCCAAAACTTTAAACCTAGACAACTATGGTGGAAAACCAAATTGGGAATAAAATTGAAACCATGAGAACAAATAATGGAATGGAATGACTATCCACTATATTCATTAAATTTTGTAAATTAGGAGGTATTAAAGAGCATAGAACTATCAAATAAAACCCCCCGATAAAATGGCCTAGTAGAGATAATCAATATAACTATTTTAGAAAGATTTTGGAACATGCTTGCTTACTCGGGTCTCCCTAAATATTTCTGGGAACAAGCTACTATAACTATTCTCTACCTAGTTAATAGGTTTCATTATTCTGAAAATAAATTTAAATCACTTAAATAATTGTAGAATGGGGAGCCTCCCTCCTATACCAACTTAAGAGTCTTTGGTTATACTACTTATTCTTTCATTAAAACTGATAAACTAGAACCAAGAGCTCTCCAATTAATTTTTTTTGGGTATCTTAATGGTGTAAATAGGTATAAACTTTGGGGAAAAAAATTGGTTCCCAAAAAAAATTATAAGAAGGTATGTAGTGTTCCATTTATTCTATTCTCCTAAAACTAAGTCTACCACATATAGCATCCCAAAACCAATCTTAGAACAAGATGATGTAGATGATCGCCAGACTCATTTTAAAGCTGTTGTCCATCCCACTTTACCTACAACTCATCCATCTTTTGGGGATAATTATGGGTCTTATTATAGTTCAGATTATAAACTATAACCTCCTACTAATTATAGGGACTACTATTTGACCTGAGCTGTAGAAATGATAGATTGAATTCCTCTTTATCAGTTCATCTAGTATGGCATGGCTTCCCATGTTTTCTATGTCACCCAGGATCTTATATATTATGTTCCTCAAACCTATAGGAAATCATTAAATGAAAAAAACTAAAAATAATGGGTTTATTCCATGGATGTATATATAAACTTTTTAATAAAAAACTACACTTGTACTATTGTTAACAAACCACTTAATACAAATATAATTGGTTTGAAGTGGATTTATAAAATAAAATAATACAAAATTGAAAGAAATAAAATTACATATAAAGAAAGATTTTTTCTAAGGTTTTCCTTCAAATTGAGGGTACTTATTATTCTAAAATTTTTTACCCTATTGTCAATAATTTTTCTATTTTTATTTTACTTTCTTTTACTTCCTATTGTAATCTTCACATCGAAAAACTTGATGTTAAAACAACTTTATTACATGGGGATTTAAATGAGAATCTTTACATGAATCCTCTTGGTGGTTACTATAAGGAATTCAAACCAAATCAATTATTATTATTAAATAAATCATTGTATGGATTGAAAAAATCCTATAGGTAGTGGTATATGAAATTCGATTCATTAATTTTAGATAATCATATCACCATGAGTCAATATGATGCATGTGTCTATTTTAAATAAACAAAAAAATGTATGATTTATCTACTTCTTTATGTTGATGAAATGATTACAATTTGAAAAAACACGAGCCTCATCATTATTGTAAAATCAAAAAATAATGTTAAGTTTTAAATGAAAGACTTATGCATAGATAATAAAACCTTAGGCGTTGAAATTGTTAGAGATAGACCAAATAAATTTACTTACTTATCTCAAAATGATTACATATTAAATATTAAAAATAAATACATGTTTGAATCTCTAAAAATTGTCAATTTACTCCTTGTAAAACACTTTAAATTTTCTTCAACACAAAAACCCAGTGCTGATTATGATATTCAATTTCTGTCTAAAATCCATTATGATAATATTTTTGGTAGCATTATGTACTCTATGATTTCCACTAGACCTGATATTGTCTATGAAATCTACACTCTTAGCAGATTTATGACCACACCTGGGAAGCCACATTGGCATGCCCTTAAGTGGATTCTTTGATACCCATCATGTAGCTCTAATCTATCTTTCTGTTATGGTAAAGATGTCAGCACTTCTGAAATTCTGGTTGGATATGTAGATGCTGAATATACAGGTAATATTTACACTAGAAAATCTTTGAATGGTTATGTGTTCACTTCCTATGGTGGACTTATTTCTTTTAAATGTAACATACAGTCCATGTTTTCTCTTTCAACCACGGAATCTATGTATATTTCCTTGACTGAGGAAGTGAAATAATCCATAAGTATGATAGGATTATCTTCTAAACTTAACCTTTTCAATTCTGTTATCAATGTTTATTCTAATAGTCCGTCAACCCTTTATTTTTCCAAAAATTTAGTTTTTCATGTTAAATCAAAACACATATACATTAGACTACATTTTATTAGATATGTTGAATAATATAGAACCATCAGTGTCAACAAGATACATACTAATATTAACCCACCTGATGGTTTGACTAAATTCACGATGTCGACTAAATTCAAATATTATTTGGATAGATTGAATTTGGATCCCATTTTATAACTATAGGTGCAAGAACATCACTAATATGAATTGAAAATAGTATAGATTTGTAAATTATGGTATTCAATTTCATGTTTTCCTATCTAAATTTACCATTTTTCTTGTTATTATTATCCTGAAAATTATGTTTTTATTGATTAATTCATGAAAATTTATTTAATTTTCAATCTTATTATATTCTCAATTCTAAACTAGTTGGAAATCATTATTTTCATTTGGATGTTGTTTCATGTGAGATTATTCTTTGGGCATAGCTTTTGGATAGCCCTGTTGCCCATGCACGCTTGGTAATTTAGTGATCCTAGTGGCATTTTATCCTAATACATTGATTGGAATCTCTTCTTGTTGCATCTGGGTTATCCACCTAAACGCAATAATTATGTTGTGTAGTAGGTGTTTTGTTTCATGTGGCTTTGTGGCCTCACCAGATTGGTTGTTCCATTTCGAGGTACTGTGGTGTAACAGGAGTGATGACCCCTATGACCCATGTCTCTTCAGAATCTCGATCATTTGTATTTCTCATCATCTAAGATAATTATATAGGTTTCCTCTTGTGAAATCCATTCTCACCATCATGGATTTTCTTCATCAGAGCTCTTTCCATACCTATCTCTCCCCGAACTCATATCATTTCTGGTTTTATACTGTAGATGACGTCATTCCTTGAAGGAAGAAGTGAAGACCCTTCTTGGTGATAGTTCCACAAGCGTAGAAAGGAGAAGAAGAAATTTTGTATCCCAGTGCATCGTGCATCAAGATTCCAACATGAGGAGAATGGGAATGCTGGACTAATACCCACTCTAGTACTATGATTATCATTTCAGTTTCGTTTATTTCAAAGCCTGTGAGTCTTGTATACATATGTTATTATCCCTTATATTGTGATTATTTATAGTTTTCAATTGTAGGGTTTTTTTTTCATTGACCATAATAAAATGTGTGAGTTAGGTTATGTTATTTTCATGCACGTAGGTCCCCACGGAACTGAATCATGTTAAATAACAGTGTAATTTATATTTATTTTACATTCATGCATCATGTTCTTATAGTTCTATAACTTTCAACTTCAAATTCAGACCTCCAGTTTGGTATCATTGGGGGTCAGTGTTCTTCTTGTATTCTGTTCACCCTTACCCCTCACACCACAAAGAGGAACCAAAAAATCATGAAAACAACATAAATAGATCATGAAGATAATAATAACCTAATGATAAGAACAAAAAATCATGAAAAATGATGAAAAATAGATTAGAAATGAGTAAGGACTAACATACCTTCGATTTATGGTTCGATTCATCTAAAATCTCTGAAAGAGGTTGTCAGAAACCAAGTTGAGATGCCATCCAACCCGATACCCGACCTGGAATGAGACATGGCCCGAAGGGAGTTTTTGATCCCCATGATAAAGAAACTAGTGCTGGAAATCAAAGTAATCACTATGAGAGTGTTTTTCCCAAAAAAAATAGGATCAAATAAATAAACTGGGCATGTGGAATGTTAGACAATCACTGAATCTCAAATAAATATACAAACTGATCCAAATACAACAATTTTTCAACAAAACAAAAACTGAATACAAAAATGATACTGAACCATGCTAACACAATCTCCACATGAACTCTTATCCACCACCACCAACAAGACCAAACTTCTCTAAATGCACAACCAAAACAGAAACTTGAACCTACAAAATATCTCAGTTCTATTGACACTAATTAGCACAAGTAGGGTGTGATCTTAAATAGCTCAGTAGGTAATCACCAAAGAGTAAATGAATTTCCTTTCTCAAAACAATCCTAAAACTCTAGTTTGAAATACAAATATAAAATAAACTTTTAAATCATTTCCATTAAGTAAGAAAAAATACATCCTTCCTCAAATTCCCTTTTTAAAACCACACACACATCCTTCCTTTTCAAAAATAGTTTCACTTTCCATAAACCATTTCAAAAAAAAACCCAAATATTAAATAAAAACGAAATAAATAAAAAAGGGAATGAGTAGAAAGTAAAAGTAAACTAATAAAAGTAGTAAAAATATACGAGGGATAACATCGAACATCCAATAGAAAAAACAGAACATATATATAGTAGATCACAAGCATTTCTTAAACATCACTAGAGGAAAAACCTGTACATACTCAGTTTTTACTCTCCAACCGACATATAGTATGCTTCATAGTCAATAACAAATTGCACGCTCTCAACTAGACAGTATTGTGGCACATCCAACCTAGCACCATCCATTCAAGGGGGTACCAATCCATCCAACTTGGGGTTGAAAAGAAACCATCACTTGACCCTCTAGATAATGCCCAGAAATTTCATGATAATAGTACTCCGTGAAATGGGGAGTCCCTTGAACGCATGAATCACTTGATCTTCCATCATCACACTTTCCTACCCAAAGCACTAACACCACCTATGCATTTCCCCTCACTCTGGGGAATCCTCTATAGAGGTTCCCAACTCACAACAATCCATCCACAATTTTCAACTTGGACTTCACATCACATGAACCTTTCAAATCATTTTCCAAGCCATTATAAACTGTCAACCAATACTTCACATCATTTCACATCAAAACTAGACTTCTGGAGGAAATATAAAGTACCAATCGGGACTTTAAAATTTCCAAATCAAATACATTTACAAAGTAAATTTCAAACCATTTCTCACAGTCAATATAAAACACCATTTTCACATGCGTAATTCTAAACAGGTATTTACATTTCAAATCCAAAACTTTTCCCAAACTAAGTGAAAACATACCACAACATGAGAAGTTCCAAATAGGTCTTTAAATATTTTTAGAAACCAACCCACATCACAAGATTCAAAACATTCCTTTATTCCAATTGTTTACCAAAACATATCTCAAAGTTCCAAACGGGCCTCAAAAAACCTTTAAGAAAACACATATGAAAACCAACCATTCACATGGATAAAGAACCATTTCTAAGTTCATACACACACAAAATCTGTTTTGAATTACATTTCACACCACTTTCACAATTTAAAGAGACATTTATAAATCACAACAAGGAGGAACACTTGAAACATAATCAATTTCTATTATAAATCCATCTTCAATTTCATACACACTTCAAATCACTTTGAAAACATATTTTTAAAGAAGTGTCACATTATTTTAAACCAACACAACAAGTCACACATAAGCATCACACCATAAAAGCAATAATTTTCCACATACAACACCCATATCACAATCCAAAACATTATAAAAATATAACGAAGGTAAAACACCACCCAAATCACCCAATTTCACTTTAAAAACACAATTAACATTTTATCGAACAAATTTCATGTGTTTAAATATAGACATAATAAAAAGGACCCTTGAAAAACAATTTCGCACCCATATCAAATCATGAAAATACCAAAAAAAATTAGGCTAGCACATTGCAATAAATATTATAACATTTTGAAAGAAATCAAGGAAATTTCAAGCATTAACGAAATGTGTTAGAAAGAAAATAAATGGAAACACATACCTCAATGATGTGATAATGCAACCAAAAATTGTTAGAAGAAAGATCCAAGACTGAGATATAATCTTTCAACCCTAACATCCATGAAATCGAAACTCACATCAACCCTCACCCTTAGGGTTTGGCCAATAAGGAAACCCCAACATGAAAGGCCAAGAACTCAAGAGAGGGAGAATGGAAGGGGTGTAAATTGACCAAATAATCATAAGAACTCACCTTATAAACCTTAAAGGGACTTCAATATAGGTTTTGAAGCAAGGTAGGAGGATCTCCTAGAGCCCCCTCATGATCCTAAGTCAGAAACATGGAGGAAAACCTGAAATAGTGTTAAAATAACAGAGGGGAAAACTTGGAATTTTATATTTTTATAGAACTGGGTAAACTGCACAGTTTGGCTACCCTGTTTCCCAAACTATGAATAGGATACTAGAGGATAAGGAACCCCATATGGGATGACCACACAGTTTCCCAAACTAGGCACCAACCATGTCAAATGAAACTGCCCAATTCCACAACTATATTGCACGCTTACCGCATAGTTTCCCTAACTGTGCATTGGCCATGCACCATATCCCAAGCACCAAAATCAACCCACACAGTTTCCTGGGAAAAGTCGCATGGTTTACCCTAACCATGTTCCACCTATTTCCAATCCCAAAAACTCCACTTTTCAACAAAAACTTGCCCGAAGAATTCCAAAAATCAAAATATTAAATTGGGTATCAAACCAAACCTCGACCAAAAGATTCAAAGCTAAAAATATAATAAAATAAAATAATTTCCAAGGTTGGGGTGTGACAATTCTCTCCACCATAAACTCTTTCTACCCCCTAAAAGTCACCTAGACAAAGGATAAACAAAACTTAGTCTAAAATCCGCATAAGGCCAAACAAAACCACAAACATCAGGGTGACCATTCTCTTCACAAGTCACACCTGACCTTTCTAGAGGAAACCATTGCATGAATAACAATGGGAGAACATGAAATTGTTCTCCCCACCACCAGAACTAGGATAAAATGACCAATAATAAATTCCAAAACAACATAACCTGAGGGAGACAAATGTAGGAACTAACACAAACTTCTCCACACCAATTGATAAACACTCCCACCGCAACCAATAACTCTCAACCCAACCCATAAACCCCCAACATAAGGGGAAACCCATGAATAAAACTTTATCCAAACAGTGAATCTAAAAACAAGATTTTATTACCAATTTCCAAAAGAATGCATATCTCAAAACATGAACAACAGAAAACTAAAATCAATTTATGAAGGGCTAACCATTTAAATATCTCCAATAAGGGCGCAAAAATAGGATTAAAAGAAAATTGGGCCACCAAGCCTCTTATAATGATAAGACAAACTCTTGATGAGCATGAAACCACAACATGAACTGAAATTGTATCCACTCCAACACTAGACACAAGAACTGGGCTAAGATTTCCCACACCCCTAGTTATTTTTCACTACATGCTAGCTTCACTCCAAGGTATATGGATAGATCATTGATGTTTGTATCGTACACTAACTCATATCCAAAAGCTGACATCCTTCTATCCAGACTTGTTCTTTGGGAAACACTTCCTACAAAACTTTTCCAGATGACCCAAACTGCCATAGTGATGATAAGTCTTCAGAGTATCATGAAAAGACGGATTCAGATACCCAAACCAACCACACCGAAAACATATGATAAAACGTTCCAAATAAAGAGAAGACAAAACCAATGAAGGATACTCCATAAGAATATATTCCTCTAGAATACACCTCTCTCCATATGGGGAACCTTTATGTTCCCTGAGAAAAACTTATTCATCCACCACCACCGATTGCACCCTGAAAACTGACTTAACTAAGAAAGCCTCATTCACCAACTTCTCAAAAATGAAGATCCTTGGAGGACAGGGATCATTCCTTGATATCTAGAAAAATACACTAGATGAAAGTAGTTTCTTTCAACAGATCCTATGATGCAATCTAAAGATAAATGTAAATTAGCTTCCTGAAATGCTCAACATAATCCTTCACCGACTGCTAGCCATTATGAATACTCAAGAGCTTTTCCACTTTCTTCGTTCTCACCTCCTGAAGCACATACCATCTGACTAAATTGATCTTAAACACCTATGATTTCATTCCAACTTTCATAAATGATGGGGAAATCACCTTCCACTAGTCCAAGTATGGGCCTTCTAATGAATCCAAAACAGCATGGACACTCACATCTTTGATAATTCCCAACGATCTGAAGATAATCTTGACTTCCTCAACTCATTCAACTGCCTATAACTAACCTCGATCACCACAAAAGATAGGCAACGATAGAGAATAACCATAAATTGGAAAAGGCCCACTAGAAATTTTGGGGACCATTCTGGGTGGCATATTCTGAAAAGAAGCAAAACATAGAACCAAAATCAACATCAACCAAAATGAAACCAAAAACCCTCCAAATTTCGAACAATCGTCTCACAAGCCAAACATTACAATCACAACAAAAACCCTCTTTTCAAATATCACTATTTCTGTTTCAATTTTCAAAATCTCCTTCTTCCAAGGTCACTTTCTAATTACCTAAATCAATTTCATCCCAAAATAAGAACCCACTTTTCTAAGGAAACCCAGCCCCGAAACATTTAAATTTGAAATACAAACCCATGGAATCCTATGAACCATCACATATGCATTGATCCCACTTCCACTGATCTCATCCATACACGCATTCCAATATTCACTTTTCATACATTCCTATGCATATTCAAACGTCCATAAGGAATACTAAGGGTCACCCATTACATTTTATTATCGAATCCAATCATTCACCAATTTTTTCAGTATAAAACACATTCTATTTTAAAATCCATTAATTCCAATCAAAAACCACTTGAAGGAAATCATTTCCATTTCAAAAAAAAGTTTTCATTTTAAAATCCAACTAACACCAACTGAAATCAAACCAAAACACAACTCACAACAAACTATTGGAATGAGGAACTAGTGGTCATGCCTAACTCAGAGACATGGTCAGTGGGTCATTCCCCAAGTAAAAAATAACAACTAAGAGGATCTTGAACCATGTAATCGGACTCCACATGGGTCAAAACTCCATGTGATATCATAGTATAGCACTGGATTTCCTCTATTTTCATTCCTAAATCTGAACACAAAAGACTCAAATCCCAGACTTCCCATAGAAACTCGATGATCAGTACAAGTAAGGGTTTGTGACGTCCTCCCCAAACCTATCTCACAAGTCCTGAAAGTCTTAATCTCTAACTACTTAACACCCTAAATAAAAAGAGCCTACTCTAATGCCATTTTTTCATGAACCAAGCTAGGATTCCATCTAACCCAACACCCAACGCTGTCCGAGATAAGGCCCAAAGGGTGTTCCTAATCCCCACGGGCTGATAACTAGTGTCAAGCATGAAAGTAATCACTATAGGAGAATTTTTTCCTAATAAACCAGGATCAAATAAATAAATTGAACATGCGGAAGATCCAACAATAACTGAATATCAAATAAATATATAAACACATCCAGATACAACAACCGCTAAACAAATCAAAAACTGAATTCAAAACTAACATCGAACCACAGTAACATGGTCTCTACGTGACCCATTGGTCACCAGAAACCACAAGACCAACATGCTCAAAATTCAAAACCAAAACAAATACCTGAACCTAAAAAACAGATCAGGTATACCGATGTTGAGTGGCACAAGTAGGGTGTAAGCTTAATAGCTTAGTAGGTAATCACCATAGAGTCCATGCATTTCCTTTCCTAAACAGTCCACAAACATTAGTTTGAAATACATTTAGAAAATAAAATTTTAAATCATTTCCAGTAATAAAGAAATCAATACAGCATTCCTCAAATTCCCTTTTTAAAATAAAACATGCATCATTTATTTTCAAAAATGGATTCACATTCAACAACCCATTTCAAAACAAAAATCCAAATACCAAATCCAAACTGAATAACCAAAAGGGGATTGTACAAAGAGTAAAGGAAACTAAAACAAGTAGGAAAAAGCAAGTATAAATAACATCCAACATCAAGCATAAATAAACAGAAAACAAAAATAAATAGAACAAACAGATAGTAGATCATAGGGATTTCTAGAACATCACTAGAGGGAATCCTTAGAAGTAGTCAGTTCAAACTCACCTTCCGACATATAGTGTATCTCCATAGTCAATAACCAAATGAATTCTCTCAAATATCCAATAAAGTGACACGTATCACCAAGCCCCATCCATTCATGGGGGTACCAACCCATCTAAATCAGGGTCAAAAAAGCAACCATCACTTGATAATCTAGATAACTCCCAGGAGTCCCATGATAATAGTACACAGTGAAAGGGGGAGGCCCCCACACGTGTGGATTACCTAACCTGCTGCCACCTCACTTGCCTACCCCAAGCACTAACACCACCTATGCGATACCCATAACTCTAGGGAATCCTCCATTGGGGTTCCAACCTCAAAACAATCTAAACCAAGCCTTCACATCACATGATGTTTTAAAATAATTTTCTAAGAAATTATAAAATCCCAATCGATCCTTCATATCATATCACATAAAAACTAGCCTTCTCAAGGAAACACAAAGTACCAACTAGGATTTTAAGATTTACAATCCAAATACATTTAAAAATTCATTTTCACACCATTTCAAAAAGTCAACATAAAACACCATTTTCAAATGTGTAATTCCCAATAGGACTTTACATTTCAAATCCAAAACTTTTCCCATACCAATTCCAAATCTCTTTTTTTTTATTTTCTAAAATAAACATTATGATTTAGTGGTAAATTCACCATATATAATTGAAACACAACAAAATTCAAAACTTCACTAGATGTAAAACAAGAATTTATGCCAATTTTTTACAGAAACATATCTCAAAGTACCAAATGGGACTCAAACAACCTTTAAGAAAACACATATGAAAACCAATTATTATCATGGGAAAAGACCCTTTTCTATGTTCATACACACAATAAATCCTTTTTTGATTACATTCTACACCACTAACACAATTTAAATATATATTTATAAAGAGAAACAAGGATTCAAACTTGAAACATAATAAATTTCTTTTAGAAACCCAACTTCCATTTTATACACACTTCAAATCACTTTGAAAACATTTTTTAAAGAAGAATCACTTGATTTTACACCAACACAACAAGTAACAGGTAATCATCACACTATAAAAGCCACCATATTTCACATAAAACACACAACTCACAATTCAAAAACATTATCATAATATAAACAAGGTAAAAGACCACCCAAATCACCCAATTTCACTTTAAAAAGTCAATTGACATTTTATCAAAGACCATGCATGTGTTTAAATATGGGAATAATAAAATGGACCCTTGAAAACCCTTTTCACACCCATATTTAATCACAAAAAGACCTAAAAATGTAGGCTAGCACATCATAAGCAGGATTATAACATTTTGAAAGCAATATAGGAAAGCTCAAGAATTAACAGAATGTGTGAGAAAGGAAATTAAATGAAAAACCTACCTCAACGATGTGTGAACGCAACCAAACCTTAGGATAAGAAAGATCCAATCCAAATAGAAAATCCACACAGCCTAATATCCAAGAAATAGAACCACACATCAACCCTTACCCTTAGGGTTCGTCAAACAAGGAAACCCCACCAAGAAAGACCAAGAACTCAATAGAGGGAGAAGAGAAGGGGATAAAATCAACCAAAAAATCACAAGAATCACCTTAGAAACCTTCAAGGGACTTTAATGGAGTTTGAGAAGTAAGGGAGGAGAGTCACATGGAGCCCCCTAGTGCACCTAGGTTGGAAGAGGGGAGGAAATAAAAAATAGAGTCAAAATAATCTATGGTAAAACTTAGAATTTCACGTTTTAAGGATCTGGGTTCCCTGAAAAGTTTGGCTGCACAGTTTTCCAAACCGTGCACTAACCATGCAAAGGCTAGTGGAGAGGAAGGCACCCTACATGGGATGGCCACACAGTTTCCCAAACCATTCATAAATCATTACAAACAACACTGCCTAATTCCAGAACCATACTACATGCTTCCCGCATGGTTTTTCTAACCATGCACAGGATGTGAGCCATGCCCCATGCACAAAACTCAAGGTGTGTAGTATCCTGGGCGAAGTCGTACTATTTCCCCTAACTATATGCTAACCATGTGACACCTTCTACCAAGCCCACAAACTACACTTTTTAGCAAAAACTCACCCAAAGACTTTCAGAATTCAAAAATTTATACTGGGGATCTATCCAAACCTAAATCAAAGGATCCAAAGACAAGAAAATAATAGAATAAAAGAATTTCCATGGTCGGGTTATGGCATAGGTGATAGAAGGATTCAGTTTTCATGAGAGCTTTAATGGCATGTGAAAGTTCAATCTTGGTTAGGGTTATTTTAAAATATGAGAAGGGGTTTTATCAATGCTAGTAAAAAAATGATGAAATACCAATTTATCAACTCTAAAATAGAAATCATTGATAACTAAATGATTATCATTTCTTTCTAGTGATGATAAAGCCCTGGATTTATAAATGCTGAAAAGATGATGATAAATCATACCATTACTAGTGGTAAGTGATAAGAAATGATAAATTATTAATTTATCAGTGCTTACTAGTTAGTGATGAAAAAAAATTATAATCATTTAATATAGAACTGATAAATACAAGTGGGAATTTTTTTAAAAAAATACATAAAAATAAATTATAAAAATTACAATAAATGAATAATTATATAAAAATGAATATTTAAAATTACATGATAATAAAAAATAAATATTATTAAAAATAAATTAAATAAAAAATATATTTTTTTAAAATTTGTAGGGGAAACACGCCCTTTTTATTATGGAATGAAATCTCTCTTTTCAACTGGATGATGTTACCATTATCCTGAAGGCCTAGTGGCTTGAAGGACTATTACAATTTGATGGCTTGAAGGCCCTATAGCACAAAATCCAAATGAGATGAACCGATGGCCCAGGTTGATTAGTCAAACTTCACATCATGAACCCAGTATTCTTGCTGCGACACCTCCTACCATAAGTTGGTGCATCGTATCGCCCTGTGGTGAAGGAATTGAAGAGAACCCCTACTAAACCAATGTCTATGTAGAGGGCCATATGATTGGTTCCAGTGCACCTATCGCTCTTTCGAGCATCCCACTTAACAATGCTTTCATGTTACCATGTCGCGTTGTCTGTTGAGATGTGTCGCTTCACCTGTCTGGTTGTCACCATAAAAACAATGTTTCACCCCCTATATCAAGAACCATCACATTGTGCTACCCTTGTAATGTCATGGAAGTGAACCCCTTATACCCAAGTGGTTATAGGTCCAATTGATAGGTTCAAAAGCACCAATCGTTCTTTTAGTTTCCCAATCGACAATGTTGTCTGAAGCCAAGTTGCACTACCAACCTGATGTGTTTCACTAATCGAATCACCACTCTATGTCACATGTTGCTCTATGGTGACCTAAAGGCCATGTGGTCAGAAGGCTGATGGTGGCCCGGAATCCATATTATGTGTCTTAGAGACACGATTTGGGTGAATAGTTCTTCTGATACAGTAACCGCTACAGTAACTGATACAGTAACTCAAAAATACACCCTTTCCCAATTTAGAATCGATGGACTTTTGGATGAAAATCAGGAGCCTGTACCACTCGGCTACACGCTTGTTGGCATAAGAAATATTAAAAATAAATAGAACATATTATTTATATTAAATGTATTAATAAATGTGATAATATTATGATGAATGCATTAATATTATGATTAATGAATAAATAATATTAATTATGTAAGTCACAAAAGTACTAAAAATGAATAAATTATATAAATTATATATATTGCAAAAAAATATAGATCATTAAATATTAAAAAGACAAATAAATAATAAAAAATTCTTTTAAAAAAATATATTTAAAATAAATTCCTAATTGAAAATGATGTGATAATAAGTGCATAAATATTTAAACTAAAATATTATATAAAAATTGATAAATATTAATTATGTAAATTACAAACATATTAGGAATATTGATTATTGATAAATAAAATTTTTTAAATAAATATTCAAAATGAATAAATTACAGAAATATTGAATGAATACATATTAAAAATAAATAAATTACAAAAACTATTAAAAGTGAATTTGTATTAATTATTAATAGACAATAATAAATGAATTAATATTAAAAAAAATTAAATTTAATGATTAAAAATGGAAAATTTTACAAATAATAATTAAAAAATAATTAATAATCTTAATTATATAAATTAATGAAATATTAAAAAAGAATGAATATTAAAATTAAATTATATTAAAAATTAAATTTGAAAACAAGTGATTTATAATGAAGTACTAATTATTAATGAATAAATAATAATTCTATAAATATTTAAGTACAAATATATTAAAATAAATATTAATAAATATTAATTAAATAAATTACATACATATTAATATTTTTTATTATTAATATTTAAAAATATATAAAAAACTCTCAAATTTGAATATATTTAAAAATATTAAAAGAATAAATATTAAAAATGATGAAATATTAAAAATGAATAAATTAAATAAAATATTAAAAATGGAGAAATTTTAAAAATAATTAAATAATATTAAACAAATACATGTTAAAACGAATAAAATTTAACAATTAATATAATGAGATGAGTCATATTGAAAAAAACAAATGGATTTTTGTGTTATATAATGATATATTCATATACATATACATAGACATACACATTACATACATATATATACACACATGAATATGCCTAGACATTCACGTACACATACATATACATATATACAAACACACATTCTCATACATACACATGTGCATACATACACATACACAAACACATACACAAACACATACACATACACATACACATATACATACACATACACATAGACATACTTGTACACATACATATACATACAAACAATTACACATACACATACAGATACATACATACACACATACACATATATACACATATGCATACACATACATACACATACACGTATACCTACACATACACATACACATATATACACATACATATACACACACCCACACACATACACATACAGATATGCATACACATACACACACACACACACATACATACAAAGACATATCTCCACATACATACATATACACGTACACATACACATATGTTTTCATGACCCCCTCAAACTAATCATATTTTAATGAGGGTAGAGGGATAATGACCCCCATGTCCCGACTCCAATAGGCCCTGTGTTGTTGACTACCACTGAAGGTATAAAAATCTCATATAATGGGAGGAATCATCCTCTATAATAATATAGGATCATGATATAAGATGAATCGTCCACAAGGAACTCCATGAAATAATATAAAAAAACCAAAACCAGCTCATAATGCATGCATAAATAAAACTGATACAGATAAAAGTTTGCAAAATTAAATACCCAAAAGAAAAGCTAAAGCTATGAGATAACAATTGTCCCAAAATTTCCAGGTTAGTATTATCCAACATGGTCCACATAATCCTCTTGGAAAATTGAAAATTATTTTATATATGTAGTGTGAGCAAAGATTTATACTCAGTAGGAAAGCCAAAGTCTCTCTTCCACATGTGATAGAATCATACTAATGAACCTATGAGAAAACCGAGGAATCAAAAACACCTATATAGGTAAACTATCCATCCCAAAATCACCAAAGAATTCTCAAAAAAATCAATCCAATTATAATAACACAATAAGAAGCATATAGATTAAGGGAACCCCACACCACTTTCCCACTAATTTTCCTCTCTCACACCCCAATGTCGTATGTCCTAGTTCTCCCATCTCTTCTAAATAATATATACCACATCCCCACAACTGAGTTGCATCACATCGGACCTACAACCACCCAAGCCACCACCCCATAGCACTATCACATCTCATCTTTCCCAAAGACCCATAGGAGATCATATCACAATTATAGTCCTAACGAGAGTAGTAGGGTATAGTGAACATGATGGACATAAACCTTGTACCCTCCTCCTACCATGAATGATGTAAGATCCTATCTTTTACCAGGTACACCCCTCTTGGATTTTTTTTGTTTGAACTTTTGTGGTTGAGTCTTTTTTGGATATGTAGAGCCTTTTGGGGGGAAATGACTTAATGTTAATTGATGTTTGTTTTCTTTAATGAACAGAGACTTGGGTTGTGAGAAAACTTGAGAAAAAACTGAATGGATACACACAGGGCACAGGTTAGGGTTTTTTTTGAATTAATGGAGTCTAGATAAATGGGAAAATTGTTAACATGGGTCCTTTGTATGTTGAGAATCTTTAAAGGGGGTTCAAGTCTTTTATAAGAAAATAGGGTAAAACCATATCAAAAACATTTACACTCTAAGTAAATGGGCTACATGTCGTGTACCATTTTGGTGAATATAATATTCAAACAATGAGATGGTTTTTCGGTGATTCCCTCTAAAAATAATTACACAACATTTAATGGTATTACACATCATGTAATTTCACGAGAAGGTTTTTGAAATAATTTTGTGAAGATTAACTTTATTTATAACTCATTTGAATCTTTCTTTTCTCCACCCTAGGGAATTTTCCATGCGATTTTAGAGCACCTCCCTTGATTCCAGACAACCCATTCGAGAAATAAAATCCTTGGTAAGTAGGTTTTCTTCATTTTTATCTTCTATTCCATCATACTCCAATTTTTGCGGTGTAATCTATTGACCATGTGTGTTTTTGGTTTTTATTTTGATCAGTTATGATCTATGAACCTTCTTGTGATCATCTACACCTTTGTTCTTGTTGGTGAATCAAACTGGAAGCATTGGTTGATTTTCAATTAAAGTTAGGGGGTCTAAACCTTAACTCTATGGTTTGATAATTTTCATGTATGTGCAATATTGTAATTGCGCCAATATATATTTCACCAAATAAATTAAAATGAATGAATGTATTTAATCCTCAGAGTCCCTTTGGATCTAATTTTTTATTTATGTGGCTTGGGCCTATCGTTCAGTTGAGTGAACCCTTGAATATAAATGAATTTATTAATGTCTTAAAGTGTCTTTATCAAGACATGAGATTAGGGTGTTTTCTTGATATTGATTCACCTTAGCTTGGATTATTTATTCAGATAACTAGCATGTTTTTGTTTATGACCAATTGATTTATTAAATATTTAATTGAAAGATAAATGTTAATTTTCATAATTAACCATTGAATCATATGACATGATATTGTAATATACTTTTTTCTATGACTTATGTTCTGATTTCTATGTTTTAATGCTTATATAGGGTGATTTCCTAGTGACACATGAATAATTTCTTATATGGAGGGCTATGCCCAGTGACACATGTTGTAATGATTACATAGGGTGTTGGACCAGTGTACATGATGAAATTCTTTTATAGAGGGATATTCCCAGTTCTAATGTAGAAATGATTATATAGTGGGCTATGCCTAGTGACAGATGCTGAAATACAAAAAAACTAGGCTATTCCCACTAACACATGATGAAATGCTTATATATTGGGTTCAACCCTAATTGAATCCTAAAATTCTTATATAGAGGGTTTAACCCAGATTTTTCTAATTTATACCTTGGTTATAAGGTTACAGATGGCATGGTTGTGAGACATGCTTAGAGAAATTCCAGCATGGAATTGAGGTAGTTCATGTTTTACCATGATTTTATGGTTATAGTTTTCATGGTTGAGAGCCATTCTCAATGAAATTTCATCATAGTGCTGAAGAAGGTTGATATTATGTTAATTTGATTGTATAATTAATTAATACACTTGTTATTTATTTATTGCATGCACTTCTTATCATATTTTATTTTTTATACATGGTGGTGTCGAGCTACTGAGTTATACTCACACCCTATTCGGGCCATCATTTGGTACCCAAGAAAATTACATGGTTGCAGGATTGGACAAAGGAAAAGGACCTTGTTGTTGATTATTTCTTTCTAGATGGGTTGGAGTTTGGGGATGAGATCGACATGGGGTTCGGGACCGAGGAATTTTGATTATTTATTTGAGTCTACTAGTCTTTTATTTTTATTACATATAGCATGACATTTTTTACATTCCAGAACATCATTAAATTATTCCTTATTTATTTATTGGATTATTCAGTTGGCTACCATTATTGGTTTTCTGATGTATTTCATTGTTTCCATTATTTCTACTCTATGATATTTATTTTTTATTATTATATGATTTTCTTTAATTTGTTTAAACTCTATAACTAGGGGGTATAGTCTCCCCACTACACTTATCACACCCCCACTGCTAGTTGGTAGCCTCTAGTATATAGGGAGACATGCTTGAGGTCTTGTAACCAACCCTTTCTGGCCACATGAGGGAGTGTCATATCAGGGGACATTACAAAGTGGTATCCAAGGAAATCATGTTTCTTTATTGTTTATTTACTATTTTGGAAATGTAGACGGAGACTAGGATGTATCAGTACTTGGCAATGTTCTTATTCATGGTTGTTTCTAAACCATGTATGGGGGAAAATATGAGTTCCCATGGGTGGATTGATTTTTATATTTTTTTCTTGTTTCATTTGATGTTATTTCACCATGAGTGATTCACATGTTGTGTGGGGTTATTATTTCATGATGATATTTTTTCTTGAGATTTATACTCATGGCCCAGTATGGCATGAGATGATTATGAATGCATCATGATAAAAACATAGAAATCTGTATTGTCATGCATTATTCATGATATGGACATATTTATTGCATGTGATATATAATTTCCTATTGAAATGTGATATGAGATACCTATTATATCTAGAAAATGAAATAAATAAACTGTTATGTCATGCTAAAACACTTTTAAACCATGTTTAGAGAGATAAAGGGTTAGTGTTTCTCTAGTTTTTCACCTGTTGAGGTTAAACTTTCTCTTGTAGCAAGTGTTATAAGGTATTTGTTTGTCTGGTAGAGAAAATGCCTCCTCATCATCTTTGAATAGAGCATCAGGAGAGTGGAAATCAGAATTCTCATAACACAGCTGAACCAGAGCTTCATGTATTTCCTGAGGATCAGATGGATGTTCAGCTACATGAAAGCTTCCTAAGGGTCATGAGATCCATGGAAAGAGATAATGTCTACAGCGTTCCTTTGATGTATAATCTGAAGATAGATTTTTAGCTGTAGCATCTACCTATGTTTACTGGGGAGGTCGACCCCTAGGCAGCAATGTTCTGGATTGAGTCATTCTAGATGATATTTAAGCATCTAGAGACACTGGTGTATAGGAGGGTGAAGCTTGATGCTTATATGATTCATCGAAAAACCAAGAATTGGTTGTACATTCTATAGTAGGCAGGGAAGCATGTTGAGTTATCATGGAAGGACTTCGAGATGAAGTTCCCGAGCCATTTCTATCCTGACACATTGAGGGAAGAGAATGACCATGATTTCAGGCACCTGACATAGGAGGTTATGCCAGTGTTATACTACACTAAACGTTTCACTGACCTGCAGAGCTTTGCATCATCCTTGGTAGCTAATGAGAGCTATAGGGTGAGATGTTTTAGGATGGTATTTTCTATGAGATCAGGTTACGGGCAAACCAATTTTTTCTGAGTAGTTTTGCAGATGTGGTAAATCAGGAACTCATCACGAAAGGTAATCTGAGAGAGTCCCTAAGTATCATCCAATCTGTTTCATCAGGGAAAACTATGAACTCTTATTTGAGATGAAATAATCTTTTCAATGATAGTTTTCACCAAGAAAATAGTAGGAAGAGTAGTCAGGGTAGTGGGTAGCCATCTCAATACTATTTTCTATTGTAGTCTTATAAGAGTGGAAATATGGGCCTCAAACAGCCTCAATTCCCATAACCTTCTTTAAAGTATCATGCTTATGGCATATTGGTCCACAAAAATAGGTTTTTTGGGGGAAAAACTCCAGATCAGTGGAAAGGGATCAAGACAAGTACTGGAATTTAAGAAGGACCCATCTACTCCTCATCAAACATGTAGCTAGAGTTCCATGGGAAATTCTAGTTAAGGATGGGGACGTGGTACCCCAGTGTAAAAACGACCATACCAAACAAAGAGTTTTACTTAGGGGAGACAGGGTGGAGCATAGGGTAGAGGGGATGGTTAGCTACATGTTATGAAAACTAATCTAGCTAGTGTGGATTTAAGACCGTCTACTTCTAGAGGTATGATTCTTGTATCATCTACCCTTTCTTGTATTTTGTTTGATATATGAGCATCGCAATCATTTTTATCAAATCTTTTTGCAACTGGTTTTATCTAGCATGTGAAAATATTGGATGGTGTTTTTACCATCAACACACTGTTGGGGGTGCGGTTAGAGAATATCAAATGTCGCATGGTGTGTTCCCTGAAGATTGGTGGTTACCATTTCATTTGGGAACTATTCATGCTAGAAATTCAAGGATTTGATTTAATTATTGGTATGAATTGGTTAGTTTGATACCAGACCCATATCGACTATTATCAAAGGAGAGTTACCTTTATATATCTAAATGGAGGTAGTTATTCTCACATGGGTGAGTGGGTTCTTCAGGCTTGTTATGAATGACCAATTCAATGTAGATTGGATTGTCTCATGGATTAGATAACCAGTATTTCTCAAGATAATAGTGGAATGTAGCATGATTCTTTTCCCCCAGTGGTAGACCATTTTTAGTATGTCTTTCCTAACAATTTCTATGGCTTACCTCCCGAGCGAGATATCGGTTTTACAAATGAGTTGTTTTCTGGAGCAGATCCAGTTTCTATCCCTCCTTATATAATGTCACCAAAAGAGATTCAAGAGTTGAAAGTTTAGTTAGAATATCCAAAATATAAAGGTTTCATATAGATTAGTACCTCTCCTTGGGGTTCTCGACTTCTTTTCTCCCCAAAGGATGATGGGAATTTGTGCTTATGTGTGGATTATCTGAGATTGAACCAGATAATAGTCAAGAACTGATATCCTCTTCCATGCATTAAAGATTTATTTGATCAGTTAATAGGTGATAAGATCTTCTAAAAGATCTATTTGATATTAGGATACCATCATTTGAGGGTGATACCATTAGATATACCTTGGAATACTTTTATGATCAGGTATAGTGTGTATGAGTTCATAGTGATTTTTTTTGGTTTGAACAATACACCAACATTATTCATGGCCTTGATGAATGAAATATTTCACCCTTTTCTAGAACATATTGTGGTGGTTTTTACTGATGACATCTTAGTGTACTCTCAATCATTAGAAGACCATTCCCAACATCTTGACATCATCCTGAGTACATTGAGAGAGAATTAGATTTATTCTAATCTAACCAAACCTAATTTATGGACTGATAAAGTCCAATTATTGGGATATGTCATCTCAGAGGAAAGATTTTAAGTAGAACCGGATAAAGTTGCAGCCATATATTTGGATCATCCTAAGAATTTCCTTGAGATTCAAAACTTTCTAGGTTTAGCTAGTTATTATCAACACAATATCCAGGACTTCTCCCATTTCTAGGCACTGATGTCTGGGATAACCAAGAAATGAGTGAAGTTTGTTTTTTCATATGATTGTGTGAGATATTTTTAGGTTCCTAAAGGTAGTCTGAACTTAGAAACTATCTTCACATTACCTGTGTTGGGTAAAGTATATACCGTGTACTGTGATGCATCCATAGTTGGACTCGAAGCAGTTATGATGTATAAGGATCTACTAGTTTCTTATGGATCTAGACAGCTGAGACCGCATGAGGGTAATTACACTATTTGTGATTTGGAGTTATTATAAGTTGTACATGCCCTAATATTCTGGATATATTATCTCATGGGTGAGATGATTGTGGTATACACTTATAACAAGAGCCTTAGGTACATATTTTCTCAGTATGACTTGAACATTCAGTGGAAGAGTTGGGTCAAGTATCTAAATTATTTCGAATTCTAATTTGATTATTCACTGAACAAGGGAATTTTCATAGATAATTAATTGATCCTAAATACATATGAAGAGGCAACATGAGAGTCATATGATGAGAGGCAGTTGATGGAACTCTTTGCAGACATGCATCTAGATGTTCAAGATTCTCAGGGATGAATAGCTCTGACTTTGACATCTGTTATACCCATCCTTTTACACCAAATTAATATAGATCAATTATCTAGTATAGAGGTCTTAGTTCAGAAAAAAAAAATATTATATTTTGGTGAGACACCTTTGGGATGGTCTATTGGCATTTGGAATTCTCTTCTTTTATGTGGTTGAGTATGGGTTCCTACGAGATTGTGTGAGGATATGATGAGGGAGTTTTATGATTCAATATGGGTGTTACATCTTGGTTTCGCAATGATGTATCATGATCTCTCTATATAGTACCAGTGGGCAGGAATGAAGAAGGTGGTAGTAGGCTTTGTGGTGAGATGTTTTTCTCATCATCAGGTGAATGCTGAGCAACAAAGGCCAACTAGGATTTTTCATCCTTTTCACATTCCTAGGTGGAAATGGGATGACATCACAATAGATTTTTTATAGTATTACCCTGGATAACCAATAAGAATAATTTTTTATGGGTGATTGTGGATCTATTGATGATGGTATCCCACTTTTTCCTTAATAGGGAGACCTTAACAGTTGATGATATGGGAAATCATTGTGTGTGTGAGGTAGTTTGGAAGCATGATGTTATGAGGATTATCATTTTAAATAGAGATCCTTGTCTCCCAACACAGTTCCGAAAGGTACATCAGAAGGCTTCAGGATCATAGGTTCTTTTGAGTACGGTATATCATCCTCAGATTGACATTCAATCTGAGTGGACTATTTAGGTTCTGAAGGATATGATATGGGCTTGTATTCTAGATCTCGGTGGTTCTTAGGAGCAGCATATGGAAATGATGGATTTTTTTATAATAAAATATTCCATCCATCAATCCAGATGAAAAATTTTGAGGCATTGTATGGAAAACCATTCCATTCTCCTCTTTTTTAGTTGCAGGTAGGTAAGTTAGTGTTTTTTGGGACTATTTTGGTGTAGGATATGTATAAACAGGTTCAATTGATCAGTTAGTAGATGGTGACTGCATAGAGAAGGAAGAAATCTTAAGATGATCATAAGAGATGACCTATGGAGTTTGAGGTTGGTCTTAATGTTTTCCTTCAGGTGTCACCTAGGTTGGGGAAACATCGTATCAGGAAATAGGGAAAGCTAGTACCTTGGTTTTCTGAGACGTTTGAGATAGTGGATGGGGTTGATTCAATGGCATACCGATTAGCCTCACCAAAGTGCTACAGTGTCATGAAAGATGTGTTTCACAAGTCATAGATTTGGAGATGTTATTTAAACCCTTCATAAATGATATACTTATCATACTTCGAGCTTAGTGTTGATGTGTCATTTGAGAAGAATCTGATACAGGTTTTGGACCGTAGTGAGAAGTATCTATGAGGTAGGGTGATTCCCTTGGTTCGAGTGTTGGGGCAGAATGGGTGAGTTTAGGAGGATACTTGGGTTAGGGTGTTTGATATATGAACAAAATTTTCAGAATTATTCATCAAGACCCCATAGTAATTCTTGGATCCTCTTGATGATTATCAATTATATGGTGGAGAGGTTGTAAGATACTGTCTTTTTACAGGTATGTCCCTCTTTGAGTTTTTCATTTGATCCTTGGTGTCCAAGCCTTGTTTAGAGATGGGGCACATTTTTGGGGAAAATTTTGTAATTTTCAGGGATGTCTATTTGTTTGAATGAACATAGACTTGGTTTGTGAGGAAACTTGAGAAAAAAATAGAAAGAATCCATGTGGGGAGTGGTTTAGGGTTTTTGTTTGAATTAATGGAGTATGGGTAAATGGTTCAAGTGTTACCATGGGTTATTGGTAAGTTTAGAAGCCTTAAATGAGGTTTGGGTCTTTTAAAAAGAAAATAGGCTGAAAACCATCTATAAAACATTTACACACTGTGTAAATGGGAAACATTCCATGTAATGTTTCGGAAAATTAAATATTCATCTGAGGCGATGAGTTTTTCATCGTATCCCTATAAAAAGAATTACACGATGTGTAACTGTATTACATGCCTTATAATTTATTGAGTAGTTTTAAAACAATTTTATGTGGTTGATTTTTTTTATAACTCATGTGTATCCTTCTCCTCTTGATCCTAGGGTGTTTTCCAGGTGATTTTGGAGTACCTACCTTGATTTTGGGAAACCTGTTTGAGAAATCTAATCCCTGTTAAGTGGTTTTCTTTAGTTTTCTTTTCACTCTCATTGTTCTCTGATAATTTTAGTGTAATCTCTTGATTGTGTGCATTGTTGTTTTTGATATTGTTTGATTATGACCTAGGAACCTTCTTATAATCATTTGCGCCTTTTTTCTTATTGGTGAATTCTACTGGAAGCATTGGTTGATTGTTAGTTAAAGGTAGTGGGTCTAAACCATAACCCTATGGTTTGATAATTTTCAGGTATGTGTAATATTGTAATTGAGCCAACATATCGTGCACCAAATAAATTAGAAATAAATAATTTAATTATTCCTTATATTCCCTTTGGTTCAAATTTGTTTTTGATTTGTCTTGTGGATACCATTCAGGTGAGAGAACCCTAGAATATAAATGAATTGTTTAATGGCTTAAAGTGTTTTTAGAATGACATGGGATTCGTGTGTTTCCTTTATATAGATTCACCTTGGTGTGGCTTGTTTATTGAGATAACTTTAATTTTATTGGTTCTGACCAATTGATTTATGAAATGTGTAATTGAAAGATAAATGGAAATTTTAATAATTATCCATTGATCCATATGATGTGATGTTTTGATATCCTTTTTTCTATTACTTGTGTTGTGATTTATATGATTTAATGCTTATATAGGGAATTTTCCAATGAAACATGATAAAATTCTTATATAGCAGGTGATGCCCAGTGACACATGATATAATTCTTATATAATGCATTGGCCTAGTGTACAAGCTGAAATGATTATACAGTGGGATATGCCAAGTTGACATGATGAAATGCTTATATAGTAGGCTATTACTAGTGACACATGATAAAATGATGATATATGGGCTATGACCTGTGACGCATTCTGAAATTCTTATATATGGGGCTCAGCCATAATTAAGTACTAAAATGATTATATAGAAGGTTCAACCTAGATTTTTGTGATTTATACCTTTGTTATAAGGTTATGGTTGGAATGGTTGGGAGACATGCTCAAAAATATTCCATCATGACACCGATAGAAGTTATGTTTTACCATGGTTCTATGGTTATGGTTGGAATGGTTGGGAGACATGCTCAGACATATTCTGGTATGGTTCTGAAGAAGGATAATCTGGTATTAATTTAATTTTTTAATTAATTAATGAACTTATTATTGCATTATTCCATGCACTTTTTATCAAACTGATTTGTTTAGACACTGTGGTTCAGACCTACTGAGTTATACTCACACCCTATTCTGGCCTCTATTTGGTACTTGGCCAGATTACATGGATGTAGGATTGGACAATGGAAAAGGACCTTTCTGTAGATTGTTGCTTGCTGGATGAGCTAGTGTTTGCAGATGGGACTGACATGGGGTTTGTGACCGGGGAATTTTGAGTCATTGTTTGAGTTTACTAGTTATTTTTATTACATCTAGAATGATATTTAGTTACATTCCATCACTTCATTACATTATTCCTTATTTATTTTTTGGATTATACAGTTGACTTCAGTTGTTTCTTTTCCACAATATTGCATTGTCTCCATTATTTCTACACTTTGGTATTTATTTATTATTGTAATATGATTTTTTTCATTGTGTTATAACTCTGTAACCTGGTGGTATAGTCTCCCCACTATACTTTTCACAACCCCACTGTTATTCGACATACTCTGGCATACAGGGAGTCACACTTGAGGTCTTGTAACCAACCCTTTTTGGCCAAATGAGAGAGTGTCAGATTTGGGGACGTTATACACAACCACAACCATAAATCATCCCACAAAAAGGTCATATCACATCCCATCCAAAGATAGTTGGGCTATCACCTAGTTTACTAATAGACCTCCAACTATCACATCATGTGCTTATCTCCTCACCTTGAAGAGAGATAAGGGATGATCGGGTAGCAAGTCATCTATCCCCATCACTGCGATGTTGGAAAAAACACCCTCAGTTTGAAAATATGGGTGTGGGCACATAGTTCTTGATGTGGGTAGGATGTGTATAGAAATAACAAGTAATATACAAGTATATATATAAACCACACAAAATCCCAACCTATGGGTTCACAACAAAACACTAACCAACTCACAACACTTCTACTTTCACTACCACCACTAAATTTATAACACCACTCAATACACAAGCTACATTTTTCATTTCTAACAAATCCCATTATCAAAAAAACTCCAACCATCTCAATAATTATTAAATAATTATTCCATCATTACTTAGGCTTCTTTCATAACACAACTATACAGCAAAAACAACTCATCATTCCCATCGAAACATCGCCTCACCACCCAATATGCACGGCCATAAAAATCATCACCACACTTCCCCAAAAGAACGGACGAATGAACCATCAACTTGCCACCCCAAAAGAACAAAAAAATGAATAATCACCTCTCCTACCTAAAATCGTGACCAAAAAATCCATCACTTCACCTACCCAAAGCACATACAAACAAACCATACATCACCCCACACTGCATCGTAACCACACATCACGTCCCCCACCAGCACGAACACACATCACAATACATTAAAACCATTTAATAGATTTTAAAAGGGGATTTTATCACATTTCACTTTATTTTAAGGGTGTTATCGCACAAGCCATAAATATTGGGGCAACCATTTCATTCGGAAAATATAAGTGGTTACCCAATTTCCATTTTGGGGTGATATCACAAAAACATGCAACAATGATTCCATATCACAACAAATAATGTGAAATCAAAGGATCCCAATAACCATGAATTTTAGTGGGGTATTAAGCCCATAAAAACATAGCATCACAATAATATAAAAGTTGTTAAAGTGAGAGAATCATTCCCCCTTCCCCTTTAATTTTAATTAATTGATTAATTTATCTTGATTTGGCTAGTGAAAACCATCCCCCATAGATAAACAAGAGTAAACCCCTCCCAAATGATACATAAAAGTGATAAATGAAGGAATTACCTACCTCATAGAAGGTTTTAACACTCATTGTGCACTACAGGGAGAAGAAGAAACACTTGAAAACAACAACCACATGAAAAAACCCATAGATTAACCTACACTGCATCAAGGATTGTAAAAAACAAAACCCAACTCACAACCCAAACCAAAACTGCACCACCATATAGCGGATCTTTGTGAGAAGAACACAAGAAAAAAAACCAAGAAGAAGAGAAATTATTACCATCGACCTCTAATGGGCATCCTCCGGAACCAATAGATCAAGGTGGGAGGAATGGGGATAAATATCCTTCGAGTGTTGCTTAGGGATCACCGAAAACGAGAGAGGGAAGAGGTACTTGAGAATGAGGAGTGTTTAGGCTGAAGGACCTATTTAAAACCTAGAATTTTTCACTTTCACGTTGTTTAACCCATTCATGATGTGAATTTCATAGGTTTTTTCCAAAAACCAACTCCCATAAAAATTCACATCGCCTTAGCCTGATTTAACTATGCATCGTGAATTGCTTTCATGATGTGAAACTATTTCATGGATTCTTCCATCGTCTTACAAAGGTTGTGAATCTAGTCAGCTAAAAAATCATGAATCACCAATGAACATTGTGTAAACCATTCATGATTTGAATATCCTACAACAACCCTACTTCACCTTGAAACCTCCTCAAGACTCCTTCGAAACAACCCTAACATCCAAAATCGGCAAAGGAACGGGTTGGGAAGGCATGAGATGTTACATATGTAAATTAACACACATGCACATACACGCACACACACAAACATAAACACATAAACATACACATACAAAAAAAATACACACACATAAAAACACTCACACACAAAATATATATACAGAAACAACTCATACAAATGCATATATGCATAAACATACATATACATATATACACATACAGATGTACACATACATCCACATACATAAAAATATATGTATATGTTTTAAATTATTCAATATGAATATAAATATATAAATTCTAATAACTATATTTAAATAAATGTATATTCATATATATATTATATAATTGTATAAATAAAATAGTAATCTATTATATTTATATACACATTTTATAATTGATGCATACAAATCTATATTGAAACATTTTTATGGAAGAAAATAAATTTGATAATTTTTTATATATAAAATTTGGAAAATAAATAAATTATTCTCAGTTCCCCTTATTTGCAAAGATGCCCCTAACATAATCTAATTATGGAAAAAACAAAAACACATGAGCATAGGGTTTTTTATGTGTTTTTAAATATTTTTTAAACGGGATTGGGTTCCAATTATTTTTTTAAAAGGTTCACAAGAAGTGTGACCCCTATTCATGCTTTTTCCCTCGCTAGGAAGCATGAATAAAGTTCACGCTTCTTGTGCGATGTTTATAAAGGAAGTGTGAACAGAGTTCATGCTTCTTTCATAATTTTTAATTAAAAAAACATCAATAGTTATAAATATTAATTAAATATGAATAAATATTAACTAAAAAATCATCAATGTGTATAAAATATCAATACATATTAATACATATTTATTAAACAATCAAAAATATAAATAATAGTGTTCAAAATGAACAAGGGATGTCAAATTATTGAATCTAAGCACTTACGTGGGTGTAAAAGAGTGGGAGTGGGGGGGGATTGGAATTTCATTTCTTTTTTAGCACTAACAAATTCAATTTCTAGCCCTTTTAAAAGCATGACTTATCGTAGTGAAAATACACCCCTAACAATATGGAAAAAGATAAGCATTAATTTATCAATGATAACTTGGGACTATTAAAGACTATTCATCGATGTTATTTTAGCACTGATCTTTATTAGTGTCTTCAATATAACTTTTTAAGAACTAAAAAAATTCATTTTGATAGGTGATAAAACTCAATTTTGAAGTAGTAAACTCAAACCAAAGATTGATTTTATTAATTAATTATATTACAAAATAATGGAAAATGCCTTTATGATTACATTACTTTCTAAATAATTATGGATAATTATTGCCTTATAACATTTCATTATAGTTATTAAAACCTTAACTAAATAAATATGAAATTAAATTAGGGTGATGTATGGAATTCTAAAACTACAATCGTATTTCACATTAAAGATTATAGAAATGAACGTTGTATCTGATTATTAAAATTAACATAGTAACTCACTATCATCAAGGAGAATTATTTTGGTGACTCATTATCTTACTTGGCCTTCATTTATTACTCCTATGATCCCTTCTACCTCTTCACTTTTGAACCCATTATCGTAACATGTTTGATTATCTTCATAATAGGCTTAATAATTACTGAAAATATCAATCCATTCCATACAGACAGTTGAATGATGATACTTAGTGATGAACATGCCATTGTCTTCCTTCCAAACCAAATATTTGATTAAATCCATCGTATCTTTCCTCCCTAATGGTGGTATGTGAGTGTCGATCACCCAACCACCCTCTCTAGTGACCAATTTTGTTCATTCACATGGCTGAAGAACTGTACCAGATCTGTTGGTCATGGATTCCTGATAAAGAAGAACCCTTCTCCTTCCCCTAACATCTTCCTCCTCTCAATGATTACAGTTGAAAATAATCATTCTTTTTAACCTTCTCACTTATGTACTATCATTTGACATTTTACTTAACCTATCTTGCCACTAAAAGATATATTTTTTGAAGCTATCCCTCTAGATAATACACTAGAATTAATCTTCATCTTATGAATTTCCATATTTGAAAACTTATATAACTTCACCAATGATGATCTTATTAAATACATATTCTTTAGGATACTAAAAATATGATCAAACCATAATGATATATTCTTTAAACTTATTGTCTTGGATATTCTAACACATTCTTAAAATTCATCAATGATGACCCTATTTCTTATTTGTATTTGAAAACCATTTTAGGAATCATTCAAGGATGGTATCTTATTCTTATTTATGATCAATATTTCATGTCACTCACTTCTTATCATGTTCACCACCTGATAGCTTGGTTATCCATAAATTCCATACATCATAATAATAGATAAAATAAATAATGAGTACGGAAATAAACAATGAGTAAGAAAGAACTCTATAAATGATAATAGTAAGTCACATATAAAATGTATCATAAAACTAATATTAACCTAATATATGCATGTGGTGTGGATTATCCTCTATCCCATTGATAGGAATATATTGTATGCGTCCATGCCATGTCTATCTATGTCTCCGCTCTGGAATATTTTGATCCAGTATATCATCATCGGCAACCAAGTGCACAACCTTCTATGTGACAAGCGGTGGATGTATAGTCTCACCATTTGTACTCTATCATGCCTCTAAGGATAATGGATGCTGGCTAGAACTCTTACCAACATATGAAAAAGATGGTTGTTGTGTTGTGGATGTCTGCATAGAAGGGAGTAATAAAGCATCCAACCCAGTCCAGTCAATGCCTATATCTGCCTCTGGTTGTGACTGAGAAGCTGGAGGAGCATCTGACTAATCACGATGAACACCCTTCTCATGTGGAAAATCAACATACATAATAAGTTTGTCACCCCTGGTACATCTATATCAGTATTAGTTGCCTCAGCAGCCTCAACATCATGTGGCGGATCAAAAAAATTCCTTGATAAATCTCATATATAAAAGGAATAAACTCTGCCACAGCATTTTGAAAATATGTATGGTCAAATGTTCCTTCCTCTACTAGATCATACATATGATGTTGATGAGTGATACAAGCATCCTAAGAAAAAAAATTCCACTGTTAAGTAATTTTAATAAAATATATATTCAACAACTGAAGGAATAATGAATACCAACTGAGTAAATCCCTATCTGTGTCATATCATATATCTGACTGGGGACGTGCAGTACCAGGATGCCTAATCCAACTGATCAAATAAATGAAAATGTATTGTCCCCTACCCTCATAAATAGGACTCCTATTGTATGTCTCATAGATCAATATATGTGTCATGGTATCTCCTCCAGTCAAAGTATCTCTTCCCTAACATCTTCAGGGAATGCAATGAGGGTAACTGATTGGGTGGGTCTGGAATGTGCTGAAGGAATATGAAGTGCCTTATAACTCTATCAGTCTAATTCCATTCAACAATATGAAAATTAATCAATGGAATTATGTAGGATCTAGTAGCAATCATTTCCATGCAATACTCTAGAAGTCCTTATATGGTATCATCAGTATGGTATCCATGTAATTTTAAAGAAAAAATGAATAATCAATTAATAAATGAAGATATGTATATTAAAGAAAAAATATTTAACAATATAAATAATAATCGCTTGTATCGTATAGTCGAAGGCTCTCTAAAAGAAGTCTGTAGGTGTGGACATCATTTCTGGCAATATCTGAATACTAATGCGCCAGAATCCACTTGTAGATAACATTGTTATAGTTACATTTCATAATAGAAAGGTATACAATAAATTTATAAATTATAAGGAAGGAATAACATACCATTGTCCACATAGATCCTCCTCTAAAAATTTTGCAGGAAATGGTTCATGTGGTTCTAAGCGAGGGATGTGCTCCCATACCCACATTTGTAGAAAATCAACGCATCATGTGATATGAATCTTTTCGATGTGACATGCACTGTATAACACCCAATATGTATATTCAAGACAATAATACCCCAAGTTATACCATCTTTCCTGGTCCAAATCCTCCAGAAAATTTTAATACATCAGATATACAAATGTAGTGGATTGATGAACAAAAAGAATGTCACCGATCAGCCTCAAAATATAAGCACATGTAAATCACAATACAATTATCTCATCAGCATACTCTGCTAGATGTGTGAAGTGATGGTCTAACCAGGTAATGCGTAATCTATAACTGAAGACTGACTTTCCATCATCATAGGCCTTTATGGCCAATAATCTATGAACAATCTCAAAGCAATCTTCTCCAACTCGCCCTGTCACAGCCTCACCGTCAATGGGGAGGCCCAACATAATGGACATATCCTTCAGTGTAATAGTCATGTCCCCCTCTGTAAAATGGAACATATGTGACTATAGCCTCCAACTCTCTATGAGAGAAGTAATGAGATGATTGTCGACAAAGGTGAAGTCAGACATCACTATGCCATAGAACCCAGTGTGATGAAGATGGGGGTGATAGTGGGAGGTGGTGCGGTATGATGGAAATGATGAGATCTACATACACTCAAAAGAGGCATAGTACATCCCTATAAAGCTATTCGTGAAACATTAGTACCCAAGGATTTGAGAAATGGATAACCTTACATCAACAAAAGTGATGTCATTGTTAATTTTTTATATTAAATTAAATTAAAATTGTATATTTTAAAAAAAAACTACAATAAGAAAAATAAGGTAGACAAATATATGTTGGTAGTGTTGTTGGTTTATTTTATGAATTTCTTGTTTTATTGATCACCAATGAAGTTAAATTTATTCTGTTTTTTATATAAACTAGAAAATATGAGAAACCTACATTAAACTTATATATGCATGATATATTCATTTTCGTTGTATATTTATTTTTCTTAATAGTTATAGTATCACAGAATTCATTCTGATATAATCCAGAAAAGAAACAAATCAAAATGGAAACATATCAGAAATGGAGAAAGTCTAAAATAAAAGGATTCCTTACTAAAACATCCACATACGAAACAAAATATATATATTCATGGTAAAATACACAGACTCGATCATGGATGACGGTACGTGGAGCTTTGTCCTGCCACTTGGGGACATCTCTTACGATTATGTCGTTCTGTGTGATAAATACTGCATCCTAGTCCCCCACCACGTTGTTTAGGACAGTCCATATCATTTATTATTTGAGTAGACTTTGGTCTTCCACAGGGGCGCAACCTGGTATTATGAATCCAATAATTTAAAAAATAATAGAATTTGAAAAAAAACATAAATGAAAAAAAAACCAACTTACAAAGCATGGAAATATCAGGGATGATAGTTGGATGATCAGCAGGCAATTGGATAGAATGAAATTCACCAACAGGCATACAAGATGTACTATACCAGTTAACCAAAGTGCTCATGTGATACATCGGGTCAACATTTGGCTCCCATGATATATTTACTGAAGCACAAGCTATAAAAACATGTGAACAGGGATATCTCAATACCTGAAAGTTTCCACAATCACAGTACATATTATCCAACATGACCATAAGCACTCAACCACTAGTGTATGTAGCTCGATCATAGAACTCTCTTACCTAAAATATCCTCTTTTCCAGATCAAATGTTAGAATAATCCATCTTCGAGCCCCATTCATTATCTGATCGATGTCACTTTGGAAATGTTGAGTAAAACGTATTCCATTTTCCATCCTCTGAAAGGCCTTTTGGGACTGGCAATAAAGTAGTGCACACATCTATAAAATGTATCATGCAATAACCCTATGATAAAGTGTTTGCGCACACCCTTGAGGACCACCATTTATGAACTCCACTATATTAGTGGTCATATGGTAATATCTTCTACCACCATCATATGCTAATGACTATTTTTCCTTTGAATTCTATATCATATATTCATAAACATATCCATTAGCCCGTAGAATCTCTTCAAGACATAAATCAAACATTTATTGTTAGAGATCAAATTCTGAAACCAAAATAGAATAATGTGTTAAAAAGGATATTAAATTTTCTTAAAAAACTATAGTGTAGAAAAACATACCCAACTTGAGTATCCCCTTATTTATTTCCTCATCTCTAAAATGCTTATGCACATTACTGGAAATATGTATAATGAAATATCGATGATAAGAATTTAGATTAGTCCATGAAACCTAATCACTATTTACGGCCTCTATAATTGCTCGATGATGATCAGATATCAGACACACTCCCTGGTTTTGTGTGACATGAATGTGTACACATACTAAAAACTAGCACCAGGATTCAAAATTATCCTTTTCAATAATAGATAATGCAAGTGGTAGAGAAGCATGATTACCATCCTATGTGGTAGCAATGATTAGAACACCTGTATATGTGCCATAAAGGAAAGTGTCATCGACCTAAATGAATTGTTTACAATGGGGGAAAGTACTAAAGCATGGTATGAATGCCCAAAAAATCCTATTGAACTTCACCTTTGATCGATCAACTCGGTGATTGGGAGACACATACTGAACAATGTTCAAATGATAAATAATATGATTATTGAGAGATAACAATTCCATAAGTTGTGGCAACATTGCATACGATTCATCCCAATCACCATGCACTTTTACAATTGCCTTTTGTTTTTCATTCCATGCTTTGTTGTATGATATCTTATTGTTAAAAAACTATTGAATTATTTCCTAAAAAAGGTAAATGGGAACTTCCTAACATATTTGTATCATCTCAACAATAACAGTTGATATAAACTCTACATCAAGTGAAGAGTGATCCTGTGATAAGCTTGGATTCACACTAGTGTGTGGGATTTCTAATTTGGTTATCTTCTGACATGAGAAAAAATTATCATATATTTCCCTTAATCAGAATTTATATTCTTGCCCATATTTTTCACATCGAATGAGATATTTTTTCCTCTTAGACTCATTAACCACATATGTGAAGTTTCACTCTATTTGGTATTGTTTTATCCCTTTTTTATGGCATGTTTACTTCCAAACTCCTGCCCAACATAGATGGAGTTATCATTTGATGCAGATCTATTCCCTATAATGTCAGAGAATTCAAAAGTCGGTTTAATGACATCCAAATAAAAATGTTTTTCACACGACATTCCTTCAACTAAGGAACTCAATACTGAAGGATTATTACAACTAACTAGTAGATTTCTTGGATGTCTGTCTCTTATAGGAACCTCAGAAGGTTCATTCCCCACATCACACTTCCATTGATGCCTGTCTCTCATAGGAACCTCAGAAGTTTCATTCCACACATTACCCTCACCCACATCATCTCTTGATGCCTCAGCAGATAGTTCATCCTCTTATAAACATTCATTCACTATATCAGAAGTAGACAAAGGGATGTCCCCTACATTACCTTTGAAATTCTGATCATCTTCTTCATAATTTGGTTCTATCATAGGAGTCATATGAGGATGAGGAAATGAATAAGAGTGTTTTGAAGGAACAACTTCTATATAGATCACAAAACATGGTTCTGTAGTAGTTGGTTTCACCACATCAACATCACAAATCACCACATACAATTCCATACAACACTTTTTCCTAAATAACAAATATGTATCCATCCAATCCTCATTATCGACCAGAGGGTCCTCGGTGTTCCATAAGTGTTCAGGATATTGAAGATGTTAACATGTTATTGAATTAATTGATTGATCAACCGTTAGTTTTAACTGACTATGAATCTTATTGCGAACTTCATCCAATGGCGGACAACCATAAAGATTTTGCACTCTTGTAGGTGGAAAACTATAGCTAAAATCCTGCAAGGTATAAATTACCTCACCATTGCAATATATTTAGGAAAATATGATTATCAAGAAAAAAATAATTAATAAAATATTATATACTACATGAAAATTTTAAAATATTTAAATTGGTTATTATTGAATAATTGACTTGATCTTGAGACTCTTTCTATGGATAGGTGTATCACTATTGACGTATATTGAAGGTGATGTTATTAAAAAAGTAAATTTAATAAAATGTTATATATTTTTATACAACATCATAAAATTTTTCATAAATTTTAATTAATTATGAATAAATAATCATGACTTGATATTGAGACTTATTATGGATTATTTTATCATTATCTGATAAACTAACCCAAACATATGGGTGAACGAACTCCTAGAATCTCTATTATCAAATATTTCAGCAACCGCCAGTCTCTTTTCAAAGAGCAATGCCTCTTGTCGAACGTCTCTTATTGAACATTTGTTCTTGAATGCCTCTTTGGGAATGCATCTTGTCAATTTCCTTTTTATTAAAAATTTACTCATATGCATGTGAGGGGGTCTAGGGGTATGAAATACATAACATCTTTTAAGGGAACAAGTAGGTCCTTACATACTTAATAAGGGATGACTCGTAGGTCATCAATGCGGAAAATAAAATGCAATTATTACAAATCATATAACCACATACACAAAAAAATACATGAAATTTCAATTATGCATTTGTCGGTCATCTCAAGATCAGTCATCACATAATACTCGTACATTTTTTCTTTCAGTAGACTTATTATGTTCTACATATTATATAACTTTACCTATTACTAGATGAAATATATATTAAATATCTACACATGTTTTCCAAAATATTATCTTTTCAATGTGTGCATCTATATATATGTATTTAATAATAACATTTAATAAATTTAAGTAAAAGTAATATAATTTATACTTACATAACAACCATTACAATAATGAACACTTATGTTATTTTCAATTTTATAAAATTACATATGTATATATAATATTTTTTTGTCATTCTACTACTTTCCAAAATATAAGTAATTATATTTTATACTTTATTACATGAAAGAATAATTATTTATACTTAATATAATTTAAATTTATTGATCAAAACTGTTATTAATAGTAAATAAAAGTAATATAATTTACACTTACATAAAAACCATTAAAATAATATAAACTTGTGATATTTTGAATTTAATAAAATTACATATATATTTAAATTTTTTTCATTTTTTTACTTTCCAACATATAATAAGCTATATTTCATACTTGATTACTTCAAATAATAATTGTTTACACTTAATATAATTTAAAATTTTATTTATAAGAAACAAATTTATACCATTAACAAAAATAATTTCCTCTATATTTTTTAATAAATTTAAATATGATACTTAATATAACTAATATACTTATAATAAATTATATAGCTACCATATAGAATATTATAATTTATATTTATATTAATTTAAAAATAACATATTTTATATACATATAAATCTATTCAACTCACCATTTAAATTTAAAAAATATATATATTTTTAAACAATTTTTTGCTATTGTATAGAATGTTATAATTTAAATTTCTATGACTTTAAAAATAACATATTTATATACATATAAATTTATTCAACTCTCCATTTATATTAAAAATATATACATTTTTAAAAACAATTTTATTTCCCAAAATATAAATTACATTTTAGACATATCATGTTTAAATTTCCTAAACACTTAATATGAACTACATAATACAATAAACAATAACTCATTCACAAATTAAATCATAGAAGACACTAATTTATACATTCATACATGCATCAATACAAATTAAATAAATAAATAACACACAAACACTAATTTCTACACGCCATATTAAATAAATAAATCATACAAACAAAATAAATAAACATAATTAATCCATTAAAAATTTAAATAAAAATTTTACATGTTTAAAAGCAGGAAATATATGTTGAGAAAAAGTTTCTACAGGGATTCTCCACAAAAATCATATTAGAGCAATGACATTTGGGGGGATCTTTTTATAGAATTCAGTGGGAGGATGTGTGAACCTCGTTCACTCCTCCTTCATCTCGTTTGCAAAGGTTGTGTGAACAGAGTGCACGCATCTTTTACCGTTCCTAGAAAGCGTGAATGGGGTTCACGTTTCTCTAAAATCAGAAAGAGAAGCGTTAACCTCATTCACACTTCTTCCTCAGATTGGAGAAGAATGAATAGGGTCCAAAATTCTTGGGTCTCCTTTTTAAAATTATCAGGACCATGTCCCATTTAAAAAAAATCAAACCCCATTAAAAAACACACACACGATCAGATCTTGGTCTGTTTTTAAGGAACTAGCAAGCAAAGATGACCCAAACATAAACTAATAACGGGAAAAAATCCAAACCAACCAAAAGGGTGCATCGTTAATGGCTTAATCGATCATGACACCCGGAATCACTGCTTCTTCGTTGGGCCACCATGGATTTGGCTCTCCGGATTCATCCCCATCACATCCCTGAATGAGATCTTACTCATTCTATCTTTCTCCTATTGTGTTTGGGGACACATTTTCATAAAAATATATAAACCATGTGACACTGGAACCAATCCCCTCTTGGATATTTATATACTAATTCTCTTTAGTATTAGGTCAATATATGTACTTTAACTTAGTCCAAGCATCCTCTTGGATCTATCACCAATGATCTTGATCCCTAGAATGTAGGCTTCTTCGTCTAAGTCCTTCATGGAGAAGCACTTTTTTAACCTGTCTTTAACTGATTTCAAGACTGGTATATCGTTTCCTATAATTAATATGTTTTCAACATATACTTCTAAGATAATGACTGCATTCCCATTAAATCTTTTGTAAACACACAACTCACATTCATTTTTAATGAAACCAAATTATTTTATGGATTCATCTAATCAAATTTTCCATGACCTTGATGATTTCTTTAATCCATAAATGAATATTTACAATTTGAAAATCCTTTTGGCATCACCTGGTGTCTCAAACCCTTATGGTTGTATCATATAGACATCTTCCTGAAGGTTCCTATTAAGGAATACAATTTTGACATAAATCTTCAAAATCTCATAGTCATGATAAGTTTCTATAGAAAATATGATTCTAATGGATTTAAACATTGAAATTGGTGAAAAAGTTTCATCATAGTCAATTCCTTGACATTGTTTAAACCCTTTATCCACTAGCATTGCTTCATAGGTACTTACATTACCTTCCATGTCCAGTTTCCTCTTGAATTTCCATTTACATCCAACATGCTTTACATCAACTAGTGCATTGACCAAAACCAAAACTTAGTTCTGATACATGGAATCCATTTTAAAATTCATAGCTTCTATCCATCTTGTAACTTCTAGGATCTCTACTACTTCCTTGTAGGAGAGAGGTTCATCATTGTCCAATAATAATGAGTCACCATCCTTTGTGACAAGAAAACCATATCTCTCTGGTTCCCTTACCTCTCTTGCACTCCTACACAGTACTTGTGTTTGAGGAAATACTTCTTCCATGGGGACCTATGGAACTTGTTCCTGTACCAACTCATATGTATCTTGAGCACCAACTTCATCTGAGTAAATCTTTCTCCCACTATCCTTTTTGAGGATGTGCTCCCTCTTAAGAAATAAGGCTTGTCTGGTGACATTTAATTTCTTGTCTAAAGGGTTGTATAGTTAGTATCCCTTTGTTTCCTTGGGATACCATATAAAGATACACCTCATGCCCTAGGGTGCTAGTTTATTTCTTGAGAAGGCATTAACAAATACCTCGCATCCCCATACATGTGTATTCAAAAAAATGGGTTTCTTTCCACTCAATAACTAGAAGTTAATTCCAGTTTCCTTCTTAGTTGGTACTCAGTTTAATGTGTATGCTACATTTTATAATTCATATCCCCAAAAGGATAATGGAAGATCTGCATGAATCATCATCAATCATACCATATCCAACAAGGTACAGTTCCTCCTTTCACTAACATCATTCCACTATGGTGTATAAGGTGGAGTGGGTTGAGATAGGATCCCAAACACCTACAAAAAGTCGATGAACTCTTGGTTAAGATAATATCCACCTCGATCTGATCGAATATTCCTTATCTTCTTACCAAGCTCATTCTCTACTTCATTCCTGAATTCCTTAAATTTTTCAAAGGACCTGGACTTTTACCTCATCAAGTAAATATATCCATATCTACTCAATTCATCAGTAAAAGTTATGAAGTAAGAATATCCACCTCTAGATTCTATTAGAAATGGTCCACACACATCAATGTGTTCCAATCCAAGAAGCTCTGTGTCCCTTTCACCCTATCCACCAAATGGAATTTTGGTCATTTTCCCTTATAAACAAGCATGACATATATCAAGTAGTTTTAGCACAGAAGAGTCTAAATAACCATCTTGACAGAGCTTTGTCAAACACTTTTCGTTTACATGACCGAGACGGCGATGCCATAACTGGGTGTTATATGATTCATGAGAACTTGATTCATTATCAATTTCCAATGCTTGGTTTTCATAATTTAATACATACTGGCCATTATTTAAATGCACCATACCATAACATATGTTGTCCTTATAAAAGAAATAACTTTTATTTTCAAACATGGAAATATATTCATCTGTATCCAAAATTGATATAGAAATTATGTTTTTGGTGACACTAGATACATAATAATATCCATGTAAAACCAAAATCATTCTCATTGTAAATTTGAGGTGGTATTCACCAATGGAATGAACAATAAGCCTCGCACCATTGGTAGCTCGCAGATCCACCTCTCCGCTAGAAATTTTCCGGAATCTACTTGTTTCCAACATTTAATTACATATGTGAGCACCACATGATATATCTAATACCTAATGTGTATAAATGGAAAAATTTCACTCGATAACGATTGCACCTTGGGATTCCCCTTACATCTAGGTGAAATTCCTCTTTTAGTGGCCTAACTTGCCACATGCAAAGCATACTGGCTTCTTTTCCTTTCCCTACCTTTGGATATTCTTCTTCTAGGTCGGATGGTACTTGGGGGATTTAGACTATTTATAAGTCTTAGGCCCCTTTTCCGTATCCTTCTTCTTCCTATTCACCATAAGGACTGTGGGTTTTTCACTCCCCATGTCCTTATCCCCTTGGATAATTAAAGTAAGAAGTTCTGATAGACTCTTCTCATTATTTCTCATATTATAATTCACAATAAAAGTAGATATGGTCTTTGGTAGTGATGATAGTATGAGATCAATATGCAACTCATCTGAGAATTTAATCCCTATGATGTCTAGACACTCAATATATCCAATAAGTTTGACTACATGTGGCCCCGTTGGCACAGACTCTCCAAGCTTAATGGTGAAAAAAGCATTGGAGATCTTATACCTCTTTTTTCTCACCTTCTCTTGATAGAGATCCTAAATGTGAGACATCATGCTATAATCCTCATGTTTCTTCAAGAGATCATTGGTCATGGATGATAGCATGAGGCACTGAACATCTTTATCATCATTCGGATGTTTCTCGTACATAGAGAGATCCTCATCACTCGTCTAATTTCCAAGCACAACTGGTAAACGTTCTTCCATCACATATAGTTTTCTTTCATGGCGAAGGATGGCCTGAAGACGCCTTTTCCACTCCTAGAAATTTGTGCTGGTGAGAAGGTTTTCCTTATTGAGTATGGATTACAACAATATGTTTGATGTCATTTTTAATGTTGTTTCTACAAGTAAGATGAATAGAGTTTTAGTACATTATCTGATAAAATTAAGACAAATAAATAAATAAATATTCATTATTCACCCACTATTTTATCGATTCCCAAAAGCCCTCACCATTTGATTTTAAAATATCTTGTTTCTTGGACATTCTACCAGCAATGATCTATATTTCCATTCACATTACCCCAACTATGGATGGTCAAGAAATTCGAATGGTTTTAGGTAGTAATTCCAAATTCCAACTATATTAACTCGCAGCTCCTTGATCCATTGACTGGATTCCCCAATCCTAAAATCCTTAATTTTGGATTTTATCAACCTTTTCCTATCATTTACACCAAGTTATGCTTTGGCAGTCATCCCATGATTTAAACTAAGTCAATTAAACCCAAAATATCAAATTAAAATTCCCTGATAATTTAAAGCACCCCAACATTGGCTGGTCAAGAACTTTAAACTATGGTTTGATTCTAAATGAAGTAATGGAAGGCTATACCGACTTAATATTTTATTGAGGGATTTCATCCTTTATGTGTAAATTCTTGTTTATTATCTTTTCGCATGCTTGTTAATATTAATTGGGATAAGATTAAGTGATTAACCATGTATTAGATAATATTTATGCATAAGCCAGTTTATTTTAGTTCCATATTGCGTTCTTGTTAATTCATTAATTATGTGATCGTGACAAAATATCCATGATAAATAACCATAAAACTGACAGAAATTAAATAAAGGGTACAATCATGAGCTTGTTCTAATAGTTAGTTTATCGAGCAGTTTATAAACTAACTATTGACCTAGGGGATAAACACCTTGAACCAATTAGGTTCATGTTTATAGTTTTACACATGTCCACCTTTATATCACCTTGTATTAGTTTCACCTCAGCTCCTAACTTGAACCACCTCCACTATCTTAGGAGCTCCATCCATTATATATGCTTGTACTCACATGCAGGTGAGGGGTAAAAGGGGGTTTACAAAAAGGAAACCATGGAAACATAGACCCTACATATTAATGAGGAGAGAAGGCACACAAACCAACAATTTAATTTAATAAATTAAAAGGGAAACCAATCACATACAAAAGTTATGGTCTAGCTCATGGTCATCCATATGCATGCAATGAATTTATGTATTTAATAAAATTAGTATTCCATTATTTAATTATTTTTTATTTAAGATAAATCACGCTTTAATAGATTAATTATTATCTTTAATTAATCAATCCTTTTATCTTAATCCTTTTCTGATTTTTTTGAGATTCTCATCCATTATAATTTTAATCAAATTAGAATTCATTTAAAATTAACCTTGTACATAACTTGTACCTTGGAGGCAATCCAGTGAATACCCATCCAAAACTACCGAACATGTATTATACTTGTATACAATTTATTCATTGTGACATGTATCATGAAATAGAAGTATAATTGTAATGAAACTAATACATGTTGTGCAGATATTTGAACACTACGTAGATGTTAATTAAACATTTATATATATATATATATCAAACACATATCTCATGTTGTGTCCCAACTTTATTCCCACATGAAGATACATGTATCAAGGGTTACATATTATAATAATAAATTTTAAAACTACGTAATCTGGAAAAATTACATGGCGTATAGATCCGACTACACAGCGTGTACCCTCCTCACCATTCATCCAAAGTACATGCCTTGGGGAATAACAGTGAGGTGTACTTCTGAAATCTACGGAGTACACAGCGTGTCCAGTGGTCCACACTCCATGTAGACTCCACATTACATATTCACCATTTGAGCAAGCCATGTATGGGATACATGACTCGACCCTAACCCGAAGGGACTACACACCGTGTCCAGTGGGCCACATGGCGTTTAGTCAGGTTTCCCTGCACCAATTAATCTAAGTCACACCACATGGATTAAAGGTCATTAATGGTGTAATTAATGCCTAATTAATGCAAGATATCAAACTGATTATCAAACCAAATCATGATGCGTTTAATAATACTACATGGGATGTAATTCCAATTACATGATGTGCAGTCTGGTGTTATATGACCCAGATCCTTAGAAACTCCAAATGAGTTCCTTGATTTTATTTTATTCATAAAATTGATCGTTTTTGTTAGATCTTCAAGAAACTATGAAGGAATAAATAGATCAAAAAATTAATATTTAATGAATGATTAAACATGAATTGAAAAACTAAATTATGAATTTTTAAATCATCAAAAAAACTAAATAATTGTAAATAAAAATATGTCCACTCTGATACCACTTGTACGTTCCGTTTGCAGTAGAATCACGGGATGGGCGGTGCCCAATTTTAATTTTTACCATATTCAATGAAAAATCTGGGATAATTACGACGATGAACGCTAGTATCTATGGAATTGAATAAAAGATTTAGAAAAAGATATAGAAACCTAGAACCAAGATAGAGGATCGACATATTTTTTTATAATTAATTAAATTAAATTAATAAATTACCTCCAAGGTGATTCTTTCTTCGTTGATATGTTCGACCACAGATATGTGGTGTGCCTTCATTGCATTGTAGATATCAATGGTAGATCTCATCTAGTGGTGATCCACACGTGTTCCACGTATCTCCAGATATTGCTAAAGGAGTCTTCGGGTTCTAGCACAGAAGATCATTGCAGTTACAATGTCTGCCTTCAATCGCCTTGAGAACCTCTTTCAAAATGTCCTCCTTGATCCAGTGGAGGAGGATCTTCCATGTTCTTGAGAGCGTTCTTAGAGAGGTATGAACTCTCTATCCATGAGAGTTTTTATCCAATTTATCATGCACAATAATAATAATCATCCCTTGGCTAGCGCTTGGCTTATAAGAGAATAATATAAATGGGCATTTAATTCACTAGGGTAATAATAAATAATTTTCACATGTGCCTTAATTATTTAATTAATCCAAGTGAAACCCATATGTCAAATAATAACAACAACATTATTATTTCTTGAAATTCACTTATCTTATGAGTTATAATTAAATATTATTTAATAAAATAATATTCAATATTATTATTTCTTAACGAACCCTTCACTCGGTCGGCCAATCCTCCACAAAATTTATTGAACCTTGAATAATGACTATTTATTTATTAAATAAATATCACACCATTATTTTCCAATAAATATATAAATATTATATTCACAAAATCTAAAATAAATATTTATCAATTATTCCACCCATATTATATTCTCTTGAATAGCTAGTGTCGAAATAAATGCGATCAGACATCCATGAATAATTATTAAACCACAACCGGTAATAATATTTATTCAAGTTGTTAAATAATAAATAATATATAATTTAACTATGATATTGGATACGCTTACTGTGTGACCCTCTAGGCCTCTTTCTCAGTGACATTAGGCAGAGTAGCCTAAAGTCCAAAGTTAGCATCTAGAAACATGCCACAGTACCCATAGAGAAATAATTTAATGCCGCAACGACATGTCACCTCATATGAACACTTACTATATAATATAATCCCTTTGTCTCTATATCTCCAATCAAGCGGGTTTCATGCAAGTTCCATCAATCCATGTGCTCTGTTTCTCATTCTTTAACTTCCTGAAAATTGAACTTACCTATAGAACATCATGGCCATAGATTTATTTAGGCTATATCATATCCATCAAAGGGTCTACGATGTCAACTTCCATTATGTAACATGAGGGAAAAATCCTTTCTCATATTATTCATTAATGTATTATTACTCGTGACACACCCAACATATCTTGCCACGCTGCGAACATATGTGGTCACAATTTTCGCCAATACATCTAAGTGTGCGAGTCATAATACCCATAAATAATAATATTAAAGTCTAAGGACAAATACATAAATTCTCAAATAGAAACATCCAATGACACTTATAAATGTGGATATCTTACTGTCAGGTCTCGTTCTCATAATATCCTACTAGATATCACCAACGGAGTACACCATGAGAAGGTGTCTCAAAGTCCTATGAGTCTCCACCCCTAATAGCTTATATCATTTGTGTCTCTAAAATGATATCATCCAGCTATAGAACATATATCTATGAATAGTTTCATAGTACTTATGAGTTCTCATCATAGCGGGGAACTGCTATGAATTTTTAGTGCGACAGCCACTCATGGGACATTATAACATGAAATATTTCACTGAAGAACAATCATGATGTGATAAAGATTTTATTAATATCCATCCAATGAATACATTTTTATCATAAAGTTCAAATAAGTTGGTTCTAGGGAACCAAGTCCAACAAACACGACATGTCCAAGCTACTTGGGGTTGAGCCGTGTTCTCCCGACCGTGTCGTGTGGCATTTCTCATGTTAGTGTACATTGGCACACGACATGTTCCTGTCCTTGCCCGTCGACATTTACAACCAGAGTACACACTGAGTCTCCAGAACATGTGTCACATTGCGTGTGGGGGGTCCCACACAACATCTATTACTTATCTCTCCAAAATCCCTAGTCATCGCAGCCAAGGCCCTATACGCCATGTGTTCTTCAGACTACATGGTGTGTGGAAATTTTTTTCCAGAAATTTAGATCTGTTCTCCATGCTCCAGATCTGGTATCTCTGACTTCAAATCCATTGTTTGGCCACTTGAAATTAGTGGATTTATACTCCAACCAGTAACTACGACCCTCCGGTGGCCAAAAATAGAATTTTTATTCTTCTCGTGTGAACATGTACGCACCACCACACCTCCGAGGGTATCCCATCGCCACCATTGGTCTCAGATCTCAAATCCATGAAAACAACACGCATCAACCAAGATTCATCCCCAAATTCTTCTTTGATGATCGATCCCTTTGTTTCCCATGAGACCATTTTGAATCCAGGGGTCTGGTCGGGGTTGGTCCCACCTGACAATGTCAAATCATTACCCCATTTTTCAATGATGACAATCATGAAAATTTTATGGGAGAAAGGAACAATAACAAGGATTTTACGATTATTATCTAAGCGTTGTTGTCCAACGAATATAATGGGAGATCTAAGTTTAGAAAACAATTGAATAATCAATATAATTTCAATACATGGGTGCATGCAATGTTCAAAAATTGGTGCAGATCAAATGAAGGGTTGATTATGCTTAATCAATTTAATCAATAACGGACTAATCCACAAATTGATGAGTCCTACCTAGAAATTTGATCCTTCGTCATTGAAAGAAGAATGGAATGATATGGAAATACAAAAGAAGGGGATGTTATAATGATGGGGAAAGACATACAATTGAAAATTGGTAAACAATGACTTTTGAGTTTATGGGAAAAATTATGCATTCGATAAGAGTTTGAGATAATTGAGGAGCTATTGGGAAATGATTATATCTCCATAATATCTATCCATATAGTTACAAAAATGAAATAAAATGAACATTGGGAGAACAATTATAGAGGAAATATTATGTATGATATTAATGAATACTCATCTAATTACATGTTAATCCAATAAGTGAAGAATGGAAAAAATCCCATGATATTATTCAATTACTAACCATAAGTACATGCTAGTGTGAGAACGTTACTATTGATTTTTAGACATTTCATTCGAATACATATGAAGGGAATAATTCACTATGGTTTTTATCAAATATCATACAATGATGATATCATCATTATCGATTATATCTGATTGATACCTAAGGATTACATCACTGTTATAAATAGTTTAAAATGACTTTAAAACAAAATAAAACTTATATATTAAATATTAGCCATTGAATAATGGCTCATATGAATGGACTGTGTAGACTCTTGAGGATACACTCATAGACTTTATATAAACATTATTGGAGGATGGGATCAGTAATATGATATGATTAAGTACTAATACAATAATATATTCCTATCGATCCTTATAGTAGCTCCTTGTGACACCATATATGGGAATAAATTTAGAACACCAACATGTTTGGATAATTTAGGAGAACATAAGTTATTGGGTGACCAAAAACATCATAGAAAAGTTGAAAGATATTAAAGTACACATCACTGCACTAAAAAGATGATCGATAATCCACATTATTGATCATTGATGTGTTAGGGAGAATGAGTTTAGTGATAAAATATTTCATAATATATCACAATTAAAGAGAGTCATGAGGATTTGGGAGAAATAAATATTATAGCATAGATACATTGATCCCATTGATATTCATGGTCACATTTATGGTCTAACCATTCAAATAGAATTACACAAAACCTATCACATGACTGTTATGTGTTCAAAAATTTTCTTTTAAAGAACTTCATACTAGATCTCTCAAATCATCTAAACTAGAGGTTTCACAATAGGAGAATGATCAACCACTACGAGGAGTAGCCGATTATAATCATGGACCATATATGGAGCAAGAAAATAATTTCATACTAAAATGATTATAAACAAACAAAAATGAATTGTATATTTTATAGTTTTATACTAAACCCCTTCTTATTGTTCAGCTCATTTGCTATAGAAACTAATATAAAATTTATCACGCAAAACTGAAATAGTCCCCATCGCTGCCCCACTGTAATAGAAATAATGAATAAGCCCCACTAGGCAGCAGCTGGCTTGTATAACTTCTTCACCTTCTTCCTATATTCTTGTTGATCCCCCCATAGGGCAGCTTCCTGATTATTGAGAGGCGACTTCGTATTGGGCTCTCCTAGAAAACTCTATATGGACAGTAGTATGGCCCACACATCATAAGCTGATGACCATTTGTCCTGAAGGATTTCCAAGTAGATGTTGTAGTGAAAGTCCACATTGGGATGGAAACATGCCGCCTCAAATTTCACTTTGGGTGATTTGAAAGGATAATCGATGGGGAAGGAGAGTGGAGCTTGTACTCTGTTCCTTCAAAAACAATGTCCCTACTTCCCTGTATTGTCCCCTTCTAGTATAATATGTTGTCTCCCTTATGGAAAGCATAGATCCCAAACTCCCTGCTCATCATCAGGTCCATCAACTCCAATTGTAGCCTTTTCAGCAAGGAATGGGTGTCAACCGTCTTTGTTAGAGCAAGATTCCAGGAAACGTGGGTCGTCGAAGGTTATGTTGCCATGTTGGATTCATTGTTGATGGATTCCATTCGATACGCTTCTTCCCCAGTGATTCTTGAAACAAATCAGAGGATCAAAAATTTACAGCCACGCTAAGATTCCTTCGCTGCTTTCTGGTTCAAAAGGTGGAAGATGGGCAACGAAGGAGGGAGATATGGAAAGAGGGAGAGATGAGTGAGGGAGAGCAGTTGCGATTATATTTAAAATCGAGAACCTAGCCATAGTCGAACGTTGACGAGGGGGATCTTGGGCGCCCCTTCACCAGCAATGGCTAGTTCTCGGGAAATTTTTTAAAATAAAGTGTTTTTAAAATTTTATACAATTAAATAACAAGAACAGTAAAGCGTGTATTTATATAAATTATAGGCGTCAGCCTGTCAGGGTCCTTCCCCTGGAGTCGACGTCCAGAGTCCCTGGGCAAGGCTCTATTCATGTATCACCCTTTAAAATAGTTTTCCCTAAAACTAATTTGACTCATTTACATTTTTATGAAAAGCATTATTCACTTATATAAAATCATGTTTTTTAAACAATTCTTAAAACATTATTTTATACATTCTTTTATATACCTACTTCTCCACTAGTTTCTTATGAAGTTTTATATAAATGAAATCAGTATTCATTACCTATTATTCATTATTTAGTACGAAATTTCCAAAACTCTTTAATCCCCCTTTTTCATGGTAAAAATTACGATATATAATTTGGTTATTCTTTAAGTCGTGATTTTGTTAAACATTTATTCATCATCGGTTTTTTCATTTTTAAACATTATGTATTATTTTTTTTACTTATATATTGTACATATGCATGTATTTTTTTATATAACAGCTTGGCTTGGAATTATATAGTCTAATAATTAATTGTGTAATGTACTCCTCTCATGAGTTATATATATAATTTAATGGAAATAAGCCTATCATACTGTGTTATGTTGTCTTGGTAGCGATTCTAGACAATTGCTTATGATTACATGTTATATGTTGATGTCACAGTCTAAAGATTTCATGATCATTTAATATCGTCTCCATTATACTTTCTTTCCATGATATAATATATAATCTTATATTTTAAAGGTATAATTTCATCTGATAGGTTTATGATCTACCGAATATTAATTTATATATCCCACCCACACTAATACTATGGTTGTTGAAGGTACATCCCATGAATTCTGCAAACTGTTTTCACTGTGCTTCATCCGATCATCTAAATATTATGTCATTGAAATATACTAGCACCAAAATTCTCTGATTACTATCATTATTGACTTACAAATTGTAATTAACTCCCCAGACTGAAAATCGAGCTTCTTTAAAAACTGATCGAGCCTTGAATATCACGCTCTTGGTGCTTGCTTCAACCTGTATAGTGCTTTTCTTAGCCAACAAACTATATTCCCATATTCATGAATGAAAAAAACCATTTGGCTGCTCAATAAAAACTTCTTCTTCCAGAACCCCATTCCAAAATGCCGACATGACATTCATTTGGAAAACTTTGAACTTTCTTTTTACTGTTATGACCAAGAATAATATGATTGTATCTAGCCTTGAAATAGGTGAAAATGTTTCATCAACATCAATATCCTCTATCTGGGTGTACCCCTTTTACACTAGTCATATTTTTTTCGAATCATAGTGTCATCTTCATTCATCTTATTGCAAAAAAAAACTCATTTAGTCTCGATTACATTCATATCTATTGGCCTAAAAACAATCTCTCATGTCTGATTCTTCTCAATTTACTATATCCCTTCATTCATAGCATGAACCCAATTTTTATCACTAAGTGATTACTCAAAACATTTTGGCTCTACCTAAGATAAGAAAGATGTTTATCGTAAAGACATCGTTTTTTGTGTTTACACTAGTGCTACCTGATCACCAATGATATTTTTCCTTTCAATTTTAGCTCGACTCATTGGCTTTTGTGTAGATATAGATTTTACTTCCTCCTACTCATCATTAGTATCTTCTTCTGAATCATCATTTTCTACTTCTTCTCCCCAAGTGTTTCTTACCTCCTCATCACATTCAGCAGTTTACTATTCACTATGTTTCTGAATATTCATTTCATTTTCCACTACAGAGACATCGTAGATTTCAACGCCACGTCATCTTGAATCACGAAGCTCTGAAGTTCCCGCTGAAATTCTCTCAAAATTTCAAATCACCATGGAAATTTTTCATTTGTAGAGCTCGTTATAATAACGGAGCATCCCATAATTTACTTCGCGCCTTCTCCGCGAAGCTCCACCCGCACGCCGCAAAGCTCCACGTGCAATGCTCTTCACCACCGCAATGCTCTTCAACTCTGTTGTTCATGAAGCTTGACTTAATCACGAAGCATCGCCGTCAACATTCTTCTGGTCTTTGTGAAATCCAAATCAGGAGGTCTATCTTCATGAAACTCATTCCTTTACCATATTTAAATTAGCTCTTCAAGGATATCCACATTTCGCGATGCTCACCAAACTCTAAATTTTGGACCCCAAAAATTTGGCAAACACTAGGAAACAGCGCCACCATGTATCTGTTCTTTTGTACCACCTCTAGATCTTTTGTTCACTTTTCATTGTTCTTTGTCAACACAGATTTGCAACAACTTCTCTGGAACTCAAAAATTCTCCATGGAAACTTGCATTTTCAACAAACACAACCAACCCAAAAAGCTACAATGTTACCTTGAGGTATTTTTGTCCAACACACTTTCATGTTAACTTTTTATCACAAGGAGTATAAAAGAGTTGAATCCAGTAATCTAGATATTATGTGGATGTATAGTTCCAATCCCATCTCTAAAATTTGTGTTCTTAAGAGTTGGGTACCCAGATTAAATCTATGTAGCATAACTCAAGATCTATTGACTGTTTATAAAATGTGAAAATTGATTCTTAGTAGATAGAAAATCACATTGAAACAATACAAACCATTCAAGACTTCTGTGACTCTAAGAAGCACCCAAAATTGAATGAAGTGAAGATTAATCCACTAAGTTCACCTAGTTTGGTTTCTTCTCAGCCACAACCATTAGCTTCAAATGAAAAAGGTCCTTTCAATAGATTAGTTACATATCAAAGGATCTCAAAAATTTTGATTCTAATTTTGGAAATATCTGTTAGTCCCATTTGAGATGAAGAAGTGAACAACTAATATGAATTACCTGTTATTCCCATTTTTGTACAGAAAACCCAATTGATAAAGTTGTAGACATATTGAAGTGTACAAACAAACGATTTTAGATTTACCTTCTTGACCCATTTTTTTGTATAGACAACCCAATAGACAACCCATTTAAGATGAATTACCTGTTAGTATACAAACAACCCAATACATCAAAAAACATTTGTTTGTGTAAAGACAACCTAATAGATAAGTAAAAAACATTTTCTTTAAGCTATTTATGTAACAATCTTCTAGGGATGGAGTGAAACAAAGGGATAATAGATGAAGGGACATCTCCCAATGTTAATCTGTAATTAATTTTCTATACCCAGAACAACACAATATCATACAACAAAAATAATCTATGGGTGATGATTTGAATCATCCACCAAACAACATCTTCATGTTCCTCAATATTTATTGTGATTATAATCTTTATGAGTGATTGATAATTGAATCCACATAAGCTGGTAAGAGATCAGGTGCATGGGGAGCCGATGATCGACTTAGAAGGGAGTTCGTGAAGTGATGGTGGCAAGGGCCGATTTAGGATGGCGGGGCAGATTTAGGTTGGCTCTAACTGGGAGGTGGGGAAAAAATTAGGATGATGGTGGGGGTGGATTTAGGTTGGCTGGGACTGGGAGGTGGAGTGGGGGGTAGAATAGGGGAGGTAGAACGATAGGGAGGTGGGGGATTCAAGTGAATCACTAGGGTTCATACCCTATTTTAATTTTTTATCTATTTATATTATTATTGAAAATATATTTCAAATTCATTCTAAATTCTAATAATTTGAAAATGAGCTTTATTTATTTATTTCAAATATTTTTTGTAAATATTTTTAAAAAGTATTTAAAATGGATTCAAAATTAGCTCGTATGTGTTTTTTTGAAGACAAATGGTAATATTTAAAATATATTTATATTTGGTCCTTAGTACTGACACTAATACCTTGCATTTTTTTCCACCATTAGTAAGTTGAGGGTTAATCAGGTATGATTTCCAAAAAACTCAGGTAACTAGTTAATAGATACACACATGATATATATATAAATATTTTTGTATGTTTTTATGTATGTATGTATTCATTCCAAAAAATATTTTTCATTTAATAGTGACTTTAATTCGATGTATAAATATATATTTGTATTAACAAATGGTTTGTTGTTATACATATATATATTTAATTCTTTGTATAACATTTAATTATAAAACAATTTATGGGAACATGTTTTTCTAATGGTAAAATATTTTTTGGTAATAATAGTTATTAAAACATATTCATGTGTTGGTAAAAATATGTTAGTATTAAAATGAAAATATGACAGATTTAATTGTAAATAAAAGATGTGTTGGTATTGAACAGCTAATTCCAACAGATATATCTGTCAGTAAAAAAATGTTGGTAATTAAAATTAATACTTAAAAACCCAAATATCTATTGGAATTAATCATTTTCACCAACAAATATATTATTTGTCACTAATTTTCTATTTCTAAAAGCCAATTTTTTGTAGTGCATGGAATATCACCTCATCTACACATGACTCAAAATTCCCGCATTTCACTTTATTGAGAATAAAACATTTACTATCAAAGATTTGAATGTTTTTAAGTGTTGTAATCTTTCAATATGACATCTCATAAAAATTATTTTCTTCATTAAAACAAAAAAGATACCTATTAGATATATAGACTGATACCAAGACTACTTCCTTCTAGAGTTTCTCTAGTATATCCTTTTCAATAAGCATTGTTCAGGCTATGTTATTGATAATCCAATTTCCCCTCTCAAAAACTCCATTTTGTTAAGGAGTTCTCAAATCTGAAACTTGATTCCTTATTCTGTGTTTCTTGAGATAATCCTTCACCTTGATGTTTGTAATTTTCATACCATTATCAGTATGAAACATAAGATTTTTTTTGTCCAAGCATCCTTTAAGATTCCCTTCGATATTTTTTTATGCAACTGAACACATCATTCTTATGGGAATATGAAAAATACCCAAGCCATCCTACTGAAATCATCAGTGAAAAGAACAAAATACCTCTTCCCTTTAATGTCTCTTGATGAGATAGGTCCACATACATATGCATGCACCATTTTAATCACTCTGGTTAACTTGTGTTCTTTTTCCTTGTATGTAATTCTAATGATCTTACCTTATAGACAAGAATCACACATATGAGTGTGATCATGTGATATCTTAGAGTGGTCTCGAGTTGCATCACATTTTACCAGATCCTCCGGGGATGGTTGGCATAGATGATCAAGTTGTTTATTCCACACCTTTTTTTCTTCCTCTTTGGATAAAAATCACATATCTTTTTCTCCACTTACAAGGTATAGATTTATATTTGTTCTTTTTCCCAATAGAAAAACTACCCATATCTTCCTTTGATGATAAACATCTTCTTGGTAAGTCTTATAGCATGCCTAGAGTCACATAGTTGACTAATAGTAAGAAATTTGTGACTGTGACCTTCAACGACTAAGACATTAACAGGTCTTATTTCTTTTTCCCCAAACATGGACTTTCCCAATCCAATTATCTTCATGCCTTAATTATTTCCAAATTTGAGAGCACCTCCCATATCATATTTTATTCCTATTACAAGATCTTTATTTCCTATCATATGGGATGTGCATCCACTATTAAGAATCCATACACTAGAACGATTTGATGCTTTAAAGGAAATTTCTACAACCACTTCCTTCTATTCTATTTTATTTATAATCCATGTTTTTTACTTCATACTCGATATAGATTGATAATCTTGATCTCCCGAGTATGATGGATCGACATCATTTTACAGAGCTTCAAATCAATTTTGTATTATCATCTCACTTGATGATTCATTGTGTTGTTGTTTGCAACCAATTTGGTTAAAAAATAATGTTTATTTAAATAAATTAAATAAAAAAACACAAGTTTATTATTCTTATATATATTTTTAAAAATCCTAATATATATATTTATATTGGTTTAAAAAATTATTTATAAGATTATAATTAAATAAATATATATTTAAATAATTATAAGATTATAATAAATTTTATTAAATAATAAATATATTTATTATATTTAAAATTATATATTTATTATATTTAAAATTATATATATATATATATATATATAATTATATATTTATAATTATATGGAAAATATTTATTCAGAAGCAGAAGGTCCTTAACATTTATTAAAGATAAAGAAAAAAATAACATGCAAGCAAGGGGAAGGACAAGGTCAAACATCGATCCCTCATCCAAAGCAATAGAACTACGAATCAAAAATATCAGTATCATCCCTATCACCAAAATCAGAACCATCACCATCATCAGAATATTCCCACATAGATTGAGAATTTTTTTATTGAAAATCGCAGAATAATTCTCCTTGATCATTTCTTGCTTCAGTGTGATTTGTACCTTGGAAGAATTTATTCCACGCCCCTGTGTTACTTCCCATTCATCACTCCCACATTCCCTGACATCATCCTTTTGGATGCCTACCCCATCTCTATGATTTTAAAAGTAAAGATCCTCCAGGAACGTCTTTCGAAAGCACATTAACCAGCTCACCAACAATTGTATCATTAATTAGTTCCTCATTGGCATCAAGTGCACCAAATCTATTTGCATCTCCAACATCAAAATTTGAATGATATAAGTTATGACGAGAAAAAAAAATTCTTGCAAGGAACCAATTGAAAGGATTCATTGTCCACAACACCAACTAAGCCCATCCTTTTTTCCAGGAGATACATCAATTACCTCCTTTGTATCCCCAACAAGCCCAACCTATTTGGTATCTTTGGAGACATCCACTATAGAAGGCCTCACCACACCTGCTTCAATGACTCATGGTGAACTTGAAGCAAGAATATTCTCTTTCTCATGACAACAATCCTTAACATCCAATGCCTCACATCCATTCTGATGAACATCAGCACCCATCAAACCTTCTGCCAAACATCAGAACATGTTTGATTACCTCTTCTTCCTACAGAGTGTGAAAAAGAAGCACCCAAAAAAATGGGTACATCCATATAATATCTAGTCTTAAGAAAAAACCAAGACTTCCCAATAAATGGAGCTACTTGAATGTTAGGAGAACATTCAACCATAACATCCTTACCCTTCATCTCTAAATTTGTACCCCTTGAAAGAGAATCCTTATAGGATGGATTGGCCTCTTGTATTCAGTTATCCACCTATTCTTCCTCAACAAGACATGCCCACCATTTTCTAGGCCTATCCAAGAGAGGTGAGGCATCAAAAAAATTTCCATGAGACATACTACCCTGAACATGATCATCTGGAAGAAGGATTCCATGAACACTATAATTCAAATCAATAGTTTTTTTCAAATATTTAGGCGTATGTAGCCATCGTGGATTGCTAGTAATATTGTTTTACAGTGGATTTTTGAGTTCAAACCATATCCCACATTGGATTTCATCTAGGATGGTGGCTCACATATAAGCTAATATGTGAAATTCTTCTAATCACTCATGGGTTTTAGGATGGAAGCCCACAAGGGATTATGTGTTAGGCTTGGAAGACCTAGGGCTGGAGAAAATTGATTCTAACAAGTGGTATCAGATCCATGGTGCAGCCCAGGTGTGATGTAGGGTAGAGAAATAGCCAAACCAATTTCACAATGATAGTGGTTTCTCAAATGAAGCATGCGAATCTATGATGCTTTGTATCAAAAGTCTTCTTGATAAATGGTGGTCGGGCAGCGAGTCTCGATGATGAGAAAACAACGATGCAAGATGGTTGGATCTGATGCATTATTATTGAAGGGGAGGCCTAATTGTGTGGAATTTGGTTTGAAAGGAGGATTGTTGGGTAAAAACTATATCCCAAATTGGATACCATCAAGGATGGTGGCTCACATATAAGCTCGGATGGGAAATTCCTTCTATCACCCGTGGGATTAATTATGGAACCCCACAAGGGTTTAGGTTTTGGGCTTGGAATACATATGGATGGAGTATATTGATCCTGATGATAACTTGCCATAATATGACCATAACGCGAATAGGAGTCATAGAAGAGGTTCTTTCGGTAGTTGGATCTTTTTTTTCCAATCAATTTACTATCAAGGAAAAAATACTAGAAGAAATTTGAGTTTTTGCATAGAGGAAGTGAGCGACCACCATTGGAGGTCGCTAATATTGAAATATAAATTTGTGGTATTTTTCCTACCCCTGCCATTGTCTTCCCCACTTTTATCGCTACAACACTCACCGATCACATTTGTCACCCCCCCTCCCCCCCGCCCTGCCACCCCTATCCACCCCCATCTCCACCCCCATCACCTTCGGTCACCCCCACCACACCTGCCAATAAACCCGTTTCCCCTGACATATGACCAATAACCCCTCAATCCCCCAATATCACCTCAACCACTCCCTCTGGCCGCTGCACATCTTCCATGGCCAGCAACCAAAGCTCAGCATCCCTCCTCGGTACCTCTTGCATGCCCCTTATTCCTGAGTGCACTATCGACACCTAAAATCGGGAGGTTCCAAAGGGGTTTTTAGTGGTCGCCTGTGGTGTTTGTTGTTGAGTAACACCAATTGAGCAAATGTGACCGCCAAAAGCGGTCACAAGGTGGTCTCAAATGGCCGTTAGTGATTGCTTTTGGTAGTTTCTAAAAGCCATATTTTTTGTAGTAATCTGAGATCCTTTCATTCATGATTCTCAAAGGGAATTCATCCTTATGCATGGATAACGAAACCTTGTACACAAGGGTTGAGGTGAGATAAATCTACACAAGAAAGTTCACATAATGATCGAACGTAACAAACTATGTCTCTTTATCCATCTTGACCGAAACCCCTATCACTGAAGCGATATCATACAGAATTGTAGGATGCCAAAGAAACCAATTGAGGATGTAAACTATGATCCAAAATTTCATAGAAGATATCCTTTCTTCATGTGGGTTGAAATTGGTATCGCACTTCTGAAAATGTAAAAAACCTGATTTAAGTGAGATGGAGCCACGACCCTAGTCTCTAAATTTCAATTCCTCTGAAGGGAATAATAGGTGGTAGTATCCTCTACCCAGTGAGACGCATCTCCAATACTTGAAACCCCAAACTGTTGATAATCGAGAAAATAAATTGTCCATCTTCTAAGGATTAGACCCCCCTAGAAGAATCAATCACACGATGATGGAGTGTTTACTCAATTCAAGATGATCTGTAACCGCATCCTCATTAGTAATAACACATGCAATGTTACCTTTCCATCAAATCTAGCAAGAATCTGAAACATTGGGCTGATGGAAAAGCCACTTCGAAGCATCTGACGTGTCACCAAAAATTGGTTGAGGCTTCTTGCAACCAGGAATAGATTTCATCATAGATCTAGCTAGCATATCCGATTTACACAGAACTTGATTCACCACCACTACAGCAGGAGACACTATGGATCGATGCACGCCGCTATCAGTCAACCTCACACCATCAAATAAATAGATGTAATAAAATAAATATATGTATAAATATATAAACATATTTAAAAATAAATATAAATATTTATAATTATAATTATAATTCAAAAAAAATATAGATATATTTAAATAATTATAGAATTATAATAAATATATTAATTATAAATATTTATAAAATTATAAATATAATAAATATATTTGTATAATTTTATAATTATTTAAATAAATAAATAAATATTTATAATTATAACTATAAATAAATATATATCTATTATAATTTTTTAATTACAAATAAATAAATAAATATAGTTATAGTTATAATTATAAATAAATATTTATTTATTTAAATAATTATAAAAATATAAAAATATATTTATTATATTTATAATGTTATAAATATGTATAATTAAATAAATATATTTATAAATATATACAAATATTTATAATCATAATTATAAATAAATATAGATAAGCTTATGAACTGCTAGATAGTCACTACATCCGAACACCGTCGTCTCCATCAGAAGAAATATGACTTCCAACTATAAAAAAACCAATCAACTACCTCTTTATCAATGCCTACAAGTGGTCGTTCACCTTCCTGGCATCCTGGGAAAGACACATCCATATTCTTCTTACATTTAGTGAAACACTCCTCAACTATGAGGGTGGATTTCAGTCGAATCCAGAGTTGAATTTCTGAGATATGTCCTAGAAATTTAAGATTTCGGAGGAGGCCTCGGTGTCATCATCTAGTTCATCATATGATGAGTCTAGCTTTCCATTCAAGATATGGTGTAGAGGATGACATCTCAAAGAGAGGAGCAGATACCCCCAGAATATGGGATCTGGGGGTAGTCAAAGGAAGTTACTCTTTGTTTCTTTCTGGGAACGTGATTCCATGTGTGTTTGTTTTGATCCCTTGTTGTAATTTTATATTTTATTAATAAATTTGGAGTCATGATACTTCTCCCATGGCTGGGATTTTTGGGTATAATAGGTTGGGATGAAGTTTGGCGGAGAAGTTGTCGACTTTTCACCATTTGAGTTTCGGCCGATTGTATGTGATGGTCTCGATCTTAGGGCACAATGATCCCTCGAGACATAGAGGGAAAACCTTAGGTGGTACTTTTTTAGGTCTTATATTTTTGTAGGTTCTGGTATGGAACTCCTTCAGGTTCCAGTTGGTGACAACGATAGTTTCGGATAGTGGATGGGATGATGGTTGGGAAGTAACCGAAGACCTTGAGGGATGGGGGGTCTGGGATCCCGGTGGGTGGGCAGAACATCTCTTTGGGATGGCATTGATGGAATTAAGTCAACAATGTTGTGGTTAGGAGAGCTAGCGAGGCTGGTGACGATTGTGTCATTGGCTGATGACTAGTCCTGTGCACAACGGTGGATCTTCTGCTCAATGACTGTCTGGCCTCGAGAAGGTGATGATGGATGCTTAGCCAGTGATGAGTTAGTGGAGTCCCATCAACGGGGGCATGATTGACGGTGGGATATTTTAGTTTGTAGGTGTTGACTTAATGGAAGCGGTCTTTAGGTTGTGTGTATGGCGTGGGGCATCTATTGATAGGGCCTTCCCTTGGGATGTTCGTATGGGCTGTTTATTGTGGGTTTTGGGCTTCAGGGCTTTGTTGTAGGTTTTTGTGTGGGTCTTAGGGTCAATGCTTTTGGGTGGTGTCATTTGGTGCATTCAGGATTTGGTGGTGCTTTATGTGCCTGGTATCTGCTGGTTTGTGTTTGTGTTTGAATTTTATTTTTATTAATAAATTTTTAGAGTCAAGTTCACTCAGTACTTGAACCATCCTAGTTAAATATATATATATATATATATATATATAATTATAACTATAAATAAAAATAAATTTATTATAATTTTTTAATTATAAATAAATAAATAGATATTTATACTTATAATTATAAATGTATATATTTTTAAATAAATATAAATTTATAGTAAATTTATTTATTATAGTAATAATGTTATAAATACATATAATTGAATAAATATATTTATAAATATATAAAAATATTAATAATTAAATTCAAATATTTATAATTATAATTGTAAATAAATATACATATAGTTAAATAATTATAAAATTATAATTAATATATTTATTATATATATTTAAAAAATTATAAGTATAATAAATACAGTTATTAGAATTTTGTAATTATTTAAATATATATATATATATATGATTATAATTATAAATAAATATTTTTTATTATAATTTATAAATCATAAATTAATATTTATTTATTCATAGTTATAAATTTAAATAAATATATATTTTTTAAAAAAATTATAAAATTATAATAAATATATTTATTATATTTATTATATTTATAATTTTATAAATATATATAATTAATATATTAATTATATACATTTATAACATTTTAAATATAAGAAATACAATTATTATAATTTTATAATTATTTAAATAAATATATATAAATTTTTTGTTAGAAATATAAATAAATAAATATTTATAATTATTTATAATAAATATATTAATTATATATATATTTAATATATATAATTATAAATATAATAAATGTATTTGTTATGATTTTATAATAATAAATAAATAAATAATATTTATAATATTTATAATTTTATAAATATATGTAATTATATAAATATATATAATTATATAAATATATTTATTATATATATAAATATATATATTTATTTATTTATTTACAGTTGTAATTATATATATATATTTATTTATTTATTTATTATATATATAATTTTATAAATATATATAATAATATAAATAAATTATTAACAATATATCTTTATCATTACCTTTTTAGCGCTGATAAAGGCATAACTTTATGAGCACTAAAAAAGTGCCCATAAAGGTTGGTTTTATGAGTGCGTTTTATTTTAGCGCTGATAAAGCATACCTTTATCAATGTTTTTTAAGTAGCGCTAATAAAAGCATTGCCTGATTTTATAAATGAACCCTAACATCCAAATTTGTCTCTCGCACACCTTCAACCTTTCACAAAAGCTGACTGCCACCATGCCACTGCCCTTGTTGAACCCCATTACCGCCACTTCTCTACTCTCACCCAACCACACTGCCGCTCTTGCTGAACCCCGCCGTCGCCGCTCCTCCGCTCTCACCCAATCGCATCGACGTAGCCCCACCGAGTCGCCGCTCTTGTTGAACCCTGCTGCCGTCGTGCACCACTCTCCCACAGCCACACTACATCCGTGCCGCCACTCCACCACACTGCTGTCAAGCCACTGTGCCACCGCGCCGCCGCATTGCCTTGAAGAACCCTACTGCCGCCACATTTTCAACGAATCAAGACCCTCAAAACTAAAGGTATGATATTAAAATCTTGTTTTTTTGTATTTATATATGATTCTTCCTCCTCTTCCCTTGTTCTTCATTATTCATTCCTTTTCCTTCGATATTGATACTATATATGGCCATTGGGCTGAACCTAGGGTAGGGGAGGAAGGTTTAATGAAATTTCATATCTTTCTTAGTTGTTAAGGATGTCCTTCCTTAGTGATTCTATATTAATGTGACACTATTTATCATTTTAATGTAGGTGTCTCTAAATATTTATTCATTCCCTATGAACTCCTAATGTTATTGATATTTCCATTAGTTATTATTTTAATACATTCTTTTGATGAATAATTATGGATTATTGTTTAATTTAATGACTTCTATTTTATAAAAAATAAATTCCTTATGGATTTTTAAAGGGAAACATTTGGGGGTGCATCGAGTGCTCAATAAAGTGATTCAATGGAATGATTTGGTTTCAAATAAATCATTAATATAATTTTTGTTGAAATATAACATAGAAATTATGTTTTTGTAATTTAAAAATTATGATAATTTATTTATATATGTTTGATTATTTTTTTACATGGGAGACATTGGGTGATTTGGTAATCCGGACAGATGCAATGGCCAATACAGATTAAGCTCTAGAAAGGGATAGTGGCTTGGTTAGATTGAGTGTGTTAAAAGGATTGATTAGTACCCTACTGATATAGATGATCTCCCTCGTACGGAATACTAGGTTCATGTATTCCATCTAGTGTTCCTAGTGAAAATCTTAGTATCCTCATACTCAGAGTTTAAATCATATGATGCATGATTAATGACTACCTATGATGTGATATCTTTATTTCACTCTTTATTATTGAATCTTGATATTTCCAATGTCATCCAACATTGGTTTTAAGTTATTTTACCATTTTCATGTTTTCTATTATGGAAATATTATTTTAAATAATCAATGATTTTTATGTCATTTTTTCAATCTAAAACTAATGGTTTCCATGGTGAAAAACATTATTTAGATTCAATGTGTTATTTGATTGAGATTTTCATCACACCCTACATATCCCAAAGATGTTTATATAGAGTTGTTTTTATAGGATACATGAAAAATAAAGGGTTCCATAACATTTGGTGACTCTTATTTACCTGTTTGGTTTATCAGATAAGACAATTATGGAAACGTTCTAATCAATCAAGTGATTTTATAAAGGTGGATTAATTTATAAATTGATTTAAATGATGGTTTAAGTGTAATGTTTTAATAAATTTATTATAAATGATTTCAAATTATTATATATATAATTGGTAACTTGGTGTGTTTTCCAAGTGGTTTAATCCCTTTTTATGTAAGGATATTCAATGAAAAGTGTTTACGAAAATATCTAAATGACTTTTTTAAAGAATGTTTTTGGTTTTAAAATTAATGGTAATCACCGAATTGATGTTTTAAAAATTATTCTTGTGTTATTTGGATTTAAGACCATGATTTTGGGTGTTTTGAAAGTGTTAAAAATGATGGAAAGTGTTGTTTTATTTTTAAAGCTGTGAGTTAACCCTTTTGATCTATATTTAAAACCACTTTTTCATCCTTGTAAAAATTTTATATCAAAGTTTTGGGGTGTTTAAGGCTTTTAAGATTTCCAAATGAGATGGATTGTTTCAAAAGGTTGTGTTTTCCCATTTGTATTGTATTTTGAAACTTATTGTGTGGTTTAATATTTTCTAATGTCCATTTAAAGGGTAGTGTGAATTCCTATTATAATTTCAAAGGTGTTTTGATAAAATTGGTCAAAAGAGTAGATTGGGATGACTTTTATAAATGATAAAATGGCTGGAAATTCCAACCATGTTTTGAAAAGAGAAGGCCCATTTGAAATTTTATAAAAAACGAGTTTTCATAAACGGTATGATACCCCCTATTAAGCCCCGTTGAAAAGTGTTCACAAAAGATAAAATTTAGAATGGGTTGTATTTGAAATTCCATGAATGTGTATGTTTTGAAAATTGGGTTTTAGGCCACCATTCCTAGTTTTAGGGAATTTTTTTTTCAAACTTGTTTTATAAAACTGTATGATAGTTGGAAACCTCTATGAGTCTTGATATGTCGATATCAAAAATGGGTGTTTATGAAATAGTTTAAAGTCATATTTTAAAAAGGTGATTTGACCAAGAGTTATTGGATGAGGGAAAATGTTTTCCAAGTGATTATTTTTTTCATTTAATAAAAATCTTAGAAAAACAGTTTTGACACACTTTTATGTGTTACTACCTATTTTGTAAAACATTATAGAAAATGTTTATTTCTCTAATTTATTTAAAACTAGATTTTTTAGGATGTAATAAGAAAGAGATATCTTAGATTTATTAGGTTGTGGTGACCTACTATAATTTTATATCACCCCTATATTTTATATGTTTGGGTTTGTTCTGTCTTGTTTCGCTTCCTTTTGATCTTTTGAGAGGGATATATCGTAGGATTTTGACCTTAGTTGAACATATTTTGTGTTTTTACTTTGTTAAATATTAATATTACCGAATAAAAAAGGATGGATATGAATAAATAATGGATGACTGCCAATCGTCTGACAAGAGTATGAAGATGGAGTGAAAGAGTTCATCAAGTTTGAAAAATACCATACATATGACCCTTCTCAAATCCTTTGTTTGTGTTTACAATGTTGTTATTCAATACTAATTAGTCTAGAGTAGTTGGAAGAATTTTTGATCTGTCATGGAAGATATTGAAATTAAAAATGATGGAATAAACATGGGGAAAATGAAAACATAGCTAGTGGATTAGATAACACTTCATTTTATGGATCATCAGATATGATTACAAGTTTGGACAATGAAGAACATTGTATTGAGGATATGATTACAGATGTGAAATATAATGAATATCATATTGAGGAAAAAGAAACTATAGTTAGAGATAAACTTCATGTTTACCCAAATGTTTTTGAGAAGTTAAAGAGTTGTGAAAAGATTCCATTGTATGCTGGTTGCACTAAATATACAACATTTTCAGCCGTATTGAAGTTTTATAATTGGAAAGTAGGAAATGGATGGAGTGATTCCATCTTTAAAGAACTAATTGCTCTCTTGAATGAAATTCTCCTTGAAGAAAATGAGATCCCTAGCCAAACATACAATGAAAAAAGAATGCTATGCTCGAAGGGTATGATCTCTAAAATAATACACACCTACCCAAATGACTATATACTATTTAGTAAGGACCATAAATCACTTACATAATGCCCTAAAGTGTGGTGTTTCTTGATAAAAGAAGTATGAATCTAGTCCTATGAATTTTGTATGGTACTTTCCAATCATTCCAAGGTTTAGGCACCTTTATATAAGTGAGGAGACTGTAAGGAAATTGATGTGACACACAGATACAAGACATAATATGGGAAACTACATCACCCGAAAGACTCTCCTCAGTGGAAGAGAATTGATCATGAGTATCCTAAATTTAGAAACGATCTGAGGAACATTTATCTTGTGCTATTTATATATTGATTGAATCCTTTTGGTTTTCAAATATTTACTTATAGTACATGTCTTATTATGTTGATAAATTATATCTTACCACTGTGGTTATGCATGAAATGAAAATATATCATGTTATCTATGCTTATATTAGGACCAAAACAACCAGGCAATGACATTGATTTTTTTTTTGATCCATTGAATTAGGGTTTGAAATTATTTTTGGATTCACATATTATGTTTTATGATGCTTACAGAAATGAAGATTTCACATTGAGAGCCATTTTGATGGAATGATAAATGACATTCCTGCTTATGGGAATTTTTCATGATATAGAATTAAAGGAACACAAGGGTGTCCCATTTGTGGACAAGGTACACAATCAATTAGGTAGAAAAATTCATAAAAAATAGCGTTTTTAGGAAATTATAGATTTCTACCCCGATGACATAAGTACCAATCTTGGATGAAATAATTTGATGGAAGTTTAGAAGAACGTACAAAACCATCTCCACTAACAAGAGATCAACTATTTGAGAAAGTAAAAGATGTGGACGCTACTTTTGGTAAAATGTTTTTGAAAAAACATATGAAAACCTGTTGGAAAAAGAGATTAGTTTTTTTGAATGACTATTCTGGAATTTTTTATATGTCATACATTTTATTGATGTTATGCATGTTGAAATAAAATTATGTGATAGTGCCATCAGCACATTTCTAAATACACATGGCCAAACAAAGGATGGAATTAAGGCTAGGTTGGACATGGTTGACATGGGAATATGAGAAGAGTTGGTTCCAGTGAAGGGTGAAAATGAACCTTTCTTCCCCCAGTTTCTTACACTCTTTCTAGGAAGAAGAGATATGAGTTTTGAAACATATTGGATGACGTAATGGTTATAGAGGGATATTCATCAAATATCAATAATATTATGTCAATGATCGATTTAAGGTTAAAGGGTCTGAAATCACACGACTTCCATGTTTTGATGCAAGATCTATTTCATATAGATTTAAATTTCATTTTTCCCAAGAATGTTCATCATACATTAACCAAGATTTGTTTCTTCTTAAAATATATATGCCGCAAAGTTATAGACCTAGCTAAATTGAATACTATGGAAAGAGAAATTTCCATTATATTATGTGAAATGGAAATGTTATTCCCACCATCATTCTTTGATATGATGGTTTACTTGGTGATATAGATTAGACTATGTGGTTATGTACATTATAGGTGGATGTACCCCATTTAACGGTATATGAATATTTTGAAAGGGTATGTCAAAAATTGAAGTCAGACAGAGGGTTGTATTGTGGAGTTATATTTTTTTTAGGAAACCATTGAATTATGCATTGAATACCTATTCGATGTGGAAAAAATTGGTCTACTGAAATCTCATCACACTGGGCGGCTTGTGGTGATGAAATTTCAGGAAGATATGTTGTCACAATCAATATTACATAAAGAGTAGGCCCCGCCTTTAAGTTTTTCATAATAGTTTGGTGGTATCCCCATATGTTAAAACCCACAAAAAAATTCTTAGGCATTTGAATCCTTTAAGGGCTGAAATATGGATATAAAATACACATAATCAATAGTTTAATTGATGGTTTCAAGACCATATTTTTAAGGAGTTAGATGAAAATCTAGATTCATTTTCAAAATGACTTTGATGGTTAGCCAGAGGACCAAGTGTGTATGTATTATCTTATAGTGGTAATCTAATTAATGATTATACATTATATACAAACAAACATGATGAAGACAATTCCATACAAAATAGAATAATTACACTTATGGCTGGAGTGATGCTTGTTTCTGGTACTAAGTACATAAATCATATTTATGCAAATATGTCATACTTTGGTATCATCAAAAAATATGGGAGTTGGATTATACAACATTACAAGTGCATATTTTTCAATGCAAGTGGGTTGATAATATGAGTTTTGTTATCATATATGAATTGGGATTCATAAATGGTTATTTTAGTAAGTAAGGGTACAAAGAAGAACCATTTATAATGGAATCATAGGTAATAAAAGTATTTTATTTTCTAGATCCCACAAACAGAATGTAGTCAGTTGATTTATTATTGAACAAAACCACTGAAGGATCATATGGAAATTCAACTAAGGATGGCCCTTTCATTGGGAATTCGCAATCATTTCACAGTGGTCCCAATGTATATGGTGTTTTTTATTTCATAAGAGACCACAATGAAGATATTTGGACAGTTGATAGTGGGGTCATGTCCCTTAATCTTTAAAAAATAGAGTTTTATAATTAGGTTATATATATATATTATAATATACATCATGTTACCTCATGTTATTATCTGTTCATTACTGCTTTTATGTATTCTAAATTAAATGATAAACCACTTCTGATGATAATGGCTTCTTCATATGTTGGTGATCTCAATCTCAAGGAAAAATAGGTTTCTAAACTTATTACTGCTCCTAGGGTAGAGTTACAATGACCATCTGCACATGCTGATGCTACTACTATTGAATAAAAACATATTGATGATGTTGAATCTAATGAAATGGTAGAAAACGAAGTACTGATGATGCAGAAAAAACAGGAGCACCGCAGTTTGATGGTGTCAGAAAAATTCATTAAGGTGAAAATAAAATGCACTAAATTCAAGGTTAGGTGGAATGTGTGAGGCTGGTATGTTAACCCCATCAAGTACATGATCAGTATTTATATTAGAATCGTCACTCAACAGCGCATGCCGATTGATGTAGATTCGTGGTACCATGTTGTTACCATGATTAAGACATTGATATGGGAATATATTATGGTAACATTATGATATAATTTCTTTATTTTTCTAAAAAATAAAATAATGAAACATTGAATTACTCTTCATCATCCCTTGAAGAGTGAATTTATAGTAGATACTCCCACATGAAATATGTATTAATGATTTCTAAAAGGATTAATAGATGATTTCACATAATTCTCATGATACATCATCTTAATGATTACAAAGGGAAAACAATCCCACACCCACCAATTATGTATGCACACCTGATAACCCAAGAAGTGTGGGATACATTTACTGGACTTTGTGCATATGTATCTTTTCAGGTACATTATGGCTAGTAATACATTGCTTGATGATATGTGTATTCATCACTTTGATTGATTTTATTTATTTATGAAATAATAACTAATTGATGAAAATAAGGAACAGGCAGAAAAACCCACATACCCCAACCATAATGCAAATATGGGGTACAATTCACTTGAAAATGAATAGTATGTATTTTAAATCTACCATAATACTTTTATGTGACATGAAGAAACATAATAATTATGTTCCTATGTTTATATGTAGGTTGATGACTCCAAATCCAAAGCCTCTTCCATCCCACACCATATGTTATTTATGGAGGCACATGTAAATAAATATGGGACACTAATAGTTGAGAACACACAAAAAGTGTGGGAAACATGTGTAAGTATGACATAATAAAATTTTGTTCCACTTTAAATCAATATTTCATAACAATGATTAATTATTTCTCTATATTTTCTATTCAACATAGTCACAGGAAGTAAAAACACCTATACTAGATGAACGCCAACTATCGGTGTCCTTGAAGCGGCCAGAACAATATTGACGCATCAAAGGTGATGGTTTTGGGGGGAAACCTCGAACATATTTTGAGAAAAAAGAGGATAAATATAAATAAATGAAACATATGAAATAAAAAATATCTACCCTTGAATAATAATTCTAATGTATGAGAGAGCTGCTAGAAACTTTTATGGGAGGGGGAAGCAAAGAGAAGAAACAACTCACGAAAAACCATTTCTTGAAGATCCTGCCCCACCCCCACCAGCTTTGAGGCAAGCCATTCCCCTCAAAGAGCTTTCTTAGTCGTGGTAATTAATATTATAATAATTTTTTATATGAAATGTGAATCATACGGACACCGACACCTTTATTGTAATGATATTATATAGGGTGAAAATGACTGCGATTTATATCTATTAACACCCACCCATCACCTTATAGAGAGGGACATGATGTTCAATATTCAAGATGACAATCTAAACAACATACAAATTCAAATAGGTCATGTGATAGTGTAAATTATCATAGATCATGATCTGATCACTAAGATACCTATTCAACTTGATGAAGACGATATTCATATTGTTGACCAATCTATTAGAACACTTATCACATGGCTATCACATCATGTAAAAAACTATATTGATAAGGAGGTGTTAATTTCCAATTTATTTTTCAAGATAAACCATTAAAAATTAATGAAAATTTTATAAATCGATGAATGCTGTTATAGACACACAATGAGAATAGGGTGAAATGAAATACCAACTCAAAACCATCTAAAGGATCAACCAACTGATTGAAAAGATCTTCTAAAAGTACCATTACCCCACCCGTTCCATATCTGTATTTACTAACATTGAAGTTTCATGTGGATACAAAGTTAAAAAATAATAGTAGTCACATAGTTGATTTTGAAAAAAATATGTACGTAGTGGAAGGTGAAGATTACAATGGTGTTGATAATGTAAAATAAATCCTTGACTATGATTGGATTAGCGCCTTAGTTTTAAATGTATATATGAGGTATGTTTTCAAGATTTGATTTTCCAAAAGATGATATACTATGTTAATTATTACTAAATACATTTCATATTTTTGGAATGTGTATATATAAAAAATTGAAGGGATTTCCCCATGATTTTTTTGTATTTGTTAGTTCTCACACCACCTCTACAGAACAAACAAAGGTAGAATCCAAAAAAAGGATGAAATAATGGTAGGCCTGGAAAAATCATTTGAAAGAAAACTTTTGGATTATAGACTCTTCTTAATACCAACAATTCTAGGGTAAAACACTAAAATTTAATCATATCAAATATATTTTCATTTCTTTCATTAATTTTTCCTTTTTGTGTTTTTAGGAAACATTGGATGCTCATTGCGGTCAATTTGGATACTCAAAAGATTTATTTCTTTGATTAAATGAAAGGATACCCAGAAAACAAACCACACATGATGGAATTTATAAATTTTTAATATACTAAATCCATGTTTTTAGAACTAAATATCAAATTATATAATTTATAATATCTTTTAATGAGGATTCTATTATGATAGGGAAGTGCATCAATTTCGTGAAAAACAAGGAATGGGGATAGGGGCTAAGAATAAGGACCCTGAAAATTTATACAACTGGATAAGTATCAGTGTATATAAAATAATATTTCATGATCCAAGCACATATCAAAAAAAATTACTTATTCTCTTGAATGTTTTCATAGTGTCTGAAACAAACAAATGGAATAGATTGTGGTTTTTATGTTTTTAAATTTATGAGATATATCATATTACATGAAAAAAATAGAAACCCCAAAGAAGTATTTTCAAAGTTAATTAATATTTAATTGAAAATATTTATTAATACTTTGTGTATTTATATTTTTCCATTAATACTATAACTATCTAAAAGACTCATATTCATAAGATGATATATATTTTCTTAGAAATGAATGGACAAAAAACCTGATAGAAGAATGTACACAAATTACATGAAGATGTGACTTCCATAGAAGTATTGAATTATTTCATGTTTATATTTAATTTACTTATTTTTAGTATTACTAACATAACAATTTTTTTCTTATTCAGGTGGATTCCTTTCATATTTATGGGTCGAGAATGTATACAACCATCATGAAAAGGTAAATTCCTACTGCTTTTTAATTAATTTTCACATCATTTTATCTATTATTTTTAGTTATTTTCCATATAATATTTATCTAATACTTATTTATTTGTTTTCATAGGTCCTTTGGGAAGAGATAACATGTTCCTTTCATCCAATTTTTCCATGCTTTCTATTGCTTTTATTTGTTGAATTACCAACAGTTCAGATTGACTCGATGTTCTTAGCAGAAAAACCTTTCTCGAATAAATGTGAAGTATTGTCAGTTTGACATAGAAAGAAACTATTAATTGTGGTAACATTGGTAGATATTTTTTTTTGAGACTATGGGATGTGTAGGAATCAGCGACACCTCAATCCGACACACAGTGTGACCGTTATGGCTCCATGTGCGACTATTTATTTAAAATTGACATTAATTTTAGTAAAATAGAAAACTGACATATTCAAAACTACAAAAACACATTCATATTGTTTTTATAATTTATAAAAATGATCCATAAGTAATTTAGGATGTGTAGGAATCAACCTCACCTCAATCTGACACATGGTGTGACCAGAATGACACAAAGTGCCTGTTATCAGTTTAAAATCGAAATTTTACTTCAAAATGTGTCACTCAATGAAAACCAAGAAAGCATGATAATATTATCTTAATAATTTATAAAATATATTCATAAATCATTTATGACATATAGGAATCAGTCTCATGTCAAACTGATAGATGATGTCACTGATATGAGTCAATGTGAATGTTTCTAGTTTAAAATAAAATGTTAGAAAAAGAAGACAAGTGATGTACTAAAAACTAAGAAAACATATTCATATTGTTTTTATACTTTAGGAAAATGACCCATGAGTCACTTGAGATGTGTAGGAACCACTCTTACCTCAATCCGACGTACAGTGTGACCGGTATCACTCCAAGGGCATTTTTTTAATTTAAAATAGACATCCATTTTAGTAAAAAGGAACAAGTTATGTAAATAAAAACAAGAAAATGTATTCATATTATTTTTATACTTTAGGAAAACAATACATGAGTAATTTGGGATGCGTAGGAATTAGCTTCACCTTAATCTGAGGCATGATGTGACTGATATGACTCCAAGTGTGTCTTTTCTATTTAAAATATACATAAATTTTATTAAAAAGGAACACTAACCTACTCAAAAACCAAGAAAACACATTCATATTGTTTTGATAATTTAGAACAACAATCCAAAAGTCATTTTAGATGTTTAGGAATCATAGAGATCTCAATCTGATGCACAGTGTGACCTGTATGACTCCAAGTGCGTCTTTTTTATTTAAAATTGACATCAATTTTAGCAAAACAAACAAGTGACCAATTGAAAACTGAGAAAAAAATTCATATTGTTTTTATACTTTAGGTAAACTATCCAAGAGTCATTTATATCTTTATAAATCATCCCCACCTCAATCTGAGGCACGGTGTGACAGGTATGACTCCAAATGCATCTTTTTTATTTAAAGTTGACATCAATTTTAGTTAAAAGGACAACTGACCTACTAAAAACCAAAAAAATCATTTATATTGTTTTGATACTTTAAGAAAGTGATCCATATTTCATTTTTGACATGTAGGAATCAACCTCAAATTAATCCAATGCACTGTGTGACTGATATGACTCCAAGTGTGTCTTTTTATCTAAAATTGACATTAATTTTACCAAAAAGAACATGTGTCATACTAAAAACTGCAAAAATGACATTTGGATTGTTTTCATACTTTAGGAAAAAGATACATTAGTCATTTCGGATGTGTAGGAATCAGTCACACCTCAATTTTACACACAATGTGACCGATATGAGTCCAACTGCATATTTTTATTTAAAATTCACATCGATTTTAGTAAATAGGAAAACTAACCTACTCAAAACTGAGAAAACATATTCATATTGTTTTGATATTTTATTAAAATGATCCATCAGTCATTTGAGACATTTTCAAATCAGCCACACCTCAATCAGATATACAGTTTGACCGGTATGACTCAAAGTGTGTCTTTTTATTTAAAATTCATATCAATTTTAGAAAAAAGGAAAACTGACCTACTCAAAACTATGAAAAAACATTCATATTGTTTTCATACTTTAGTACAATGATCCATAATTTATTTTTTATGTGTAAGAATCAATTTAACCTCAATCTGATTCATGGTGTGACCGGTATGACTCAAAGTGCATCTTTTTATTTTAAATTGACATTAATTTTAGAGAAAGGAACAAGTGACATACTGAAAACTGAAAAAACACATTTGGATTGTTTTTTATAATTTAGGTAAATGTTTCATGGGTCATTTTTTATGTTTATTAATCAACCAAACCTCAATAAGATGCATGGTCAGACTGGTATGACTCGAAGTACCCGTTATCAGTTTAAAATTGACATTTTAGTTCAAAACATGCATCACTCACTGAAAATCAAGAAAATGAACTCCAATTATCTTGATTATTTATAAAAACAATTAAAAATTCATTTATGACATGTAATAAGTAGTCTCACATCAAACTAAAACAAAATGTTACATGTATGACTCAATGTGTGTGTTTCTAGTTTGAAATGACATTTTAGTAGAAAACACAAATGACATACTGAACACTGAGCAAACACATTCAGATTGTTTTGAAACTTTAGTATAATTATACTTATGTAATTTTTGACATATAATAATTATCCGCACCTCAATCCCACACACGGTGTGATCGGTATAACTCTAATGTTCCATTATTTAAAATTTCCATTAATTTCATTAAAAAGAATAAATGACATACTCAAATCCAAGAAAACAAATTTGAATTGTTTTGGTACTTTAAGAAAAAAATCCATACGTAATTTTTATTCATTCATATTAATGTTTAATTTATTTTGTTATAATATTACTATGATAAGATTTTTTTTTCATATATGTGTATTCTTTTTCTCAGTTTGAGGTGATATGTTCGACAATGGATACCATGGGTGGACATTTTTACAGGGGATCATGGGTACCAATGTCAAACATTAATGTTTTAAATTGTTTATGTAATGTAATTATAAATGTAAATATACAAAAAACCATTTGAAATGTATATAGCAGTGTTTTTAGTATTCGTGATGAAAAATTTATTTCAATTAAATTGTATATTTTGTGTATAGGAGGATGTGGTGTGATGTTTTTATATACAAGACGTTGTTGTAGTGTGCTATTATACAAACAACACAATGTAGTAGATGGGGCCTTTATCAGTGATATTTATAGTTCTGATAAAGTCCACCATTTATCAGTGTTATTGAAAGCACTGATAAAGCGGGGCTTTATCAGTGCTAATCTAGCATTGATAAAGGGGGTTATTTATCAGTACTTTTTATCACTGAAGAGACCCCCTTTATCAATTCTTTTTTTTAACACTGATAAAGGGACCCCCTTTAATATCATTGTTATTAACAATTATTTTATGCACTCTTAAATGCCTTTTTCACACTGTTAAAGGGAATATTTGTAGTAGTGAGGTTCTTTTTTTACTATCGTACTGATGGCATGCATTCAAAGAAGAAGATTACAAAGAATAGGGCTATGTATTTCATTGAAGCTAAACCTAAATTCATCCAAGATCAGATTTTGAATTTCAATCACTCTCTCATCATTTGGTTGTCTCTGCAATATAATATTAATTCATGGAAGCTTGAGGATTGAATAACACGACTTTGTCAGGTTTGAGGCTTTGATGACTGGAGGATTGTCTCAAACAGTATGTGTTTTTTTCATGTTATCATTCCATAAAAATATATGAAATTTAAGGCATGGGGTTATGGTTTCATTTCTCTAATGATAGGGACCTTGAGATTATATGGATGGGACACTTTTTTTGATCCATCAAGGGATATAAATTCAAATACACAATATTGTATCCAGATTAGTGGGTTAAACTGATTTTTTGGAACTCTCAGATTCTCTAGGATATTTCCTCATCCATGGGTATCACCATAAAATTTGATAGGGGAACTAATCTTTCATGGCATGGGAATTAGGCCATAATTGTTTTAGAAGTTGAACATTGTTCTCTGTTGACTGGAATTTCCTTTTTGGTAGCCAATGACTTCAAATTGGAGCTATCTACTGAATATAATCATGTTCTTGATTTTTTTCTTTAATTGTAATTACATTGTGAATCCTAGGGAATGTTTCTTTAAGGTTCTGAGATTCTCTAATTGCAAAAATCATGTGCATATTCTTGAGAATGGTAGGTTTAAATTTCATATGGTAGAAGCTGGGAATTCTAAGGGAAACTGAGAATTAAGGATTGGTAGGGAGCTTGTTGTCAGGGATAGTTTGATGGGATCTAAGGTCTTAAGACCTGTGGAAAAGAGAGTAACTCCTACTAATGGTAATGTTTCTGACAAAAACAACTTTTACCTAGATTCTAAAAATCTCGAGGGAAGAATGGATGGATAGAGGGAAGATTCAATACAGTTTCTACAAGAACCAATGTCCATTGATGATGTGGTTCCTGGTTCCAAGTATTGCACTTATGTCTATGAAAATCATGACACACATGCTATTAAGAGAAGTGAAAAGGATGTGAATCAATTGAAATGGGTAGATAGGAGTGACTTCAATGAGTCTGGGGATTTTGATAGTGATGTTGGGGGACACATTGCTGATTATCTTGAGGATCAATTTTTTTCAAGTGGTAAGGTGGATCTTAACTCGTGATATTTTTCTTTGCAGCCAAAGAAGAATTCAGACAATGATATTTATAATTTGATGTTAAGGGAGGCTACATAGGCATAGGGAGATGAGGTGATCTAGAGTGTTAAGGATGATAATCCAGAACTTGTGTGTCTTATGTAGGGATGGAACCTGAGTGGGAGAGGGGGGTGACAAAGCCCTTCCAAGTTATGGTTCTGGGTTTTCACCTCTAGTGGATGGACTGTCAAGTTATACTGATGAGAACTATCTTACGGCTAATGTAGTAGTGGAAGAGGCTACTATAATCATGGCAGCTAAAAAACTTGGTAAAGTAGTCGATGTTGATATTATCATGGGTTAGGGAAGTGGTGAGGGCAATCACTGTGGGATGGTTTTTAAGAATGACCCCTAAAATTCTTCCCCATGTTGGATTCTATTAGAACCCCTTAATTTGGGTCTTTCTATATAGAATGTAACAAGGAGGATTGTATTCCTCCATATCTAAAATATCAAGGACCCAAGAAAGAGATCATGGGGGGTGAGCAGTTTTCTCTTCTAGAGGGAAGTTTCATGGTGGAAGTGGAGAAGATTCCACTAAATGAAATCAACATTACTGTAAAGTATGAAACTGTGTACAAAGAGACTACACATCAGGAGAAACCAATGTCCTTTTGACACGAGGAAATTGATAAAACATCCTCTTTAGGCAAGGATGTTAAAGTTAGAGAACAACCCTCTGATCCAGAAGCAATAATGAATGAAAAGGTGGAAATCAAGGCTAAGGAAGATATTGTAAAGAGCCTAAATGATAGAGGTGCCCCTGGGGTTACTCTTAAATACAGAAGAGGACGTCACCCTTCGGGTTGTGGAAATGCAAAAAATGTGGGTAATAGGAACTAAAGAAGATAATTTTTCCCTCTTTTTCTCATGTGATTGTGTAGTGGATTACAGAAAGATGGATGATGTGACATGCCCTCTATGTTTATCACTTCTCTATTTCTGGGTTTGTTGGCATGCATTTCACTCTTTATTAAAACCCCTTATATTGTGTTTTTCTCTTATTCTTAATAATTTTTTCAAGACCATGGGTTTGAAAATGCAGTTTAACAATATTGATTGAATTATATTAATTATAAAGGGTAAAATATTGTTTGTATGATTTTTTATGAAATTTAGAATTGAAAGATCAATAAGAGGGTGATTATTTTTTATTTCTCTAAGAAAATTATGAAATTGATATAGAATAATTTGAGATTATTTTCCATTTTTAAAATGAAACTATAGATCAAATTAAAAAAAATGAAAAAAAAAATATTTCATACTTCCACAAAAAATGATTGAGAATCAAAGGAAATGCCATTAGAAATAGGAAAATGGTAATGAAAACAAAAAATAATCCATGGAAGGGGCCAAACTATATATTATTTCTTATGTACTATTGATTGGTGAAGAATTATATTACGTATGAAATAATTTCTTACTAATCAAATAAATTTATTAATTATATGGGGTTTTAGACATTTTATGTATCATGATTTCATCCAAAAAAGATATGTTAGGTATTCTATAGAATATTTAAATATATTATGTATAAAACTCTTTATTTGGAATTTATATTATGAATTTACCGAGTTGGGAATTTTCATAAATGTATCTCTCTTATGATTCTAGTTTTTTAACATTATGTATTTTTTCATGAAAAGTGTGGAGTCGAAGAGATGATTTTATGTGAAGCTTGCATTTTTATTCCTAATTGGTAATTGTTTGCTTTTGTTAACTATTATTTTTAATCCTTGGATATGATATGTTTCCTTTTCATGGATTTCAATATTTATGACTAACTTAAAATTAATTTTTTATTGAAATAGACCCCTTTTAAAGGGTGAGGGGGAACCCATGACATCGCCAACTTAAACAAAACAACCAACCACAATAGACCAAAGGCTCAAGACCAATAACAACACGCACTACAAGAGGAAAGCTTCTACCAGCGACAAAAACATTAAACCCCACTTCCACTATCTCAAAGCTGAACGGCTAACTGTCCCGTGAACATCTGATTCCGAATAGCCAAGAAATAGCGAAAAACAGTTGCCCTGCACCTCATCTGAAACAACTTCTTGTAGACAATTGGTTGTCAAATCCCTTGAGCAATGGACCTCCGAGGCCAATGTCAAATTCACAGCATGATAAAATCAACCAACAACCAAGAAAAACATCAACATGAACCAAGAAAATCAGTCCAAAACGCCTCATGAGCAGGATACTGCAGATTCCAATGGCCGCATTTGAAACCACATTTGGTGAAGAGCACATCATCTAAAGGATTGCAATACAAAGGCAGCTTTAGACACTTCAAGTCAAAACCTAACTCCACAATCTCATCAACCTCCGACATGGTAAACATCCCACTGCCCGCGAGGAGAACCAAGAACAGAGTCCCGAAATCACCGAAATCTTCACACATCACAGCCGTTGTTGAAGACTTCTCCCTCCACTGCCTGAGCCAAGACGAAGCCAATCACATCGAACCACCAAAATCAGAAACAAAAATCCAACCTCCATTGAAGACTGCAACCCGTCGCTAGAGCTGAAGCTAGAGACCCCTCTGCATCTGCAAGACACCCTCCGACACCAAATCGCAGCCAACCGAGGAGGAAGACAAACCAGGGAGAATGAAGCTGATTCTTCGTCACCCAGGACTGGAAGACCCGACCGCTCCTCCAAGGAGCGTCGCCGTTGAGAGGAGCCAAGCAGATCTGAGCCAGCAACACCACTCTGGGCATTGAGCTAGATAGATCGAAACATGGAAGAACCCTCACCGGATTCCACACCGGACTGAACGCGGGAAGCAGAAGGGGCATGCAGAGAAGAACTGGGCACACCGACGACGACACCCGCGAAGCATCCGACCTCAAACCCTTAATACGAACCCAAAACTTGCAAACATGAAAAGAAAATAGAAGAAGGATAAAGAGAAGGGGAGGCGACGCCGAAGAACCATCCGCTCGACAGGACGAGCCTCCCCCCTCCGGAAAGCCACCGTGAAAAAACCCTAACGCGGCGTGATGCGAGAGGGATGCCGCTCAGAGGCCTCCACGATTTCAATTTATATAATTAAGGGGGAAAATAGTTTAAGTGTTAATAGATTAAATTAATGAATTATTTTTAATTGATAATTTAATTTTTTAAATGATTTTTTCTTACCTACTTAGTTGTATTTTAATAGATAAATGTAAGAATTATTTTACTTATGAGATTTGATGAATTTTGGAGAATAACAAAAAAATAAAAAATAAAATAAAATGGGGGAAAAGGTAGGTATTTACTTTTCAAAGTGAACACTGGTGCACAAGAGGCACAATTAGCGTGGGAGGCACTACATATGCTTTAGCACAGGGTGGTGTGAGGGGAGAACCATAATGTAGGAAAAATGGAAATGTGCACCACATCTTAAAATTAAAACATGTTTTATGAATCTGGTGTGTGCTGGACTCAAGTGAAGAACCAAGTTTGAATTATGGTATTAAATTTATTGTTTTCTTATTGAAAATTTCCACGTTTCTTCTTATTATTATTCTTAAATTTACGTTGTTATTGATTCATGTAGGAAAAATTATTTAATTTTTATCTTCATCATATACTCAAATTTAAACTTTTTGGGCCTACCTTTTTTTTGTACTGGGATGCTTTTCCGTGTGGGATTCTTCTTTGAGCCTTGGCTTGTGGATGACCCCATTTCCCATGCATGCTTGGTGATTCGGCGACCCCTATGGCCTTTTATCCCTGAATGTTGATTAGAATAGCCACCCATTACTTCTGGGACATCTACCTATGAACTTTAATTATGTTGTGCGGTTGGTATTCTACTTCAGGTGGCTTCATGGACTCACCTAATTGGTTGTACCATTTCAAGGCATTATATTGTTATGGGAGTGATGAACCTCGTGACCTGTGTCTCTTAACTATTTTGATAGTTCATCTTTCTCATCCTCTTAATTCTGGCTCTCGGTTTCCTCTGGCAAAACCCTAGCTCACCATCGCTGCTTTGCTTCATCAGAGATTGGTCTAGGAATACCGCTCTCCCCAACCTCATATCGTTGACAGTTTTATTATGGAGTTGATGTCTTTCCTTGGAGGAAGAAGTGTGGCCCCTTCTCCGTGACAGTTCCACAAACACGAAAATAAGAAGAATAACTTTATGATCCAAGTGTGGTGCACATAAAGCTTCCATTATGAAGATAACATGACCACCAGAGTGCTACCCACTTCAGTACTGTAAGTATCATTTTAGTTTTGTTTATTCTGAAGCCTATGAATCTTGTATACTTTGGTTCTTGTTCATGTTCTTCTGATTCTTACTGGATTTCACCAGTAACATTTTTTTTGTTTTCTTTATTCTTAATAAAATGAGTGAGTTGGGTGGTGTTCTTGTCATGCATATAGGTCCCCACGGGACTGAAGCATGTTATTTAACTATGTTCTTTCTCTTTATTTTACTTTATTTCATCTTGTTATTCTAGTTTTGTAACTTTAAACTTCGATTTGAAAAATTACAATTCGTTCTTGTTGGGGTTCGGTGTTCTGCTTGATTATATTTCACCATTACCCCTCACAAAGTTGTATTAGAGCCTCAGTGGTTCCATTTTACTATCGAATTCTATTACTATTGCATTGATTTGCAGCTTTCTTTATTTTTGCACTGTGATCTCTTCTTAAATCACCACTATCTATCTCACCACAATTGTTTGAATCCACTATACCATCTTATATTTCTTAGCATTTCAAAATGCTTTGGATAAACATTGTTTACCCAGGAGATTGTTCATCTTTTGGGGTTGTAGGATTAGCGTTGTTCACAAGAACTCAACATATAATCTTTGGGTAAACATGTCACTAACTATATTGGAAATCAATAAATTCGATGGTGATAGAGAATTTAACCTTTTGGGAATTAATATGAGATCCCTGCTGGTTCAGCAGGGCTTAATTGATGCCCTCTATGGGCCTAAGAAACCTATTTTCTATGTAAATTAAACTAGACAAACCACTACTCAGTACCAAGATGCATCCCTTGATGTGTTATTTAAAGCACATAGCTCTTTACTACTTTCTTTAGGTGATGAAGTTCTAAGATAAGTTTCTTATGAGTATACAACTTCTAGTATTTGGATTAAATTGGAGAAATTATACATGACTGCTTCATTATTTGGTAGGATTTATAAAAAATACTTCATGTTTACATTTAAAATGAAACTCAATAGATCTATTAAATCCCATCTTGATGAATTAAAAAAAGATTATGTTAGATATTTCCAAAATTAATGTAATTTTAGATGATGAGGGTCAAGCAATGATCCTTTTAATAACTTTAGATAATTCCTACAACACACTAGTTGAAACCATGATGTATGGTCGAGACTCACTAAACCTTGAAGAGGATAACTCAACCCTTCTTTATAAAGAACTACACTATAAACCCGGAGCCAAAGGTGAGGCAGAGAGTTTATTTTCTAGGTAAAGAACACAATCAAAGGGTAGAAATAAATAGTTTACTAAGGATAATAAGTACCCTAAACCTAGATATGATTCTAGGGAAAGAAAATTCACTTTTTTCATTATAGAGAACGGGGGTATTTTAATCCCGAATATAGGAAAATAAAACATGAGTTAGAATCCAAAAAACCCACTGACCAATCCCTTCTATTTGATTCAGGTTATGACATAGATAATGTATTAAATGTGTGAAGCCATTCACTCAATGAAGAGTAGGTCCTTGACTCAAGATGTTCCTTTATCATGTGTCCTTTTAGAGAGTCATTCCAAGAATTGTATGAAATGGTAGAAGGAGATGTCCTCTTAGGAAAAAATAAGTGGTGTAAGGTTGAGGGAAAATGTTCTATTTTACTAGAACTGGTTGATCATTCAATCATCACTTTAATTGATGTAAGGTGGGTTCCCAACCTTCATAGAAACCTGATTTACTTAGGAATTCTATACTAAAATGGGTTCACTTTTAGGTCTGAAACAGGTTGTCTAAAAATATCTAAAGGCCCAAGAACCATCATTAAGTGGTCTCTTATCAATTTTATGTATGTCTTGAATGGAAAGACCCATTCTAGGTAGTTGGGTAGGGTCCACAACACCAACACTGATAATACTATAATTTGGAATAGAATATTGGGGCATGTTATCTCTAAAGGACTAGAAGAACTCAACAAGAATGGGCTATTGAGTGATCTCACACCTTCCAATCTCCCAATTTGTGATGACTGTGTGATGGGAAAATCCAAGAGAGTTACATTAAATATGCCCTCCTTTAAAGCAACCACCCCTTATAATATATTAATTATAACCTATGGGGCCATCTATAAATACCTCCCTTAGTGGAGGTTCCTATTTTGTCACTTTTATAGATGACTATTCTAGAAAATTCTGAATTTACATTCTGAAAAATAAATCTGATGTTTTCAAAACCTTTAAAACCTGGAAAACATTGGTTGAAAACCAAATTGGGAAGACAATTAAAACCACGAGAATAGATAATGGGTAGGAATACCTATCCATCAAATTTATTAAATTTTATAAATATGAAGGTATTTAAAGACATTGGACTATCAGGGAAACACCCCGATAAAATGAAATAGTTGAGAGAATGAATAAGACTGTTTTAGAAAGAGTTTGGAACATGATTTCATGCTTAGGTATCCCTAAATATTTCTTGTTAGAGGCTTTTATCACTACTATTTACCTGGTTAATAGGTGTACTTATTTATAAAATCATTTTTAAACACCCGAATAATCATGGAATGGTAATCCTCAATCATATACCTACTTAAGATTTTGTCACTACTGGAAAACTAACCTTTACCAACGGTTTGGAACCGTTGGTATAGGCCTCCAAACCGTTGGTATAGGCTATACCAACGGTTTGGAGAACCGTAGCCAAGTAAGCCGTTGGGATAGGTCTATACCAACGGTTTTCCAAAAACCGTTGGTATAGACCTATATCAACGGTTTTGGAAACCGTTGGTATAGGTAATACGAAATCTATACCAACGGTAATGGAACCGTTGGTATATAAAATCCAAAAATAAAACATCCGCTTGGATTTGATCCCAGGATCCCTCGTTTATAATCGAACGACTTAACCACTAAGCTAACATCACTTTGTAAACATAATTTCATAAATATATATATGTATTATCATAATTATTTAAAATTTTGATTCATATAATGTTCTCGGTTAGTAGATCTGGAAAAAAATTAAAGAACCTATCCCAACGGTTTTCAAAACCGTTGGGATAGCCCTTTCCCAACGGTTTTAAAAACCATTGGTATAGGTTTGGGTGGGATAACCCTTTCCCAACAGTTTTTAAAACCGTTGGGATAGGTTTGGGTGGCTTGAAATCTATGTTGGCCGAAGGTTGGTTGCCCCCCTCCTCTTTCCCAACGGTTTTGGTGAACCGTTGGGAAAGAGGACTCTTTCCCAACGGTTTTGATGAACCGTTGGGAAAGAGGATGGAAAGAAGACCCTTTCCCAACGGTTCACCAAAACCGTTGGGAAAGAGTCCCCTTTCCCAACGGTTTTGGTGAACCGTTGGGAAAGAGGACTCTTTCCCAACGGTTTTGATGAACCGTTGGGAAAGGGGAGGGAAATAAGACCCTTTCCCAACGGTTTTGGTGAACCGTTGGGAAATGGTAGCTATACCAACGGTTTTTACAAACCGTTGGTATAGAAGTGTTGGGAAAGATCATCTTTCCAGTAGTGTGTGTTTTTACTGCTTATGCTTGCACTAAAACTCATAAACATGAACCAAGAGATCTAAAATGCATTTTTGTTGGGTATCCAAAGGGGTTTTAGGGGTATAAACATTGGGTAGATAAACTTGGTTACCAAAAATGAATTATAAATAGGTATGCAGTGTTTCATGCATCCTCTTCTCCTAAAACCAAGTCCACCACATCTAGTAGCCCAGAACAAGCCTTAGAACAAGATGATGAATATGAGCCCTAGAATCATTTTTAGGTTGTTGTCCAGCCCACTATACATGAAACTCATCCCACTATTGGGGCTGATTATGAGTCTACTTCTAGTTTAGATTCTAAACCAGAACCTCGTGCCAATGATAGGGACTACCATTTGACCTGATATAGAGAAAGGTTAGTCTAAAGACCTCTTGTTTGGTTTATCCAATATGAAATGGATTCATATGTTTTCCATGTGGACCAAGAACTTGTAAATGATATTCCTAAAAACTATAGGAAATCCTTAAATTAAAAAGACTCAAAATAGTGGACCTTTTCCATGGATGAAAAAATGAACTCTTTAAGAAAAAAATGAACTTGGACTATTGTTAATGGACCACCTAATACTAATATAATTGGTTATAAGTGGATTTATAAAATAAAATAAGACAACAATGAGGTAAATAAAATTATGAATAAATCAAGGTTAGTTTCTAAGAGTTTTGTTCAATGTGAAGGTATTTATTATTCTAAAATTTGGTCCCCTATTGTCAAGAATTGTTCTACTCACATTTTACATATTTTTTTTTATTGTGGTATGCACATAAAAAAAATTAATGTTAAAACTACTTTATTAAATAGTGATTTAAATTATAAGCTTTAAATGAAGCCTAAAAATGAATAATAAAAATAATTCAAACTAAATTAGGTATGAATTTCAAATAAATCATTGAATAGATTGAAAAAATCCCATAGGTAGTGGTATATGAAATTTGATTCCTTTATGTTAGATAATAAGTTCAATAAAAGTCAATATGATGCATGTGTTTATTTTAAATCAACCAAAAATTGTATTCTTTATCTGCTTCTTTATGTTGATAACAATCTTATCATTTGTAAAAACATGAGCCTCATCACTATAGAAAAATACCAACTTAAGGGTCATTTTTAAATGAAATACATAGGTTAAGATAATAAAAGCTTAGGCATTGAAATCACTAGAGTTAGACAAAAAAACTGTTTTACTTATCTCAATATGGTTAAATTTTAATGATTCTAAAGAGATACATGTTTGGATCTATCAAACATTTCAATATAACCCTTGGAAAACACTTTAAATTTTATTTCACACAAGAAACCACTACTGATGATGATATTCAATTTATGTCTAAAATCCCATATGCTAATATTATTTGTAGCATTATGTACTCTATGATTTCCATTGGACCTGATATTTCCTATGAAATACACACTCTTAAAAAATTTATGGCCACACCTGGGAAGCCACATTGGAGTTTCCATAAGTGGATTATTAGATACCTATCATGTAGCTATAATATGTCTTTGTGTAATGGTAAATATACTGAAACTTTTGAAATTATATATGGATATATAGATGCTGACTATGCAGGTAATATTGAAAATATAAAATCCATTGGGAAAAAATCACTCAAGGACCCATTTCAAAGATTTTGGAGTTATTTTGTTTATTAATAAAGCTATGTGATCCTGAATTATAATTCTTAGTGTTTCCGAAACATATATTTAAGGTGGTTAGTTTCCCAGTGTTGGCCAATTTTTTTGGCCTCAGAATCTGGAGTTTGTTTTGGGAAAGGGTAGATTTTCTATAAAGGAGTTCACAGTTCACAGACCTTGAAGTACAGTTCATGGACGGTAAAGGCAGTACACAAAATGGTGATGGAAAATCTACAAAGGAATATTTCCACATAGCAGTGCTATGTCTATTATGAAGCATTCTACATGAACCACATAGGGAAAAAATCTCACGGGAGGATCATAGTTCATGGGAGGCTTTAAGTTCAAGGGAGGATATTCATTTGTGAAATGGAGGTGGTGATTTTTGGAACCACAAAGGGATTTTTTCCATTGAAGACATATACTTACACAAAGGATGAAGGCACAATGCAGACTGCATAACACAATATGCAATGAAGGATGTACCACATCGATGTTTTGGGTAAATTGGATTAGCAGGGTTTTTGGAACTATTTTCCTATATAATATCTCCTAATCAGATCATTAGCTAAAGATAATTCAATTATAAAATATCATCGCTCTAAGGAGAATTTGGTGAAGTTCTAAGTGGTTCGCGAGGGATAATTCTATGAAGGATAAGTGTTCACGAGGGAGGATTCCGTGAAGGGTGAAGTGGTTCATGAGAAAGTTCATGAAAGGGTTTTGTAGGGCTATAAAAATCGAAAATGAAAAGGGTCCATGGAAGAAGAGGCGATTCGTGGAAGAATAAAGGTTACTCAGAAGAAGTGGTAGTCCATAGAAGAAGAGGTGATCTACAAAAGAATAGGTGGACTGTAGAAGAAGAGGTGGTCTGCGAAGCACTCACACCACATAGCGTGAGATAGTTCATAGAGGAAGCAAGGAAGTTCATGGTGGGTGTGAGGAAGTTCATAAATGGACTAAAGTAGTTCACAAAATCAATTTTAAAAAATTAACAGTGCACGAAAAAGTGTGTTTCATATATGGGTGGAAACAAAACCTTGATAGATCATCTACCTACAATTGATGATGTGTGAATTCATGTAAATAAAGGGTCCTAAAAGTTTATAAAATAAGTGTGGATTATTTCTCGTGTAATGAGAAAAAGAAGAAGAATAAAATTATCCTTTACACTGGAAGTGATCCAAAGAAAGAGACTTAGAGAGTTACCCTTGGAAAAATAGTGATCTGACCCTAAACATTGTAAAGGCAGTGATCCTAGGTATAAAAGTGATCTATCCAGAAACATGTAATTTGATAGTGAGACTTAGTGAATTTTGGTACATTGGAACAATGCCATTCTGTGATCCTTGGATGTATCCCAGTAAGGGGGAACCGAGTAAAATTTTTGCATCTTGTGTATGATTTCAATTTTGTTCACACATTTCTATAGAAAAGAGAGAGAATAGTGTTTTTAATGAAGAAACAAGATCTAAAGGGGTTGGAGTTTTAATATTTCATGACATGATTCACCACCGTCTCAGGTTATTTAACCCAATTAGGATAATTTTTTACTAGAGATAAATGTTGAAATTAAGTGGTTCTCTCTTAGTAGAGAAAATGGAGGTTTTCAAGCACAAATGGATTCTGATCTTTGACAGAAAAAATTTCTAATTATGAATGAATTGAATGTAGAAATACTTACAATCATTAGGAATGGATGTCTTTATAGAATCTATGCCTGGAATATCATCCAATATTTTCAGTTGTACTTTATCATAAATTGAACAAAGGGAATTGGATGCTAACACTAAAGAAATCAATTCTTTAAGGGGATCCCAATAAAATGAAATATATATGAATGTGATTTTGTTTAAGTAATCACATGTGATATGGGAATGTTTTTTAACATTTATGAGGTAGGATCAAAAGGTAGAGAAGCAAAGCTATAGGTTCTATGAAACAAATATGAGGATCTCAAAATACACCTTAATGAGTCTATTGATACATTTTCTGACTGGGTGAATATTGTTGTGGAATACCTGTGTGGTCATAGAGAAATTATCGAATATATAAAGATTGTTAAGAAGATCTTGAGAAAAAATACCACCTTGATTTAATCTAAAATTTTATATATTGGAAGAAAAAGATCCAAATGAGCTAACATTGGATAGATTGCATAATAATATTTTTGCATACAAGAGGAGAAATAATGATAATGAGTCTATGGAAAATGGAAAGTCCAAAGAAGTGGCTTTTTAAGGACATGAAAAATATCACCATTGAATATGTCCAGGAAGAAGAAGAGATATATGAGGTGATGTCATTACTTTCCTCAAATATCCAAAGATGAAAAGGAAAGTTCAAATGGAAACTCCCACTTGCATGCTTTCAATGTGGAAAGGTTAGACATATTACAAAAAGTTTCACTAAGAAGTTTTAAGAAGATGATGAGGATGCAGTTTAAACTCAAATGAATAAGTCTTCAGTCTACATGAAAGGAAAAAAAATCACAAAAAATTTATTCAAAAAGAAGAGTCTTCTTTCAAAAGAATATGACAATTCATAATAATATGAGGCAGAAGGGTTAGAGGACTATAAGGATCATGAAGCAGATGCTATGGTAGTAGTTTTCCTAAATCCCAAAATAAGTGAAGAAATTGAAAATGGTGAAGTAGAAGTTAAAGGAAGAGTTGACCTTTAGGTCCAATAAGAAGATTCACTTGAAGAGATAGGTATTTTCAGAGACAAAAAAAGTAATCCAATAAAGCTGTTCATGATGCCAAACTTTATATACAGTAGCAGGAATAATACAAGTCTAAGCTAAATAAATAAATTGAAAACTAAAGCCTTTAATGATAGAGAGATCAAAAATGGTTATTGAGTACAAGATCAAAATCGATGAATAGAAAAGAGACATAGATAGTTTGAATATCACTAAAAAAGATCAAATCAAATATATTGAAAAAATTTAAGAGGAAGTCATCGACCTACATAAAATTGTTAAGGATCAGGAAAAATTATTGAATCTCGATACAAAATCAAGAAAGAAGATCTTTCAGGAAAGAGATAAGAGGGAAGTATAGTATAGAGGTCATGCAAAATAGAAGAAAAAGTCAAATCCAAATGATAATACTAGAATGGGGATTTATAGAAAACAAAAACCAATAATGGTTGATGTTAGACCACAAGAACATGATTTGAGATTAAATATTGATTTGGGTACACAACATAACAAAAATATTCAGAGAACCTAAGGGAGAAACAGTAATGCAGTATTTCCACATAGGAATACACCTTGCATGAGATGTTATTATTGTGAAAATATAGGACACTCACCAAACATCTATTCTATATCCAAGAGGTACCAAAGAGAAAAAAACCAATAGAGGCAGCCATACAAAACTCAATATTCCAGAACATCATTTGATGGTCACTATTTCAGGTGTGGAGGATTGGGGTATACAGAAAGATATTTCTCATCCACAATGTTAAGAAATGCGCCGAATTAGTATGAATGTGTTCATAAGAAGCAATTAACTATATCATCAAATGATATGAAAATAAACAATCAATTTGTAGCATTATAAGATGAAGCTGGTCCATCATACTTCGAGGAAGATCAAGATAATCAATCTAAACTAGTTATGAAGCCAAAAACATGGACCAAAAAGAATATAGTTGAACAATAAGTGGTTGTAGAGATTTATTTCAAAGCATCTGATTGCACTGAAATATAGATCATTGATAGTGGATATACCTCCCATATGATAGGAAATATGGAACTTTTTGTAGAAATTTGATACCACAAGAAAGGTATTGTGATATTTGTTAATGATGAAGTCCTAAAAATTATTGGCTCGAGAAAAGAAAAGTTTGGGGGAAAACGCACGAGACATGAAAAAGTATTGGTTGTTGAAGGTCTCGGTCACAACTTGCTAAGTGTAAGTCAACTGTGTGACTCAAGAAATGCCATAATATTTTACAAGAAATTATGTGTCATCAAGGAAAAATATAGAGCTACTGTGTTACAAGGAAATGTTATGAAAGGGAATCTATACCTTATGAGTGGAGAAGAATATATGTGATTTTTGTCGAAGGAATAAGAAAATAATTTATGACATAAATGTCTTGGACACTTGATCCAAACATCCTTGGATGATGTGGTGAAATTTGATGCTGCTCGAGTCCACCCTAGGTTATCACGTTATCATACTCACAAGTGTGATTCTTTTCAACAATGGAAGATCATTCAAAAGACATATAAAGAAAAGTAGAAAAGGTCAAAAAATTTCTTGAGTTGGTTTATATTGATGTGTGCAGACCTATTTCACCAATAGCTATTGATGGGAGGAGATATTATGTTATCTTATTGATGATTTTATCATAATGGAATGGGATTCAATCATCACCCACAAATCTTAGGTGTTCAATTACATAACAACTTATCAAAGGGTTAAATAATACAGAATATTAGAATAGATAATGGAACAAAGTTCACAAATAGAAAAATGGAAAATTATCTTAAAAAACATGGGATAAGGCACCAAGTTTCAGTAGTAATAACTCTAGAACAAAATGGAGTTATTAAGAGAAGAAATTAAATGATAAAAAACACGATTAGAATAATGCTCACTGATAAAGTACATATAGAGATGTTTTGGAAAGAAGCAATGATGAAATCAGTCTACACATAAAATAGAGAATTATTATGTTTTAACGAAGGGAATAATCTATATGTGCTATGGTATAGATTGAAACCATCATTGAAGTAATTTCGATTCTTCAGAAGTATGTGTTTCATTCTCAATATGGAGAAACATGGGATGTTTGAATCCCATGGAGATGAAGGGATATTCATTGGGCACTCAAAGAAAAGAAAAACATATAAATTATTGAACAATCTGTTGGAAATGGTAGTTGAAATAAATAATGTAACTATAGTATAGAATTAGAAGAATCCTTAGAAAAGACATGATTAGTTTCTAGAGGATAGTGATGAAGAGATAAGAAGGTCATAGGATATTCTAGTTTTATAGGCTCATTCAGAAGAAGACTTAGATAATGAAAAGGATGAGCATAAACTACTATCAACACAAATATCAAATATAAGAGATTAAATTGATAGAAATAACATAATCGGTGATCAAAAAACACTAGTGAAGACAAGGAGGATTAAGACTCTACAACAAGAATCATTCTTATCATAGGTAGAGCCTAAATGTTTTGAGGAAGTAGCTGGAGATAAAAACTGGGTCCAGTCTATGAATGAAGATCTTGACCAAATAGTGAAGAATTAGATATGAAATATTGTTTTGAGATTAGCAGATAATAATTTCATTGGGACTAAATGATTCTTTCACAATAAGATGAATGAATATGGTGAAGTGATTTGAAAAAAATCATGAATAATGTGAAAAGGGTACTCCTATATAGAGGGTATAAATGTTGATGAAATATTTTCACATGTTGAAAGTCTAGAAACAATCATATTATTCTTGTCCATAAAAGTGAAAATAATGTTCAATGTTTTCCAGATGGATGTAAAGTCAAAGTTTCTGAATGGGGTTGTAGAAGAATAAGTTTATATTGAGCAGCCATATGTTTTTCTCATTCATGAATATGATAATAGAGTTTTTTGGATGAATAAGGTTCTATATGGGTTAAAGAAAGCACCAAGATCATGGTATTCAAGACTAGACATGTTTCAAAAGATGCTTGGATTTCAATTTGGTAGATTTGATTACAATATATATGTCAACCATGATAGTAATCAATGGATAATGGTGTAGGTATATGTCAATGACATAATTTTTGGTGGATCAGATAAATCTTATAGAAAAAAATTTGTAGAATTCTTGAAAAGTGAATTTGAAATATCTATGATTGATGAATAAATGTTTTCCTTGGTTTACAAGTGACACAAGGAAAGAAAGGCATATTAATTTCGGAATATAAATATGATAAGGAGGCTTTGAGAAGATCCATAATGGATAAATCCAAGGATATTACGACTTTAGTGGTTACCCGATGAAACTGTCATGGGATGATGAAGGCAATGTAGTTAAAGTTACATAATACAAGTTGATCATTGGAAGCCTATTCTACTTAACTACAAAAGACCTGACATTGTTTATTCCACATGACAAGTAACACGATATCAAAGTGAACCCAAGGAAACCCACTTGCATGAAGAAAAAAGATTATATAGGTATATAAAGGAAAAGGTAGATTTTGGTTTTATTTACAATGAAAAATATTAGCAATATTTATTTGGATATACATATACAGATTGGAACGAATTAGTAGAAGATATAAAATCAATGTCAGGTAGTGCACTCTATCTAGGAAGATTGTGTATTTACTGGATAAGAAAGAAAAAAATTTCATTTTTTTGAGCACTATAGAAGTTAGATATATTGTAGCTAATCAAGCGTGTACGCATTTATTGTGGATGATATAGATGCTTCATGATATGAGAGTTGAAGTTACGTCTCTGATCAGAATCCATTGTGATAATTCATGTACTATAAATCTGAACAAAAAACATGTCCATCACCCAAGGAAAAAGAAAATCGAAATCAACTATCATTTTTTTAAGGAGAAGTTGGAGAAAGGGATTGAGAAGTTAGAGTATGTGTATAAAAAACTATAAGTTTCAAACATTTTGATAATGGCCATACCCAAATAATCATTTGAATGACATCGACTGGATCTGGGAGTTCAGTCGACTCCCCTCACTTAAAAAAGTGTGGATGTGGGACCCCCTGTCTATGAGGTCTGGTATGTTTTCCCCTAATGTGTGGATTTATTTTTTTTACCCAATTATAGACCTAAAAGGAGTGTCCTTCAGGTTCATTGACAAAGGGGGAGAAATTGTAGATTTAAAATGGGATAAAATATTTTAATCATGATAGGGGAGAATCTCATAGGAAGAGAAGTGACATAGGGGAATTTTTAAATCTAAAGATGATAAAGGTGATCAATCAAAGGTTATATATCACGACATATGTGGTTTGTGATGATAGAAATTGAGTGGTTTTGGAGGTTTTGGAATGAATTGATTCATTGATGAACTTTTCATTATACTCTTACATCTCATGATGAGCATGGATCATGTGGGATAAGAGTTTGTTTTGAGTAAATACTTAATCAATATCTGAATCACAAGAAATGAATTTTGGTAGAATATGGAAGAAGGTTTAATTATATTTCAAAATGATAATAGTTTTCAACAAACTCCAAGGGGGAGATTATTGGGAAAAAATCCCTGAAGCTTCCATTTTGGTGTTTTTGCGGTGATTGTGTTTGTTGAAAAATCTAGCTAGCCGTGAATCAGTATGGTTGGGGTTGCTGAAATATATATTTAAGGTGGTGTAGTTTACTAGTGTTTACTAAATTTTTGGGCCGCAAAATTAGGATTTTGTTTTTGAAAAAAGAGTCTCTTTAAAAATAATTTCATAGTTTTCATACCATGAAGATTGTTCACAGATCGAAAAGGAGGTATGTGGAATGAAAAAGGAAAATCGGCGAAGGAATATTTTCAAATAACAACACTATGCAGACCGCAAAGCGTGATATGTGGACTACATAGGGAAAAAAATTCATGGGAGGCTCATAGTTTATGGGAGTCTAGAAGTTCATGGTAGGATCATCGTTTGTGGAATGGAGACAATGATTTATGGAGTCACAAATGGTTTTTGTTTACGGAAGACATCATACGCCGCAAAGGATGAAGGCACTATGTGGACCACATAGAACAATATAAGGTGAAGGTTGTACCACATCCAAGTTTTCAGTAAAACAGATTTTCAAGATTTTAGGAATATTTTCCTATATAATGATTCCTAATAAAATCATTTGATAGAGTGAATTCCATTTTAAAATATCATTGGTCTGGGGAGAATTCGGTGATGTATGAAGTGGTTTGTGAGGGAGAATTCTGTGATGGAGAAGAGTTCACAAGGGAGGATTTCACGAAGGGTGAATTAGTTCATTGGAAAGTTCACAAAAGGGTTTTTGGGGGCTCTACGTCTCTAAAAGGAAAAGGGTCTGCCGAATAAGAGGCAGTCCATAAAAGAAGAAAGAGTCCACATAAGAAGAGGTGGTCCATAGAAGAAGAGGCAGTCCATAGAAGAAGAGGTAGTCCACGAACCACTCATGCCACATGGTGCAAGAAAGTCCACAGAGGAAGTAGAGTAGTTCTAATTGGGTTAAAGGAAGTTCATAAAGGGACTAAAATATTTCTCAAAAGGAATTTATGAAAATCAAAAATTATTAGAAAATTTGATTTCATCATAGATGAAAATATAACTTTAACAGAGCATCCACCAATAATTGAGGATGCGTGAATTCATGAAAATGAAAGGACCTACAAGTCCATAAACTATGTGTGGATCCTTTTCCAAGCAGTGAGAAAATTAATAGGAAGACTATCATCCTTTCCCCCGATAGTGAACTAGAGAAAAAGACTTAGGTAGTGACCTTTGGGAAAGTAGCTAGCTAACTCTAAACACTGTAAAGGTAGTGAGCCTAGGCATAGAAGTGGTCTAGTCCGAACCTTGTAATTTGGCAGTGATCCTTAGTGAATTTGGTACATCATAACATCACCATTGTATGATCCTTAGACATAGCCTAGTGAGAGTGAACCAAGTAAAATTGATGTGTCTCGTGCATGATTTAAATTATGTTCATACATTTCTATGATAGGGAGAGAAGAGTGTTTTGATTAATGACGAAATAAGATCTATAGGGGTAGGTGTCTTAATCTGTCCTAGCCTGATTCACCACCTCTCAAGGTATTTAAACTAATTGAGCTAACAAAATCCTTGAATAGTTATCTGTTCACTTCCTATAGTGGCGCCATTTCATGGAAATTCAACACAGAGTTTGTGTTTGCTCTTCCAACCACAAAATCTGACTATATTGTTTTGAATGAGGCAGTGGAAGAATAATTATGTCTTAAAATCCTATATTATAAACTAAACCTCTTCAATTATTTTATAAATGTATACTCTAATTGTCAATCAAACCTTCATTTTTTTCATAAATTTAGTTTTTCATGATAAATAAAAATACATAGACATTAGACTAAACTTTATTAGAGATGTTTTAGAATATAGAATGGTGTTTTTCAATAAGATACACACTGATGATAAACTGGATGATAGTTTGAAAAAATTTGTGGTGTTGCCTAAATTCAAATTTTGTTTAGATAGATTGAATTTGTTTCCCATTATATAAATATAGGTGCATGAACATCGCCAATTCTAGTTGAAAATGGTGGAGTGTTTTAAATTATGGTATTCAATTTCATATTTTCCTATTGAAATTTTCCATTTTTCTTATTATTATTATCCTTATATTTATGTATTTATTGATTCATTCATGAAAAAATATTTAATTTTCATTTTTATTATATGATCAAATCTAAACTTGTTGGGACTTATTATTTGCATTGGTTCATTGTTCCATGTGAGATTATTCTTTTAGGCCTTGGATTGTGGCCGACCCTGTTGCCCATATACGCCTGGTGATTCGGTGATCCATGTGGAATTTTATCCCAATAAATTGATAGGCATCACCTATTGATGCATTTGGGCCGCCCACCTATGTGATACAATTATGTTGTGTGACCAATATTCTATTTTGTGTGGCTTTGTGGCCTCACCAGATTAGTTGTTCCATTTAGTGTCACTACGGTGTTAGGGGAGTGATGAACCCTATAACCCATGTCTCTTTGGAATCTTGATCATTTGGATTTGTCATCCTATCTGTTCTTTCTCTGGGTTCCCTTTGACGAAACCCTAGCTCACTGTTGCCACTTTGATTTGTTGGTTCTCTGTATAGGATTTTCACTCTACCCAACCTCTTCTCATTGATTGTTTTATGGTGGTGATGACATCCTTACTTTTAGGAATAAGTGTGTCCCCTTCTATGACAACACTGATCTTTTATTACACAATTAAACATAATTTATTACATAATCTTCACTTGATACAACATAGAAGATAGAGAGGTATAATGTCTTTGGGGCTTAGGATCATCACATAAAAACTTTAAACATGAATTACAATATCTTTATTGAAAACTTCCTTTACATGACCACTACATTCCCTCGTACTTAGCATTGCATGGGATAACCTAAGGACATGCATAAGAAAACAGTGAGCTATAAAGCCCAATAAGGGAATAATCATGGAATAACATGAGGAATACAATAAATGTTAGACAATAGGAATATCAATAGATCACAATAGAAGCATAAACATAAAGGCATGATAAAGAATGATAATCATAACATGGAAATGTGGCAACAACACTTAACATTGAATTAGCATGAGCCAAGGCCCATCACACATGGAGCATGAGTAAATACTCATTGCACATGAAGAATGAGTAAAACCTCATTGCATTTGAATTATAATGATTCAACATCCATTTCCCATGATGTATCACGATGCTATACTTTACCCAATTCATTGGAGTGCTATAAGGGAGCACCCTTCTTAAACATTTCATTTCATGAATAAGTGTGCCACATGGATCATAAAAAATCGAATCATTCAACATAATCATTTATTACATGATAAACGAATGTGGAATGCATACTTGAAACTATTTAAACAATAAGTAAATGTTAATAAAGGTGAATACCCTTGATATAGAAATGGGCATGGTATTCACTACACAATGAATTTGGCTTGGAAAAATGCGGTGCAATTTCGGCAGCGTAATGGCGTGACATAAGAACTCATAAAAATGGTTGATGAGAGATAAATGGGTGATTAATTATATTTAAATGACATGGAAATTAATGGGGTCATATAGATACATATCTAAACAATTGTAATGGAATTTATATGCGTAATACAAAAAGGATTACATGGATGTAAAAGAAGAGAGAGAAATCCCTCACGGAATTTCAGCATAGTAACGGGTGAACATGGGAGGAATTTAATGAGATAAAAAGAGGTCTACCATAATTCAAACATAAATAGGGATTTATGGGGGACGTGAGAAACCATACCCCAACATTTAAAATTGAAATTAAAAGGGCCTAACAATTTAAAAAATATTGGACAAAAATAATAAAGAAAAAACCTTACTTGGAAGTGTGCTTCCAAAGGCTTGAGAGAGGTTTGAGAGAGGATTCATGGGAGATTGGGGCACCTTGGGGAGATTATAGAGAGAGTATTTAATATTTTGGATTAACTAAAAATAATTTGAGTGAGGATTAAGTGGGATCATGGGTGAGTTTATATAGGAAAGGTGAGAGAATTCTTTATTATTTAGGTTTGGGACACCTCACATTAAACTAATCCAAACCACAAACCATCCCATGGTTATTGCCCATGGTTTTTGGAAAAGTGAAGTGGAAAACAATATTTTATAAGTCCAAAGTCCTAAATGATTAAAATAATGGGGTTTCTTATGTGGAGTTGAGTTACACTCCCAAGGAAAACAATTTAAAAAGACAAGATGTTTAATAAGTATTGAAGGGTCCATTAATGATTTTTAAAATAAGTAAAACAAACCAAAAATCACATTATTTTAATGGTAAAACATATATTGGCCGAACATAAGGCTTATAGTATTTTATTACATCACTATTGGGTCATTATGATGCCATAAAACACATTATATATTTAAACGGTATTTAATTTTTACCAAAAAATTTGACTGTCTCAGAAAATTATGAAAAATTCACCGTTGGATAATTTCGACGTCCTGATTCCAGAAATAATATTAATTTTATCTAAATAATTTTCTAAATATGTTAATTTTTACTTTTAAAATAAAAACCGACATTTATCAGAAATTCACAGGTTTTGACAAAAATGGCTTTCAAACCTTAATAAAAATTACAATTGGATTAATAAATTTATACGATCATTTATATTTAATAGAAATTATTTTAATAATAATAATATTTTATTAAAATAATATTTAATTTAAAAATCCATTAATTCAACAAAATAGATTTCTTAGTTGAATTTTAACTAAAAAATACCATTTGAGCTTTAAAAACTATTTACATGGTAACAATAATAAAATGAAAGTATATTAATTATTATATAAAAAAATAATGTACATAACCATAGTGCTAAGGTCTTGTTACATAACCCCTTATAACACTCGCATAAGACTGAAGAGTAAGGTGTGCGATGGTGACAGACTTTTGGGGTGGCTCGGATAACATTTCTTGGGTGGTAATCCCTATAAACTTATAATTATCTCATAGGCGGTCCCACTCAAGCTTAACATATTCAAGCTCGGCTTTTGCTTGGTCAAGATTGAATCCCAATGATGCCACCTACTTTCTAATCTCTAAAAAATGAGCTTTGTATGGGGCAATTCTACTGGATGAGGTCATCGCTTCCTTTGTCTGAGTAAATTTGGATTTGTTAAAACCCTATATTTATAAAAATCATGTGATCACTGTTCAAAAAATATATTAGTAACGGTCACCATTCTTAAAATAAAACCAAATAAGTTGAAATTTTATATAAACATTTTACAAAAAGAGACATTTAATTAGATCAAGTGAAATTTCCATTAATGAAAGTTTGGGTCATTACAATCTTCCCCCCTTATGAAATTTTTCCCTCAAAATTTCCTTTCCCCACACTAGAACAGATGTGGATAACTCTGCTTCATCATTTCCTCTGATTCCCACATTTCTTCTTCAAACTTGTTGTTTCACCACAACACCTTGACTAGGGGCATCGTCTTATTTCATATAACTTTTTCTTTATGATCCAAGATCTTCACTGGTTTCTCCTCGTAAGAAAGATCATCCTCTAGCCGTACTACCATTGAAGAGAGTACATGTGAAGGGTCTGGTATGTACTTCCTTAAGAGGTATAAATGAAAGACATCATGTACATTGGCCATGGTAGCTGGAAGTGCTAGTCGATAGGCCACAACCCTGACACGATCAAGAATCTCAAAGGGGCCAATGTACCTTGGACTTAACTTCCCTTTCTTTCCAAACCTAATGACATTCTTCCATAGAGATATGCGTAGAAATACCATGTATCCAACTTTAATCTCAATGTCTCATCGATAGTTATATTAATAACTCTTCTATCAACTCTGGGCTGCCTTGATATGCTGCTGAATGGTTTTCACCTTCTCCACCATTTCTTCGACCATTTTTTGTCCAAACAGCTTACGCTCACTGAACTCATCCCAACATGCCAGTGTTTTGCACCTTTTCCCATAAAGGGCTTCATATGGTTCCATTTGGATGCTCGACTGGAAACTGTTATTATAATAGAAATCCACCAGAGGAAGATGTTGATCCCATCCCCCTTTAAAGTCCATTGAGCATGCTCTAAACATGTCTTCAAGTGTTTGGATAGTCTGCTCAGATTGGACATTAGTTTGAGGATGATAGGCCATACTAAAGTTCAGTTTAGTATTCAGAGCATGTCAAAGACTCTTCCAAAACTTAGAGGTGAATCTTGGATCTCGATCAGACACAATAGATAGTGGTACTCCATGCATCCTTACCACATCCCTGATATATATCTATGCCAATTAATCCAATGACAAATCCTCCCGAATTGCAATGAAGTGTGCAGCCTTTGTAAGACGATCCACAACAACCCTGATTGCATTATTGCCTTTGGATATCTTCGGATGTCTGGTGACAAAGTCCATGGTGATGTTCTCCCATTTCCATTCTGGTATGGGCAATACTAAAAAAGGATAAATGTTATAAATGAATAAATAATATTAAACAAATAAATGTTAAAAACGAATAAAATTTAACAATTTATATAATAAGATAAGCCATATAGAAAAAAACAAATGGATCTTCTTGTTATATAATGATATATTTATACACACATACATAGACATACACATTACAAAAATATTTATAAACATACAAATATGCCTATATATTCACATACACATCCATATACATACATACATATAAATACACATACGCATAGATACACATACAAAAACACATAGTCATATACATACACATACACATATACATACACATACACATAGACATATATGTACACATACAGATACATACATACAATTATACATACACATACACATACACATACACATACACATACACATACACATACACATACACATACACATACACATACACATACACATACACATACACATACACATACACATACACATACACATACACATACACATACTCATACTCATACAAATACATATATTCACATACATACTGATACATGCATATACATACACATATGCATACACATACATACACATATATGTATAACTAAACACACATGTACACATACACAAACACATATATATACACATACAAATACACACATACACACATACATACACATACACATACACATATAGATACATATACATACACACATACACGCATACATACATTGACATATATACACATACATACACATACACATACACATACGTTTTCACAAACCCCTCCCACTAATGATACCGTAATGAGGGGAGAGATAATGACCCCTGAATCCCTACTCTAATAGGAACCAGATTGGAAAATAGCACCGAGGGTATAAAAAACTCATAAACTGGGAGGCGTCACCCTCTATAATAATATAGGTGTGGGATATAAGATGAATCATCCATAAGGATCTCCAAAACATAATATAAAAATAAACCAAAACCATCACATAATGCATATGCATAAATAAAACTGATATTGATAAAAGTCTCTAGAAGTAAATACCCAAAAACCAAAGCTAAAGCAGTGACATAACAATTTTACAAAAAAGGTCTGAGTTAGAATTTTCCATCATGATCCACATATTCCTCTTGGAAACTTTCCAATTCATTTTGATATGTAGGGTGAGTATACAAGTATACTCGGTAGGACAACCAAATTCTCTCTTGCACATGTGAAAGAAGAATACTAATTAACTTGTGAGAAATCAACAGAATCAACATCACCTATACATGTCAACTATCGATCCCAACATCACCAAGGAATTCTCAAAAAAATAATAAAAACCACGTATAATAACATAATAAGAAGCATATCGATTAAGGGAACCCCACACCACTTTCGCAATGATTTGCTGCTCTCAAACCTCAATATCATATGTCTTCGTGCTCCCATCTCTTTCGAATAATATATAACATTTCCCCACAACACAATCACATAAAATCACACCCATAGAAACTTGTGCCAACACCCCACAACATAGTCACATCTCATCCTGCTTGAAGACTCCTGGGTCGTCACATTACAACAACTACCACAACTAGAGTAGTAGGGTATATGGAACATGAAGGACATAAACCTCATGTCCTCTTACAACCATGCATGATGTAAGATCCCATCCTTTTCTAGGTACACCCCTCTTTGAGTTTTTCATTTGATCCTTGGTGGCCGAGTCTTATTTGGAGATGGAGAGCCTTTGTTGGGTAAAATGACATAAATTTATTGGATGTTTATTTTTTGGAATGAACACAGACTTAGGTTGTGGGGAAAATTGAGAAGAACCAGAAAGGATCCAAATAAGGATCAATTCAAGGTTTCTATTTTAACTAATGTAGTCTTGATAAATGGGTCATTTTTTACCATGGTTTCTCATTATGTTGAGAATACATAAATGGGGTTCAGGTCTATTATATGGAAAATGGGTTGAAACCGATCTGTAGAACATTTACATGACATGTAAATGGGTTAAAAGTCATGTAATGTTTGGGAAAATTTAATATTAATACAAGGAAATGGGTTTTTTATCGTATCCCTCTAAAAAAAATTAAACCACTTGTAACTATATTAAACATCGTGTAATTTCTTGAGAAGGTTTTTAAAAAGAATCATGAGGTTGATTTTTATTTCTAACTCAAGTGAAACCTTATACTCTCTGCCCTAAGGAATTTTCCAAGTGATATTGGAGTGCCTCCCTTGATTCCAAACATCCCATTTGAGAAGTATGATCCATGGAAAGTTATTTCACTTCTATTTTATCTTATATTTCATTGTTCTTTGATCATTATGGTGTAATATCTGGATAGTGTACATTTTTTGTTTTTATCATGAAAGGATATGATCTTTGAACCTTCTGTCGATCATCTACGCCTTCATTATTGTTTGTGAATCCTACTGGAAGCATTGGTTGATCATTAGTTAAAGGTATAGGGTCTAAAACTTAACTCTATGGTTTGATAATTTTCATGTATGTACAATACTACAATTGCGACAACATATCAGGTATCGAATAAATTTAAAAGAATGAATTGAATTATTCCTTGGAGTCCCTTTGGATACAATTGGTTTTTGACCTAGCTTGTGGCTACTATTTGGGTGAAAACCCCTTGAATATAAATGAATAGTTTAATGTCTTAATGTGTGTTTATCATGTTATGAGATTAGGGGTGTTTACTTGATATAGATTAACCTTGTATTGGCATGTTTATTTATGTAACATGCATGTTATTAGTTATGACTAATTGAGTTATGAAATGTTTAATTGAAAGATAAGAGGTAATTTTCATAATTAACCATTGATCCATATGATGTGATATTTTTATATCCTTGTTGTTATTACTTTTGTTGTGATTTATATATTGTAATGATTATATAGGGAGTTTTCCCAGTTTCACATTTAGAAATGATTATATAGAAGGATATTCCTAGTGACACATGTTATAATGCATACATAGGTTGTTGTCCCAGTGTACATGATGAAATTATTATATAGTAGGATATGCCCGGTTTACTTGATAAAATGATTATATAGCATACTATACCTAGGGAAACATGCTTAAATGTGGATATACCAGGCTATTCCCAGTGACACATGCTAAAATTCATTTATACCAAGTTAGGCCCTAATTGAATGCTTAAATGATTATATAGAGGGTTCAACTGAGATTTTTTTAATTTATACCTTGGTTATAAGGTTATGGTTGGCATGGTTGGGAGACATTCTTAGAGACATTCCAGCATGGCACTGAGGTAGGTTATGTTTTACCATGGTTATATAGTTTTGGTTGGCATGGTTGTGAGGCATACTCATATACATTCCAACATGGTGCCAAAGTAGGTTGATGTGGTGTTAATATAATTTTTTAACTAATTAATACACTTTTTATTGCATTATTTCATGAAATTATTATCATACTAATTTATTTATACATGGTTGTGTTGAGATACTAAGTTATACTCTAACCCTATTTGGGCCTTCATTTGGTACCGAAGAAGATTACATGGAAATAGGATTGGACAAGGGAAAAGGACATTTTTATTGATTGTTGCTTTCAGGATGGGCTGGAGTTTGGAGATGAGATCAACATAGGGTTCGGGACCAGGGACTTTTGAGACTTTATTTTAGTCTTCTTTTATTTTATTTTTATTACATATAGAATGAAATTTAGTTACATTCTAGAACATCATTGCATTATTTCTTATTTATTTATTGGATTATTCAGTTGGATATGGTTGTTGGTTTTTTGTTGTATTACATTGTTTCCATTATCTCATCACTCTGATGCTTATTTTTTAGTATTATTTGACTTTTAAATTATATTGTAACTTTATAACCATGGGGTATAGTCACTCCACTATAATTATCACACCTATGCTGGTAGTTGGAATCCCCTGACATATGGGGAGGTGCACTTGATGTCTCATAAACAACCCTTACTAGCCATGTGAGAGAGTTCCAGATTGGGGGATGTTACAAAGTGCTATAAGAGGACACCATGTTTCTTAATTGTTTTTTTACTATTTGTGAAAGGTATAAGGAGACTAGGATGTCTTGAGACATGGTAACGAGCCTATTACTGGTTGTAGCTAACCCATGTATGGGGGGAAATCGAAGTTCCCAGGGGTGGATTGATGTTTATACTATTTTATTGTTACTGTTGATGTTATTTCACCCAGAGTGATTCACATGTTTGGGAGGTCATTATTTCATGATGATATTGGTTCTTGAGATTTATACACATGTCCCAGTATGGAAGGAAATGAGTACACATGAACAATGATAGACACATATGGATATATATTGGAATTAATTATTCATGATATGGACATATTTATTACATGTGATATATACTTTCTTGTTGAACTATGATATGAGATACCTGAAATATCTAATAAATGAAATAAATAAGTTGTTATGTTAGACAAGAACACTTTTAATCCATGTTTAGAGAGACCAAGAGTTAGTGGTTCTCTTTTTTTGTCACCTGTTGAGGTTGACCTTTTTATTATAGGCAGTGTTCTAAAGGGTGTGTTTGTCTTGTAGAGAAAATTCCTCCTCATCATCTTCGAGTTGAGTTTCAGGAGAGTAGAAATCAGCAGGATCCTAACACAGCTAAACCATAGCATCCTATATCTCTTAAGGATCATATGGATGTCCAAAATCAGGACATCTTCCTAAGGGTCATGAGATCCATGGAAAGAGAGATAGTATGCACCATGCCTTCAATGTCTAGGCTGAAGAGAGAGTTTCATCTGCAGCATCCACCTGCATTCACTAGGGAGGGAGACCCCTAGGAACCCTAGTTCTAGATCGATTTACACCATAATGTCTAGAAAAATTCCATGTAATTTTTAAAAAAAAATTATATGGGATTATTTCGAGACCAGACACTCATACGACACCAGCTTCCGAGGCCCGGTGAGCCTGAAATAGAATTTTGAACAATTTTAAGTTCATTTAAATAAACACAAGAGTGATTTTTATAACATTTAAACCGATGCTCGGATTAAAAATATGAGGGCACCATTGATCTCAGAATGATGGGATTCACCTAGAAATAAACCAAATTAGAGTGGTTATGGTCGACCGGAAAATATATTTTTTGGACTTTTTAGAAGAAAAATAAAATAACTTAAAAAAGTTATTTTATTTGTTTCTCTTCACTATTGAGCGGTGGCACGTCAGCACTGCGGAAACGGTGATGAGGCAAAAATGAGTCACATTAAATGAAGCCCATTAATGAGGCTCTTAAATGTGTAGTGTAAAGACTCATTAATCAAACTGTATCAGATATGTCGTTTCATTAATGAAACAACATTACAATGCAACGAAACATCGTAATAGAAATGTTGTGACTCATTTCTCTATTAACTAAATAACGATTTGGAGAATCAGAGCTATAATTTCCCTAATGGACAGTGAGGAAATTCTCTCTAATGAAGAATTAAAGTGAATCGCTAGTGAAAAAGGTGCACCTAAAAGAACGGGACTGACGAACGGTGAACACATTCTCCTTCCACCCTTAAAAGAATCTCTAGTAATGAGGGTAGTGGAACAAGAACATAGAATGAAGGCGCGTGACCCCACTCTTCCCCAACCAACATCTATCCTAGGAAGGGGTTACTTTTTTTAATTTTAATTCCTCATTCGTCATTCTAAATCAACAAACGTGGATACCCATGAACAGGTTGGTCCGCGGATTTCTTTTTCTTGGAGGAGGGTTCTTATTCTTAGGGTTTTTCATTGGAATTAGTTTTGATAGAATTGTAATCCCATCCCCCCATGTTTTAATGAAACTCTAATATGGAGGGTGAGGGCTGACACGTAAAAATCCTGAGCCCCGTCTCCTTGTGTGTTCTTTGTGTCTTCCACTCTGGATTGACGGTAAAAATTTTATGAGGATGTAGTAGAGAAGATGGAACCCCATGGAGACTGGAGGCACATACTATCTAAAGAACGAACCACCAGAGTAGACATGGTGGTCCACGGAACATCATTTCGGTGTCGGTGGGTGGCGGCATGCCATGACAGTGCACCAAGATGGGCCATGGCGGTGTGGCAAGAGCCTCACGGTAGTGGGCTGGTGGCAAACGGAGGCGGGACGAGGTCAACTAGCCATGTTAGGTGGAGTGTCTCACACCATGAGGGATGTGGCTTCGCGCTGGCATGCTATCCAGTAGGGACTGCATGTGGGAAAAGGGGGTAGCCATCTTCTACAGGATGCGTGCAGCCGAACCAGACACCCAGTGGGTGTCTGGGATAGAGAAGACTGGCCCGCCATGCGGGTTGGTCCAGGGGACGCGAATCAGGCCGCTAAGCGACCCAAGACAGAATTAAGCTGGCCTACTTATGTGGACCAAGACAATGGAATAATACCAAGCCACTGATCATCCCATGATGGGAATAAACCGGCCAACCTATTATGGGCTGGGCCGGATAAATCTGGGTCGCGGGGTGACCCGGTGGGCTGGACCAATGACGAAACCTGGCCTGGTCCATCAAGGCCCAATGGGTCTGGCCTAGTTGCCATGTTGGACCAAGAAAACCTAGACCCAACTGGGTCAGGTCAGGTCGGACGAACTGAGTCGGGCCATGCGGGACCCCCAGGCCATGTTGGTCGGGTTGGTCCGACCAGGTCCAGACACAACAAACCCGTGTTTACTAAAATGCCAATATCATTCAGGCTGAGAGTCCTATTGAAGAGACGATTGTAGCATTGGAACCCCCACGGTGAGGAGGTTATTTTGAAATGATCTAGGGAGGATTTAATAGAAGAATAAATATAAATAATGTCCTTAGGAGTGGATTATACTAGAATCAAGCATGCTATGTGGGGGAATCTTGCGGCTGGATGAGACTCGAAGACTACTTACGAGCATTCCCAAGTGACCCTATATTGATTAGCTACCAGAGACCCTTTGTGGATCAGCTACCAATGACCGTGTGTGGATCTGCTACTAGCCACCTTGTGTGGATCATCTCCAAGAGACCCTGTGTAGATCAGCTACTAGCAACCCTATGTGGATCAACTACAAGTGACCCTATGTGGATTAACCAATAATGACCTTATGCGGATCATCTCTAAGAGACCATGTGTGGACAAACTACAAGTGGTCCTATGTGGAATAGCTATGATGGACTAAGTGGGAAGTGACACTGTATGACCAAAAAAACCCACGATACTCATCAGGGATGAGTACCTCAGCAGTATAAGCTGTTCAGTGTTATGACTGATAGTCTTTATTTCTGTACATTATATTATACCTAAGTGAACTACCTATATTCATGATCATTCTTTGTTGTTTTCTTTGTGTATTTATTTGTGGTCTTTACTTTGTGGTTTGGGGTCCCTACTAAATATTTTGTTACTCACCCCTGCACGGGCTTCCCCCATACATGTTGTGTCTGGTGAAAACGACTAACGCCTTGATGGAGGACTTGGTAGACCTCAACTCAGTGGTACCCAGTGAGATCAGGAAGGCTGGGCATACTTCTAAGGCTTCCATATTCTACTCTATACATACCCTTCGGGTGGGTATTTTAGCGGAGGACATTCCAAAGATCTTTTATAGATACCTATTTTCAGTTTTTCTTTTTTTGGGTTTTTATTCTGACCCATTTTATCTACAACTTGTACCTTTTCTCAGTGGTTGTTTAGTGGAATGCATGTTTTCATTTCCAGTTTTTGGGATGTGGTTGGGTGTGTGTTCATATAGTTACTCTGGATAATGCCTCCCACTTACAGGTTGATGCCTTTGGTGCTAGTCTCCAACCTCTGGCCTTTGGGAGGTGGGTTTGGGGGAGTCATTGCACAGGCCCTAGGGGACGATTCGTGACAATGTGGTATCATCCCCAATATTGTTTTCCAGTAAGGAAGACGGAATCTCGAGGCTATACGTGGACATCCAACACCTGAACCAGGTGACCGTGAATAAAAATTATTCACTTTTGAGGATTGATGACCTATTTGATTATCTAAAGGGAGAAAGTTGGTTCTGAAAGATAGACCTCAGATCAGGCTACCACCAGCTTTGGGTACAGGATGAGGATGTATGAAAGATAGCCTTCAGATGATGGTATGGCCACTACAAGTTCTTGGTGATTCTCTTTGGCAGGACCAATTCCCCAGTAGTGTTCATGGGACTCATGAATAAGATCTTCCATCCATACCTCAATCGTTTCATGGTGGTCTTCATTGATGACATCTTGGTGTACTCGGCATCAGAACAGAATCACGCTACACACCTATGGATAGTCCTGGATACACTTCAAGAGCACTAAATTTATGGGAATATCTTGAATTTCTAGTTCTGTATTAGGGAGGTCCAGTTTATGGGACATGTCATCTCAGAGGCTAGAGTTTTAGTGGATCCGGTGAAGATAGAGGCAGTGCTTTCTTGGGAGCCACCCAGGAGCATGATTGAGGTACGAAGTTTCTTGGGGTTGGCTGGATACTACAGAAGGTTCGTTCCCAACTATTCCAGAGTAGGAGCACCATTATTGGCTTTGACATGAAATGGACGGTCCTTAGTATGGATGGTTAAGTGCCAGCAGAGTTTCCAGGAGCTAAGGTGGAGACTGACGAGTGATCCTATCTTTATACTACCAGAGGAGGGAATTGGGTATATATTTTTTTGCAACATGTTAGGGACCAGACTAGGTTGTGTCCTGATGTAGAAGTGAGTAGTGATATCCTACGGTTCATGGTAGTTGAGAAAGCATGAAAAGAACTATGTGACCCATGAACTAGAGTTAGCAGAAGTGGTCTTTGCTTTGATGATATGGAAGCACTACTTGATGGGTTAATAGTTTACAGTCTACTAAGACCAAAAGAGTCTTAGGTATATCTTCTCCTAGAAGGACCTGAACTTGAGGTAGTGGTGATGGATACAGTTTCTCCAGGACTATGATGTCAAGATAGTCTATACTCCTAGGAAGGGGAATGTGGTGGCAGATGTGCTCAGCAGAAGATCCAGTTTTCAGTTGTTGAGTGAGGTGATGAAGTAGATAACCATGATGAAGATATCCTTTGTGGATGATGATGGAGTAAATTACCTTCAGTAGATGACTATTACTCCCCCAATCTTATAGTGAGATAGGGAGGCACAACATGTGGATGTTTACTGTGAAGACCGACGTGCTTATTTATCCTCATGATAGGCTCCTAATAGATTTTTGATAGGTGGGGAGTATGTCATTCTTTTTATAGGGAACACAGTAGTACCAATGGCATTGCGAGAGGATATTTTGAGGGAGTTCCATACATAACCCTTGGTGTTATATCCTATATTGGAAAATATGTACTAGGATCTCTGATATCAGTATTGGTGTCTTGGGATGAAGAAAACGGTGGCTGAGTTCATTTCATGGTGCCTCACTTGTCAACAAGTGAAGGCTGAGCATCAAGTTCCAGCAGCCTTGGCCTAGCCACATGAGGTACTGAAGTGGAAATGGGATACTATCTTTATATAATTCATGATAGTATTAACACTCATGTATTATGGCCACGATTCTATCTACGTGATCTTTGACTGCCTCACCAATTCGGCTCACTTCCTACCCATCTAAGAGCAAGGATCGGTAGAGGGATTCAAACGCCTCTATGTCTAGGAGATAGTGCGGATTCATGGAATGCCTTAGATGATCATCTCAGACCATGACTCTCGATTCACATCCCATTTGTGGAAGGGATTATAGGAGGCGTTTAGGGCTCAGATGCGCTTTAGCACAACCTTCACCCACAGATGGATGGTCAGACGGAGAGGACCATACAGACCTTGTATGACATGATTCGTGATTTCATCCTTGATTTTGGTCATAGTTGGGATGACCACCTACCACTGGTACAGTTTTCATATAATAATAGTTATCACTCCACCATTGGCATGGAACCATTCGAGGCTTTGTATGGTTGACCATTCAGATCACTTTTATGCTGGATAGACCCAAGGGAGTCGGCACTCATGGGTCCAAAGTTGGTACAGGCTACCACTAAGATGGTACAGATCATCCAGGAGTGGAAGAGGATTTCACAATGTAGTAAAAAATCTAATGTTGATAGGCGATGGAGGCCCTTGGAGTGTGAGGAGGGAGACCATGTGTTCCTTCGGGTCTCACCCCAATGGGGATTGTGGAGATTTGGCTAGGGCGGTAAGTTATCTCTGAGGTTCATCGGACCTTTCCAAATTCTGAGTACAGGTAACGAGGTGGCATACCACCTATCTCTCCACCCATATATGCACCGTCTTCATGATGTTTTCCACATGTTGCAGCTGAGGAGGTACATCCATGACCCATCACACGTCATCGACTGGGGTGAGTTGTACATTGATGATGAGGTGATGTTTTCAGAATTCTCGGTGGAGATAGAGGATCGATAGAAGTGGGTCCTTCATGGATGGTCAATTCCTCTGGTTCACATTTGGTTGAAGCATGAGAATCTCTAGGAGACCACATGGGAGTGGGACGGTCAGATTCATGCTCAGTAACCCCATTTGTTTTTTAGCTTTGTTTTGACCCACGAGGACATGAATCCCTAAAGGTGGGGGTAATGTAATGTCCTAGAAACTCTATGTAATTTTTTTAATTATATGGGATTATTTCGAGACCAGACGCTTAAAAGTCACCTGATTCCAAGGCATAGTGAACCCATAATAGAATATTGAACTTTTTTAAGTACATATAAATGAACGTGTGAGCGGGTTTTTTCTAACTTTAAAACTGGTACGCTGATGAAAAATATAAGGCCACCATTGATATCAAAACAGTGGGATTCAACTAGAAAAAACCTAAATTCAACCGGTGAGGGTCGACTGAAAAAGTCAGTTTTTGGAATTTTTGGAAGAATTATAAAATAACATAAAAAGTAATTATTTTTTTTCTCTTAACTGTTGAGTGATGGAACGTCAGCACTGCAGTGGCGGTGAAGAGATGACAACGAGTCACATTAAATGAAGCCCATTATTGAGGCTCTTAAATGTGCAATGTAATGACTCATTAATCAAAGCTTAACAGATATGATGTTTCATTAATGAAATAGCGTAATGATGAGACAACGCACCGTAATATAAATGCTACGACGTGTTTCTATTTTAATGAGATAATGGGTTGGAGAATCAAAGCTAGAATTTCTCTAATGGATGATAAGGAAATTATCTCCAATGAATAACACCAGTGAATCACTAGCGACAATGACGCACTGTGAAAAATGAGGCTGAAGAATGATGAATGCATTCTCCTTCCACCCTTCGAAGGATCACTAGAAACATGGGTGGTGGATCAAGAATGGAGAATGATGGAGCATGACCTTGATCTTCCCAAAATAACATATATCCCAAGTAGGGGTAACTTTTTTTAATTTTAATTCATCGTTCTTCATTATAAAACAACAAACACATATCAACCCATGAACATGTTGGTCTGAAAATCACTTGTTCTTGATGGATGGAGGTTATTCTCGAGATTTTTCATTGGGATTAGTTTTAATAGAATCATAATCCTATCCCCCATGTTTAAAATAAACTCTAACACGAAGGGTGCATGCCGACACAAACAAGGCCTGAGCCCCTATGCCTTGTGCATTCTTGTGTGTTCTTCATGGATTCCACTCCAGATTGACGGCAAGAAATTTTAAATGCCATAGCAGGGTAGATGGAACCCCATAGAGGCTGGAGGCATAGACGTTCAAAATAACAGACCACCGGAGCAGACCCAGTGGTCCGCGGAACATCCTACTAGTGACCGATGGTGGTAGACCATAGCGGAGGCTAGGGGCGGGTGGTGGAATGCCAAGACAGTGCGTTGAGGTAGGCCATGACAGGCTCGGGTTGTGGCTGTGAGGTAGGACTCGCTGGCAGCGGGCCGGCGACTGGCGGAGGCGGGACGCGGCCAACCGGTCGCATTAGGTGGAGTGGCCTGTGCCTTGCAGGGTGCGACCTCATGCTGAAACCTGGTTTAGCGGGGACCATCTGCGTGACCAGGGGTTGGTCAGCTCTTTCCGGCCGCATGTAGCCTAAAAAACGTCCAACGAGTTTCCGGGCTGGGCTGGGGGGCGTGAACTGGGCCGCGGAGTGGCCCGAGATGGAATTAAGCCAGACCGATTATGCGGACGAAGCAAGTGGAATAAAATTGGGCCGATGGGTAGCCCAAACTAGGAATAAACTGGTCTGCCTGTTTCGAGCCGGGCTGGATAATCCAGGTTGCTGGGCAACCAAGTGGGTTAGACCTACATTCAAATTGGGTCGGGTCCTGTAAGGCCCAATGGGCCTGGCCTAGTAGCCAATCGGACCAAGTCGACCCAGAACCAACCGGGTCGGGTCGGGTCATCTGAACCACTCCGGGTCATGTGGCACCCTCAGGCCGGGTTGGTTGGGTCGGTCTGACCAGGTCAGATCGGGGCCAAACACAACCGACCCCTGTTTACTAAAACACCAATATATTTCAGACCGGGCATCCGATTGATGATCTATTTGCGGCGTTGGAACCATCATGATGAGGTAGTTCTTTTGTAATGATCTAAGAAGGTTTTCGTGGATGTTGAAATATGAAGAGTGGATTGATGAGTGGATTCTCCTAGAATCAAACGTGCTACGTGAAAGAATCATGCAGCTAGTTGTGACCCAAAAATTGTTGATGAGTAGGCCCAAGTGACCCTATGCGGATGAGCTACTAGTGACCCTATGTGGATTAGCTAAAAGTGACCGTGTGTGAATCAGATACCAGCAAACCTATGTGTATCATCTCCATGTGACCCTGTGTGGATCAGAACCAGTGACTCTGTGTGGATCAGTTATAAGAAACCCTGTGTGGATCAGCTACATGATAACCTATATAGATCATCTCCAAGTGACCCTGTGTGGATCAGCTAACAGTGGCCCTGTCTTGTCCAGCTATGATGGACTAAGTGGGAAGTGGCTCTGTGTGACCCAACAAACCCACGATACTCATTAGGGATGAGTACCTCAGTCCAAGGTGTTCAGTGTTATGACTGATAGTCTAGCTTTCCGTACATTAGATTATACCCGAGAGACCTGTTTTTCTTCTTGATCATGATTTTTTGTTTTCTTTGATGATTTATTTGTGGTGTTTACATTGTGGTTTGGGGTCCCTACTGAGTATTTTGTTACGCACCCCTAAATGGGCTTCGTTCCCACATGCTAAGTCTGGTGCTGATGACAGATGCCTTGAAGGAGGACATGGTGCCCTAGGACCCGGTGGTGCCCAGTGAGATTAGGAAGGCGCAGTGTACTTATACCACTTACGGAAGCTACTCTATGATTACCCATCAGGTGAGGTTTTTAGCGGACTTCTTTCCAGAGTTCTTTTGTACATTCCTATTTTTTGTTTTTCTTTTGTTGGGTTTGTATTCTGGCCCATTTAACCTAAAACTTGTTCCATTAATTCATGTTTGTTTAGTGGAATGCATGTTTTCCTTTATAGTTTTTGGGATGTGGTTGTGTGTGTGTGCATACAGGTACTTAGGTAAATGCTTCCCACTTGTAGGTTGACACCTTCGGTGCTAGTCACCAACCCATAGACTTTGGGATGCCGGCATGGAGGAGTCACGAAATGGGCCCTAGGGGATGGGTTGTGACAAGTCCGTGAAATCATTAAGATCTTGAGACACTATAAAATAGGAGGGTGGATATTTTTGGTTATATGCTTCATGGAACAGCTAAGTGTTGGTGGGACATTCTAAAGAAATATGGGAAGAAGGATGAGTTATCATATAAAGACTTCAAGATGAATTTACTAATCCATATATATCTAAAGATGTTTAGGAAATAGAATGACCATGAGTTAATGCATGCGACATAGGAGGTCATGTCATTTATATACTACACTGAACTTTCCACCTACCTACAGTGCTTACGCCATCATTGGCAGTTGATGAGATCTATAGGGAGAGATGTTTTTAGGATGGTATTTACTATGAGATCTGTCTACATGTGAACATGTTCAGTCTAAGTAATTTTGTAGATGTGATGAATCAGGAACTCATCATGGAAGGTAATCTGAGAGAGTCCCTAAGAAATGACTATGTTATTTTAGAAGGCAAAACTATGAACAATTATTTGAGTGGAAAGAAGTTTTCTTATGATAGTTTTCACCAAGGAAACCACGAGAAGAGTAGTTAGGGAAGTGGGCATCCATATCAAGGTTGTGTTCTGTTGCAGTTCTATCGGTGTGGAAATATGTGCCATAAACTAACTCAATGTCCATACCCCACTTTGAAGAGTTTTTCTTATAGCATATTGGGCCACCTACATAGGTTTTTTGGGGAATATAACAATAGAGAAGCAGTAGGGGATAAGGAAAAGTACCAGGGTCTGGGAAAGACTCATCTAATCCTTAGTAGATAGGTAGTTGTAGATCCACAGGACGTTCTATTCGAGGGAGGGTATGTGGTAACCCAATGTTGGAATGGAAGTACCAGGCAGAGGGTATAGCTCAGGTAAGTTAGGCTGGATCCTAGGGCAGATAGGATAGTCAGCTACATGTTATGAAAACTACTTTGGCTAGTGTGGATGAAATAATGTCTACTATCAGAGGTATGATTCTTATATCATCTACACCATCTTGTTTTTTTTTTGATATAAGAGAATCACATTCCTTTTTATCCACACTTTTTTTAAATGGTTTGGTCTAGTATGTGGAAAACTTGTATGGTTTTTTGACCTTCAACATGCCATTGGGAGTGCATTTAGAGAATATCAATCATTTCAATGCATGATCCCCAGATCTTGGTGGTTACCGTTTCATTTGGGAACCATTCATTCAAGAAAAAAAGATATTATTTGATTCTTGGTATGAATTGGTTAGTTATATACTAGGATCATATCGACTCTTACTGTAGGATATTTTCCTTTCTATTTCTAGGAGACACCTATTTTCACCAGGGTGAGTGGGTTCTTCAGGCTAGTTATGTAGGACCGATTTAGTGTAGATTAGATTTTATCATGGATCATATAGGCAATTATTATCTATATAATGGTGGAATGTGGCATGATTATTTTCCTCCATTGGTATAAAATTTTTAGAATGTCTTTCCTAAAAATTTATATGGTTTACCACCTGTGTGAGAGATTGAGTTTACGATCAAGATGCTACCAGGAGAAGATATAGTTTCTATCATGCCTTATAGAATGTCACCAGTAGATATTCTATAGTTCAAGGTTTAGTTGGAAGATCTCTAAGCTAAAGGTTTCATATAGCCTAGTAAATCCCCTTGGGGTTCTTTAATTCTCTTATCCAAGAAGGAATATGGGACTTTGCACTTATTTGTGGATTATTTGAGATTGAACCAGATGATGTTCAAGAATTGGTATTCTCTTCCACACATTGGTGATCTCTTCGATCATCTAAGAGGTGATAAGTTCTTCTCAAAGATATATTTTAGATCAGGACACCATCATTTGAAGTTGAGACCTTCAAATATACCTCAAACTACTTTTAGCATTAGGTAAGGCTTGTATGAGTTCATAGTGATGCTATTTGTTTTGAACAATGCACCAATCATATTCATGGACTTGATGAATCAGATATTTCATCCTTCTCAGGAATGATTTTTGGTCGTTTTTACTGATTAAATATTATTGTACTCCCTATCATAATATGGCCATACCAATAATCTTGACATCATCTTCAGTACATTGAGAGAGCACATAATTTATGATAATCTAACCAAATCTAGTTTCTAGATTGATAAGGTGAACTTCTTGGCCTATGTCATCTCATAGAAAGGAGTTTCAGTGGACCCATATAAAGTTGTAGCCATATCTTGGGAGCATCCCAATAATTTCTTTATGGTTCATAGTTTTCTAGGTTTATATGGTTATTATCATAGCTTTATCCATGACTTCTCCCATTTGAAAACATCAATGTTTAGGCTTACCAATAAAGAGGTGAAGTTTTTTTGTTCAGTCGCATTTGAGATATATTTTTAGAAGATAAAAGGAAAGATGGCCTCATAACCTATCCTCACATTACCTATGCTGGGTAAATTATATATTGTGTATTGTGACACATTCGATTTTGGAATTGGATTAGTTCTGATATAGGAGGATTGATTGTTTTCTTATGGATCTAGAAATCTGAGACCACATGATAGGAATTATCCTATTCTATATTTGGACTTAATAATAATAGTACATTCCCTGAGTTTCTGAAGACATTATCTCATGTGTGATAGGTTTTTTGTATACATGGACCAAAAATACTCAAGTACATCTTTTCTTAGTGGGACACGAACTTTCAATAGAGGAGGCACGCTAAGTATCTGCAGTATTTCAAATTTTAGTTGGATTATAAACTGATCAAGGGAATCATAATTTTAGATGCATTGAGATAAAATACATAGGAAAAGGCATTATGGAAGTATTGAGATGTGTGGTAGGTGATGGCCCACTTTATAGAAATACATCTGGATGATCAAGAGTTTGAGGGATCAATAGCTCTGACTTCGACATCTATTATACCCATGATTTTAAGTTAGATTAAGGAAAATTAGTTTTTGGGTTCAAATGGCTTAGTTCTAAAATACATATTATATGGTGGGGAGATTCCATTGGGATGGTCACTTGGAATTGAAAATTCCCTTCTTTTCCATGGCTGAGTATGGGTTCCTACAGGATTTCACGAGAATCTATTGAGGAAGTTTCATTCTTCAATATGGGAAGTACAACTCGGTTTGACAAAGATGTTTCGTGACCTCCATAGAAAGTACTAGTCGACAATAATGAAGAAGGAAGTAGTAAAATTTGTGGTGAGATATTTCAATTTTCAGTCGGTGAATGTTTAGCATTATAGGCCAGTTGAGATTTTCCAAACTTTTCCCATCCCCGAGTGGAAATGGGATGATGTCACTATATATTTTATGATAGGATTACCCAATACAACAAATAAGAATAATATTTTATTGGTGATTTTGGTTTGAATAATGAAGGTATCCCACTTTTTTCCTATCAGAGAGACCTTCACATTTGATGAGCTGGGTTATCCTTACGTGTGTGAGGTAGTTTGGCTACATGATGTTTTGAGGAGTATCATTTCAAACAAAGATCCACATTTCAAATCATGATTCTAAAAGGGTATTCAAAAGTCTATGGGATCAAAGGTTTTTTTGATTATGACATATCATCCTTAGATTGACGGTCAATCTAAGTGGACTATTCGGGTTCTAGAGGATATGTTATGGGCTTATGTTTTGGATCTCAGTGGTTCATGGGAGAATCATATAGAACTCATGGAGTTTTCCTATAATCACATATTCTAGGAATAAATCTATATGACTCCTTTAAATGATTTTTATTGAAGGTCATGTCATTTCCTCTTTGTTGGTTTGAGGTAGGTGGGTCATTTCTTGTTAGGCTTAGTCTCGTGTAGGATACATCTGATCAGGTTATAATTATCATGAAAGGGTTGGTGAATGCCTAGAGAAGGCATAAATATTATGCTTACCTTCAGAGATGACCTCTGTAGTTCAAGTATGGTCATCGTGTTTTCCATTAGGTGTCACCGATGTGGGGGAAACATTGTATCAAGAAACAGGGAAATATAACACCTAGGCTTATCAGGATGTCTAAGATAGTGGATGGGGTTGGTCCAATGTCATACCAATAATCCCTTCCACATATCTACAATTCAATGAATGATGTGTTTCACATGTCTCATCTTTATAGATATTATTCATACCCTTATCACATGATAGACTTAGCAGACATCATGATTAGTGATGATGCATCCTTTGAAGAGAATCTGATGTGTTATGGACTGTAGTGAGAAGTTTCTCTATGGTCAGGTGATTCCTTTGATTCAAGTGTAGTTGAAATATGAGTGAGTTTAGAAGGATACATGGGAGAGGGAGTTGGATATACAAACATAGTGGCTAGACATGTTCACCAAGACCCCACAATGATGCTTGGAGCATCTCAAGGATGAGTTGTTATATTGCGGGTAGGTTGTAAAATCCCATCTTTTTTCTGGTAAGTCCCTCTTTGTGTTTTTAATTAGAGCCTTGGTGGTTGAGTCTTGTTTGGATATGGAGATCCTTTATTGGGGAAATGACTTAATGTTAATGGATGCCTTTTTTTAATGAAAACAGGCTTGCTTTGCGATGAAACTTGAGAAATAATGGAAAGGATCAACATAGGGGGTAGTTGATGGTTTTTGTTTGAATTAATGGAGCTTGGGTAAATGAGTCGTGTGTTACCATGGGTTCTTTTTATATTGAGAATCCTTAAAAGGGGTTCAAGTATTTTATAAGGAAAATGGAATGAAAACCATCTTCATAACATTTACACTCCATGTAAATGGGTTACAAATCATGTAATGTTTGCATGGATTTAATATTCTACCAAGGCAATGGTTTTTTCATCGTATCCCTCTAAAAATAATTACACAATGTGTAACTATATTACATACCTTTTAATTTCCTTAGAATGTTTTCTAAGAAAATATTTGTGGTTTATTTTTATTTCAAACTCACATGTATCCTTCTCCTCTAAACCCTAGGGTGTTTTCTAGTCAATTTTGGAGTGCCTACCTTGATTCCAGATGTCTTGTTTGAGAAATTTGATCCCTAGTAAGTTGTTTGGATTCATTTTTATCTTCTCTTTCATAATTTTCCAATCATTGTGGTTTAATATATTGAGTGTTTATATTTTTGGTTTTGATATTGATCAATTATGATCAAGGAACCTTCTTGCAATCATTTTCTCCTTTGTTCTTATTGGTGAATCCTACTAGAAGCATCAGTTGATCGTCAGTTAAAGGTAGGGGGTCTAAAACTTAACCCTATAGTTGGATAATTTTCAAGTATATGTAATATCGCATTTACGCCAACATTTATTGCACCAAATAAATTATAAATAAATAATTGAATTATTCCTTAGAGTCCCTTTAGATCTAATTGGTTATTAACCTGGCTTGTGACTACCTTTCGTGTGAGCGGACCCTTGAATATAAATTAATTTTTTAATGTCTTAAATTGTGATTATCATGACATGGGATTAGGGTGTTAACTTGATGTATATTCACATTATCTTTACCTATTTATTGAGAAAACATGCACGTTATTTTTTATGACCAATTGATTTATGAAATGTGTAATCTAAAGATAAATGGTAAGTTTCAAAATGAACCATTGATAAATTTGATGTGATATTTTGATATCCTTATTTCTATGACTTGTGTTGTGATGTATATGATGTAATTATTATATAGGTCATTTTTTAGCAACACATGATGAAATTATTATATAGTGGGTGATGTCTAGTGACACATGTTATAATGATTATAAAAGGCATTGGCCCAGTGTACATGTTGAAATGCTTATATAGTGGGATATGCCCAGTTGATATGCTGAAATGTTGATATTATAGGATATGCCTAGTAACACAAGTTGAAATGCTAATATATTGGGATATTCCTAGTGATACATGATGAAATTCATATATACTAGGCTCGACCCTGATTGAATCTTGAAATTCTTATATAGTGGGTTCGACCCAGATTTGTGTAATTTATACCTTGGTTGTAAGGTTATGGTTGGCATGGTTGTGAGACATGCTCAGATACATTTCGGCATGGCACTGAGATAGGTTATGTTTTACCATGGTTATATGGATATGGTTGGCATGGTTGTGAGACATGCTCTAAGACATTCTAGTATGGTGCCAAAGAAGGTTAATGTGGTATTAATTTCAATGTTTTATTAATTAATACACTTTTTATTTAATTATTCCTTGTACTTTCTATTTCATTGATTTTTATTAGTCATGGTGGTGCTAACCTACTGAGTTATACTCATGGCCTATTTGGTCCATCATTTGGTAACCAAGAGAATTACATGGATGTAGGATTAGATAAGGGAAAAGGACCTTTCTATTGATTATTGCTTGATGGATGGGATCATGTTTTTAGATGGTACCGACATTGTAACACCCCAAGCTTCCATGGTACGCTTCTCTTTGAATAATACAGCAGCGTGTGTTGTACGCAACCTCGAGTTCTAACACACCGCGACCAATCAAAGTAGCCGTTATGAATATTAATACCCACTTTTTGAAATTTTATAAATTTTATCTCTCAAAATGGACTTAATTTTTGGATTCAGAATATCAAAATTATCCTAGGGTGAAATTTTGGTACTTTTTAGATAACTTTTATATTTTGATGAATAGTGAAAATTACTAAATTTTAATTAAAAACAACTTTTTTAATCGAAATAATTAACAGTGATAAATTATTAATTTGAGTGGTTTTAAAGTATATTTAGAATATATTTTTACCATTTAATATAATGTTGTTCTTTGGACATAATTTTACAATTAAACCGGACATAAACAAGTGTCTATCTTTTGATAGTTATTATCTCTTAAAAAAATGCTTTTTGTTTTAACGGTGGGAATTAATTTTAAATTAATTTTTTCCACTTCGGTGTTTTGAATTTGGAAAAATGGATTCCATATTTGGAATCAGGATTTCCAAATTGTGTAAATAGGTAACTTTTATTTTTAGACATTTTGAATAATTACTTCGGTAAATATTTTATTTACCATGGTTAAAGGCTAAATCCGGTAAATAAGGGTAAAAAAATAATATTATAATAATAATAAAATACCCTAAAACGTGTCCTAAACTTATTGGTTGATACATGTCCGATCATGGGCATCTTTGGGTCGATTTTTGGACCCCATGGAACCACTTGTAAGTGATAAGGACACTTTATATTAATTAAGTTAAAATAAATACAAAAATGACATAAGCATATATCTTTTAGAATTTTTTTTACATAGGGTTATATATGTTGGATTTTTTATTATAAATATTCATTAGAAAGTTAAAACTATTTAATACATAATGGTATTTTATTTATAATTTTTAGACATTAAATAATATAATTTATTTATGACACAATGGTGATGTAGTAATTACCTAATTAATGAAATATTAAAATAATTGATAATATAAATACCCAAATAAATAAAATTTGAGACTTTTAATGAATTCCAAAAATTTTATAGGTTAATATTACATGTTAGGATTAATTTAATTAACTTTTTTTGAATTACTCATGCTATTATGATTTTCACAAAAATCAAATACCAAATAGTGTCAAAATTGACATAAAAGAGTTTTTAAAACAAATACTATATTATTAATTGATATTAAATTCCTAAAAATCTAAGGTTAGGCCAAAGGGATTGTATCATGATATGTGTATCATTAATGGACCACTTTGGGGTCTCTTGGATGTATATAGTAAGTTTTTTAACTATATAATTTAAAAATACAAAGTGACATGGTAAGTGTCAAACTAATTAACCACGAGTTAAAACTAAAAGATAAGATTAATATAATGACCCAAACTTGTCTAAATTATATTGGATGAAATTATTTATACCCATACCCACCTTAGACTTTTAATAATCCACTTTTAATCCATTATAAACCGAATATGAATTTATTATAAAATAATATTTCTAGCTTTTCCAAAGGTGCCCCTCCTCCCCCTTATAAAAAGACACCACTTCTAACCAATTCTTCACACCTTAAAATCCTTTTGGTTCGGACAAAACCTTCCCAAATACTCTCTTAACTTCTCTCAATTCAACCTATAGGCATTAGTTTGATCAGAAAACCAACCTAAGGATACCTTTTGATCAAATCAAAAGGAAGAACCTGAAGAAAAGGTAATGTTTTCACCACCCTTTTTCAAGTTCAAATTTTCTTCAAATTCTTCTTTCTTTGTTATTCCCATTATAAAATAATAACTCCAGTATCTCCTATATACTGGTATGTTATTATAAATATGGTAAAACCATATTCAATATTCTATCCATCCTTTGAATGACATGTCACCATACGTGCATACGTACGGCTTGTCGTCTCCACGTCATGGTGTAATTGTTATTCAATATATTTTTATTTGGATGGGTATAATAATGATGTTTAATTTATGTAAATAATAAATATAACATGATAATTATTTTTTATATATGATATACCATCCAATTATATATTATTTTAATATCAAAAGATTGATATTGTCGCTCGTGCGTACGTACGGACTACCGTCTCCACGAATGCGATGAGATTCATTCCCCATCGTATCTATTCAAGTCTAATTATCATTTTATGATTAAAAATAATGTTTAAGGACTTGATATCATTCTGGATATGAATAAAATACAACCTATCCATAACAAACATTCCTTATGTAACGAAACATATAAAATAAAACGATTAAGCTAACACCCGAAATGACGATAATACTAAAATATTATTAACAAAGCATTAATAGAAGATCATATATGATATCATAATTATGTATATGGTTCTTTTATAACCTAATAACAATGTTTTAACTATTATAAAAGAGGTTAACATACCATAGATGAAGGAAAAGTACAAGGTAAGGGTTTATTTCACAATCTCTTCATTATCTGAGGTTGTTTATACGTGATTATCTACTGGGACCTCTTTATCATCCACATCCATGTTTCTTAAAAATGTATTTCAAATAATTATTACTATTTTAAAGACTATGGTATAAAGTCATTTATACCCTTGTTTACTTTTTATAAGAATTTTATGAAGGAATCTTTCTGTCCTTTTCCAAACAAGGTCCTTTTTAACCTTTTTGACAGAATTAAGGTAAGAATGTCTTTTTTAACTTATACAGCGGGTGCGGCTATTTTCTTCCATTATAAAATCGTCAAAGCTTCCCTTACAAGATTATAAAAATATTTTCAAAGTAAATGTTTTATTTTATAATTATGTGACTTTTAAATTATTTAAAAATAAGAGATATTTCTCTCAAATAGTTTTCATTTCATCTATGTCAACATCCTTTGATGGATTTTAAGCTTATTTGAAGTTTATTTATTATGATACAAAACTTCCATATATTATTTAAGGTTTTGTGATATTTTTTACTGTGGATGTGTTATTTTTATACGATTCATGGTTTATGGTGAAAGTATTGACATTTCATATGCTAGTTTTAATATGAATATTTATGTTATGTTCAAACCTGTTCATATGAGGAATGAATTGGACTTAATAAGTGACAGGTAGAGCCTGCTATAGCTCCTCGATGAATCGATAGGTCTCATGAGACAAACTAGTGTCTTGTCATGAGGCCTTGACAAAATCTTATTTGTAGTCTTGGCACGAGTCCTTGGCTACGTGGTTATGATAGTCTGTCATTATGCATTCCATCATTATGAAAGTGGTTATTGATATTGCATGTGATTATTCGACTAGTAGAATATCCATGTGAATAATTATATGGAATTATTTAATTTTATTTCTGCCATATTATTCTGAATTTCATGTTTTAAAAGGCTTTTGTTTTAGTTATACATTGCCTTAAATGTTTATACTTATTTATAAAAGTTTCTGCTATATTGTTATCCTTACTGGGCATTTGAGCTCACCCCTTTCTATGTTCTATTTTTTCCAGGATGTGAAAAAGTAATTTATGAATGACCTGTAGGGATAATATGAAGGGATATGAGTGTGGACTATGGAGACTATCTTTTTTTAGTTTTCATTTTTATGATGTAATGTAATACTTATGAATATATCTAGTGTTTCCAAGGCTACTAATCTAATCAGTCTTTTGAGATTTGATCTTTCTTGTGATCATGAAAATGCTATGTAATAATGAACTGAATCTGGGTAACTGGGGTCGGGGCGTTACAGTTGGTATCAGAGTAAGTTTAGTACAAACCTTGGAAGCTAGATTTAGATAAACTCTGATTAGAGCACATAGAACTAAGATGGACTTTGAGGATTAGTATAGAAGAACTTCCTAGAATTTTGGTATTGTAGAGATTTTGTGAGTTTTCCGAGCAATACATCCCTGTCTGGATATGAGCAGGTAGAGGCGGCTCTGGCACAGATGTAACTAGGGGTAAAACCCAAAAACACCGCTTTGAGGTAGACTCGAACGGGAACTGGTGCACGAAAACAGGCCTTGCTGCACTCTTGGTTACGACACTCCCGTGGGATATTCTTAGTATAACTCTCATTTTCTTTACAAATCATTATGATGGGTTTATGAGTATATAATTTCTCAAAGAAAACATTTTTATGATTATGGATTATATCCATAAATAGTTCAATTTATGTTAAGTGTTTTACAAGTATGGAATTATGTATTTTGATTCATAAACTGATCTAGTTTATGCCATTGTTTAGAAATGGAGCCTAGTGGAAGAAATGGAAATTGTATCAATTCACGCACTCCATGTAGGGATTTCCCTCCTGCTAAAGATAATTATAGTTGAGATAGTGATGTAACTGGTGCTGATCAGCTTATCACCATACTGGGACAACTCTCTCAGGTTATGAATAATAATCTTACCCGTATGGAGCACCCTGATCCACAGTGTGGAGGATCAATGTTAGATCGCTTCATGAGGAAACAACCACCAAAATTCAATGGGAGTACAAATCCATTAGTATATAAGCAATGGATAAGTTCCCTATAGAAAATATTCTATGATTTGGGGAGTAGTGAAAGGGAAAAAGTTGTCATGACAGTTTATCGCCTCACTGGTTATGTTGATCAATGATGTTCATTGATTCAAAACACGAAGGAATATGATGAAGTATAAAATATTGAATGGAGGGAGTTCAAAGATATTTTCTTAGAAAAATACTTTCCTCGTGACCATCGAGCAGATATGGAAAGACAATTTCTGAGTCTGAGACAAAAGGAGGATGAGAATGTCGCAAAGTATGAGGCTAAATTTACGAGGTTAGAAAGGTATGCTGGAGATTATATACGTAACCCAAGAAGTAGTATTGATCATTTCTTTGATGGGTTAAAACCATTTCTCCATCGAGCATTAGTCTCACAATCCTTCTCATCGTACGAAGACATTGTCTCATGTGCTATCAAGACAGAAAATGAATTCTCTAAGTCTTATGACTTTAAAGCAAAGAAAGAGAAGAAGTGATCTGCTAATCAATCTGGGAATGGAAATAAGGGGAATAAGGGAAACGTTTAATATCCATCCTGTGGTAAATGCGGGAAGAAACACCCCGGTACTTGCTTAAAAGGAATGATAGTCTATTACAAGTGTGGTGAAAAAGGCCACCAAGCTTGTGATTGCGAGGGGAAGAAGGAAGCTACTGATGTCCAATGCTATAATTGAAGGTAGATGGAACATTATGCAAATGAATTTCCTAAGCGTCAGGGGAACTTACCTCAGAAAAGGCCAAGGGATCAATGCCAAGCTTATGCTATCACTACTGCTAAGGTAGAAGCTCTGAAAGACATGGTGGCAGGTAATTTAATGGTTTCCTCAAGTTTAGAAAATGAATTATTTGATTCTGGATCATCGCATTGTTTCATATCTTCCCAGTTTGCTAAGAAAATTAGATATTTACAATTTGATTTAACAAGGGAGTTTTCAGTTAAAACTCCTAAGGGAAGTATTATTGCAACAAAGTTTTGTGAATCAGTCCCCATTAGAGAACATAAATGTTCTTTATCCGCTGATCTCATCGTCATACCTATGATTGAGTTTGATATAATCCTCGGTATGGATTGGCTTTTAGACCATGATGTGAATATTTATTGTAAGAATAAGGAGGTTACAATTTTTGATGATGATGATAAGGAACACCTTACCTTTAGAGAAAAATCGTCACCACCTAATTCTTATCTAGATCCACCCCCAGTAGCTCAACTAAATTCAATTATTGGGGAGGAAGAGAATGAAATGAATGTGGGTGAGGAAAGGAATGTTCAACTAGAGGATGTACCTATTGTGAAAGAATATGTAGATGTGTTTCTAGAATATTTACCTGGATATCCTCTAGAACGATAAGTTGAGTTTTCCATTGATTTAATTCCTGGATCAAGGCCTATATCAAAGACACCTTATAGAATGACCACTATGGAATTAGTCGAACTAAAGAAAAAACTATAGGAATTGAGTAATAATGGATTTATTCGACCTAGTGTTTCTCCATGGGGAGCCCCTATCCTTTTTTTTAAGAAGAAAGATGGATCTATGAGGTTATGTATCGACTACAGGGAAATCAATGCTATAAAAATAAAGAACAAGTATCCCCTACCTTGAATTGATGATTGTTTTGACCAACTGCATGGGGCTCAATACTTTTCAAAGATTAACCTTTGATCTGGATACCATCAGTTGTGTGTGAATAAGAAAGACATTCCGAAGACAACATTTCAAACCAGGTATGGGCATTACGAGTTTACGGTAATGCCTTTTGGATTGACTAATGCACCCTCAGTATTCATGGATCTAATGAATAGAGTTTTCAAGGAATATCTTGATGAATTTGTGGTGGTATTTATTGATGATATCTTGGTATACTCCAAAAGCTACGAAGATCATGAAAATCACTTGCGCATTATCCTGAAGACTCCGAGAAGACATGAATTATATGGGAAGTTTAGCAAGTGTGAATTCTGGCTTCAGGAGATTTATTTTCTTGGCCATATTGTCTCTAAAGATGGAATTTCTGTTGATCCTTCTAAGACCAAGGCAATCCAAGAATGACCAACACTGACGAGTATAACTGAGGTACATAGTTTTATTGGTTTAGAAGGTTATTATCAACGTTTCGTCCAAAATTTTTCCTGATTGGCTAACCCATTAACGAAGCTCACACGTAAAGGGGTTAAATTTGTTTGGACAAAAGAGTGTTAAGAATGTTTTTAAGAACTGAAGAGAAGATTAGTCAATGCTCCTATATTGACTCTACCATCGGGGAATGATGGGTTTTTTATTTATAGTGATGCATCGAATAAAGGACTTGGTTGTGTCCTTATGCATAATGATAGGTTTATTTCCTATGAATCATGATAGTTGAAAATTCATGAGAAAAACTATCCTACTCATGATCTCGAGTTAGCAGCTGTGATATTTGCTTTGAAGATATGGAGACACTACCTCAATGTGAAAAATGTGAGATTTATACTGATCACAAGAGTTTGAAGTATATTTTCTCACAAAAATAACTCAACATGAGGCAAAAGAGATGGTTTGAATTACTCAAGGATTATGATTGCATGTTACACTACCACCCGGGGAAGACAAACAAGGTGGTAGATGCTTTGAGAAGAAAAGATAATGGAGTTTTGAATAATATGAGAATTGAAAGGGATCCAATTTTCATAGATCTAGTGAATATGGACATGGGAATAACCATGGAAGGTGAAACATCAATGCTTTTTCAAATGGTTGCCAAACCATCTTTACTATAAAGGATTAAGAGTTCTCAGACCGATGATGAAGAATTTCAAAAGAAGATTAAGGTTGTGAATGATGGAAGATTGGAAGACTTTGTGTATGAAAAAGGAATTTTAAAATTTGGGAAGAGGCTTTGTGTTCCCGATATACCTGATCTAAAAAGGGAATTGTTGGATGATGCTCATAGTTCCAATTTATCTATACACCCTGGGAGCACCAAAATGTATAGAGATTTGAAGGAACATTTTTGGTGGGACAACATGAAGAGGGAGATTACTAATTTTGTGTCAAGATGTATGGTTTTTCAATAAGTGAAATATGGAAGGCAACAGCCTGGTGGAGTATTGAATCCTCTTCCCATACCTGAGTGGAAATGGGATAATATTATGATGGAATTTGTCATGGAGCTACCAAAGACTCCTAGAAGGAATGATGCAATATGGGTCATTGTTGATCGTCTTACCAAGTCAGCACATTTTCTTGCTATAAGGGAAAATTTAACACTTTAACAGCTAGCAAGACTATATATTAATGAAGTTGTGAGACTTCATGGAGTACCCCTATCAATTGTTTCTGATCGTGATCCCCGTTTTACTTCAAGATTATGGAAGAGTCTTTAGAAGGCCTTGGATACTGAACTTCATTTGAGCACTGCTTACCACCCTCAAACAGATGGACAATCAGAACGGACTATTCAAACCTTAGAAGACATGTTGAGATATTGCTCACTTGACTTTCAGGGTATGTGGGATCAATATTTACCTATGGTAGAATTTTCCTATAACAATAGCTTCCATTAAAGTATTCGGAAGGCACTATATGAAGAGTTATATGTAAAGAGATGTCGCACACCAACCTGTTGGGATGACGTTGGTGAAATAAAACTTGTAGGCCCAGAACTGGTGGAAGAAACGATGGAAAAGGTGAAGGTAATCCAAAACCACATCAAAGCAGCTCAAAGTAGGCAGAAGAGCTATGCTGACAACCAAAGAAAGGATTTGGAATTTCAGGTGGGAGATCATGTTTTCTTAAAGGTATCTCCATGGAAGGGAGTTATACATTTTGGAAAGAAAGGTAAAATGAGTCCCAGGTTCATTAGACCTTTTGAAATTCTAGAACGAATTGGGGCTGTAGCTTACCATTTGGCAATGCCGCCAAATCTCTACAAAGTTCATGATGTGTTCCACGTATCATTGTTGAGAAAATACATGCCTGAACCAACGCATGTACTCACATATGAGGAATTAGAACTGGAACCTGATCTCTATTATTGCGAAGAGCCTGTCAGGATTCTTGATACGAGAGAACAAGTGTTGAGAAATCGGATGACTCGTCTGGTAAAAGTTCTATGGAGAAACCATAAAATGGAAGAGGCAACGTGGGAACCCGAGGAACTTATGATGAAGAATCACTCGAGTGTTTTTATGAAGTAATATTCTAGAAATTTCGAGGAAGAAATTATTTGGAGGGGAGAATGTAACACCCCAAGCTTCCATGATATGCTTCTCTTTGAATAATACAATAGCGTGTGTTGTACGCAACCTCGAGTTATAACACACTGTGACCAATCAAAGTATCCGTTATGAATAGTAATACCCACTTTTAGAATTTTTATAAATTTTATCTCTCAAAATGTACTTCATTTTTGGATTCAAAATATCGAAAGTAGCCTAGGGTGAAATTTTGGTACTTTTCGGATAATTTTATATTTTGGTTAATAGTGAAAATTACTAAATTTTAATTAAAAACAACTTTTTTAATCGAAATAATTAACAGTGATAAATTATGAATTTGAGTGGTTTTAAAGTATATTTAGAATATATTTTTACCATTTAATACGATGTTGTTCTTTGTACATAATTTCACAGTTAAACCAGACATAAACAAGTGTCAATCTTTTCATAGTTATTATCTCTTAAAAACACGCTTTTTTTAACGACGTGAATTAATTTTAAATTAATTTCTTCCACTTCTGTGTTTTGAATTTGGAAAAATGGATTCCATATTTGGAATCAGGATGTCCAAATTATGTAAATAGGTGACTTTTATTTTTAGAAATTTTGAATAATTACTTCGGTAAATATTTTATTTACCATTGTTAAAGGGTAAATCCGGTAAATAAGGGTAAAAAAATAATATTATAATAATAATAAATTACCCTAAAACATGTCCTAACCTTATTGGTTGATACATGTCTGACCATGGACATCTTTGGGTCGATTTTGGGACCCCATGGATCCACTTATAAGTGATAAGGACACTTTATATTAATTAAGTTAAAATAAATACTAAAATGACATAAGCATATATCTTTTAGCAAAACAATTTTTACATAGGGTTATATATGTTGGATTTTCAATTATAAATATTCATTAGAAATATAAACATATTTCATACATAATGGTATTTTATTTATAATTTTTTGACATTAAATAATTTAATTTATTTATGGCACAATGGGGATGCAGTAATTACCTAATTAATGAAATATTAAAATAATTGATAATATAAATACCCAAATAAATATAATTTGAGACTTTTAATGAATTACTCTAATTTTATAGGTTAATATGACATGTTATAATTAATTTAATTAACTTTTTTCGAAGTAATCATGCTTTTATGATTTTCACAAAAATCAAATACCAAATAGTGTCAAAATTGACATAAAACAGTTTTTAAAAAAAATATTATATTATTAATTGATATTAAATTCCTAAAAATCTAAGGTTCAGCCAAAAGACTTTTATCATGATATCTGTATCATTAATGTACCACTTGGGGGTGGCTTGGATTTATATAGTAAGTTTATTAACTATATAATATAAAAATACCAAGTGACATGGTAAGTGTCAAACTAATTAACCAAGAGTTAAATCTTAAAGATAAGGTTAATATAATGACCCAAACCTATCTAAATTATATTGGTTGAAATTATTTCGACACATACCCACCTTATACTTTTAATAATCCACTTTGGAGCCATTATAAACTGAATATGAATTTATTATAAAATAATATTTCTAGCTTTTCCAAAGGTACCCCTCCTCCCCCTTATAAAAGGACACCACTTCTAACCAATTATTCACAACTTCAAAGCCTTTTAGTTAGGCCAAACCCTACCCAAATACCCTCTCAACTTCTCTCAAATCATCTTAGAGGCCTTAGTTTGATCAGAAAACCAACCTAAGGATCCCTTTTGATCAAATCAAAAGGAAGAACCCGAAGAAGAGGTAATGTTTTCACCACCCTTTTTCAAGTTCATTTCTTCTTCAACTTCTTATTTCTTTGTTATTCCCATTATAAAATAATAACTCTAGTATATACTATATACTTTGATGTTATTATAAATATGGTAAAACCATATTCAATATTCTATCCATCCTTTGAATGACATGTCACCATACGTGCGTATGTACGGCTTACCGTCTCCACGTCGTGGTGTAATTGTTATTCAATATATTATTATTTGGATGGGTATAATAATGATTTTTAATTCATGTAAATAATAAATATAACATGATAATGATTCTTTATATATGATATAACATCCAATTATATATTATTTTAATATCAAAACAATGATATTGTCGCTCATGTGTACGTACGGACTACCGTCTCCACAAACGCGATGAGATTCATTCCCCATCGTATCCATTCAAGTATAATTCTCATTTTATGATTAAAAATAATGTTTAAGGACTTGATATAATTATGTATATGAATCAAATACAACCTATCCATAACAAAAATTCCTTATGTAATGAAACATATAAAATAAAACGATTAAGTTAACACCTGAAACGATGATAATACTAAAATATTATTAACAAATCATTAATAGAAGATCATATATGATATCATAATTATATATATGGTTCTTGTATAACTTAATAACAATGTTTTAACTATTATATAGGAGGTTAACATACCATCGACTAAGTAAAAGTACAAGGTAAGGGTTTATTTCACAATCTCTTCATTATCCGAGGTTGTTTATACGTGATTATCTACTGGGACCTCTTTATCATCCACATCCATGTTTCTTAAAAATGTATTTCAAATCATTCTTAATATTTTAAAGACTATGGTATAAAGTCATTTATACCCTTGTTGACTTTTTATAAGAAGTTTATAAAGTAATATTTCTGTCATTTTCCAAACAATGTCCTTTTTAACCTTTTCAACAAAATTAAGGTAAGAATGTCTTTTTTTACTTATACGGTGGGTGTGGCTATTTTCCGCCATTATAAAATTGTCAAAAATTCCCTGAAAATCTTATAAGAATATTTTCAAAGTAAATGTATTATTTTATAATTATGTTACATTTAAATTATTTCGAAAAATGAGAGATATTTCTCTCAAATAGTTTTCATTTCATCTATGTCAGCATCCTTTGATGGATTTTAAGCTTATTTGAAGTTTATTTATTATGATACAAAACATCCATATATTATTGAAGGTTTTGTGATATGTTTGACTGTGGATGTCTTATTTTTATACCATTCATGGTTTATGGTGAAAGTATTGACATTTCGTATGCTAGTTTTAATATGAATATTTATGTTATGTTTAAACCTATTCATATGAGGAATGCATTGGACTTAATAAGTGACTGATGGAGCCCTCTATAGCTCCTTGATGAATTGGTAGGTCTCACGATATAAACTAGTGTCTTGGCACGAGGCCTTGACAAAATATTATTTGTAGTCTTGGCACGAGGCCTTGGCTACGTGGTTATGATAGTCTAGCATTATGCATTCCATCATTATGAAAGTGGTTATTGATATTGCATGTGATTATTCAACTAGTAGAATATCCATGTGAATAAGTATATGGAATTATTTCATTTTATTTCTTCCATATTATTCTGAAGTTCAAGTTTTAAAAGGATTTTGTTTTAGTTATACATTACCTTAAATGTTTATGCTTATTTATGAAAGTTTTAGCTATATTGTTATCCTTACTGGGCATTTTATCTCACCCCTTTCTATGTTTTATTTTTCCCAGGATGTGAAGAAGTAATTTATGAATGACCTTCAGGGATAATATGAGGGGATATGTGTGTGGACTATGGAGACTATATTTTTGTAGTTTTCATTTTTATGATGTAATGTAATACTTATGAATATATCTAGAGTTTACAAGGCTACTAAACTAATCGGTATTTCAAGATTTGATCTTTCTTGTGATCATGCCAATGTTATGTAATAATGCACCGACTCTGGGTAATTGGGGTTGGGGCATTACAGATATGGGGTTCAGGAATGGGGAATTTTTGGTATTTATTTGAGTCTAAAATTATTTTATTTTTATTACATAAAGAATGAAATTTAGTTAAATTCCACCTTGTCATTACATTATTCCTTATTTATTTATTAGATTTTTCAGTTGGCTTCCATTGTTTCTTTTCTGCGGTATTGCATTGTTTCCATTATTTCCATCCTATAGTATTTATTTATTATTGCTATATGATTTTCCATAGTTTTTGAACTCTATAACTAGGGGGTATAGTCTCCACACTATACTAGTCACACCCCCTCTACAAGTCGGCAGCCTCTTGCGTATAGGGAGGTAGGCTTGAGGTCTCGTAACTAACCCTTTATGGCCTTGTGAGAGTGTGTCAGATTAGAAGATATTACACACAACCACAACCACAACCATAAGTTGTACCAAAACACAACCATATCACATACATCCCGAAGAAACTTGGGATATAACCTATTTTACTAACAAACCTTCAGTTGTCATATCCTCTGCATATCTACTTTCATCGAAGAGAGAGCAGGGAAGAGTGGGTAGCCAGTCATCCATCCTCATCACTAGGATTTTGGGGGGAAACCTCAGCGTCAAAATATTTGTTTGGGAACAAAGTGCTCAATGTGGGTAGGTTGGGTATTGAAATCACAAGGAATATACAAGTAAATAAATAAGACGCACACAATCCCAACCTATGGGTTCACAACAAAACACTAACCAACTCACAAATCTTACACCTTCACTATCCCCACTAAATGAATAACACCACTCAAGACAGTAGCAACATTTCTCATTTCCAAACATTATAATTACCCAAACCAACTCAAACCATTTCAATTAATATTAAATAATTATTCCATAACTACTTAGACTTCTTGAAAAACAGAACCATTCATCACAAACAGCTAATCAATCCCATCAAACCATCACCTCACTGCCCAACAAGTACGACCAAACAAATCATCACCTCATTTCCCCAAAAGCAAGACCAAACTAACCATCACCTTTCCAACTCAATAGCACGAAAAAATGAATCATCACCCCACCACCCTAAAAGAATGACAAAAAACCATCACCTCACCACCCCAAAATCATGGACAAACAAACCATACATCACCCCACACTACATCACAACCACACATCATGTCCCCCACCAGCACGACCACACATACCAACACATAAAAGACCACATTAAATATTTTAAAAAGGGGATTTAATCACATTTCACTTTATTTTATGGGTGTTATCACACAAACCATTAATACATGGGAAAACCTTTCATTAGGAAAATATAAGTGGTTACCCAATTTCTATTTTTTGGTGATATCAGAACAACATGAAACAAGATTTCCATATCAAAACAAATAAAACATAAGAAAAGGCTCAAAACAACCATGATTTTCATCAGGGTATTCATCCCATACAAACACAACATCATAATAATATCAAAGTTGTAAAATCACATGAATCAATCCCCATTCCACTTTAATTTCAATTAACTGATAAATTTATCTTGATTTGGCTATCACAAACCATCCCTCATAGATAAACAAGAGTAAAACCCTCCAGTGTGATACACAAAAGTGAGAAACAAAGGAATTTCCTACCTCATAAAAGATTTTCCCACTCGCTACGCACCATAGATTGAAGAATAAATGCATACAAACCACAACTGCACACAAAACCCCTAGATTTCACCAACACCACATCAAGGGTTATTAAAAATGAAACCCAACTCACAACCCAAAAAAAACCACACCACCATATAGTGGATCATCATGAGAATAGCACAAGAAAAATAAACAAGAAGAAGATAAGAGCTTACCACTAACCACTAACGAGCATCCACTAGAACCAACAGACCAAGGTGGGAGGAAGCGACATAAAGTTCCATTGAGAGCCATCTAGGGTTCACCCAAAAATGAGAGAGGGAAAAGGTATAGTCGAATGAGGAGGGGTTCACCTGAAAGACCTATTTAAAACCTATTACATGACACTTTCATTTCGTGTAACCCATTCACAACGTGAATTTCATGGGTTTTTTTTTCAAAAAACAACTATCATCAAAATTTGTGTTGCCTTGGCCTGATTTAACTATGCATCATGAATTTCATTCATGACATGAATATCATGCAACAACTCTATTGCAACTCAAAACCTCCTAAAAAATCCTCCGAAAAAACTCCAACACCCAAAATTGACAAAGGAATAGGTTGGGAAGGCACAATCCATTACATACGTACATACACACACATGCACATACATGAACACACACATTCATGTACAAACACACATACATATACACATAAAAATACACCAACACAACACATACATCAACATAAACATGTACAAACACAAACAAAATATATATACACATACAACACATACAAATACATATACACATACACATACATATACATATACACACATACAGATGTACACATACATCCACAAACCTACAAATATAGTTATATATTTTAAATTATTCAATATGAATATAAATAAATAAATACAAATAACTATATTTAAAAATATGTATATTCATTTATATATGTATATAATTGTATAAATAAAATAGTAATATATTTTATTTATCTACAATTTTTTTAATTAATGTATATAAATCTATATTTAATCATTTTTATCAATAAATATAAATTTGATACTATTATATATATAAAAATATTGATAATAAATTAAATTATTCCTAGTTTCATTTAATCGAAAAGATGCCCCTAACATAAACTAATTATGTAAAAATACAAGTGGGTCTTGGTCTATTTTTAAGGACATACCTAGGAAAGATGCCCCAAAACTAAAATAATTGTAGAAAAAAAATCAAACCAACAAAAATGGTTGCATCATAATCCACACAGACACAACCAATGGAATCATCATTCACTACACCTGAAATCACTGCATCTCCATTGGGGTACCATGGATTCTTCTCTTCAGATTCATCCCCATCACATCCATGGCCTTCTCAAAGCTTCTGTCCAACCTACTCCAGGTCATTCTACATTTCTTCCTCCATGTCTTCTTCTACATCACGGTGAGGCTACCAAAGAACAATAGGTCTATGAAGACAAGGAATATGAGAACCTCCAATAAGGGAAACTTCTTCATAGTCATCCAAAAGTATAAACCTAAAACCACATTACTAGTCTGATTCATTGTGAAAACAATGAAAAATGGTGATGAAAATGGTCCATACATTTTTCACAAATAGGGAAATGAATGCAGAGAGGGGGGAGATAAAACGTGAAATTGTATTAGTACTTGAGATTCATGGTTATCCCATTCACCTTAATGTATTTTCTTCGACACCCAAACAAAAATAAATGGATAAATAATCAAAAGCAACATGAGAAGAAACCCTTGTAAATGAAGAAAAACTACATTATATGTCATGTTATTATACATTTATACTATTCATACCCTTCAAAGTATTTTAGTAGTGTAGGATTATACACTACTACACATATTCCATTTGATAGTGCGCAAAATGGCTTTTAACAGTGCTAAAAAGCACAGTTAATCACAATGATGATAAAGGGGGGTACCCTTTATCAGTGCTACAAAAGAGCTGATAAAGGGGGTATATTATCCATGCTAAAATTTTTTTTGTTAAAGGACCCCCTTTATCAGTGCTATTTTTAGTGCTGATAAATGCCAAACTGGATACAACGTATTGTTAATATAATAGCATACCCAGAAAAAACCTAAAATTTCAAACAATGCTATATACATTTAATGTAAAACCAGAAATACAAAAATTTCTACCCATGGTATATAAAAAAACACTACTATATACATATCAAACAAAGTTTTATATAATTACATATACAATTATCCAACAAACAATTAAAAACATTAATGTTTCATCTTTTGACACTCGTGATCCCCTCTCAAAAATTTCTACCCATGGTATTAGTTTCCAAACAAATCATCTCAACCCAAGAAAAATATTATCCCTATATAACAAAACAAATATTTTGTTTGAAATACTATAAATAAATAAATTAAATATTAATACGAAATAATACATTAATAAAATGTCATTATTTAATACAGAAGACACATTTGGAGTTATACCGGTCACACTGTGAATCCTATTGAGGTGGGGTTGATTCCAACACATCACAAACGATTTAAGGATCATTGTCCTAAAATATCAAAACAATTTGAATGTGTTTTATTGGTTTTGAGTATGCCACTTGTTCTTTTACTAAAATTAATATCAATTTTAAATAATGACACATTTGGAGTTATACCGGCCACATCATCTATAATATTGAGGTGGGGATGATTCACACACATCACAAATGACATATAAATAATTTTCTAAGAGTATCAAAACCATCTAAATTCATTTTCACGGTTTTCTGTATGCTAGTTGTGTTTTTACTAAAATGTCATTTCAAATTGGAAACACGCATTATGAGTAATATCGACCACATCGTGCATCATTTTTATGTGAGAATGATTCATACACATCAAAAATGACTTATTAATCGGTGTCCTAAATTATCAAGATAATCAGAAAGTGTTTTCTTGGTTTTCAGTGAGTGAAACTTTTTGAACTATAATGTCAATTTTTAACAGATAACAGAAAATTTTAATCATATCGGTCACACTGTCTATTGGATTGTGGTGCAGTTGACTCCTACACATCACAAATTTCTCATGGATCATTTTCTTAAAGTATCAAAAAAATATAAAAAAAATTCCTTGGTTTTTAGTATGTCACTTGTTCTTTTTTACTTAAAATAATGTCAATTTTAAATAAAAAGACACACTTGAAGTCATACCAGTCAAACCGTGCATAATATTGAGGTGAGGTTGACTCCTACACATCACAAATAACTCATGGATCCTTTTCCTAAAATATAAAAACAATATGAATTCATTTTCTCAATTTTCAGTATGTCGGTTGTACTTTTTACTTAAATTAATGTCAATTTTAAATAAAAATACACATTTGGAGTCATACTGGTCACATTGTGCGTTGTATTGAGGTGTGGTTAGCTCTTTAACATCAAAAATGACTCATGGATCATTTTCCAAAAATATTAAAACAATATGAATGCTTTTTATCAGTTTTCAGTATGCCACTTTTTGTTTTTACTTAAAATAATGTCAATTTTATATAAAAGGACACACATGGAGTCATATTGATCACATTGTGGGTCAAATTGAGGTGAGGATAATTCCTTCATATCAAAAAATGAATTATAGATAATTTTCCTAAAGTTTCAAAATAATTTGAATGCATTTTCTTGGTTTTCAGTATGCCAGTTGTGTTTTTTGAACTAAAATGTCAATTTTAAACAAGAAACACAAATTATGATTCATACCGGTCACATCATGTGTCAGTTTGATGTGATACTACTACATACACATCAAAATGACTTTTGAATATCTTTAATAAATTATCAAGACAATCATAGTGTGTTTTATTGGCTTTCAGTGAGTGACATGTTTGGAACTAAAATATCAATTTTAAACTGATAACAAATATTTTTAGTCATATTGGTCACACTGTGTCTTTTATTGAGGTGCGGTTGACTATTACACATAAAAAATGACTTATGGATTGTTTATCAAAAATATAAAAACAATCCAAATGTGTTTTATTGGTTTTCAGTGTGTTAGTTGTTCTTTATACATAAATTAATGTGAATTTTAAATAAAAAGACACGCATGGAGTCATACCGGTCACACTGTGCATTTTATTGAGATGAGGTTGACTCCTACACATCACAAATGACTCATAAATCATTTTATTAAAATATAAAAATAATTTGAATGTGTTTTATCAGTTTTCAGTATGTCACTTTTTTTACTTAAATTAATGTCAATTTTAAATAAAAATTCACACTTGGAGTCATTCCAGTCACAAATGGATTATATATCATTTTCCTAAAGTATCAAAGCAATTTTAATGTGTTTTCTCAATTTTTAGTATGAGAATTGTGTTTTTGGAACTAAAATGTAGATTTTAAACTAGAAACATGCATTGTGAGTCATATCAGTCGCATCATGCATCAGTTTGATGTGAGACTACTTCATACACATAAAAAATGATTTATGAATCACTTTAATAAATTTTCAATACAATCAGAGATATTTTTCTTGGTTTTAATTGAGTAACACATTTTGAACTAAAATATCAATTTTAAACTGATAAAGGACACTTTTAATCATACCGATCACACTGTGCATCAGATTGAGGTGTGGTTTATTTCTCCACATCAAAAATTAATCATGGATCATTTTCCAAAAGTATCAAAACAATATGAATGTTTTTCCCTTGTTTTTAGTATTTCACTTGTTATTTTTACTAAATGTAATGTCAGTTTTAAATAAAAAGACACCCTTGGAGTCATATCGGTCACTTATTCTTTTTGATCAGTTTTGAGTAGCTCAGTTTCTCTAATACCAACTATATTGACCCAGACATTTCATACATAGATATCACATCTTAGTAGACTAATATTCCTTTCATAACATAATTTTCAATGCCACTTCCTTTTAAGGAAAGTGATAAATGTCGACATTTATCACTTTCCTTCAAGATCCTTCCACTACCTTTGAAGGAAAGTGATAAATATCGACAATTCAGGTGTGAAAAGGTTTTGAGGGAGAATAAATTTGTGGAAGAAATTTTCTTCGTGATTAGTCAATAATTTAATTTAGATTATGTTAATACAGAAGAGAAAATATAATATTATTAGGAAAGCCTATTATATTAAAAAAACATTACCTTCCCATTGAATTCTAAGTTGTAGCCTAAAAGTCCAATCTCTCACGAGCATGATAATCTTCGAACAACCACCCCAACTTGAGAAAGGGAATCCACCAATATAAGAAAAAAATTATTATGTTATTAATACTAAAAAGAAGTAAATTAAACATAAATATGAAACAGTACACTACTTCAATAGAAGTCAGATCTTCATTCTATTTGTGTACATTTTTTCATCAGGTATGTTTCCCATTCATTTCTAATCACATCTATATCATCTTGTGAATATGAGTCTTTTCTATAGACATAATGGTAGTGGAAAAATATAAATACACAAAGGATTAATAAATATTTTAAATGAAATAGTGATTATCATTGAAAATAAATCTTTAGGGATGCTTGTTTGATCATGGAATATGATCTTTCTCATAAATTTACAAACATAATAACCGTAATATTCTCTATTGGTTTGTTTTAGACACTACATAAAAATTGAGAAGAAAAATTAATTTGTTTTGATATTTGTTTGGGCAGTGAAATCTTATTATATATACCATGATACTTATCTAGTCATAGAACTTGTCTTCTTTCATGTGCTTAGCCAATGGCCTCATTCCTTTTTCATGATATTGATACACTAACCTATCATAATAGAATCTTCATTAAAAGATAATATAAATTATATAACATGATGTTTAGTTCTAAAATGTTGGATGTAGTGTGCTACTTATTGACAAATGCCATCATTTATGTATGGTTTGTTGGATATCCATGCCTTGAATCTAAGAAATAAATCTATAGAGTATCCAGATTTACCGCAATATGCATCTAATTCTGCCTAAAACAAAAAAAGTAATAAGTAATGAAGGGAATGAAAATATATTTTATATGATTAAATTATATATTTTTACCCCAACATCGTTTGTATTAAATAGATTCTATCATCTGAAAGTTTTATTTCAAACGATTAGATCAGGCCTACCACTATTTTGTCCTTTTTTGTATCTATTTTTGTTTTTTCTCTAGAGGAGATGTGGGGACTAATGAGTCCAAAAACAATTCATGGGAAAATATATTCAAATTTTTCATATATATTCCCTCAAAATATATGAAATTTATTTAGTCATAATTAACATAGTATATCATCTTTATAAAAATCAAACCATGAATCATACCTCATGTATTAATTTAAAACTGTGCCACCTAGAAAATCATAGTCTAGGATTTCACTTACACTCTCAACACTAATGAAGTCTTGATATTTCTCTCTATACATATTTTCTTCAAAATAAACTATTTGATTACGACTGTTTTTTAACTTTCTATCCACATGAACCTTCAATGATGGTAAATGCGGATATAGAATTGGTAGGGTAATGGTGCTTTCGGTAGATCTTTTTGATTGGTTGGTCGATCCTTTAGATGGTTTTGATTCGGTCTTTCGTTTCACCCCTTCCCTTTGTACGTCTGTAATTACATTCATAGGTTTAGACCATTTTTCATTAATTTTTAAAGGATTAGTTTGAAAAATAAACTGGAAATGAATACCTACTTTTCGACATGTTTTTTATAAGATGAGATGTTCATGCAATGAATTTACCAATATCTTTTTCAACCATATGAATATCTTCCTCATAAATTGGAATAGATAGATTGGTGCTTGGCTCATGGGCTACGCTAATCGACACTCGCACATGACCTGTTGGAAGTGGTCTACTGCGTAGTATGTCGTTTTAGATATTGAAAACCATATCCCTCCCTACAAGGTGATGGGTTGGTGTTGATAGATATAAATCATATTCATTATTACCCTATATAATATCATTACAATAAAGGTATCAGTGTCTTTCTGATTCACATTTCACAAAAACATTTATTAGAACATTGATTACCTCAAATAATTCATCTCTTTGAGGGGAATGGCTTGCCTCATAGCTGGTGGGGGTGGGAAAAATTCTCCACATAGTGGTTGTTCTAAATTTTCTTCTTCTATTTACTTCCCCCTATAAACATTTTCATCATCTCTCTCATCCATTGTAATTCTTCTTCAAGGGTAGCTAGTCTTTCTCTCATCTGTTTCATTTCTTCAATTTGATCCTACCTCTAATGGTATCATACTGTTCTTCCCACTTCAAGGCCACTGATAGTATGTGTTCATATGGTACAAGTGTTGCAGATTCCTATGACTATTTATGATATAAAATAAATGAAAATAAGTGATCATTGTTTTTTAATAGAGATTTAAAGAAAAAATAAATTTCATTATGTAATACTTACATAAGTTTCCCCCACTTTCTGTATATTTTCATCTATTAGTATCCCGTATTTATTTACATGTGCCTCCTTCTATAACACATGATGTGGGATGGAAGTGGATTTGGATTTGGAGTCATCAATTTTCATATAAATGAAGGAACATAATTATGGTGTTGTTTCATGTCACATATAAGTATTACGGTAGATTTAAAATATGTACCAATTTTTTTTCAAGAAAATTGTTCCCCATCCTTGCTTTACGATAGGGGTACGCTGGTTTTTCTGCTTGTTCTTTATTTCCAACACTTAGTTTTTATTTCATAAATAAAATTTTTTTAATCAAAGTGATGAATACACATATCTTAAAACAAATTATTACTAGAAAAAATATACCTAAAAAGACACATCCTCTTGATGTCCAACAAATGCATCCCATGCTTCCTGGGTTATCAAGTGTGAATAGATAATTGGTGGGTGTGGGTTTATTTTCTATTCAGAATATTTAGGATGATGTCTTGTTAGAATTGTGATAAATCCTCTGTGAATCCTTCCAGCAAGAACTAATACATATTTCTTGTGGGAGTCATCTACTATAAATGCACTCTGAAATGGATGATGAAGAGTAAATAAATGTTTCATGATTTTAGTTTTTAGAAAAATAATGAAATGATATCGTAATGTTACTGTAATATCTTCCAACATCAGTTTCTTTAGCCCATGCACAACATGGTGCCACAAATCTACATGAGTTTGAATTTTTTTCCAAGTGATGATTTCAATTTAACTACTGAACATGGCCATGTTGGGGTTAACATTATTCCCTACGCATTCCATATGACCTCATATTTGATGCCTTTGACTTTCACCTTATTGATTTTTGCTAACAACATCAAACTACGGAGCTCCAGTTTTTTCTGCATCACCAGTCCTTCATCGCCTACCATTTCCTCAGATTAAACATCTTTAATATGTTACTCTGGAGTAGTATCATCGTCATGTGCAGATGGTCATTGTACCTCTACACTAGGAGTAGCAACTGGTTGAGAAACCTGTTGTTCCTCAAGAATAAGAGCACCAACACATGTAGAAGGTCATTTTTCCTCTACACCGTGTGCATTAGTAGGTTTAGAGACTTGTTCTATGTTTGTATTGGGAGTAGAGTCGCGTGTAGAAGGTCATTGTTCCTCCACATTGTGTGTAGTATTAGGTTGAGAGACCTGTTATTCCTCAAGTTTGGGAGCACCAGCACATGTGGAAGTCATTATCAGTAGAAGTGTTTTCACATTTAATTTGGAGTAAATAAATGCAATATCAAATGGATATTAACATGAGATAAAACGATTTATATTACAAAAACAATATTACCTGATTATTGAACTCTCTTTTTTTAATGGATAAAGGGATTTTCCCGCTCTATCGACTATCTAAATCACTTCATTGTGGTCTCCTATGACATACAAAATGCCATCTACATTGGGGCCACTGTGAAATGATTATAACGCCCTAATGAAAGGGTCATCCTTGGTCAAATTTTCATCTAACCCTTCAGTGGTTTTAGTCGATAATAGAACAATTGAACACTTTTGGTTTGAGGGGTATGGAACATAAAATAATTTTATTTCCTATGATTCCATTATAAATGGTTCGTCTTTGTACCATTACTTACTGAAATCAACTTTCATGAATCCTAATTCATCTATTTTAACATCACTCTTGTTATCATGCCACTTGAATTGAAAAATTGGCACTTAGAATTTTGTATAATACAACTTCCATATTTGTTTGATGATTCCAAATCATGACATATTCACGTAAATTGGATTTCTATCCTTAGTACCAGAAACATGCATCGCTTTAGCCACAAGAGTAACACCACTATTCTGCCTGGTACTTTCTTCATCATGTTAATTTTTATAGAACATATAACCATTAATTAAATAACCATTGTAAGATAATACATACACACTTGGTCCTTCAGTTACCATCAACGTTATTCTAAAATTGAATCCATATTTTCATCTGAATCCTTAAAATTATAAACTTGAAACCATCCTATAAATTGTTGACTATGTGTATTTGATATCCATCATTATTCCCTTGATGGATTCAAATGCCTAAGAATTTCTTTATGGGTTTAAATATATGGGTAAAACTCCAAAATGTTATCCAAAATGTAAATTTGGGCCTTTTCCTAATCTGTAATATTGATTTTGACAACATCCCTTCCAAAAATTCATTCACTCACAAGCCGCACAATGTGATGAGATTTCGGTAGTCCAATTCTTTCCACACCAGATAGGTATTTGGTACATAATTCAATGGCTTCCTCAAAAAATATATCACTCTGAAATACAAACCTCTGGACAAATTCAATTTTTGAAACACCCTTTCAAAATATTCATATACCATTCAATGGGGTACATCCATCTATAGTGTACAAGACCACATAGTTGAATCTATCTCACCAAGTGAACCATCAAATGAACAATCATATCAAAGAATGTTTGTGGGATTAATATTTCCAATTCACATAATATGATAGAAATTTCTCTTTCCATAGTCATCAATTTAGTCGGGTATATAAATTTACGGCATACAGCTTTGAAGAAGAAACATTTCTTGGTTAATTTATGATGGACATTATTGTGAAAAATGAAATGTAAAGCTATATCCATTAGATCTTGCATCAAAACATGGTAGTTGTGTGATTTCAGACCCTTTAACTTTAAATTTTTCATTGAAAAGATGTTCTTGATATTTTATGAATACCCCTCTAGAACCTTTATATCATTCAAGAAGATGCAAAACTGATCTCTCATACCTACAAAGAGTGTAAGAAACTAGAGGATGAAAAGTATGTTTTTCACCCTTCACTGGTGGCAACTCTTATTTTATTCCCATGTCCAACCTAGCCTTAATTCCATCCTTTGTTTTTCCAAGTTCATTTATCAACGTGTTGATGACACTATCACATAATTTTTTTTTCAACATGCATAACATCAAGAAAATTCCTGAAGTATAAGAAATTCCAATATCATAAGACAAATTCATCCACATAGAGAAGTAAAATGAAAAACTCCCATCATAATAAAACTTCATACAGTAGAATTATTTACATTACACTGTATGAACATTAATTCTACCATGGAAGCATTGAAATTACTTTTACACTATCTCGGTTCCTACTTAAGCCCACAAAAACCCCATTTTAGAATAAAACAAAACATTCTATTCCATTTAGCATGAAACCTTCCTGTTGAAATATTTAGATATCTTCCTCCAAATCTCCATGCAGTAACATAATCATGACATCCATTTTTTCAAGAAATAAACCTTCAATGGAAACCAAGTCGAGAACCATCTGAATTATTATATGATTTACAGTAGGAGATAAAATCTAACTAAATTCTAGTCCTTCAAATTATTGAAATAAATTTACAACTAGAGACACCTTTAACTAATTCCTATTATCCACTTTCTCCTTTAGATGATAAATCTAATTGTTCTATAGATCCTTCTTTCCTGGTTCCAATTCTATTATCTACAATGTATCATAATCATAGTCGGCATATGTTGAATCTTAAAAAAATATAATATCCACCTAACTTACCCACACATTCCTCAATAGAGACACTCCTATAGACTAAGAAAACCATAAAACTAGGGGAAACATTCTAGTGTGTGATCTAACTAGTGTAGTATACATATGGACCTATTTCTTAGTTCATAGGGTTCCCATTCAACCAAACAAGTGTAAGTGAGAAACAATAATACAATGGTCATCGTATGGATAAATATCTTGTAAGTAGTAAATCGCATGTACACTCTAACAACCTCACAGGAAAGTGACCATTTTAACATCCATGAATAAGCATCAAGAATTTCATATTAATAATCAATCGCATCCCTCATTGGGAAAATGCCTAACTAGACATATCAAACAAGGGGAACCCTAATTTAAACCATGTAGGTGATGTTGGATGAAAATTATGTTTAGGAGTTGCAATGGGGTTAAACATTAATTCACCTTTTGTGGGAGTGAGTTCATGATGGATATCCTATGGGTGAGATAGATATAGTGACATTCCCTTATCATGGTGTTAGTATCAATATACTTGTCCTCCCTATATAATCTATTGGGTTTCCTAATTCTAAGAAAATATAAACTTAAAATATTATGGAAAAAACTATATTTTAAATGTCCTTTGAAAAATATTTATAAAATCAAATTTGAAATACCATTAAAAAACCCCACCATTTACAAAAATTCCTCTTTAAAATAACACACCCTTTTTAAAATAAACCAATAAATTCCAAGTACTCTTTTACAAAACAACAATTTCTTTTCTTAAGAATTAAAGGAAACTTCATGACCCAATAGTATTAATTATTTAAAATGAATGAAAACCCTCTATGTTTTACAAAATTTAATTTAAAAAATCACACACCCCTTGTTAAAATTAAACCAACATTAGATACATTTTCAAAAATATTCATATCCATTTATGAAAGCCAATTGGGTGAGTTTACAAATAGTTGGCATGAAACTGAAGTCCATGCCATGTGTTTAAATCTTTTAAAGATACATAAAACCAAAAAAACATATGTTGAACACATATAATTTTTTAAGAAACATTTCAAAACAATTGAATCATTTTATTTGAGGCACTTAGGCATTTTCACAAAATCCCAATAGAGGAGATTTATAAAAGATACATGAATCAAAAAAACCAAGATTTTATAAAATATAAAGCTATAAGACAAACCAAAAAATTTCCAGTTTTAGGGGAATTTTTTTTCATATAGTAATATCAAATAACACATAAAACATGTGGAATTATTATTAGTGTTTCTTTCCTTGGGACAATTTTTCTTAGATATCACCAAGTTTGAACTTCAAGACAAGATGTATCAATTTCATATGAGGATCTATCACCTGATAGTCAACCATCATCTATGTCATGTAAGATAGATTTATCTATAGTATATGATATATTGATTTAAGAATATCTTTGTGGAATATCTTTGTACTCATTATAGTGGGGAACTATTATAACCTATTAATGTGAATTATATTCTATAAAAATTAAAAAATTAATGTTAAAAAGGATAATAATCACTATGTGATATAAATATAGATACATATTTTAGAAATTGAAATTATAATGTTAGTTAGATCTATAGTGCTAGCTTTAACAATTTGTGTTAAATGACACAAATAACCTTTTTTAAAAATGTATTTTAATTACCTTTTTATAACAAATAAAAACACATTAATTTTGATTTTAATCAATCATTGTCTTTAATATCACCAAAATTGGGTAAACATTAAACTACAAACATATATTAATACAAATTTTAAAATTAAAAAAAACAATTAAATATAATCAAAATTATTTATATAATTTACTAATTCAAAAGTATTAATTCCAGGTAATAAAAATATTAAATTCAAAATTATTGATTCCAAATAATTATTAATTCAAAATAATTATTAATTAAAAAATATTTAAAAAATATTTATATAAACTGTTAATTCAAATTAATCATAATTATTTATAATCAAAATTATCTATAATCAAAATTATTTATAAATTATTTATGATTATTTATATACATATAATTAGTTATAATCAAAATTATTTATATACACATTATCAAAATTATATATATTTGATTGTTGTTATTATTTATAAATTATGTTGAACTTAGAAAAATCATTATTTATAAATTACGTTGAACAAAATATTTAGATACCCATAAAAATATTGTTTGTTGTTGTCATTAAAAATTAAAATTATGTTTATTTATATAAATATTAATTCAATAAACTAGTATATCCATGAATAAGGAAAAAATTTATCTTTTTTTATGAAACTCAAGGCACCACAACTTTGAATTTATCAACTAAATACATTTATTTTCCCATTACAATGGAATATATAAATTATCAAGGAAAATATTATAACCATGCATGTTATCCTCAAGGTATTTCATAAGTATGTCAAACAAATTTGTGATTCACATGTTAATAAAGAAACTACTTAATAGGGCCATATATCATTCAAAATAAAAACATAAAATACTAATAACACAACAAATTAAATGATGAAAAACATGGAAGGGTATGATGACGCAACTTGAAGGAACACCATTAGGAATTTATTTCATACTAAATGTTATGTAAGAACATGCCAAAACCATGAAAAAATCTATATATATATTAGGAATTAATAATAATGAGGAAAAAATGGCATACCCCTCTAGTGGTAGCAGTAGGTTCAGGTGGCGGTAGAGTTGGGTTGGGCAGTAGTGGTAGTGGAGGGGTTTGCAACGGAGGTGGGGTTCGCAGTAGAGGTGGATTCACGGTGGAGGAGGGTTCATGGCAGGGGATGTTTTCATGATAGGAGGTGTGGTATGACAAGCAGTGGAGGTGGGTTCGCAATAGATGTGGGTTCACGGTGGAGGAGTGGTGGACGAGGGCTCACAGTGGAGGTGGGTTCACGACGGAGGAGCGACGTATGAGGGTTCGCAGCTGAGGAGCGACAAATGAGGGTTCGCGGTGGATGTGGGTTAGCAGTAGAGGAGGGGTTCATGACAGCAAGGGAGGCAGTGTCGGAGGAGGGGCCGGTGGCAGAGGAGGGGTTAGAGGTGGCAGAGGTGAGGTCAGGGGCAGAGGAGAGGTCAACGGTGTAGGGTTTGACTTCCATGAGAGCTTGAGGTGTGCGAGACTAGGAGGAGACTGTTAGGGTTTATTTATAAAATCAGGTAAACATTTTATTAGTTCTAGTTAAAAATTGCTGGAAAAGGTATATTTTATCAGTCCTAAAATAGAATGCACTGATAAAATATGTATTTATCAGCGCTAAAAAAGCACTGATAAATATATATTTTTAAGTATTTATTTATATTATTATATATATTTATAAAATTATATATATAACAAATAAATAAATAAATATTTATTTATTTATTTATATATATATTAGGTGCTTGGGGGTACAATTATTTAAATAAGTAATTCTAAAATTATAATAAATATACTTATTAAATTTATAATCATAGAAATATATATAATAAATATATTAATTACATATATTTATAAGATTATAGATATATATAAATATATTTATTCTAATTTTATAATTATTTAAAAGAATATATATTTAATTATAATTATAACTATAAATAAATATTTACTTATTTATTTAAATAATAATTAAATTATAAAAAAAAAATTTATTTTTATTTTATAATGGTTGAGACGTAAGGCCTCTTTATTTGAAAAAGGCAAAGCGTGGAAAATTAGGAGGATACAAATAGAACCATAATGGAACACATAAAGGCATAAAATCATTTTTGAGATGGTTCTCATACTATGAGACGTGATGCGTCTACCCCTGCCTCGAGGGTTTCATCCCCTCCTCTATGTTTTGACCTGCACCCATGGGCCATCATCCTCATTGGAGTGTTCAACAATTGTGTCCTCATTCTTGGATTTAGCTCTAGCCACATTTTTAATTTTATTACCATCTTCATCACTAATAGATGAAGCATGAAGGTCAAAAGAGTTATGAATAAACAAACTCATATTTACCTCATCCTTTTGAGCTTTAGAAGAGGAGTTTCTTGAAGAAGAGTTGGCTGCATTCAGTACCTTAGCATATTGGTTTGTCTTCTCCTGGCAGCCTTGAAAGTTCCTTTCAAAGGTTTCCACATGCCTCTCAATATGAGAAGTTGGAATTCCCATTTCCATTGGGATGGGATCATCAGTCCTTCCAATATGTTGATCATAAGGATGCTCACTAAGGCGTTGTAAGGACTTTCCATAAGATCATGTAGTTGTTCCAGCTTGACTTTTCATAGATGCTAGGGTGTTTTCCATTTTCTTAGGTCTATATTTTTAAGGAGAAACATCCACAGATATGGTGTCCAAAAATTCTAAACCTTTCACTATTTTAGGTGTAGGTAGTTCCTTTTCAACCCCAACATTAATTCCACCTCCTTCCTTGGGTGACAGAGTATAAGAATATTTTGAAATAAAATCATTACATTGTTGGGATTTGGGGTCTCCACATGACCCCATTGTACCTATAGGTGTGAACTGATCAGGGGAGCTTCATGATCTATCCTTTTTCACCAATAATCCAATAGAAGGTTCAATAGAACCTTTATTTGGTACAAATTAATTTGATTTAGGAGGACAGTATGATAACTTCTTAGTTGTAATATCAGAAGTGACTTTATTCTTCACATTATTCATGTGTGAACCTTTATTCTTGAAATTCTTTGATGTACCATCCTCTAACACAATCTTCCAATTTCTTCCTTTTGAAAAAACAATAATTTTCTCCTGTCTAACTCTATCATCAGCCTCAACCTGTGCTTATCTTTCTTTCTCTAATTGACTATCAACAGATTTAGTCTCATTTTGATCTTCCTCTAAGGATCTAATTAGGGAATCCTTGAAGGAGAACCCCATTTCAGTCACATATTATTCTTCTACTAGATCAACCCAAGTAACATTGATCCTACTAGGGGATTAAGCATCCATCCATGTAACATGAGTGGAGTCTTGTGTTTGTCTTTTTCTGCAATACCCAATCTACTGGTTAATCTGAACCATATTCTCAATGTTATTATCCATTAATATTTTGGTGGGAGGTTCATAAGGAGTCTCCTTATTAGCTTTCACCATAGGCAAAACGTCATTCCCTTGGGTAGCTTGTTTACCCTCATTTCATCTAAAATGTGTCTCATCATGACCCTTCAACATAAATCTAGCACAAACAATATTTGATCGAAAGTTGGACCTTGAGTGTCCAATGATACAACAGACATCATAATATAAAGGAATTTTTTTATACACAATTAAATGGTTCATTTCATTAATGGGGTGGATAATAGGACCTTATCAATCAAGGAATAACTTAAATCAATTTCATCTAAAATTTTGGAAAAGTGACCAAAACTTACCTTTTCAGTTGCCATATTCATCCAGATTGGTATGCTTATCATAGAGGAAACACCATACAGTATTTCATAGTGCCATTGGACCCAGTTTAAACCATAAATTTTGACACAAACTTGTTAAAAGGTATCCATGAAGTCGTGGAGACTAAAATTAAGATTCCATTTGTGGATTCTAAGAGTTCTTGGCTTTAAATCTTTTGATTCAAAGCCCCATGCTCGACTCTTCAAGTCAGCAGAGGGAAACAACAAATAAAAAAACCTCTTCCTAGAGACACACATTTGAAGTCATGGAAACCCCAAATAGCAGTTAGGCGATCGACAAGATGAGAAATATTACAATGTTGCAAACCTTTAGGTAAAGAAATCCAAGAAATAAATGAGTTCTTACAGAGTTCTAACTACTTCAAAATCACTCCCTCTGATGTTGATACATGAGATGTGGTTCCTTTTCTAATGATGCATTGAGCAATATAGTTCTCTAAAAGGATGAAAGAACATGTTGAAGCACTAAATAAAGAGAACGGTTTTATATGTTCATCCAAGATCTATGCCTTCTTCATGACATTCAAAGTATGAGATGTGCATTGACTCTGAGAATAATAAGGGAAGAGGTTTAGGCTTCTTAGGTGGATTAGGTCAAACTAATCCCCATTGAGAGTCGGGAGCTCCTTCTGTCCCTCCTCCATATTTTCTTATAACAAATATATTTATTATATTTATAATTTTATTAACATATATAATTAATATATTTATTATAATTTTATAATTATTTAAATATATATGTATTTATTTGTAATTATATTTATAAATATCTATATAGATTTATAAATATATTTATTTAATTATATATATTAGGTGCTTGGGGGTACAATTACATTAAACACACACTCACCACCCACACAAGCCAAAAAAGAAGGTCATAGTTGTAATTATAAATAAATATTTTTTTATTTATAGTTTTAATTATAAATATTTATAAATATATATAATTAAAAAATTATAAAAAATATATTTATAAATTTATAAATATATATAATTAATATATTTTTTAAAATTTATAATTATTTAAATATATCTGTATTTATTTATAGTTATAATTATTACTATTTGTATTTATTTATAACTATTTATATATAAATATATATAATTAATACATTTATGATAATTTTATAATTATTTAAATATATCTATATTTATTTGGAATTATAATTATAACTATTTGTATTTATTTATAAATATTTGTATATATTTATAACATTATAAGTATAATAAATATATTTATTATAATTTTATAATTATTTACATATATATATATATTTATAGTTATAATTATAACTATAAATAAATATATTTATAAATATTTGTATATAATTATAAATATATATATATATTTATATATATTTATAAAATTATAATAGATATATTTATTATAATTTTATAATTATTTAAATATATATAAATAGTTATAATTATAATTACAAATAAATAAATTTAATAAGTATTTATATATAATTAAAATTTTATAATTATAAATATAATAAATTTATTTATTATTTAAATATATTTATTGTAATTTTATAAGTATTTTTGATAACATAATAGATTCATGGGTATAACATGAATGAATCATATACCTAGTTACTATAGATAATAAAAAACGAGTCATCACATATGGATAACATGAATAATAAGAAGGGTGTAACGTATAAATGAACATTCATGATGAATACATAACATATATTCATGTCAATTAAACTCACGTGTCGATATATTTATTGACCAAATTCATTGGCAACATATATTTATTTATTTATAATTATAATTATAAATATATATATATATATATATTTAAAAATTATTTATATATAATTATGAATATAATAAATATAATAATTCTAATAAATCTAACAAATCTATTAAATATATTAAATATATTTATTATTTAATGAAATTTATTATAATCTTATAATTATTTAAATATATATTTATTTAATTATAATATTAGAAATACTTTTTTTAACATGCATTTTTTATTTAATGAATATAAATAAATATTATTTTTGAATATAAATATAATAATTATATATAAATTAGTACGATTTTTTATTAAAAACTTTTATCTACGCTAAAAATATCACTGATAAATCTACACTTCATCAGCACTCACCTTTATCATCACTTTTTTTAGTGCTGATAAAGGGTAGATTTATTAGCGCATTTAACTAGCACTGATAAAGCCCCCCCTGTTTATCAGTGCTTTCTGCTTAGCGCTGATAAAACCCCGCACATCCCTTGCCCAGATCTGTGGTACTGATAGATGCAACGTTGAATAGAAAAAGAACAATATTCTTACAATGCCCCTCCTCCACCCTCTACAAACTAGTTTTTCCATGAGAAAACCTCGGGCCTTTACTACAATGTAATGGTGATGGGGATTTGAAACCTGGGGCACCCATCTCGATCTTTCCTAAACCTTTCATCACTACCATAGATCCGGGCAAGGGATGTGCTAGATTTTATCAGCGCTAAATAGAAAGCACTGATAAAAGGGGACTTTTATCAACGCTAACAAAACGTGCTGATAAATCTACCATTTATCAGCGCTAAAAAGAGTGGTTATAAAGGTGTACCCTTTATCAGCACTCTTTATAGCGTGATAAAGGGTAGGTTTATCAACGTTATTGTTAGCATTAATAAATTTTTTTAATAAAAAATGTTATTAATTTATATAAAATTATTACATGTCTATTAAAAAATTATGTTTATTCGTAGACATTAAATTAAAAATTCTTGTTTATAATTAATATATATTTTATAATAATTCAAATATATATAATGTTTTAAAAAAATTATTTCTAATATTATAATTAAATATATATATTTAAAAAATTATAAGATTATAATAAATTTCATTAAATAATTAATATATTTATTTGATTTATTAGATTTATTAGATTTATAATTATATATAAATACTTTATATATATATATATATATATATTTCTAATTATAATTATAAATAAATAAATATATGTTTCCAATGAATTTGGTCAATAAATATATTGATGTTTGTGAGTATAATTGTCGTGCATATATATTATGTATTCATCATGAATATCCATTTATACATTACACCCTTCTTATTATTCATGTTTTCTATATGTGATGACTCGTTTTTTTGTTATCTATACTTTACTAGGTATATGATTCATTTGTGTTATACCCATAAATCTATTATGTTTTCAAAAATACTTATCAATTTACAATAGATATATTTAAATAATAAATATATTAATTATATTTATAATTATAAAATTTTAATTATATATAAATACTTTTCAAATATATTTATTTGTAATTATAATTATAACTATATATTTATATTTATTTAAATAATTATAAAATTACAATAAATACATCTATTATAATTATATATATATATTTATAATCATATACAAATATTTATAAATATATTAATTTATAGTTATAAATAAATAAATAAATATAAATATATATATATATATAATTACGTGTTTGGAGGTATAATTACATTCAAACACACACACATCACACACACACATCCCTGACAGGTGGGTCATAGCCCCCCCAAGGGATAACCAACCCAACCAGCCACTTTTATCACAAAATTTATTTTTTGAACCAAAGGCCCAATGGGCATGAAGCCCATTACATGGCCTGTAGGCTCCAAATTTGAAGCCCAAATGCCCATTCTGTGAATAGTACTCTGCTGCTACAGTTTCCCGCTATAGTACCATCATCGCTATAGTTGTCGCTACATTACCCGCCGCTGCAACTCTGTCGCCTATTGTTGTTACAGTGCCTACCAGTGCTACAATACCCACCACTACTACAGTAGTCACTACTACTACAGTATTTCTATAGTACACTGTGGCCAATGGGTTTTGAACACCCAACCTCATGTAGTATTACGAGCTTTCTTTACCACTAAGATAAACTCCAAATACTTATAAATATATATACATATGTGTCTGTGTGTGTGTCTGTGTGTGTGTAAATAATTATAAAATATAATAAATATATTTATTATATTTATAAGGTTATAAATATATAAAATTAAAGAGATATATTTACAAATATATACTAATATTTATATATAAATAACGATAGTTATAATTATAATTCTAAATAAATATAGATATATTTAAATAATTATAAAAATTTAATAACAATATTAATTATATATATTTATATACATATATTTATAAATAAATAAAAATAGTTATAATTATAATTCAAAATAAATATAGATATATTTAAATTATTATAAAATTATAATAAACATATCAATTATATATATTTATTAAATTACAAATATTTTTTTATATTTCATAATAATTTAATTATATATATTTAATTATAAAATTATCATAAAAATATTAATTATTAGGAAAGTTCATGTCCAAGTGTACACATCCCTATAATTTTTATTGAAAATTAAAATGCACAAGAAGTGTAACATGTGCTACAAAAGTACCACCAAAATAGAGAAATGGAAAAATAGAGCCATCCAACAGAACATGATCCAAAGACCCAAAACTATATCCAAATACAGTAAAATCCATATCATCTAAGCCACACAGTTTTTACCAGTTAAGAACACATCATGTGGTGTTGCGTTCTTCTAACACTAGCAGGCCATCACCGGGGTCCGATAAATTCGCCCGCCAGACACGCCATATAGCCTGTCACACAGACTCAATACCCAAGTTCAAACCCTGATAACACCACCTCAATGAGGTCATCCCCATCAACTATATCACCTTCTCCATACATCCCAACATGCAGGAAATTTTCATCATGCTCCTCACTAGAGTAAGAAACCCTGGGTCGATGAGTCACACCATTGCATGTCGCTCCAAACGCAACCTGACATAGCCACTGGTCCCGGTGTCGAAGACCATCAATTAGGGGGCCAGACTCTTGGTCAAGGTCATTTCCAACTGACTCTATTGCTAGTCAGCCCCTACAGTTGGCCTCTGTTGTCGTTGTCTGACTGTTCTCTCACAACCATGCCCCGTACTTGTCGAGCCGACCATTATCCCGGCCATCTAAAACCTGATATGTCACCTACAGAACACACTCACCCCAATCCATCCCTCTATCAAGATTCTAGATGCCTCCAAGACCCCACATGAAGCTGAAACCCCACAACCGCGCTCCGTTAGGAGTCCAGAACCACCTCACCACACCAACAAGTCACCTTCGCCTAATGCCATCATCACCAGCTACCACCAGTAAACCGGTTGTTGACTCCAAACACTGCAATGAAACATCCTCTATCTAAGTATTGCCTCACCACTCGATCCTAGAAGATCGACCCATTATGATCATCCTAATTCACTTTCATCATTTGGTCCAAGGCCGACTCCCACTGCTCCTACAAAAAACTGTCATCAGCGGAAGGACACCAACACCCCTCTATGCATCACTAACAAGGTCCCCTCGGATAGGGATACCCATATGAAATTGATCGATCAAACCAGTATGAGGACTTTTGGGAACTGATATATCATCAAGTTGAGACTAGTTTCCCACAACACTACATACAAAAAACATATCAAAATGATGAATAATTGCATATTCAACTCTTTCTATTGGAATCAGATCACCAAAGTAATCCCTTAGAGAGAGAACCTCTCCCTTGATGAGATATAAACTCTCTATCTCAAAATCAATAAATATATTAATTATATATATTAATAAAATTATAAATATAATAAATATATTTTTATAATTTTATAATTATTTAAATATATATATATATTTCATATTTATTTTTAATTTACTTCTATTTAGTATTACTCACATAACAATTTTCTCATATACAGGTGGATTCCTTTGTTCTATATGGGGTAGTTTTTTGGAAGATACTCTTGCTCGTGAGAGATAGGACTTCGAGGCTACAATTGAGATAATCAAAACATGGAAATGGGTCAAAATGTACAAAGGTGAATTCCTACTACTTATTTAATTAATTAATTTTGTCATCATTTTATCTAATGTTTGTAACTTAATTTATTTATCATTTTTATCTAATAATTTTTTTGTTTTTTTACAAATCTTTTGGGAAGTCATATTTTCCTTTCAACTATGTACAATAAGCACAAAAAGAGAGAACATGTTGAATGAAAAGTATGACTTCTCAATAGTTGAATGCAAATTATTAATTCCCAAAAGATCTATCATGAATATTTTCTTAAATAGTATACTAATATGCCATAGCTCAATCAGATTCACCTTAATCTAATACACAATGTGCTTTGTATGACTCGAAGTGTATCTTTTTAGTTTATAATATTCTTTGATCCTTTATGATTCATGTATTTTGAAATACTATGCTTTTATCCATGACTCAATATTATGATCTATGATATACAGGTTATGAATTTATAATGTTAATATCACCTTCTAACATCTTTATGCTCATTTTATCATTATATGATCATTTATATCTCCCTTGTTTACACTTATTGAGCATCTATGATCACCCTTTCTTATGTTTAATATCCTTAGGTTATTAAGAATGGTTTTATAAATGATATTTCTAAGAAGGTTTCTAGTAAATAATAACTTAATGAGAGACTCTTATGAACTAGTTATTTATGTTTTCATGTTTCCAAAAGCACTCGACCTAAACTATTCTGGCATGGATCATTAAGTTAGGTAAGAAATATTAATCTACTATGATGTGATATCTATGTATGGAATGTCTGGCTCAATGTAGTTGGAATCAGAGCAACTGACCTACTCAAAATCAAGCAAAAACAACAGGTGACTGGTATGACTCAAAGTGTGACTTATTTTAAAAAAATTAACATTAATTTAAGTAAAAAAGAACAAATGACATACCGAAAACTGAGAAAAGGCATTCGTATTGTTATGATACTTTAGTAAAATGATATATAAGCCATTTTTGATTTGTAGGAATAATATTCACCTCAATACGACGCACGATGTGATCGGTATGACTCCATGTAGGTTTTTTAATTTAAAACTAACATTAATTTTAGTAAAAAGAACAACTGACATACTAAAAACTGAGAAAACACATTCGTATTGTTTTTATATTTTAGGAAAATGATCCATGAGTCATTTGTGATGTATAGGAGTCAACTCCACCTCAATACAACACACGGTGTGGCCGATATAACCCCAAGTGTGTCTTTTAATTTAAAATTGACATTAAATTTAGGAAAAATAACTAGTGACATTCTAAAAACTGAGAAAATGAATTCATATTATTTTTATATTTTAGGATAATGATATATGAGTCATTTTTTATGTGTAGGTTTCAACCAAACCTACATATGATGCACGGTGTGACCCGGATGACTCCAAGTGTGTCTTTTTATTTAAAATTGACAATAATTTAAGTAAAAAGAAAAAGTGACATACTGAAAAAAATAAAAGGCATTCAGATTGTTTTGATACTTTAGTACAACAATAAATTAGTCCATTTGGACATGTAGGACTTAGTTGTGCCTCAATACGATGCATGGTGTGACCTATATGATTAAAAGTGTCCATTATCAGTTTAAAATTTAAATTTTAGTTCCAAATGTGTCACTCACTGAAAACCAAGTCAAAGCTCTATGATTGTATTGATAATTTAAGATAGTAATTTATAAGTCATTTTTTATGTGTATGATGTAGTCTCACATCAAACATACACCCGATGCAACCAGTATGACTCATAATGCATATTTAAAGTTTTAAATGACATATTAGTAAAAAAAATGGAATTCTGAAAACCAAGAAAACACATTAGGATTGTTTTGATACTTTAAGAAAATGATCTATATGTAATTTTTGATATGTATGAATCATCTAAAAATCAATATGATACACAGTGTGACCGGTATGACTCCAAGTGTGTATTTATTTAAAATTAACATTAAATTTAGTAAAAAGAAAAAGTGACATACTGAAAAACAATAAAACATATTAAGATTGTTTTTATATTTTATTAAAATGAACTATGAGTCATTATTTATGTGTAGGAGTAAACATCACCTCAATAAGTCACATGGTGTGACCAGTATGGCTCCAAGTGATTTTTTTTATTTAAAATTGACATTAATTTAAGTAAAAAGAACAAGTTACATATTGAAAACTGAGAAAATGAATTCATATTGTTTTGATACCTTTTGATAATTATCCATGAGTAGTTTTTGAAATTTAGGAATCCTTCTCACCTCAATACGACAAATGGTGTGACTGGTATGAATAAAATTTTCCGTAATCAGTTTAAAATTGATATTTTAGTTCAAAATATGTTACTCACTAAAAAACAAGAAAACACACTCTGATAATCTTGATAATTTATGATAGATATTAATAAGTCATTTTTGAAGCGTATGAAGTAGTATCAAATCATAATGATTCATGATTATACCGGTATGACTAATAATGAATGTTTTCAATTTAAAATGAAATTTTAGTAAAAAAACAAAATTGGCGTACTTAAAACTGAGTAAATGCATTTGGATTGTTTTGATAATATAATAAAACGATCTATAAGTCATTTTGAAATTCAGTAATCAGCCTCACCCAAATACAACACATAGTGTGGCCGGTATGACTCCAAGTGTGTCTTTTTATTTAAAATTAACATTAATTTTAGTAAAATGAACAAGTGACATACTGAAAACTGAGGAGACGCATTTGGATTGTTTTTTATATTTTAGGAAAATGATCCACGAGTCATTTGTGATATGTAGGAGTCAACCGAAACCCAATAAGATGCACGATGTGACTGGTATGATTCCAAATGTGTAATTTTATTTAAAATTAACATTAATTTCAATAAAAAGAAGAAGTGACATACTGAAAACCAATAAAATGCATTGAGATTGTTTTGATACTTTTGGAAAATGTTACATGAGTCATTTTTTATGTGTAAGAATCAACTAAAAATTAATCCAATGCATGGTGTAACCGGTATGACTAAAAGTGTCCATTATGAGTTTAAAATTGACATTTTGGTTCAAAACATTTCACTCACTTAAAACCAAGAAAACACGCTCTGATTGTCTTGATAATTTAGGGTAGTGATTAATAAGTCATTTGTGATGTGTATGAAGTATTCTCACATCAAACCAATGCACTATGTGACTGATATGACTCATAATGTGTTTTTCTAGTTTGAAAGGACATTTTAGTGAAAAAACACAACTGGAATACTGAAAACTGAAAAAACGCATTCAGATTATTTTGATTATTTAGGAAAATGATCTATATGTCATTTGTGACATGTAGTATTTAGTTTCACCTCAATAAGATCCACCTTGTAACCAGTATGACTCCAATTGTTTTTTATTTAAAATTGACATTAATTTTAGTAAAAGAACAAGTGACATACTCAAAACTGAGCAAACACATTCAGATTGCATTGATATTTTAGGACAACAATACATAACTCATTTTTGATGTGTAGTAATTAACCCCACCTCAATAGGATGTAGCGTGTGACTATTATAACTCCAAATGTGACATTTTTATTAAATATTGACTTTTTATTAATGTATTATTTCATATTAATGTTTAATTTATTTTTTTATAGTGTTACTAACATAATAATTTTTTTCTTATATAGGAGGAATCTTTTTTTTTGGGTTGAGATTATTTTTTTTGAAACTAAGACCATAGGAAACCATTTTTTAGAGGGGATCACAGGTGTCAAAAGATGAAATATTAATGTTTTAAAATGCTTGTTGGATAATTGTAAATGTAATTATATAAAACATTATTTGAAATGTAAATAGTAGTTTTTTATATACCATGGCTGAAAATTTTTATATTCATGATGTCAACTCAATGTATATACCATTTTTTGAAATTACATGTTGTATATAGCATTGTTTGAAATTATAGGTTTTTGTTGGGTGTGCTATTAAATTAATAGCACATTGCAGTCGGCTAGGCCTTTATCAGTGGTATTTTTAGCACTGATAAAATGTGGAATTTGTTAGTTCTTTTTTAGAATTGATAAAGGGTACCCCCCCTATCAGTGTTGCGATTAATAGTGCTTTTTAGTGCTATTAAAATCCTATATGTGCGCTATTAAAGGGAATATGTGTAGCAGTGCATGTCCATTTTTTATGTACCACTTTATAGATGATATCATACTTATTTGTGGTTATATTTATTTTTTTTTCACACAATCCTAGTCAACAATAAAATCTAAAAAATCATAAAATCAAAAAAATAGGATATGGAATATCATATCAATTTATTTTTATTTGAATGTGGTGCATCAATTCGACCTCATATCCCAAGATTAAAATAATATTACTTGCCTGTATTTAATTGATTTTATTAGATTTAATTATTTATATCTAATTAAATATAAAAAAGGGAATAATTTATTAATATAACTTATTTTTACCACCACTATTTTTTATTTCATAAAATATTGTAATGATTTATTATCAATTTTTATTTTAATAATTATTTTCAATTTATTATATCATTGGTCTTCCCTTTTGAAGTCTTGAAAATAAATACTTTATAATGACGATACATAACATTGATGACTTTTAATCACAATCTCCCTCTCGGTTAAACAGTTCTCATAAACAATAGACTACAATACATAATCACTCCATGTCATATGGTCATGTCAAAGAAATAAAAAAATCTCAAATTATTACATGTTTTAGGGGATTTTACATGTTTTCTAATAGGTTTTACATTATGAAAAAAATAAAAAGGGGTTAGGGTTCTCTATATTTTAATAAATGTGTCTAAATAGAAACAACTTAACCTCAAATATACAAAAATAACTAAATTACATATTCTTTACCAAATCTCGTGCTGATGTCGCACATTCAAAGAAGAAATTTACAAAGAATGGGGCTATGAATTTCATTGAAGCTAACCCTAAATTCAACCAAGATTAGATTGAGAATTTAATGATCTCTATCATCGCTCAGTTGTCTCTGCAACACAAGAGTAATGCATGGAAGCTTGAGGATTTAAGAACATGTCCATGTCAAGTTGGTGGCTTTGATGGCTGGAGGATCATCTCAATTGGTATGTGTTTATTTCATATTATCTTTCCATCGTAAGAGCTAAAATGTAAGTATTTGGGTTTTTGTATCATTTATCTTATGCTAGGGACCTTGAGACAACATATCTGGGACACCTGGTTTTATCTTTCAAGGGAAAAAAATTCAACTACAGAATCATGTATCTAGATTAGGGGGTTAAATTATTTTTGTGGAACTCGAAAATTCTGTGGGATTTTGCCTCATCTATGGGTATAACCATCAAATTTGATAGGTAACTTCTCTTTCATGTTATGGGAATTATTCCCAAATTATTTTAGATGTTGACCTTTTTACTCCATTGATTGAAATTATCTTTTTGGTAGATAATGACTTCAAATTTGAGCTATCTACTGAGTATTACCATGTTCCTTATTTTTTTATTTGATTTTTATTTCATTGGAAATCTTATGGAAATTTTCCTTAAGGGTATGAAATGTTCTAATTGAAAGGGTGGGAATATTATTGAGAATTGTATGTTTAAATTTCCAGTGGCAGAAGATGAAAATCTTGAGGGAAACAAAGAATTAAGGGCTGGAAGGGTGCTTATTATAATGGATAGTTTTATAGGATCTGAGGTCATAAAACCTGTGGAAGGAATAGGAACACCTACGAAAGGTCATGTTTTTGAAAAACACAACTTGTCTCTAGATGCTGATAATATAGAGGGAAGAATGGATAGAAAGAGGGCTAATTCAATACAGTTATTGCAAGAACCAATGTATGTTGATGACATGGTTTCCAATTCTAATTATGGAACTTTTGGGAAAAAATATCGACAAACATGATACTAAAATAAGTGCATAGTATGTTACTTGATTTAAATGGAGATATAGGACTGACTTCAATGAATCTAAGGATTTTGACAGTGATTTTGGGGGAGACCATGTTGATGCTCTTGAGGATCAGTTTTTGTCAAGTATTAAGGTGGCTCTTAACTCATGATGTTTTTCTTTATTGATAACGAATAATCTAGACAGCGATATTCCTAATCTTAAGTTAAGGGAAGTTGAATATTATTAGGGATATGAGGCAATGCAGAGTTTTATGGCCGAGAATCTATCAACTTTTGTGTCTTATGTGGGTAAGGAACCTGAGGGGGGTGAGGAATCCCTTCCAAGTTATGGTTTTGGGTTTTCACCTCTAGTGGATGGATAGTCAGGTTCCCCTTATGATAAATAGTTTTCCACTATTGTTGTAGTGGATGAGGCTGTTGGAATCATGGAAGCTAATAAACCTGGGAAAGTAGTGGATTTTGATATTGTCATGGGTTAGGGAACTTTAGAGGATAACCACTATGGGAAGGATGTTAGGAATGGCCCCCTAAATTCTTAACCATATTGGATTATATTAGCACCCCTAAAATTGGGGTATTCTATACATAATGAATGAATGAGGATTGTATTCCTCCATCTCTAAATGAACAGGGCCCCAAGAAAGAGCTCATGGGGGGGGGTGAGAAGTTGGCTCTTCCAGAGGGAAACTGCATGGTGGAAGTGGAGAAGAGTCCACTGACTGAAATCAACATTGTTGTAATGTATGAAACTATGGACAAATAGGCTTCAAATCTGGTGAAAATAATGGACTTTTGACAATAGAAAATTGATAAAACATCTTCTTTAGGCAAGGATGTGAAAGTTTGAGAACAACCCTTTGATCTAAAATTAATCATGAATGAACAAGACGAAATTGAGGCTAAGGAGGTTACTGTCAAGAGCCTTTATGATCGAGGTGTCCCTTGGGTAACTCTTAAATTGAGGAGTGTATTTCACCCTTGAGGTTGTGGATATGAAAAAATTTGGGTAATAGGCAATAAATAAGATATTTTTTCCCTTTGTGTTCTCATGTACTTATGTAGTGGATTGTGGAAAAATGGATGATAGGAAATTCCCTCTGTGTTTATAACTTCTCTATTTCTGGGTTTGGTGGCATGTGTTTCACTCTTTATTTCACCCCCTTGTATTTTTTCTCTTCTTCTTAATAATTTTTTCTTGGCCATGGGTTTGAAAATTAAGTTTAACAATATTGGGTGAATTATACTAATTATAATGGGTAAAATAAGGTTTTTATGAATTTTGTGGAAATTTTCAATTGAAAGATCAATAAAATAATTATTTTTTTATTTCCCTAGGAATATTATAAAATTGATATACAAAATTTTGAGAGTATTTTTCATTTTTAAAATAAAATTATAGATCAAATTAAAATAACATTCAATAAAATATATCATACTTCCACAAACAAATGATTGCGAATCAAAGTAAAATCCATTAGAAATGGGAAAATGAAAAGGAGAATAATAAAAACAAAAAATAATTTGAGGAAGGGGCCAAACTATATATGATTTATTATTTATTATTGGTAGGTAATGAATTATACAACTTATGAAAAAAATTATTACTTATCAAATAAATGTGTTATGTATATGATTTTTTAGATATTTTATGTATCATGATTTCATCCAAAAAAGATATGTTATGTATTCTATAGAATGTTTAAATATATTATGTATGGAACTATTTATTTAGAATTTAAATTTTGAATTTACCATGTTGGTAATTTTCATAAGTTTTTCTCTCTTGTGCTTCTAGTTTTTTTAACATTATGTGTTTTCCTCAAAAAATGAGGAGCCGAATATATTCTAGTATGTGAAGCTTTCAAGTTTATTACTCATTGTTAATTGTTTGGTTTTGTTGAATATGATGTTTAATACTTAGATATGATTTATTTTATTTTTAGGTATATCGAGATCTATGCCTAAGGACAAAAATAGTTTAAGTGTTGATAGCTTAAATTAATGCATTTATTTTAATAGACAATTTATTTATTTTTTAAATGAGTTTTCCTAACCTAATTAGTGGTATTTTAATAGTTAAATGTAAGAATTATTTTACATACAATATTAGATGAATTTTTAAGAATAATAAAAATCATGAAATAAATGAAAATGGAGAAAAAGCTAGGCATGTACTAGTTAGAGTGATCACTGGTGAATGAGAGGAATAATTAGTGTGGGGAGTCACTACATATGCTATATTGTGGGGTGTCACAAGGGGAGAACCATAATTTAGGAAAAATGGAAATGTGCACTACATCTTAAAATTAAAAGATGTGTTATGATTCTGGTGTACGCTGGACTCAAGAGAAGAACCAAGCGTGAATTATGGTATTAAATTTATTGTTTTCCTGTTGAAATTTTACATGTTTCTTATTGTTATTATTATTCCATTTATATTTTTATTTATTCATGCATGAAAAAATATTTAAATTTCATTTTAATTAAATAATGAAAATTTAACCAATTGGGCTTTCTTATTTGTGATGGGCTACTGTCCCACATGGGATTCTTCTTTGGGACTTGGCTCAAGGCCAACCCTATAATCTATGTATTCCTGATGATTTGGAAATCTCTATTGCCTTTTATCCTTGGTCATTGATTAGAATCACCAGCCATATTTCTGGGTCATCCACCGGTTCACATCAATTATGTTGTGGGGTTGGTGTTCTACTTCGCATGGCTTAATGGTCTCGCCTGATTGGCAGTACCATTTCGAAGCATTACAGTGTCATGAGAGTGATGACCGTTATGACCTGCATCTCTACATCATGTTTATCATTCAACTATCTCCACCTCTTTATTCTAGCTCTCAGTTTGTTCTGAAAAAACCCTAGATCATTTTCGCCTCTTTGCTTCATTGGAGCTCTATCTAGGCCTGCCACTCTCCCCGACCTCATCTCATTTCCAGTTTTATTATAGAGATGATGTCCTTCCATGGAGAAATAAGTGTGGAACATTTTCCGTGATAGTTCCATGAGAACGGAAAGAGGAATAAGAACATTCGGATCTAGGTGCAATGTTCATCAAGCTTCAATCATGAAGAGAACAAGTCCACAGGAGTTCCACCCACTCCAATACTATAAGTATCATTTTAGTTTTGTTTATTCTAAAGAATGTGAATATTTTATACATTAGTTATTTTTTTTTCTGATTCTTACTGGTTTTAACCTGTAGCATTTTTTGTTTTCTTTATGCTTAATAAAATACGTGAGTTGGGTGGTGTTATTTCCATGCACGTAGGTCTCCACGAGACTGAAGAACATTAAATAACTATGTACTTTCTCTGTATTTTACTTTATTTCATATTTCTCTCCTAGTTCTGTTACTTTTGACATTGAATGGAAAACCCCCTATTATATCTTGTTGAGGTTTGGTGTTATTATTGTTTTCATTTCACCATTACCTCTCACAAAGTTGTATTAGATCCTCACTGGTTATCTTGTGTTGTTGAATTCAATTCTTATTTCTTTGATTTTCAGTTCTTGTTTATGTTTATTTCTAAACTGTGATCTCTTCTTAAATCTTCATTATCTATCTCACTTAAATTGTTTTAATCCATTGTCGTATCTTATATTTCATAGCATTTCATATCCCTTTGGATAAATATTGTTTACCCAAGAGATTGTTCAACTATTAAGGGAGTACGCTTTGTGTTGTCCACAAGAACTTGACATATACTCCTAGGGTAAACATGTAAACAACTAGATTAAAAATTAATAAATTTTATGGCGATAGTGAATTTATCCTTTGGAAAATTAATATGAGAGTCATTTTGGTTGAGAAATTATTAATTTATACCCTCTATGGGCCTAATAAAACTATTTTTAGTGTAAATGAAACCATACATACCCCTACTGAGTACCAAGATGTATCCCCTGATGTATTAATTAAATCATATAGCGCTTTACTGCTTTCTTTAGGTGATGAAGTTATAAGAGAAGTTTCTTATGAGTCTAATGGTACTGGTATTTGTATTAAACTGGATAAATTATACATGATTTCATCATTAGTTGGTAGGATTTATAAAAAAACCGCATGTTTACATTTAAGGTTAAAAGTGATAGTTCAATAAAATCCTTTATTGATGAATTCAAAAAGTTTATGTTAGATCTTTCCAACATTAATGTAACTGCCAATGATGAGGATCATGAAATTATCCTTTTAATATATTTATATAATGGCTACAACACACTAGTTAAAAACATGATATAGGTCAAGACTCACTAACCCTTGAAGAGGGTAAGTCAGCCATTCATTCTAAAGAAATGCACTCTAAACCAAGATTCAAAGGTGAGGCTGAGTATTTGAAATCTAGGGGAAGACCAAAATCCAAGGGTAGAACGATATAGTTTACTAAATATAAGTGTAAGGACAATAAGTACCCTAAACCAATATCTGATTCTAGGGAAAGAAAAGTATATTGTTTTCATTATAGAAAACTAGGACATACTAATCCTGACTGTAGGAAACAAAAACATGGATTAGAATCCAAACAACCCACTAACTAGTCCCTTTAGGTTGACTCATGTTATGACAAAAATGATTTATTAAATGTTTCTAGCAATGCACTCAATCCATATTGGGTCCTTGACTCAGGATGTTCCTTTCATATGTGTCATTTTATAGATTCATTCCTATAATTGGTTGAAATTTAAGAAGGATATGTACTATTGAAAAAAAATAAGTGGTGAATTTTTTAGGGAAGAGTTTTTTTTACTAGAACTAGATTATCATTACATCATCACTTTACTTGATGCAAGGTGGGTTCCCAACCTTCACAACAACCTGATTTCCTTAGGGATTCTAGAAAAAAAGGGTTCAGTTTTAGGTCTGAAATAGGTTGTATAAATATCTCTATTGGCTCAAGAACCATCATTAAGGTTTCTCTTATCAATGGGTTTTATGTATTGAATGGGGATACCCATTCAAGGCTGTTGGGTAGTGTCCACAACACCAAAAATGATAATACTATGCTTTGTAATAGATGATTGGGGAATATTAGCTCAAAAGTCCCAGAAGAACTAAACAAGCATGGGCTATTGAGTAACATCATACCTTCCAATCACCCATTTTGTGAATATTGTGTGATGGGAAAATCCAAAAGAGATACTTAAAATAAGCCCTCCTTTAAATCTATAATCCCTTAGAATATATTCATTATGACCTATGGGGCCAGCTAGGAATACCTCTAATCATGGAGGTTCCTATTTTGTTACTTTTATGGATGACTATTCTAGAAAATTCTATATTTACATTCTGAAAAATAAATATGACATTATACAAAACTTTAAAACCTAGACAACTATGGTGGAAAACCAAATTGGGAAGAAAATTGAAACCATGAGAACAAATAATGGGATGGAATGACTATCCACGGTATTCATTAAATTTTGTGAATTAGGAGGTATTAAAGGACATAGAACTATCAAAGTAAACAACCCAATAAAATTTCCTAGTAGAGGTATTCAATAGAACTATTTTAGAAAGAGTTTGGAACATGATTGCATGCTCGGGTCTCCCTAAATATTTCTGGGCACATGCTAATATAACTATTGTCTACTTAGTTAATAGGTTTCATTCTTCTGAAAATAAATTTCAAACACTTAAATAATTATAGAATGGTGAGACTCCCTCCAATACCAACTTAAGAGTCATTGGTTATACTACTTATTCTTTCATTAAAACTAATAAACTAGAACCAAGATCTCTCAAATTAATTTTTTTTGGGTATCTCAAGGGTGTAAATGGGTATAAACTTTGAGTAAAAAAACCTGGTTCCCAAAAATGAATTATAAGAAGGTATGTAGTGTTTCATTTATTCTATTCTCCTAAAACTATGTCTACCACATCTAGCATCCCAAAACCAGTTTTAGAATAGGATGATGAAGATGATCGCCAGAATCATTTTAAAGTTGTTGTCTAGCCCACTCTACCTGCAACTCATCCAACTTTTAGGGCTAATTATGGGTCTTATTCTTGTTCAGACTATAAACTATAACCTCCTACCAATGATATGGACTACCGGTTGACCTGATATAGAGAAATGATAGTTTGAATGCCTCTTTATCAGTTCATCTAGTATGGCATGGCTTCCTATGTTTTCTATGTCACCTAGGATCTTATATATGATGTTCCTCAAACCTATAGGAAATCCTTAAATGAAAAACACTAAAAATAGTGGTTCTATTACATGTATGAATATATACACTTTTTAAGAAAAAACCAAACTTGGACTATTGTTAACAAACCACTTAATTCTAAGATAATTGGTTCGAAGTGGATTTATAAAATAAAAGAATAAAAAATTGAGAGAAATAAAATTACGTATAAAGAAAGATTTTTTTCTAAGGGTTTCCTTCAAATTGAGGGTACTTATTATTCTAAAATTTGTTACCCTGTTGTCAATAATTTTTCTATTTGGATTTTACTTTCTTTTACTTCCTATTGTAATCTACACATCAAAAAACATGATGTTAAAACAACTTTATTTCATGGGGATTTAAATGAGAATATTTACATGAATCCCCCTAGTGGTTACTATAAGGAATTCAAACCAAATCAATTATTGTTATTAAATAAATCATTGTATGGATTGAAAAAAATACTATATATAGTTGTATATAAAATTTGATTCATTTATTTTAGATAATCGTATCACCATTAGTCAATATGATGCATGTTTCTATTTTAAAGCAACTAAAAATTTTTTATTTATCTTCTGGTTTATATTGATGACATTATTAAAATTTGAAAAAACATGAGCCTCATCATTATTGTAAAATCACAAAATAATGGTAAGTTTGAAATGAAATACTTAGGCATAGATAATAAAACCTTAGGAATTGAAATTGTTAGAGATAAACAAAATAAATTTCTTTACTTATCAAAAAATGGTTACATATTAAATATTACAAATAGATACATGTTTGAATCTATAAAAATTGTCAATGTACTCCTTGTAAAACTTTTCAAATTTTCATCAACACAAAAACCCAGTGTTGATTATGATATTCAATTTATGTCTAAAATCCATTATGGTAATATTTTGGTAGCATTATGTACTTTATGATCTCCACTAGACCTAATATTGTCTATGAAATCTACACTCTTAGCAGATTTATGACCACACCTGGGAAGCCACATTGGCATGCCCATAAGTGGCTTATTTAATACCCATCATGTAGCTCTAATCTATCTTTGTGTTATGTTAAAGATGTGAACACTTCAGAAAATCTGGTTGGATATGTAGATTCTGAATATATAAGTAATATTTACACTAGAAAATCCTTGAATGGTTATGTGTTCACTTCCTATGGTGGCCTCATTTCTTGTAAATGTAACATACAGTCCATGTTTTCTCTTTCAACCATGGAATCTATATATATTTCCTTGATTGAGGAAGTGAAATAATCCATATGGATGAAAGGAGTATCTTCTAAACTTAACCTTTTCAATTCTATTATCAATTTTTATTCTAATAGTCAATCAGCCCTTTATTTTTCCAAAAATTTAGTTTTTCATGGTAAATAAAAACACATAGACATTATACTACATTTTATTAGATATGTTGAAGAATATGGAACCATATGTGTCAATAAGATACATACTAATGATAACCCACCTGATGGTTTGACTAAATTCATGGTGATGTCTAAATTAAAATATTATTTATATAGATTGAATTTGGATACCATTTTATAACTATAGGTGCAAGAACATCACCAATATAAATTGAAAATAGTAGAGATTTGTAAATTATGGTATTTAATTTCATGTTTTCCTATCGAAATTTACCATTTTTTTATTATTATTATCCTGGAAATTATTTTTTTATAGATTAATTCATGAAAATTTATTTAATTTTCAATTTTATTATATTCTAAAATCTAAACTTGTTGGGAATTCTTATTTTCATTGGGTCTTTGTTTCATGTGAGATTCTTCTTTGTGCCCTAGCTTGTGGATATCCCTGTTTCCCATGCACGCTTGGTGATTCAGTGATCTTGGTGGCCTTTTATCCATGTACATTGATTGGAATCTCCTCATGTTGCATCTGGGTCATCCACGTATATGAAATAACTATGTTGTGTATTAGGTGTTTTGTTTCACGTGGCTTTGTGGCCTCACCAAATTGGTTGTTCCATTTCGAGGTACTACGGTGTAACAGGAGTGATGAACCCTATGACCCATGTCTCTTCAGAATATCGATAATTTGTATTTTTCATCCTCTATGATATTTTTATAGGTTTCCTCTGGTGAAAACCTTTCTCACCATCACTGCTTTTCTTCATCAGAGCTCTTTCCATACCTATATCTCCCCGAACTCATATCATTTCTAGTTTTATAGTGGAGATGACATCCTTCCTTGAAGGAAGAATAGAAGACCCTTCTTGGTGATAGTTCCACAAGCGCAAAAATAAGAAAAATAACTTTCGGATCCTGGTGCATCGTGCATCAAGCTTCCAGCATGAAGAGAGTGGTAATGCTGGACTACTACCCACTCTAGTACTGTGATTATCATTTCAGTTTCATTTATTTCAAATCATGAGAGTCTTGTATACTTATGTTATTGTCCCTTATATTGTGATTATTTATAGTATTCAGTTGTAGGGTTTTTGTTTTCTTTGACCATAATAAAATGTGTGAGTTAGGTTATGTTATTTTCATGCACGTAGGTCCCCACGGAACTGAAGCATGTTAAATAAAAGTGTCCTTTATATTTATTTTAATTTCTTGCATCTTGTTCTTATAGTTCTATAACTTTCAACTTCAAATTCAAACCTCTATTTTGGTATCATTGGGGTTCTGTGTTCTTCTTGTATTATATTCTCCTTACCCCTCACACCACAGAGAAGAACCAAAAAACCATGAAAAAAACATAAATAGATCATGAATATAATAAGAACCTAATGATAAGAACAAAAAATCATGAAAAATGATGAAAAATATATTAAAAATTAGTAAGGACTAACATACCTTCGATTTCTGGTTCGATTCATCTAAAATCTCTGAAATAGATTGTCACGAACCAAGTCGAGATTCCATCCAACCCGATACCCAACCTGGTATGAGACATGGCCCGAAGGGAGTTTCTAATTCCCATGAGTAGTAAATTAGTTCTGAAAATCAATTTAATCACTATGGGAGTGATTTTTCCCAAAAAAACCAGGATCAAATAAATAAACTGAGCATGTGGAAGGTTAGACAATCACTGAATCTCAAATAAATATACAAACAGATCCAAATACAACAATTTTTCAACAAAACAAAAACTGAATACAAAAATGAGACTGATCCATGATAACACAATCTCCACATGAACTCTTAGTCACCACCACCCACAAGACCAACCTGCTCCAAAGTCACAACCAAGCCAGAAACATGAACCTACAAAATATCTCAGGTTTATTGACACTGAGTAGCATGAGTAGGGTGTGATCTTAAACAACTAAGTAGGTAATCACCAAAGATTAAATGAATTTCCATTCTCAAAACAATACCAAAACTCTAGTTTGAAATAAAATATAAAATAAACTTTTAAATCATTTCCAGTAAGTAAGAAAAAAATTCATCCTTCCTCAAATTCCCTTTTTAAAACAACACACACATCCTTCCTTTTTAAAAATGGTTTCACTTTCCATAAACCATTTCAAAACAAAAACCGAAATGTCAAATAAAAACTAAATAAATAAAAAAGTGAATGTGTAGAAAGTAAATGTAAACTAAAACAAGTAGTAAAAATCTAATAGGGATAACATCCAACATACAACAGGAAAAGCAGAACATACATATAGTAGATCGAAAACATTTCTTAAACATCACTAGAGGAAATCCCTGTACATACACAGTTCAGACTCTCCAACTGACATATAGTACGATTCATAGTCAATAACAAATTGGACGATCTCAACTAGAAAATATTGTGGCACATCCAAACTAGCCCCATCCATTCAAGGGGGTACCAAACCATCCAACTCATGGTTGAAAAGAAACCATCACTCGCCCCTCTAGATAACACCTAGAAATTTCATCATAATAGTACATAGTGAAATGAGGAGTCCCTCGCACGCATGGATCACTTGACCTGCCATCATCACACTTGCCTACCCAAAGAACTAACACCACCTATGCATTTCCCCTCACTCTGGGGAATCCTCTATAGAGGTTCCCAACTCACAACAATCCATCCACAAGTTTCAACCCAGACTTCACATCACATGAACCTTTCAAATCATTTTCCAAGCCATTATAAACTGCCAACCAAGACTTCACATAATTTCACATCAAAACTATACTTCTCAAGGAAATATAAAGTACCAATCAGGCCTTTAAAATTTCCAAATCAAATACATTTAAAAAGTAAATTTCAAACCCTTTCTCAATGTCAATATAAAACATCATTTTCACATGCGTAATTCCAAACAGGTTTTTACATTTCAAATCTAAAACTTTTCCCAAACTAAGTGAAAACATACCGCAACATGAGAAGTGCCAAATAGGTCTTTAAATATTTTTAGAAACCAACCCACATTCCAAGATTCAAAACATTCCTTTATTCCAATTTTTTACCAAAACATGTCTCAAAGTTCCAAACGGGCCTCAAACAACCTTTAAGAAAACAAATATGAAAACCAACTGTTCACATGGCTAAAGGCCCATTTCTAAGTTCACACACACACAAAATCTGTTTTGAATTACATTTCACACCACTTTCACAATTTAAAGAGACATTTATAATTCACAACAAGGTGGAACACTTGAAACATAATCAATTTCTTTTAAAAATCCATCTTCCATTTCATACACACTTCAAATCACTTTGAAAACATATTTTTAGTGAAGTGTTAGTTTATTTTAAACTAAAACAACAAGTCACACATAAACATCACACCATAAAAGCATTCATTTTCCACATACAACACCCATATCACAATCCCACAACATTATAAAAATATAACCAAGGGAAAACACCACCCAAATCACCCAATTTCACTTTAAAAACTCAATTAACATTTTATCAAACAACATTCATGTGTTTAAATATAGACATAATAAAAAGGACCCTTGAAAAACAATTTATCACCCATATCAAATCATGAAAATACCAAAAAAATTAGGCTAGCACATTGCAATAAATATTTTAACCTTTTGAAAGAAATCAAGGAAAGTTCAAGCATTAACGAAATGTGAGAATAAAAGGAAACACATACTTCAATGATGTGAGAATGCAACCAAACATTGGTAGAAGAAAGATACAAGACTGAGATATAATATTTCAACCCTAACATCCATTAAATCAAACCACACATCAACCCTCACCCTTAGGGTTCATCCATAAGGAAACCCCGACATGAAAGACCAAGAACTCAAGAGAGGGAGAATTGAAGGGGTGTAAATTTACCAAATAATCACAATAACTCACCTTATAAACCTTAAAGAGACTTAAATATAGGTTTTTAAGAAAGGTAGGAGGATCTCCTGGAGCCCCCTCATGCTCCTAGGTCAGAAACACGGAGGAAAACCCAAAATAGTGTTAAAAGAACATAGGGGAAAATTGGAATTTTATATTTTTATAGAACTTGGTAAACTACATGGTTTGGCTGCACTATTTCCCAAACTGTGAATAGGATACTAGAGGGGAAGGAACCCCATATGGGATGACCACATGGTTTCCAACACCATGCACCAACCATGTCAAATAAAACTGCCCAATTCCACAACCATATTGCATGCTTACTGCATAGTTTCCCTAACTGGGCATAGGCCATGCACCATGTCCCAAGCACCAAAATCAACCCACACAGTTTCCTGGGAAAAGTCGCATGGTTTACCCTAACCATGTGCCACTAACTTCCAAGCCCAAAAACTCAACTTTTCAACAAAAACTCACCTGAAGAATTCCAAAAATCAAAATATTAAACTGGGTATCAAACCAAACCTCGACAAAAGGACTCAAAGCTAAGAAAATAATAAAATAAAAGAATTTCCAAGGTTTGGGTGTGACAATTCTCCCCACCATAAACTCTTTCTACCCCCTGAAAGTCACCTAGACAAAGGATAAAAAAAACTCAGTCTAAAATCCGAATAAAGACAAGCAAAACCAAAAACATTAGGGTGACCATTATCTTCAAAAGTCACACCTGACCATTCTAGAGGAAACCATAGCATGAATAACAATGGGAGAACATGAAATTGTTCTCCCCACCACCAGAACCTAGATAACATGACCAACACTGAAATTCCAATCAACATAACCTGAGGGAGACAAATGTAGGAACTAACACAAACTTCTCCACACCAATTGCGCAACACTCCCACCACAACCAATAACTCTCAACCCAATCCAGAAACCCACAACATAAGGGGAAACTCACGAATAAAACTTTATCCAAACAGTGAATCTAAAAACAAGCTTTTATTACCAATTTCTAAAAGAATGTATATCTCCAAACATGAACAACATAAAACTAAAATCAATTTATGAAGGGCTAACCATTTAAATATCTCCAATCAGGGTACAAAAATAGGATTAAAAGAAAATTGGGCCACCAAGCCTCTTACAATGATAAGACAAACTTTTCATGAGCACGAAACCACAACATGAACTGAAATTGTATCCACTCCAACACTAGATACAAGAACTAGGCTATGATTTCCCACACACCTAGTTATTTTTGACTACATGCTAGATTCACTCCAAGGTATATGGATAGATCTTTGATGTTTGAATCATACACTACCTCACAGCTAGAAGCTGACATCCTCTAATCCAGACTCCTTCTTTGGGAAACACTTCCTACAAAACTTTTCCAGATGACCCAAACAACCACAATGATGACAAGTCTTCAGAGTATCGTGACATGGCGGGTTCAGATACCCAAACCGAACACACCGAAATCATATGATATAATTTTCCAAATAACGAGAAGACAAAACCAATGAAGGATAATCCATAAGAATATATTCCTCTAGAATACACCTCTCTCCATATGGGGAACCTTTATGGTCACTGTGAAAAAACTTGTTCATCCACCACCACCGACTGCACCCTGATAACTGACTCAACTAAGAAAGCCACATTCACCAACTTCTCAAAATGAAGATCCTTGGAGGATAGGGATCACTCCTTGATATCTAGATAAATACACTAGATGAAATGAGTTTCTTTCAAGAGATCTTACGATGCTCTCTATAGATAAATGTAAATTAGCTCCTTGAAATGCTCAACATAATCCTTCATTGACTGCTAGCCATTCTGAATACTCAAGAGCTCTTCCACTTTCTTCATTCTCACCTCCTCAACCACAAACCATCTGACTAAAATGATCTTAAACACCTCCGATTTCATTCCAACCTGCATAAATGATGGGGAAATCACCTTACACTAGTCCAAGGATGGGACTTCTAATGAATCCAAAATAGCATGGACTCCCACATCTTTGATAATTATCAACGATCTGAAGATACTCTTGACTTCCTCAACTCATTAAACTGCCTCTAACTAACCTCAATCACCACAAAAGATAGGCAACAATTGAGAATAACCATAAATTGGGAAAGACCCACTAGAAATTTTGGGGACCTTTCTAGGCGGCATATTCTGAAAAGAAGCAAAAAATAGAACCAAAATCAACATCAACCAAAATGAAACCAAAATACCCTCCAAATCTAGAACAATCGTCTCACAAGACAAACATTACAGTCACAAAAAAACCCTCTTTTCAAATATCACTATTTCCGTTTCAATTTTCAATGTCACCTTCTTCCAAGGCCACTTTCTAATTACTGAAATCCATTTCATCACAAAATAAGAACCCACTTTTCTATGGAAACCCAGCCTCGAAACTTTTAAATTTCAAATACACACCCATGGAATCCTATGAACCATCACATATGCATTGATCCAACTTCCATTGATCTTATCCATACACACATTCCATTATTCACTTTTCATACATACCCAAACATATGGAAACGTCCATAAGGAATACTAAGGGTCACCCATTCCATTTTATTATCAAATCCAAGCATTCGCCAATTTTTTCAGTACAAAACACATTATATTTTAAAATACATTCATTCTAATCCAAAACCACTTGAACGAAATCACTTCCATTTCAAAAAAAAGTTTTCATTTTAAAATCCCACTAACACCAACTGAAATCAAACCAAAACACATCTCACAACAAACTATTGGAATGAGGAACTAGTGTTCATGCCTAACTCAAGGACATGGTCAGTGGGCCATGCCCCAAGTAAAAAATAACAACTAAGAGGATCTTGAACCATGTACTCAAACTCCACATGGGTCACAACTCCAGGTGATATCACAATATAGCACTGGCTTGCCTCCATTTTCATTCCTAAATCTGAACACAAAAGACTCAAATCCCAGACGTCCCCTAGAAACTTGATGATCAGTATGAGTAAGGGTTTGTGACGTCCTCCCCAAACCTATCCCCCAAGTTTTGAAAGTCTTAATCTCTAACTACCTGACACCCTAAATAAAAATAACCTACTCTGATGCCATTTTTTCATGAACCAAGCTAGGATTCCTTCTAACCCAACACCTAACCCGGTCGGAGATAAGGCCCAAAGGGTGTTCCCAATCCCCACAGGTTAATAACTATTGTCAAGCATGAATGTAATCACTATGGGAATATTTTTTTTCTAATAAACCAGGATCAAATAAATAAATTGAACATGAAGATGATCCAACAGTAACTAAATATCAAATAAATATATAAACTCATCAAGATACAACAATTGCTAAAAAAATCAAAAACTGAATACAAAACTAACATCAAACCATGCTAAAATGGTCTCTACGTGACCTCTTGGTCACCACCATCCACAAGACCAACCTGCTCCAAAGTCAAAACCAAATGAAAAACCTAAACCTATAAAATATCTCGGGTATACCGATGCCAAGTGGAACAAGTAGGGTGTGAGCTTAAATAGCTCAGTAGCTAATCACCATAGAGTCCATACATTTACTTTACTAAACAGTCCACAAACAATAGTTTGAAATAAATTTAGAAAATAAAATTTTAAATCATTTCCGGTAATAAAGAAATCAATAAAGCATTCCTCAAATTCCCTTTTAAAAATAAAACATGCATCATTTATTTTCAAAAATGGCTTCACATTCAACAACCCATTTCAAAACCAAAACCCAAATACCAAATCCAAACTGAATAACAAAAAAAGGGATTGTAAAAAGAGTAAAGGAAACTAAAACAAGTAGGAAAAAGAAATAAGAACTAACATACAACATCATACATAAATAAATAAAACATACAGATAGAAGATCATAGGAATTTCTGGAACATCAATAGAGGAAATCCTTAGAATTACTCAGTTCAAACTCACCTTCCGACATATAATGTATCTCTATAGTCAATAACCAACTGGATTCTCTCAAATATCCAATAAAGTGACATGTATAACCAAGGACCATCCATTCATGGGGGTACCAACCCATCTAAATTAGGGTCAAAAAGCAACCATCACTTGATAATCTAGATAACTCCCAGGAGTCCCATGATAATAGTACACAGTGAAAGGGGGAGGCCCCTGTACGTGTGGCTCACCTGACCTGCCGCCACCTCACTTGCCTACCCGAAGCTCTAACACCACCTATGTGATACCACTAACTCTAGGGAATCCTCTATAGGGGTTCCGACCTCACAACAATCTAAACCAAGACTTCACATCACATGATCTTTTCAAATAATTTTCTAAGAAATTATAAAATCCCAATCGATCCTTCATATCGTATCACATAAAAACTGGGATTTTCAAGGAAACACAAAGTACCTACCATGATTTTAATATTTCAAATCCAAATACATTTACAAATTCATTTTCACACCATTTCACAAAGTCAATATAAAACACCATTTTCAAATGTGTATTTACCAATAGGCCTTTACATTTCAAATCCAAAAATTTTCCCATACCAATTCCAAATCTCTTTTTTTATTTTCTAAAGGACGCATTATGATTTAGTGGTAACTGCACCATAAATAATTCAAACACAACAAAATTCTAAACTTCACTAGATGTAAAACAATAATTTATGCCAATTTTTTACAGAAACATATCTCAAAGTACCAAATGGACCTCAAACAACCTTTAAGAAAACACATATGAAAACAAATTATTATCATGGGAAAAGACCCTTTTCTGTGTTCATACACACAAAAAATCCTTTTTTAATTACATTCTTCACCACTTACACAATTTAAGGATATATTTATAAAGAGAAACAAGGAGTCACACTTGAAACATAATCAATTTCTTTTAGAAGCCCACTTCCATTTCATACACACTTCAAATCACTTTGAAAACATTTTTTAAAGAAGAATCGCTTGATTTTACACCAACACAACAAGTCACAGGTAATCATCACACTATAAAAGCCACAATATTCCACATAAAACACACTGATCACAATCCAACAACATTATCATAATATAAACAATGGAAAAACCACAAAAATCACCCAATTTCACTTTAAAAACTCAATTGACATTTTATCAAAGACCATGCATGTGTTTAAATATAGGAATAATAAAAAGGACGATTGAAAAACCTTTTCGTACCCATATTTATTCATGAAAATAACTAAAAAATTTAGGCTAGCACATCACAAGAAAGATTATAAAATTTTGAAAGTAATCCAGGAAAGCTCAAGAATTAACCGAATGTATCAGAAAGGAAATGGACGGAAACACCTACCTCAACGATATGTGAATGCAACCAAACCATCAGATAAGAAAGATCTAATCCCGATAGACAATCCACACACCCTAATATACATGAATTAGAACCACACATCAACCCTTACCCTTAGGGTTCGTCAAACAAGGAAACCCCACCAAGAAAGACCAAGAACTCAATAAAGGGAGACGAGAAGGGGAGGAAATCAACCAAAAAATCACATGAATCACCTTAAGAACATTCAAGGGACTTTAATGGAGGTTGAGAAGTAAGGGAGCAGGGTCTCATAGAGCCCTCTAGTGCACCTAGGTTGGAAGAGGGGAGGAAAATCCTAAATAGAGTTAAAATAATATATGGTAAAACATAGAATTTCACATTTTAAGGATCTAGGTAGCCTAAAAAGTTTGGCTGCATAGTTTTCCAAACCATGCACCAACCATGCACAAGCTAGTGGAGAGGAAGGCACCCTGCACGAGATGGCCACACAGTTTCCCAAACCATGCGTAAATCATTCCAAACATCACTGCCTAATTCCAGAACCATACTACATGCTTGCCACATGGTTTTTCTAACCGTGCACAGGACGTGAGCCATGCCCCATGCACAAAAATCAAGGTGTGTAGTTTCTGGGGTGAAGTCGTACTATTTCCCCTAACTATATTCTAACCACATTCCACCTTCTACCAAGCACAAAAACTACACTTTTTTGCAAAAACTGACCCAAAGACTTTCAGAATTAAAAAATTTAAACTGGGGATCAACCCAAGCCTAAACAAAAGGATCCAAAGGCAAGAAAAGAATGGAATAAAATAATTTCCAAGGTCGGGTTATGGCATAGGTGACAGAAGGATTCAGTTTTCATGAGAGCTTTAATGGCATGAGAAAGTTCGATCTTGGTTAGGGTTATTTTAAAATAGGAGAAGGGGTTTTATCAATGCTAGTAAAAAGAAATCATAAAATACCAATTTATCAACTCTAAAATAGAAATCACTGATATCTATATTATTATCATTTCTTTATAGTGTTGATAAATCCCTAGATTTATAAATACTGGAAAGATGACGATAAATCATACTATTACTAGTGGTAAGTGATAAGAATTAATAAATTATTAATTTATCAGTGCTTACTAGTTAGTGATGATAATTTTTTTTATCATCATTTAATATAGCCCTGATAAATAAAAGTGGGAATATTTTTTAAAAAATACATAAAAATAAAATATAAAAATAACAATAAATGACTAATTATATAAAAATGAATATTTAAAATTACTTGATAATAAAAAATAATTATTATTAAAAATAAATTAAATAAAAAAATATATTTTTTAAAAATATGTAGGGAAACATGCCCTTTTTATTAAGGAAAGAAATAAATCTTGTCAACTGGATGATGTAACCATTATCCTGAAGGCCTAGTGGCTTGAAGGACAATTACAATTTGATTGCCCGAAGGCCCTATAGCACAAAATCCAAATGAGATGAACTGATGGCCCAAGTTGAGTAGTCAAACTTCTCATCATGAACTTAGTATTCTTGCTGCAACACCCCCTACCATAAGTTGTTGCATCATATCACCCTGTGATGAAGGAATTGAAGAGCAGCCCTCCTAAACCCATGTATATGTAGAGGGAAATATGATTGGTTTCAGTGCACCTATGGCTCTTTTGAGCTTCCCACAGAACAATGCTTGCATGTTACCTTGCCACGTTGTCTGTCGAGATGTGTCGCTTCACCTGTATGGTTGTCACCATACACACAATGTTCCGCCCCCTCTACTAAGAACCATCACATTGTGATACCCTTGCAATTTCATGGAAGTGAACCCCTTAGACCTAAGTGGTTAGAGGTCCAATTGATAGGTTCCAAATCACCTATAATTCTTTTAGTTTCCCACTGGACAATGTTGTTTGATGCCAAGTTGCACTGCCAACCTGATGTGTTTCACTAATCGACTCACCACTCTATGTCACATGTTGCTATATGGTGACCTGAAGGCCCTGTGGTCGGAAGGCCGATGGTGACCCTAAGGCCAAATTATGTGTCTTAGAGACACGATTTGGGTGAATATTTCTTCTGATACAGTAACCGCTATAGTAACCGATACATTAACTCAAAAATCCACCCTTTCCCAATTTCAAATTGATGGACTTTTGGATGAAAATCAGGAGCCTGTACCACTCGGCTATAGGCTCATTTTCATAATAAATATTAAAAATAAATAGAACATATTATTTATATTAATGGTATTAATAACTATGATAATATTATGATAAATGCATTAATATTATGATTAATGAATAAATAATATTAATTATGTTAGTCACAAAAGTACTTTAAATGAATAAATTATATAAATTATATATATTTAAAAAAAATATAGATCATTAAATATTAAAAAGACAAATAAATAATAAAAAATTCGTTTAAATAAAATATATTTAAAATAAATTCCTAATTGATAATGAAGTGATAATAAGTTCATAAAGATTTAAACTAAAATATTATATAAAAACTGAGTCACATCACATCAGGCCTACAGCCACCTAGGCCACCACCCCATAGCACTGTCACATCTCATCTCGCCCAAAGACACCTAGGAGATCATATCACAACTATTTTCATAACCAGAGTAGTAGGGTATAGTATACATGAATGACATAAACCTTATACCCTCCTCCTACCATGAACAATGTAAGATCCTATCTTTTACCAGGTACACCCCTCTTGGAGATTTTTGTTTGAACCTTGGTGGTTGAGTCTTGTTTGGAGATGGAGAGCCTTTGTTGGGGAAAACGACTTAAAGTTAATTGATGTTTGTTTTCTTTAATGAACAGAGACTTAGGTTGTGAGAAAACATGAGAAAAAACTAAATGGATCCACACAGGGAGCAGTTTAGGGTTTCTGTTTGAATTAATAGAGTCTAGATAAATGGGATAATTGTTAACATGGGTCCTTGGTAAGTTGAGAATCTTTAAAGGGGGTTCAAGTCTTTTATAAGAAAATAGGCTGAAAACCATCTCCAAAACATTTACACTCCATGTAAATGGGCTACATGTCGTGTAATTTTTGGGTGAATTTAATATTCAAACAAAGCGATGGTTTTTCGGTGTATCCCTCTAAAAATAATTACACAATGTTTAATGGTATTACACATCTTGTAATTTCATGATAAGGTTTTTGAAATAATGTTGTGGAGTTGAATTTTATTTCTAACGCATATGAATCCTTCTTTTATCTAACCTAGGGAATTTTACAGGCGATTTTAGAGTACCTCCCTTTATTCCAGACAACCCATTCGAGAAATATAATCCTTGGGTAAGTGGTTTTTCTTCATTTTTATCTTCTCTTCCATTATAATCCAATCGCTACAATGTAATCTATTGACCATGTGTGCTGTTGGTTTTTATTTTGATCAGTTATGATCTATGAACCTTCTTGTGATCATCTACACCTTTGTTCTTGTTGGTGAATCCTACTGGAAGCATTGGTTGATTGTAAGTTAAAATTAGGGGGTCTAAACCTTAACTCTATGGTTTGATAATTTTCATGTATGTGAAATATTGTAATTGCGCCAATATATCTTACACCAAATAAATTAAAATGAATGAATGGATTTATTCCATAGAGTCCCTTTGGATCAAATTTGTTATTTATGTGGCTTGTTCCTATCGTTCAGGTGAGTTAACCCTTGAATATAAATAAATTTATTAATGTCTTAAAGTGTCTTTATCAAGACATGAGATTAGGGTGTTTTCTTGATATATATTCACCTTATCTTGGCTTATTTATTCAGATAACTTGCATGTTTTTGTTTATGAACAATTGATTTATTAAATATTTAATAAAAATATAAATAGTAATTTTCATAATTAACCATTGAAGCATATGAAATGATATTTTAATATCCTTTTTTCTATGACTTATGTTGTGATTTCTATGTTGTAATGCTTATATAGGGTGTTTTCCTAGTGACACATGAAGAATTTCTTTTATGGAGGGATATGCCCAGTGACACATGTTGTAATGATTACATAGGGAGTTGGACTAGTGTACCAGATGAAATTATTATATAGAGGGATACTCCTAGTTGGAATGTATAAATACTTATATAGTGAGCTATGCCTAGTGACAGATGTTGAAATACAAAAAAACTATTCTATTCCAACTAAAACATGCTGAAATGATTATATATTGGGTTCAACACTAATTGAATCCTAAAATGATTATATAGAGGGTTTAACCCAGATTTTTATAATTTATACCTTGGTTATAAGATTACGGATGGCATGGTTGTGAGACATGCTTAGAGACATTCCGACATGGAATTGAGGTAGGTTATGTTTTACCATGGTTTTATGGTTATGATTGGCATGGCTGAGAGACATTCTCAAAGAAATTTCATCATGGTGCCGAAGCAGGTTGATATTATATTAATTTGATTGTTTAATTAATTAACACACTTGTTATTTATTTATTGGATGCAGTTATTATCATATTTTATTTTTTTATACATGGTGGTGTCGATCTACTGAGTTATACTCACAAACTATTCGGGCCATCGTTTTGTTCCCAAGAAAATTACATGGTTGCAGGATTGGACAAAGGAAAAGGAAATTGTTGTTGATTATTTCATTCTAGATGGGTTAGAGTTTGGGTATGAGATCGACATGGGGTTTGGGACCGGGGACTTTTTATTCTTTATTTGAGTCTGCTAGTATTTTATTTTTATTACACATAGCATGAAATTTATTTACATTCCAGCACATCATTAAGTTATTCCTTATTTATTTATTAGATTATTCAGTTGGCTACCATTATTGGTTTTCTAATGTATTTCATTATTTCCATTATTTCTGCATTATGATATTTATTTTTTATTATTATAAGATTTTTTTGTTCTGTTTAAACACTATAACTAGGGGGTATAGTCTCCCCACTATACTTATCACACCCCCACTGCTAGTTGGTAGCCTCTAGTATATGTGGAGACATGCTTGAGGTCTTGTAACCAACCCTTTCTGGACACATGAGGGAGTGTCAGATCAGGGGACATTACAATGTGGTATCCAAGGAAATCATGTTTCTTTATTGTTTATTTACTATTTTGGAAATGTAGAAGGAGATTAGGATGTGTCGGGACTTGGTAATGTTCTTGTTCATGGTTGTTTCTAAACCATGTAAAGGGGAAATTATGAGTTCCCATGGGTGGATTGATTTTTATATTTTTTTCTTATTCAATTTGATGTTATTTCACCCTGAGTGATTCACATGTTGGGTGAGGTTATTATTTCATGATGATATTGGTTCATGAGATTTATACTCATGTCCTGGTATGGCATGAGATGATTATGAATGCATCATGATAAAAACATATATATCTATATTGGAATGCATTAGTCATGACATGGACATATTTATTTCATGTGATATGTACTTTCATATTGAAATGTGATATGAGATACCTATTATATCTAACAAATGAAATAAATAAACTGTTATGTCATGCTAAAACACTTTTAAACCATGTTTAGAGAGATAAAGGGTTAGTGTTTCTCTATTTTTTTCACCTGTTGAGGTTAAACATTCTATTATAGGAAGTGTTCTAAGGTATTTGTTTGTCTTGTAGAGAAAATAAATCCTCATCATATTTGAATAGAGCATCACAGGAGTGGCAATCAGAATTATCCTAACACAGCTGAACCAGAGCTTCATGTATTTCCTGAGGATCAGATGGATGTTCATCTACACGAAAGCTTCCTAAGGGTCATGATATCCATGGAAAGAGATAATGTCTACAGCGTTCCTTTGATGTCTAAGCTGAAGATAGATTTTTAGTTGTAGCATCTACCTATGTTCACTGGGGAGGCAGACCCCTAGGCAGAAAAGTTCTGGATTGAGTCATTCTAGATGATCTTTAAGCATCTAGAGACACTGGTGGATATGAGGGTGAAGCTTGCTGCTTATATGCTTCATCGAAAAACCAATAATTGGTTGTACATTCTATAGTAGGTAGGGAAGCATGATGAGTTATCATGGAAGGACTTCGAGATGAAGTTCCTGAGCTATTTCTATCCTGACACATTGAGGGAAGAGAATGACCATGATTTCATGCACCTGACATAGGAGGTTATGTCAGTGTTATACTACACTTAACGTTTCACTGACCTACATAGCTTTGCATTATCCTTGGTAGCTAATGAGATCTACAGGGTGAAATGTTTTAAGATGGTATTTGATATGAGATCCGGTTACGGGAGAACCTATTTTTTCTGAGTAGTTTTGCAGATGTGATAAATCAGGAACTCATCACGAAAGGTAATCTGAGAGAGTCCCTAAGTAACAGCCAATCTGTTTCATCCGGGAAAACTATGAACTCTTATTTGACACGAAATAAAAGCATTGAAATGATAGTTTTTACCATGAAAATATCAGGAAGAGCAGTCAGGGTAGTGGGTATCCATCTCAATATTGTGTTCTATTGTAGTCTTATAAGTGTGGAAATATGGGCCACAAACAGCCTCAATTCCCATAACCTGCTTTAAAGTGTCAGGATTGTGGCAAATTGGGCCACCAAAAGAGGTTTTTTGGGGAAAACAACATCAAAGCAGTGGAAGGGGACCAGGACAAGTACTGGAGTTTAGGAAGGACCCATCTACTCCTCATTAGACATGTAGCTAGAGTTCCATGGGACATTCTAGTTAAGGATGAGGACGTGGTACCCTAGTGTAGGAACGATCGTACCAAACAGAGGTTATTACTTAGGAGAGTCAGGGTGGAGCATAGGGTAGTGGGTATGGTTAGCTATATGTTATGAAAACTAATCTGTCTAGTGTGGATTTAAGACCATCTACTTCTAGAGGTATGATTCTTGTACTATATACCATTTCTTGTATTTTTTTGATAAATGAGCATCGCAATCCTTTTCATCAAATCTTTTTGTAACTGGTTTTACCTAGCATGTGAAAATATTGGATGGTGTTTTTACCATCAACACACTATTGGGAGTGTGGTTAGAGAATATAAAATGTCGCATGGTGTGTTCCCTGTGGACTGGTGGTTACCATTTCATTTGGGAACTATTCATGTTAAAAATGAAAGGATTTGATTTAATTATTGGTATGAATTGGTTAGTTCAATACCAGGACCATATCGATTGTTATCAGAGGAGAGTTACCTTTATATATCTAAAATGAGGTAGTTATTCTCACCTGGGTGAGCGGGTTCTTCAGGCTTGTTATGAATGACCAATTAAATGTAAATTGGATTGTCTCATGGATTAGATAACCAGTATTTCTCTAGATAATAGTGGAATGTAGCATGATTCTTTTCCCCCTATATTAGACCATTTTTAGTATGTCTTTCCTAACAATTTCTATGGCTTACCTCCCAAGAGAGATATCAATTTTACAAATGAGTTGGTTTTGGGAGCAGATCCAGTTTCTATCCCGCCTTATATAATGTCACCAAAAGAGATTTAGGAGTTGAAAGTTTAGTTAGAAGATCCAAAATCTAAAGGTTTCATATATCCTAGTGCCTCTCCATGGGGTTCTCAACTTATTTTCTCCCAAAAGGCTGATGGGAATTTGCGCTTATGTGTGGATTATCTGATATTGAATGAGATAATGGTCAAGAACCAATATCCTCTTCCATGAATTAACGATTTATTTGATAATTTAAGAGGTTATAAGATCTTCTAAAAGATCTATTTGATATTAGGATACCATTAGTTGAGGGTGAGACCATTATATATACCTTGGAATACTTTTATGAGTAGTTATAGCTTGTATGAGTTCATAGTGATGTTGTTTGGCTTGAACAATACACCAACAGTATTCATGGCCTTGATGAATCAAATATTTCACCCTTTTCTAGAATAGATTGTGGTGGTTTTTACTGATGAAATCTTAGTGTACTCTCAATCATTAGAATACCATTCCCAACATCTTGACATCATCCTGAGTACCTTGATAGAGAATTAGATTTATTCTAAGCTAACCAAACCTAATTTATGGAATGATAAAGTGCACTTATTGGGATATGTCATCTCATAGGAAAGAGTTTATGTAGAACCAGATAATGTTGCAACCATATCTTGGGAGCATCCTAAGAATTTCCTTGAGATTGAAAACTTTCTAGGTTTAGCTAGTTATTATCAACACTTTATCTAGTACTTCTCCCATTTGCAGACACTGATGTCTGTGATAACCAATAATGGAGTGAAGTTTTTTTGTTCATATGATTTTGAGAGATATTTTTAGGAGATTAAAGGTAGTATGAACTCATCATCTATCTTCACATTACATGTGTTGGGTAAAGTATATACTGTGCACTGTGACACATCCATAGTTGGACTCGAAGCAGTTATGATGTATAAGGATCGACTGGATTCTTATGGATCTAGACAGTTGAGACCACATGAGGTTAATTACAATATTCCTGATTTGGAGTTAGTATTAGTGGAACATGCCCTAAGATTTTGGATATATTATCTCATGGGTGAGATGATTTTGGTATACACTTACAACAAGAGCCTTAGGTACATATTTTCTCAGCAGGACTTGAACCTTCAACAGAAGAGTTGGGTCAAGTATCTAAAGTATTTCAAATTCTAATTTGATTATTCACCGAACAAGGGAATTGTCATAGAAAATGAATTGATCCTAAATACATAATAAGATTCAAAATGAGAGTCATACGACGAGAGGCAGGTGATGGACCTCTTTGCAGACATGCATCTAGATGTTCAATATTCTCAGGGATGAGTAGCTCTGTCTTTGGCATCTGTTATACCCATATGTTTACACCAGATTAATATAGATCAATTATCTAGTTTAGAGGTCTTAATACTAAAAAAATTATATTTTGGTGAGACACCTTTGGGATGGTATATTGGCATTGGGAATTCTATTATTTTATGTGGTTGAGTATGGGTTCCTATGAGATTGTGTGAGGAGATGACGAGGGAGTTTTATGATTCAATATGGGTGTTACATCTTGGTTTCAGAATGATGTATCATGATTTCCATAGATAATAATAGTGGGAAGGAATGAAGAAGGTGGTAGTAGGATTTATGGTGAGATGTTTCGCTCATCATCAGGTGAATGCTGAGAATCAAAGGCCAACTAGGATTTTTCATCCTTTACACATTCCTAAGTGGAAATGGGATGACATCACTATAGATTTTATGATTGTATTACCCCATATAACCAATAATAAGGATGTTTTATGTGTGATTGTGGATCGATTGATGAAGGTATCCCACTTTTTCCTTAATAGGGAGACCTTCACAGTTGATGATCTGGGAAATCCTTGTGTGTGTGAGGTAGTTTGGAAGCATGATGTTATGAGGATTATCATTTTAGAGAGAGATCCTTGTCTCCCATCACAGTTCTGAAAGGGTCATCAAAAGGCTTCAGGGTCATAGGTTCTTTTGAGTACGGTATATCATCCTCAAATTGACATTCAATCTGAGTGGACTATTTAGGTTCTGGAGGATATGATATGGTCTTGAATTCTAGATCTCAGTGGTTCGTGGGAGTAGCATATGGAAATGGTGGATTTTTTTATAATAACATATTCCATCCATCAATATAGATGAAAACTTTTGAGGCATGTATGGAAAACCATTCCATTCCCCTCTTTTTTAGTTGGAGGTAGGTAAGTTAGTGTTTTTGGGGCTATTTTGGTGTAGGATATGTATAAACAAGTTCAATTGATCAGGCAGAAAATGGTGACTGCATAGATAAGGAAGAAATATTAATATGACCATAAGAGATGACCTATTGAGTTTGAGGTTGGTCATCGTGTTTTCATTCAGGTGTCTCATAGGTTGGGGAAACGTCGTATCAGGAAATAGGGAAAGCTAGTGCCCTGGTTTTTTGAGATGTTTGGGATAGTGGATGGGGTTGATCCAATGGCATACCGATTAGACTCACCAAAGTGCTACAGTGTCATGCATAATGAGTTTCAAAAGTCATAGATTTTGAAATGTTATTGAAACCCTTCTTAAATGATATACTTTTATACTTCAAGATTAGTGTTGATGTGTCATTTGAGAATAATCTGATATAGGTTTTGGACCGTAGTGAGAAGTATCTATGAGGTAGGGTGATTCCCTTGGTTCGAGTGTAGTGGCAGCATGGGTGAGTTCAGGAGGATACTTGGGTTAGGGAGTTTGATATATGAACAATATGGCCAGAATTATTCATCAAGACCCCACAATGATTCTTGGATCCTCTTGATGATTATCTATTATATGGTGGAGAGGTTGTGAGATACTGTCTTTTTTTAGGTATGTCCCTCTTTGAGTTTTCATTTGATCCTTGGTGTCCAAGTCTTGTTCAGAGATGGGGCACATTTTTGGGGAAAATTTCTTAATTTTCATGAATGTCTCTTTTTTTTAATGAACATAGACTTGGTTTGTGAGGAAACTTGAGAAAAAAAAAGAATGGATCCATGTGGGGAGTGGTTCAAATTTTTTGTTAGAATTAATGGAGTCTAGGTAAATGGGTCAAGTGTTACCATGGGTTATTGGTAAGTTTAGAAGCCTTAAATGAGTTTTGGGTATTTTATAAATAAAATAGGCTGAAACCCATCTATAAAACATTTACACACCATTGAAATGGGAAACATTCCATGTAATGTTTCGGAAAATTAAATATTCATCTGAGGAGATGAGTTTTTCATCGTATCCCTATAAAAAGAATTACCCGATGTGTAACTGTATTACATTCCTTATAATTTATTGATTAGTTTTAAAAAAAATTATGTGGTTGATTTTTATTTATAACTCACGTGTATCTTTCTCCTCTTGATCCTAGGGTGTTTTCAATGTGATTTTGGAGTGCCTCCCCGGATTTTGGGCATCCTATTTGAGAAATCTAATCCCTGTTAAGTGATTTAGCTTTAGTTTTCTCTTCAATATCATTGTTCTATGATAATTGCTGTGTAATCTCTTGGCCGTGTGCATTTTTGTTTTTGATATTGTTCGATTATGATATAGGAACCTTATTATATTCATTTGAGCCTTTTTTATTATTTTTGAATTCTACTGGAAGCGTTGGTTGGTCATCGGTTAAAGGTAGTGGGTCTAAACCTTAACCCTATGGTTTGATAATTGTCAGGTATGTGTAATATTGTAATTGCTCCAACATATCATGCACCAAATAAATTAGAAAGAAATAATTTTATTATTACTTATATTCCCTTTGTTTCAAATTGTTTTTTGATTTTTCCTGTGGCTACCATTCAGGTGAGTGAACCCTTGAATATAAATGAATTTTTTAATTGCTTAAAGTGTGTTTAGAATGACATGGGATTAGTGTGTTTCCTTTATATAGATTCACCTTGGCATGGATTGTTTATTGAGATAACATTCATTTTATTTGTTATGACCAATTGATTTATGAAATGCGTAATTGAAAGATAAATGGTAATTTTCAAAATTAACCATTGATCCATATGATGTGATGTTTTGATATTCTTTTTTTTATTACTTGTGTTGTGATTTCTATGATTTAATGCTTATATAGGGAATTTTTCAATGACACATGCTAAAATTATTATATAGTTGTCAATGTCGATTGAAATGTGATATAATTCTTATATAATGCATTGGCCTAGTGTACAAGCTGAATTGATTATACAGTGGGATATGCCTAGTTGACATGGTGAAATTATTATATATTAGGCTATGTCTAGTGACACATGCTAAAATGATGATATATGGGATATGCCCTGTAACACATTCTAAAAAGCTTATATACTGTGCTCAGCCCTGATTAAACACTAAAATGATTATATAGTAGGTTCAAACTAGATTTGTGTGATTTATTCATTTGTTATAAGGTTATGGTTTGAATGGTTGGGATACATGCTCAAAAATATTCTAGCATGGAACCGATAGAAGTTCTGTTTTTCCATGGTTATATTGTTATGTTTGGAATGGTTGGGAGACATGATCAGACACATTCTGGTATGGTGCTGAAGAAGGATGATGTGGTATTAATTTAATTTTTTAATTAATTAATGAACTTATTATGGCATTATTCCATGCACTTTTTATCAAACTGATTTTGTTTAGACACTGTGGTTCCGACCTACTGAGTTATACTCACACCCTATTCAGGCCTCTATTTGGTACTCGGCCAGATTACATGTATATAGTATTGGACAAGGGAAAATGACCTTTCTGTAGATTGTTGCTTTCTGGATGAGCTGGTGTTTGCAGATGGGACCGAAATGGGGTTTGGGGCCGTGAAATTTTGAGTCATTGTTTGAGTTTACTATTTATTTTTATTACATCTAGAAAGATATTTAGTTACATTCCATCACATAATTACATTATTCCTTATTTATTTTTTGGATTATACAGTTGGCTTCTGTTGTTTCTTTTCCACAATATTGCATTGTCTCTATTATTTCCACACTTTGGTATTTATTTATTATTGTAATATGATTTTTTTCATAGTGTTGTAACTCTGTAACTAGGTGGTATAGTCTCCCCACTATACTTTTCACAACCCCAATGCTAGTCAGCATACTCTAGTATACTGGGAGTCACACTTGTGGTCTTCTAACCAACCCTTTTTGGCCATATGAGAGAGTGTCGGATTAGGGGACGTTATACACAACCAAAACCATAAACCATCCCACAACAAGGTCATATCATATCCGATCCAAAGATAGTTGGGATATCACCTAGTGTACTAATAGACATCCAACTATCACATCATGTGCTTATCTCCTCACATTGAAGAGAGAGATGGGATGAGCGGGTAGCAAGTCATCTATCCCCATCAGTGTGATGTTGGAAAAAGCACCCTCAGTGTGAAAATATGGGTGTGGGCACATAGTTCTCAATGTGGGTAGGGTGTGTATATAAATAACAAGGAATATACAAGTATATATATAAACCACACACAATCCCAACCTATGGGTTCACGACAAAACACTAACCAACTCACAACACTTCTTCTTTCACTACCACCACTAAATGTATAACACCACTCAATCCACAAGCTAAATTTTTCATTTCTATCAAATCCATTATCAAAAAAATGACAACCATCTCAATCATTATTAAATAATTATTCCATCATTACTTAGGCTTCTTTCATAACACAACTATACAGAAGAAACAACCCATCATTCCCCTCAAAACATCTCCTCACCACCCAATATGCACGGCCACACAAATCATCACCGCACTTCCCCAAAAGAATGGACGAACTAACCATCAACTTATCACCCCAAAAGAAAAAAGAAATTAATCATCACCTCACCTACCTAAAATCATGACCAAACAATCCATCACTTCACTGACCCAAAACACATACAAACAAACCATACATCACCCCACACTGCATCGCTACCACACATCACGTCTCCCACCAGCACGACCACACATCAAAATACATCAAAAACCATTTAATAGATTTAAAAAAGGGTATTTTATCACATTTCACTTTATTTTAATGGTGTTATCGCACAATCCATAAATCTTGGGGGAACCATTTCATTAGGAAAATATAAGTAGTTACCCAATTTCCATTTTGGGGTGATATCACAAAAACATGCAACAATGATTCAATATCACGACAAATAATGTGAAATCAAGGGCTCCCAATAACCATGAATTTTAGTGGGGTATTAAGCCCATAAAACCACAACATCCCAATAATATAAAAGTTGTGAAATTGAGAGAATCATTCCCCCTTCCCCTTTAATCTTAATTAATTGATTAATTTTTCAAGATTTGGCTAGTGAAAACCATCCCCCATTGATAAATATGACTAAAACCCTACCACATGATACATAAAAGTAAGAAATGATGGAATTAACTACCTCATAGAAGGTTTTACCACTCACTGTGCACTATAGGGAGAAGAAGAAACACTTGAAAACCACAACCACATGAAAAAACCCACAGAAAAACCTACACTGCATCAAGGATTATAAAAAAAACCCAACTCACAACCCAAACCAAAACTGCACCACCATATAGTGGATCCTTGGGAGAAGAACACAAGAAAAACAACCAAGAAGAAGAGAATGGATTAACATCAACCGCTGATGGGCATTCTCCAAAACCAAAAGATCAAGGTGGGAGGAAGGGGCTAAAGATCCTTCGAGTTCTGCTTAGGGATCACCCAAAACGAGAGAGGGAAGAGGTACAGGAGAATGAGGATGGTTTTGGCTGAAGGACCTATTTAAAACATGGAACTCAGCAATTTCACGTTGTGTAACCCATTCATGATGTGAATTTCATAGGTTTTTTTTTCCAAAAACCAACTCCCGTCAAAATTCACATCGCCTTGGCCTGATTTAACTATGCATCGTGAATTGATTTCATGACGTGAATCTATTTTATGGATTCTTCTATCATCGTAGAAAGGTTGTGAAACCAGTCAGCTACAAAAGTCATGAATCACCAATTAACATCGTGTAAACCATTCATGATCTGAATATCCTACAACAACCCTACATCACCTTGAAACCTCCTCAAGCCTCCTTCGAAACAACCCTAACATCCAAAATAGGCAAAGGAACGGGTTGGGAAGGCTGAGATGTTACATATGTACATACACACACACGCACATACACACACACGCACATAAATATACACATAAAATTACACATACACAACAAATACACGCACATAAACACACACACACAAAATATATATATACACAAACAACTCATACAAATGCATATATGCATAAACATACATATACATATATACACAAACAGACGTACACATACATCCACATACATAGAAATATATGTATATATTTTAAATTTTTCAATGTGAATATAAATATATAAATTCTAACAACTATATTTAAATAAATGTATATTCATTTATATATTATATAATTATATAAATAAAATGGTAATATATTATATTTATATACACCGTTTTTAATTGATGCATAAAAATCTATATTGAAACATTTTTATGGAAGAAAATAAATTTGATAATTTTATATATATAAAAGTTTGAAAATAAATTGATTATTCTCAGTTCCCTTTATCAGCAAAGATGCCCCTAACATAAACTAATTATGGAAAAAACAAAAACACATGAGCAGAGGGTTTTTATGGGTTTTTAAATATTTTCTAAAAAGGATTGGGTTCTGATTATTTTTAAAAAAGGTTCACAAGAAGTGTGAACCCTATTCACGTTTCTTCCCTCACTAGGAAGCATGAATAGGGTTCACGCTTACTGTGTGATGTTTATAACGGAAGCATGAACAGAGTTCATGCTTCCTTCATAATGTTTAATTAAAAAAACATCAATAGTTATAAATATTAATTAAATATAAATACATATTAATTAAAAAATCATCAATATGTATAAAATATCAATAAATATTAATACATATTAATTAAACAATCAAAAATATAAATAATAGTGTTCAAAATGAACAAGGGATGTCAAATTTTTGAATCTAAGCACTTTCATGGGTGTGAGAGAGTGGGAGTGGGGGGGAGGTCTTGGAATTTCATTGCTTTTTTAGTACTAACAAATACAATTTCTAGCCCTTTTAAAAGTGTGACTTATCATAGTGATAATACACACCTAACAATATGTAAAAAGATAAGTATTAATTTATCAATGCTATCTTGGGACTGGTAAAGATTATTCATCGATTTTATTTTAGCACTGACCTTTATTAGTGTCTTCAACATAAATTTTTAAGCGCTAATAAAATTCATTTTGATGGGTGATAAAACTCAATTTTGCAGTAGTAAACTCAAACCAAAGATTGATTTCATTAATTAATTATATTACAAAATGATGGAAAATGCCTTTATGATTACGTTACTTTCTATATAATTATCGATAATTAATGCCTTATAAAATTTCATTATAGTTAATAAAACCACAACTAAATAAATATGAAATTAAATTGGGGTGATGTATGGAATTCTCAAACTACAATCTTATTTCACATTAAAGATTATAGAAGTGAACGTTGTATCTAATTATTAAAATTAACACAGTATCTCACTATATTAAAGGAGAATTATTTTGGTGGCTCATCATATGCCTTTTCCTTCATTTATTACTCCTCTAATTCCTCCTACCTCTTCACTTTCCTACCCATTATTGTAACATGTTTGATTATCTTTGTAACCGGCTTAATAATATTGGAAAATATCAATCCATTCCATATATAAAGTTGAATGATGATACTTGGTGATGAACATTCCACTCCCTTCCTTCCCAACCAAATATTTTATTAAATATGTCCTCTCTTTTATCCCTAAATGTGGTATGTGAGTGTCGATCACCCAACCACCCTCTCCAGTGACCAATTCTGTTCATTCACATGGCCGAAGAATAGTACCAGATCTGTTGGTCATGGATTCCCGATAAAGAATAACCCTTCTCCTTCTCCTACCATCTTCCTCCTCTTAATGATTACAGTTGAAAATAATCATTCTTTTTAACCTTTTCAATTATGTACTATCATTTGACATTTTACTTAACCTAGCTTGCCACTAAAAGATATATTTTTTGAAGATATCCCTCTAGAGGATACACTAGAATTCATCTTCATCTTATGAGTTTCCATATTTTAAAACTTATATAACTTCACCAAGGATGATCTTATTCAATACATATTCTTTAGGATACCAAAAATATGATCAAACCATGATGATATATTATTTATACTTATTGTCTTGGATATGCTAACACATTCTTAAAATTCATCAATGATGACCCTCCTTCTTATTTTTATTTGAAAACCATTTGAGGAATCATTCAAGGATGATAACTTATTTGTAGTTATGATAATGATTTGATATCACCCACTAATTATCATGTTCACCCCTAGAGAACTTGGTTCGCCATCAATTCCATACATCATAATAATAGATAAAATAAAAAATGAGTAAGTAAATAAACAATGAGTAAGAAAGAACTCTATAAATGATAATAGTAAGTCACATATAAAATGTATCATAAATATAATATCAACCTAATCTATGCATGTGGTGTGGATCCTCCTCTATCCAATATATAGGCATATACTGTATGCATCCATGCCATGTCTATCTATGTCTCTACTCTGGAATATGGTGATCCTATATATCATCATCGACAACCAACTCCACATCCTTCTATGTGACAGGCGGTGGATGTACAGTCTCACCATCTGTACTCTATCCTTCCATTAAGGATAGTGGATGCTGGCTAGAACTATTACCAACATATGAAGATGATGGTTGTTGTGTTGTGGATGTCTTCATAGCAGGGAGTAATAAATAATCCAACCCAGTCTAGTCAATGCCTATATCTGCCTCTAGTTGTAACTGAGAAGCTGGAGGAGCATATGACTAATCATGATGAACACCCTCCTCATGTGGAACATCAACATCCATAATAAGTTTGTCACCCCTGATACATCTATATCAGGCTTAACAGCCTCAAAAACCTCAACATCATGTGGTGGATCAAAGAAAATTCCTTGATAAATCTCATCTATCAAAGGAAGAAACTCTGCCACAACATTTTGAAAATATGTATGGTCAAATGTGCCTCCCTCTACTAGATCATACATATGAAGTTGATGAGTGATACGATCATCCTAAGAAAACAAATTCTGCTGTTAAGTAATTTTAATAAAATATATATTCAACAGATGAAGTAAGAATGAATACCAACTGAGTAAATCCTCATCTGGGTCATATTAGAAATCTGACTGGGTACGTGCAGTACCAGGATGCCTAATCCAACTGATCAAATAAATTAAAATGTATTTTCCCCTCCCCTTTTAACTAGTAATCCTATCGTTTGTCTCATAGATCAATATATGTGGCATGGTATCTCCTCCAATCAAAGTCTCTCTTCCCTGAAATCTTCAGGGAATGTAGTGAGGGTAACTGATTGGGTGGGTCCGGAATGAGCTGAAGGAATCTGAAGTGCCTTATAACTATATTAGTCTGATTCCATTCAATAATATAAAAATTAATCAATGGAACTGTGCAGGATCTAGTAGCAATCATCACAATGCAATACATTGGAAGTCCTTATATGATATCATCAGTATGGTATCCATGTAATTTGAAAGAAAAAAATGAATAATCAATTAATAAATGAAGATATGTATAGTAAATAATAATTATTTAACAATATAAATAATAATCGCTTGAATCGTATAGTCGAAGGCTATCTAGAAAAAGTTTGTAGGTGTGGACATCGTTTCTGGCAGTATCTGAATACTAATGTTCCTGAATCCACTTGTAGATAACTTTGTTATAGTTACATTTCATAATAGAAAGTTAGACAATAAATTTATACATTATAATGAAGGAATAACATACCATTTTCCACACAGAGCATCCTCTACAATTTTTGTAGGAAATGGCGCATGTGGTTCTAAGCGAGGGATGTGCTCCCATACCCACATTTGTAGAAAAAGAACGCATCATGTGATCTGCATCTTATCGATGTGACATGCACTGCATAGCACCCAATATGTATATTCAAGAAAATAATACCCCTAGTTATATCAGCTTTCCTGGTCCAAATCCTCTAGAAAAGTTTAATACATCAGATGTACAAATTTAGTGGAGTGATGAACAAAAGGTATGTCATCGATCAGCCTCAAAATATAAGCACATGTATATCACATCACAGTTATCTCATCATCATCCTCTGCTAGATGTGTGAAGTGATGGTCTAACCAGGTAATGCGTAATCTATATTCGATGACTGACTTTCAATCATCATAGACCTTTATGGCCAATAATCTATGAACCATCTCAAACCAATCTTATCCAACTTGGCATGTCACAGCCGCACCGTCGATGGGGAGGCCCAACATAATGGACATATCCTGCAGTGTAATAGTCATGTCCCCCTCTGTAAAATGGAACATATGTGACTCTGGCCTCCAAATCACTATGAGAGCAGTAATGAGATGATGGTCAACAAAAGTGAAGTCAAACATCACTATGCCATAGAACCCAGCGCGACAAATATGGGGGTGATAAAGGGAGGTGGTGCGACATGATGTAAATGATGAGATCTACATACACTCAAAAGAGGCATAGTACATCCCTATAAAACTATTCGTGAAACATGAGTATCATAGGATGTGAAAAATGGATAACCTTACATCAACAAAAGTGATACCATTGTTACTTTTTTTATATTTAATTAAATAAAAAATTTATATTTAAAAAAAAACTACAATAAGAAAAATAAGGTAGACAAATATATGTTGGCATTGTTTTTGGTTTATTTTATGAATTTCCTGTTTTATTGATCACCAATGAAGTTTAATTTATTCTGTTTTTTATATAAACTAGCAGATATGAGAAACCTGCATTGAACTTATAGATGCATGATATATTCATTTTTGTTGTATGTTTATTTTTATTAATTGTTATAGTATCATAGAATTCATTCTGAAAGAATCCAGAAAAGAAACAAACCAAAATGGAAACATATCAGAAATGGAGCATGTCCAAAATAAAAGGATTCATTACTAAAACATCCACATATGAAACAAAATATATACATTCAGGGTAAAATACATAGACTCAATCATGGATGACAGGATGTGGAGCTCTGTCTTGCCACTTGAGAACATATCTTATGAGTATATCATTCTATTTGGTAAATACTGCATCCTAGTCCCCCTCCACGTTGTTTAGGACAGTCCATATCATTTCTTATTCGAGTATACTTTGGTCTACCTCAGGGGAACAACCTGGTATTATGAAGGAACGGGTACAAGACCACTAATTTATAATATCAGAACGTATTTTTTCCTTTTTCGGGGTGTTTCACAACATACAGATACAAATCATAAATGATAAAACAAATTCCTAGAAACAACAGAATTCTTACACTTAGACTGATGGAGTTTTGTATAGGATATCCAAAATACCATAAAAAAGTAGGGTTTTTTGAATAAGGGGATGATTAAGAAAAATAGGATTTACACAATACAAGTTCAACAAGAAAAGAAAAATGAATGAATCCCCTACCCCTAGGGAAATAGTTCTATATTTTTATCCTTTTGGCGACATGGTTGAGTGGTTAAAGGAGGGGGACTGCAAATCCTTTTTCCCCAGTTCAAATCCGGGTGTCGCCTTATCAACAAAAGAATATACGAACCCCCATATTCTGTTGTGCTGATATAATTCGCTGAATGAATCAAAACTAGACTAGATATAGAAGAAGAAAAAATTGTTAATTTCATTATGCTAAGGGGTATTCTCTAAACTTTCTAAACCCTAAAACAAGAAAAAATAAAGTAAAAGTAAAATAGAATAATTTTCACCTTGATTCAAAGAACGAATCAAGTAAGTTAGGGTGACTATTCTCTTTGACTAATTTTGTTAGTGTTTACATATTGGGTTTTGATAGAATGATATGAAAAATAAAGAATCAGTTTGATTAATGATTATTGAATAATCGTGGTTCTTCGGTAAGCTGACCAGTGTACCTGTTTTGTAAAGAGGTGTGTTATCTACACCAGTGGCCCTCTTCTCTTGATGAGCTCTTCTCTTAGTCAGTTGCCTTTGTCCCTTCTCGTGATAAAGCAGTTTGCAGCAGATTCTACGATTTGGGCGATTCTGGAAACCTTCTCTGAAGGGGTCCTGCAGTGCAGTTGTGATCCTCCTCGCCTGGCTGCTCCGGCTCCCGCTCCTGTCCATGAAGAGCTTCCAGTTCCGGAGCATGGTTCATTCCGGTCAGTCTTGCGAGAGGCCTTTTCCTCTATCTCTAGTAGAACCTTACACAAATCTAGAGCTGATGAGAAAGCTCTGGCGATTGTGCCAAGACCAGAAAGTCAGTTCATTGGACACGAGACGAGTTGGCATGGACCCGTTGAGTTCTGGAACTTTAGTCTTACCGTGAGGTTTCCCCCTATCTCTTAAAGACTTCTCAAAAAACTTATTCATTCTTGATTAGTATTCAGGGGGCTGATCTATCTCAGTAATTTGATAGACATGGCCAGTCCTCTCTCTTTTAAAGCGATAAGTGTCACTGCAATGCCATTATGTGATCTTATAGTTGAGAGATAAGAATGGGATAAGCTCATGACTTTCCCCTTTTCGGTTCATAGGCAGTATGAGAGTACCAGGGCGACTCTGATTTCAACTTGAATCCTCGGAGTTTCTACCAAACCAAAGAAATCTATGATTCTAATCGGTCTTTCTCTTTGGCTTCGCCGTCCTTCCCCCCTTTCCTTATAAAGTTCAGGTCGACCTGGTCCTTGCTCCCCTAATTGCAGCCCTCTCTAGGGCCTTTATTGGAAAGTCAGCCATCTTCTTCTTGAATATGACTGCCTATTTGGATAGGCCTTGCTGTGGTATATGGTCTACTACCTATATTATACTGATTCTTGTCAACTGCACAGTGATAGGATAAGCCGAGAGTTAGGGGGCGCTTCCCAGAGAACCACACACAATGATAGGGGAGTGGCTCTTTGAGTGGGTTTCGGAGCCTATAAATCTTTGAAACTCTTCTTGGAAAAAAGGGGACCACAAACAAGGAAGGAGTTTCATGGTTCCTCACATTTTTATTATTGACGAAAATCAAAGACCTCTCTTCTGGCTGAGAGAAGAGTGCAATATCCTGTAGTATACTGAATTCATTATAGTTTTTTGCGATCCTTTATAGGAAGGAGTCATTCTTCAGTACTATTCTATAGGTACTCTTATATATAGTGATAGAGATGTTACCAGTTTAGTGGTGTTTTGTTATGAACGAGAGGTTTCTATCAGAACTGACCCCACGGAGGCAATCCAGACAGTACTGATATATATTGACCTAGACCAGGATTGGTCAAAATCATTCAATATATATCAGTACCAGCCCTTTCTTCAGTAGAATCCCCGGTCCCAAATGCCTACTCAAAAAGTTGAGTGGGTAGCCACCAAGAAGAATGAAATCCAGAAGGGGTCCAACCTTTCAAGTCATACAGGAACAGACTGATACTCAAACTCCCAATGCAGGAGCAGGAATATAAATGAGGAGGAGGCTTTCAAAAGTCATTGAACCTCTCAATTGTAAGCTCTCGGACTCTCGGTTCTCTAAGGTCTTGAGCTATGAGCTAATGCTTCAGGAAGGGTTCTAGACTAGGGGTGGAAACAAGGGACTCGGGACCCACTGGTACTGATATATATTTCCGGAAAAAACAATGGAAAATTGCCTGGTCGGTTAGAGTGAAGAAAGAAGGGACTACTAGCTCACACCTAAGAGCTCACTAGCATCATAGGAATGTTTCGGAGAACAACCAAACAAGAAATGCCACATAGAATAACCAAACAACAAGGGAGATCTATCCATTCGATGAGGATAGAGAGGTGATCGAAAGGAAGTCGAAATAAGAGCATAAACATCCTAACGAATTCTAGGGTGGAGGCCTTACTCCATTACCGGTATGGAAGAGAGCCTAAACCTGACTTAAGAGAATACAAATGGGAACCACTTCCTTCATCTCATTTCTATGGGTTCGAGTCAGCAGGGATAGGTGGAAGGTTTGACGTGAGTTGAAGATCTGGTCCTGGTGCTATGGATCCACTCGACGGAGAGTCACCTATGCTTCACTCTCTTGGGCAAGTCTGACTGGTGTATCACCTCCCATCCATTATTGGGCCAGCTAGGTCGTACCCACCTTGCCTCTATCAGGAATTGGAATGAGTGGTTTAGCTTCCCGGATGAAAGGAATGGAGATGAGCTGGGGTTGGTCAATAGTTGTCAAACTCCAAAGATCATGTGGAGTCAGTTATGGAAGGGATGAAGAATATCGGGATAAGTGGTTTTAATGGAGAAATTAGAGGAAACAAGGTTCTAAAACTTCTTACACCTTAGTGTAAGGATGTAGAGGTGACAACTCACTCACCGGTGGGAATCTGGGCAGTGTCAGTTTTTCCAAAAGAGTCTTTTAGTGTTGGGCTAATGACTCAATCAACTATTAGAATATAATAGTGTGACCAAGGGGATAGTTTGAAAAAAGAGATGGTAGGCCTACGTTCTGCCCGAACTCAACCACAAGCCTCTGTTATGTGCACAAAGAGAACCAAGACATGGAGAATAATATAGAAGAGAAAGGGGACCTGTAGGGTTTTGGATAATGGTAAAAGGAAAGAGACCTGGTATGATGTTCAGGTCATGGATTCTGAGGTTCTAAACCCTTGATATATCTGTAGAACCTTTCTAAAGGTTCAAATCTAAAAGAACCTTACATACATATAGAGGAATCTAGGAGATTCGTATACTCCTAGAAGCTCACAAGACCCACCCTTGCTACAATAACGAGTGGCTAGTTCGTTTGATATCTAGGGGATACCCGTTGACTTTTCTTCACCAAGAAGACCCCACGTACTTTCATTGTCCGTCTGCTACCGACCCTTCTTGACCCCTACTTGCTGACTATATACAGTTAGTAGTCGTTTAATGCTTGATCGAAGCGGGAAGAAGGACGCAAAAATCCAAATGTGATAGGATGGATGAGGTGGTAGCACATGGCGTGAGTGCACTAATAAACCAACCCGAGTGTACGCTTTCGGTTAAGTGAAGGTCACTCACGAAAGCCTTTATTATGAAAGAATATAACAATGAGGATGAGATAAAGGAATGGTGGTGCAACTGGGAAGGCAAGGCCAGATCAACTCAGGTTCCAATGGGGGATATAGAATAGCAGGACCATAAGGTTGAAGTATCGACTTATGAAATGGATTTAGACTATTAGAGTAGAGTACTGACCTGTGCTCGCAGTGAGTAGAGTCGGTATAATATAGGTAGTAGGCCAAATCTATCTCTTGATCGGGACCTGGAGGTACCTCGCCACCTTGGTATCATCTCTATACTGTATATAAGAGTACCTAGCTTGAATGAATGTTTTTTGATATGCGAGGAAAGTGAAAGGTAAGCGACCAAGCGGTAGGAACCTTCATTCATCTTCTTCGGTATGAGATAGTTAGCATTACAACATATAAATTCTCCAGACTTTTCTATTCTATATATCTCTAGTTATAGTTATAACTAGTTATTGACTTTTATACTATCCTTTCCCTTTCCCGCCACAAAGCAACTTCGGTACTTTATTCTATATAGTCCACTCTTTGTGGCCTTGCCTTTTCTCATGTGCACTGGTGATGAAGCATAGTCCTTCCCACATTGAATCTCAACTGGACTACTACCTATATTATATGGATAGTACCTTCGCCTCTACCTTTTTGATTGTTTTGATATGAGGCCGGACCATCTTTGAGTCATAGCAGGACGGGAGAGTCTTTCAATTCCCTTAGGAGAAAGGCAAATACAAATATCAGTCAGAAAGAGTACAAGATCAAAGGGAGAAATACAATCTACTTGAGCTATCCTTTCTGAGACCTGAGTGAGAAGAAAGAAATTCAATCAGACTTAAGGCCATTTGTCTTGTTTAGTTGACCATCCAAAGTACACGTCACCTCTCTACCACTGAGCTACTGAGGTTTTGGAGATTGGATCTCATAGAGTGAATTCCTATTCTCAACCCAACCCATATGACATCCTTCTTCACTCCTGGAAGATTTTTCTGTGACCATGCTCATGATTTCATGAGGTCACTCAAATCAGAAATTGTCAAGTTTTTCAACCCTAATATATTCTAATAGTTGAGAAAACCACCTATTCTAATCAGCCGAACATGCCCTATTCATCGTCATACGCTCGACTCGATCATCCCACCACCAATGCATCATGAACTTGTCCACTCCACTCGCCCCAAACCCATTGCTTCCAGACCCATATAGAGAATCAAGCATGGCCACCATCATTTCAACTCCAATCATCCCTTCTAGCTTTTGAACAAGTTGACTGTCTACCCAAAGAAGCCACGAGTAGACCTCCCCGAATCATCAAGATAAATGGTAGCATCATGATTCACCCAGAGCTTGAACCCATCAGTGCATATCGATCACTCATTGGATTGGTTTTTATCACCTCGTCAGTCATAGTCGTCATCCAGCTACTGTATCTGATCTCTGGGAACAATGGTAAACAAGCCCGATAGCCCATTCAATGATTCACACACCGTGCTAGCAAGACACCGTTGCTGCTCCTGACACTTCCGTTTGGCAATGAGTTGGTTGATTTCACTGGTGAACCGAAGGAAGAATAGTAGATCGATTTCTTCCCAATTGAATGAGACCAGGTACCATTGCATGAATACTTCCCTCTCACACAACAACGATGGTTCTCCCAAGCGAGTTCAGAACCCAACTGCAGAACCACAAGGCACTCGAGCTGCTGGTTGTTCGGTTCAACCCCTAAGCCAGTAAATCAGATGTCTTCCATTGGTTTGGCTCGACACCCCATAATTATACGTGATCCCACCGACAGATCATACAGCTCCATTGGCTCGGTAGGTAGGCAAGTAAGTCGTACGAATGCTATCTGCAACTGCACTTATCCATTCCAAGATGCCAACACCCAAACATCTCATTGTTGACCGTTTTGACCATCTCATTCCAATTTCCCCGAGAACCCAACTGTAGCATCTCATAGACTGATACTGATATATATTTCCTGCTTGTTTGAATGTGAACACCAGCTACCGAGCACACCGCACTAGCCCAAGTTGGAATGTTGAACCAATGAACAGATCAAGTTGGATTGAGCTAGACCCATAGTGAATGGTCCTGGAAGGAGACCAGTGCCACTATTTTCTGGCATCTACAATTAGACCTCTCAGTACTCTATCTAATAGTACAACTACCTATATATACCCGAGATTCATGGTCGATGTTGCTGACTGGTCCAAACGGCATGTCCTGCTTCCTGAGGATTTTAGTCGTTGCCATATCAAGCCAAGAGCACCTAAACCAACTGACTTCAATCATCCGTTCTTTCCACTGAAACAAAGGAATCCGGGGCATTGGAAAACCAGGTTGATTGATCATGACCATCCGCTCCTGAGGGCAATTGGATCCACTCACAGCGGCTGCTAAACTCTGAACTCGAATTGTTCCCATAGGTGCAATAGCCAGTCCGGATTGAAACACCATCTCAAAACATCGGAGGATTAGCTTAGGCCATAGGTGGGTGCCAAAAAAGCCAGCTCAATACGACAGCAGAACACCCAACATCGAAATCACGACTCCCAAATGATTGATGGGAGCTCAGAAAACTGCCTTCAGAATCGGTCTGGCCAACTCAACTCCGAACCGCACCGTTTGATCTTGGTCCCACGGATCAACGTGTATGCTTCCAGTTGACATGATAGTTGGATGGCCAACCCGCACTCAAAACGTTGCGCTTTTTCCCATCTCAAGGAACGGCTAAACGCCCTCTTGTTGCCTGCTGGGAACCCCAATAGGTAGACGTGGAGCATGGGAACTCAATCATACTATTACAGTGAGATCCATGGAACATTGGAACCCGAGAACACCGCACATCAAAGAGAGAACAAAGTAGTCAAACTATAGAATGAACCATTGGCAATGAGCAACGACGGGAACTACGATGAGCCCAACGGCCAAAGGAGGACGATTCGTGGGTTGGAATGTCATGGGGCGATATATATCAGTACCATCTCGGAGTGGAAAGTGGTACCCAGTGGCACCAGCTACTAGGATCATGGCCATGGACTTAATATATATAAGTACCACCCTATATATCAGTACTGCCTTCACTGAAAAGGAAACGAGTGTGCTGTATTGGAAATGATGCTCGAATGAGGAGGTCTACTGAGCGATTGGGGCTACGAGACAAATAGGTGCATAATGAGCGAAAGGATGGTATTGGAATCGGAACAATGGAACCATTGGAGAGGGTTGAACCACTCGGAACATCTCTACAGACAAGCCATTGCACTAGTACGGGTGCTGTCGTGCCACTAGCAATTGAAAGAGACGAAAGGAGGAGCAAACACAACTGGAGTTGGACCATATGACCTTGGATATATGTGCATCATGACTAGAAACTGAACAATAATGGACACCACCGGCTTGAGCCATTCCACTCGCTACCATCCACTCCCATATGCCTTCGTTGTGCCTTGGCGTTCCACATTGCTGCATCGGGAGACCCCCATAGGAGTCGTCAAATCACTTCCCGCCCCATTTGATCCATATGATATGTGCCCCAAGACTCTGAATAGCTCATTTAAAACCAACAGTAGGATCTCTATGCCATCGAGCCACCAATACCATAAGAAAAGAGTGGATCGAACCGCCTACTCTACTCTAATAGTGAGTTGATCGTTCTGTGGTTCCAGATCAGCTTCCTTATTCTTCTAATTCCAGTGAATGGATATTTGAAAGAGTAGAGCATGGGTCCCCCACTTTAGGCAGATCGAACCCCCCACTAATTCCAGGCATTCCAGCCTTAGAAGAATAAGGAAGCTGATGATTGCGTCCCTCCCCGGTATGCCCAATATGAGGCGTCCACGATCCTCAATACTCTACTATAAGTTTTCCTCATTACCTTTGGGTATTGGAAGGTACCACCTTGCTATTATAACCCCCACAATATATATCAGTATCAGTCCAAGAGGCCCAATCGCATGTGGACAACCTGGTCAAATAAATTTGCTACACTCGGACGACTCGTGGAACATCAATCACTATTCTCCTAGCAACGACGGACACTATTCTGATTCTACGGTACTCTTATATATAGTTATTGATGAGTACTTGATCTATTGTTGTTTTTCCACCACCAATCGGGGGAACACAATAGAGTGATCGACAGTTTCTCAGCCCGTGTGCGACCACCTGATATACAATATCACCAGTACGGTTTCCAATTCAATAGTGCTGCCTGCCGTGTTCGAACTGCCACCACAATATATATTAGTACCCGTCCAAGAGGCCGGGTGGCCCTGTATTCCACTGCCCTTGGGACCCCCTTCCAATAGGTCCCTATCGCGCTACCATCCTTAGAAGAATAAGGAAGCAAGGAAATAAAGAACAAATACATGTCTCATATCTGAACACCCCTTCATCTTGCTATGCTACCACCAACATATGGAACCCCCCTACCGATTCCAAATGGTGCTACCTCTACTACCTATATTATACTGAATAGAACCCTCCGTATTTGAGTGGGTACTGAAAACTCAAGCCCTTGCACGTACAGTGGTTGGAGTAGAAGGCGTTCCAATCCAATTCCAATGCGCCCCATCTCAACACCACCAAGACCACAAAAAAACCTCACATGTGATTCCCAACCATCCTTGACCATGACCCCCTACTGAACATGGGCCACTCGATAAACTAATAGAACTAACGATCGTGGAACACAACCGACACCGCCGAAAAAAGGCAATGCCAGTGTAGAATGGCCTTCTGACCCCATAGGCTCAAGCTTGAGTTGTCCATACCCTTAATCTGCCCAATCCACCCGTTGCTGCTACCTTTGTTGTTTCACCTGGGTGTGCCCCATTCACAGCTATGGCCATACTTCCCATCGATCATGCCAGGATGTGGTAGCTAAGTACTCTACTCTACGGTACTCTTATATATAGTTATAGATAGAATACCTGAGCACCTGATTCGTACGCCTGAGGTACTCTTCTAATAGTGAATTCCAGACCCATCCATATTTGCACTGTTTGTTCACTCCATCCCGTACCCCACTTTGCACCCCTGGTCATTTCCAAGTCCTCACTTAGATACTTCTTGTATCACTGGGATACATGATTCATGTATCCCAGTAAATGACCAGGACATACCAGGGTAGCTAGGTATCATCCAATATCGGTGCTGCCATCCACACCATCTAATGATGTGATCAAGTGGGTGGTGGTCCCATGCTAAAAGATGTCAACCTCCCTCTCAATCCCCGATCAAGGAGGGAGTGAAGACATTAAAGCACATACTAGAGCCAACAATTTCACGAGCGACCGAAACAAGTACTTTGTCTATATAGTTTGTTGAATTTCTACCTCAGTGTCAGACTTCAAGTCAACAGAATCAAATGTCCCTGTCATCCACCCTTTCAACCCCATCCATTGGGATATGTGACAAAAAACGCATGATCCAATCATGGTCAGGTCGTAGTCTACTACCTATATTATACACTGATAAGGTGCTACTGAATATATAAGGGTATAGTTTCCTATAGAAAACACTCTAGCTTTCCCTTCTCTAGCGGTATCAACCCCTTAATCACAATCGATACGCTTATCATCACCTTTCATAGATATCCAACGGTTACCCTCATATATGGAAACCAACAAGAACCAAAGTTTTGTGTGGGCGCATTCATCACATTTTCAGCCTGATAGTGAGATAGAGACACGAAAAATAAGACCGTTTACTCTACTACTTGAGACCTGGTTTATTATAGTATAGAAGAGTCCCGCCGATTTCTTCAACACTTCTATTTTGAACTGTGTCCACGATGAGGTTGGAATATTGGTACTGATATATATTTCCTGATAAATAATAGGCCTCTTTGATCCAAGGCATATCACGATCAAAGAGCTACAAAGTCCATTGGCACATCCCGTCCAATTTGATTGGATCAAGCTTAGTAGTTGTAGTGACCATAGAATGAAGTGCCTGAATAGATGACCTTCGATAATTTCGGAATTCACACCATCAGTTGACTAACTGGAACAAATGAAAGATCCACCTGAACCACCCTATCAGACACGGTTTCATGCTGTCGGATCACCGCTCTATGAAAAGAAGGTATCATCCTCAGTGGTAGTAGAGTTAAGGAAAAAAAGTCAACATAGTGAGAGGCTGAAATGGATTCTATGAAAATGAAACAAGGGGAACTACAACTACACTACCAGCACTAGGGTATTGGCCATCGTACTGACATGAGAAAGGGGGAACAATACCGAGACCGTGAGTACACTAATGATCGAAACGCGGGTCGGTGCATCAGTGGTGGAATTCCCCAGCGCCCAATCCAGTTGAGTTCATGACACACTAGTGATTCGTTATGGAACCTCTCCCACCGGCCGCCCCATTGCTGTTATTGTACTAGAGAACTGCCTTGCTCGATTGGTCGAGTCGCTCCACTGTGGTTTTCCAATGGGTCCATGCCATCTAGCCACTACCTTTTGGGAGTTTCTGGAACAGTTCAGGTGTAGGGGAATTCCAGGGGGTCTAGACTATGGTCATTAGACATCCAATCGAGAACTTGGGAAATTCCATCTTGAACGTACTGCCTATTGAGACTATTAGAGTAGAGTACTGATCCAAGGATCTTCCCAAGTCTTCACTGGGATACCTGATTTAGGTATCCCAGTAAAGACCTGGGAGGACCAAGACAGGCTACTATCTGGATTATATGTCAGTATAATCTAGCTAGGTACTCTTCTTTATAGTCTATAGGCATTCATTCTCATAATATTGTCTGGTAGCCTACTATCTAGATTATACCCAGAGGATACGTTATTCAAGTATCCCAATGAGTGCCTGTAATACATGAAGTATCCCTGAGAATGGACAGGGGAAAGAGGGTGAACCAGGTTGAAACATGGATGAGAGAAAAAATGCCACCATTGAGGCAAACGAGGCTATATCTTCGGTCATAGAAAACCCCAAAATCGCATACTCAAATGATTGTTTTTTCATTTACGGATTGCGCACCACAGATGGAATCAACTCAATGAACACGTTGCTAATTCTGACCGCTGCTCTATTTAAAGCAATAGTATCAGCACCAACACCCATTGAGTTTGCACCGTCCACCATCTCGTTCCTTGAAACACTCAACTCGCCTTAATACCGTCTTTTCATAGAATTGAACCTTGATATTGGCTTTGGCCTAACTCGCCCTACCTATACTACCTATATTATACCAATTAGAGAAATATTTGAGTTGGGTTTGATGCCCTTTGGCCGGATATATGGTTTTTCATTGGGAGTGGTGGTTGAGCTGCTTCCTTTCGCACCATGGGAGCACCTACGAGTGACTATATAGAGTAGGGTACTTGATTTCGATTTATATAATGTATTCGACCACCAATCCGGCGACTGGAAGATCCATACTATATAGAGTAGATTACTTGAGATAGGAATCTTCTATTTCTCCTGGAAACACCACCTAGTCCAAGTACTCCATTTCATAGTGTGTTCACTCACCAGGTCCAGAGGTGGTAGTTGACCTGGTCCAAGTACTCCATTTCACAGTGTGCTCACTCACTAGCTCCACACTGGGATACATAAAGTATCCTAGGTCTTCACTAGGATACCTGATTCAGATATCCCAGTGAAGACCTGGGAGGACCAGGAAAGGCTACTATCTAGATTATATGTCAGTATAATCTATCTAGGTACTCTTCTATATAGTCTATATGCATGTATTCTCATAATATAGTCTGGTAGCCTACTATCTAGATTATAACCAGAGGATACATGATTCATGTATCCCTCGGGTAATCTAGATAGACTATATAGAAGAGTACCTAGCTATATTATACCGAGGGTTGCACTGGAGTGGTAATGGGGAGCTCAGGTAGACATCTCAAGGAAAGGAGCTGATGTTGATCTATTGGGCCAATGGTGCCTCATGCCCGCTATTGATATTATACCGAGCAATGGGTTAGCATTGGTGGTGTCAATTTAGTATAATATAGGTAGTAGAGTTCAACCCCTGACCCCACGCCTATATAGCCAGTGGTGCGTATCATACTAGACTAGCAACAACCTGTACCTATGTTCAACTATGCTGCCCAGTAATCGAGTCGAACCAGTAGCTCCAATCGATGACTAGCCCATGGCCCCATTCAATATATATCAGTACTGTCTCATTAGGAGATGTTATACCCCCAACCCAATGCCTTTAAATAGAAAACCCATCTATTGCCACACTATTAGAGTAGACTGTATAGAATAAAGTACTGAACTTGACTCTATATAGTTCAATGCATCCATGCTCGAGCGAACCCAAGTACTCTACTCTATATAGTATGGTCGTCCCGACCTCTTTCCTAACCACCTCATCGCGTACGAGCATCATAGTAGGCCAGATTTGAGACCCCAGACCTCGTAGTAAACCTATCACTTTGCTTTTTGGGCTTTCCGTACCATTTCAACCAATTGATTAGAGTGTTTCCGAGCATACCACTACTATTAGAGTAGAGTAGTGACTCGGGTGGATGGAAAAAAAGATATGTCCACAGTCAATATATATCAGTACCGTCTCATCAGGAGTATTGGTATTGAGATGGTGCGGTGTGTTGGATCAATCATTGCCCCATTAGCCAGCAGTGGTCGCGGGCTCACTTCCATTCCATCTTGGTATCATCTCTATCGGTCTTGATAATTTTGGTATACAATAGACAGTCTACTACCTATATTATACCGAATTATCATTTCAGGTGGATATTTTGAGCCTAGAGTCCATCGACTATATATTATATGTGACACAGTCCACCCCAGTTCCTCTGACCAAAACAATTTTCCTACCTCTACCACAACCCCCAAGACCCGCTTACTCCCATTGGCACGACTGCTAGAACACCACTGATGCACGACTACTGGAATGACCACCTCTTATGCGGTAGGAAACTTTTGGCCATCTCTTCGAGCACCATTTCCTAGTACTGATATATATTTTAGTAGAAGAAAAGTACCCTCAAGTTCAGTTTTTGCTGCTTCCCATGTTGCAGTGTGAGATGAGTTGTTCCCTCTCTCGTGAAAGTCATTGGCCAGCTGCCTTGTTGGAGTTGAAATAGTTTTGGTGGTCTTGTTCGTTCCCCTAACTCAGTGTGGTGTCGTTTGTCTCGCTCCCGTAGTACCGTCTGCAAAAAGAGTCATCCGGGTGGAACCTGGTCTAGTTGATGACCTGGAAGCACTATTAGAGTAGAGTACTAGCACAATGCACCGCTTTCTATTGGAATCATTATAATAGGGCATAACGAGTAGCCACACATGACTTTCCCTTAGTGAAAGGTGGAAACTAGCAGGAAAGGGCCTTTCTGAGCGCATCCACGAGCACTTATCGTCCACCTTTTGCTACAGGGGCCATTGGATCAGCTCATCTCCCAAACCAATGACAATGCTACGATGTGGGAATGCAATACCACCAATCACACGCGATTTGTGCACGATGTTGTAGTAGTAGCAGTAGGTGAAGACCAGATACCCATGGCGTGACCTACTACCTTGCTCCAGTACTATATAGACAGAGTACCCGACTCTACACTAATAGTGCCCCACCTTCGATATCAGACCTCGCGACCTTCGGCGGGTTCATGGGCCAATAGTCCACTATCTATATTATACCGACGGTTCTGGGCATTGGGTTCAGTCATGCAGCTGGTACCTTTCTCCAGTTTATCAGTACTCTACTCTAATAGTACTATATAGACAGAGTACCTGACTCTACTCTAATAGTCATTTCTGCCATGTATGCGGTGGTTGATGGAATCCGTTCTCCACCATGCAATCGTATTGGCCAGCTCCCCAGGATCCTACCTCATTTCATAGGAATACAGTTTCAATGCATTGTTCCACACTAGATAGCTATGGGAATCCCCAATATCATGAATGTGGTGGTGACAAAAGCAATTGAGTAGGCCATTGGTTTTTCCAAGTGCTACTAGCACTCGGCGGTCTTGAGCCACCGTGGTCCATTCAGTACTCTTACGGTACTCTTATATATAGTGATAGAGATGATACCAAGCTTCTGCGGTGGTGTTTGATGGTCGGTCCCCTTCGTCCTACCGGATGGTTGAGCTATAACTCTATAGTGACTGGGTGAGCACTGGGAAGTCAACAATTGAAATGGAAGAGGTACCTGGGGTGAAACGCGGAACCAATCAACGTCAAAGTATGCCCACTCGCTCCCCATTCACTTGCCTTTGGTTCAGGGAATGCGCTGGGAGCCTACCTGCTAGCCCGAAAACCGCTCGTAGAAAATCAGTACTCTACTCTATATAGTGTGGTGGCCATCTCAAACACTCGAATTCCATCATCCACCAGGCGGATCCATGGTGTGGTGTGGGATATGAGTTGGCGTTCCATCCACGATGCTCCTATAGGGACTACCGAGCCGCCATGTACTCTTCTATATAGTCTATTTATATTATACCAAACAACTCGAGCGTACTAGTGCACCGAAAGGAGGGAATGGCCCCTATCTATATAAGAGACTTATTGAATGGGGGTTGGGTATAGCAGGAGTTGAACCTATGACAATCGAGTTAAAAGTCCAATGCTCTACCGGCTGAGCTATACACCCACCTCACCTTGGGGAACCAGGTGTCTAGGTAGGATGGATCAGGTCTACTACCTATATTATACTGAGGAACACCTATTATTATTCTATGGTACTCTTAGATATGGTTATAGAAGAGTACCTGATCTCATACGGACCCTTGGGAGTGTAGTGGCATATATGGGATGACCTCGACTAATTGAGTAGATTACTGATGGAACCACTTGGACCGTTTCCAGTTCAAAACTTCTTGTTGTATATATCACTCGTATCAATAATTGTTGATTGAAAGTATGAAAACAAGATGATTCCACTGGCGATTTGGTATTCACAGATGGCAGCCATGGTCCCTTCAAACGTAGTTGCCTTTTTTACTAGCCCAATAGACCTCTTTCCGAATGACCTTTATCCTCAGTAATCTACTCTACAGTACTCTTATATATAGTCCCATTCATCAATGCTCACTATGTAGTACGATGATCCAGATTCTCCATTCCCATAGCTGCAGCTCACCGGCCCCCGGTCTCAATGCCATTGTTTCCGTTGCGTGGACTCAAGCTAATTGATCGGACTCCAGCCCTGCCACTCCACCCATACTGCAATGCCCCCATAGGCCAGAAGTAGTTTAAATGGAAGTATCTCATACGACAACAACCATCACTTGAAGACCCATCTTGTTCTTCATTGATACGAGAGAAAATTCGACCCACTTGTTCGTTCCAGTCACCCAATCAGAGTAGTCAACGGTTTGGAAACATCTCAGTACTCTACTCTAATAATATACACTAGATGGGCCAACTATTAGAATAATAATAGTCCCGAGTGCACTACCAAAGAAACCACCATCAGTGCCATAGGGAAGAGGCACCCTCTGATACCATTGATGTCCAATCGCTTTGATCATCAGGATCGGATAGACGATCTTGTCCAATGAGTATAACAGAGAAAAGGAAGGGATAGAAATGAAAATCGGTATAATACTAGGCAAGATGGTCCGAAGTAGCTCGAGAGTAGTTCCATGAATGATCCATTTGTTCGATAGTCCCCTGGGAAAGGGGAACAACCATAATGCTCGAACCAACATCTGTGAAACGAACCCCATGATCAGAAATAAGAAGTGACAGATATCGTTATGTAACTCAATGGTCCCCTGCATGATCGGCGTGGCTCCCTCTTGAGATCCTAATTTCCATGGCTGAGCTGAATCACAAACTATATTTAGTTTGGTGACATCTATGTTCATTTATTTTTTTTATAGTGTAAACAGAGAAAGGGTGCCTATCACTACTGGCTCGTTGCACATAGACACCTCAAATCGCATTGTTCCACTGCCGGTATTGGGGTTGATATTGCCTCGGGTATTCTTATAATATAGTTCCAAGATTACAGAACCTATATTATAAGAATATCCGAATTTTTGGTGTACTCGGTAGGAGGAGTCGATTCTTCCATCTTACCGTTCCATTATCTAAAGACCTGGTCTGACCTTTCCTGGTCAGACAAGGCAGGCTACTCTAGATTATAAGAGGTGCTCCAGGATACTCTAGATTATAAGAGGGTAGGGTCTACTACCTATATTATACCGAGGAGGACCCGGGATACGTGAAGTATCCTATCCCAGTGAGTACCTGGGATACATGATTCATATATTGTATCCCAGACACTAGTCTGTTGTTCTTTCTGGAAGTTGCAGTTCTTGTTGTCTTTGGGAGGTCCACTATAATAGGAATTCAGATTCGATAGCACATCCTTCCATTTTCTCACTCGATCCTAATTTCAAATCAGTCAGTTTTTCTTCTTTCTTCTCAATCGCAGATAGATTCATCAACACTATTAGAAGAGTACTGACGATGTGACATAATACAACAACAATCTCTCATCTCACAGGTAGGTACTTAACTGGAAGCTATCCTATTTCATTGGGAAAGTATACTGAATCATATGTATGTGTAGGATAGATTCATTTCACCGTCATAAGCAACTTGAGGTTTCTACCCTAAATCTCATCACTGCCTTGCGATTGAGCCACCAATTCTAGTACCTCTTAGTGCTTTTCTCATCGCTGATTCCCTCCACTTGTTGATGTTTAGGTCTCTGAAAGATTCCCTCTTGGAGCTAGATGAAGGTAATTAGAGACGCTTGAGGAATTTCACATACTTAGTGACCTGCTGATTGTATAAAAGTATCCAGAAGGATATGATAGGAACATATTTGAGTAGGATATTCAGTATCCTACTCTGTTCGTGGTACAGGAAGGGACCTAGCACTGGCCATCCTTATAGTATGGGCACATCTACCAGATAGGATTCCAGTCGACCGAGTGCCCAAAGATATTGCTCGAGAAAGAACATGATAGTATACTACCTATATTATACTGAGATATTCTAATACCTATATTATACCAATTCACATCCTCCCCCAAAGTCAGTACTCTACTCTAATAGACCACTATAGTTAAAGAACCACACTGGCAAGGGCACTCAATGGACATCATACCAAAGTCAAAGCACTTCACCTCAACTCTCTGCCGGCATGAGAATCGCTTACAAGACCTCCATCTATCATTTCCTACTCTCGAGTCAATTAGTCAAAGGTTCCTCTTGATGGTGGCTGGATTGTGGAGCAAAATAGCCTATTGAGTAGTTGATGAACATATGTGTTTATACACCCTCTTTCCATTTCTCATGAACCGTTCCTTCATCCTCAAGTACTCTACTCTAATAGTACTATATAAACAGAGTACCCAACTCATTTCCCAATGCTCTGCACTCGGGGATGCCTGGTCGGAATGTGATGCATCATATACCATCAAAGAGGAAATGCCCATATTGTGCCTTGTCTCTCTCTTCAATCCAACTAAATCCTCTCTCGGTATAATATAGGTAGTTTAGTATACCCACTCAAACGACATTAAATGGGTGAACTATATAGGGTCAAGTACCGTAGATTTGACCCGTTCAAACCCTTAGATATCAAGTAGATGAGGAAGACAGTGAACCGACTTGTAGGTGAAGTCATCCCACGCGCTACTTTTCTCAGTTGCGGCATCACCCAAAAGTTGAGAGTCAGGCTACATTCTCACCCCTAGTGCTAGTGTATGACTCTATCCCTCTAACCTCGTTGTAGTAGGAGAACCAGTCCACTCTCTAACCCTCATCTAATGTCATTGTTGTCCCTCTAACCCTTCGACTATACCGCTACCTATATTATACCGAGTCTTTCTATCCCGCTATAAAGGACTCATATCCTCAACTATTAGAATATAATGGCTCATCCATACAAGCCACCCAAGATAGCAGGTCACCTAGGTGATTCAAAGTCAGCTAGAGAAAGATATCCTGTAATTATACTACCTATATTATACCGAGTTCCCCCAGTACCAGATGAAACACCAATGACTATCCACTATCTATATTATACAAACAAACCACCATATCCAAGTCATACGAGTGGTCCCATTGGATGATAGGCCGAAGGGTTGAGCTACCTGTCGATTGCATTCCAACAAGTTGTCGCCCTCGAATGGAAAAAGAATCCATATGGAACCTTAAAAGGAGAGTAAATGAAAATATATATCAGTACCAGACCTGTTTCATGATGGGAAAGTCTCGGACATCAAGCTCGATATGCTCCCAAGGGAGGTACGGAAGCACCCCTCAGGTGAAAGTGGAGATGGTTGAAAGAGAGATGGTCAACGTCCGATGTCACGAGGCCAGAGGCAATCCTTTGGAGTTTAGTGAAGGAGGCTTCAGCGCACCCTCGATCCCATTCCCTAGTAGGTGTATTTGGGGCTGCAATGGAAGTCGGATAAGTGGTTCAACTATACTCGAAAGCATGGATCTCAATAGAGTCGGAATTCCAATCGTACCACCTCGAACTGATGATTATTAGATTAGAGTACTAGATCAGATGTTCACTCCATCCAGAACTGCTCATGCCACCTAACTATTAGATTAGAGTATTGGATTACATGTCTGCCCTCCATACCTGATACTTCACCCTATTCTGTCACTATTCCAGACCACCACGTCGTAGCCTTGAACCGAAGGTGTGAGAAAGAACCCGAAGGATAATCAACTACCTATATGATTTATACCGAAAGGCTTCAGATGAGGTTCCCGGGTACTTGTGTGTACGGTTGTGATACTATATAGGAAGAGTACTGCTGATACTGATATATATTGAGCGAGTGGATTTGGCCCCATCCCGAGTCACGAGTCCTAGCAACTAGCCACTTCAATGACCTATCCATTCATCGATGCCACCTTTCGTTTGATTTGCATCTCTAATCAATTCCAACAGCAACTCGCTAAGAAGAATCAGCCAAAAACATCTTTGAGGTGGAGCACCATGAAAAATCGAAAATAGGCCAAGAGAAACATGCGGTGAAACGAGGCCGGGAAATGATCTTCCAACATCTCTGCCAACCCCCACCAATAGTGAAAAATCTAGAGTTTGAGTCCTAGAACCATTGAATCGACCTTGTTTCTGAAAACCACCACTACCATTTTCTCTATTGACCTAGTGTATTTGAGCAGATCACCTCAATGCTCCAATTCCAAAAACCAACTATGGATAGTACTCTACTACTATAGTGTCCGAGCGGTGTATTTTAGTAGTTCCGATTACCCTCGACCTCCCCACCAAAATACTGAGACAAAGAGGATGACCCGAACAACGTAACAAAAATGCCAGTACCATGCTTCCGTTTCAAAGCCAACATGATGCGCCCTGCCAAACTGCCCTATCGATTGGTGATAACAACAGATGCTCGAGTATAGCATACCAATGATCACATGCAACCCATGACACTCGGTTACTAAGGAAAACGTTGAACCATATATACTATCCGACAAAGAGAAGTAGCTGTGTTCATATTCCAACCCTTTCAATCTAGTGAAAATGAGAGCCAGTGAAACGGTAGCGAGTAAAGAAAAAACAGATCGATGGTACCTGCCGTTCAGTAGATCATGATGAGCCAAAGTGATTGATGTTGTAGACGTTGGGGGAATTAGGGTATTCTGCATTGGAAGCTCCTGAGGATCGAAATGCAAGATTCCTTGGGGTTTCCAGATCAATCCGACCTCTACCACTAGTGCCAAAGCAGAATGATAAGACGCCCAAAATAGAAAAATAAGGAACATCACCTCCGAGATGATGAACAGCAAAGAGCCATATCTCTGTCCATTTTGTACTACTGGGGTATGCTGCCTTGCCTTCGCTTCACGTAGAAAATTGCGCCACTAAAGGAACAAGGTGTATAGGATCACCACTAGCCCCATCATACCAACTGTGGAACACCCGTGACTTGGATGCATGTAAAAAACACCACCAACTGTACTGGCCCCAGTGCCAATAGCTCCCGACATTGCCCATGGACTTGGCTCCACCAAATGATAGGAATGCCTCGGGGAATCAAGCATGCCTTTCCAGCCCGAGAGGTTTCACGAACCTTCCATTCCACCCCATCCACTCCAAGCTAGTAGGTCAGTAGTGGTATACCTAGTGTTCGATCTGATCATGCCCCGTCACCAGTTGTCGGTTTTCCTTCCACACCTACCCTAAGTACTCTACTCTAAACTATATAGGAATATTACCCATGAATGTACTTACGACTGTTCCTTAACACCCCCTTTCAGTCGCTTCATCTGATCCCCCATGAATACCACATCTCTCTCATCATATATAGTCTATAGTCGTCATACAACTTGATATGCTACTAGCAATGGTACTCCAATAGCCCAGTTGAGTTGCAACACCTCGGTATATTGCTCTTCCATCACCTTGAAAAACCTCATGTGATCACAGAGAACCGCCGAGGTCGAACCACCTTCTCCACTCGGGAAATCCTTGATTTCCACCCTACCCCATGTTGTTCTAATGTCAATATACCTTGACAACCTGATGTACAATGCCAGTCCGGTGCCTCGAGTGCCTTCTGCTGCATACCCCCACCACAACACCACCTCAACCACCACTGATAGGGATAAGGAACTGGTCCAATACTGATAGGGATAAGGAACTGAAGCCAGTAGGAATAGAAAAGTGGAAGTAACTGATAGGGATAAACTATATAGGGTTAAGTACCGTAGATCTGATCCGGAAGAAAGGGTCAGGAACTAAGGGTGTGGAAATGGAGATCGATCAATTTCATACTATTCAATAGTATGTGATTACTAACAATTATTAAAAACGATGGCAACTCAACTTGGAACAAGTGGTCCACTCCAACTGATGTCCTCTATTTTTTCAGGCTAGGTAGGAGCATGGGGGGTTCAAAAGTCACATCATGAGACAATTCAATACCACCAAGATTAAAGGTCCAGTAGCTCAACCCCTTAGTTCCTTATCCCTATCAGAGAGCGGATGGTTTTGTGGGGACATTGACCTCCCCTGAGCATCGAACCCTTCCAAAGATGGTACTTATATATAGAAGAACTGCCTTTGAACCCCGTTATAGAGCTACTAACTGACCTCCTCCAAACCCATACTCCAACCGATCCACCATGCACATATATACTATCATGACCCTACTCTGACTTACTCGCCCCTAGGCCATAGGGTATGCGTAGGAGGCCGAAGGAGTGCGGGAAGATACTACCTATATTATACTGAGATGGTGAAACTCGAGTATACCCTCCATTCCCCATTTCCATGTATACCGATACCATCCAACCCCCCAACTGTGCATTTTGCGACCTAGTACGTAGTAGTGTATCATGGCACTATATAGAGTCAAGTTCAGTACTTTATTCTATATAGTCTACTCTAATAGTCTACCACCCCCCCTTGTCGCCCAACGGGTACTCTATCTATATATTACTATATAGAGTAGAGTACTGATGACTCCATTACACCTTGTGTTCCTTATCCCTATTAGAACTATATAGAGAGAGTACTGAACCTCCTGTTTTGATCTGGGCGCCTTGAATGGTGTCCCCGTGTGCGCTTCCTAGTCGTTTTCCTTCTACTTCCGCCAATCTTGAATGGTATTGAATGGAAGGTATACTTGACCTTGCTCCACTCATTTGAACCACCTATAGAATCAACCGGAACATAGTTTCTATATCATATCAAGAGAGATTGGGCAAGACATCCCATTTTATAACCATCATTGGGGGATCATTACTAGCGCAACCAGCCCCAACTCTTAGTTTCTTATCCCTATCAGACGATACCTCATACCATACTGAGCATCCTAGCTCCAAGACTTGTAGTTGAGCATATGACTCACCTTTCCTAGCCTATGGGGAATAAAAGGTCACAGTCAGATAGCTATGAGTGAAAGAATCAAGATAGTTTAGAGTTGGTCGTAGCTACCTGGCGTTGTAGCGAGGCTCACTCAATGCTTGAGAAATACATCCAATGTGATACTTCATGTATCCTCGGTATAATATAGGTAGTAGGCACTAGGATACTTCATTTATCCCAGGCCAAGAAATGACCAGGTCAGACCTGGCAATGACCTGGTGAGTCTTCTGGCCAGGGACGTCCTGGTCATTTACTGGGATACATGAATCATGCATCCCAGGTCCTCTGTGGGATATGTGAAGTATCCCATACTAGGTCCTCCCTGGGATATGTGAAGTATCCCAGTGAGTACCAGGTCCTTTCCTGGGATACATGAAGTATCTGACTATCTAGATTATACGGATAGAGGACCTCTTATAATCTAGAGTAGCTTGACTTGTCTGACCAGACCTGGGAGGACCTAAAATACATGAAGTATCCCAAACCTGGGAGGACCTGGAATATATGAAGTATCTCGGACCTGGGAGGACCTAGAATAAATGAAGTATCCCAGACCTGGGAGGACCTGGAATACATGAAGTATCCTAGACCTGGGAGGACCTGGTGCTCTAGGATACTCTAGATTATAAGGGGGTAGGGAGCACCTGGGAGGACCAGGTGCTCACTGACCAGGGAGTGCCTGGGATACCTAAATCAGGTATCCCAGTGAAGACCTAGGGTCCAAAAACCTAATAGGCTGCTCACCCTATAAGTGTGTGGGCCTGGTACTGATATATATTGAGCTGAAATCTTGGGTGGCTTGTGATGCCGATAGTTGAGACTATTAGAGTAGAGTACTAAGGACACCTCCAGCTTGATGAACTCCATACCCGCTAGATAGTAGATGGGCACACTGTCACCTCTCACTTCCAGCACCAATATCATTCAAGTGACCCTAACCCCCAATCCCCATTTTTTCCCTAGACAGCAGCTAACCAGACCCCCCAATGGTGCACTATTTCTTGAAGGTTGTGTATTCTAGCATATAAATTCCAGTCAAAGGGAAAGACTATTAGAGTAGAGTACTGACTCACTCATGGATGACCAACTGGGTTCATGGGGTTTTTTGAGGTGTTTTGTCCCCATTGATGCATTGGCAGCCATTCCAATACCACATGAATGGAACACGGTGCCTGATCTGGTGCCACCTACAAGCCAAAACATAGATTTCCTTTTTGCAATAACTTTTGACTCTATTTTGAACCGCTATGCCAACTAAACTACAGCTACGGTCATGTTGCTTCTTGCATCAGCACGACGTTTCACCGCACCAATCCCAATCTTGTTGTGATTGAGTGGATATCTTGTCTTGCGATTGAGTGAGACCTTTCAGAAAAAGTACACGGGGCTCGCCCTATGGTGTTCAACCTAATTCCCCACGCTGCCCAAAGGTGAGACCTTTCAGAAAATGGTTGGAAGAACGAATGATATAAGTCAGTTTGAATTGGACTGATCATAGCCAGTACAGATCGAGTATAGGATAAAGTGGCATCCGGATCAGTACTCTACTCTAATAGTGTCGGCATAAAAGGCACGAACCATTACACAACTGGTATTGGAGGATCAAGGTGGTGGCTTTGGCAATCGCACGGATCAACCCCCATTTCCACTTCAAGATTTGGGGATCATGGTGGTCAGCTCGACAAGTGGAACCACCACCTATCGGTTCCACTGGTACTGATATATATTGAAGGGCTAATCGAACCATATGGTCCCATGTTCCAATAGACTATCTCTACTAAGTCATTATTTTCTCAGTACTCTACTCTAATAGTGGCGCACACCGAGAACCTTGTGAAGATGGTACTTATATGGTTGTTTGACGAAGGCTGGTCATGTTGGAATGGTCAGAGGCTAGTCAATATATATCAGTACCAGTCTCCAATGACCATCAATAGCCAATGGGAGCAATCATGGATGGATGAGTCACCAGTACTCTAATCCGGTTGGTGAATAGTCCTATCGACCACACCACACCTTGAAAGATCCTCTTCCAAAAGGAGTCGTTGGGGTACCCATTGTGTGCTACTACTCTTATTGATTGGGACGATGAACCGTATGATCCGAACAATATATATTAGTATCATTTCCGAATGTAGCTGCTGGAATGGAGTGGAACCATGTGAGGATAGTAGCAATGTTCGATGAAACCCAAATTTCTTCCAAAAAACCACACCATGATGCATCACAGGTGTTCCATAAATCACCTCGTCTTCTTACAGTAGTTGGAAAAAACCAATGAACCCCCACTGCACCACTATACTAGACTATTAGTAGACAATAGGGAACATGAGTCAACATCCTTTCACATCGTTCCCTATTTTCTACTACTAGTTCGGATTTGAAGGAGATTTTGAGACCTGGTTAGTGAGTACATGGCCAAATCAATGCCAATTCCAAAGGACCCATGTTTGCATATAGTATAAGATGGTCAATCTATAGTGAATGACACGCGGGGATGCTGGGGGTTTCCAATTTCAATACTATCTCATCATATCATCATATACCATAAATATATGAATGCACCTCGGGAACAACACTAGCGGGAGGCCTAGAGGTTGAAGGCCTCTATTTTGGCGGTCATGTCTCTTTTTGGAGGTGATGTGGTTAACCATCCTTAGAAGAATAAGGAAGCTGATGGTACCCAGCTACTAGAAGCTGGAACTACTCTGGCTATTCAAGAATAAAGGCTCATCAACTCGTTTTTTGACACAGCAAAAAACTATGAACATGATGCCTCATTCGACTTGAATCAACGACTCGAGAACCATCAATGGGTTCGACCTCGGTATAATATAGGTAGTAGATATGACAAAGAGGACTGAACAGCCAAGATAGACGAGGTCTTCTTGTGAGGAGGTAGCTATATGCGGAGGTCTTGGTGGTTTTATGGGGGTTCATCGATTCATCCCTTTCGATATGCATTGGCTGAGTCTCAGTACTCTACTCTAAAAGTCTTGCCCAAGGGGGTCGCTACTCTTGTTGATGAACTCCTCCACCTTTATGTGGGTATTCTTCCACTTTAGTCCCAATTCTTGGGGTTGTGGGATTCCCGAGTGACCTGGGTTATCCTCCAATTTAGTGTAGTGACGTCGACTATCACCATCAGGCCACCTTTGAATGGGATGACATATTGGATTGCTTGAATGTTGGACATCTGTCATTGGGTATCGGCCATTGGTGGTTTGGGGGGATCCAACTCGAAGGGTACAACGTGCGATCGACATCTCTGATTCGAGCTAGTCCCAAGGGCTTCCATCGAGGCCAAGGTGGTGTCTGCTCGCGCCTTGCTGATGCCATCAGTACTCTACTCTAATAGTATCTCTCCTAAAGCCAAACCGTATTGTCCCGTGGGTGATCGATGTCTGGTCCATATGCATCCAAAGGGAAATTGAGCTCACCAACGAGTCCAGGAAGGGATGGGGTGATTTCAATGCACAAAAAAGCCAAAGGGGTTATTTGTCCTATAGGAACATATGGGTACTCGACGGGTTGACATCTAATCCATCCGAGTAGCAAGAGATCTGAAAACAGCAACCAAAACAGTCCTTGGGCTATAGGGTGAAAATTGGAACTACGTACAGCCATGGGACAAAAAGTGAGTGAAAATAGAGACAGAAACACAAGTGAGATTGCGGCCACACCACCAGCTTTGGAAGGGATAATATGCAGTAGGGTATAAAGCAGTAGGAAATACCATTTAGGAACAATATGGGTTGGGTTCGGCATCGGATTAGCAGTGATAGAATTTTCGGGATGCAATAATAAATGGGGGTCAAAAAACACAACCAACGCGAGTCCAAGCGAACAAGCATCCAATCCTACTAGATCCTTCACATAGAAATAGGGAAAAGATGCTATTTTATCCATCTCTGAATACAAACCCAAGGGATTATTGGAGCCAAATTGATGCAATGAGGCCAGATGAATCAGAGTGGATCCTACTATCAGAAATGGCAGTGCAATATGCAAACTATAAAAACGCGTTAAGGTTGGATTGTCAATGGAGAACCCACCCCATAGCCAAGAGACGATGGTGTTTCCCAAAACTGGTATGGCGCTCGCGATGCTGGTTATGAAAGTTGCTCCCCAAAATCTCATCTCCCCCCAAGGAAGAACGTATCCCAGAAACACTGTCCCAATCAATAAGAGTAGTAGCAGCACACTGAAACCCCGAACCCATTCCCGAGGACTGCTAAAACTAGCATGATAGAGACCACGAAAGAGATGAAGGTGAATGACCAAGAGAAACATACTTTCCCCATTCGAATGCAGATATCATAGAAACCAGCCCCCAGAAACATCTCTCATTAAGGTTTCCATGCAGGAGAATGTGAGATCGACATTCGGTGTGTGATGCATCGATAATAAAATGCCAGAGACCAGCTACAGTACTAAAAAAAACCAGCTAAAGGCCTGAGTCCCCAAGAATATGATAGATTGATCGGGGTTGGATAAGCAATCAAGTGTTGATGGAGTGTTGAGATGACAAGTTGTTTCAGCATCGAGAATCGTTGGTGCATCATTCAATCATTGACGTTTCTGCTCCGCCCAAGATCTCAATTGTGATCCACCACTCCCGCCCCCCTTCCATACACCTGAACACCCAAGAAAAACCGCCAGGATGTGTAATAGTGTACCAAACTTTTATATGTGTGAATAACGGGTTTTATAGTCAAGAAAAGTATTATTGAGATAGTAGATAGCCTTCTCCTTCTTGCTTGTATCATCATGCTGAGCGAGGACTGCCCCTAGCACTATTTCAGTGGTCGAAACGTAGAGGAGTAGAGGCCTTCCTGGTACTGGTAGAGATAATACTAGGGAATTCATGAGATACATCTGATGTTTCTTGAAAGATTCTTTGGGTCCACTCGAACATCGGCATTCTTCTGAAGAAGCTGATTCATGGACTCACATCTCATGCTGGCTTGAGATATGAATCGTCGAAGAGGTTTCAACTGACCGTCGAAGACTTTGTAACTCCTTAATGTTGCGAGGTGGAGGAAGGAATCAACATGCCTCCCTTATATTATAAGAATATCCAAGATCATCGGCTGGATCTGCCTCGATTCCTCGCTTGCTGATGATGAATCCCAGAAGCGTCTTCTTTTGAACCATCTTCCCGAGAACATACTTTACTTGACTACTTTAAACCAATGGGCATTACCCAACTAGAACCGGGGGATTCTAGGGAAGTGCTTGAAGATAAAGTGGGCCATGTTCTGAAAACCCACTTTTTCTTTTTGAGCAAGGACATCCCCCCTAATTCACATACCTGGAAGGAATTGGGGCAGGAAGTGGTCAATCGAATCGAAGAAGGTGTTGGACCCTCTTTTGTCTATGACACCTTAATGGATACGAACAGTCTACATTTTTTGGATGATTTTTCAGTTGTGTCAAAGATTTTCATAGAATAGACTGGATCATAAAATCCTGATGTAGCCTCTCTTGGCACACTTGAATTTTCAATCGTACAATTAGGACAAGAATCTATCCAATTCTTCCGAGTAGCACTTCAATGCCAATTTTGAAGATGCTAAGCACGAGACCAGCCTTGGGCTAAGCAAAAAAGGTCCTAGATTTAGTAAGTTTATGGTTACGAATCGAATCGACTGAACCTTGGGAAAAACTTTCTTCCTAGATTCTCAGTCCCTCCACTCTGAGAAGGATTTATAGATAGTCTTCCTTATGCACCGGGGAAAGGACTTAAAGAATAAAGTTATTCACATTAAAATATGGAAATTATTCTTAGGAGATGAAAGCAAGAGTTCAGAGTGGCCAAGAAGAATCAAAGTTTATTAAATCAATCATTCCGCATAGGAGCCATTCCTTAGATAATTCATCTTTATACGAGATTCTAATAAAATATCTTCTCTTGGATATGATAGATTTCTATTTGATTATAAGGAAAGGATTCTAGGACGAGGTAGAGCTCATCAGTCTTGGGGAATTGGAGAAAAAGGATAAGAGTGAGATTCTACTTGCCGCTAAAGCCCTCGACTGGCATAGGACAGGCCAATGGAGATGGAAGCTCAACCAGAAACCCTTACATTGAGGCAGAGACAGACATCTACCTCGATTTCTCTATTTGACCATTCCCATATTGATTTTGAGACCGATCACTAGACCTATCAAGAATTGTAGTTGCATCACATACGAAATCATTGCCGACCTGCGCAAGTGAACGAGGAATCTTACCATTCTGTCGTTGGTCAGTTATTTAGATAGGCATGGTATCAATGGTCTAACTACAAAATCTTGATTGCAACGCCCAGACTTTCATCCCACACTATTTCTTATTTCGTTTCAAGAGATAATAATATAATAATAAGGGAATATTTAGCTTACTTTGAAAGTTTTTCAAAATAAGGCAGACCCGGTCACATTAGAGTTGATAAAGTGCGTGCCACACTATGACATCCAATAGCAGAGACAGAAATCAAGATTGCATCTCCATCTTGGCGCTACGCTCCTTATATTTCTTCTAGAAGCCAATCATGCAATCTAGCTCTACTTTACTACAATAATATAGATTTGAAATATCACAAATAGTCAAACCAGCTACCTTTTGAGATATACTCAATCTATTACCATGACTGATAGGATGATCAAGCAAGGATGAAAAGCTACATGTTCTGCTTCTCCTGTTAGTTAAAGAGGAGCATAGACCACCCTATCTTGTTGGTTATTTTTCTTTGCTAAAGCCCTTAACCATGAAATTCAGTCATTGTTGGATTCCTTGATGACACATTTGACCACACACATTCAACGGTAGGGAGTAACGCCTTCTGTTTACAATTTAGAACGTACATTGCAGAGATAATCATCAAGTGGACCATACCAAGGTGCGTAGTGACCTTATTTTCTTTTCTGATCTCATTGAGGACATGTAGAGATAGGCACCTTATCTATGCAATAACGATCTCACTCTTCAAGATAGATTCTTCAAAGGTCAATTTCGATGGCTTTAGCGATGGAGTTTTTCCAGCGAGATCAAACAATTTTAGATATAAAGATCTTCATTAAGTAAATAAGTAAAAGAGGGAAAGGTATCACAAAAAGTATCATGATTTTAATGATCGGTCACATTGGGAGGATCTCCCTCACTCTGATCGATCCATGGGTCGAGGTGAATGAAAGAGACAAAAGACAGGACTAAGCTATAGGGATGTTTCAACCCGTCTTGCTTGAAGCTTTTCTCCATATCTAAGTAGGAGAAGGAAACATGACATTACATTGATTTTCTAGTCCAATTCAATCAATGGTTGTGCTTAACTCTATATCAGGCAACAAGAGGAACGAGTATGATGGAAATATTGCTGGAAGCTCTGTTCCTAGCACCAAACAAGCCAAACTGAACCATATCGAGAGGGAGGATAAGAGATATGTAGGGATTGAGGACGCGGATCAGAATGCTATTTTTCTGTTTGTGGATCAATTGGGTCAGCTAGTCAACAAGGAGAAGGGCTTTAGTGCAAGTACGGGATGTTCCAATCGATACGTGTTTTAAGCCTTTGTCCGTCAAACATAAGAGAGATATTTGATTTCCATGGAAGGTTGCACTCGAATGCCCTATTCCACCTATCTCAAATTGCTTTATTAATTCAAATTATCTTCTTCTGCCTATCTAGCACCCATGCTTTCCCCTCCAGAAAGGTTCTTCCCCTTTCTACAAAGCCTAATCCGTTGCATTCCCTTTCCACTGTCTACTTCTGATTTTCCTTCACCCCATTGTTCTCCCATTTTGGGCACAGGGTCCCTTAGGTATTTTCACCCTCTTCACCTTGCAACTTGAACACTTTATTTAAGTGGTACTGCCACTGAGACTTTCAATTTCATTTTCTTCTTTTTTTGTTTGTATAGTGAAGATAAAGATACAAAGGTGGATTGGTGCATTTTCATGCTGAGGTGTCTGTCATTCTCGGTGTGCTCAATTCGGATTGAGAGGAAGGTCATTCCTGATCTAATATATGAAATTTTTAGTAATATGAGTTTGAATTCCACCCGTCAGGACAAGGTCTAAGGAGACTTTCAACTTTAAGGGTTCGCTCATGAAAAACCAGATTATAGGCAATGTGATTTACAACTTAATTATCAAACAATATTCTCATAAGATGAGAGACCTCAACTCGAAGCTCACTTAGTAAGGTTTGAAGCCAAATACGCTCACAAGACATTGCTCTATACTCTTCTTATGCATTCGACCATGTGACAACTGTTTGCTTCTGACTCTTCCCCGTCACAAGATTTCAACCTCAAATCAAATGTGCAGTATCCAGTCGTAGACCTCCTATCTGTCTGTCAGTGAGATGGCCCAATCCGCATCTTCATAGGAAGAAACAAGAGGATGTCAAAGGTATATCAAATACCTTTTCTTTCCAAGAGACACTTCAGATACCGAAGCATTTCATCGAGATGTGGGCGTAGCATAAAAATCCAAAGTCCCAGAGAGAAAAAGAAGCCATTGGAGCACCATTTAGGATTTCATAAGGGAGACCTGTGATTTAGAAGTAGTGTAGGTTGGTTATTGATAACAAACAATAATTCCGTATGAAAATATTCTTGTCCAAAGATACATGGGAACCACAGAATGAAAAAGCATAGAAAGGCCCAACCCTCCTTTATTCTAGTCCAGTTGGAGAGGGAAAAGTCCTATCCATTCCCAAATTCACAGAGAAATGGAAGGCTTAAATACCAAACGGAGGCATGATCCACTATAAAATGGGTCAGCCCGGTGGTTCAAGTCGAGCCTAGCCAACAATGAACATCAACTTCTAGGGATAGTAGGTGCTCCAGTTGCTCTAACCATTATAGTGAACCGGTCGAGGCCAACAACTATGAATACCCTGTGCCGGTTGTGCGAAGGTAGTAGATCGGGATCGAAGTGGAGTTGTTTAGTAGAGGTATGAGCCCGACATGCCATTATCCTCATTTTCGGAGTCCAGCATCTGATCCTTTTTTGGAAAGACCTTACTAATCCATGATCTAGCTAACTGAACCGGATAACTTTCCGGCTTCACATTAAACTCAGCGAAATCAAGATATTTGAGGGTGACCTCTCTCTACTATACTTGGAACTGGATAGAAAATGAACTCATCCCCCCTAACCCCCCTCCACCGAAACTTAACACACCACCTGTGTACGGGCTGATAGTCTCACCTGAAATGACCACAACTACACCACTCTGCTAAAATTACACTATCATCATATGAATGCCTGAAAGAGGGCTACTGGAAAAGAGAAACTTATTCAAGTCAAATAACACGAACCCACCAAGAAACGGAACATTTTACGGTAGGTAGAGGCTGAAATCGATAATCTCATAAAAGTGTTCTCAATTTTGAGGATACTAAAAAGATATAAAATTTCACCCGGAACAAAGTGAGTTTTGAAAGAGGCTTCTTCAACTTCAGCTGAACAATATGGATTTCTTCCATGGTATGGTTTTAGCCCATTTGATCAAGCCCAGCTGCTAACCGCATTCTCCCCCGATCATAAGAGAAGAAACTCTATCAAAGTCAGATGTATTCACGAAGACCACAATCATTGTTTTCTCGCAAAAAAAAGAGCCGGGAAAAATGCTTTATAGTCCAATAATAAAAAATAATCATCTTATTGGATCAAGGGTAATTTTCTTAAGCCATCCATCTGAAGCATGCAACAAGAAATATCACTCGCTCCTGTAGGGGGAAAGGGTCAGGACTCAAGTGGGGTTGGAGAGCTGCTGCCCTACCTTTCTCTAGTTGGTAATTTGAGTATACCAAGGGTTTAGGGGAAAATAGTTTTTTGAAAATGGTGCATGTAATGTACTAGTACTAGTTACTAAATGAAATGGATATCAATCGCAGTGACCCATCAGATAGAATACAAAGAATTCCAGTATGTGCTGTGCTTTGTCAGTTCTAAAAGCAGGTGGAAGACCTCCCCTTCCAAGATGTTTTCACCGATGGAGGGGCATTGCATCCATTTTCTTCAAATATTCCACAAGTTCCACAAATACTTCTGATTCAATTGCAAGTGTCAGATATCTTAATAGTAAAAAAAGGAGGAAGGAAGCCAGGGAGCAACACTAGTCTTTCTTGGTGTGATCGAATGAGCTGTTTTACTTTAAAATAGGTTCGTTGAAGACAGTCAATTAGACTAGGTATTCTTTGCAATCATAGGCTCTGGGAAAGATGACTTGACTTTATGGTGAGTTCATTTCCTGTGTTATAGATAAAGTCACTATAAAATCATCCCCTGTTGTCAATGTCAGCGGTGCTAGTTCTGTTACAGAAGGTCTTGATAAATCAGAATCGGTTTTCCTATAATCTGGTGCTTGAGAATCAACTGTTAAAGAATCTGACCCCCTCATTCATCTTCCTCGATAAATGACTTTTGAATCGACATCAGATATATATTTTCAAACAAATCCTAGATCTCCTCAATAGGAACTAAACATAAAAGTGAAGGGGTGATCCAAGAGTGGAGTGGGCTCGGGTGGAACAGCGTAGCCGGAGAGGGAGAACCAATAGAGAACCAGGTTTGAAGGAGGTTTTTTGGTTCTTCCATGATTCTCCGCCATCGGTCAATCAATGCTTAGGGAAAAGTGGTACCATCCAAGTCCAGTTCTTTATGGGTTGGGAGGATCTTGAGGAGCCGATGCATCTTTCTATAAATCCCTCAATCCATTCTCTTCCCGCATTCATTCCCATTCTATTCGGTGCAATGGTTTGGAATTTCAAACCACCGAAATGGGGCATGAGTTGACCAAACCACGGTGCTTGGTGTCCCCAGAGCTACCTCCGAATGAGAAGATAAACTAGACTCTGTATAGAAACTGATATCAAATGTAGAACAAAGCTATCTTGGTTGATCTACAAGACAATAGAGATACTATAACATGCTAAGGTCGCACGGCAAGAACCCCACTGCACACCCCAATGAGTTCAGCTTCTCGGTCTAATGCTAATGTTGACCATTCATAATGATACTACTAAGAGTCTCTAAGTCAGTGGGCGTTAAGTGTGGTTCATTCATTCTTTTTGACATTTTGGTGTGTGTATAGTAGGACTTGGGATGAGCACTTAGAGCACTTGGAAATGTATGTATTTGAGGTCTTGCAACAATAAAGTGTCTATGCTAAGAAATCGTTGTGTGAGTTTGGCATGAGAGAAAATCTCAATATTGGTCGACTAGTTTTGAATGGTTCAATCTTGATTATGATGATAAAGATTAAGGTGATGCATCAGTGTCCCATTCCACGGACCCCCTTATAATATTTTGGGATTTTATGGGCTTATGCAGTGATTTCTGGACTAAAGATTCATCAGAGGTTTGTTGGCCCAATCTCACAAAGGGGATTTTACATGGCCTTATCTCAGTGGGGCAGCATACATTTGATAAGTTCAAACAGGTGATGACTTCAGAATAGGTTTTGACTTTTCCAGAAAAGTATATTCTTTTGATTGAGTGTGCAGTATCAGGGATAAGGGTTGGTGCAGTCCTTATGCCGAGAGGGAGACCATTAGCATTGGAGAGTCGCAAACTGGCGGGAAATATGGAGATCTTAATACCAACTGCCTGCTAAGTCAGTTCCTTCTCTTCTAATTGATATCACATTTCAGGAAATTCCATCTATCTCCTTAAAGTTTCTAGTGAAAGCATTCCGTAAAGGGTGAGAATAATGCGCAGTTAGAAAGGTCACTATCATCTCAGATTTGAAGAGGGGAAGGGCCATTTCGCCTATTTCAACAGAATCTGATTCGAGAGCAGATAGAGAAACTGTCCAATTTCGCTCACGGGTAAATGATGGGCTCTTAGTGGGAAATCCCATGTTCTCTTTGCTGTTGCTTGAGAATCTGTAGATGGACTTAAATGAGACCTAGAATCTCTTAGCTCAGATTCGGCATATCCGGTCCTAGCAGCAAATCCTTCCTACGAATATGGATATAATCCTCTCTTTGAAACATCGTATCCCGTAATGGGAATGGTATCCCAATAGTCAAATAAGAGAGAAAGAGAAGAGTTAGAACAAGAAGGATTAGTTAGCACTAACCCAGATCCATATGAATAGTAAAATAAGAGGGTCGACAGAGGTTCAACCTTATTGGCTTAAGAATCCGATTTTTTCCATGGGGAGGAAGAATATCGGGTTATCGAATCCCCTGAATGTGAGGGTAGGATTGATGCCAAAAAGAATCCTGAGGATAAAAGTCAATCAGAATAGGCTTTGAGGGAGACAGAAGGAATCCCTCCGTAAATCCAAGCCAGATATCAAATGGTAAGGGTAGCTGACCTCCAGGCGAGTAGGACACAATAACATGACGATACCATTCCTAGTAGAAATAGAAATGGGAAATAAGTCCCTTCCTCCCATTCCTCAGGCATTCAGCCTGGGGGCAATCAGTCTTACCGGAATTCCTTCCTCCAATAAGCTCTTTCAAGTCTTTGACTTTGAGCTAAGCCTTCCCACTTTTCTTTCTTCTCTGTCGTCATCTTTTAGCCATCTTTACCTATGTGGGTCACGTGGGTACTCTTCATGTTCCCTCTGTAGCTTCTGTCTCTCCGATAGGATAGGAGGATTAGACCGAATGGGAGTCCCGCCAGTATTCTTTTTTTGCCTTAAAGTTTCATATGAGCGGAAAGATTAAGGACTTTTATCTCTGTAATCTACCACTTGGAACAGATCGACGCTACATTATTCCCTCTATTTGATATCTTACAAGTGGATGGCGATGCTTCTCATTTAGCTCAGCTCATTGTGATGACCAAAGGGAATCCAGAAGGTCAAAGTCTGATACATCAACAGCTCAACTGGGCAAACAGTACTCTCAGAGCTATAGACTCTTGGGGTCCGGACCCATGTGATGATGTCTCTCAGTTGAAGGCTGTTAAAGTTCCACGCCATTGGAATAAATAGACCAATTGAGATAGATAGTTATCTCGACAAGCCTGACAGAACGGAATCCAATCTAAGGAAGACCAATTCAAATGGAAAAGCTACCTTAAAGTTCCATGAATCATCCATCCCTATCCTTTTTAGAGTCTCTCTAACCAGAAGACAAAATCTTTTTCTGCTACAACAAGACAGGGTGACATGGGAATTGAGATAAGGGAGAGAGAATCTTTCTCGCTCCTACCACCCCCCCTGGGAAAGAGAGAAGAATCGGGAAACTAGACACTGGGAATGATAGTGGCGATGTGTAGTAAGCATGTTCATCGTCATCAGATTCCAGTAAATCATAGTAATCAGATAGTACGGGAAGTGACGAAGAGAGCTTGGCATCAACTACTGTCACCGAGTTAGAAGAAAATTTCCAGCACGGATGATGGAGGAAACAAGGCCATCAATGCTCTTGGGAAATTTGCAAGAGTTGCACCAATGAACCTCTCATTCATATGAAGACAAGTCAGTCTTTCCTTTAGGGTTCTCTCATCGGAAGATCTATCCATGGTCATTGGATGGATTGAATCAGTAGCGGATTTACAAGATGTTGATGTTTATGATGACTGCCTACAATGCGTACATCGCGGGAGGACAGAGTCATACGTACTGATTACACCGGGATTCAATGGATCTTGATCTTATCGAGTGAGTTCTGCCCCCGGAAGGGGTGATAGGGTAATGGCATATAAGCTATTCATATCCTAATAAAGGTCTGAATCTCCAAATTCCGTGTTCTTTCTGTATCATTATCACAATTGCTTCCACGGCTGCTGGAAGCCAAGTTGGTTACACCCATACCTCCCAGACCAGTATCAGATCCACCTCCCAGGAATCATAATTGTAATACCAGGCGTGAATATCACATGGGAGGAGTAGGCCATTAGACTTCCGACTGCTACGACCTTAAGCATAAGATTCAAGACCTCATTGATCAAAATATTTGGAACCCATCCAAGGATGTAATCACCACCCCACAAAGATCATTCACTCCATGGTACCCCATCACACCTACTAGTGCCAGGCTCCACTCGCAATTGAAGAACGAAGAAGATTTCCCAGAAGTAGCAATGATAATCATTGGTAGGTAGAGTCCAGTAAAGCAGAAAGTTCCTCCGAAGATGAAACTGGATCGACCTACTCTACTGTGACATCAGTAGCTCCTCAAATCGACCAAGAATTTTTATTACCTGCTGTAGATTTAGAATTCCATATCATTGTCTATCAGCACAGTGGGGCCCCTATTTATCAAGCCTTAGTCAAAGAGTGAGTGCCCGGCGTGTGGTAAACGGGAAGGGGCCTAAAAGTGCCTACTACTAGACTACTCTATGACTTGAAAGAAACTACGAATGAGATTAGATCTCTTGAACTATTACCCACATTGAGAAAATCCCAGTTACAACTTGAAGCAACTGTTTGAACTGTTCTATTTGATATAGGGCCTTAGCTTTGCTCCATTCAATCCGTTCTGGTATTTCAGTAAGGGGCAAGTTAGAGCTCAAAGTTCCTCACTCACTAATATCATATCTTATGCTCTGCTTCCCCACTAATTGACTTCGCAGGTGCTGCTTTGCCGCCTGAATTCCTAGATAGCTGAGCTGGTGAAGTAGTCTTCAACATCGTCTGCAAGATCATCTGCTACTCTTTCTGCTGAGTCAAATACACTAGTAACAATGCTGAATTATGATTTCTCACCTGCAAATGAGTCTTCCATACTCATTTCTTTCCCCAAAACGATTACACTTAAAGGTGCAGTGCTGCTTTCCCATCATCCCCCACTTTAGCATTCCCTCCTAAAGGTTTTTTCCCATACATTTTCTTTCACCGTCCCTCCCTGTGTCCCTCGGGGGTGCTTCCATAATTCCAGAGTGAGTGGCGGTCAGTTCAATCGAGTGATATTTGAGACAGAATCAAGCAATTGGTCCAACCAGTCCTAGCTGACCATCAAAGAGGCTTCGGCGCAACCTTCTGACTGACATAAGGGAGGGGGGGTTAAGACTACCAAATATCCAACCCCACTCTGATATGAGAGGCAGACTTCCACTGCGGAAACTGACTTTATTAAGCGGTCGTTCAAAGCAAGCATTTCCTTCTCCCTCAACATGAATTTGAGGCATAGAGATGGAATGGAGTCCAGGTTAGCTAACAACTCCATCCAAGAAGCACGCTTGTATGATGTTGCATCCTTAGGAACGTTCTACCTCTTCCTATTGGTCGGTAGAGCCAACTTCCTGCCTTGAACCCGCCTTTCAGAACTACATTCAGCAAGTATAGGATTCGGGATTGGACAAGAGCACCCGCTAAGACAGAGTTCACTGCTCCACATGAAAGACCGAATTGAGCAGCCAGAAAATCACTTGAGTGACCCACTAAGGTAGTGACCCTCCCAGTATTCCCTCTCTAATATTATAAAAGGAAATGCCTCAGAAAGAAATCCAACGGATGAGTGAGTCTGCTTTTTCTATTGGATGGAAATATACATTGCCCACAATCCACCAACCAGTTTGATACTTTGACTCTCATAGGGGTGATTTATGCTCTTGAGGTGAACAATAAAGGCAATATGGTTGTACCATGTGTAGAAGTAGCACAAAACTAGCACCTCTCAGCATACCATAGCCTAATAGGAAGGTAGCATAGGCAGGAAGAGGCCTCATTGCGAGCCTCAAGACTCTTTCTTCTTTTCCTTTGATATTTTATCATCAGGAGGAAGTCTCCACATACACCTGGGTGGCCCAGTCGCATATGCAGTAGATCCAGACCTATACCCCTCCCTTCCCCTTCCTTTGTTTGGGATAGTGGGTAGGTAGGTGTTTTCTCAATTGAGAATGCAATCGAGGAGCCTAACTCGCATTAACGTATTCTTCTCCTATCCTACCTATTACTATGAGTTTGGTTTCATAGAGTGAAAGGTTGGGCGTAAATAGCGCCTCTAGACCAAGTATAACAACGGGCTTTTACCCTTTAAATGAAAGTATTCCCATTGGCAGAAACTTATTTTTCTTGAAAGCCTGAAACTGATTCAATCTCGTAGCAGCTGTTGATTTTGATTGTCTTGTAGTTGATGAAGCTTTAATTGAAAGCCTAGAGTTGTGGAGTGGTGTGTGGGACTCGTGTAGTAGTATCTATACTCCTTGTGCCAGAAAATATCCTCTCCCACGTGTCAACCAATAACCCGTGGTAGACTGAAGCTCTTCAAGGTCTCCTGCTTTCATTTTTTCAAAAAGTTTGGTAGGGGCTGCCAAGCTTGACTAATCTAATAGGGGTATCCGCATAAGGAGAATTCCTGTCCTGTGCCACCTTGGTAGCACAAAGAAAGGTCTTGTGTACCAGCTATGTACGAATCATAGTCAATAACTTTACTAACTTTCTTAGATTCAAGGGTACTTTGCTTTAATGTTTTTTCTTACAGTATATTAGAAAGTAAAAGTTTTCTTAGTATTACAATAGTTGACTATGAATATTCCTACCCTTGCAGTGCTAATAACTTAATTAGTTTGAGACTTAGTCTACTAAAAGCATAGGTACAGTCAACTCTTATGTTGCAAGGTTAAACCCCAACCAGTAATAAGAACTAAACTGAACTCTATAAGGATAGACTGGGTGATTACTCACTCACTAAAAGAATTGATAGGTGTTTAGGATATGAAAACATCCTTTCCTTTGTGCCCGACCCATTGAGTAAATAGAATGAGAATTGTAAAAATTTTATATTAGGACATGGGGCGGTATATTTTAGTGCACCCATTAACTCCTTGTTAAGACCTGACTAACTAAATAGAATTGAATATCCTTCTTCTAGGAAATTGGGTCTGAGTCCCTGTCCCTAGTCTGAGTGTTAGTAGTTTCATTAGAGAAAGCTAATCAGTGTTAGGGTTTTTATTTTTTTTCTGAACTTGTAGTTAGGTGGGAAAGGGCACAGTTCCATAGTATAATTCCCAACCCAGTGAGTTGATAGAGACAACCCTGCCAACCAGTAGTCTGCAGCCAGTTCCAAAGCATATGAATAGGTAGAGTATATTACTCACTTTTATTTCAACACAAACAAGCAATATTTTGGAGAAGTCTTCAAATCAAATAATAGTAGGTAGAGTATTCAAAAAAATCATAGGAACTGGTGTTTACGAGTAATAAGGAAGTAAACTCACTTAAGAAGAAGGACACAGGGTGATTAACCAATACAAACAAAACAAATGGAGGATTTGAAATAGATAGAAAGGAGTACAATCTAAGAAAGCGTGGTGGAGGGAGAAACAATCCTACAAGTCAGAAAGTAGTTGCAAGCGAGGAATTAGTCCCTGATCTGCTAGTATTGGTTGGTGTGACTTTATCATTCAAAGGATTGTGGCAAGAAAGAGAAACTAAAGTGAGTTTTAGGGTGCAGTGTGAAGTCCCCCTCGAATGTACGTTGAGTTGACTTCAATGTGACATCTACCATGGGGATCTTCTTCATAAAGTCTTCTCCCAAAGGCTTCTGTTCATTAACTCCTTTCTATTCACTTTTTTCTATGGTTCCTCTTGCTATCGCAGGCTTCGGTGAACTTCTCTTTTTTCATGAACCAACGAGTTCATTCATGTTGCGTCATGAGTCTACAAGCCTGCGCAGGTCCTCTCTGATCAACCCATGAGGCCTTTATAACAGCCGGTTGAGATCTGTCGTGGCTTTCCTTGGTGTTGATCATTCCTCCCATCGTGAGACCCACAAGCTTATTTCTTCTCAGATCTAACGTGATTCCACAATCAAATGGTCCAAGTTTCTAGATTTTCTTGATGAAAAAATGTTAAAGATAAAAAGGAGAATGAGCTCAAACAACCTATTTAAAAGATAAAAATTAGATGTGTAACCCCTCCGTTTGGTCAACTACTGGCCATACAAAGCGGAGGGGTAGAAGCACTCATTTCATTCTAGTGGGACCTAGAGGAGCTTAAAAGGTACAAAGTGTATTTATTCCTTTCCTTATTATTTATTATTTTTCTACTTGATTGACTTTATGACGTTCTTCCTTTCCTGATTACCTTGATTTATTCCTTTCTAACTTTCTAGTAGTAGTAGGAGTTATAGTATGCATGAATTCTCTACCTATGAATAAATACCTCTTGATTATTCCTCCCCTACCCTAGTCTTAGAGCTAAGAACTGGGAAAGAGTAAGAGATAGCCCTACTACTCCTAGTGACTGGCTACTTGACTACGCTATTCAAAGCACCAAAGGCATTGTTGTACAAGATCACTATCTCTGGGCTTTCTATGTTGTACCAAGGCTTTTCTTTCTGAATATATGGACGTGATCGTATTTGTTTGAGGAATAGGAATAAGCGCCATTCTATTAAATAGAGTAAGAAAAGGGCAAGGCCTACCATTAGTGGAAAGAGAAGAAGGTAGAGTGAACTAAGAAGAGAGAAGTTGGAACTAGTGTAAGTGAGGGAATCTGCTCTGCTAGGTCGAAGCAAAGAAGGAAGAAAGATTATTCCACTCTAATGGTAGCTCCTGCCTCAAGGAAATGAAATTGAGGAGTGATAGGTCAGATACAATGTAGGCACTCGTAGATCAAAGAAATCTTTGCGGCTAGTTTCTTGCTCAGAAGATAGAGTCCTTCCTTTATGATTACAATATACTTTTTTTAATATAAAAGCCTTAATAATGGCTCCACAGCATCCATAAGGTCAGATGCCCAACCCCATGCCCTGAATGGAGAAAGAGCTGGTAGTGAAGGGGAAGAGAATGCCGATTCTTCAGCATAAGACTGAACCTCCCGATTATAATTCTCCTCTTCTCCAGCCGCAAAGGCTATTATTGGAAAACCTAAAAGAGATAAAAATAAGAAAATAAGAATTGGAAAAGCATAAGAAAGACATTCCAGTTGAAACTGGATTCCTTTAGAACTATGAAACCAAGTGTGAAACTTGGCGAATATAGAAGAACACAACTGTTGCAAAAACTAGGATTTTAGTAGTAGCCGCACCCCCTCGACCCCTCGTAATGAGGCGACAAGATTCTTCTCGGAATAGTCTAGGGTCAAAGGCAGCACTGAAAGCGGGTATGCCCAGGTTAGAATGAATCCGAAATAGAACAGAACTAGGAAAGAACAGAACTTCAACAACCTCAAGCGGAACCCTCAAGCTTTCTAAGTCTGTCCATCATCGTACTTGTGTTGTGATGCCAGTTCTGAACCTCAAGAGTTAGGAAAGACAACCTGCACCAGAAACTACACCTCAAGCTGAACCTTCACTCTGAGCTGGGGAAGGCAATCAAGTCAGTTAAGGAAGGTCTTTAAGGAAAGCCAGAAAGAAGGGAGCTAGCAAACAAAGGAAGGGAAGGAAGCTAGCATGAGCCAGAATCAGAGCTGTAAGCCAGACTAGTTTACGAAGGAAATCCAATATGTTGAATCTGACTTGAAGTCAATTCCCGCAAACATGCCAACCTGCACTTGAACTAGTACCAGAACCAGAACTGAAATCTAGTGAAGGGCATCTGACTTGTGAAGCTGACAGGGTTTCATGACACATGAAGATTCCAATCTAGTCTGTTTATGAATTGATAAAATCCCGCCCTTATCCCGTACCGAAACCTGTACCCGAACCAGTACCAGTACCAGAACTTCCAGCTTTTGAAGCCCACTAGAAAGCCAGAATTAGACTTGAAGGTCAATCCATCACTCACTACTAGTATCTCCCCCCCAAGCAAGACAGATATATGGGAATGAGAAGGGTAAAGAATAAGAACTTCACCTTAACTGAACCTCAACCTGAACCTCCTAGGCAGGGAACCAACACTGCAATCTCATGAAGAGAAAGCCAGTTTATGAAGCTAGTAACAGCCAGAACTAAAAGTAGAATGTAATATCTCGACCTTAAGGAGAGAATAACTCAACTTAAAAGGAGAGGAGGAGCAGAACAAGGGACACCAGAACTGTAATCTCGGGCTCGGGAAGTCAATCAGACTGTATAAGGAACTTGTCCAGCTTATGAAGCCAACTATAAAGAAGTAGGCCCTTATTTCATGAATTCATTTAGAATCATACATAAAGTCATCTCATACTGCTGATCATGATGCTTCAAGCTAGGGAGCTGACAAGGAAAGGAATTATTCCCCTCCTCATATCTATATCTCCCCACCGAAAACATGGTCACACCATGGGTACCAAGAGAAAGAGAACCCTAAGTCAATCAAAGTGCGTCTAAGAATGTCGTGAACAGAGTTCCGAGTCTCTAAGAACCTCCCTACTCTAATGAATCTAATGCTTCCTTCACATCTTCTTCTTAAAGGGATCTATTTATGGAACAAAAAATCTAGGTACTTGACCCTATATAGTTTTTTCCCGGGTGTGGGAGATCCCATCTACCATTCCTCTAAGAGTGGTTATACCGATTCTTGCAAAATCCATTATCTTCCCTACCTTTCTTTCTCCTCTTGCTTCACTCTCCCTTCTGTCTTTCTTAAAGAGTCAGATAAGAAAGGGATGAATTAGCCTACCAGCTAATAGGGATTTTTTCACTTGGAGTTCTTTCTTCAAGACCTTGAGGCAGTGAAAGTAATGGAATGTCCATAGTTTCGGCTTAGTGAAAATATCCCTTGTTTGATCTTCTTCCATATAAGACTTTGTAATTCAATCGATTCCTAACAGTATTGGAAATGGTCTTAGTAATCCTCCTTCATTTCATCTTCTCAATGAAGGAAGCCTGTGTTCACATCTAATCCTTCCTAGGATTTGAACAGCAGACTGGTACTTATATATATTGGGCATTCGAACTTGAGAGATGCCTTCTTCACTGGCCAGTCATAGTGGTCTGGTCCCTGCTTTCCCGAGAAGAGAGGGTGAGGTTAAAGGAATTTTATTTTCTCTCCAAAACCTAGAACTATAGATATTAAGTACCTGATCCCTCTAAGTTAGAAGTCTAGTGCTTTTAGAGGGCTTTCCCGATGTCGATCTATATAGGTAGAGTACTGAGGCCTTTGGCCTGAACATCATAGGAACTGAGATTCTATCTAGTAGGGTATTATCCAATAAAAGTTCTATTCCTTTCTCTTCCTTCCTTTCCTCACTAGGACATGAAGGGTTTCACTTTCTATTTCTTATCCTTTGACTTTTCATTATCTGGAAGCAGCTCTCATTTCCTTCTTTCTGCTTTCTGCCATAGAGGTCGGGTACTCTTATATATAGTTTCAGCTCAGTCCAATCTCTTTAGAGTTGGAGACGAGTCCCTTTTTGGGTCTATCTCTTTTCCTGAACCAAATTCATTGAATGGTTGTCATCCATACCCACTTTGTCTTTCCTATACTTCTTTTCCTTTTCTTTTGTAGGAAGTGCGGAGCCCGCTCATTGGGATTCTCACATTCTACTGTTAAGATTCAACATTTTTGCAGAGTTTCATGAGTCACTTTCTTGTAATCAATTACGTTAGCTCGACTTTCTAAAGAATATTTGGAAATCAACCTTGATCTGTCTAGTTCCTCAGAAGGTAGGAACCTCAGGCATCCTCTAACTCTGAACACGCACTTCCTTTCCTCACGCATCTGTATCTTCCTCTTTCGTAGAATTCGTCTATTATCCCCTATATTCATCTTATCCATTCACCTTATTTCTAATTTGGTATATATAATTTAGTAGACCATACCCAAAAATCTCAAGAGCCTATCCCGTGAGACAGCTCTAAGGTCAATAGGTATTTTCACTTCCGATCGAACAAAGTAGCTCGACTGGTAAGGAAAGGTACCCGAAGGAGTGTACTCGGACTCTCATTTTTTCTTGACCTGAAGCTTGAGAGATAGACCAACCTCTCGTAAACCTGGGGCTCGAGAAACATAAAAAAACTCAGAATCTCTAGGGACTATATCTTTTTGAGCTCCAACCTAGAATTTCAACATCAAGAACACCCTTATACACCTATTCTATCACAACTATCAATAACCTTTGTTGGGGGCAGGTTCTGACCACTCGATGTACCAAGAAGACATCACCTAGAGACTTATTTGTCTCCTTTTATGGGTATATTGGCATTCATGAAAAAGCATTCCTTATGTTCATTCTATATGTAAACAAATGCAATACAAAACCACTCACCCCTAGGGATTTCCAGTTCTTATTCATCATAGCAGTCATCACTATCTTAGGTCCTTTCCCTTTCTCGGATTTCCTAAGATCTCACCTTTCACTAGGAAATGGCTCTAAGCCTTTTTCGAGGATTTCACTCACACTATCACCAGTATATGGACTCGAAAGCCCAAACACAAGCAAGATGACCTTATTATTATGAAAAGGGGAAAGGGCCTCAAACCAAAGCTAAGTATGCGAGACTAGGAGAATAGGAAAGACTTGGTATATAATCATTGCCTTCATTCCGGCTATAGTCCATTAGCAAGCAAGTAGGGGACCATGATTTTCCTATGGGAAAAGGATCTCTATGTTTCTTTCCCATTTCACATACTTCATTAGGTTGATGTTGGCGTGGAATCTTGATTGCTTCTTACTTTACTAGAAACACAGTATGATTAGAGTACTAGTGCTCTATGGTTGAGCGGCTGGACACTCCTTTAATTTCCCATCCATTAACCCGAACTCCATACTGTTGAAGACATGAGGAGATGTAGCTTCTATTCAAACTTCTTATATTTTTCCTTTCCCCACTTCAATGTGATACGCTGGCAAAAGGGCTGTCAGAAACCAAGGAGAGTTCATGCGTGAATTTTCTTTGTTAAATGAAGATGAGTTCAAGGATCGGGATGGGTATTCTTCCTATATAGTCACTTATTTTTTTTAACCCCCTGAGTTCAAGATGTCCCTTTCTGCTTCTCTTTCAGCAACTTCCCTCATTGGGATTGGTCAATCTCCAACACTTATTTCTTGATCAGATAGCACCTTTTATTCCTATTAGTAGGTCTTCTTGTCCGTTCAGTGGTAGTCTAGTTTTAGTTTTGAGAGAGCTTCTAAAGCCTCTTTCCTCACTAGTTATGAAATTTCCTGGATACTCGTTATGAGTGACCCAGTCTTACCCTACTATCCGTCTAGTCTTTCCAGGACTAGTTAAATCAAGAATCCCTATTTCTTCTGTCTTAGTCGATCGACCTTTCTCAACCTAGTAGAGTGTGACCCCATTTCCACAAATCCTGATTCCTTCTGATTCTCTTTCTTCTCTTTTTGATGCCTCTGATGCTTAGATTTTTTTTATTCTTTTAGCCGCTCATCATATCAGACATTCTAGCTTCTAAATATCCATTGTTTGAGTCGCTTCACCCATATCCATCCCTATTAGCTTAGTGGAGCATCTTGTCCCCTTCTTCTCCCCATATTTGGTCGAGGTTGATCTAAAACTTCCCTCTTCGTTCGACCCAGGATATGGCACCTCACCCTATATTCTCAGATTCGTCTCTCTCCCTCTCGTCGAGTAAGTGTTCCCCCCTTCTTCGAAGGTCACCTCAAATATTTATTATCAGATAATTTGTCTTCTGCCTTTGGGCCTATCTTAGAAGAAAAGAAGGCAGTTTCTTTCTGACCTGAGTGCTCTAATGGACTATATAGAATGAGTACCGGCTAGTATATGGATTTTTTGCCTCCTAGAAAGTATCATTTCTGCACTATATATATAGAATATCTAATGTTAGAGGTTTTATGAGAATTTCATAAGGGATTGTGAACTCATACCTATTCTTCGGGTAATCAAATATCCTCTTTGTTAGTAGATAGAGTTCCTTTCTGGCATTCATAGCCTTGAGTGAGAAAATCCCCTTTTGTTTCCAAACCTTCCTAGTCTCACTGGTCCCCGCTCCCCCTATTTGATTAGGAAATCAAGTAACAATAGAAAAAAATCTGTTAGGCAGTTGAGTAGCTTCCTCTTATTCATTAGATTAGTCAAGGAACTATCAGCTCTCTCCTGCTCCTGCACAGGTAGTTGAGTACCTTTCATTTCTAAGCTACCGTTTCGCTCCTCCACCCTCTACTCTAAAAGAAGGAGGTGTCCGACCTTGACAACCTTGGCACCTTTTGTTCAAGTAGATCTTCTTCCTAAAGGGTACTTGGTTTTTGGTACCTACTCTCCTCTATTCGATTCAAGGAGTGACGCATTCCCATGATTCTGCTACAACTATGAAGAATTCAAGCTTCTATTCTGAAACACTTTCCACTACTGTTACTTGAAAGGTCAGAACTTTATTTTCTTCTGTGACTTATACCTATGCCTAATGGTTAGAGATTCTCTCCCTTTAGTCTCACTCGAGCATCTATGATTGGCTATCCCATAACTTCACTCGTCAACTCCGATCCTAGTTAATCTAAGTGCTAAGATCTTGTCAGTCCAACCCCTATATCATAATCTAGATCACTTTATTTCCTCGCCCACTATTAGAAAATATAGGTTCAAGTGAAACAATGAAATACATAAAGTAAAAGTAGAATACTTTCCTCTCCCCCTCCTATCATCGAGCTTGTCCCTCCATTCCTTGGGTTCACTCCTCCCTCCTTTATTATTATTAGTAGGACTTCTGAACTTCTAAGCATTGATCTCCACAACAAAGGAGAGAGTTCCTTTAGTTTCATTAGGAAATAGGTTCAACGTGGGATTCTAGGTAGGTGCCTTCGTAGTTGGGTTACTGTTAGGTTAGGTAAGTGCCTTCCTGGCTTCACTCTCCTTCCTAGCTTGCATCTATTAGGTAAAAGAGAGCCCTTGAACCGTTCATGTGTTTGTAGTAAGGGAGGTAGGATTAAGATTAGGAGATTGATTGAGTGAAGGTGAAATATGAAATAGAAGTAGGACATCCTTTCTAAAGTCAAGTATGCCAGAACTTGTAGCCTTGTTGAACCTCTTTCTTTCCCCTAAGAGGAAGGTCTCGACAGGTACTCTTCTATAACTATATATATAGAGTACCTATATGACTCTGAAAGAATAGGACTTATTATACGACTGGACTCCTGGTCAGGAAGAGATAGACCTAGCTTCTATCTTTTAGCTTCTCGATGCATTTCTTGGGTCTTTATTGGGCACTAGTTGCGCACTAGCTCTTTGGTGTGAATAAGAAATTTTCAAGTGATTGAGTCTTTCAGAGGTGTGGTGGTCAGTTGTCAACTCTTGTTCGGGTTAATGAATTGAACAGGCCAAAGGTGAAAGAACACACACGCACAAAGGAGCTCACTACTTCTTGACTTTATCCTTTCTATACTGAGAAGAAAAGCAATAAGAACATACCTTGTCCTTTTTTATCTGTCTTGGAGCTGAGGGTTCATCTTCAGGTTGTGTTGTCGTAACCTTTCGAAGGAGGTCTTGCAGGTGATCTTCTTTGTCATGACTATTGACTACAAGGTCGTCCATATAACATTTGACTATCTTATGAAACATGTCCTTGAAGATCTTGGTCATGGCCCTCTGTCCCTATCACATAAGGCACACCAGCATTCTTGAGTCCAAACGGCCTTACTGTTTAGCAGTCAACGCATATGGAATGAAGGGTACATGTTGTAAGCTCGTAACCAAAAGTATTTTTTATCATTATTTATGTGATGGGTGGACACACATCATTTAGGTTACTAATGTCTATACAAACAAGGAGGTTATTGTTATTCATAGTGACTAGGACTATGTTCGCCAACCGGTCTGCCACTATATATATTATACCCATCTTCAAGGATGAAGCCTACATCCTTCAACTTCTGGACTTCCTTCTCTATCTTCTCCATGATCGCCGGGTTGCTTCACTAGCTTTGTATCTTCCCTGATATTCAGACGATGCATCATGACCTCCTCCAGGCATTTCCACATAGCCCCATGCAAATACATCGGAAAAATCCTGTAACAGGCGCATGACTATATAGAAATAGTACCGTCTTTCTTCCTGGTTGTGTTCCAGGAACTTCATCTTCAGTTGGAGGGATAGGGTTCGATTCCTGTTCTATATCTTCTTTAACGAACTCGTACAATTCATCTTCCTCATCGACGGTTCGTCTACCGTTCACTGTACACCGTTTGAATAACTTAAGGCTTGACCTTTCGCTATGATTGTACTTCTTCATCTTAGTCTCCACTCGATTGTCTCATGAAGCTTGGCAGGGTAATAGGCGACCTCCAACTCGTGGTAGTGGAAGAAGGGAAAGCATCCCCATACTCACTAACTTCGTTGTCACTTTCAGAGGTATCATTATAGGTAATTGATACCCCAATCCATACGGCAAAAGGTTAATTTATCCTCCGTATTCCATCACCTCCTCTTGGTCTTTTCTTAGGTAAGGCTTCTAGGGTGTAGTTATGCCTTTGCCCCCCATTCAAGCCCTTGGGGTACTCAAAGTCGTATCCCATGTTTTTCATGATTATCCGAAGGGAAGTATGTGAGTTCGGGTTTTTCCTGAGGTGCCACAACAACCCTCCTTGATCTGACCTGAAGGGTGTGTCAGACCCCCTAAAGAATATGATTTGTTTTTCACCTATAATAAACACATTGAAAGATCTCAACTCTAGAGATAGTGGGGGCACTATTCTTATTCGGCCACTCTTTCTTGGGTACTAGAACAAGAAGCTAAGATAGAGTTAATAAGGTTCTAAACCCTTATATATTCAGTAGTTCATATAGTGGAGTGGCTATCAGCATCAATAGTCTATAGTTGTTCGACTAGACACAGTGGGGAAGCTGGGTGGGTAGTCTTCTACCTATATTATACCAACGTGGAACCATGTGAGGATAGTGGAAATGGAAGACCTCATCTTCCTATTCCACACCACCCCATGCGCCATCTGGAAAGTCGGGCAACTAGGTGGCCTTGGTTGCTCGAGCCCCCAACTCCACTCCAACCATTGATTCGGTATAATATAGGTAGTAGAATAGACGGGAATGTGCTTGAGCGTATCCAGCTCCCGGGTGCAGCAGATACAGAATCAATTGGGTAGCGGGGTTGACCCTTCACTCGGAACACTGAAAGAGTATCACCCGAGCACCACCAACTCCATTCCAGCAGCTCTGCCATCTACCATATCCTACCGGGTTCATATCATATCATATCATAGTAGTACGACCGATCGATCGAATGGGAAACATAGGCACGATAGGTACCTTGTGCAGTGGGGGACATGTACTCTCCTAATAGTTTACTTCTTGAGCCCCATGGAAAAAAAGGGTTTGTTGGCTGAGATGGTCGATCAAATCACTATTGGAATAGAGCTGGCTTCGCCCACACCCGGTTGCTACTCGATGCCCTCCATTGCTCCGCCCACTCCACTTCGAGTACATTATCCTTATCAGTATTGTACATACCCAAAAATATAGACCTTTAGGACACTATTAGATTAGATATAGTGTGGTATTGGCGTTCTACGTTGTACAATTTGACATTCCAGTATCGTTGCCCCCTTTGTGAAACCACTGAGATATCCCATAATGGCACAGGCCATTGGCCCCTCCGGCATTGAGCTACACCTAGTTGGAGTGGAAAGGTAATATTTTTTTCTAGGTGTGATAGATGCACCATCCTCCCTTGGCCGCTCGATCCATGACTTCTCCGTATATAGTCTAGTTGGTCGTACCACCTCGATTCCCACTGACCGTACCGTTCAAGACCATTCCACTAACTACTACTTGTTTTGTTTTGTTTTGACAAAACCAAACAAGTAGTATCTAGTCAGTCAAGTTACAATGAATCATATTCCATGTGCACATGAGAGTGGAAGGAAGACACATGGGGTTGGACTTATAAGGATAAATCACTAATGGTGCTGGCGGTGTGGTTTGGACTAGCCGGCAGGTACAGGTGAGGTTCCCGGGCCAAAGTGTAAAGGCATGATTTGTTCCACAAAGCTCACTGCACTGACCATAGTATACTCCACCACGTAGTATAAACATGCTCAGTTTATTTAAACACCCCAGTATTGCATCACATTTCAAGCCGGAGGAAGGCACAAGCCAACTATGAGGGACATCAGCTGCTGTGACTAGAATACGGATATGCGTTTTTGCTCGTAGGACGACTCGATTGTCTACTTCTAAGATACATGATTGCCCCATTGCTGGATCAGATTCTGAAATAGGATAACTATGAAAAGCGAGAGGCTTGTCTGTTCCGTCAAAACAGTCTGAATACTCATAAGGGTGGAAAAACAACCCCAAACTGTACTGGCAGCATTGAACCGCATACAGCTCTCCCAGCTGCCTATGAATCACCACTACGGCCATCTCCATTCCAACAAAACATCGATTACATTATTTCAAACCCATCCAAGAATGTTGAACTATATAGAGAGAGTACATGTTTCATGCACACAACTCACCTGGTCTCTTTGGAATGTCATGAGGTACCACCACCGGCCGATAGGTGCCCAATCGTTGAGCCATCGTCATAGCTGTCAGTCAACCCTGTCCCAAAGCCACACCGTGGCTCATGTCCATTCCATCTAGAAAACCACACTCACTCCATCAATCTCCATACAACAACAAAAACCTTGCTTCTGAATCAAATCGTTCCCACTGCTCTTCACCGGTACCCAGGAACTCTGAACTAGCCATCTCATGCATTCTCATAATAGAGTGATCTCAGGTACTCTTCCTATATAGTTTAGATTAGAGTACTAGATCGCATGTCCGATCCCATCCGGCGGTGTACGTAGTTGCTTCCTGACCCTCTGACCCCAGTAGCATTCCAGTGGTATCATCCTATATCAGTCTCTATTCCAACCCCACCAACTCCATGCGATCCATACAGTACGTGACCGATTGACCTCAGTATCATCCTATATTGGTGTCAAAAGCCAATACCACCCAATCAATAAGAGTAGTAGGGGTGCCTTAGTACTCTACTCTAATAGTTCAACTTCCCCAATGGTATCAACTAGGTCACCATCATGAACCCCATCAACCCCATTCAGATCGTGGTGGTTCCAAGCCTAGCATTTCCGATCTCACACCATCTCCTTTGCGGGTATAGGATTCGAACCTGCAGTCGTTGAGGTCATGAGCCTGAGGAGTCTATACAATTCCTCCAACTCGCTTCTGCCACTCTATTGTCATTGAAATGGTGCCCATTTATTTTCCAAACAACTTGGTGATTCGAGGTATCATCGTTTTCATCTACCACCCAACAACTGCAATGCCAACTACACCACTCGGTATATAATCTAGATTGTGTATAATCTAGCTAGGTACTCTTCTATATAGTCTATAGTCGGACCACTATAGGAACCACTATAGGCACATTTTTTTGTGCCTATAGTGGTCTGACTATATTATACCAAGATTGGCCTTCTGAAACCATCCATGCCATACCTTCCATCAACCCCATCCCGACGCGTAGTACTCATAGTGGCCATCTGTCCATTTGTGCCAAGAGATCCATGAAACTGTACCCCCATCTCCTCCAATAAACCACCATCTTAAAGAAGAGGAATTCCTAGGATGGCATGGGAATATGCGGCTCAGTATGTATGCATGCTTAACACATTGCTATCGAGGGTGAGTCTTTCGACTGCTTAGCTGCATGCTGCAGCTGCAGGAAAGCATCTCTTTCTTCATGGGTGGCTTGAACAAATCCTAAATGGAGGAGATAGAGGGGGGAGAGGAGTGAGAAAGCGGAACAATGAGCGGGGACTGACTTGAAAACACAAAGGGAAAGCAACGGAATGAGCTGCATCTCTTTCACCTGATCCATCCAGAAAGTGAGGACCGATGTGAACAGAGTGAACGAGAGGATGAGGACAACTCAATGGTATTACCTCTATGGATTCACCTCTCTATTATATAGCATTTTTTTCATCTCTGAACACTAAATCACCTGTGTGTATTGCATTCGCCCGCATACGAATCATTGCATCTTTCCTGTTCCCCTTCACACCGTTGCATCATCCAAAGTATTGAGGTTCTGAGGTCCTTGATGACCAAAGTATTGAGACTTGAGTATTTAGGTGTCTGAGGTCTCAATACTCAGATCTAAAGACTTTGGTCTAAATACTTTGTTTTGGAGCTACGACTTGGTTAGTGCTCATAGACTAGTACCAAGGGTGAGGTTCTTCCTAGGGCAAGTGTATCCTAGTTCAGTCAGCAGGTGGTATCGCCCTGTCCAAATGATATCGATAGCATCACAACACCAATCATTGGTGTGAATTTCAATTGACAACCACGACAACGGCCTGCACGACTAGTCATATGATTCCAAGACTTTTTTCCATCTGATAGATCATTGTTTCCATAGCCCCTGCTCATTCGATCCTCCCCCCATAGATAAAGGAACCTAACACCTCAATTTGGCTACCTGTTGTTCGCTACCACATCCTGACCAGCCGCTTGTTGTTGGCTAAATGAGAGGCCTATTCACGAACTTGGACCATTACTGACTTTGAGTTCAGTAGGAAACACAATGATCGTGGTTGGGTTGATCGTCGAGAGATGAGACACAAGATTCCATTTCCCTTTCTAGGATTGCCTATGGCCCAGTTTCTTGCTAGTTCCAAAAACAAGTCGAGTAGATGGGACAATACTGAAGGGGATGGTCGAGTGGGTGATGTTTTTTTGACGATTGCCTGACGTGTTCTCAACTCGACCATGCATCTCTTCATATATGATAAAAGGATCAATCAACACGAGTCTAGAATTTTAATCATGGTAGGTAATAGAAGTAGACCTTTATGGTAGGTAATAGAAGAATCATCTCAAAGATGAGGTCGTCGGTATAATATAGGTAGTAGCACTATTAGAGTAGAGTACTGACGCCATCTCTCAGCATTCTGAACCTTTCTAAGCAAGTGAAGGAAACAAATTCGGTCGTGCGCAGCAGGAGAAAAAGGAAATTCTTGATTCAAAGCATGCTACCCTAGGTACTCACTAGGATATGATTATTTCTCCTTAACCTGATGATATCAACCTATATGAAAAGGTTCTAAACCCTTATATATTCAGTTCAACACTTTAGGGAGGATCAGGGAGGGTCAGGATTTGATTTCATTTTATGAGAAAGTCCTTGATCTCGCCATATGATAGGATAGCTGTTAGCCTAGAAGTTTTCTCCCCAGCTACTCGGGCACTCCGGCTCGAAGATCCCCACTTCCTCTATTCCGGGAACCTTTGGAATTATTGTCTTCCTCTGAACTGAGTTTGTGCTCAAGGGTCAATCAAACCACGAACCAAAGGAACTCTCTATTAACAAGTCCCCTGTGAATGATCCCAAATAATTCTGAAAGCTGGGTCCAGACATAAAGATAAATGGAGTGAGTCCTCTTCCTCTTCTCTATCTAGGTATCACCTCCCCTGTAATGAGAACTCCTCGTAGATTGACTGATGCCTCAAGCCCGGCTATCCCGATTTTTACTCTAGTTATATCCTCCGACATGACTTCTTGTATGGCTAGATTGTCTTTCCTAGCTCTGAGATTCATACTAATCAAATTAACCAGACTCTATCTCTATTGTCTGCATGATACGACTTGTAATATATATATAAATATATAAGAATCATACATTTTTTTGCCTCCTCACCCTTTAGTAAGGGTCAGATCTACGGTACTTGACCCTATATAGTTCATCCCCTCTTATGATTTATATAAGGCATTTCTCTTGTGCAAGGTCTCACCAACCTCTGGCAAAATTCTTTGATTCATCAAATCAGTTATACAAGATCATATCCTGAAAGCATGCCCGTGGAATGTCAGAAGGTAGCTCTCACCTATTCAGCCACAAACGCCTGTTTTTCAAAAGGATTCGAGTCATCTGTAGAATGAATCTGAGACAACAATCGGGTCTTGGCTTGTCTTGTTGACCCAAAGATGGTGTTGGAATTGCTTCTAATCCTGGCTTTCCAACTGGATTTGACTTTGGTAATGTTTTTCCCTTTTTGGTATTTCACTCTTTGCTTCGATTCCTCCAATTCCATTGGTTTTGGATTCAATCCCAAGTCAGCCCTAGAATATGGTACGAATATCGAGTCAATTGAAATTTTCCTTTATCAAATTCTTTCGTTTGACCCCTTGAGCTCCCTCCCAATATTTTCATCAAACTCTCTATCCTAGGTCTGAAAAATAAGAATAACAGACTTCAAGTAGCCCTACTGGAATAGAAAATGAGGGCACCTTCATTTTTATTACTCTAATAGCAGTGAGGTGGTTATTTGACTTTGAATGGACAGAAACTCCAGCTGGTTGACCTGGTGACCTCTTCCAAAGATGCATTGGATTGCTAAAAGATCGATTTGAAGCCAAAAACACCAACTTTCTTAAAGTTTGATCATTCAGAACCTGTCGGAGAGTCTATTTCAGACAAAATACTACCTTTCCTTGCTAGTTGGAAGCTCCTATAGCATCAACAGCGGCTGTCGTTGCCCCCTTTCCTTTATGGAGACCTTGCTTGGTTCCGCCTAGCTCTTAGAGTTGACTAATGGATTTCACTATTTGTTTTGGAGAGCGTGAAATGACAGGTACTCTGTCTATATTTTCCTGATCCGATCAAAGCGGATTCCAGAACCTCAAGCAATTGCCTCTTCATCTTTCTTTACCCACCCTTTGCTGTTCTTTTCTCTCAAAAAGGGGAGTCCACTTCCCAATTCGACCCATTCCTCTAAGTTGGATCATGTGCTGCAGACCTTTCAAACTCGAATCCAAAGTCAGCTAGAATAAAAACCTTTCCCCTCCCTAAATGACTGCTACTTCATCTATAAGGGTTTAGAACTCGGCTACTTCACCCTATTCGGTAAGGTGTCAGATATTTTAGAACCTTCGGAGCACGTATTGTCATTGTGGAAGGGGGTTCAACACACCACAGTTGTAGGTGTTCTATGATTCAACTCTGAATAATGATTGGAATATGGTATTTAGTTGAGAGAAAATGGGCAGATGCGATTCATAAAGAGTCTATAACAGAGGTTGGGATGTGAGCAAGAAGTCAGTTGAGTTCCCGTATCCGTATTCAGAATCGTCGCTGGTGGGTGGATCTATTGAACAATGGTGTCATGGGTTTGGTTGTGATCGATAGTTGTAATAGTAGCAAAACAATAGAGTGTACTCAAGTGGTGGTGTTGAACTGCGAACGAACTGCCTATGAAGCAATATGGTGCTTCGGATCTGAAAGGTGGACTACTGGATGGTCCGAAGGAAATATGCAGAGATGACCTGATCAATCGTAACCAACCGATCAAGAGATGGACACCCTGAAACGTTTTGAGTAGCTTAGATGATTCAACGATGGTGCTAGAATAGTGGAAATGGGGGTGCTTCCCCACATTATCAATGAGTACCAAGCCTATGCTTTCCGCTGCCAATTTCGTATAGATGGCTCTCCGGAAGGTCAATTCAACTCGAGCTAAACTAGAAATGATATCTCCTAGCCCAATGTGATGAAATGGATTCTTGATTCAAAACCCATTCACCAATACGAGGTTTCTGACCTGCTGCCTTGCCTGCATAATGGAACCACAAAACAGGAAACAAACCAGGAACACGTCCAATCTGGTTTCTTTCATTCGATGCCATTGGATAGTCGCTGATGCACCTTTTCGCCGAAGGGGGGAATGGTGAAGGCATTTCAACTTGACATCCAATGCCACTTGATCAGTCAGGTGTGTTTTTCGCGTGTAGTAGTTGTGATCATTGATGTCTGGTTTGTAGCTCGTTTGATATCTCGTTGTCCAGTTCTCTCTCTTCTTGTGCCACAATTGTGATAGTAGTTGGCTTTGGCAGATGGTCAGTTCTCTATTCCGAACATTCCCTGGCAGTTGACGACACCATTTAAATCATAGTGCAACCACGAATGAGTGCATTCAGTACTCTACTCTAATAGTCCTTCTCCCACACCTCGAATGGAGTGAGTCGACCTATGGAATTTATCTTGAGTGGATGAACTCGAAGGCCCGTATGACACTATTAGAAGAGTACTTGTGATGGTCTGTTTATACTCGGTATAATATAGGTAGTAGGCCCAACACACAACTCTCTTCAGGGACCGTTTATGGACTTCCACTATACAAAGGATGCCAAGTGACTTCTTATGGCAATGTCATGGGTCAAAGGTGCACCTCCTGGAAGCAACATGAACTTTAACCCTTCGGCATATTGGTGACACTGGAATCATAGCATTGTTGGAAGTTCACATTCTATCTGTCATACACTCCGAACCACATTACTCTCTCCTCTTTAACCTCCAGGCGGTTGGGGGACTCTTCGGCCATGGGGATCGTATCACCCCCGGCTCACGGATCATTTCGGATCGTGCTACCCTTTTGACCCACCTGCACCCGACCATCAAGACAACCACCAATGGAGTGGAAAGAGGTACCCAATCAATAAGAGTATTAGGGGTGCCACAATCAGTAATCTACTCTAATAGTGAATAGTTCGGACTATCTCCTAACCCTTTAGAACCCTTAGATATCATTAGCAGATACTGATATCTAAAGAACCTACCTTATCAGTCGAGTTACTTCATACCTTTGACTACTCCAGAGATATAGAGGAAACATTTTTTTATGGTGGAGAATGGGGAGTGAAAAACCAATGCAGCAGAGCATGAATCAGAATCCACTTATATTAATATAGATGACCTCTACGTTCTCAAAACAGTTTATCTTAGTGTGTTATCCACTGCTTCATTTCGTATAGTGACAATTCTTTCTATTTCTTAGCACTCCCCCTGTATAGTAATGGGAACTCTGGTTGCGTGGATTTCTCCGGTACTCTTATATATGGTTATAGAAGAGTACATGTTTCTCTGACTTGACTCAGCTTGACCTACTTGACTCAGCGGTTAGAGTATCACATTCATTCGGTGAGAGTCATTAGTTCAAATCCAATAGTATGTCAAACCATCCCTACTACCTATAGTATACACTGATAAGGATAAAGAACGACCAACATGATAGAAATCGCGGACTGGCGGAGTCAACTAAATGACCAGGTTGCTTCCACTTGTGGCCTTCTCGCCTTGACACCTTAATATCAGGTCTCCTCTCTTCTTATCTTCATGTATGTGGGAAAACCCATCCCAAATAGACGAACAAGAACAATCTAAATAAAGGAACGATAGAGATTTGATACTCACCCCTCTTCCACAATTAGGTGAAGACCAGGTCCTCACTGAATGTCCCGACCTGGTAAGGCCTGAATGTTGTTCCGCCTGTTTGCGCAAGGGCGAGACTTGAAAAACTGCCTATAGATCAGACTCACATGAGGAAAACCTGCATGGTGATCACTATTAGAATATTAATGATTATGGAACTCATAGATAATCACTCGAAATCCACCTTCAATCAATATATATTAGTAGCAGTTCAGGGATATCACATCGTCCTTTCACATGCTACTTGGTAGACCATGGATTCACTCAGCTCAACAGGGGTTGTTCCCTCTGTCTGAAAGGAACTTACAAAAGCCTGACAATAGGACACGAAGGGGGTGCAAAAAACTATATAGGAAGAGTACCCATCTAGCGGCATTGTATTATTACAGCTCTTTTAGAATGGACTATGTGATTCTTACTCTATTGTGTACTGATAAGCTTTCTTCCCTCTAGCTCATTCCCCATTAGTCCTATGGATCACATCGCTTTTTCTGTAAGAGAACTGAGTGGTATTGTGGTAGTTTCTTCTTTAGAATATTTTCTTTCCCAGCCCAGAGTACACCCTTTCGGGCTAGTCCTACCTCTTGTTTGATCGTTCGTGCCCCATTAGTCCTACGGGTCACTTCCCCACTCACTCACTAGCTAGAGATTTCAAATAGACTCACCTTTTATTGATGCACGAAATAATTGAATTACTAAGAATCTTATGATTGAGCATAGATAAGGCGTTCTGTCAGACACTAGTTTAGCATTTGGTAACACATAATTAGGGTCAAATGCTGACCTTGAAGCCAGTCAGACATGGAATTCTCATTCTGTCAGATACCGATTTGGCATGCGGTATGATGGGAAGAGAGTAAGAGAATTATTTAATACACGTATTAAAGAAGAATAAGACCTTATGAAGGTAGGGAAATCCTGAGTCAGTAACTGTGACGTTCAGGTTCTCACCAGGGAGGGCCTGGACCATCCGTTTCATTTATACTTCTCACCTGCTATGAGCGGTCTAGGAAACACAAAGTGATAGACGTACAAAAGGAGAACGACATTGGTTTGAATCTAAATAGGGAGTAAATTCATCAGTAGTAGGTTCTAAACCCTTGATATAATATATAAGTAGCACCTTTCTAAAGGGTCAGGACTTTATAAATGAAAGAAACTAGTCCAATCACATCTATATCTATAGTGGTTGAATGAATCACTCTTTTAATAATCCCTATCTCTAGAGTAGTACGAGTATGTTAAGCCTCCTTGCTGCTCAATTGATTCTATCTATCCTTATTACTCTCTCAAAAGGGCTTATTGAGGGGTGATGGTAACCGGCTGCAGGGTTCTTAGGTGGGGTTCAAAGATCTTACCCTTTCTAAAGTCAAGGGTGAGGTTCAAAGATCTGACCCTTTCTAAAGTCAAGGGTGAGGTTCAAAGATATGGAACATTCTAAAAGGGTCAGGAAAGACACCCAGAAAAGCGAATGAGGGAGTCTAAGGACTGACCCATACTGGAATGATCGGCAGAGGCTGCTAAGCAACCCCGCGGGAAGCCATGATAGTAGTCTGTAGAACTGGCGTGGGCTTGGGAACCCATGTGCAGTTACCCAACTAAGGAATCTCTTGCAACTTGAAGGTCCCAGTCTATCAGAAACTAGGCTTATGTATCATGAGATGGAGAGATTAAAGAGTAGTTTCAATTTCAATAATGGTTTCTCAGTTGACTGTAGAGGCACTGGGAGAGATAGGGGTGGGGTCTCTCTATATTGTGGGATGACTCTTTGAATTTATCACTACTATCCTTTTTAGAAAACCTGTAGAGGATCAAGGCAGCAAGAGATGGAACTTTTCATTCATATTAAATACCGGAGACTTCCTTTACGTGATAGGGCTCGATTGATATAGAAGGATGCTTTCTCCGGATCCAAATGAGATGATGTCCGAATTCAGCTCGATGAATGGACTGACTCACTTCTTTACGTGCTTTGGTGAGCTTGACCGAATCAATCGGAAGTCAGAGTCATCACGGAGAATGTTCGTTCGATGTTGACTATATCTTTGCTCATGCGACTCAATCGCTTGATCTATTCTTCATGTATATAAGGGCTCGAAACCTCACTATCAGAACAGGGAGGGTGAGAACATAGAAGACTGATATGAATTCTCTATCTTTTTCAGTACAGATTTTCTCCTAGGATGGATGCAAGGAGAATGGATAGCGATCAATAGATGTGAAGGGGAGGGCCGGATATAGAATTGAACTAGTTATGGCGGTAAGCTCATGGTATCCCGCTTTCGTTGATAGCTTCTACTTTAATGCAGAACTCCCAATAGGTGTTGCTACTTATATATATTGTTGGCTTTCTAGATTGACCTTTACACTTCACACGAAAGCTTTCAAATTCTAATCTACTTGATATCTAAGGGTTAGAAAGGGTCAGATCTATGGTACTTGACCCTATATAGTTTTACCCTAAAGGTGCTATTTAATATATAAGGGTTTATAATCTTTTTTAGAGGGACGAAGTGACTTGAACAAAGCAAAGAGAAGAGGTTCTTTAGCGTAGGCTAGTCAGTTTACTTGGAGTAGCTTTCCCGTTGCCCAGTAAGTTTCAGTTGATCTAATTACAGTTGCGTTTCCCTTTCTGGGGAAGACTATTATATTCTAATAGTGTTGGAGGCCTAAGCTAATCACTTACATCCCTTAATTTCTTGAAATCAAAGCCTAAAGATCCAATTGAATGTCCATATTCATCCTTCTCTTTGTCATAAAAAAATCATTCGATTCCTGACCCTTTCTTTAGAATGGGTCAGATCTTTGAACCTCACCCTTTAGAAAGGGTCAAATCTTTGAACCTCACCCTATTCGGGTCAGATCTTTTAGAACCTGATCCTTTAGAAACTTGTATATAAATAAGTAGCGGACTGATATATCACCTTATATATAAATAAGTAGCAGAACCTTGGATTTCTCTTTCTTTCCTTCTGTTTGAGTAGGAGAAAGATTAGTTGTAGTGAAAGTGGTAAGCTAAGTCCTAAGGTCTTCCTAGCTTCCAGCAGTTTGAGATCCCTTTGCTGTCGGGCTTGTGGATGTTTCCTTAGATGGGTTTCATACGAGTGGTCTAGGCCAGTTGACTTTGCTGGTGTTTTAGTTGTAGTTCCAGCAATTGGAATTTCTTTCACGAACAAAAAGGGCTTTCATAACATAAGGGTTTTCCAGTCTCTGGGTAAGAAGTTTTCCACCATAATAGTAGGATTTATTCTCCTATTTCCATTGTATCACTCCTGGGAGAAAGCTAAGGATATTTGAAAAGAAAGCCCAATTGGAGTGCTTAATAAGGTCTTCACCTGGAGTTCCCCTTTGGTAATCCCTGTAAATGTAGGGCCAATTTCCTATAAGGCAATGGAAAATCTAGTACCTATTGAAGAAAAATACTTATTCCTACCATCCCACAGGTACTCTTATATATAGTTTCAGTTCTAGAATATATAGACAGAGTACTCGTGGTTGGTAGTCCTAAGTCCTGGGAGCGGTCTCAGGGTAATCCCCATAAGTTGCAGCAAACAAGTCAAATGGAAAAGCAGGAAAGACGGAAAGAGGGTGTCTAAGAGTAAAAGTACTAGGGATTGAAGTTCAAAATAGTATGACCGTGTCTAAGAGTTATCCCAATAATACAAGCCAGGGTGGATATTTACAAATGAAATAGCTTACCTGATTGTCCAATTTATCGACTCTTGTTACCTTTTCTAGTGAATCCCCTGCAGTTGCAGCTCTTCTCTTATCTGGCCTTAGTTTAGGAAGGGTTCAGAAAGCACTCCGAGTGAAGAACATGGAACTGTCGGCATGTTAGAATAACTGTAGAGACCCGAAACTTGACTTACAAGGACATTACATTACTTTTGCGGAATACTTAATACATAACAAAAACATACACCAAAGGACCGTAATAGTTTAGTGCTTTTTGAAACTTGGAACATAATCTTCTAATCTTGGTGAAAGATCCTCAACATCTCCCATAAAGATCATCCTTTTTTTTTCTTACCTAAAACCTTTCCTCATATCCTGAGGAAAAGAAAGAATAAAAAGGGTGAGCTCAAATGCTCAGTAAGGGAAAATGTAGTGAACATAAAACAATCCATAAACATTTGAAAGCAAAAACTTGAACATGAAATTTAAACATCAAAATCTTGAGAAAAGAAATAAATCGTGGAAGTACGTAAGGCATATATCATAATGGAACATAAATCATGATAAAATATAATGGGAATAAAACATGTAATTGTGGAAACCATTCAGCACATGTCCTGATTTCCATAGTAGCCAAGACATTGCTGCCAAGACCATCTTAGTGGACAAAGTCCCTTTCTGAATCGAGTTCACTCCTCATTTCAGTCCTGTCACACTGAACCAGATTAACTTACCGTTCCAGCCATGTCTATCTCATGAGATATAAATATTTACCCAATGAATTGGAGGGAGATATAGGTCTCACCCATCTCATAAGAAAATCATTCTTACTTGTGCCACAACATAAACATAAATCATTCATCATAACCCAAAGAATAAAAATGGGTTTCATAAACATCATCCCATCATAGAATAATCCATATAAAAAAAATTGATATCATTTCATCATAAGAAAAGTGAAACCATGTAAATCATAGAGACATTATACTTGAAACATACACACAAGAAATAATGTCATCTTAGATGGAAAATGGTTTTGATAAAACACTTGAAATGAATTCTTGAGGAAAATATCCTTTCTTCTTTAAAATCATTTTCTTTTCAAAAAATGTCATGCATTTTTAAAAGAAAAGGATTTTGTTGAAAATTCTCATGAAATGTTTTGGAGGAAGCTTCATGATAATAAGGATTTATAAAACTGTAAAAATCCTTTCATGACATATAAGTTAAAAAATAACATTCTTCTCATACTTTTGTCGGAAAAGTCAAAAAGTACCTCGTATGGTAAACAAAAGAAAGATTCCTTCTGTATGATGTGGTAAAATTAGAAAAGGGTAAAAATGAATTTAAACATACATGGAAGAAAATTAAACATTTTATGAAAATATTTTGGGAACATATGGACATGGATAATAATCATAACCCCAGTAAATACTTACGAATAAACAATCTCGGATAAGAATGAGATTGGAATAATTATCCCTTACCTTAGGTCCGATATGCTTCGTACGTATCTGAACCTCCTGTATAATGATTTAAATAATGTCATTGAATTATTATAGAATCATATTCATTGTTATGATATCATATATGGTTCACTTATGACTTTATATTACCCATTCTTTTGTAAATTCCATGTTAAAGATCGTTTTGGGTAAAATCGTTTCATTTGTCGTCCGTGTTTTGACTTGTAATTATTCATATGATTACTTAGATCATGGTTACTTAATTACAGAATATAAAAAATGATTTATATATAATATATATTCAGAATATACATATATATATATAATAGATCTACAAATGGAAATAAATACACCGTTCATGGAGACGGTAGGCCGTACGTACGCATGAACGTTGTTTTTGTTTCCTCGTTGAATTGAATGGAATTAATTGGATGAAATACATATATATATACATAAATACAGTATCATTATTATGTCATATATTTCATTATTACTTATTATATATACTTTATAATAATTCATGAATGGTTAATCATTGAAAATGAATCTCATCGCGTCGTGGAGACGGTAGTCCGTACGTACGCACGAGCGATGATATAATTACCATAATTATTGAATTGAATTGGAGTGGATGATACAATATATCAGAATCAGTATGATGTTATAATAACTATGTATAGTTATTCTTTACACCATTATACCCATCCAAGTAAGGTGGTATTGGAAAAACAGATTACACCACAACGTGGAGACAGTATTCCATACGTACGCACGCGCGGTGATTTCATTTTCCGTAGGATGGATAGAAAGTGAAATGGGGTTGTTTCATATTTATAATAACATATCAGTATATTAGTGATAATTATGTTATTACTTTATAATGAAACAACTAAAGAAGAATAAGTTGAAGAATAAATAATCTTGATATAATCGGTAGAAGAGATTAACTCTTCTTCGACGCACCTCCTTTAAACTTCTTCTTAGGGCACTAGGGTTGGTCTTTTGAGAAGACCAGTACCTATATAAGGTTTCTAGGGAAGTGAGGAAGTTAAATGAGAAGAGTTTGGCCGAGCTTCAAGGCTCAAAATGGTGTGAGGAAGAGAGGGAGGAGGTTCCCTTTTATAAGGGAGGAGAGGGGCACCTTAGGAAAAACTAAAAAATATTATTTTATTATAAAGTCATATTTGGTTTTTAATAGCTCCAAATTGATTTATTTCTAAGCTAAGGTGGGGATGGGTCGAAATAATCTCATCCAATAGAATTTAGAAAAGTTTAGGTTTCTATTTTAACCTTATCATTTAGATTTAACTTTAAGTTAGATAATTTTACTTTTACCGTTTCTTCTTGTTTTATTACACTATAAGGTTAATAAATTTACTATAACAAGCCAAAAGAACCCTAAGTTGTTTATTATTAATATATATAACCTTATCTAAGTCATTTGGCCGAACCTTAGATTTTTAGGAATAAAATAACAATTAATAATATAATATTTTTTTAAACAACTATTTTATGTCAATTTTGAAACTATTTGGTAATTGATTTTTGTGAAAATCATAACAGATATATTAGTTCTAAAAAAGTTAATTAAATCAATATTAAAATGTAATATTAACATATAAAATTATTGGAATTCATAAAAAGTATCAAATTATATTTATTTGGGTATTTATAACATCAATTATGTCAATATTTCATTAATAAGATGATTAATGCATCATCTTTGTGTCATAAATAAATTAAATTATTTAATGTCTAAAAATTATAAATAAAATACCATTATGTAGGAAATCTTTTTGGATTTCTAAATAATATTTATAGTCGAATTTATCTTATGTATAACCCTATATTAAAAATGATTTACTTATTAAACTTTGATTTTAACTATTTTAACCCTTCTTTAAATAAATTAATATTAAATGTCCTAATCTAATCCAAGTGGGCCTAAATGGTCATATTTTATTCCTAAGGTTGTTTTTGGTCTAATTACACTTATACAATAGAATTAGGACATGTTTTAGGATAATAATAATATCATTTTTACCCTTAATTACCCTATTTACTTTTAACCGTGGTAAAAAAAAGTAAAAAGTTACTATTCACCAAAAATTATTTTCATCTCATTGAACCAAATTTTAGTCCTTTATATTAACCGTGTCTCTCGTATTTTTGAAATTCAATTCACAGAAGTGGTAAAATTTCATTTAAATGAAAAAGTCAGTTTTTTAACTACCACTAAGTGGTTTCACTATTCATCGAAAATTGATGTTTTTCAGAAAAAATACCAAAAATTCATCCTAAGAATTATTTGATATTCCGAATTCAAAATTGATGTCTATTTTTCCAAATTCAAAACATAGAAGTGGCATTAATTAATTTTAAAATAAATTCCCGTTATCAAAACAAATAGCGTGTTTTTAAGAAGCAAAAACAATCAAAAGATTGATACTTGTTTATATCCAATTTCAAAGTGAAATTAATTCCAATGAACAACATTGTATTAAATGGTAAAAATATATTCTAATTAAACTTTAAAACCAATTAAAAAGATAATATAACCATATAAATTATTGCGATGAAAAAAGTTGTTTTTAATTAAAATATAGCGTGTTTTTACTATTCATTAAAATATGAAAGTTATCAGAATAATATGAAAAAGTTATCCAAAGTAAATTTTTATATCCTGTTTCCAAAGAAGAATTTTATTTTTTCAAATTGAACTTATAGAAATGTCAAAAACAAGATTTAAAGTGGGTGCACCATCAAAAGGCAGTAAAACTACATTTTTTTAAAAATACTTATTTTACTCAAAAAATTGATTTTGTTCACATAAAATGTTTTAGAAAATTTATAAGATGAATAATAATGTTATAAAATTCAAAATTTATTTAATACTATTCATAAAGTCTAGTCCATAATAATATTATAACAATATATCATCGTTTAGTGAAACCTGGTATTGCGTTCAACAAACGCTATCGAGGAAGGTCGTGATTGCGTGTAATGCAAGCTAAGTCAGGGTTGCGTGTTGTGCAAGACTCCTTTGTTGTTTTGTTATAACAGAATCCAACCATTTTTCATTTATACATTGAATATATATATATACACTCAATGTTGCATAGAATGACTATTATCCAACGAACTTGAAATTGTGTGTAACACAATCTAAGAATAGTGTTGCGTATACCGCAAGCTAATACAGTGTTGCGTATAGAACAAGATAGTCTTGTTGTAGCATAAAACACATGACATCAAATAAATTAAAAAGAATACTTATCATAAAATATCGTGTTGTTACATTCTACCCCCCTTAAAATGAATTTCGCCCTCGAAATTCGTCAGGGTTATAATTGGTTTTCTACTTGAAAGTTTCTTTAATTGAAACCCACATCGTAAAATGAAATACCAAAACTTAACTTTAAAAACTAAAGTATGAAACGTAACGGTTACCCAAATTAACTAATCACTGGGTTTCCACATAGGAGAACATAGGTGAAAATATGGATATGGAAGAGAAATCTAACCATCATGTTTTGATGGAGAGTGGTAGAGAACATGGCTATGAAAAAGCCAACAATCAAAAAGCCATAGATTTGTGATGATCTAAGGTACCATCTGATTCGTCGGATATAATAGTACTAGGACAACATTTTTTTTTCAATATCATTTCCCTAAAGTTAAAAATTTTGAATTAGAAGAAATAATTTCTTGATTTTGGTATAATCTCACTGTTGTTCATGCTTTAAAAAATTTCCACTTCATCTCTTAAAGAAATGAAGTTGAATTTGTTATTCGTGAAGTGCTAACAGATCATGTGATATAATGATGGGTCATTCTATCTGTCTCAAACAAAAGGTTAGCAAAAGTTATCAAATATACATAAGTCCATCTATAGTGAGATTAATCATATATGGACTTATACTTAATATATCATACTTTTTAATATAATAAAACTAGTTTATGCTAACCAGGGACTTCCTGTAGGCCAGTGGTAGGCGATAAAGGATTGTCGCACTTCGGTTGTGGGTTCGATTCCCATAGCCATGTCCGATGCGATGGGTTGTCTCCTGTCCTGCAGGTTGTCCTTTTCCTAAAACTACATTACTATAACATCCCATAAATAATATCGAACTAACTTATGTCCAACATAATCCATTCCAATCTTTAGGCTTATCTAAAATACTTAGGTCCAAGCTCATAGTATAAAGAAAATGATTACTTGAAATGTCACATAACAATCACGTGAATGCAATCATTTATCCCCCATATATCATAAGATATATCTTATTGGTCAAATTATAAACATGTGAATACCTTAATCATGTATTCTCTTGAATAATGAAAACCCATTGAACCTTAGTGAAAAAATGTATGTTGTTAAATTTTAACACTTTCCACATACCAAAATCCCAAAAATTCTATATACTCAAACCATAATATCACTTAGTCCTTATATCAGTCATGATCTCATGATTACTATCATATTATTTTCTCCTTATCCCTTCATTATGGGTATTTCATCTGCTTTCCAAAAATATTTCAATCACTTTTTCATGGTTACCAGTACCATATAATTATTGAAAACCAATACATAGATATTCCAAAATTCCACAATACCATAAATGAGATTCCATGATACTATTTTGAAATCTCATTACATAAACACTTAATCATTACACAACATCATTTTCATACTCAACATCACAAATAGTGATCGCATGAGACTTCCCTTTATCCTTTGCCTTAAGAGGTTACTCACATTGATCATCATTAACCCGTGGATTAGGGCATTTATTAGCATAATGCCCCATTTCCTTGCACTTGAAGAATTGAAGTGTTGGTGGTGCGTTCTCTACAGTTTTTTCTTTATTCACATCATTAGCAACCCTTTTTCCATTACTTCAAAACTCAGCTTCTCTATGACCTTATTTTCCACACTTAAAACATTTTCTCGTCCCTTTAAGACAATCTCCACTATGCTTCTTTCCGCACTTTGAGCATAAGGAAGCATTCATCTTCTTTTCACCATTATTCTGAGATTTCTCCTTGAACTCCATCTTTCATTTCTTGTCAAAACCATGAGATGGATATGTTACACCAATTTCTAGTTCTACCTTGATAGCACAACGCACAATTTCTTCAGAGCTACTGAAGTCTCTTATAGCTAATTCCCTTTGAAGACTTTGTTTTAAGCCACTAAAAAATTGATCAACTTTACTTTCAGGTTGGATGATAATGCCAAATTCATACCTTGCAAGACTTGTAAAATTCACTTCGTATATACCAACAGATTCATAATCCTTATGCTTAATCTCAAGAAACTCCTTTTCCATCTTTGTTCGAAGAATACAAGGGAAGTACTTACTGAAAAACAAGTTCTTGAACTCATCCCATTACATGGACTCAATTTCATCTCTTTGCCTCATATTCTTGATAAGATTCCACCATTGATCAGCATAACCTTTTAAATAATATACTGCTAAGATGACTTTATCATGCTCAGAACATTGTAGAACTGAAAATATCTTTTCAGTAGTACTGATCCATTGTTCAGCCACTAAGGGATCAGAAGACCCGCTGAATGAAGGTGGATGCTGCCTCATGAAGGATTCAATAGAATGTTGCTCCTTTCTCTTCTCATTTTTAAGTCTAGAATGATTCATATATTGTGTAAGTATATAAATAATATTGTGCACTCCATCTCCCATGACATTGGTTTGGTCATGAGGACAATCATTGCATTGTCCATTACATTTATCAACACGGTTCCTTCGGGTTCCAGCCATCGTCTAAAACCCAAAAATAATAGTGTGAGAGGAAAATACCATGCTAGGGAAAAAAACATAGTAAATGGGAAGTAAATTCAATATCTAACATCTTAGGTTTAATTCTAAGATCGTTAGCGCAATTCTAGGACTATAACCTATACGTATACTTAACCTTAGGGACATCCCTAGACATACCTTTTGAATATCTCTAGGGATCTCACTAAATTTTTCGCATCCTAGTTTCCAAAGGTTAAATAAACCTTTCCTCTGATACCAACTGTAGATACCCGAAACATGACGTACATGGACATTACATTACTTTTGCGGAATACTTAATACATAACAAAAATAGACACCAAAGGACCGTAATAGTTTAGTGACTTTGGAAACTTGGAACATAATCTTCTAATCTTTGTGAAAGATCCTCAACATCTTCCATAAAGATCTTCCTTTTTTTCTTACCTAAAAACATTCCTTATATCCTGGGGAAAATAAAACATAAAAAGGGTGAGCTCAAATGCTCAGTAAGGGCAAACATAGTGAACATAAAACAATCCATAAACATTTGAAAGCAAAAACTTGAACATGAAATTTAAACATCAAAATCTTGAGCAAAGACATAAATCGTGGAAGTACGTAAGGCATATATCATAATGGAACATCAATCATGATAAAATATAATGGGAATAAAACATGTAATTGTGGCAACCATTCAGCACATGTCATGATTTCCATAGTATCCAAGGCATTGCTGCCAAGACCATCTTAGTGGACAAAGTCCCTTTCTGAATCGAGTTCACTCCTCATTTCAGTCCTATAACACTGAACCAGATTAACTTACCATTCCAGCCATGTTTATCTCATGAGATATAAATCTTTACCCAATGCATTGGAGGGAGATATAGGTCCCACCCATCTCATAATGAAATCATTCTTACTTATGCCACAACATAAACATAAATCATTCATCATAACCCAAAGAATAAAAATGGGTTTCTTAAACATCATCCCATCATAGAATAATCCATATAAAACAAATGGATATCATTTCATCATAAGAAAAGTGAAACCATGTAAATCATAGAGACATTCTACTTGAAAAATACACACAAGAAATAATGTCATCTTAGATGGAAAATGGTTTTGATAAAACACTTGAAATGAATTCTTGAGGAAAATATCCTTTCTTCTTTAAAATCATTTTCTTTTCACAAAATGTCATGCATTTTTAAAAGGAAAGGATTTTGTTGAAAATTCTCATGAAATTTTTTGGAGGAAGCTTTATGATAATAAGGATTTATACAATCGTAAAAATCCTTTCATGACGTATATGTTAAAAAATAACATTCTTCTCGTACTTTTGTCGGAAAAGTCAAAAAGTACCCCGTATGGTAAACAAAAGATAGATTCCTTCCGTATGATGTGGTAAAAGTAGAAAAGGGTAAAAATGACTTTAAACATACATAGAAGAAAAGTAAAAATTTTATGAAAACATTTTGAGAACATATGGACATGGATAATAATCATAACCCCAGTAAATACTTACGAATAAACAATCTTGGATAATAATGAGATTGGAATAATTATCCCTTACCTTAGGTCCGATATTCTTCATACGTATCCGAACCTCCTGTATAATGATTTAAAAAATTTCATTGACTTATTAAAGAATCATATTCATTATTATGATATCATATATGGTTCACTTATGACTTTATATTACCCGTTCTTTTGTAAATTCCATGTTAAAGATCGTTTTGGGTAAAATCGTTTCATTTGTCGTCCGTGTTTTGACTTGTAATTATTAATATGATTACTTAGATCATGATTACTTAATTCCAGAATATAAAACATGATTTATATATAATATATATTCAGATTATACATATATATAATATATCGACAAATGGAAAGAAATACACCGTTTATGGAGACGGTAGGCCGTACGTACACATGAACATTGTTTTCGTTTCCTCATTGAATTGAATGGAATTAATTGGATGACATACATATATATATATACATAAATCCAGTATCATTATTATGTCATATATTTCATTATTACTTATTATATATACTTTATAATCATTCATGAATGGTTAATCATTGAGAATGAATCTCATCGCGTCGTGGAGACGGTAGTCCGTACGTACGCACGAGCGATGATATCGTTCCCATAATTATTGAATTGAATTGGAGTGGATGATACAATATATCAGAATCAGTACGATGTTATAATAACTATGTACAGTTATTCTTTACACCATTATACCCATCCAAGTAAGGTGGTGTTGGAAAAACAGATTACCCCACGACGTGGAGACGGTATTCCGTACGTACGCACGCGCAGTGATTTCATTTTCCATAGGATGGATAGAAGGTGAAATGGGGTTGTTACATATTTATAATAACATATCAGTATATTATTGACACTTATGTTATTACTTTATAATGAAACAACTAAAGAAGAAGGAGTTGAATAAGAAATAAGCTTGAAATAATCGGTAGAAGAGATTACCTCTTCTTCGACACACCTCCTTTAAACTTCTTCTTAGGGCACTAGGGTTGGTCTTTTGAGAAGACCAGTACCTCTATAAAGTTTCTAGGGAAGCGGGGAAGTGAAATGGGAAGAGGTTTGCCGAGCTTCAAGTCTCAAGATGGTGTGAGGAAGAGAGGGAGGAGGTTCCCTTTTATAAGGGAGGAGAGGGGCACCTTAGGAAAAACTAGAAATATTATTTTATTATAAAGTCATATTCGGTTTTTAATAGCTCCAAATTGATTTATTTAGAAACTAAGGTGGGGATGGGTATATATCCTCTCATACAATAGAATTTATACAAGTTTAGGTTTCTATTTTAACCTTATCATTTAGATTTAACTTTAAGTTATATAATTTTACTTTTACTGTGTCTTCTTGTTTTCTTACACTATAAGGTTAATAAACTTACTATAACAAGACAAAAGAACCCCATGTTGTTTATTATTAATATATATAACCTTATATAAGTCATTTTTACGAACATTAGATTTTTAGGAATAAATTAACAATTAATAATATAATATTTGTTTTAAAAACTATTTTACGTCAATTTTGACACTATTTGGTAATTGATTTTTTTGAAATTCATAACAGATATATTAGTTCGAAAAAATTTAATTAAATCAATAATAACATGTCATATTAACATAGAAAATTATTGTAATTCATAAAAAGTCTCAAATTACATTTATTTGGGTATTTATAACATCAATTATGTCAATATTTAATTAATAAGATAATTACTGCATCATCTTTGTGTCATAAATAAATTAAATTATTTAATGTCAAAAAATTATAAATAAAATACCATTATGTAGGAAATCTTTTTATCTTTCTAAATAATATTTATAGTCTAATTTATCTTATGTATAACCCTATATTAAAAATGATTTACTTATTAAACTTTTATTTTAACTATTTTAACCCTTCTTTAAATAAAATAATATTAAATGTCCTAATCTAATCCATGTGGGCCTAAATGGTCATATTTTATTCCTAAGGTTGTTTTTGGTCGAATTAAACTTATACAATAGAATTAGGACATGTTTTAGGGTAATAATAATATCATTTTTACCCTTAATCACCCTATTTACTTTTAACCGTGGTAAAAAAAAGTAAAAAGTTACTATTCACCAAAAATTATTTTCATCTCATTGAACCACATTTTAGTCTTTGATATTAATTGTGTCTCTCAGATTTTTGAAATTCAATTCACAGAAGTGGTAAAATTTCATTTAAATGAAAAAGCCAGTTTTTTAACTACCACTTAGTGGTTTCACTATTCATCGAAAATTGAAGTTTTTCATAAAAAATACCAAAAATTCAGCCTAAGAATTATTTGATATTCTGAATTAAAAATTTATGTCTATTTTTCCAAATTCAAAACATAGAAGTGGCATTAATTAATTTTAAAATTAATTCCCGTTATCAAAACAAATAGCATGTTTTTAAGAAACAAAAACAATCAAAAGATTGATACTTGTTTATATCCAATTTCAAAGTGAAATTAATTCCAATGAACAACATTGGATTAAATGGTAAAAATATATTCTAATTAAACTTTAAAACCAATTAAAAATATAATCTAACCATATAAATTATTGCGATGAAAAAAATGGTTTTTAATTAGAATTTTGCGTGTTTTTACTATTCATTAAAAAATGAAAGTTATCAGAATAATATGAAAAATTTATCCAAAGTAAATTTTTATATCCTGTTTCCAAAGAAGAATTTTATTTTGTCAAATTGAACTTATAGACATTTCAAAAACAAGATTTAAAGTGGGTGCGCCATCAAAAGGCAGCAAAACTTCATTTTTTGAAAAATACTTATTTTACTCGAAAAATTGATTTTGTTCACATAAAATGTTTTAGAAAATTTAAAAGATGAATAATAATGTTATAAAATTCAAAATGTAGTTAATACTATTCATAACGGCTAGTCCATAATAATATTATAACAATATATCATTGTTTAGTGAAACCTGGTATTGCATACAACAAACGCTATCGAGGAAGGTCGTGATTGCGTGTAATGCAAGCCAAGTCAGGGTTGCGTGTTGTGCAAGACTCCTTTGTTGTTTCGTTATAACAGAGTCTAACCATTTTTCATTTATACATTGAATATATATATATATATACACTCAATGTTGTGTAGAATGACTATTATCCAACGAACTTGAAACTGTGGGTAACACAATCTAAGAATAGTGTTGCGTATACCGCAAGCTAATACAATGTTGCATATAGCACAAGATAGTCTTGTTGTAGCATAAAACACATGACATCAAATAAATTAAAAAGAATACTTATCATAAAATACCAGGTTGTTACAATAACCACTCTTTTCTCTTTCGACTTTTGATTACCCATCTCGAAAGGAAGATACTCTCTCTCGGGTGTGAACGAATAGGAAGAGAATTCATCACAAATTGACTAAGTGGCAGCATAGTCAATGCTGTCGGAATTCCTAGTCAAGGGACCTTCCATATTCAAGAACCAGAAAAGATCCGATCTACAAATATCCAATTCCAATTATGCTGTAATAGAGGATGAGGAAAAAGAGGACTTCCTTCTCAATGCCCATCCAATGCTGACTTTTAGGAATAGAATTAGCCTATATTCCGTGAGTCAGAAACCCTGATTCGTGCACTGATCCTTCTATAGTAGGAAGAAAAGATCGCAAGGGAATCACTAGTTCCATGCCTTTTACTTAGGCAACCCGAATCTGCATATACCTACTCTATCAAGAGAGCAAACTACCAACGAATCCTTCCACTTCTGTAACAGAGGATAAAATGTGCGAACGAAGAAAGCTTGTTTGGGATTTTAAAGGCTTCACACCTAATTTTTGTGTCTCCTATCATAAGACGACCGACCGATACGAGGGATTGACTTAGGCGCAATAGCTTGTTTGAATAGAATCATCAATGAAACCGCTCTATCTCTACACCTGATCTATTTACTTACTAGTACTTAGCTAATGCTACCTTTGTCAAATAGGAAAATTCTGATGGTTGCTCGCTTCCGCTTCCAAATCCCTAAGAAAGAGGTCCCATACTGTCATGTCCTGAACTAGAATAGCTAACTCAGACTCAATGGACACATCTGACTTGTTAGCTGCAAGTACGAACGTAGAGAGTTTGTTAGGTCTCATCCGGTCTACAAAAAGAGAATTAGAACATGAACTCGGCTCGACTTTTTAGCTATAGGGATAGTTTCACCGACCTAAGATCCAAGGCTGTCAGAAACTTCCCATTGATTGAATGTCTATTTCATATTTCTGTCATGCAGGTAATAGATCTAGAATAGTCATAAGGCCTCCGTTTGGTCGTTACGCCGACAAGTAAGGAAGGAAATAGTCAAAATGATGTGCCCCGATGTTAGGACTTTAGTAGCAGCAATAGCAATAGGATAAGGCACACCTAGTAGGATGTGGGGCCTCTTTCTTTTGTGGAACCGAAGAGGTTTTTAAGGAAAGAGAAGGAAAATCATTTAACTAAAACAAGGATAAGACCCTAGTTCCATTCTTATCTTAATGCCCCATGATCAGTAATAACTATCATATATAAGATCAATATTCCTTCTCAAACACTTTCAAAATGACTAGGCTTCTTCTCAAACAAGTATCCCCTTAGTGGTATAATTGAGTAACACAAGAAAATCAGCCTCTTGTCCAAAGTCATTATAGGGAGTCAAAATACAAGAAGGGAACACTATTATATTAGAAGAGTACTGATTATAGAATGACTGACTGAATACTTATATTATAAAAAATTAACTCTTTGAAACAAGTTAGTCAATCCCTCCGACAGTCCCTCTTCCCGTTGGTCGAGATAGTACTGCAGGGGGAACCCAATACTCTCCTCAAAAGCTAACTGTAATTGAAACATGATTCTTGTTTAAGGTCTTAATTAATGTTTCAAGTAGCTCTTTTCATCTACCTCTATGATTTAAGACACAACTACTGATAAGCACACTTCTAACCCAGATACTGTGCAAGGGCGACATTGAAACCACAATTATTCGATATTTGATTACAGTGACTGGCCAGGACCATGCAAAATCATATACCAAAATCCTAGCACCAAATGTAGTTATATCAGGAAAGTCAATCCCTTGTTCACCCCTACAGAAGGATTGTATCGAATGATGTTAGTAGCAAAGAAGCCACATCGATCTTTACCAGGAAGAGAAGAAAGACATAACATATCTCTTTCCTAATTCTTTAGAAACTTATATATAAATAAGTAATAGATTGATATATCACCTTATATATTCAGTAGCATAACCTCAACTTAGTAGTAAGCAATGAAGCTATCCTAGAACGGAATATAGACATTCAAGAAGAGCTACCATGATGAAACTCGGCTCGTATAGGACGCAAGAAGTACAAAGTCGATGTCTGATACAATATGAGACACGAACCTTTCCGACCATAGGACGAAGGTTCAGTTGGTGCCTCCTAAAAAGTATTATCGAAAAAAAGAAAAGTGTTCACTTAGAAAAGTCCAAATCAAAGGTAGTCCCACTGCGGCCTCCCAGCTCTAATCACAAAAAAGGAATATAACGAAAGAGAGATGAAAACGAGTTAGGTTACTGACATATAG